>CM056818.1:2442500-4842500 GCA_029852735.1 Persea americana
CTGCTAGAGCGGACCCTCACAGAACCTTCTGCGCTCGATCCAATCTTCTGGCCGCAAAGGAATTTTGCAATGGTCGCTTGAGCGGACGTCCACCCAATCGAGCGGACCCTCACAGAACCTTTTGTGCTCGATCCAATCTTTTGGCCGCTCGAGCGATGGTTATTCTGTTTTGAATTCTGCAAACAGAAGCTTAGCCGCTCGAACGGACCATCTGGCCACTCGAGTGGATCTGGGCGTAAACTTAGAAACCTACCCAAAATTATATTCCTTCTTTTTCTCAAGAAGCTTTGCTAAAGCCTAATCAAAGTATAACTCTTGAGGCACGAATTCAGGCTTATAAATAGCCATTATCTCTCTATTCAAAGGCACTTCTCTTGCATATAAAACCCTAGATGATATTTTGAGAGATTCACCATCTCCCAATGCTTCTAGTTGTAGTGCTGAAGATCAAAGCTTTGGAAACTTGCTCCGTTCTACTCTTCTGAAGTAGAGACATCTTGAAGGCGGCTTCAAGGTATTCGTTTCAAGCACGGTAAAGGTATACGACGAGCAATTGGCAAGACAGCGCAGTTTTTAGGTTGAGCTATAACTAGAAAATGGTTGTGAGTTCCTTTCTTGTAACTTTTTTTTTGATATAGTGCTTGGTTATCTGTTGGCCTAGACAATAAGACTTTTGATTTTTTTCCTGAGTAGGGTTTTTTCACGTATACATCGTGTGTCTTCTTATTATGTGGATTGATTACTTTTAATCGGATTTAATATTAATTATTAGTTTAATCACTAATTGATTAAAATTTACTAGATATTTGTTTGTTGGGACTACAGCCTGTGTTAAGGCCAGATTTTCTGCATCTTTCCATTTCAAGTCAATTTGGTTCCAATCTCTCCACACTGTGATTGTTCCCAGCTTTTTGGCTATGTTTTCTTTGTGCCGAAAATTTTCTGCGGAAATCAAACGTAGTTTTTTTTTTTTTTTTTTTTTTGTCTTTCGAAGGGAGAATGATGAATCTATGTTCTTTCCTGATGAAGACAAAACGATGGAACTGCATATTTTGTGGCTGCGGACAGCTGTTGCTCACACATCAATCTATTTAGGCTTTGGCTGTTGTGATTTTTCAAGTTTAATCTTGTGGACTGGAACTAAGCGGGATTGGGTGAGAGATTTTGTGTCGTATTCAAATTGGTATCTTTCTGGTTTCCTAGTTCATTGGTCCACTGAATTATGAATACTTTATGTTATTGGACTTTGGAGATATTGTGGTTTTGACGTTTTTGGAGCTTTGCTTTATGAGCCATGTAGGTTGGGTGTTTTTCTTTTCATATGATCCGGATCGTCTGCAGCTTTAGAGCAGAAATCTACCTATCACATAATTTGTGGGGTCAACTATCCGGGTGGGGGCTTTAGAATTTACCTATTAAATTTTCTTATTCAAGCAGATTGATTTAAGACCATGAAATAAATAATAGTAATAATAATAACAACAACAACTTTTTTCCATTGTCCAGGAAATTTCATGTTCCTAGATGAGGTAATTGGCGCGATCAAAACATGGAAAATGCCACACGGCCTTGGCTAGATCACCAAGATCCCATGATCTATAGTGCAGGAGGCCCCCACAAATTCTGACGCATGTCCTATTTTTATAAAACAGTAGAGAGATTCTTGCTAAAGAATCTATAGAGGATCTAGCTCTCATATCTCATTTAATTGTCAAGAAGCTCTGTTTTTTCTTTTTCTTTTTGTGCTTTTTTTCTTTTATAATTTTAAAAGGTTAGGGGAGATTCTAAAATTGTTTGGATGAGAAATCCTACTCTAAGTGGAACTAGTTACATGTTCTCAATCGAACCTTGGATGAAAGCATGAAATCTGGGTTTGAGAAATCTGGGTTTGAGTTGAGCTCTCGGATATTCTTGGATTTCTTACTGCTTTCCAGCCTTATCACAGAAAACTATCATTTCCTGCTATAGTCATTGGTATTAATTAAACAAGCACATGAGGCATCATATGTTACGCTGTCTGTGTTGTTTACTTGAATCTAGTCAAAATCCTTAAATTGCTGCTTAGATTTAAGGTAGATTTAAGGTAGTATGAATTCAATAGTGATGGAAATTTATTTTAGCATGAGATAGCATTTTATAATTGATGTCAGGGTGTTGTATTTCGTGTTTTTAAAGTGTTTGACTATTGATTGTCTAATGTGTACAAAATGGTCCCCTGATAGAGGTGGCGGTTGTAGACCTAACCCAAGGCTACGATACTGCTTTCGTCTTCAAATTTATATATATTGTTTATTTGCTGATGTCTTTGTTGGGTCTTGAAACACATAAATTATATATATTGAGTGAGGTTCATTAAGAGAAGAAGCGACAAAGGTTGATGAAGGGGGTGTGTTTTCTCAGGAACTGCTGAAGGTTCCGTGAAAGATCATATATGACATGTTGGTGTTTAACCAGAACTGTCATCGCTAGGGTGATCTTTTCCCTGCTGGTGCCTTGAACGCCCGTTCTTTCTCAGGTCGACTGTCATACTGGGTTGAAGGAAAAGGAACAACCTGCTTTTGCTATTACTTGAGGTCAGCAGTGCTTGTTCTTTGCATTTCTTGTGCATATTGAGTTAGGAGCTTTTGTTATGATTTTTGTTTAAAAACAATAGGCTGTCTGGCAAAATATAGTCTACTCATCATCTTAAAAATAAAGATGATATGTCGTTATGAAATAAAGCATTTCAAAATCTCTATTATTTTTATTTATACTACAGGTTTGTGTATACTTATCATCTAAATGTGCAGCAGCAAACAATAGGTTTTTGTAGGATTTTTTTTTTTTTTTTTTTTTTTTTAAGAATCAACACTAGGTTACATCATTAGAGGGGTTGCTATTCATTTTGAACTATTTGGATTATCACTATTTGGCCCCGTAATGGAGACTTGGGCATGTGTTACTTAAACAAGTAAACTACCTCCCTACTACTACGACCAAATGAACTCGAAACGCTACAAGCTTCGCACAGACTACTCTAACAGTAAACCTTTGCTTAGCCTCTAATCCCACTTAAATACCTAAAATATAATTAATTAATGCCAATTAGACTATTCACGCTCGGGTCCGCATGCAACTTTTCAAATGGTTGGAGTCTTTTTTACTATTACAAGGGTAGATTTTGGGCATTGATGTGCTCAAGATGAGATCAGAATCATAGAATTAAGAAAGGTCACCATAAATGATTATCCCTTTTAGATTTTACTGTTTAGAAATGATTGAGTGGCTAGGCAACGACTGAATTTGCTAACTCTTTCTGTTATGAAACTGCCTAGGTCATGAGGGACCTATTTATTTTGAAAATCAGGTTTGTCTTTGGCTGCACTTGCATTGAACTCCTCGTTTCAGTTTGAGTTGGCTGAGTTTGAACGAGCATTATTTGTATAGTAATGTAAATGGTACTAACATACATTAAAAATTTGAATGTGCACTCTGTAACTTATATATTAAGAATATTTATCAAAAAAAAAAAAAAAAAATGCTAATAGACTATACATAGTGCAGGTTCTTTGACTTGATAGATACTAGCAAGCATATGGATTCGAACATTTGGAGCTCCCCTGAAGAACTCCCACGCCTTTTCCATTACATGACATCCAATACAGTGGCTGGTTTTGATAACACTGAATACAATAGTGGCTCAAAGCATCTGTATCCACCAAATACAACTGCAACCAACATTCCCTCACCAGACCTTGCATTGGCTAAAGTAAGTAAGTCTTTCAGAAATTACTTTGTAAAGTACATAATCTAGATGATTTAACCATCAAAACCAATTAATGTTGTGTGGATAAAATACTGTAATGCCGAGATTAAGGGAGAACCACGGTAATAGCACTGGCCGTTCACCTCCGTCTCGGTAACCACAGCCTAGCAGTTCGGCGGCTCGGTAAAAAGCGTTGGCTCACAAGGCTCCCCCGCTCGACAGCTCGGCAGCTCGATTAAAGAGTGCCAGCTCAGTGTTTATCAGCTCGGCATAAGTGTCAGCTAAATGCAAGCCTAGCCGGACCATTCCTGGTCCCGGTAAAAGTACTGAAGGTAGAGTGGGCCATCACGCTCCTATGAGAAGTACGGGCGCGCCCTGACAAATAGGGGCGCTCATTTATGGCGATAGGATCACTCATTTATGGCGATGAGAAGTTGGCTTTATCATCCCTTAACATCAACTGACCGAAAGCATGGAAGTTTCTGATGGAATGTGCCCTTTTTACCTACCGCCGAATGTCAGGTTAAGGCCCGATGGGACCTTACCCCACCTACCCCCACTCACAAAGAAAAAATGAACAAGGAATCGTCTACAAATACACATGGGATCAGCCCCATGAAGGTACGCTAACTCACAATACGTGAACTCCTACTCAAACTTTCATTCTCTTCTTCCTCCTCCTCCTGCTTAGTTTTTCCAGAACTAACTCAGGCATCGGAGTGCCTTCGACTCACAGCAGCCAGGGGCTCTGACCCAAGCTATTTTCCTTCCCTTTTCAGGTTCTTAGTGTTCGGTCTTCCCTAATCCACAAATTCTACATCCTAATCCAAGTGGGTGATACTTTTATCGCCTACAGTTTGGCGCCGTCTGTGGGAAATTGAACAAAAAGCTTACAAACACAAACACCATGTCTCCAAAAGCCAAAAATGGTGATGGACCCTCCAAGGGCAAGGCCCCATCCATACAGCCTGTACTGGTCGAGTATCTACCCCCTCCACCCCCTCGACATAGGAGGTCAAGAGAAAGGTCCTGCTCGGTCCAGACAGCATTGCAGTAGAGAGGGCTGACAATGCCTTCTCTCCACAATGTTCCACCTCGAGAGCAACCCCGCCAAAGAAAAGAGCACACCAGGCTAGGTGACAAGTCAGTCACCAAGCTGGGTGAACAATTAGCGCGGGCCAGATCTCAGTCCCTCCATCAAGCTAACCTTGACAAAGAAGACCCTGTCCTGAATGATGTCAAGGCTCAAAACCACCTCATCCAGGAGCAGGAAGAGCTAATCCGACGACTCAAGCAGCTCCTCCAGGAAAGGGGGAGGGCTCGGAGTCCACCTCCCGTGCGCAGCCATGCTTTAGGTCCTTCACCCAGGCACGACCAAGCTCCACCTCCATCACATGAGCGGGACCTGAGGCATGCCCTCAATAAGAGGCGTGATCGGATCCACGATGAAGAAGGCTCCAGCAGCAGCCGTGTATGTTCAGGGCCCAAGAAGCAGCGTCAGCTGCCCGAAGACGAGGCCGAGCTGAAGCAATGGCTCGATCGGCATATCAAGCAGATTATCCGCCAGAATATGGAGATTGCTGGTATCGCCCGAGACCAGTATAACACCTTTGAAGCTGAAGACATGGGGCGCATCTCCTTTCTCCAGGGACATCAGAAGGTTCTCCCTCCCTGAGAAGTTCAACGTCCCAAGGTTCATCCTGTATGATGGAACCTCGGACCCAGCAGCACATCTCCGACATTTCATCCGGAGGATGTCGGTGTGGGGTGATGACGATTACCTGAACTGTCAAGTCTTTTCCTCCAGTTTAGGAGATCTCCCCCTATGGTGGTTTTGCTCGCTCCCCGAGGGCTCTATCTCCAGTTGGTTGTAGCTCCGGACCTCCTTCCTGGAGAAGTTCCAAGCCCATCGTGTCATCCCAAAGACAGATGCCGACCTCATGGCCCTTCGGAGGCAAGACGACGAGAACGTCACCTAATTCGTTAGACGATTCTGGACTATCTATAGCCTAATCGAAAGCGCTTTTGAGGAGATGGTTGTGAAGTCCTTCCAGCAGGCTCTGCGACCGAGCATCGAGCTACTGGCGCAATTGGTCATATACCCCATGGCCACAATGAAAGAGCTAATGACCCGAGCGAACCGGTTCATCCAAGCGGAAAAAGACGAGGTCCGAGGTCGGGAGAACTTCGGCCTCACTTAGAAGGACCAGCTGTCCAAGGGAGACAACAGGTCCTCCAGGAGAGAGGACCGTCGCAGAGACCCATCCCTGGATCAGCGCAGGGCCTCGTCCCCAGACCGGCGCAGGCCCCACTCCACCTCTGCAGCGGCCTCATGGAGCGGCAGGAAGTTAAGGCACAAAGCTACCACCTTCAAGGCGGTGAATACAATCTTCAAGGAGCCAATCTATAAGCTCCTCGACAAAATAAAGACGCAGCTCTTCTTCAAGTGGCTGCAGCCGATGAAAGGTGCCTCCTCCTCCCGGGACCAAAGCAAGTTCTGTACTTATCACAAGCAAAATGGGCACAGAACCGAAGAGTGCAAGACCTTCAAGGCCCACCTGGAGAACCTTGTGAAGTAGGGACACCTAAGGGACTACATCAAAGAGGAAGGCCGAGACAACAGCTGACCTCCGCGCCAAGATGATGGCGGCCAGGACAGCGAACTAGAGGGCATCATCAATGTCATCCACCTCGCTTCTCCGCCTAAGGGGAGCTCCCAGGCCCGTGCCGAGGCCAGGAGGGCCTCCCATCAGAAGCAGGTGCTGACCGCCGCACTAGAGCCAGCTGCAAAGAAGGCCAAGACGGAGGGGCCCAGAATCTGGTTCTCAGATAGGGACCTAGAGGACGTCGAGCTCCCACATAACGACCCTCTAGTACTCACCTTGAAGCTGCAGAACTTCTTAGATCAGAGAGTCCTTGTCGACCCAGGGAGTTCGTCCGAGATCATGTACTACGATTGCTTCAAGAAGCTGAAACTCAAAGATGAGGATCTCCAGACAGCCCTACCCCTCTAGTCGGCTTCAGCTCAAAGCCAGTGTATCCAAAGGGTAAGATCTCCCTTAGAGTCCAAGTAGGAGGCGCCTCCAGGCAGGTCGACTTCCTAGTGGTCAGTGTTCCCTCCCCTTACAATGTTATAATGGGGAGGACGTGGCTGCATTGCATGGAGGCTGTGCCCTCTACCCACCATCAAAAACTCAAGTTCCCTCTGGAGAACCAGTACGGCCGGACTGACATGATCACTGTCAGAGGCGACCAGCACATGGCCAAGCAATGCTTGCTGGCCATGCTGCTTGGTGAAGCCGAATCATCCCAAGTCCACATGGCCGAGCTGGACAGAGAGGCAGAGCTCGGGGATGTTGGCAAGGCTTCGACACAGAAGAGCATAGAGGACCTCACCGAGGTCAAACTCGACCCTGCCGTCCCGGACAGATTCTTCCTGATAGGAAGCCAGCTCCCCAAGCTCGAGAAAATAGAGCTGCTCAACCTCCTCCTCAAGAATAAAGAGGTCTTTGCGTGGACACCATATGAGATGCCCGGCATCGACCCAGCAGTCATGTGCCACAAGCTAAATGTGGACCCCGACCATAAACCCGTGATCCAAAAAGCGCGCCGAACTGGGGTCCCACAAACTGAGGCCGTGATTGAGGAGGTTCAGAAGTTGCTCAAGGCAAAAGCAATAAAAGAGGTCCACTATCCGCAGTGGCTGGCCAACACAGTTATGGCAAAAAAGAAGACAGGGAAATGAAGGGTCTGCGTGGACTTCACCGACCTGAATAAAGCATGTCCCAAAGACAGCTTCCCTCTTCCAGAAATCGATCAGCTTATTGATGCCACTGCCAGACATGACCGCATGAGCTTCCTCGACGCCTACCGGGGATACCATCAGATCCCCTTGTACGCAGCAGACCAGGAAAGACAGCCTTCATCACACCCCAGGGCACCTACTGTTATAAGGTGATGCCCTTCGAGTTGAAGAATGCGGGAGCGACATACCAGCGGGCTAATGACAAAGAAGTTCCAAGCGCAGCTCGGCAAAACAGTGGAGGTTTACATTGATGACATGGTCGTCAAGTCCAGGAGGTCGCAGGACCACTTGGCTGACCTTAGACAAATATTCGACATCCTCCGCCGGTTCCAGTTGAAGCAGAACGCGTCCAAATGCGCTTTCGGTGTAGGTTCCGGAAAGTTCTTGGGGAGCTTGGTCACAAGAAGGGGGATTGAAGCGAACCCTGACCAAATCATGGCGATCCAGGAGCTCCAAAGTCCGACCTCTGTAAAACAAGTTCAGAGGCTAACCGGCATCGCTGCCGCGCTCAATCACTTCATCAGCCGAGCTTCCGACAAATGTAGGCCTTTCTTTCAGCTCCTGCGAAAAGGCTCCAAGTTCTAATGGACGTCGGACTGTGATCAAGCCCTGCAATAGCTCAAGCACTACCTTTCTTCACCACCGCTGCTGTCGAGTCCAACCCATGGCGAAGCACTGTACTTGTACCTAGCGGTCTCGGACCACGCAGTGAGCTCGGTACTCATCTAAGAGGACAACGGCTAACAGAGGCCTATCTATTACACGAGCAAGATCCTGCTCGACGCCGAGACCCGATACTTGCAGCTAGAAAAGCTTGCCCTGGCTCTCGTCAGCGCCTCGCGAAAGCTCTCCCACTACTTCCAAACCTTCACCATTATGGTCGTGATAGAACACCCACTGAAGGCTCTCTTCCGGAAGGCAGACTTCTCCTGCAGAATCTCCAAATGGGCTTTGAATTGGGGCAGTACGATATCAAATATCAACTCAGAATGGCCATCAAAGCCCAAGTTTTAACGAACTTCATCGTTGAATTCACCTCTCAGAGTTCGGCACCAACCCTGCTCGACACCGAACTGGGGGGCAATAAGGATACAGAGGCAGTCACCGAGACAGAGCAAGGGCAGTCCTGGAAGAAGTTCCTAGACTTGGCCTGGAAAGTCTTCGTCGACGAATCCTCAACGTCCAAGAGGGCTGGCGCTGGCATAGTCTTCCAGTCTCCGGAGGGCCTTGTCATCGAGTAAACTCTAACACTTGGCTTCAAGGCATCTAATAATGAGGCCGAGTATGAAGCGTTCATCACCGGATTGAACAATGCCAAAATCTTGGAAGCTCGGCGTGTAGTGGTTTTCAGTGATTCTCAGTTGGTGACGAGCCAACTCAGTGGAGATTACCAATCCCAGGATGACAGGATGGCGGCCTACCTAGCTCACGCGAAGGGACTCCTCTTAGAATTTGAAAGAGCAGAAGTCCAGCAGATCGGCAGAGAGTCCACCTCTCATGCGGACGCACTCGCCAGCCTCGCCTCGGCTGTCGAAGCTTGTAATAAAAGTACTGTGGAAGTGGAAACTCTACAAGAGCCCAACATCGAACTCCAGCGACCTCGGCAGCTCATGTGTGTCGACCTCGGATCGAACAAGATGGATCTAGTCATTGCCTACTTGAGGAATGACCAGCTGCTAGAAGACAAAACCGAAGCTCATAAGATCAAGCTGAAAGCGACCCGGTTCTGGCTCTCCCCAGATGGCAGACTCTACATGATGTCATTCACCGGGCCCTACCTCGAGTGCGTTCATCCAAGCAAAGTCGAAGGTTTCCTTTATGAAATTCATGAGGGGATCTGTGGCAGTCACATTGGAGGTCGATCATTAGCTTACTGAGCTATCAGCCAAGGTTACTAGTGGCCATATATGCAAAAGGACGCCCAACTCTATGCCAGAAGATGTGAAAAGTGCCAGAAGTTCTCACACTCTTACCAGCCAGCGCAGCACCTACGCCCTCTCTCTAGTCCGTGGCCTTTCGCTCAGTGCGGCTTGGACATCGTAGGACCGCTCCACCGAACTTCAGGGAACAAATGGTGGCTGATAGTAGCCACAGATTACTTCACAAAATGGGTCGAAGCGGAGCCTTTGTCATCCATCACTGAGTAGGACACGAAGAACTTCGTATGGAAGAACATCATTACAAGATTTGGAATCCCACGAACTCTCATCTCCGACAACGGGACGCAGTTCGATTCCAACTTCTTCAAGAGCTTCTGCCACGAGTAAGGCATTCGAAATGTCTACTCCACCCCGGCGTACCTGCAAAGCAATGGCTAAGCTGAGATCTCAAATAAAGTGATCCTTGAGGGACTCAAGAAAAGACTCGACCGAGCCAAAGGAAGGTGGGCAGAAGAGCTTCCATGTGTTCTATGGGCTTACAGGACGACTCCAACGCGTTCCACCTCGGCTACACCGTTCTCCCTTGCCTACGGCATGGAAGCAGTTATTCCACTTGAGGTCGGCCTTCCGGCCTTGAGGTCGGAACTCTGCGACCAAGGGCTGGACGACCTGAATGTGGCTCGAGAGCTGGACTTCGCTGAAGAACGAAGAGAGGCAGCAGCTATCCACCTGACCGTCTATCAGCAGCAGTTGGCCAAGGGATACAACCAGAAGGTCAAAGAAAGAAGATTCACGGTAGGAGAGCTAGTCCTGAAGAAAATACTTCCCTGGGACAGAAGTCCAAACGAAGGCAAACTAGTGCCTAACTAGCAAGGGTCGTTCAAAGTACTTTCAGCAGCTGGAAGATCCGCGTACAGACTTAAGGACATGGAAGGCAAGGAGCTGCCACGGCCATGGAATGCAACGCACCTCAAGAAATTTTACTTCTGAAAAATGTACTCAAATTCAAACATCAATAAAAAGGCAATCTTTTGAACGGATCTCTCTCTCAAATTGCTTCAAGTTAAATAGCTCGGCAATGCCAGCTTCCTAAGGGCACGGTGACAGTCCCAGCTCAGGCTCGGTAGTTCAGTCAGAGTACCAACCGCCCTTAGCTCGGTGACAGCATCAGCTACGGCGGTAAAGCCAAAAGCTTCCTACGGGCACGATGACAATCCTAGCCCCGGCTCGGTAGCTCAGTCAGAGTACCAACCGCCTTTAGCTCGGTGACAACACCAGCTATGGCGGCAAAGCCAAAAGCATCCTAGGGGCATGGTGACAATCCCAGCCCCGACTCGGTAGCTCAGTCGGAGTACCAACCGCCCTTAGCTCGGTGACAGCACCAGCTACTGCGGCAAAGCCAAAAGCATCCTAGGGGCACTGTGACAACCCCAGCCCTGGCTCGATAGCTCAGTCGGAGTACCAACCACCCTTAGCTCGGTGATAGCACCAGCTACGGCGGCAAAGCCAAAAGCATCCTAGGGGCACGGTGACAATCCCAGCCCCGATTCAGTAGCTTAGTCAGAGTACCAACCGCTCTTAGCTCGGTGACAGCACTAGCTACGGCGGCAAAGCCAAAAGCTTCCAAAGGGCACGGTGACAGTCCCAGCCCGGCTCGGTAGCTCAATTAGAGTACCAACCGCTCTTAACTGGGTGATAGCACCAGTTACGGCGGCAAAGCCAAAAACATTCAAAGGCATTGGCTTCAGCGCTAAGGACACCTTGGGTTGAAGAATCGAGGTGGGTCCCTTCATCAAGTCAAAGCTGGATGGCTCCACGTTCTCAATGATAATGGGTACTGGCCGCTGAGACTCCGGTTCATGAACCGAGCTCGGTCCCTTGAGGGAAGAAGTCCAATTTTAAAGCTTATGAGGGGTTCGGTTACCGAGACCAATTACTTAAGCGAAAGAAAGTTTGACATTCTATACACCCATTCCATCATTCAGACAAGCAAAATAAAGTTGACATTCCATGCACCCATTCAGATATTAAAAAGAAGCCAAGTGTGTAAAAGAAGTTGTTGTTTCATTTATATAAATGTTGAATACAAGCGAAAGAAAAAGAAATACAATGACAATAAAAAAGAAAAACACAGAATCAGAGGGCTGCAGCATCAACGTTACAGTCAATCTCTGGAGGAGCTTCAGACACGACCGCGCTGGCTTCGGGAGTGGCCTGGAGGGCTTCAGGCTCTACGTCCGCCACTAGAGGAGCTTCCGGAGGCACCTCAGGGTTAGGAGGCACGACAGCATGGGCTTCAGCGCTCGCCGCTGGAAGGGCTTAAGGAGACAGGCCGAGGACAAGAGGCGAAGCGATTATGGAATGGAGATCGGAATCCGAGCGGTGAAACTTGGGGGGATTCCTGAAAATAGGGCTATCCCCAGGAACCCCAACCTTTTTTAAGGCTGCCTTCCATCCGAGCTCCCAGGCTCGATTCTGGATCCCTGGCAATTGCGCCTTGTAGTCCGCAGCCAGTTTCCGCGCCTCCTTCGCCATGGCGGTGTCGAGCTCAGCCACATACTTCTCTTCGAGCTCGGTTTTCTGCTTTGCCAGGGCAGATTCGAGCTCGGCCGCCTTTTCCTTTAGAGCATCTCCCAATTGAGTCTTTGCCAGCCTCGCTGCAGCCGCAAGGTCATTGTTGGATCTTCTCAGTAGGTGCGCATCCGTCTCCAACTCCTCCACCGTGGCCTGGGCCCTCTCGAGAACTGCAGTAAGGGTGGCGCTCTGGATCGCTGCATCCTTCGCTTCCTCTGTCAGCTGCGCCACCTCGGCCTAAGCCTACTCGATGTCGGCGGCAAGACCGGTGCTTTTGCTCGCCTCCTCTCTCAACAGCCCATGCTTTGCCTCTAAGGCCTTCTGCAGCACCTCCTTTTCAGTCTGTAGCTGTTCCCTCTCAGCCTGCAGCTTTTCCCTCTCATCCGCCCAGTCAGCCGCCTCAGCTTCGGCTGCCTCCATCCTCTCCATGCCTACCTGGCATTTTTGCACCACCTGTAGAATGAAAAAAAAGCATCAAAGGCTGAATACCGAAGTAAAAAGACTTAAAAGAATTGTCAGAAACTTACCGCTATCAACGACCACATTGACATCAGCAGCAGCGATTCGTTGTCCATCGTCTCCCACTTCGCCATGTCAAGTGGGAGGGCGCGAGCTTGCCCTAGCGCGGTGACTATCTGGGGGCTGCCACTAGCACTGTCCCTCACGACGAGTGGCCTCCCCAACGTGCCTTCGATGTCCGGTCTCCATGGGACCAGCTGAGGGGGTGGGAGAGCTTCAGCAGTCGATGACGACGACAGGCCGGGCGGAACCTCAACCCTCTGCCTCTTCCCAGCCCGGTGCTCCTCCGTGGCCTTGGAAGGGCGCTCCCGACCTTTTTCCCTTGGAGAGAAGCAGGAGTTGAGTCGTCGATTACGATGGCAGCAGGGGGAGGAGCAGCAGGACCGACCTCGGCCACGGTGGCAGGAGGGGCCTCGGCTACAATGGCAGCAAGGGGAGGAGCAGCAGGACCGACATCGACCGCAGCTGCAGGAGGGGCCTCGGCTACAACAACAGCAGCGGGAGGCGGCGAGGCCGGAGCGCTACTAGCAGACTGGGGGGCATCCAGGGCCTCGCCCCTAACGTCCCCAAAAGTCGCGGCAGACAAGTACTCTGCCGCGAAGCAAAGGCGGCGATGGCGCAGCGTCTCTGCTTGTTCTTCCGAGCTGGAAGATGCCGAGCTTGAAGATGTACTGGACGATGCTACAAGTTTCTTCCTCCGCGGCGATGAGGGTCCGGCCTTGGCTGTCGCGATCTCGACAGGGCCCGAGTCTGGGAGGGGTGCTGAAGGATGGTCACCGGACTTGGCCAGACGCCCGGTGGGGATTGCGACCGTTACTGGCTCCTAACTCGTGGCTTCTCCACGCAGCATGGAGTCCACCCCAATCACCTTCTTCGAGGTGTTGAAAGACTTGTAGTGTGGCTTGTACCCTAGCAATGACCATGCAGCTTGGCCGTTGTGCCCGCGGTAGTTCCTTACCTGCTCGTGCCAGGCAGTGTTTACCTTCCAGCGGTTTCGCTGGACTTGCTGCCTTATTTGGTGAAAATATACATGACAGAGAGAAGTTAGTCCGGCAGGTGTAAAAAAGAAATGGGAAATTGCAAACCGAAAAGAATTCGGCCTTTACTTGGAGGGATTCCCATTTTACGAGGGATCTGGACCGTTGTGCCAGCTTCTGCCTCGCCAAACTCCCATCCCCCTTTGACGAATACTCGATCTTCGCCCGCATACCGGTTGGAGTCCTCCAGTACGGTGATGAAGCCAGCACGGCCAACCCTTAGCTGAAGATAGTAGGTATTCCCATCTGTGGACTTACAGAGGTCATATGTATCCTCGATGTCCAGGACACCAAGGTCGATCCCTAGGATCCTGTTCAACTGCACTTCCCCCATAATAATTTTGTAGCCATTGGGGAGTAGTTGGTAGGGGCACAAGTTCCACTGCCGGAGACAGTACATGAGGAGTGGGTGAAGGGGGAACTGGACCCCCGCTTCCACGACGGTGACAAGCGAAAATGGCATCCAGCCATCGTCAGGGCCATCTGGTCTGACCTCTACGTTGGCGGGTATACTGTACAAGTTCCTAAAGACTGCTACGGAAACTGGGTCTCCTAATAGGTGCCTATAGACTCTCATTTTCTACCTAAAAATCTACCCAGAAGAGAGAGAAAGAGGTAAGAGGAGAAAAACCCTACGAGGGGGACTATGCAAAAGAAAGGCGCTGGTGACTTGCAAGTAGCAGAGAGCTTAAGGAGCATAAATTTCGATGAGGCGTAGAAGAAGGTTAGGGCGAAGGAGACGCCCTAATTTATAAGGGTTAGAGGCGCCGTTTCGGCTTTCGAGGAACGCCTTTAATGAAGAACGCCTTTAATAAGGCACGCCTTTAATGAGGCGTCATATCGAGCAACCCTAACGTCCTTTTGAAACGATTGTGTGGCAGCTGAAGAGGCGACACGTGCCACCAGCGGCGCAACTCCTGAGGATTATTAAATGCCTCGAACAGACAAAGAGACATCTCGATGAAGACCGCACGTCAACAATGGTCATCAGGATAAGGAGGGACCCCCTCATCGAACTGAGGCTCCGCCATCTCAGTAACCCCTTCCCACACTTTGGCAACTTTCTCTTAAGCTCGGTAGCAATATCGACTAGGCGGAATCACTTAGCTTCCGACCTCCTCAAGTTGGAGAACCTTCAAAGGTCAAAAGTTAAGGGGTAATTGTGTGGATAAAATACCATAATGTCGAGATTAAGGGAGAACCACGGTAATAGCACTGGCCGTTCACCTCTGTCTCGGTAACCACAGCCAAGCAGTTCAGCGGCTCGGTAAGAAGCGTCGGTTCACGAGGCTCCCCCACTCGGCAGCTCGGTTAAAGAGTGCCAGCTTAGCGTTTATCAGCTCGGCATAAGTGCCAGCTAAATGCCAGCCCAGCCGGACCATTCCTGATCCCGGTAAAAGTACTGAAGGCAAAGTGGGTCATCATGCTCGTATGAGAAGTATGGGCCCGCCCTGACAGATAGGGGCGCTCATTTATGGCAATAGGATTGCTCATTTATGGTGATAAGAAGTTGACTTTATCATCCTTTAACATCAACTGACCGAAATCATGTAAGTTTCTAATGGGATGTGCCCTTTTTACCAATTGCCGAATGTCAAGTTAAGGCCCGATGGGACCTTACCCCACCTACCCCCACTCACAAAGAAAGAATGAATGAGGAATCGTCTACAAATACACATGGGATCAGCTCCATGAAGGTACGCTTACTCACAATACGTGAACTCCTACTCAAACTTTTATTCTCTTCTTCCTCCCTCTGCTTAGTTTTTCCAGAACTAACTTAGGCATCGGAGTGTCTTCGGCTCACAGCAGTCAGGAGCTCTGACTCAAGCTATTTTCCTTCCCTTTTCAGGTTCTCAGCGTTCGGTTTTTCCTAATCCACAAATTCTACATCCTAATCTAAGTGGGTGATACTTTTATCGCCTACAAATGTGATCAGTTATGTCTATAGGGTATCTCTTAGGATCATTAATGCATTAAGTTAGCAGTTAAATAACATTCATATTAATTTCCTTAGCTAACCATTCCTACCAAAACCTTGAGAGGCATTAATAGGGGCAACATAAATACATTTCAAAACTCCCCCTCGGGTGCCTAGGGTGGAACCTAGTCAGGAACTTTTGGTGACATGCACCTTCTTTTAATCTTCAACGCTGAGTTATTCCTCTTGGGACTCTAACTAACGACCGGATGGCTCTGATACCATGTCAATTTCTATTAGCTAATGTTACACTCCGACCTAATTAAAGCTTGATTAGTACTAATTAATTATGATTTAGTTGATCTAACTATACTTAGTTACTAATTATGGTAATTAAAGTAAATTAGTTCCTTATAGGCTGAGTTGGATGGGTCTTGAGTTTTGAAAAAGTGAGTCGAGCCAATTTGACTCGGTTGGGTTGAATCGGGGGCTTTCTTGTAATTATCAATTTTCTCATTTTGCGACGTATACATGTCATCTTGGCGTCATCGCATGTGTCTTGTTGAGCACATCATTTACTGTATTTGATCTCTCGTTGAAGAGAAGAAGTGGGCCCTCATTTGACTTAAAATGAAAATACATAAAAACAAGTGGAACCTTGTGCAAATTGCGCACCTTTATCACTTCAACCACACCACTCATTCCACTCATCCGTTGTTCATTGTGGCTGGGAGAGAAGAACCCTTCTTTTCTTTTCTTTTCTCTCCATTTTCTTCTCCTTTCCTTTCCATTGCTAGGGAGTTGTTGCTTGGGTTGGAGAGATAACTTGGGTCCATCTCCATCTTCTTCATCCTCCTCATTCTCTTTGTTCCAAGAACCCATTTCTTTTCCAACTCCAATTTCGGATTCCTTGTCAAGGAAAGAATCAAACCCATCTTTATTTGTGTTTTTGAGTTGAAATGGAGTCAAAAGACTCTTACGTACTCATACATGCATAATTATTGGCATTTTCATTTGATTTTGTGATTAGGGTTTGTTATTTGGGGTTTTTGAATCTTTTGAGCAAAGGTTAATGAAAGGGCTTCGAAAGCTAAATTGAGGCAAATATAAGCTTTAATTAAGAATACATGTTGTTTAAATTTTGATTGGGTTTTAAATTCTATTTCTCCTTTGATTAGCCTCCTTAGTCAAAATTTGAGAAGGGTTTGCTTGGATATGGCAATTATAAGATTGGATGGAATGGGTGGTCATTGGAAGGAATGGGTGGTGGTTTAGTGCATGTAAAGCCCATTTGCAATTTCAAGGATTGGGTTGAAATTCCCTTTTTTTTTTTTTTTTTTTTAAGTAGCTAAAGAAGATTGGATTTTAAAAATGCATGTGTTTGTAAGTGCATATGATGTGTAGAGGTGGAAGATTGGAAATGGGTGGTGAATGGATAAACCCATGTGCATTTATACCTTTGAAAACATGTGCATATTTTATGTTGAAAACATGTGAAAGTTGTATGTGAAATAGGTGATGAATAGTGGATACAAGGTGCATGTGGGTGTGATGTAAGGTGTCCAGGTGGAGGTGGAATTGGAAAGAAGAGAGGGGCATAGGGTTCAGCTGATGGGGTGGCCCTCGATGAGGTGGCTCACGCCCAAGGCATGATGAGGAATGACGCTTTTTGTGTGAGAATTGTATGATGTGTATGGGTGACTTCTTCTGACATTTTCTTTTTTTTTTTTAAGAATGACTTGCGTGGATTTGTCCATTGAGAATGAACATATTAACCCCTCGCTATAGCGAGGATGGAGCTCGCTTTCTGGGTAGGCTCACTATAGCAAGGTGGAACTCTGTTTGGGCCCAGCGAGGATGGAGCTCGCTTTCTGGATAGGCTCACTATAGCAAGGTGGAACTCTGTTTGGGCCCAGATTTTTTTATAAAAAATGCTCACTTTTTTCCACTAAAAGTTGAGGAATACATTATATTGTGTATTTACGAAACCAATTAGGATCTTAGACCCCGAAGTACTTGTGGGACCCTAGAAAATGGCACCTTTGACGAGATCAACGGACCAATGGTAAATAACCAAATGAGAGATCATTGAAGCTAAGATCATCTCATGTGAATTTTATATTTTTGTCTAACACCTTGTCATGGATGAGGCTCAGAGAACCCAGTACAGTACACTTATACAAAGTGGCACCAAATTAAACATAGCAATACACCGGACCTCCAAACCTCATCGTGTGAGAATGTGAAGGACGAGAGCTTAGGAAATGACCATTGCTTCTTCTTAGTCAATGCATGTGCATATTGGGATTTATTTTATATTCGACTTCCCAATTCTAAACAATGATTTATATGCGTAAGTTGTTTTGTTTCTATTCGTTGGTATACTTGTACTATTATACAATATTCAATGGAAATTCGAAATGAGTAAGTTATGTGTGAATTATTCTGGATATTATGATTCGATTCAATTCAATTAAAAACAATCTCACTCATGTGTGTATTTATTTTATTCGATTCGATTGGGCTAGCATTGCTGAACTTCGACCTCGTGATACCCGACGGGGTTAAACTTGGTTTAGTTATTCGAGATCACTACAGTAGATCATCTGAAGCACCAGAACTCCAGAACCGGGTAGCCAGCTAGCCTTTGGTCGGGCCGCTGGTGACATCCCAACTAGATTCGCTCTCTATTTGAAATTATGAGCTTAATGTGGTAACCAATTAGTGTGTTTTATTCTTCCATTGATTCAGAAAGCATGATTTATTCGATGTTGCACAGTTGCCTAGTGTACTTAACATTGGCATCTTTTAATCAATTGTCTTTAATTCGATTTTATACATCATGTGATTTATTATTAATGCCTATACTTGCCGAATAATTGTATTCACGATGCTACCTTTGATGTCACAGACGTAGGTGCAGCTCCCGGTCCTGAAGAGACCCAGGAGGGAGAGGAAGAGACTGAAGAAGTTCCTCTAGGATTAGAGGAGTGGTCGGAAAATGGCCCTATGTAGATATCTCTTCCGCCGGAGAGCGATGTGATAATTTTGAGAGTGTGGCTAACCCCTTTTTGTGTGGGTCACACTAGTTAGATCCGGCAGTTAGTTGTGGAAAACATTTTGTAACAGTGTAGGGTGATTTTTGTAATCCCTATTTTAGTGCTAATGTGTAAATATGTTTTTGTACAAGCTTGACACGTTAACCTTAAATAGGATTGTTCAATGAAATGGAACTTAGTAGCTTATTAATTGTGATACTTCCCCTATTAAATGTGATTGATAGGTTAGCGAGTTAGACTGACAAGTGGAAAAGTGAAATTTTCTCCTTCGCGAGGTTGTACTTGACTCGGGACGGGTATAATCTCACGGGAGTACGCGTGTCATACCTCGGGGATTACCCTAGGCCCGGGTGATTCGGGACTGGGATGTAACATCTAACCATTCCTACCAAAACCTCGAGCCATTAGTGGAGGTAACATAAATGCTTTTCCATAATTGATACTTGGAAGTCAGAAAACAGATTACTACCCATATGTTTGTTGGTAGGTCTAATGCTCTTGTTGGTATCTTCTTTTTATAATTAGTTGACATTCATTACTTAGTGTTTATAGTTTTAATGTTCATTTAAAAATATTTTATTAATTATTACAGGGAACAGAAGCAGCACCCTTTAAAAGGAATGTTGATTCATCTGCAGTTTGCTTACCAAAGTCATCAGTTCAAGCAGTTGATTCACTTCGACTACATTCTATCTCTATCAGCCTGCCATCTTCCCCAGCTGGGTTTCATTTGGATCAATCTAAAGGAGTTTTTTTTAACAATGCCAACAGCGGGACTCCAAGTCTTCTTGCCAACTCTTTCTCTTATAATAAAAAGCAACCAAAGCAGGCAAGGTTTCATTCTCAGCCAATACCTGCTGGCGCTGCATATACTATGGCAGTTGCTGAGGGAAGAGTTCCTTATACTTCAGAGCAACAAAGAAGCAGTTTGAGGAATAATAAACTGAAGGACAAACGTTACGACTCTTTTAAGACATGGTCTGGAAAACTCGAGAAGCAAATATCATACTTGCATGGAATGCAACAGGAACCAGAATCCGAAGTTAATGATTCACAAAATACAAAAGTCGACGCTTTGCCAGTGGATCGCTACTTTGATGCCTTAGAAGGACCTGAATTGGAGACCCTTAGGGTATGCGGATTTTTTCATATATCTTCTCATTATCTTAGAAAAGTATTTACAACCTTCATATGCAAGTAATCATGTAATCTTTATTATCACTCAGAGCTTTTGCACTATATTCACACAAACTTGTAGATTGTCTAATAACTACGTCTATGGTGATTTTTAGATCAGGGTGTCATTTTTTTTTTTTTCCCTTTGTTCTTTTCCTCCCATTCTCTCCACAAATTTCTTCCATCGTTGCTCAAAATTTCTATGTAGTATGGGTTAACATCCATGTTTCTTTTGTCAGTCATATTAAATTATGATCAGAAATTAATATTTTAAACAAGTGAATTATTTGTTCTTCAAAACTACTCATCTCTTGTTGAAACTTTCACTAGCCATTCCTATTACACAAAGTTCGTGTACATATGAATTCATGTATGCAGGCATGTATGTAAGCTCATCTCAGTGCGATTACCATTGAAAGGACCAAATGAATTAACTTCATCCTTTTACAGAATGATGTATGAATGTCTCAGTTGGCAGCTTTTCTGTTTTTTTTTAGCCTGCAGAGGAGTTGATGCTTCCCGAAGACAAGAAATGGCCGTTCCTCCTTCGTTTCCCTATTTCTTCATTTGGGATTTGTCTCGGTATTGGCAGCCAAACCATCCTCTGGAAAACTTTAGCAACATCTCCTTCCATGGGATTCCTACGCATTAGCCCATCCATCAACGTCATCCTCTGGTGCATTTCTGTTGCTGTTATAGCCATTGTGTCATTCATTTACTCCTTGAAAATCATCTTTTACTTTGAAGCAGTTCGGCGAGAGTACTACCACCCCATCCGTGTCAACTTCTTCTTTGCTCCATGGATAGCGCTCCTATTCCTAGTACTAGGAGTGCCACCTTTGCTTGCCAAAAATCTGGATACTTCTCTCTGGTATGTGCTCATGGCTCCAATCTTATCCCTTGAACTAAAAATCTATGGACAATGGATGTCAGGAGGCCAAAGAAGACTCTCAAAGGTTGCTAATCCTTCGAACCATCTTTCAATTGTCGGTAACTTTGTGGGTGCATTGCTGGGTGCATCCATGGGGCTGAAAGAAGGGCCTATTTTCTTCTTTGCGGTTGGGTTAGCTCACTACATGGTTCTATTTGTAACTCTATACCAGAGGCTTCCAACAAATGAGACACTCCCGAAGGAGCTTCATCCGGTGTTCTTTCTATTTGTAGCAGCACCAAGTGTTGCCTCTATGGCATGGGCGAGGATTGAAGGAGACTTTGATTATAGTTCGAGGATCGTCTACTTCATTGCCTTGTTCCTTTATTTTTCTTTGGTTAGTCTTTACACCACTATATGAATGTCTAACAGTAATCTTTCCATGGAATTATTGTCCAATGAGTCCTTTTTTTTAACTTCATTTCTCATCTTGGTAATTCCAGGCTGTCCGAGTTAATTTCTTCCGAGGCTTCAGGTATAGTGTTTAATCAAACTATAATTTTTACGACACATGCTCAGCCACTTCTATCATCTATGTACAATGCCTTCCAAGTTCCAACTCTTGTTCATGTCATAGGTTCTCATTGGCATGGTGGGCGTACACCTTTCCTATGACTGGTGCTTCAATTGCAACCATCAGTTACTCAAATGAGGTCAAAAATCCACTAACGCAGACTCTATCCATCATTCTCTCTGTGATTTCTACTCTTACAGTAACAGCTCTGCTCATCTCAACTTTGGTTCATGCCTTTGTATTCCGGGATCTCTTCCCCAATGATATTGCCATTGCAATCACAGAGAAGAGGCCAAAGGGAAGCGAGAGACATTTGCATCTGCGATCCGCAGACTCAGATGCCAAAGAAATTGAAACTTCCGTTGAGATGGTGTAAATGGATTCTGATTATTAGGCTTTTTAAGTTCTATTTTCAAGTGAGAGTAATGATGTGTTTCATCAAGCATTATAAGCCTTTGCTAGTCTCCTCTGTTTTGCTTCAACTACAACCACAAGTGGAGTTTTCAACTCTATTTAATCAGAACAGAAGCTGGTTTGCGGTTTTCTTAGAAATGTGTTCTGGATAGAAATGATGGTGCACCATCCGATTAGCAAGACCTCAAAGTTGTCTGCTACTATGAAGTGGCATGTATGGGAAGATGATTTGTAGTTTCCTATGCTGGTTAAATATTGACAAAATCATGTGAAGTCTGTTTAGTAATGGTTCAGGCATTTTAAATATCTTTATTATAATAATTTTTAGAATGTCAAGGGAATCAAGATCAGAAAGGGAGTGGTTGAAGAACATCAATGAAGAAATTTTGCTTCTATATCAAGTGATCTCAGATTCTTCAATCATTCTGCTACTGAATTGAATGTGACTCTAAAAGCTGTCATTAGGTGGTCAAAGAAAAGGCAAGGGATTATCTGAGCAAAGTGGAACTGAAGAACAAAGCTTCAGAAATTTCCTTCTAGAACACATGCTAGACATCCAATTGCTAAGTAGTTAGGATGCCAATGAATAGAATATTCTCTCTCTCTCTCTCTCTCTCTCTCTCTCTCTCTTCATGATCTGGGTGGTTGCGAAGGAGAGCCACATCAAGCTATGGTTGTGGGATCAGAATATGATAAAATGGTAGGCATTTTCATTAAAATATTTAACTTCACGCATTTGGAAAAAATTAATTACAAAATGCAGGGGTGCAAAGCTATCTATAAATGAGTTTAGGTAATCTTTCTGTACGGGCAGCATCCATCTTCCTATGGTGGTCAAGTCATCATTGCAAATGATCATTATTTAAACCTTCAACTAGTCTATCTCCAATGGCTGGCTTAATTTGTGAGTTTTACTTTGAAACTAATTTCAATTTAGAGGCTATGTTCTCTATCACTGAAAGTAACTTCCAATTGATCCATTTCAAGCCTTTCTTAGTTTCCAATTTTTTCCTTTTATTTATATTTTGTAGTGATTGCTTCTAAAACCCTAGGCAGGGACCAAGACAGGATTTTCTTCTAGTATTGGGGGCAGAGTTGATTGGCCAATGATGTTAGTGGGCCCCACTTACAGACAATCTAAATCATTCAAGAAATGACCACTTCCCTTGTTATCTACATTTGATTCACTTATAAGGAAGACTTTCTTTTACAAGTAGATTACATGTAAAGTCCAACTCTATGGGGCTTACTTGGGTTAATATTTGATTAATCTAACTCCTTCCACATTTATATCCCCCACCTTGATTTGGCACCTTGTCATGTTTTGATGCTCATCGATCCTTTACCCACTATTGGATTGGATCTCATAAAAGAAGAGAGAAATTATTATTAAAACAGTATTAGACTTTAAGGTTATTAAATCAAGGACTATAATGATTTCAATATTTGTAGATGCCATCTAGACGGTAGAGATAGTGAAGAGAAGGAAAAAAATATGAGAGAAGAGTTCTATGTACAGCAGTAGACTCACTTGTAAAATAACCGAATCGTTGAAAAATAGCCTCGATCCTCATATAGTGTATGGACCTTATAAGATTTCACTCAAATGACCTAGCGTAAGTTTGTTAACTTTTAAAAAAATATTCCTTAAAACTTTTATAAACAAAATCAATTTGTTTCATATAGAGAACTAGAGCATTTATTATTTTATGGGATTTATATTTTTCCAAAATATGCCCCACTCAATAGCATTGGCCCAGAGGTGCCATATCTCGAGCCTGCTTAATTTTATTAAGTGGGCTCCACTGATTAAATGCTCTCTGGTTGGATGTGGGACCAAGAAAGGGAGAGGGACAATACCATAAGATTCTATCTTTTAGGAAGAAAATGTCAATAATGCCCTTATTAAGAAAAAAAATACCCTTGTTGCTGTCTAAAGTTCTTAAAGAAGAGAGAAATTTGAGTACGGGCAAAAGGGCAAAAAAACAATGCCTAAATTTACTCCTATGTTTTCTCTTATTTATCAAATTTGAGAAGGAAACTGAGTGGCTCGACCTTCCCTCCCTCCGTCCTTGATCCTAAAAGTCTTTTACCAAAAAAAAAAATATTTCCTGGAAGTCGATAACATTAGAGCATTAAATACTCCTTTGCTGTCATACTATTCAGGTACATGTGACTAACTATACGAGGATAAAAACTATAATCCTGTGGGACATACTCCATAGACTACTACAGAATAAAATACAAGCTGGAATTTAGGTTTACCTTTCCTTTGAGGGATTATTTTTCTCACAACAAAAAGAAGAAGAAGAGGAGAGAAATCACTAGAATTTAGGTTTACCTTTCCTTTAACCAGCCATGTACTTTCTACAGTCCTCTTGAATAATACTTACGAGTTGTCTATTGGAATTATTACTTTTAATATTCTGTTATGAAAATCAAGAAAATCTCCTGGGGAATCCAAAAGTCACTTTGGAAAGTCTAAAGGTCATCTAGAAGCTAAACACCGTGGACTTTATTGTGCTCTTGCTATATGTAATGTCATATCTTTTGGAAGTGTCCTTTGGTCGGCTATAAAAGGTTGTATTTTTTTTTTTTTTATTTATAAGAAATATATAAGGTTGTGTTGTAGTTGTTTTATTGTGTATGAAGAACGTATGTGTGAAGTATTGAAAATATTCACCTGTTTGGTTAGTCTTCTTGTTATTGTGAGGTGAATGAGAATATATATTTTGTAAAGTATTTTGCTCATTTGATTTAGAGTAGGGGCTTTGTATGGCTCTTTGGCCATACAACCCCACCCACACAAGTGTACACACTGCACACATTATGGCAGAACATTTCTTCAATTTGGTATTAGACTATGTTTCTGTCCTTCTTGAAGGCCTTTCTTATCCAATTCTTTATTAGTTAGGCCATTTAAGATTTACCAACAAGCACACCTTGGTGGTACATGAGTTGGTATCAATGTGCGTGCTAGAGGAACCAAGACATGAATAAGGCAGTCAGTTGGCCAGTTGCACATTTTCAGTTTGAACCTCGTCTCCAAGAGAAAACGAAGGGTGCAAGGCCTGCAGAGACAAAGAAAGAAATACACAAAAATAGGAAAAGCTACATGCTGTGGTATTTAATTATTACACTAGCAACCAAGTATGAAGTAGGATATCTGAAGGGTGTCAGGGCTCTAATACCAATTGTTTGGGGATAACTAGGGCAAAGAACATACAATCGATCACAACCATAAGCAATTACACGGCATACAGATTTACGTGGTTCGGCAAACTCGCCTGCTTCTACGGGGTTATAAGCATTTCGCTTGATTTTACTATGAAGGAACAGACAACTCGCTACAACGACTCTGAACCCTGTAATACTTAGCGTACTCTCTCCTCATACATCTCAATCTTGCACTCACAACCTCTTCCCTTCGGAAAACTCCGACACCACGGGAGAGAGAGCTCTCACTTCTCTCACAGAGTCTAGGGTTACAGATTATATCAATATATAATTTTTACTTTCTTGCCCCCAAGAAAGCCATGGTATAATTACCAAAATACCCTTGACCTTGAACCTTGTCATTGGCTAATCCAATGAACCAATCCAATTAAACCGGAATATAAGACATAAACCCAACAAAGGGGAGGAACTGTAGAGTCTAATTATTGAGTTTGGAGTTAATTTATCTCTCGTGTATTATGAAATTTAGATTGTCCTTTGCCAAAAAGGCACTACTCTTCCATAGAAATAAGGGATCATTCTCTAGCTTTAGCGTTGATGGTGAAAGAGCTGGGTGAGTGTGTGTGGGTTGAGTGTATGAGTATTTACTTTTCAAGAAAAAAGTTTTTCTTTTTCATATGCCATTCGCTGGCATCTGCCTGTTCCTAGGCCCTGATGATAGTCTTGTCATCAAATTAGTAGTTGCCCATACAAACTTTACGTATGTTCTATTAGTAAAAAGCGGGTACTTAGCCAACCCTAGATTAATGAGAGAAGACTATTATGGCAAAAGACTTATTTCCGCTAACATACATTGGTAACTTGTTTAAAGTGGGCCCTATAATGAAATTCAACCAAAACATCATTGTAAATACTACCCATCTTACCAGCAGTAAGAGAAAACACAAAATAAAAATCTTTCTATATAATGGTTAGCACTTCAATAAAAAAAAAAAAAAAAAGGTTTTCATATGCATGAGTCTAAACTCTAACAGCTGAATTTTTAAGTTTTTATTAACATTTTATTATATATTTTAAACTTTTTTTTTCTGCAAATCAATAATGGTCACTTTATGAAATTTTTGTTTGTCCGGATTAAATGAGAGATGCTCATATGAGAGACACCATCTCCCATACTAAATATACCTTAAAAGGTATGAGCACCAGCAGAAAATATCCAGCAAAACAATTGACTTTGACTGAAGTTCTAAAAGCAATATAGTTTAAGGGATGTCAATGTTCTTAGCTAGATGGGTGAGTGGTACTCATCTAGTGAGATGACCTATCTCCCTAGAGATCAATTCTTAAGCAACCGTGTGAGATAAGACACCCCTGGCATTGAGGTGTTTTTTTTTTTTTTTTTTTTCTTTTGCGGGGGGGCGGGGTGGGGGTGGGGGGTGTGTGTGCGCAAAGGCATAAGAAGACCACTTGCACATGTAATCGAAATGACTAAGGGATGTAATATTAGGCATTTCAATAAGAATGAGACTCTAACCACTAGGTTGTCCCTTTATTCTCTAAGTGCGTGAGTTGAAGTCTCATAAAAAATAAAAAAAGGACATGATAGGAGTACAACCCAACTGCGCAATAAGGGTTGAGTCATTGGCCCGCATGAGTTAAACCTTGGACGTCAGGCATGTGAGGCTAATTGCAAGTAAGTTAGGAAAATGAGTAAAGTGAGGAGGCTTGAGTTGTTAGCCTGATCGTCTATTGAGTAAGGGTGTCAATGGGATTGGATTTTTTCTCCAATTAAGTAGTATGATTTCTTTGACTAATTGTGTGGTGATCTTTTCTTGATGTAAGGGGGTGATCTTTTTCACTTTATTTCTATCCATGTAAAGTCAGCAGTGCCTATTTAATAAAAGAAGAATAATGAGAGAGGTATCATAAATGATTCCCTAAGTTAGTGCTTGCACAAGGAGCTCTAGTCCATCCTCCAATTTGGACGATTTTATTTTAGGGAGGCTTAGTCATCCTCAAATCTGGACGGTTCCATCTTCCATTCCACTTTGTTCTTATCAGGAAAAGGGATAAAAAGACTCAGTCCAAACTCAAAATCCTCTAAGCTTTGACTTCGAGAAATGCTGAGTTGAAGGGATGGAACTCCATAATAAGGCCCACCTAATGAAAATCCAAGCCACTTTAAAATAAACAACCTTCTAGTTCTAAGATCCCTAATTTCACCCCAAGGAGAGTAGGTAGCATTATAAGACTGGCCATTTATAAAATAGTGATAGTGATTGTGTTGATCACCACCTTTCTTTATATCACGCAGCCAAGCTTATTGTGACACCAAATCCTAATAGAGTAAAATTTAGGGCATTTGTTTTCTGCAACACCTATTTTCAATAGATGGGCTCCACTATCGAGTTCTAATCCTTGAACTCAGGATTTCTCTGAATCAAAGCCCAAGAAACTACAAAGAGGAAGTGCTTTATATGTTCTCTAATCATGTTGGGATAAACGAATCAAATAAAGTTGAGGTTTTTGCCGTTTTGAAAGCTCTTCAATTTATGGTTCAATGGACTTATAGTAGGGAGTGACTCATTTAATGCTATATCTAAAGTGAAATTGAATAGAGGTTCATGGAAGATGCAATTCTTAATCAATGAAATCAACCACTTATTATATTTCCTTTCGATCTCATTTTAACTTATTGGTAGGTTTGCAAATGGAACAACGGATTGTTTAGTGAAACAAGGGGTTGATTGTTAATGTAATATAGATATGGTGATGTCCAGTATATGTGTGCTAGTTGTGTGGGACCAAGTTTGACTGTACCTTTTCTCTTATATTAATAAACAAGGGGGTGCGGGGGGGGGGGGGGGGGGGGGGGTGGGCCGGGGCCAAGGTACGGATGGTGCACAAGTCGATTTTTGAATGATCCTTGCCCCGCACTGGGACCGCGTCTTGGTGCACAATTCAATTGATTGCTTCAATTCTGTTAGTATTGACATGTATGTACTTAAAACAGGAAAGTCGGCCTGTACACACGGACTCAGAAGAGAGAAGGTAGCGATTGATTAGGAGATTTGGCGACCTGTGCATAAAATGCTCAAAATTCAAATGTAGTTGTTTCTTGTTGCTCTCTGCCATTCATTGCAGTTTTCAAATGTCTCTTGCATGATTGATGAAACACTTTCTAAACCTAATCTTTTCTCTGTTGCAGAATAAAACGAGCTGAAACTGGTGCTTTGATCTTGCAACATCCCTAAATTTGCCAGTAGTGAGTACTCAGAACAATCTATAATCAGTAAAAGTGGCCAGACAGTTGGTGAATCTAGACCACCAATGTGATGGGCCCCATCAATACATTGCATTTTATATAATGTACCTGGATCCCAATCCTGACAACTAATAAGGTCCATACCAGAACCTGGACCTGACTTGGGTTCAGGTTAAATGGTCCTTAGGTCCCTTACCCATAACCAATACATGTATTTGTATGAATACTTAATATATTTTTAGGGTGTTTTGGTCGTTTGGTACTAGGGTATCAGACCCATGGACCTGTAACTTCATCCAAATATTGGACCCATACCTGATTTGTTTTTTCAAGTTTGGGTCCTTTGGGTACTTAGATATTTGGCAACAATGTTCATAGCTAAAAACCGGTACGCAGGCCCAGCCTATGTTTTGAGCCGGGTCCACATGAGGCAAGTCTACCTCTATTTTTTAATGCCAGTGGGTCAGGGTGGTGCCGACCCAATTTTTTGGCTGATAGTTAAGCTGTCTGGAAATGGTTCGGGCCAGGACATTTTGTTCCTAAAGTCCTGCGATAGGCCTGCCCCACCATATTTGGCACAAAGGGGCACATTTATAGTTATATCTAAAAATGGGCTGGACCAGGACTTAAGTTTTTGAACCAGTGGGCTAGACACAAGCCCGAATATCGCGCCCGACAATTAAATGTTCTACTCTTGAATAAACAATGGCCCAACACAGCCCAGCCCATAATGTATCCCTAAAAGGCCTCATGTGTTGCTGCCTACCCAAGATCGATGGCCAAGATTCACCCACATTGCATCTATATATCTTGCGGTGATGATGGGCAATATGCCTATAACGAGACATGCTGAAAACTACGTCTCACATTTACCATCACAGTATCCGTGCCCAAGAGAAGTACACTCAGATGTGGACACGTGGCCTGGGCCACTTGTCTGCCAGGTTGACTTGGGTGGTGGGCGGCCAATTTTGTCCACACTGTTAATTAGAAATTGACACGTGCCACCGTCACCCAATCAGATTTTGTCACCCAGAAAGAGAGCTTTCAGTGGTTAGCTCAACCACTTCACCGCATGTCTCAACTTATAAGCACTCCTTCCTACTGCTTTGCTCCTCTCTTCTTGTATTTCTCTCTTTTCTTTCTTCTTCTCCTTCTCTTGCTCTCTCACGTAAGGAGCAGTGTTTGTAGTTTACATGCATTTATAGGTTTCAGTAGCTTCTTCCCCTCTGTTTCATGGCTGCTGTCTCCTATTCCATGATTTTATTTCTCTTCTTTGCTGGACTGTTGGGTCGACTAAGCCTTGTCATGGGCCGAATTCCATTGGGTTCGAGCCTCTCGGCCCGTGAAAACCGAGCATGGGTCTCAGACAATGGAACCTTTGCATTTGGATTTCGCCGCATGGATTCAGAAGATGAACTGCAACTCGCAATTTGGTATGCAGAACTTCCCACCAATGATCAAGCTGTAGTTTGGTCCGCTGACAGGTAGTTCTTTCAAGTAACTATCAAGATTTTTGTGTGTTTGTAATGGGACATGGGAGGATAATGGGTTGGGTTTGGTCCAAGTTAATTGACCCAACTGAAACCCGTGGTGCCCCAACAAAGGTTTAGGCATATATGTGTTGCCAAGCTCATCACAGGATAGGCATGAGCTTTGTGTGTGGATTGGCTTGAGCTTGATACTAGTCATCTGGTGCACTTTTAAATTAAAAATTATCTATCCCTATGTCATGGCCTTCTGTGTTTTCTTTAAACAGTACTGCTTTAAGACTTGATTTCAAACCTTGAATCGGCCAAAAGAGAAACCCTTTGAATCAGCTGTTTAAGTAAGTACTTGAAATGTGTTTGACAAATAAAAAAACACAATTCTTCATTTGAACTGTTTATTTTATATGTCAATAAAATAATGATATAAACTATAATTACAAGGGGCGAGACTCAAAGTAGCAATACATTTGAAGTTTTGGTCCAAAAGCCACTTGAGAATAGGTAACCTAAACCTTTACATATCAAGAATATGTGAAGACGTTATACATTTGAAGTTTTGGTCTAAAAGCCACCTAAAAATAGGTAATCTAAACCTTTACTTATCTCGTACCAAAAAAGAAAAAAAAAAAAAAAACCATTTACTTATCAAGAACATATAAGGCCAACCTATCTTTTCATGGTCAAACCCACACATACCACATAAGCCCTTCTATAATAAAAAATGTCCCTAAATTTAACGTTAAAAAGAAATGGCATATACTTTTAAATTGCACACCAAACATGACTAGTCTATATGATTAATCCGACAGTTAATATCACTCCAATTCAATTGAATTTTTGATCCATTCACTTACATGATACTCATGAGCATGGCCAATCACAATAAAGTTGGTCTCCCATAAGTTAATAATTGTTCAGCTGTATTTTTATTGTCTTTATATAATTATTACTGTTTGTTGAAAATATTGAATTCAACAAAAAAGAAAACAACTATTAATTGCAGCTTTAAAATATACCTCCTAGCATGAATTCTTAATTTTCTTTACCCTACACTAAAGACTTTAACTCGTGCACTTTAAAATACACGCCAATGTCTTCAACCAGCTGAGCAACAACAAACAATTTATATATATGGTTTTTAATTCATGGTTTAGACAATAATACAAAAACAATATCTGTTACCCAAAAGAAGGGCAATATCGCCATTTTTTCTAAACAAAACCGTTACAGGAATTGCTCAACTCTCTGGATTCTCTGTAGAATATCCCCCGTCGGAAGAGATGCAACAGTAGAACTCGACACCACCGGAAACCTCGCACTCACCTACCGGAATTCCCTCATTTGGACGTCCAACACTTCCGGCCTTGGGGTAGAGGTCGCTGTCATGTCGGATTCCGGCAGCCTCCTCCTCCTCGACTCCACCAGCCACACCATCTGGCAGAGCTTCTCTCACCCCTCCGACACCCTCCTCCCCGGCCAGCGCCTCACCTCCGATACCGAGCTAACTACCCCGAACTCACCCTCCGGCCCCGCCTACTACTCCCTTAAGATGCTCCAGCAGCCCAATTCCCTCACCCTGGCCCTCACCTACAACTCACCTCACTCTTTATCTGATTCATCTCAGACTGAATCCTACTCCAATTATTCATATTGGTCAAGCCCGGAGATATCGAATGCCACCGGAGATGTCGTCGCCCTTTTAGACACCATGGGCAACTTTGGAATCGTTTATGGCACGTCCCCTGGAGGGACTGTTTATGTATACAAGAATGATGGCAGTGGCAAGGCAGCCAGCGGAGGAGGGAATCGAGCAGTCCTCCGGAGAATTGTGATGGAATCGAACGGCAATTTGCGTCTCTACCGGTGGGACGACGGGACTAATGGGACGCGCGGGTGGGTGTCAGAGTGGGCGGCGGTGTCCAACCCATGTGCAATCGCCGGAATTTGTGGCAATGGGATATGTAGTTTGGACGGTGATAAGAGCAATGTCAGCTGTAGCTGCCCGCCAGGGGCTACTCCTGATCCAAATATTGGCAATGGGTGCTCATCGAATTCGTCGAATTTGCAGAAGATAATGCCAGGGGATTGTGGTGTTCCAGCCTCTGCTTTCAAGGTTGTGACAATGCAGCAGACGAAGTACTACATCTCGGGGGCGTCGATCATCGCAAACTACACTGACAACTCGACGGGATCAGAATGTGGGGAGTCTTGTCTCTCCGACTGCGATTGTGTGGCTTCACTTTATGGGCTTTTGGAGGAGCAGACATACTGTTGGACACTGAGGAGTTTGGTGTTTGGTGGATTGCAGGATCCAAGCTCTACCCTGTTCCTAAAAGCTGGAATCAATAGCTCGGTCATACCGTCAGGGAGGCCAAGTGGTAGTAGGTCGGGTGAGCTGAATCCGGGGTCACGAGGGTCGAACAAAGGCCGCCGCGAAAAAGTACTAGTCCTTCCAATTGTTCTCTGTATGTCTGTCATTGTTGGTTTTCTCTGCTTCTTGCTGTATTACAGTGTAAGCAGGAGAAGAGCACAGCTTAAAAATGCTGAGAGTTACCTAACAGTATCAGGGGCACCTCGGAATTTCATTTATCGTGATTTGCAGAATGCAACCAGTAATTTTTCTCAGTTGCTTGGAGCTGGTACATTCTCCTCCTTTTTTTGCTTTCTTGTGCAATTGAAGGGCTTGAATTTGGTTTAGCAAATGTGTGAAAGATCTCAATGTTTTTATTAGAAGAAGGGGATTGGAGTTGTGTTTATTATTGCAACTTATCTTGTTTTGATACATTTAGGGGATTCTGTTTCTTACTGTGCTTTGATCAGGTGGTTTTGGAAGTGTCTATAAGGGGAGCCTTGGTGATGGTACACTGGTTGCAGTGAAGAAACTAGAGAGGGTGTTACCTCATGGAGAGAAGGAATTTATAACAGAAGTGAACACCATTGGTTCTATGCATCACATGAACTTGGTTCGGCTCTGCGGCTTTTGCTCTGAGGGTCCACACAGGTATATACTTCTATCTATCTAATAGATTTTCTACAAAAATAAAAGGTATCTCATCTCATCATTATCATCATGGAAGCCTTATCCATGTAAAGGGGTTGGCTTTATGAGTTCTACTTTTCCACTCAACTATTGATTGTCATGTTTTTAGTAGTTCTACAATTCATAATGTCTTTCCTCAAGTCAGTATAAATGACTGAAATTCATACCATCTTGGAATTCAAAATTCCTATTACACCTTGTCTCCTGGAGTTTTCCTAATTCTCTATATCAGGATTTTCTAACTTAAAATGGTTAAAATAGCCCTTGGAATTGTCCAAACTCTAGAATTCCAAACTCTTCCTAGATAGTATTTGAAGAATTCCAAAGACACAATTTCTCACAAAATTTTAAGTGGTTTTGGAATCATCATACTAGAATTTCTGAAATTCTTTCTATCGAACAGATTATCAAGTCTTCATTGATGATTAAACCATCCGATGACATAAAACCGTTCGCTATTTGATAAAGACAAATGCATTGTTGTTCGGTCAGATAATTCCTGACACAAATCTTTTGCATTTGCTTGCTGATGACAGGCTTCTGGTGTATGAGTTCATGAGCAATGGTTCATTAGATAAATGGATATTTCCTTCATTTAACAACCGAGGCAAGCTGCTCGATTGGAAGACCCGCTTCCACATAGCAGTTGGCACTGCACAAGGCATTGCATATTTCCATGAGCAATGCCGGAATAGAATCATACATTGCGACATCAAGCCAGAGAACATCCTCCTAGATGAAAATTTCTGTCCTAAAGTCTCAGATTTTGGACTGGCAAAGCTGATGGCCAGGGAGCACTCTCATGTAGTCACCATGGTTAGAGGCACCAGGGGCTACCTTGCTCCCGAATGGGTCAGTAATCGCCCCATCACAGTAAAAGCGGATGTCTACAGCTATGGAATGCTTCTTCTAGAGATCATTGGAGGCCGAAGAAATGTAGATATGTCCTTGGATGCAGAGGACTTCTTCTACCCTGGCTGGGCATTCAAGGTATTTCTTCACCACTCTCTTCAATCCAATGTTCTGTCTCTATTTCTGTCTTTAGCCCAGATATACCTATCTGATTGTAAGATGAAATCTCCAGGAAATGACGAATGGGACACCGATGAAAGTGGCCGATAAAAGGCTAAATGGGGTGGTGGAAGAAGAGGAGTTGGTTAGAGCTATGACTGTAGCCTTTTGGTGTATACAGGAAGAGATAGGGATGAGGCCTTCAATGGGAGAAGTGGTGAAGATGTTGGAAGGATCGGTAGAAATCAAGGAGCCCCCGATGCCTCAGGCAGTTTTTGAGTTGGTCGAGGAGGGTCTAGATCATGTGTACAGGGCCATGAAGAGGGAATTCAATCACCACAGCTCATTTACAATCACCAGTCGACCATCATCACAGCCTACATGCACATCTAATGCTACTTGTAGTTACTCAACCATGTCACCCAGATAACAGTGTAAGTTCACACTCTGGTTTGCCCAGCCCATATGATCATCAAGTGGCTCTAAGCACCTCGCGCATTGACACATGAACAGATGGGATCAGCCCCATAATTTCAAGATTGTAACATAGAGCATTGTTAACAGAGGCTCCTCCATGTTCACATTATACTCATTCAATTCATTCATCCAACATAATGTTGGATTGATCACTTCATGATTATAATGCTCCATATGGGAGTTTAGAGGCTAAAAAGGGGTCCACTGAACTCCTAATTGTTGCAACATAGAGAATTGGACAAATGCATTTGAAAAATAAGGGATATACATCATGTGTAGAGGGCCATGAGGAGCAGGGGTGCAGATGAGCTGGGTGTGGTCGGCCAGGCCCGAGTCCAATTGGACTGTTCTTGATTTGGGCTGGCTTTTAGTTAGGCCTTTTGGCCTCATAGCCAACAGGCCTTTCTTACCCATCTTTATTTTTTATTTTATTTTAATTTTTTAATTTTTATGATGGGGGCATCTCATGGTATTTTTATCGGACAAGAATATTCCCACCGACGCACAACCCTACAACACGTGTACCAGCTAAGTCTTGGGTGGGACTCAAATACAGGACATCGAAAGCAAAACCAGGCAGGTTGCCCATAGTTAATTGAGCCGGGCCAGAACTTTGTATGCTTAATGATTTTTGCAAATGCAGCTTTTTCATGTTTTCAGTGAATTATGATCAGAATAATGTGACAGTGGGATGAGGTTCAATTCAAGTGTGTGATTGGTTTTGACTTTTGAGGTAGCTAAACTCTTGTGTATCCATACAAGTACATCTCAGAAACATTCATGGGTCCTAATTTCAAACCTAATGCAGCCTATGATCTGGGGGTGCATCTTCATCCCTAAATTGATGGGCCTGGGCTGGACAATTAAGTAATCCCAAATTTCTTGATCACACTTTAAACGAACTGTACGTATCTAATTTCATATCAGCAAATACCACCAATTCACATTAAAATAAGCACAAATGGGCCACTTGAAATATCCGGCCCATTTACTTGTCCACCGACATAGATTTAACTCAACGGCCAGCAGCAGTGTGTAAGGTGGAGATTTGGAGGAGGTCCATCAATTTTGTTCCCTATCAAAGGGGTATAGTTTGATGCTCTAATATGTCTCTACTATTTCAGAAAGACAGCCCTTACACTTGGTTCGAATGTTGGGGCGTCTAAAGTGGTGACAGGTAGAGTCTATTTCCTTCTTAGGATCAACTTCACAAATATAGTTCTCATAAAGTAATCGTCTCACAAATTAAAACATTAGGGTAGTTTATCAGGACAATATAAAGAGAATATCACAATATCATTGATAAATTATCATTCCAGGTATATACTACAATATTTTAAGAAATTATAGCTGATATTCTCAGGGTGCCCATAATGATACAAACAAAAAACAACAACCCATAAAGGTGGTGTTTACAAGCTATATGAATCCAATTTACACAGGTGGCTTAGGGATGGAAAAGGGTATTCAATTCTCTAATTATCTGGATGTTCCGACATGTGTGTTTTAGATTCCGACTCATGACCAAATCCGGGTTTGGAACCCAATTTAGTTTTCAATTGATGAATGGATCTGATTTTGAATCCATACAGGTTCTAACCTAAAGACTCGGGACCCTACATGATGTTGTAAATTGTAGCTCAAGATCAACTTTAGTTGGTTATTTTTATGTTTGATTTTGGAGGTAGTAGACTTGATGCACTATTATAAGTTGAATTATCTCTCTTTATTTTAAGTTATAAAAAAAAAAAAAAAAACAAAAAAAGAAGTTAAAAAAAAGTCAGAACCGGTTTTGGAACTTGATCCCAAATACTTTAGTCGAAACCAGATCTTGGTCTTCTCATCGAAACCGGGCTTGAAACCAACAAAGTAGGTTCCAATTCCAAATCGAAACTACCATTTAGAAACGGTTCGAATTTTCTATCGAGAATGGTTCCAAACTAGAACCGACCCATTTACGTCTATCCAGAGGTTGCATGGTAGTACTGAAATTTCATCTACTTTGTTGGTGTGGGATTCCGGCCCAACTTGGGGTGTTTAGTGCACACTTTAAAGCAGGGTAAGTAGGTCTCCAAATGAAGAAGATAAGATAGATGGTGCAATAGACAAGCACATGGGTTAATAATAATGATAATAATTCCTAATTACTCTTCCACTAATTGTCTAACTCAATTCAGGCATTACAACTTGACAGCTTTAAAGCCTTTAAAACTAAACTTCTTTCTTAAATCAACGATTAAATATTACAGTTGAAGCTTATCAATTCAATTTTCAGCTATCTTTCAATGTTGACTCTCAATCGACCCGCACCAAACTATTATTCTTATACCTTAAACCTGGATGGTTAAAAAAAGAAAAAAAAAAAAAAAAAAAACTTTTTGGCTTCTCCTTAAGCCACATCAGCTCTTTGGGCTAAGGCCCATTTTTTTGGCTTCACAGACATTTCGTTATTCACTAAGCCAGAGCAGCTTGTTTCGAAAACCCATGCAGCAAGGGAGAACATTACAAGAGTATGATATTGTCTGCTTGGGTCCAGATGGGCATGCGGGGACTTATCAGGCAGTCATTTTAATGGACATGGTCATATTGAGTTAAGACCGAGTTTGATTTGCAAGCCCGGGTTCCAAATTTGGATATTTCCGATGTGGGGCGTGACGATTTTGTTTCTAATGTGCCAAAAACCCATCAAAATGCCTCATGCAATATAAGGATGTAAGTTCTACATATATACTCATTCACTTTCCTCTCTATAGTCGATGTGGGACTTCGGAACGTCACAATCCACCCCCCCAGGGGGGCACGTCCCTATGCAGTAGCATGCCAGTCCCTATACCCCGCCAGTCCTCTTGGCCCACCCACATGGAAACCCGCCCACGCCCACTGGCCTCATGGTTCTGTTTTTTATGGCCAAAACCTATCAAAAGGCCTCATGCAAGGTAAGGGTGTAAACTCTACATATAAACTCATTCACTTTCCCCTCTATAGTCAATGTGAGATTCTAGGACGTCACAGGACATGCGGAGACTCTCCGTTGGAAGCCCATGGTTAACATGCTAAAACCCATGGTTAAGAGTGCCACATCGACCGAATTCTCACCGCCCACAAGATAAAGCCCAACAGCTTTGATTTCTCATTAATTTACAGGCTTTTGACTGACTACTAATGGGGTCCAGCTCCATGGCTTAATCTTTTTCTTTTATCACAAACTATGTATTTGTGGGACTAAGGTTGGATTTTTTTTTTTTTTTTTTTTAACCCAACCAAGGGGGCTCGAACCTAAGACAGAACCCGCACATACAAGGAAGACTACCCGCACAAGCAGAAAGAAGGCCCGCACAAGTAGGAAAGAAGCCTACACATACGAAAAGAAAAACCAACAAAAGTGGAAAAGGTGGCGTGCCCAAGGTTGGATGGTTGGGATCTTTTATTATCAATGATGATTGTCCATAGGCCCATCTGTACAAAGGATTATACATTAAGATTCACAAATCAGCATACGTCTTGGACATTGGATCCTCTGCACTCTCTAGGTTTAAAATAAAGTAGGATCCGTTTGGAGACATGGTATTGCCTCTACGAAATATTTCAGATAATTGTGTTATGAGCTTCTCATTTAACTGAGTATTTATCACATACGGCTTAGATTACAACTTCTTAAGCAATTTGAAATATATATATATATATAGGGAGATGCTTTAATAAGAGTAACTTTCACGATACTATGAGAGAAAGAGGTGGGGACCCTCACATTTAAACGGTTGGCATTGGTTCTATGACAGTCACATCTTTATCTCATATGCTATCATAGTCGGATGTATGTACATGCAACTGGCTGAATATGACATAGAACGGATAGGCCCAAAAGTCAGACCCCAAGTCAAGATAGTTTAGAGATATTTCTTATTTTCATTTTCTCGGTAAATTTTTGTTAGTAGGTTTTTTATTTTATTGAAAGACTTGTAATTAGGATAGTTTCTATTGTTGATTAGGTTTGCTAACCCTTAAGTTTGTTCTTATTTAAATTGCATTATAGAGACTTATTTCTCAGAATTGATTAATAGAATTTGAATTGATTTTATTCATTAAATTGCGTCTCATGTTTGAAAAGATAGCATCCGTGGACACATGCGTTCCACACAAATCCTAATTCTAATTAAGGCCAGCATCAATTGATATTAGAGCTGAAGACCCATCACTAGATTATCTGGAATATACCTTTCCAACACATTCCATCACCGTATCCATCCCTCTGCATTCATAGGATAGGCCATGACCTAGTCAAGGCTCACCGATGAAATTTCGGCCCATCCAAAATTGTGTTTAAGTGCATCAACATCTTCACCAAACTTCACTCCGATCGGGCTTGAGCCTGCCATCAAATTGTTTAAGGAAATATTTCTTTTTTTTTCTTTTAAAAATAACATTAGATTAAATTAAGGATCTGAAAAGATGCACCCAAAGCGAAACTACAAAAGATAGGGAAGAAATACCCAAAAAAGACAAAAAAAAAAATAGGATGCATGCTTATGTATAAAACACATTAATTCACTCTGCTCTATATTTTATGTATTTTGATCATGTGTTCTGCACACAATTATTCTGGCAGTGGGCCTGGTTCAACTTGGAGTGATATTTGACTCAACACCAATATACATGATTTTGAGTGGTTTAAATTTGAAAGCTGGGCCTCAGCAATAAATTTATAGGGCTGGGCTCAGAGGAGTCTCGGATTCATTTAATTTGACCAATTGTTGTGGTAGAGCTGTAGAGCTGGGTAGAATATGATCATTATCAATCATCAATTGTGTGACCCATTTCCAATTTCAGTCATCAATGGGCGTTCAGGACTATGCCATGATTAAAATGGACCCATATCCACCCTGAGATATCTTTCGGCTGAAAGTTATTAACAATCGGCTTGAAAGGGATTTTGAGGGCAATTGTTGAATTGGTTGGATTCACCATTAATTATTTAAAACTATTCATTACTTTTTAAAATAATTTTTAGTTTTTATTCTTTTTAATGCTGTGTAGACGGGTTAAACCCACACCGAACTTTTTTTTTTTTTTAAAGGTAAGTACTCATCCACCCATCCACCCACACACTCACACCCTTTTGAGTACCCTTTTGAGTAGGTTTTAAGACATTGCCTGGTCCGTAGGGTAGTCAAAGGCTTGTGCTCAGGTCTCATCGGATCTACCCTTGCCTTATCTCACTCATGTGGGTAAGAACGCCCTATCTCACTCATGTCATATCCTAATTTTAGTCCAACCCTTGGGAGGCCTCACGCACCGGGTAAGTCTGGCTTTTGCCTAGGCAAGTAGCCCCAAGGATTGGGACATACCTTGTTTAGGTACGAGCGCTCCTCTTGGAATAAGAGGAATGCATCATTGTTTCGGCTATTTTAAAATTTCAAACGAGTTCATGAAAAGTATAAAGTTTGGAATAGAATTTGTGATAATTCCCTTAAACAAAAAAGTGTTCAAGGCTTTCCAAATGGCTCACCAAATCACTCAAACCCATTATTTAAAACTTAAATCCTTCAAAACTAATACCCTCCTCTTTCATGCAATGTGGATAAATTTGACTTTAATAGGAATTGACCCCACTATATATGTATGTATATATATATATATATAGCATTTACTAAATGTTTGATGGCGTCTCAACTCTTATTAGAGTGAAACTTCACCAATGCCGGTACAAAAGAGGGAATGTTTTAGTTGTCAATACTGCTTCAGTTGTCATTTCATTATATCCTTCAGAATGGAATATTTCTGTATTTCAGAGTTTATGCAAAACTTTTCAGAATAATAAAAATATATATAAATTATGCATGTTTGTTGTTATGGATATTGAGGAAAAACTAAGAAATTTGTAAAAATTGTACTACAAATCAAAATGGATCAGAATATTTTGAACTTTATTCTGATTTGACGAATAAAACGAAAAATTCCGACAATTTCAGCCCCGACGAAATGGAATTGATCACCATAGTGAGGAGCCTCACCAATTCCCATTGAGTCTGGCCCGAGAGAATCCGTACTATCTCAGGATGACCCTACGCCACTTTGCCCTTTGGCCCCTGTGGTAGCTTGTGGCCCACTTGGCCGTTGGCATCTCACTCCTCTCTCTCTCCTGTGACAACTACCCAACCAACGTTGAGTACTCCAAGAATAAATTCACATTTATTCCCGCTTTGTTGACTCATGACTGTCTCTCTGTCTCTTTTCACTGGCTAATTACTCCCTCCTTCCAGCCCTGAGGTCACAAGATATCTCTCTCCTTTCCCTGGACCTCAAGAGGTGGGAAACACAATGCAGGAAACTCCAACCATGACCTTCGAAGAGGCCTCCTTCAACTCAAGCAAGGGCTTCCTAAAGGCCCTCCAGGTCCTCTCTCTCTCTCTCTCTCTCTCTCTCCTTGTTCCAGAACTTTGCTGCATGCGGCGTGGCGTTTCCATGCTTTAGATGGGTCTGTCTCAGTAGTTGATATAATACAAGGAAATGGATTTCCAAGGAAATGCCTACTTTCTGCTGAAACTTCTCTTCAAGAAAATTAATGAAATTGTTTGTCCATTTCCCGCCAACCCATTCCCTGGAAATGGCCAAAGGTGACAATTAGTAGGCTGGGATATTTTGAGGATATTACTTTCACAGTTTGATTTGTGATTAGAGTGGTTTCCTCTTTAGTTTGATTTGATTTTATTTGATTTTATTTAGGCTGCTTCTGTTTGGGAGATTTGATTTATCTTATTTTTAGTAGGTTTTGTGGTTGTTAGCCTATAAAAAGATGATATATATCTCCTTACAATCATTATACTAATTGAGATATCAATAATAAGGAAAAAGTTGTATCCCTATCTCTCTCCTCCTTCCCCCTCAATAAATGGTCAGAGAGCGTTCTTTCCCATAACACACCATAGGGTGGATTGGATGGTAAAAGTCAACTTTTTCTTTTGCAAAATTTGATTTGATCAGTTGAGATGTTTATATGGGCCCCACCATCCATATGTCCAGGCCTTGGACAATGACAGTAAAATCGAGTGCTAAAAGGAACAACAAAAAGTGGGCTTGCTTTCCAGAAGTATGTTCAATTTCTGAGCGAAGTGTGGGCCACCTTGATGCATCCAATCACAGGGGTGAGGATACGGGGAGTCGGGATCTAGTGAGCTAAAACCTCACCACAAGCAAACTATTCACGGTCTGCCATGTTACCGTGAGTAGTCTACCTTGCATCCAGGCATAAGTTTTCCGCAGTTACATAGCAAACCATGAGTGGTTCACTCATGGTCACAGTGCATAGACCCGCTCAGATGATCCAGATTCGATGAAAAGATATTTTGAGAATTAAAGGTTAGCAAAATATTAGTCGAGTCATGTAATTCTAAACATTACTTCTAATGTTTCGTTTTATCAAAGTACCCTTCATCTTGACTCAATCAAATGATGGACCATGGTCGGGTCATTGTTAAATTGGCATGAATGCTGATTTGCAAGAGCATTTGAGAGGGTTTAAATTGATCATAAGTCAGCCCAACTGTACCCTATGAAAAGTTTTTTTATTATAGCTTGCACAAAAAATAGAGTTATTAGCCATCAGTTGCAGGGATATCAATGGATCCATGTCCAACCCAAATCCGTCAGAGCCCAAGTCTGATTATTGACAATTTGCACAGTCCAACAGGCCCAGTGGGCCGAGCTCAAACCCAGATTTAAGTTCTATATCCCCTTTGGATCTGGACATGAGCTCTCCTATCTTGGGGCCATGGCCCATGTTGGACGTGGACTCGAGCCCTTTAACCCTTACTGGGCCAGACTCGGATCCAAGTAAGTATGGCCCAAATTTAGCACCTTGATAACAGTAATCAAGTCGTGCAAAAAGTGTACACTGAATTGGACCCATCATTTCTGAGACCTAGGTGATAAGTAAACAACTTAGATTTTTTATTATTATTTTGGAATGAGAGTAAAATTATCAAGAAACAATGAACAAAGCAGTTTTTGTCTTTTAATTTAAAATATTTGAATTATTTTAATAACAAACTCTCCTTTAATTTAAATGTCTTTGAATTTCTTTCATTATTCTTTGCTAGATGATTTGTCATTTTCCTTAAATTCTTGGATTTCCTTTATGTAACCCAAAAAGCAAGCTTCAAAAAATCATTTCATTTCCTCCTTGGTATTTGATTTTTACTCTTCCAGTATATCTACTTAGTTCTTCAATCTCACTATGAAAATCTTCTACTCTGCCAGGCCAATTTACGTTGTTAACTTCTTTTTCAAATCTTAATCTTGTAATCCCTCTAGTACCAAATGTGCTTTTCTTATGAGTTCCACTTTTTCATCTTTGGGAGTGCTATTACTTCAATAACTTCCAAACAATCAAAACGAAGAGAACTAGGGGTTGCTCATAGGGCTGGCCGGCTGTGCCAAAATGCCAACAAAGCCATTGCTTTAGGCCCCAAAAAATAAGGTAAACAAAAAAAAAAAAAAAAAGAAAAGACCCCATAAAAGCAGCTGACATCTTTTAAAATTCCAAAAAACCAAACTTATCAACTACCATCTCATTTTTTTCTCCCCAAAATATAAGGCCTCATAATATAACAACTCTCTCTTGAGAAGATACAACCAAGATTTTCATGGGGCCCTAAAGTGCCATTAATGACCCATTATATTTCCAAATTTGCTCCCTTATATTTTTATTGCTAAGAGTCTAATTGATTTTAGCACACCATTATATTTCTAGCAGTCTATGTATATCAAATCTCAACCATATATTCTGTCATGAACTTGCTTCACAAGCCTATCTCATTATTTTTGTGTATCATATTTTAATAGGGGCTCTTTCAGATTTGATCCATGATGTGGTTATAATAGATCCATAGCTTGAGCACCGTGCATCTGAAACATCCAATACATATGGCACATCTCTGAAGTCTATCTTGGATGGTCCCGACTCATAGTGCATATGCGCAGGTGAAAATGCGCCGAGCCCCATCAATGGCAGACTCAAGAATTATTTTTTTTTATTATTATTATTTTTTTTTTTTTGTGTGTGTGGCGTGGTGTTGTAGCCAAATAGGTAGTTGGATTTTGTGACCCAAGACTTCCATTTGAGTTTTGGGGATGAGCCCAAAATTTTCATGTGGGTTTTGGAGGTAGACTTAAGATAGGTCAGTAAAACTTGAATATAAAAACTTAATTAGTAATTTTGCTTCACAAAAAAAGAAGAAAAATAAATTTTAAATAAAAAATATATAATATTATTAAAATATAGAAAAGGCCTCATTTAGGATTGTCGCTTTAGGCCTCGAATTGTCTCAAGCCAGCCTTGGACTTACTCAGTTAGTTGGCAACCCCGCCTCTCACCTAGATGACCAAGGATTGAACCATACCCCTAAGAACGGACCCAGGAACTTTAACTGCGGGTCTTAATGTAAAAGAAATATTGTGTGAAGGGGCAAATGTGGAAAAAAAAAAAACACATACTAATTATCAGAATATGCAGGAGGTTCTTTGAAAATTTTCAAGTAGTGTGGGGCTTCAGCCCCAGAACCTTGTACCTGGGTCCACCACTGGATGCCACCCCCACCCCCTTCGGCACATGTGCGAGTTCGCACTCCCCTTGTGTGTGGGTTCTCTCCTCATGTCTGCCTGTGTCTTGGGTTCCCAGCCCTCTTAGCTGTGATTTAAAAAAAAAAAAAAAAAACACAATCCAACTGAAGTGAGTTTCACGATGGGGTGCTTCCTTACTTGAATACACAAGCAAGATAACTTGGTTTTGCAAATGCTTGATAAAACAGTATTAACTTGTTTGTGCAACAAGAGTATTCCGTAATTTGTTGATTTTTATTTCCACTAGAGAGATGAATATCAAATTTCTACTCCTCTCAAAATTTAAATCCTCCCTATCCAGATCATGAATTACGACCCCTCTAGAAATTGAAATCCTCCATATCAAGGACAAACGATTCAAATTTTTTCCTTTTCCATCAGGAGAATGTTTCGCACCAAACAACAGAATAATGGATAAATAGAGAATTAGAACAATTTCCTTTCTATTGCATAATCCTCTCATTGCACTAACCCACCCCAAATCAAACAACATTTTAAAGGTCGTTTTTTTTTTTTTTTAAACAAAGTCTTTTAGAAAAATGGCAATTATTCCTGTGACATAATCTCCCAACTTTTTTAGTGGGTATTTCTCCTTTTTTTCAGAAGTCATTCTTTCTGAAAAATTCTCAGTTTTTGAAATCATATATTTTCTTTTTCTCATTTTGAAATCCCATATTTTTTCTTTATCATTTTCTTTTTAAATCATTTATGTTTCCTTTCTTTTCTTCTTCCTTTCCCTTGTTACTCTGACCAATCTTTTGAAAATGAACTAAAAAGCAACGTCTTTGTGGTTTTCCAAAATTCCAAAATCCCAAAATTTCTTTTTAGAACCGTTCTTTACCGTCAAAAAGTTGAAAGAAATCCCTTTAAATACCTAGTTCAATTGAATTGGCACTCTAATATTATTTTTAATTTTAAAATAAGAATAAACTTATTAATAAAATATACAAGAGGAGATTTTATAGTTGCACGACTGAAGTCATATAGGGCTCCTTTTGTATTTAAGTGACTCAAAATGATGATTTGTACTAACATTATTAAAATCTCTAGGGCCTGTTTGTTTACATAGAATGCATAGGAATCTCTTGCATTCTCAAATGAGCTCCACCCAAGAATTATTAAAGAGATTAGTAAAGGGTAATGAGGAGATGGGTGAAGGATATAAAGTGGAGTTATAGATGGGACATTAACTTTCACACTACTTTGATGGCTACTTTGATGGCTGCTTATTTATTTCCCATCTCCCGTTGATTTATAGTTTACATTAAAGAAGAGGTTATTTGATGATCATTTTAGGATGATAACCCTAGAATTCATTGAAATTCAATTACATGAAACAAAGAGGCCAAGGTTTGTTCATAGGTCGTTGACAATGCTTCCTCGATTTTCTATCCACCTGTTCTTTACTCACATCAATGAGCAACACCCACATTTATAGGTATCACAGGACTCCTTAGACATACAATGTCCTTACATTTTATGATGAGACCCTATACATTCCAAGGTTTGCCTTAAACTTTTCAAGATAGCACTTAGGACTTCCTAAATGGCTCTCGTAGACTTTATAATTCAAAATCTTTTGAACTATTTCTCTAGTGATCCCATTGTAATTATAGTTGCTCTGTTGCTTATTCTTATGATGTTTATAATTAAATGCAGGAATTGAAGAGCTTGAGGCCCCAACTTCACTCTGCTGCTGAGTATTGTGAAAAGTCCTATCTTCGTACTGAGGAGAAACAAATGTAAGGATAGATCTCTTACACATGGTTCAAAAAAAAAAAAAAAAAGAGGGAGAGATCCCATATTGTCTTTATACCATGCTAATGAAGTTTAGCTCCTGATTTAATCTCTACAACCTCACTAACCCGCATATATTATACTTTTCCATATATATAGTTTAAATTTCACTCCAAGAAAATGTGGTCTCTACATGGGTAAATATGCTATTTTCAAGGTACTTTGCATAAGGATCACACCATTATATAATTGTAACGTCAAATTTTGTGCATTGCTTTAAACATTGCCTTCAAACTATGTTACATATAGTTTGTCTGCGACCAAATAATTGTTGCATCATTTGTTTGAGATGAAATATATAGTTGTTGCATTATTTCTCACTCTTTAGAGATTCTAATTTATACCCTAGCAAAGAACAAATTTTGTTTTCTACAATATTAGATGGTAGTTTTTGAAATGTACTTTTTCCTTAATTGGATGATAGATCCATTGTAATCTTGTAATTTATATGATCAAAGCTGTTGTATTTGTTTTTCAAATTTCATATGAATTGTAATCTGAGACAAGTCTTACTACAATTGATGTTTCTTTCAATTGAACATACATAAAACTTTACTTGTGCGACAATAAATGTGAGAGTTTTCCCATTTACAAAGAATATTGGAGCAGGCCCATTCTAGTTAGGTATGTAAGGCAATTAACCCGGCTGATAACAAGTTTTGAAATCGGAGAATGAGAAACTTGCCACCACCATTAGTTTGTAGAGATTTAATTTTCCTGTCAAATTTTTTTTTAAACGTATAATTTGAAATGCACGAATCACAAAAACAATCAAATCCGCAAATAAATGGATAAAACCAAACAGTGTGTTATTTGTTTGGCTCAATTGAATAAATTATAAATAAACCGGGCCCCTGTATTGCCTATGTTCTACTGAGATTAGAAGTAGGTCTATTATCATAGGTCTACTGTGATTAGAAGTAGTGTTTGGGTGTAACTGGGTATTGGGCTGATATTATAAATAGAGACTTAGGGTCTTTATGATGTACGCCTTCTTCTGATTGCATAGTGAGTTCTCCCGTCTTCCCCGTGGAGGTAGGCCAAAAGCCGAACCACGTAAATCTCCGTGTTCTTGTGTGTGATTGATCTCTTTCCATAGGCCCTAGATCACAACAAACTGGTATCAGAGCTAATTGGCGTGATCGAAAGAGATCTGACGGATCGGATCTTCAAAGGGTTGATCGGAGAGAAGGGATCGCTCCCTGTTCTGGATTGCTTGCAGGCAAAAGCTACAGATGATCTGATCCTCAGTCATCTGATCTTCGACACAAGGTAGTTTCCGTTCTTTATCTGCAACCTTGCCCGACGCCGGAGTCGCCGCCGCCTCTGCGCGTCACCGGAGCAGAAGCGCCGCCTGCGCTGTTGCCGTGGAAGAAGCAGAAGACCGGAAGCATCTTCTGTCCGGTCGAAGAACGAAGAAAGAGAAGGAAACCCAGAGACAGTTTGCGCCTGCGCTTCTCGCCAGACGTGAAAACCGCTGCGCTGCGCATCCCTTCACCGAAGAAGGAGGAAACTGTAGAGGAAGCCATTGACGGTGAAGAGGAGAAAAACACGCTGTCAATAGCAACTGTGTTTGACGGTTCTGTTCTGCACTCGTCGGAATTCTGCGCCCATCGCCGGAGTCTTGTTGCGCGTCGCCGGAGAAGGAGGGGGCTGCCGCCTGCGCCGCCGTCCCGTGACCGTGGAAGAAGAAGAAGACCGGAAGAAGGAAATTGTCCTCTGTGCCCAGTTGCAAAAGACAAAAGGAAGGGGAAGAAGACAACCCATTCTTTTGGGTCGTTTTTTGGGCGGGTTTAACTCCAGGTCAGGTCAAGCCTGACCCGCTTCAGAAGCCCGTTCGCTAGATCCAGGTTCGGGTCAGGTTGGGCCAGGTCGACCTGACCCGCAAACTAGAAGCCTAGAATTAAAGCAGCAATGACGTCAGCATCTCTGACGTCAGCAGATCGTACGGTCAAAGTCCGTTTGACCAAATTGAAGGCTGAAATTTGTTTTCGCGATATCTTGACGATCCGGAGTCCGATCTGAGATCCGTTTGAACCTACGGACTCGTTGCGAGCAGATCTACGCTGTTGTGGAAGAAGATTGGCTGTTCAACGGTCAACAAAGAAGATTGACTGATCGGAACGCAGAAACTTATTTCTGCGATATCTTAGCCGTCCAGAGTCGGATTTCAGATCCGTTTCTTCCAGCGTGCTCGTGGTGACCAGATCTACACAGTTCCAGTGAAAGATTTGCGGAATGGCTGCTAAGTTCAATATTGAAAATTTCGACGGTAATAATGACTTCGGTCTTTGGCATCTGAAGATGCATGCTTTGTTGGTCCAGAATTGGTTGCATAAAGCTTTGAGGGGAAAGAATGCTCTATCTGAAAAATTGTCAGATGAAGAGAAGGATGAGTTGCTGGAAAAGGCGTATGGTCAGATTCTGCTGTTCTTGAGTGATGGTGTACTGCGAAAGGTTGTTCAGGAAAAAACTATTGCTGGCATATGGCAAAAGTTGGAGAACTTGTACATCACGAAATCTCTCACGAATCGCTTGTATCTAAAAGAGCGATTGTTCACATTACAATTGCAGGAAGGTACGTCTGTCTCAACTCACATTGATTCTTTTACAAAAGCTATTTTAGATCTGGAAAATATAGATGTCAAAATTGATGATGAGGACCAAGCTATCATGTTGCTTTGCTCTTTACCACCCTCGTATAAGAACTTTGTTGATACCATGATGTATGGTAGAGAAACTCTTTCTAAGGAAGATGTTGAGTCAGCCTTGAACTCCAAGGAGTTAAAGAAAAAGGTTGCAATTGAAAACCATGACAGTTCTGGTGAGGGTTTGGTAGCGCGTGGCAGGACAGAGAAGAAAGAGCATAATAGAAGAGGCTGATCTAGGTCAAAATCAAAAACTAGAAAATTAAAGTGCTTCAAATGTCACAAGGAAGGGCATTTTAGAAAAGATTGTCTGGAGCGTAAAGGGAAAGAGAAATCTAATTCTGGAGAAATTGCCGGAGTTGCAACCAATGTTGCAGAGACAAATTCTGATGGTGCAGAAGTTCTTTCGGTTACTGTTGGTAGCTCAGCCACTGAGTGGATTCTTGATTCAGGCTGTTCCTATCATATGTGTCCTTACAGAGATTGGTTTACCAATTATCAATCTATTGATGGTGGTAAAGTGCTTATGGGAAATAATGCAGTGTGTAAGGTTGTTGGGATAGGTGCAATCAAAATTAAGATGCATGACGGTATTGTGAGAACATTGTCAGATGTTAGGCATATTCCAGAGTTGAAGAAAAACTTGATTTCCTTGGGTAGCTTGACTCCAATGGTTGTACCTACAAAGCTGGAGGTGGAGTTATGAGAATCTCGAAGGGTGCTCTTGTAGTGATGAAGGGACTAAAGCAGAATGGTCTTTACTTTCTTCAAGGTAGTACAATTACAGGTGCTGCAGCTGTGTCGTCCTCAGATTCAGATTCAGAAATTACCAAGTTATGGCATATGCGACTTGGGCATATGAGTGAGAGGGGTATGGATGAGTTGACTAAACAGGGTTTACTGTGTGGTCAGAAAATAGGAAAGCTGGACTTTTGTGAGCATTGTATCTTCGGAAAGCAATGTAGAGTCAGGTTCAGGACTGCTGTTCATCGGACAAAGGGTACTTTGGATTATATCCACTCTGATCTTTGGGGTCCCTCTCGTGTTCCATCTCTTGGTGGTGGTTTATACATGTTGACCTTTATTGATGACTATTCTCGGAAGGTCTGGGTGTATATCTTAAAGCACAAATATGAAGCTTTTGCACAGTTCAAGCAATGGAAGGCTATGGTCGAGAAGCAGACAGGTAAACAGCTCAAACGTTTGAGAACTGACAATGGCTTGGAATTCTGTAATAGTGCTTTTAATGAGTTCTGCAAGAATGAAGGTATTGTGAGACATCGCACAGTCAGAAATACACCGCAACAGAACGGAGTTGCAGAACGGATGAACGGGACTATTCTAGAGAAGACCCGGTGCATTCTCTCTAATGCAGGGTTACCTAGGAAGTTTTGGGCGAAAGCTGTTAACACAGCTTGTTATCTGATAAACCGGTCTCCATCAACAGCTATAGAATGCAAAACTCCTGTAGAGGTATGGTCTGGAGCTCCTGCTGATTACACCAACTTGCGGATATTTGGTTGTCCTGCCTATGCTCATGTGAATGATGGAAAGCTTGAACCAAGGCCAAGAAAGTGCATATTTCTAGGATATGCAGATGGTGTTAAAGGATATAAGCTGTGGTGCCTAGATGGGAAATCTCCCAAATGCATTATAAGCAGAGATGTGACATTTGATGAGCCTGCTATGTTGAAACCGAAGGAGTATCAAGATGCCGGAAAGGTGGAGGATCAAAACGGTGTCAGTAAACAGGTGGAGCTTGAGAAGGAAGCTCCAGAAAAATTGCAGGATAAGGTGCAAACAAATGTCCCAGTTCAACAAGATGTAGAGGAGATGCAAAGCTCAAACGAGGAAAGTACAGTTCCGGATGATTACATGCTTATTTGGGACAGAGAAAGGAGGCAGATTAAGAAACCTCAGAGATACGGGTATGAAGATATTGTTGCTTACGCTCTTAATACAGCTGAGAGTATTGAGTCTGAGCCGGTTACATATCGGGATGCCATCACTAGCAAAGAATCAGTAAAATGGGCCGTAGCCATGGGTGAGGAGATTGAATCTCTTCACAAGAATCAGACTTGGGAGTTAGTAAAACCTCCGAAAGGCCAGAAGATTGTTGGATGCAAATGGGTCTTCAAGAAAAAGGAAGGAACTCCAAGGGTGGAAGACACTAGGTTCAAAGCACGACTGATTGCAAAAGGCTATACTCAGAGGGAGGGTGTTGACTTCAATGAAGTGTTCTCTCCTGTGGTGAAGCATAGTTCTATCAGGGTGCTACTTGCTATGGTTGCTAAATTCAATTTAGAGTTGGAGCAGCTTGATGTCAAGACTGCGTTTTTACATGGCGAGCTAGATGAACAGATTTATATGCATCAACCAGAGGGGTTTGAAATCCATGGAAAGGAATACCACGTTTGTTTGCTAAAGAAATCGTTGTATGGTCTGAAGCAGTCTCCTAGGCAGTGGTACAAGCGTTTCGACACCTTTATGGTTGGAAACGGTTATTGCAGGAGTGCATACGACAATTGTGTATACCACAAGAAGCACTCCAATGGCTCGTATGCCTATTTGCTGCTATATGTTGATGACATGTTGATTGCTGCAAAGGACATGTCTGAGATCAACAGGTTGAAAACTCAGTTGAGTGGTGAATTTGAGATGCAAGATTTAGGTGCTGCGAAGAAAATTCTTGGAATGGAGATTCAAAGGGACCGGAAAGCGGGCAAATTGTCTTTGTCACAAAAGGGGTACCTTGAGAAGGTTATGGAGCGCTTTGGTATGCAAAGTTCGAAACCTGTGAATACTCCATTGGCAGCCCATTTCAAACTTTCCGCTACTTTGTCACCACAAACTAGGAAGAGGTGGAGCACATGTCTCGTGTTCCTTATGCTAGTGCAGTTGGGAGTATCATGTATGCCATGGTTTGCACGAGGCCAGATATTTCACACGCGGTTAGTGTAGTTAGCAGATACATGGATAACCCCGGAAAGGCCCATTGGCAGGCAGTGAAATGGATACTCCGTTACTTGAGAGGTACTACTGATGTTGGGATAATTTATGACAGAAGTAATAACACTTCTGGAAGCGTTATTGGATATGTTGATTCAAATTTTGCTGGAGATTTAGACATAAGAAGGTCCCTGACAGGTTATGTCTTCACTTTTGCTAGCGGTACTATTAGTTGGAAGGCAGCATTGCAATCCAAAGCTGTCTTGTCTACCACTGAAGCAGAATATATGGCAGCTACAGAGGCAGTGAAGGAAGCTATTTGGCTGACAGGCTTGGTTGAAGATCTGGGATTGGAACGGAAGCTAGTTACTATTTTCTGTGACAGTCAGAGTGCGATCGATCTGACACATAATCCAAAGTATCATGAAAAGACCAAGCACATAGATGTAAGGGCTCATTTCATTCTAGATGTCATCGCCGAGGGTGCTATTGCAATAATTAAGATTGCTACGGCGGAGAATCCAGCAGACATAATGACTAAGACTATTCCAACAGTCAAGTTCAAGCATTGCTTGGACTTGATTAATGTGATCAGTACCTGAGTGCCCTAAGGGGCAGGTGGAGACGGTGAGACGTGTTAAGTGCATGAAGATCAGCTTCAATGTTCGCCAAGGTGGAGATTTGTTATTTGTTTGGCTCAATTGAATAAATTATAAATAAACCGGGCCCCTGTATTGCCTATGTTCTACTGAGATTAGAAGTAGGTCTATTATCATAGGTCTACTGTGATTAGAAGTAGTGTTTGAGTGTAACTGGGTATTGGGCTGATATTATAAATAGAGACTTAGGGTCTCTATGATGTACACCTTCTTCTGATTGCATAGTGAGTTCTCCCATCTTCCCCGTGGACGTAGGCCAAAAGCCGAACCACGTAAATCTCCGTGTTCTTGTGTGTGATTGATCTCTTTCCATAGGCCCTAGATCACAACAGAGTGTTTGCTAAAATTTACATTTCTAAAAATGTAGCTTAATGGAAAAAACCTCATTTGTATTCTTGCACCAATGGACTATAAGTTTTGCATGTACTCAATTCAAAAGTAAAATTAATTGTTGATAAGTTTAACCCAGTGTTGCAATCTGGATGAAAATTTGAAATTTGAAAAACAAGCATAACAACCTTGATAAAATAACATTATAAGATGGCAAAATACTAACTGTGGTGAATACTTTCTCTGGACCAGATACTACCAATTAGAGGTATAAGGTGATGAGATAGTACATCCAAATGAACAATTTCACGTAAAACTTGTTTGTTTCATCACTAATTGGAAGAGTTTTACAAATAGTTTCCAAGTCGCGATGAAGAGAGATCTTCAATTCAGAGAGACAATAACAAGCCTAACAGTTTGGTTGGAGGGAATTGTGATTCATCTGTCATATGAACAAAACTTAAATAGATCAATTCATGGGCAACTGAAATTAGGTTTCATTCTTATTCATATAAATTCCATGCATGCTGTACTTACATTGCATGCATTTGTGATGTCTTGTATTATTGCTTACTGTTCAAGCATATCAGAACACCAAAATCCCAAGCAAATGTCGGGAAAATAAAAAGGGAAAAGACGAATAGTGACCCGAGGTTTTGTTGTCTTATTATTATAAATTATGCATTTTGTGATTACATTTGGCACAAAGTTCTCAAACATTCCAATGATGCTTTAATCGTGATTGTATGACTGGTGCTTAAGAAAAAAATTTACGTCATCAACAAACATAAATATCACACGTATATTCCAAAAAAAATTATGAGAAACACACATAAATATCACACGTATATTCCAAAAAAAAAAAAAAAAATTATGAGGTTGATTTGAAATCAAGCATGTTATGCAATATCAAGCCAAGATCAAGGTTGGGATAGCTCAACGTGATTTCTAATCAAGCTTCAGCTCAGAGATTTATTAAGTTTGTCAAGCCTATACGGGCTTCTTTCTGGGCTCAACTAGTGTTCAAGCCAAGCTAAAACTGGCTGAAGATAGGTTTAGTTTGGCATGTTTGCACCCTTATACATGGATGATTGGAGGCTTATGAGTTCTGCCCGTCATGAAAAGTATGTGGCAACTTTCTTATCAGGGTGTTGGAAAATGTGAAAGATTACGCTGTACGAGCCCTTGTCAATACAATTGATCATCTAGGCACTGTTACTTCCAAGTTGAATGACTTGTTTGAGCAACAGTCACTTGATATCTCAGCTTCAGAAGTAAAGATTTCATGTCTCAGTCAGGTGACTTTTCTTACAGTAATTTAATCGAATCATCCCTCTGTTAGAGCAGAACTTCCTCAAATAGATGGAAGCTTAATTCTCACATCCTTTTTCATCTAGCAACTTTTTACTTGCCAAACTTACACGGATGAAGAAGGTCTTAGGCAGCAGCAAAAGATGACAATCATCCCAAGATTTCATAAGCACTATAATTTGCCAGGTATTACTAAGAACTATTATTAGTTTAAATGGTAAATTTCTCCAGAACCTTTAAAAATGATCTCTCCCTAGAGATCAACACTCTAGCTTATTCTAAAAGTGAATTGCGCGAGGATGGGTATATAGTTTTAACTTTTATTTTGGATCCCCATGTTAGCTTCTGTTAACGGACAGGTGCAGGGTAGTCCACAGAAACAGCTTGATATCAAGGGAAAGCAAATACAAGTGAAACCAAGGCCTTATCCATCAGGTACACAGTCTATTGGACATCATATTCATTTAATTCCATTTCATTCGTGTTTGCCAATTTAGTGATTAATTTTCATATCCATTGGATGTTTTCACCATCATCAATGGATGTGTGAATTGTAGAAATTCCTCCTCCACAAACTCTTTCTTGGCATTTAGCCTCTGAAGATACATCTCCCTTGAACAGAGTCACACATAAATTTGCAGGGTATGCTCCATGCACTTTCAGTCAAGTTGTTTCTTCAATAGTTTTGTGGGTGTTCATTAACCCAATGGAACTTTGATAAATACGGTTATCAGAGATAAAACGTCTTACTACCCTTCTAATTGTGATGTTGCAGTATGGAAAACCGTAGAGCTCCAAGAATACCTTCACCAGTTATCCAAATTAAGGGTATGACTCCTTGTAATGCGTATCAAATACAAATAATTTAGCTGCTTTGTTTTTTTGAAAGTAATCATTTAGCTTATTTAACACCAGTTAGTGATAAAAGGGGCTTGTCAAACTTGGATTTTGAACTAATTAGGCTGCGCCATTTTAGAATTCAGGTTTTAACATTTCCAAGCCTCGCATTGCATAATGACAACCCTGCTTGATGTGGGTCTCTCTATTGTTTGTTTTAAGTTTTATTGAAGTTAATTTTTTTTCTGATGTAAACTCTTAACATTTGCAGGTGCTGAAGAGCATGTATCATCCAGGCCTATTATGACTCATCCTCAGTCATTCAATAGAAGTCCAACATCTAGTTCAGTTCTGCGTACATTTGGTTTTACACAAAAGGTAATGTATAAACCAACTATTTTGGATATGTCCCAACTTCTTCAAAGTGGAATGGATTCTCTTCATGGCACTTTGCATGTCATAATTATGTGAGAAAAAGATCACCCAAGGCACGTTTGGAAGATCATATAAATAAATTGCAAAGTTTTTTCAGCAGCTTGCAACATATGCATATGATGTGGAGCAGCTTATTATTTATTTCAACTAAACTAAATAAGAAGGGAAGTAAAAAGAGAGGAATATGTATCCAGCTTTGCTAACTATAATGAATGAAGCACAGGACATGAAATGCCACATGAGTATGAAACAGAGGACTTGAATTCCCCCAGCCCATAATGAGTATGACCCAAGCCCAGCCAATATGTTTTAGGCTCGTGGGATGGATATAGGACAATTTGTTGGCCCAATAGATAAATGGGTTGCGTTTAAGCCTCTATTAAAAGGACTGGCCTGACCTGACTGATATAAAACAAAGGGGCTCACAGACGAGTTGGCCCAATAATAAGTAGACGGTAGGGAAAGCCTTAGCCCACCCTGACGTGGCCCACGAACACGCTTAGCGCCTCATGCCCCAAAATATGAACCTAAACCACTCCCCAGACCCCCCAACCCTCTGGTTTAGCAAGGACAGTAGATAGATAATAATATGACAGTTACACGTAGTTGAATGGAAATTCAAAAAATGCAATACATGTTTTTCTTTTGTCTTTTTCTTTTTTTTTCTTTTTTTTTTCTTTTTTTTTTTGTAGAGAAAAAATGTAATACATGTATAGACAACACATTTACAACTATAAAAGAATAACGCCCTGAAATTAATTGTTTGAGCATAATGGTTTCCCCACCCCCAATCCAAATTCATCTTTTATTAGCTCCTAATCTATGATTAATCTAGGTGCCCCACATGGAGGGATGCGCAAAATTTTAATGTACATGAAAAAACAAATCTCTCTCTTTCTCTCTCTCTCTCTCTCTCTCAAATACCTCTAATTAAGAGATACTTCTTACAGCTTGAAAGTTTCGCAGGCAACCAGAATGGATTACTAGTTCTAATTTAACAAATAAATGCAGTGGAAATAATTAATCAAACAATATAGAACTAGCTATCTACCAATCACATACTACAAGAAAGCAAATACAGTATTTAGCGTGGAAACTCTATCCAGGGAGAAAAACCAAGAACCAGAAGTCAAGAGTTCGCGAACAGTTACAAGATATACTCATAAGCTCATTTACCTCTGTCTGTACCTCGACCTAATGACTGTAGTTATTCTTGCACAAAGTCTACTAACACGACATCCACCGTGCACCGTTCTCTTTACTTGATTTCCTCGCACCTTGTCAGTCAAGATGAACTATGTTCTATAAGAAAACAGAAGCAACAATGACCTTCTAAAGCAGCCCTTCAGAATAATCTCTCAATGGGTTTAGAAAATAATCTCTCTCTAAGATATCTCTGACTCAAATATATGAGAGTGGTGGTTTCTAGGGTTGAGAGCAATACCCTATACATAGCGCCAAATTCGTGCTTTAGACTTAGTGTACAAGTAGAGCTCAAATTGAGAAACAGAGTCTCAAAAGAAAACAACTTTGTAGTAGTTTACGAGACTTTTCCATTTTGCCCGCCCATGTCCAATCGATTGGACCACCCAAATAACTGGCACGCGTCTACTGTCCGATTGATCGAACAAAGGGACGATCGATCAGGCCCGGGTGTTTCGCCCAGTCTTCTCTTTTTTCTTCTTTTCTTCAATTCAGCTCTTCCGGCAACACAACCACAGTCTATTCTAAAATAAAATAGAAAATACAACTCAATGGACTTACAATTTTGTCCAACCCATAAATTAACCAACATAAAATACTAACACAGCTTAGTTTCTCTCTCTCTCTCTCTTCAAATACCTCTAATTAAGAGATACTTCTCATAGTTTAGTTTCTTTCTGCTAATAGTTACTTCTCACGGCTTGGATTAGTGGCAGCGATAACTAGATTGGCAGAAAGGACCTAGTTTAAAGGAAGTCTAGAAACTAAGTTTATGTTGTGAGTCAATCATAAAAATTGCAATATGCCACCCTCGTTGTACAGAGGTGCATGCCAATCATGGCAAAGATAGAGGGGAGTCTAGACTGTTCCTTGGCTTATATTCCTAGACCTTGATTTAAGGGCCACAAAGTTTGAAATTTATAACCATTGGTGGAAACGACAGGCAAACATTTTTAATCTGTTCGGAAAGTGCTACATCCCACATCATCCAATTAATGGGTTAGATAGGGCTTCATATGCCTATTTAGGCCTTCCCCATTATCTTAAGCTTTTGGGTTGGTACATACTATCTTATATAATCTTTCTCTGCAATTGGCATGCATACATATGGTTTGCAAGGAGGGGATTTAGAAGCTTTCAATTTGCAACAAGGTCCCTGTAGAAAATGTTTGTAATTATAGAATCAATTCTAACTATGACTCTGTTTTTCTCACCAAGAATGTCCAATTCCACCCTTTTTCTGAGAACCACTGTGATGATACCAAATATACCCTATGGTTTGTTTCTTTATGAATGGTTAGCCTTTATTTTTAGCTGCTCAGAGTGATTTATGTGTTTGATCTTTTTATTTATGACAGGAATCACCAGAAGCTCCTAAGAGATTGTCCCCATTCAGATCTTTCGGCAGTCCCGATCAGCGGGCAATCACTCGTCCACTTCGCCGCAGTAGAAGCATGATGTCTACGTTCTTTTTCAAACGCAAATCTGCAAAGTAGGCCTTCACCGCATGATTATTTTCATCAATTTGTTTGTCAACTTTGACATGCCAATTTCCTCATTCGCAAGCTTTTTTTTTCTTTATCGCAAACACAGGTTCAAACCATAGTCTTTACGTTTTTATAGAGAATTTGTGTTGTTTGAGTGTGCTTTGATATTTTATGTAAGAACTCTTCATATTAATGAACGTTAGGAGTGCAATGTATAGTATTATTAATCTTATTATGTTGCAGGCAGATCTGATCGAAAGCCTTTACGCTTAATGTGAGTGTGTATACATTTGGGTAAAAAAATGCTTTGTAGTTACTTTGTGATAATAGATATTTTGCAGAGTTCTCTTGTTATCATCGAATATTATGAGGCACTTGTTATGCCTTTCTCAAGTTCCCCCTAATTGTAAAATACCATGTGCCTTTTTTGGATTCTCTGAACTCAGTTGCCCTGTACTGAGTTTACTTGTAAATCTAATTACCTGCATATGAGTAATTGGTCATTGTTGATGCATGAAACCTCGCTTATTCGCAGATCGTGTAGCATGTTCTCATTTACAGAGACACAAATGTGCTAATGATGCTTTATTATTATAAAAACCTTTGTAATCCAATTGGCAAAGACTAAAGAATATTCTATTCCTTATCAAACATTTGTCATTACAGTTAGACGTTTGTACCATTATTTTGGCATTTAACCTCTCGGCCTAATTACTAATCTAGCTTAAAATAAAGGCCTTGGCCTAGGATTGCAAATGGGTATTTGACACTTTGGGTATTTGAAGTCTTAGCTTCATAATAAAGCAGGTATAGAACATATAATTAATTGGAGCCGAGAAAAATTAGGATCCAAATTAAAATCCATGCTTACAGAATCTGGAACGTTCAGATCCGAAACCAAATCTTGTATGTGTTAGTATCCAAGGATCTGGATCCAGGACCATTACCTTCATATATTAAATATATATATATATATAAGTTTTAAGAGTCTAAATAGTTTGAGTTATATTTGTATTTAAAAGTCTACTTGGCTTTAATCATATACCATTCAATAGTCACAGTTGCAATTTTTGTTTTTATTTTTTATTTTTTAAGCTCTTTTATCCAACTATACTAATGCAGTCTACTTGTTTCAGATCTTGATCTGGAATCAGATCCTTTTCTTTATCTTAACTTGATGCCAAATCTGAATATAACAAATAGGTTCCATGTTAGATCCGGATCAGGAGTTTGGATCCACCATGGTCCCATCCAGGATCTGACCCATTTGCATCTCTATCCAGGCCCACTAGAGATTGAAATGCTAGGCCCAAGGCAGCTCATGTGCAACCCTACATGTCTATACATTGAACTTGTGAGGATCATTGATAGGGCTTGGCGTGGGGTGTCTTGTCCCTGATGAAGCTTGGGAAAGCCTCGTGGTTTATTATTGGGCCTAAGTTTTAGGCTATAAGAGTTAGCCCACTATCATGAAAGTTATGAAACAATGCATGGTCAGTCCCTTGAACCTCGTTTAGATCTTCGTAAATCGATTGCAAGTAAATCTGATTACATGTAAATTACTGTTCATGAATTGATCGCCTCAGTCACTCTTAAGTCACTGATGTTATCTACCAACAAAAAAAAAAAAAAAAATGTCACCGCTGTTTTCTTTACCAAAAAAAAAAAAAAAAAAAAACAAAACAAAACAAAAACAAAAAAAGTCACCATTGTTTTGTTCTTTGTCATGCAAATTAGGATTCCGGATTTTCTATCTTGGCTTCATCCCTTCTAATCATATGTCCTCAAGTTTCAGCTCAAAATGAGTGAGACTCACCGTAGATTGACTGATGAGAGCCTAAAATGTACCATTTAGGCCCCTCAATTTAGACTTTGGTATACATTCCGATGAGTTTAGTTGGTCTAATTGTGTTATTTTTATATTTACAGGTGTCCTACGAGCATTGGGAAGAAATTGATGCAAAGCAGGAGAATTTGGAAAAATTGCTGAAAATCCAGACTACCCAGAGGTTCTACCTCCGGGCGTCCGAACACCAGGAACTGGGCGTCCGGACGCCCGAAGACAGAACTGAACACCCAGACTCTGTTGTCTGGCGTCCGGACGCCCGACCCAGGTGAAGACTCCGCCTCTCCGCGTTTTGACGAGGTTTTCCATCCCAAAACCTATAAATAAAAGCTCAAACTCGTTTTAGAAGAGATTCACATCTTGGGAGAAGATCGGGAGCGAGGTTTTGGAGCTTTTGAAGAGCGTCAATGGGGATTTCGTCAGAGATTCTTCGTCAACCTCTCACCATGAGTAACTAAATCTCTATCTTAGGGTTGCGATGAAGCCCTAACCTGGTGTTTATGGTGATGTATAGGTTTTAGGGTTTTTCTGTAAACGCTTTTGGTTATATGACATGATGTTTTCCATTTATTGGATTTGATTTCTTTAATGCAATATCTCTTTCTTTGGTATTTTAATCTTGTAGATTTGAATGCTAGGTCATATAACGATGCTTGAATGAATGTTTTGTTAGATCTAGGATAATATATGCCATAGAGATAGGTTATGCCCTGGTCTGCATCCACATCCTTTATTTGTTGACTCTGTGAAGGTTTGTAACTAGAACGAGTCTTTGTAGCGTTGATATTGAAATCCTAGGTCTATACTTGCTATTGCGTGAGGTTAGGGTAGATTCGTACCCTGAGATCTTTTCTCTGATTGAATTAAAACATTGTCTTTTAATTTGTTAATTTAGGAATCAAACCCATCAAACCAACACTTCGTTTTATCATAGGATTAGTTTAAAAATCAATATCTTGTTTTCTATTAGGATTAGTTTAGGAATTTAGGAAACAATGCTACTTAGCCTTTTTGTCCCAATGGATACGACACTCGGTTAACATCGAGATAATTTATATTTGCAAACCCTGTTCTACGACGGGTCAAATTTTGGCGCCGTTGCCAGGGACAATTAGTACGGTTATTTGTTTATTTTAATTCTTATATTAGTTTCATTTTTTCTAGTTTTTATTTTATTTTATTTCACTTTTTCATCTTCACTCACATCATTTATTATCATTACTGCAGATATTGGTTCTAATACAGAATCCTAGAATTTGTGCAGGAATCCAAGAGGGTTCACAAAGGACAAAGTTTTACTCAAAAGAAATCTCTCTTTTCTTCCCAAGGCAAGGTAAGTCCTTGACTTTCTGATTCTATTTATATAATTGTAGTAAATTTTGTGTGCGTATGCTTGGACATTGCTCTTATCATCCAGACTTGGTTTCTTTAGACCAAAATTTAGAGCGAGTTCTTAGGGAAATCAGATCATCTAAATACTTAGCTAATTCTTCACACACAAATTCACAGATGCCTGAGGAAAGAAGAGAAGAGGAGGTTCCACCTGGTAACCCACCTCCTCCTCCTCTCAAGGCCTTAAAGGAGCACTATACTCCTTCAGAATACGCGTCCCCATCATGTATTCAGCTGCCTACTGTGCAAGTAGCTCATTATGAAATCAAGCCTAGTACAATCAACCTACTTCTTTCTTTCTATGGCTTGAATAATGAAGATCCATACAATCACATTGATGATTTTCTGGTTATTTGCTCCACTGTGAGGATAAACAACTTCAGTAGTGAGGCCCTTAAGATGTTTCTATTCCCATTTTCGCTAAAAGAAAAAGCTAAGTATTGGCTGAGTACTTTACCTGCGAATTCCATCACCACTTGGGCCCAATTATAACAAAAAATTTTGGATAAATATTTCTCTGTGGGCAAAACCAATTAGTACAGAAGAGCCATCACCTCCTTCGCCCAAACTGACAATGAACAATTTCATGAGGTGTGGGATAGATTCAAGGATCTAATTAGAAAATGTCCTCATCACCAAATTGCTAAGTGGCAATTGGTTCAGTTCTTTTATGATGGGTTGTCTCCCGAATGGCGAAACATGGTCATCACCACTGCCAGTGGCAGATTAATTATGTTGAAAAATGAGGACGAGGCATGGAATCTTTTTGAAAATTTGGGTGAGACCTTTCAACACCATGCCTCCACTTCTAGATTGGAGAGGCCGGCAGCCTCCATCTGACAAAAACCTCGAGGGGTGTTTGAAATTCAACCCCCTAATGAACTTACCACTCAAGTGGCTGCCTTGACCCAAAAGTTAGATAAGCTATTATATGTGGGTCAAACTCTCCAATCCCCACCCTCTCAAGGTGTTTGTGTTTTGTGCTCTAGTCCCGCTCATTTTGTGAGCAATTGCCCTGCAGCCTCATAATTCCCTGAATTTGTGCAAAAACAGGTGAATGCTGCACAGGGGTTCTCCAAACCGGGTAATGATCCATTTTCAAATACTTTTAACCCGGGATGGTGAAATCACCCCAACTTTTCCTGGAAGTCGCCCAGTCAAGGCACTTCATATTCTCAACCGGGAAATGAACCTAATCTTCCTTTCAATCCTGCGGCTTATCATCCCCAACAGTCATACCAGCATCCCAACCCTCAACCACCTCAACGAACTCCATCTTTTGAGGAGACAGTGCTGCAAGAGCTCAAAGCATGCACTCAGCTGGTCCATTCTCACTCTCAGTCCATAGCTAAGCTCGAAACCCAGATAGGGCAAATAGCTCATGCTCTTAACAGAAGAGAGGAGGGACGCTTGCCTAGCCAACCCACAGTTAACCCCAAAAATAATTTTGAGGTGGGTAGTGGCTTGCAACCTAAAGATACCTTTCATGACCAAGCGAACATAGTTGTCACGTTGCGGAATGGACATGAGATTGAAACTAGGCCGAAGAAGCCTAAGCATGAATTGAGAAAGTCCACACCCCATCCCAAGGGCTCCATGGCTGAACTGATTTCTAATGGAAAGGAGGTCACCCCTCCCAATTCTTCATCTGACCCTGCTATGGCACCACCATATGTGCCTAAAGCCCCTTTTCCCACTTGTCTTGATACACACTCTCCCTTTAGCAAAAAGAAGGCAACCATGGATGAGATGTTAGAGGTGTTCAAACAAGTCAAGATCAATCTGCCTTTTCTAGATGCTATCAAACAAGTCCCTTCATATGCTAAATTTCTCAAAGATTTGTGCACTCAAAAGAGCAAATCTAAATCTCATGTGCCAAATAAGGTTTTGCTCACCAAGCAAGTGAGCTCCATTATCCATAATGACACTCCTCCCAAGCTGAAAGATCCGGGCACTCCCACCGTTACTTGTACGTTTGGGAGTTACGTTATTGATCATGCATTATTGGATCTAGGAGCAAGTGTCAATCTCTTGCCTTACTTGGTATATGAGCAGATTGGGCTTGGGGAATTGAAGCCCACCCAAGTTACATTGCAACTTGCTGATAGATCCGTCAGGGTACCCCGGGGTATAATTGAGGATGTTCTAGTCAAGGTCGACAAGTTCTTTTACCTTGTCGATTTCATCGTCCTTGACACTGAACCAGTGCAGAATTCAAGGAAACATACTCCTGTCATTCTTGGTCTGCCCTTTTTGGCCACGGCCAATGCGAACATTAATTGCCGCACCGGAGTTATGGGTGTTTCCTTTGGGAATATGAAAGTGCGGCTGAATGCGTTTAGGACCTCTCATCAACCTCCAGACCAAGATGAATGTTTTACCATCGATGTTGTTCATGAGCTTGTGGACAACGATCTTCACCCTGAGGATCCCTTACCAGTTATCAATGCTCCTGATCTATATGATGGTCAGGAAGCTCAAATTCTGGAGGTATGGCACAAGCACAAGAGTGCACTCGGAAGTTCAGTTGCCGATTTGAAAGACATTAATCCCTCCATCTGCATACCCCATATTCCTTGCATTGATGATTTTCCACTTTCTCGGGGAATACAGCGGTTTTTAGTTCCTAACCTGGAGGAGGTAGACATGAAGGAAGTGCTGAGTCATGTCTTTTTGCAGGTTTGGTTTGAGTTTCGTAGATTTTCTTTGTTATTGTTAATTATGCTTGCTGCTAACATTCCGCATGTACTTTGGTCTGAGTTGGGGGGTGTCTTCCCCGTTTTCCTCCATTCCACCTTTTGTTAAGTGGTACCCAGGTGATATCCTTCCTTTTTCTTTACTTTCCTTGTCCTTTATCTTTTATTTTGTGCTTCTCATTGTGGACAATGTTAGGTTTAGTTGGGGGGGCGGGGGGGGGCGTTATCAACCTTTGGGGTTAGTCTTAGTAGTTTTTGTTTAGTAGTGTTACGTTTAGTTCTTTTCCTTGGTAAAAAAAAAAAAAAAAAAAGCTTTTCGGGGGATTTCTAAAAGGATTTTTATGAAACGGAGATACCTTGATTTTTGGAACTTTTTGTGAGGAAAAGAGAAAAAGGGTTCACTATCTTGTTTTAGGAAAGAGTTTTTGAGAAATTGTAGAATGATTGATCCACCACTTTAACACGTATTTTATAGATTTCTTTTGAAATGTGAAGCTATGATTTCCATTTTTGTGAGAGCCACAAAACAATTATGATGGAAAGCCGACCCTCGGTCATACAGTGTCCTGGTTCAATTGAATGGATTTATTCACAAATCGGTGAATTAATTCGAGCATAGGGAAAGAGTTGCCTATTGTTGGGGACCAAATTACGAAAAAAAAAAAAAAAAAAAATTTTGTGGCTAGTTTGGGTTCGTAGCCTTTTTGACTCAAGCCAGTAAGCCCATAGGGGTATTGTCATACCTAGTACCCTAAAGACAACTGTTTTGGGAGTCATTGGCTGAATGCTCGTTACATGAGTTGATTAGAAAGCTTAAGAGACCAAGGCATTGCACAGTCACATGTTGATTTCTTTAAAATAAAAAAGAAAAAAAAAAAAAGAGGATCCAAATAGTGTTGTTCCGGCCTTTGAAAAATAATAGTGCGAAAGCCACTATAAATGCCTTGAGAGGAGTCATGTTATCTTTCACTGAGGTTAGGTGGCCCAGAATCTGAAAAGAAAAAAAAGAAAAGAGGTGTTTTCACAGGAATTCGTAGTGGATCGTTTTATGCTTTCATGCTTCTATATATATGCAATTTTCAACGTGCACGATCAATTGTTCTAGCATGATCTTGAGGATTTTTTACCAACAGATAGGATTTGTGAAACCAACTTTGTGATGTGTGTTGAAAACCCCCATGATCAAGAATATCCGGTGTTTGTAGATATCATTTCTGGAAATACCCCTTGTCTTATTTTGGTTTTAGGAATTTTATGGGTAGATTTACTGCAAACCCTCATGAGACTATAACTCGTCCTCTAGGGGGAATTTAGAGGTTTAAAGGCTTGATGCACATGCTAAGTGCAGCCGTGCTCCCTACGAAAGTAGCCTTAGTTAGTCTTTCTTTATGTTTTAGCTTTGCTCGAGGTCTAACAAAGTGTAAGTTTGGGGGGGGGGGGGGGGGGGGTGATGAGAGTCTAAAATATACCATTTAGGCCCCTCAATTTAGACTTTGGTATACATTCTGATGAGTTTAGTTTGTCTAATTATGTTATTTCTATGTTTACAAGTGTCCTACGAGCATTGGGAAGAAATTAATGCAAAGCAGGAGAATTTGGAAAAATTGCTGAAAATCCAGACTACCCAGAGGTTCTGCTTCCGGGCGTCCGAACGCCAGGAGACAGAACTGGACACCCAGACTCTGTTGTCTGGCGTCCGGAAGCCCGACCCAGGTGAAGACTCCGCCTTTCCGCGTTTTGATGAGGTTTTTCATCCCAAAACCTATAAATAAAAGCTCAAACTCGTTTTAGAAGAGATTCACATTTTGGGAGAAGATCGGGAGCGAGGTTTTGGAGTTTTTGAAGAGAGTCAATGGGGATTTCGTCAGAGATTCTTCGTCAACCTCTCACCATGAGTAATTAAATCTCTATCTTAGGGTTGCGATGAAGCCCTAACCTGGTGTTTATGATGATGTATAGGTTTTAGGATTTTTCTGTAAACGCTTTTGGTTATATGACATGATGTTTTCCATTTATTGGATTTGATTTCTTTAATGCAATATCTCTTTCTTTGGTATTTTAATCTTATAGATTTGAATGCTGGGTCATATAACGGTGCTTGAATGAATGTTTTGTTAGATCTTGGATAATATATGCCATAGAGATAGGTTATGCCCTGGTCTGCATCCACATCCTTTATTTGTTGACTCTGTGAAGGTTTGTAACTAGAACGAGTCTTTTTAGCATTGATATTGAAACCCTAGGTCTATATTTGCCATTGCGTGAGGTTATGGTAGATTCGTACCTTGAGATCTTTTCTCTAATTGAATTAAAACATTGTATTTTAATTTGTTAATTTAGGAATCAAACCCATCAAACCAACACTTCGTTTTCTCATAGGATTAGTTTAGAAATCAATATCTTGTTTTCTATTAGGATTAGTTTAGGAATTTATGAAACAATGCAACTTAGCCTTTTTGTCCCAGTGGATACGACACCCGGTTAACATCGGGATAATTTATATTTGCAAACCTTGTTATACGACGTGTCATTGACCATTATAACAAAAATGTGATTAACACCTTTCAGCAAAAATGCCATGTAAGAGCCTAGTCACCTTTCAATATATTGCTCAATTAGATAATGAGATCTACTTATTTTAAGCTAAAACATGATGATATATATATATAGTGGTGGGCATGAGATTCATCTTGAACCATCTAAATTACCTCTATGTGCCCCCCTTGAGGGAGTTCAATTGTTACACAGTTTCATGTAATAGTCACGACAGAGGATCCGGACTCCAAATTAGCATAAATATATATATATATATATACGAGAAGTAGCCAGTTAGCTTCTGCCGTAACACAAGCAGCCCAAGCATAAACTTGCAATAGCCCAAACCAACCCAACACGGCCAATATTGGGCTGTGTCAAAGCTGCTAGCTTGGCCATGTCCAGCTCTGGCCTACCATTGTTTTAAATGGCTTAACCCCTATTTAAAAGAGCCCATTAGCCCAAACTCCCTTTCCCATGTTCATGCTAATCCCCTTTTTGGTCTCTCTCTCTTCCAACACAACAGTAGTTTTATGGTGAGGTTGAGGGCTCGACCACAATTATGACAACCGCTCAGGAGCGAGGATGGACGTTAACCCCTCAACGGCACACCCGCCACGACTCTTGCTGCGAACTCGCAAAACGAGTATCCTGTGCCTCGAACACCCAACCTACTAGGCTCTGATATCACTTGTAGGATTTTACATTCCATTGAGGTACCACTCATTCCAAAACCAATTGGTGATAGTAAACGACACAACAATAGTTTTATGGTGATGGATGTTAACCCCTCAACGGCACACCCGCCACGACTCTTGTTGCGAACTCGCAAAAAGCGTATCCTGTGCCTCGAACACCCGACCTACTAGGCTCTGATATCACTTGTAGGATTTTACATTCCATTGAGGTACTACTTATTCCAAAACCAATTGGTGATAGTAAACGACACAACAATAGTTTTATGGTGATGGCGATGGCTCGACCACAATTATGACCCCTCAGGAGCGAGGGTGGATGTTGACCTCAACATATTGAGACCGATGTAAAATCTATTTTGATTTTTAGTACAAGTTTAGAAAAATTAAATAAGAGAAGACTCTTATTTAGGCTCTACAATCCATATGTTATATTGATTGACGTTTTCAATTGAAAGATTGCAAAAAAAACCCTCAATAGACAAAGTAATCTTTTTTTACAAGTAACTGTTTCATAAGTAAAAAGTTATTAAGATTATAATCATTATTTAAAATTTTATATTTTAATTTTTTTTATTCTTTTCTCGATTTTACTCATCATCAGCTTCTTAAAATATTAGACTGTTTGAACATTTTGATCAAGTGGGCAGACAATATTATGCCTGGCACTATGGATGGTTTACAATTAGAGATTGCTTATTTTCAATCATCCATAAATGCCCATGCATGAGAGTTATGCATCATCAAAAAAAAAAAAAAAAAATTATGTGTAAAAGTGGTGCATAAATAAGGCCATTTACATATGAAAATCCCTGCTTTTGCAAAAACAAGCACCACTATATTTCTTACATGGTGATGACATGGCCGCTAAACACACTACAACAAAAATCTTTTTTCGTAGTAAATATTCTGCGATGTTTTGAAATTTTGTCACTAAATATTGTTTTTCGCCACGAAAAATTCATTTCGTCGCCTAAAACGAAAACACAAATTATATTAGCAACGATAATTTTTAATTGTCGCTAAATATTGCCGCGAAAGTTTGGCACCAAAAAATGGAGTTGGCACCATGAAGAGGTAAAGTTTTTCCAATGAAACTATTTATTTAGTGACGAGTTTTTTTTTCTTCGGTAAATCATTTACACCATACTTTATTAAAGAATTTTTGTGACAAGATTATGTCGTCTCAAAATCCCTTAAAGATAATCCACGATGAAATAATTTCGTCACGGAATGCATTAAATTTGGGGCCCGCGTTCTTGCTTGGCGGTTCTAGGCGGTGAACTATTGGGCGGAATGTGGTCAGAATTTCACCATTGCCCATAGAGCCAATGTTTCAACTTTAGCATACGTGTTGAAATCGTGGAAGTTAACACCTAGTCCTTCCAAATTCTGTCATTGCATTTTGGGACACAGGTTGGGTAGTGATACAAACTCAAGCGAACGCAGAGTTAAAATCAGGTCAGAATTGATCCCATTTCTACTTCCAGAAATCCAAAAACCAGATCCCAGATCCCAAATCACCTGATAAATCAAACCAACAGCAACATTTCCAAAAAGAAAAAGACTAACTACAGAGATACAAAACCTTGCCTTTAGAAAGAGCTCTTAGAAACCATAACCATATCATTTCAAACATCTGAAGCTTTATGGACAAAGCAAAACAAAAAAACTAGATCCCGAATTATAGAAAGCAAAAAATCCAAATTCAAGTCTCCCATTAGCCAACCAACATCCTGCCCACTCCAAACGCTTTCCATCCAAAACCCTAGACCTACCCACTCTTGCCCTTTCCACCCACAAACCCAAAATGAAAAGGAAAATGAGAGTTCAAGAAGTTTGATGAATACCTGCAAATCGTTCTTCCCTTTCGGCTCTCTTTTCTCGCTCCTTCTTCTTGTTGTTGTCTGGTCTCCAGCATTGAAACAAAAAGAAAAAACAAATGAAATGAAGGGTTTTGTTTAAAGGACAGGCGGTGTCAATAAAACACCGTCTGAGAGCACTTTTGCCATAAAAAATACCACCCGCCTATTTGTTTTAAAGAGCCAAAAGCTCTATTTATCATCTCCACACTTTTTGAGCATTTGAATTTTAGAGATTTTGGCCCCGTTTCTTTCCTAGAATTTCTGCCAGGAATTCCGGTTCTCTGCGAATTCCGGAATTCCTGTCAGAAATTCCATGTTTCTTTAGTGGAATTTCTGGTATCCAGGAATTCCAGCATTTACAAATGCTAAAGCCCTGGTATTCCCAAATCCCACACCTGCATTGAGCATTATGAAAAACCGACGATGGCAGGAATTTAGGCATGCCTTGCGTTTTAGCTGCAGCACCCAAACGGTCACCTGAGATCTAGATTTTCAAGCCATGGCAAGGAGAAAGGATGTTAGATTCTGTTGCTGCCACACCTGCAGATTCTATTGTGATTTTTCCCCCTTTCAACCATTCTGTTTTTGGGTATCTTTTTTTTTAGAGGGTTTGGAATTTTTTGGAGATAGAGATGGTGTTGGCGAACGATGACAGAGGCCAGAACCAGATTTTGTTTTTTTTTTTTTTTTGGTTGCTCCATTTCCTGTCAAAAATCTCTAGGTCCAACAACTAAAACTAGATCTGTGTTTTTTTGTTTTTCCTTCTCCATTTCCTGTCACCGTGGGTTCAAAAATTACTCAGCCGAAGGTCAGGAAGCGGGTGGAGGTCCTCCGGGAGATTCAGGTTTGTGTCTGTGCCGCCCCATTTTGGTGGTGATTCTAGGGTTTTATTGATTTTTGTAGTTAGATATGTGAAATTTGAAGTGGTGGTGGTGTTGGTATTTGTGGTCTTACTATTAGTGAGTATCTTTAATAGTGTATGTTTTACAGAATGGGATTGGTTTCCCAGGGAGAATGTTGCTTCTTTTTTTTTTTTCTTCTTTTGTTCTGGGTTAACATGTTTCAGCAGTGTTCTTTTTTTTTTTTTTTTTTTTCAATGGGGTGAAAAGATGTGTCTGCTAGTTTTTGTGGGCAAGTAGACTCTAATCCAAGAGGTAGAGAATTGTTTTCTCTAGTCTTAGACGAACAGTTAGAAACAGAATTTGCAGTAGAGAGTATTTCGCCTGCCATATGGTACAAACAGGAACTGTTGAAAATGAATTTTCTGTTTCCTTCTACAGAAAATGAAATCGATGTAGAAAGCAAATGTTGTTTAAAAAATGCCTTCCAGGGCAAGTAGACTCCTGGTGCATTTATTTACGTGCATTTTGTATTTTTGGTGCAGCAGAACATTTTCTCAAGTTGAATGTGTTTCTGCCCTTACTTGAGACTACAACAAATGGTTTTCTACCTTTTGGGTATCAATCTGCTTTCCACAAAAATTACAAAAATGCTTTTAGCCTTTAACCTCGTATAAAATTAAAAATATGAAAATTGTTTAGATGAAATGACAAAAGATCATTCTCCCCTGGAAACCATGTTGATTTTATGTGGAAATGACTCAGCAGGCATGCCCTTAGGGTCCGGTTTTGAGGACATTAAAGTACCATTGTTTTGTTTTATTTTGCATTGAGTGTATTTTTGCTATTGTGTGAAATACTGATTCAAAGCGGTTCTCTTTTGTAAGCATGAAACTTTGGTGAGGTTGCTGAAACCTGGTTCTTGGGGATTGGGGATTGTGTTTTGGGATGTTTGTGTACGATGGCTGGATGCATGGTGCTACTAGCCTACTAGGTGTTTGATTATGCTGTTGACTGGTTGCCATTCCTGTGCTGATGACTGAGAATATGATTGTGTTGACATGTGGAAATTTGTTTGGTTGGTATCATGTTTTCATCAAAAGAAATGACAAAAAAAAAAAATCTCTATCATCGCTATTGTCATTGTTGGATTGTCTCCAAGTCAGCTGATCTAATTAAGTGTTATTACTCATCCTATACAACTTACCCTGTATTATATTTTATTTTTTTTAAATGGTACCCTGTATTATATTTAATGCATTCAATGAAAAATTAATCTTTCTCTTTCATTCAATTGAATAAATTTGAGCAAGTGAGTCCCTCTATGTGAAGACTCCTTTGTTGCCAAATAATGATGACTCCAAAGGTCCGACATTTGTGACGAACATGCAAAGATTCCATCCATCGTTCTAAAAAAGAAAAGGAAAAAAAGATCCCATCCATAGTTGCATCCTGCCAACCAAAGTGAGCACATACAGACTTCTCTATTTACTCCTTTGTCTATTTTGAGACCTGGGGTTTGATGATTGCATAATGATGTGGAAGATGGATTGATTTGTGCTATTGATACTTGATTCTATTGTGTTGGCGGATGCTACTATTGTGTTTTTTGGCTGAAGTTATCTTTCTCTCTCTCTCTCTCTCTCTCTCTCTCTCTCTCTCCTTTTAGTTTAATTGATTTTTTTAAGGTCCTTTTTATTATTCCCTTGTATTCATAGCATTTGATGGTCCCCTAATGCACGGCATCAAAGCTGCCATGCCATTCAGTTGAGTGGGGGCCCACTGATGCCTGAGGTACACAAATGCTTGGTGGGCCATACAAAGTTAGAGGCAGGCTAATATCAGTGCTTACCTTTGTATATATAGTAATTAAATCTTCTTGAGACTGTCATTACTTCTTTATTATTAATTTTTATCACTGCCCCCATGGTAGCAAGTAAAAGACACTTCCAAAAAGAGGAGTCTTTACCATGTAACCAATCTAGAAAGTATTATTACTATTTGCACAACCAAAGTAAGCACATACAGACTTCAACAAGCTATTTGCTTTTGTGTTCTCTCTCTCTCTCTCTTTTTGTTTTTTTTCCATAGGATTGCACATAGATATAAAGGCTTTCCATCCCAATGAGTTGTATTGTTTTAAAGAAAGCTTTGAGTTAGTTGATGTGTTAAATTGTTAAAACTTCTATAGTTTTTAGTTTTTAATTTGTACATCACTATCTTCATTTGATTGTGAGATTTTCTAATTATGTATGTGTTTATTTGTTACATTGCTATCTTCTTGTCATTTATTCCCTTGAGATTCTATTGGTTCTGATCTTTCTCTGGTTCGCTGTTTCCTTGTGGAATTGTAGTTTATTCCCTTCATTTTTAGACCTTTGTTTCTTGTGGGTTGGCTGATTGGTGTTTTCCCATTACATGATTGGGCATAAGAAACTTGGCGATTATTAGTGAGATTTATGCGCTTAACACTCAATGGAAGGTATTATTTCTTCCCTAAACCTGAATTTAATATGGTTTTAGTGATTCCACAGTAAAAAAAATAGTGTGATTTGATCATTGGATAGTTGCAATGTCATTTTATTCTTGCATCACTTCATTGTATTTATGCATAACTATTACATTACAATAGAATCACGCAAAAGACGATTTATACCTACTGTTGTCGCCGCTGTGGTAGCATGTTGTTAGTTGGTTGCATTGTGGCTATCCTTAGAAGATGAACGACCTAGAAAACAACGACGTATTTCATATTTGTCGGGCGAAGAGTGGATAAAAGAGCTATTATTCAGTGACGGGCCTCAGTGTCATGAGAACTTACGAATGACTCCCGAGTGTTTTGTGAAATTATGTGATACACTTATGCAACGAGGATTGCTTGAAAACACACGAGCAATGACTGTGGATGAGCAATTAGCAATGTTTCTCCATATATTGGCCCATGATGTTACTAACAGGGTCATTGCCAATTGATTCAACCATTCAGGTGCCACTGTTAGTCGATATTTTCATAAAGTACTAAATGCAATCTGCAAGGTCTATCTAGATTATGTTCAAGTTCCAAATAATTCCCCAACTCCATTGCAAATTAGGACAAATACTAGATTCTATCCATATTTTAAGGTTAGTTCATTTATTAGTTTTTCCTTTTTTTTATAAGTATGAATAAGTATTTTGGCAATTTTCTTATTATACATAATTTGTTTGTTCTATCAATAGGACTGCATAGGTGCAATAGATGGTACACATGTGCCCCCTCATGTACCATTTTCATTGCAAGCTAAATATCGAAATAGGCATGGACAACTATCGCAAAATTGTCTTATGGCATGCGGATTTGACATGTTATTTCACTATGTGCTTGCGGGATGAGAAGGACCTACAGCAGATGCTACTGTGCTTTTCTCCGCATTGAACAGAGGTGATAGACTAGTAGTGCCAGATGGTAATGAAACTTTACAAAAAATTATATGCACATTTTAGATGTATATGTACACTTAAGCCAAGTCTAATTTAGTCATACTTAAATAATTTGCACATGTAGGTAAATTTTATTTAGTGGATGCTGGTTTTGGTAATGTGCCCGGATTTTTGACACCTTATAGAGGTGTGCGTTACCATCTGAGAGAGTTTAAGGAATGTCCTCCAGTTAATTCGCGGGAACTTTTTAACTTGCGGAACTTCTTATTACGAACCACCATAGAACAAGTGTTTGGAGTTGTTAAGAATCGCTTTTCGATTTTACGTATGCCGCACTGTTATTCCTTGATCAGCCAACGAGATATTGTCATTGCTTCTACTGTTCTCCACAACCACATAGCTATGCATAATGTAGGAGACCCAATGCTTGATACAATTTCCATGGCTACAACATCTAGAGCTAATCCTCCCTTGAGAAGGAGCAGAAACTCAGAAACAGTCCCAAGTTCCAGTAAAGAGAGTTGGCAAGCATTTCGGGACTCAATAGCTGAGCAAATGTGGTATGATTATGAGTAGCAACAAGAAGAAAGTGACCAATGATAAAGGCAGTAAGAAATATATCTTTTTGCATGACTTTTTGGATAGTAAAGGGTAGTGCCAGAATTTTGACTCAACGCATGACCAATGAATTAGGATTTATTTTGTTCGACTGTTTTTTTATAATGTCAAGAGGTCCTTTAACAGTCAATGTGTAATCATTTTTGTTATTGTTTGTATGTTTATGAAAATGTATAGTTATGGTTGCATATTTTATAGTTGCTAATCAGAATGATAACTTTCTTTGATCAAATCTTCATGGTTTCATATGACATATACATTGGCAGTATTTAGTTCACTTTCATGAAAAAAGAGTTAAACAATTACCTATGATCACATCTCATTAGGGTCGCAGAAAAAAGATAATTTCAAATGGAATCCAAGAGCGAAGAGGGTTTTAATGGACACGCTTGTAGAAATGAAACTTGTGGGGAGAAAAGTTGAGAAAAAATTCAACAATGCTTGTTGGGAGGAAGCCATAACAAAAGTAAAAAAAAAACTGGATTGGAACCCACTGCAAGCAATGCTAAGAATAAATACAAAAATTGGTGGACACAATATAGAGAAGTGAAACAACTTCTTAGCATGTCTGTTTTTGGATGGGACGATACCCTCAAGATGGTCACAGTTGAAGATGATGTTTGGGACAACTAGGAGCAGGTAAATTTATCATATTAGTTATATTGGTTTTATTATAATATTTTCTTCATGTCTTCATATTCAATGAATTACATTCTAACTAAATGAACTTGATATAGGCAAGGAGCAAGTTGGCGAAGTACAGACATTTCGCAGTAAAGTTCTATGAGGAGATCCATGATCTCATCACTGATGATCTTGCCAAAGGTGAAATAGCCCTTACTGGAATTGAAAGAAGCCAGATAAATGCTCTAGAAACAGAGATGGACGAAGAACACATCAATGAGAGTCTTGGGACCCAGCCACATGGATTGGATGATATGGATGAGACTAATCTGCCTCAGCCTAGTGTAAATTCACTAAGGCGTTCATCCAACCCATCAAGACAAACTGGCACAAGCAGGACCAGCAAGAAGCATAAGTCCAAGACGAGCGACGAAGTAAAAGAAACATTGGATAAGGTTGCAAATGCTGTTTATGCTCTTGCGGACCAAATGAATCCTCATGACAACATAATTCTAAAGATTACAGCAGCTGTTACTTCGCTTGCATGCATACCACGACATATGAAAATGGCAGTAATTAACTTCCTTGTTCGTGATCACATAACTATAGTGACATTTATGAGTTTGGATGATGACATGAAGTTGGAATGGTTGGAGATGAACTTTAATCAAGGTTCATCTGGTTGACATCCCATGAATTTCGTTAAGACCTGAACAGAACAGAAGTTTGCATTTTGATGAAAATGGATGGTAGTATCTTTTGATGATTAGGAATGAATTACTACTTATTTTGTTGTGATGGATGGTTGTAGGAAAGCTATTTACTTTTGGATGATTTTACGTTACCACATTATGTCGTGTGGATGGATATGAAGACCTTTGGTCCCTCATCAAAACAACATTTGATCTATATTATGTTTGGCAGGTTGGATGTAGTTCAATGTGTATTTGGGATCCAAAATGGTGTGTGTTTTCTTTGTTTGTTGCTAATTTCTTTTGTCATTAGTATGTCTTCTGTTGGATTTGTTTGAGATTCTTAGATTTTGTGCATGAGAAACAAAAAAGAAGAGGTGAAGGAGGAGGAAGAAAGCTACTGGGGCAGAGCTTTTTGAAGCCATCTCCAAAAACAAAAGCACTTGGTGATTTGTAGAGAAAGGCCTTGTTTTTCTGTTTGTAGTGAAGGGATTGCCTGTGGGAAAGTGGGTATTTATAGGCTGAGAATAGAGCTGTTTATAAGAACCTTAAAATATAAAAGAAACCCATGTGAGCAAGGTGGCCTGGCATTTTAGCTGTCAACACAAACCATAGATTGGAAAAAGTTTGGATGTTTGTGTGGTGGAGATTTCACAAATTGGCATGCAAATCTAGCCAGCAATGCAATTCTAGTGTTCTTCTCAATACAATTTGTGTTGCACAGTACCTGTGAGTATATGAATTACTATAATATTGCATATTTTTTTGTATTATGAACCCATCCCATTAGCATCAATACTATACAACCCACGTTACCCACGTTCTGGGGCCCTATTCTTTTGGACCGAGGTAAGATGATTATTATTACCCAAGAGAAAGTTATGTGATCAAGCCAATTAGGTGTGGGGGTGGATGGTGGCTTGGTAGTTTGGTTAAATGTTTGTCCCAGAGCAAATGTGGAGGTAATAGGGTACTGGATGGAAATTCCAATTCAAGCTCTCGGATGGGTGAAGCTGTAAAGCTCACTGTATTTAAAAACTTGGGTTGGGATAGGGTATTCAGTCAACCGAAGCCCAACCTGAATGGCCACAACCAAGCTTGAACCCAAATTAAAATAATAGTAGCCCAAGCCCAAGTGATTGGATAAATAATATAAGCCCAATCTCTCTCTCTCTCATGGTTTGTAAAATTCTAGTCAGAAATCCTTATAGATATGAAATAGAGAATTTAAGAAATTTAGGAATTCAAAAATTCTCAGACAGGAATTCAGACATAAAAGAAACGAGAAATCTAGAAATGACTGAATTCAATAGTATTTCAAAATTTCAGCATTTAAAAATATTGGACAGCCACCCAACGTGAATTCCACAAATTATTTTTAAAAAAATGGCCCTTTGTCTCCGAATATCTAGAAGGACTCGGACCCGACGCTTGTGCCAAACGTTCTAATTTTCCTCACCTCTATCCGATTTGACATTTAGGGAACCAGAGGCCAAACATGGGCGAAATCAAAGAACGTGACTCCCTCGCACGCAGACCTCGTCCACTCTCTCTCACACCGGAACGAAGGCGCAGCACCATCACCTCCTCTCCATCTCGCAACCCCCTGCACAGACCCATCTAAGAGGCAGCCCCCTCTCCAGTCTCTCTGCTCTTCATCTCTCTCACGCCCGCGGACCGTCGTCCCTTCTTCCTCCACGGGCAGACTGCACCACCGCCACCAGCAGCGCAGAGACCCATCGTCTCTCCCTCTTCTCCCTCCACGCGTAGAACTCATCCCATTCACAGGTAAGAGCCTCTCTCCCTCCTCTCTGCATCACCATCGCATCCCTCAGCACCTCCCCTGCACGCCAGCGCACCCTCTCCTCTCGTAGAGATCTCCAGATCTCCAAGAAGGATATCTGTTTTTTTTTTTTAATTTTTATTCTGGGTTTTTCGTTTTGTTGTTTTTGTGGGGTTTTGGATCTGTTTTTTTTTTTTTTTTTTGTGCGGTGTGTGGGGGGTGGGTGGGAGGGGATGGATGGATGAGAGATTGGATTTGGGGGAATGTTTGTGTGGGTAGGTTCTACTATTTGTGGGGTTTTAAGGAGAAGGAGTTTGAGTTTTTGTGTATTTGGGATTTGATTTTATTAGAAGATCTGAGTTGGGGTGGTGTGTTTATTTATTTATTTTTTTTAACTTGGTGGGTTTCTGGAAGTGGAGGAATTGGTATAGTATTGCAAATCAAATCTGAAAGTTGGGGATTTTTGAGCACGCGATATCTTCTTCTATTCCAGTTATTACTGTTATTTTGATTGGATCTTTCGATCTCTATGATTTTACTTCGAATTTTTGGAGGTTGACTTGAATTTGTTTCGTTTATGATTTTAGTCGGGTCTATGTTGTTTTGTTTTCTTGTTTCCTCGACATATCTAGCTCTAGTAATCATATAATGACTTCCATTCAGCTGCATTGACACAATGTATATGTGATAGTGTTAAAATGCTTATATCCACTGGAAGAAAAATTATACAGGTGTTGGATATTTGGATCTGCCTGTTCTGTATCCTAGCTTGTTGAGCTTGCACTGACACTAATGATCTACGTTCAGCCTCTGGTATTTCTCTCAACCACGTTGCTATTTTGGATTACTTGCTTTTTTTCCGTCCCCTTTACAAAAAATTCTCACCCCCAAAAATCTTCTTGTGGCCAGAATCCAAGATTCAGTTCTTATCTGCTGAGATTATCTTATTCTGTCCCCAACCCACATCCTCTTTTTCTCTCTGCCTTTTGCTGGTTGATATTTCATTTGCCATCACTAAAATCACTTTCTGATGTTTTGGGGTAGACTTTTTCTGAAAAATTTGAAAACCCATTTGAAAGAGTTACTGAGCTGAGAATGCACTATATAGAGATATAGAAATCATGCCTTATTTGCTTTTTTCAAACTAGAGATACAGAAATATTGCCTTATTTGTGCTTGCTGTGTTTTCCCCATATTGGAGATTGAGGATTTCTAGTTGCAGGAAAGGATTTCTTGTATTCTCATTTGCATTCTCCTCCTCTTTCTTGTTGCTTTTTTTTAGTATCCCGCCCACATAATGATAATGAATGATGTCATCCCTTCCTTCTTGTGATGTCTTTCTCTTTCCTGGATTCCTCATCCGATCAGGATCAGATCGTGAAGCTTTCCACACACTCCCATCAGATCAGAAACTCTCTATCAAGGTAACAAATTCCCTCCTCCTTTCCCAACCAAATCACAAATCTCTGATTTGTTTGGTAGTCGAATGTGGTGGTTTCCGTGGAATTCAATTTCATTGCAGGACCAACGAAACCCTAACAGATCTGGCGTTTTTGAAGTTTGCTCGTAAAACAGTGCTTTCCTTTGATTGATTTTAGTCATTCTACTCTCAGATGCTTCAAAAACCCTAGAAAATCTCTTCTTTCTTTAATGTAAACATCATTTACATGGAGTATAGAATAATGATATTGCACTTGACTAGAGTCTAAGTTGGATATTTCTTTTAACTAGTCTTTAATGCATTTAACTTGCCTGTGTGTATTTGTAATCTTAGTGAAAGAATTTAGAAGCTGATGATCAGACTTGTTGGCTTTGCCTTGTTAGACTTTTTACCTAATTAGAAACTGACTTTAACTTCTCAAATTTAACCTAGGAAGCACTTCTAAAACAGTAGAGGTCTAGCATTTTTGAATGGGGGCTTGTCCTTTTATAGCGTCCTTCTGGGATGCTCCCTCTTCCTTGCTCTTGATGTCTTTTGAAACTTATTGTTTTAAGAGGCAGAGGAAAGGCTAATGAAGCTCATTCACAATTCAAAATTGGTAGCTAATTGCTAATTTAGTTAAAAGATTTAGTCAAAATTGTTGTAACCGTGCCCAAGCTGTGTCTCTCAGCTGTTAAGGGACATGGGTTTAAGTACCCAATGTAGCAAAAAATAATAATAATAACTGGGTTATAACCAACCTATTGTTTGGAAGAGTTTTGTTTTGTTTTTTCTCCCTTTATTGATAAGCCTTTGGGTGTCGGCCCTAAGTAGATAACACATTTCTTCTTACATGAATAGGCTTAATTGTGTGTATGTGAGTGTGTGTTTATTTAATTCTTACCAAGAATCACCTGCATGGAATGTGTAATACTGTAATTTTTCTTTCAGAAGACTGTCTTTTATCCTATTGTATTGTGATCAACATTGTCAACCTTTCGTTGTCAACCTTTTGTATCTCTTCTAGTTAATGACATATTGGTTAAGAGAGTTTGTTTTATTTTACTGTTTTCTTGGTGAAGAGAGTTTGTCAACAATAGATCCAGTCATGTATGTAGTTACCTAGTTTGCACTAATTTGGTTTAAATTGTGTACTCATTTTGAATATTCTCGCAGTTTGTTTGTTCGATTGTTCGATAATGATTGGGTCTAGTTTGCAAATTGGATCAAGTTAGCTGATTTCATTTGCAAATTGAATGTGCTGAATCATCAACTAGGAGCGCACAATGTCACTGTTATAAATTTTTTTAGAAATCTCAGTCAAATCAGAGAAAACAAAACTAAGAAACCTGAAAAAACAAAGGATAAAACCTCTACTGCAGATCTCAATCAGATTAGCTTCTTTTCAGTTATTTCTCAGAAAGTTGAATTGAGAAATGCTACAAAACGCTTTGAATTTACCGGACTGCTTTTATCTTGTAGAGTTGTTTTGTAGATCAACAAGTGCTGCTAGACCTTCAATTTCAATTGGGAGCGGACAATGTCATCGATTCTGCACCAGAGGCAGCAGCAACAGCCTCTAATGGGTGCCTCTCCTACCTTTCAATCTCCAATTGGTCATCCAAGATCCCTGGCTCTTTTCAGTCGCACCGGGCTATTGGTGATGCTCTCTCTTATGGTTGTCCTTGGTGTTCTGTTCCCATGGACGGGATTGCCAGAAAGCCTGTTTTCCAGTAGTGAAAGTCCTCTTTTGAGATGGCGGGATTACACATTGGCTGAGGCAGCATCATTCGTGGCAAAGAATGGGACCATCATTGTATGTGCTGTGAGCCAACCGTATCTTCCCTTTCTGAACAACTGGTTGATCAGCATTTCCAGGCAGAAGCATCAGGAAAAGGTGTTGGTTATTGCTGAGGATTACACAACACTTTATAAAGTGAATCAGAGGTGGCCTGGTCATGCTGTCCTCGTACCTCCTGCCCCTGATGCGCAGACTGCCCATAAGTTTGGTTCCCAGGTAATTAGATTTCGATAATGTATGGGCATTTACATTCCTGCGACCTTCCATAATTATTTGAATTCCTTCAACCTAGAGTGGAACTGATGCTTGTAGACGTTATTGTTAGAAGCTTCATGTGTTTGTTTTTTTCTCTTTTTTTGAGGACATGTAGTTTATATTTGGTATCCGGCACCTTGACATGTGGACTTGTTGTTTTACCTCACACTTGATACTTTGATGTCGTATATGCATGGTTTGAAGTTCTGATTCGAGAAAAAGTTGGGGAGGCAGTATAAATTCTTTGAGGGATTAGGAAAATTCATTGAGAAGCTAGAATTTCCCCTTCTTTGTTAAATGCCCTTTTACTGCCTATTTCCTAATTGTTCTGTGATTTTGTAATGTTGGCTGGCGGAATGGTATTGGGTAGACAAATCCCTAAGCCTGTACAATTATGTTGTTATGCATATAGGAACAAGAGTATGAGATGTGGCTGCTTTTCAGGGTCCTTGAGTGGTATGCTTGAGGGATAGAGTTGTTGTCCTTTTTCTGGTTGTGGTGCTGTTCTTTGGAGACTTATTCTCTCTGTCATAGTGTGGTCTATTTGGAAGGAAAGAAATAGTGGAATCTTCGAAGGGGCATCGGTGGATTATGGTGATCTTCTTTTGGTTGTTGGGTGGAGAGGAGCTAAGTGGGCCATTATTAGAGAGGAATTTGCTAACTTGAGGCTTGATGACATTGTCTACAATAGGGAGGATTGTTTGAGATGTAGAGTTCCTTAGGTGAGGAAGATGGCGTTTTGGTGTCCTCCCCTAGATGGGTTTTGAATTTCAATGTGAATGGTGTAGCAAGGTAAGCTAGGGCCGGCAGGCATTGGAGATGTTCTCAGTGATCCCAAAGGAGACGTGGTTCTTTTTTTTTTTTTTTCCCCTAGAATGTGGGTATCAATTAGTTGAATGAGTGTGAGATGGTGGCCACTCTAGAAGCTCTTTGTTTGTTTTCCTCTTCCTTTCAGGACAGGTTAATGGTTGACAGTGATTCCTCTAACGCGGTCTCTTGGATCTCCTCCAATGAGGGTCCTTGGAGGGTACCCTTTCTCTTTTCAGAAATCAAGTTTTTTTTCCCTCACAAGGTCGTGTCCAGTTTAAGCATGTGGGGAGGTCGGCCAATGCCTCGGCAGATTCTCTATTGAAGCAAGGTGTCATTCGCATTTTCTGTTGTTACCTGTTTTCATTCATGGTGTTGTGTTTGTAACCTCACATCTTTAATATAAAAGTTCCTGTTATTGATAAAAAGAAAGAAGAGAATGAGGAGCAATCTTTTCAAGTGTTTGTTCCTTTTCATATTTTTTTGATTGGTAACAAGACTTGATCCTGCAACCTCTTGTTACGACAGTGAGCACCTTCCGACGATGCTACAGGCTCTTATCTTTCGGGTTCTTTCTTCTTGTTTCTTTGATTACTCAATAATATGCACAATTCTTGGGAAGGATGCTTTTTTCTAAGGGAACGTTTGTGTAATCAATTTGCACGGAAAAAAGTAGCAATTTTTGGCGGAAAGACGGTTTTTCATGTGTTTGGTGCTGCAAATGTACACAGAAATGGGTTTCTGCCATGTCAGATTTTTCCTTAGAGGCCCTGAATTTTGATTCCCATTGTTTTTTGGGGTGGGTGGGGGGGTCACTTCCCTAGTAACTGATGTAGAAGTGGGAAGAGGAAAAAGAAAGAGGGAAGGAAGAAGAAGAAGCCCGATCATCCCTTTCTCTCTCGACCATCCCTCTCTCTCAAACAAGATTGCCTGTATCTTTCTCCATCTTCATCTTCATCCTTCTCATTTCCTACATTTGTCTCCATCTTCATGTTCATCTCTCTCATTTCCCATATCATAACATCCATCTCCATCTTTCTTTTTCGCTGTTTCACAAAACCTCATCTCTATCACCCTAATCCCCATTTGTGAATTTCCAAACCCTAACCCTAAACCAATTCCTAACCCTAACCCGACCCTTATCTCCGTCTCACGATGACCCATGGCCACTGGGGGATTACGCAAAGGACAACGGTGATCTACTTTGTTTTTTGCCGCAATCGTGTTACTTGAACACGGTTATCCTAACCCCAATCTAAAATTAGTTGATTTGTTTGTTGAATTTGATTTTTATTTGTTAATCGGATGGCTAGATGTCTGTTGAATGGCTAGATTTCTCTCTAAATTGGTTTAATTGGATGGCTAGATGTTTGTTGAATCTGATTTTGATTTGTTATCTAGTAAAATGGTTTGATTTATGTTTGATAATTGGATAGTCTAAGTGAAGAACCCAGAATTGCACCAAACATGAAAAATACCATTTCACTGAAGAAAATAATTCTGCACCAAACAGGGATTGCCAACTCCCCCACAATTCTTTTCTACAAAATATAATTACCATGAATTTTGCTGGTGTGGCAATTTCTGCTTTCCGTGGAAAGCACCGTTACACAAATGTGCCCTAAAACAATTTTTCCCTTGAGATTTTTTATTAATAATTCTTTTGAGAATGGAGAATTTTTTCTCCGCAATTGCAATAGAACTAACCAAGTTCTTCCAATACGGTTTATAATGATCATGTTATCAATTCCAGGCCGGTGCAAAAGAAAAAGCCCCCTTCCTCATGGAAGTGTTTCCCTTCTTTACCCTAGCCCCTTCCTCATGTGATCTCTAGGATTCAATAGCAGAAATGAATTACTAGGGTGCTTTGGACCACCATGAAGATAGGTTATGGCTGGGATCTCTAGATTCTAGGGAGCTTGCTGTTGGAAGGGTCACCTTCTTTGAAATCACCAACGAGGTTGAAAGTGTTGCAGGTTTCTCTGTCACTCTGTAGAGTGGTGCTAGGAAGTGGCCTATGGGAAAGTGAAATCGGACTATGCCTAATGGTGATTGCAAAAACATTCGGTAATCAAAGAAGCAGAGTGAAATCAGACTATGCCTAATGGTGATTGCAAAAACATTCGGTAATCAAAGAAGCAGCTGGCTCAGAAGTTCTGTCATAGGCACAATCCATGAATTAGTGGGTTCCTTCAATGAAATTGTCGAATGGACGATTACTTCCACAGACTGTTGGAGGAAGTGAATGAAGTTGGGAGAAGGAAAATTGATTTCTTCAAAAACAGAAGCAGCATCAAAATGGTTAAAAAGTGTGAGTAGGAGAGGGTGCCCAGCTTACGATTTCAATTGTGGTGACCAGTGTTGGAAGGGCTGGTAGAAGTGTTTTAGTGGAACTAATTGGGGTTCATGATTGGCATCGGAAGAGGATATTGCTAAAGAGATTAGTTCTCATTTTGGGGGAGTTGTTGACATAGACAGGAACCCTGTTGCAGGATAACCTGACTGAGTTTAGGGTCAACATTTTTGTGATTGAGATAGAAGAAATCAACGGAAGTGTAATCCTTTTAGTGAGTGAAGAAAGGTTTGAGATTTTGGTAAAGAGAATTAAGGGCGACCAAGTTGTAGGTGATCTGAACATAGATTATCCACTTTTGAGGTTGAAGATGACGAGTCTGATGCAGGGCCAGATCGAATGTGGACAAGCCGACCAATTGAATATAGGTTTCTCTTGCCACTTCAGAAGGGTGGGATGCAGATAACAGGAAGGTCTTTGTAACCATGTCAGATGAAAGGGCGACTCCTTTTCAAAAAGAGCAGTGTTTGCTGCCTTTTGAGGAAATTGCATTTGTGATGGTGCAGGATTCTAAGAGCAGACCTGAAAAAGGCCATCAATGTAAACTTCCTTATCAAAGCAAGGCATGAAAAGATGATCTCGAAAGGAGCCTGGCATTGATTATGCATGCCATTGGGAGTATTTTGAGGGTACCTTTTGTCAATCAAGCCCATCTGGGCCCAATAATTGTATTTTAAGTTAACTATTGTATTTTAGTTGAGTTACAATTAGTCTAGTCCTAACTAATGTACACTTTCTATATTAGGTAGCTATAATTTAGGATTTGAATTGTATTAGGACACTGTTAATAGGGTATTCAACCCTTATATAATGAGAAGGAGAAAACCCTAAGGGGTACACGATATTCACCAAAACAATCAGTTTCTTCCCATTTGTCTATTTCTGTCATGGTATCAGAGCATAGGGTCGAAAACTGCTACATATCCTAGGGCTTCAGTTTCTTCCACATCCAATGATCTGTAAGATCATCCTTGACATCTTCCAAGGTCTCGAAGCCCTCAGCGCAACTTCAGATCACCACTGATCGTCCCTAATCATCTTTGATCATCTCAGATCAGACGTGGCGCACTTCAGATCATCATCAACACATCTGCGGAAGCAGCCCAGTGTGGTCGCAGGGTTTTTCCAGGAATTCTGGTGATTTTTTCAGTAATTTTTGATAATCCGAGGTAGGCCTTCTGTCAATTTCTGTGGAATTTCAGATTTATCCACTTGATTTCATCACAGCCACACAAAACCTTGGATCTGAATTGGATTCTTCTGAGACTACTTCCATTAGTTGCATAGAAGATCTGTGCATCCATCTCTACCCTTAGATCTGTCATCAGATCACCTAGTGGGGCCCACATGCATATCAGCACCTTGAAGACAGGCTCGTTAGTGCAGTTTTTTTTTTGTTACTGTTTGTAACATTCAGCAGCACAGGCCTCTGGGTGCATCTCTGCCTCTTTGTTTCTTCCATCAGCGCATCTCTGCCTCTTTGTTGCTTCCATCGGAGCATATCTCTACCACTAGTTACTGTTCTGAGAACAGTTCTGGCTAATTTCTTTTAAAACTGTTTTAGATACTGTTCTGCTACTTTTTTTAAAAACTGTTTTAGCAGCTGTTTTAGCAATAGTATCTGTTGACTGCTAATTATTCTTTAAAATTCTCAGTCATGGAAAAATCTGAAATTGCCCTAGTACGCTTTGATGGAAAGAATTATACCTCATGGGCCTTCCAATTTCAAATTTACTTAGAAGGAAAATAACTGTGGGGATATATTGATGGGTCTGAAATTAACTTGTAGGAAGATGACAAAAAGATTTCTGCCTGGAAAACTAAGGATGCTAAAATCAAAACTTTGTTACTGGGCTCTATTGAACCACATTTTTTCTTAACCTAAAACTTTGCAAAACTGCCCGTGAGATGTGGGACTACCTTAAAAAGATTTATCAGCAAGGCAGTGCTGCTCGCCAATTTCAATTGGAGCTTGAGATCTCTCAGTTTACTCAAGGCTCCCTGTCTATCCAAGAATATTACAATGGATTTCATTGACTGTGGTCTGAATAAGATGAGATCAAGTTTTCCACTGTGTCTGAAGCACTTTTACCCGAACTCCTTCCCTTACAACAAAATAGCCATCAGGACCAGTTTCTCATGAAACCACCTGGAGTTTGAGACAGTTAGATCAAACTTGATGAGTCGGGCTTCTCTTCCTGGCTTAGGTGACTATCTTTAGGAACTTCTGTGGGATGAACAACGTCTGGTTACTAAAACTTCTATGGAACAACATAGATCTACTGAGGCTTCACTTGCCTATGCTGCTATAACGAGACCACCTTATCAGGACATCAGTAAAGTTTAGTGCTATAACTGTAAGAAATATGGTTATTATGCAAATCAATGCAAGGCTAAAATCTGCAAATATTGTAAGGCCATTGGTCACGTTATTGAAGAATGTCGGAAGAAGGCTCGAGATTCTACTTTCCGCAACTATGTGCCGTCAGCCCCCGGTAATTACACAGTACAATCAGCTCCTAGTGCTTATATAGTGATTTCTCACCACATGCACCATCTGACTTCAGTAGTACACTACAGTTTGATTCCTCTTCATAGCTTGGTTCCTCTTCACAATCTGCGTCCCCAGCTCCTCTCACTCCTAATTTGATAAATTACATGATTATCAATGCCTTGGCATCAATGAACATCTCAGGTATTGATTCGTCTCTTTCTTATACGTGGTACTTAGATTCTAGCGCAAGTAACCATATGACATTTTCACCCACAACATTACAACATGTGGTTCCTTGCACTGGTAATCTTATTGTTCAAATTGCCGATGAAGACCATCTTCCCACACCTCTGTTGGTGATACCCCTAGTTCATTACCATTAACCAATGTTTTAGTGTCTCCTCATCTTGCTACCAATTTAGTTTCTGTGGGTCAACTTGTTGAGGATAATTTCAAAGTTTCTTTTTTCTTCTTATGGCTATGTTGTGCAGGACCGGGAGTCGGGGGAGGTGATTGCGAGGGGGCCTAAGCGTGGCTGACTGTATTCCCTACCAGTGTCTACATTTATTCAGAATAAATCTTTACACCAGTTGTTTTGTTTTTTTCTTGAGAATAATTCTTGGTTGTGGCGTAATAGACTTGGTCATCCGAATGCTTCTGCGATGTCTACTTTATTTAAATTTGGATTATTAAATAAAACGATTGATTATGTTTCTTTGGAATGTGATGCTTGTAAATTAGGAAAAAGCAAAACTCTACCTTTTCCTCACTCCACTACACGGAGCACTGAATGTTTTGACTTAATTCACAGTGATGTTTGGGGCATTGATCTTCACCCTTCCCATGGCCATTTCAAGTACTTTGTTACATTCATTGATGACTACATCAGGTTTACTTGGGTTTATCTATTGCATTCTAAGTTTGATGTTCTTAATGCATTTCAATTTTTTCTTAGCTATGTTGAAACCCAATTTTCAAAATGCATTAATACTTTGCACTCAGATTCAGGGGGGAGTATGTTTCCAATAATTTTCAATCTTTCCTAAAGACTTAAAGGAATCATTTCTCAACGTACTTGTCCGTATACTCCGCAACAAAATGGAGTCGTAGAATGGAAAAACATGCATCTCCTTGATGTCACTAGAACTCTATTGGTTGAATCATCAGTTCCTCCTCGCTTTTGGGCTGAAGCTCCCACCACTGCAGTACATATAATAAATCGTCTTTCATCACCAACCATTGCTTAATTAACATCGCATTTTAAACTGTTTGGTCATCATCTTGTGTTTGATCATCTACATACCTTTGGCTGTGTTTGCTTCGTTCATCTACCCCACAAAGAACGAACAAAATTAACTGCACAATCTCGCCAATGTGCATTTCTGGGTTATGCCACTAATAAAAAAGGTTTTGTCTGTTATGATCCCATTGGTCGTCGCATCAGGGTTTCTTGCAATGTTTTTTTCTTTGAAAATCAGTATTTTTTCCAAACTCATTTGGATTGTCCTCATTCATTTTCTCCTGCTATCTTACCTGGTTTTTCAAATAAAACAACTGTTACTAGGTTTCATCTTGACTTTGTTTATCATCGTTGGGAAAAACCCACCACTGCAGATGCCCGTCCTCTTGATCCTCCCGATCCTCCGCCGGCAACTAGTTCCACAACTCATATTCTGCGTCGCTCCAGAACTTCTAGACCACCCGAGCAAGTATGGATTCATCCACACTTCCTTGATGACAACCCTTTCTTCTGTCTCTATCCCAAGTCCTTATTTGCAGGCAGTACAACATGATACTTGGGACTAGGCTATGAAGGCAGAATTGGATGCATTGGATCAGAATCACACATGGGACATTGTGGGTTGTCCTTTAGCAGTTTAACCCATTTGTTGCAAATGGATCTACTCCATCACACTTAAATCTGATAGCTCATTGGATAGACAAGAAGCTAGACTCGTGGCACTCGGCAACAGGCAAGAATATGGGATTGACTACGACGTTTGCATCTGTGGCAAAAATGATTACAGTTCGGTTACTTCTCGCCATTGCTGCCTCTAAATCTTGGCCATTATACCAATTGGATGTTAAAAATGCCTCCATGGGGATCTAAAAGAAGAGGTCTAGACAATGGGATTTTCTCATTCATTGATGTGTCAAAAAACTTTAGTCAAATAAGAAAATACTATTGAAGACAATTTACGAAGGATATTCTGTTTCAAATTTCATGAAGTCGTCCACAATAATCTCAAGATTAAGTTTCTGACTTTACATAGGAGGCCGAAGGCTTTTTAAAAAAAAAATCAGTAACAGTAAATTATATAGAAGAAAAGAAACAATACAAACAGCACACCAACTGAAAAGCACAAATAGAAAAAGGTATTTGGTACAAAAGCCTTATTACCAACACCATAATGAAAAAACAAATTAGCTAATAGGAGCGACAAACGGGACTACCCTATGAGCCCCTTTTTGGCCAAAGAGTCTACCAAAACATTTTTTGAACGACGAACATGAGAAAAAGGAACCTAAGTCGAAGAATATAAAGCCTTTATCTCGTTGATATAGACGTGAGATCTCTTCTCCACCAAAGACACCCACCTTATAGCCTTGGACGAATCACTTTCCACAATTAAACTTTCCTTGAAAGAAGACGAAAATAATCCTTTAAGGCCTCCAAAATGGCAAGAACTTACTGCCTCATTAGGCTGAAGGCATTTAAAGATGTGAAACTAGAGATAAGCTCTCAGTTTCATATGTGAGCTCACGTGTGGTTTTAGGAAAGGCTCAACATAAATATATCCGAAGGCAAGCCCAAGAGCAGCCTGGGCTTCGTTCAAGCGCAAGTGTGCAACTGCTGACCAGGCCATTAAGGTTAGCTCTCTAGCAGAGGTCCAGGCTCTATCCAGGCAAGTCCCAGGCACAACTGCAGATCAGGCCATATTGATTTTTGTACAAAGGCTAAATACAGATGGATGGAAACTCTCTTGCAGAGCCGGGGGCTCCACATGAATAAGATGACCATTAAAAATGATGAAGGAAAGTTGGCCTTAGCCTTTCTCAGCCATGTGGCATTTGTGATCCACACATGGCTGCATCTACTGCAAGAAAACAATGCTTGCAACTTTTTCAAAGGAATTTTTTGGGAGACCTAGATGATGCAGATTCTATCAAAGTGACTAAGTGGGCAGTTGAGATTCTTCTCAACCATGTAAAATGGAACCAATTGTGAAAGAGATCAAGAGACTGACTTCCTCTTAAAATGTTGAATTTGGGCATATTTCGAGGGGATGGAATGAATGGAGAGGCAGATTCCTTGGAAAAAAAAGGAGATTACCAAGTTGGAATTTTGTATAGGAAGTTCTCTTATATTGTAATTTTTCATTTTTCTTTGTCGGTCTATCCTCATGATGGATCCTTTGTACATTTTTATTTTTTTAAAATCTCTCTCTCTCTCTCTCTCTCTTCCGGAAATTTTTTTGTTTTCATTTGTTCATATGGAAAAAAAAAGCTAACTGATTGATAATTCCATCGCTCCATTATTCTAAGAAATAAAGCCATACTTACCAGATTGAGTGGATTTGGCCATGTGGGGAATAAAGTGAGTGCCAAATGCATGAAATGCTTCGTTGTCAAATTTTGGTAATAGTGTTTGTGAAAAGCATGTGGATAACCGTAAGTTAGTATCTTCGGTATTTTTAAGGGGAGGAGTTTCCCAATAGCTATGGCTAAAACCTGTCCTCCAAAGCTTATCGAAGTTGCAATCTAGTTTCTCAGTGATTATGAGAAATTGGGAAGAAGTTGCTTTTTTCCTTCCACAGAAGATCTATTTTGTCAATAAGGTGGTCTCCCCCTCCGGCTGGCGGGTTTAAACTGAATTTTGATGGTAGCATTATTGGAAATCCGGGAAGAGCAGTTATTAGTGGTGTCTCCCGTAATATAGTAAAGCAAAGATCATTTCATCTTTTTCAGGCCCTGCTGGTAATTGTTCAGTTAATAAAGCTGAGCTTTTAGCCTTAAGGATGGGCCTTCGGGAAGCGCATCATTTGCACATAGATAATCTTCTGGTGGAAGGTGACTCTTGTGTGATCGGGCGGGCTTTGAGGAGATATAGTGCCCCGGGGAGGTTTGCAGACTTGGTAGAGGAGATTGTTGATCTTGCCAATCTTATTTTTGCTTCCTTTTCTCATGTAAAGAGGGAGACGAATGGTGTGGCAGATGTGATGGCTAAGGATGGTATCATGAGGCAGTGTTTGCTTTTTTCTTCCTATACAGATTATCAGTCTTTGAATCTGATTTTTTTGGCTGCTTTTTTCTTTGATGTGTAGATTTTGGCTTTCCTTTTGAGTGGTTCTTGTTTTTTGGATTTTTGCCATTGCTTTTCAGTGTAATCCTGTTTTACTGTTAAGCTCTTTTTTAATTCAAGTTACCATCCCAAAAAGAAAAAAAGAAAAAAAAAAAGTGTGAACAACCCTTGGGTTGCTTATTCTTTGATGATCATGGGCAGTAATTTTTTTTCTTGATCCAAGTTTGCTCATTTCTGGTAAAAGAAGATGAAATACTGAAGATTTTCTTTCGGCTTTTGCATGCCAGAGTTTGCACTTTTCCAACTATACTGAGGTTCATTTGAATTAAAAAAATGTTTAGTTTTATATTTTATCACATGTACGGATAACCATCATTTTATTACCTATTAGAACTGTTTGAGATGCTTACTTGTGGGCTTGTCGAATTTGTTATCTTTCTGCAATTTGCCCTGATTTTGTTTCATTTGACAGGGATTCTTCAATTTTACATCCCGCAGGCCTCGTCATCTGCTGCATATTTTGGAGCTTGGATACAATGTGATGTATAATGATGTTGATATGGTCTGGTTAGCAGATCCATTTCCATATCTACAGGGGAATCATGATGTCTACTTTACGGACGACATGGCTGCAGTAAGTGTATCAACCTTGCTTTTAAAATTTCAACTGTCAACTGTAAAAACACCGTCACATGAGCAATATCACAATCTATTGCATTCATTACAGAAATTAACCATCTAATGTACAGTTATTGTGCTTGGTATCAGCATACAGTAGATTATGTGGATCTTTGGACTGCTTATTTGATTAATTTACATTCTGTGTCTGATAGTGAAAAAAATGGGTTTTCCTTTTCTTTTGTCATTGTGTTGTTGTTTATTCTGTGCTGTAGATCCTTAGCATACAATATATGCTTTATGTTCTTCTTTTTGGATCTGACAGGTGAAGCCTTTAGATCATTCTCACGATTTACCAGCCCCAGGGAAGAAAGGGCGCACCTACATCTGCAGCTGTATGATTTTCCTGCGCCCTACCAATGGAGCAAAACTAGTAATGAAGAAGTGGATTGAAGAACTACATGCTCAGCCATGGTCCAAAACAAGAAAATCAAATGACCAGCCTGCTTTCAACTGGGCTTTAAACAGAACTGCTGGACAGGTGTGTTCCATGTTTTGTGCATGCTTGAAGTCAAGATCATATTATACAGTTATTGTTCACGGTTAGGGTGTCTTGTGGCCCCAATTAGCTGGTCAAAACTGCAGCCATGTTATGCGCAAGACATGGAATTAGTTCTTTTATCCCAAAAACAAAGAAGACATAGAATTAGTTCCGGTTAGTGTGAATGTTCTAGTACTCATGGTTTTTACTTTTGTTAGTGTGCACACAAATTGAGGGGCTTATTTATTTAATTCAACTGAAACTTAAAGATTTGGAAACAGAGTAAATCACTGGCAAGAACCAAAGTTATATTGCAATTTGTGTAGCTGCATTATAATTTCAGGCAGTTTAAATCTTTGTTGTCGTTACTTTGACTATTTGTTTCATTTGTTAATTAAATGATCGCGCTATTGCAGGTGGATCTGTATCTGTTGCCTCAGGCTGCTTTCCCATCTGGAGGATTGTACTTCAAAAACCAGACATGGGTTCAGGAAACCAAAGGTTTGCATGTCATTGTACACAACAACTACATCACTGGCTTTGAAAAGAAGATAAAGCGCTTCCAAGAGTTTGGGCTTTGGTTAGTGGATCATCATGTTAATGAATCACCACTTGGAACTGTATAAATAGAAAGTTATCTGCCTTCTCCAACACAAGCAATTACTCCACCTGGGTCAACACTTGCTTTACCTTTTATTTCCATCTTCGAGATCAAATCCAGAAAGCTCTATGCTGACTTGAGCCATTCATGATATGCTACGTGGCAGATTGCCTTGTTATGCCTTGGTTCCACATATTCTATTTTCTTTAATTGGTTGTAGCTGCAGTGCATTACCAATGATTTCAGTCTGGCATTGCGACTCAACCGTCCTCCCAATTTTGTACTATCAATATTTTGGTAGTTCTTTTAGGCAGGCAGCTTAGATATTAACTGCTCAATGTACTTGGGGAATTCTTTGGCAGGTTTTCATGAATAGTGTTGAACCTACAAAATGAGAATTCTTTTCGCAATTGATGTTTGAAGGGCTTGCAATCTATTTTTTATTTCTCTGAGAAAACAATGTATTGCAGAGCAGTTATTTATTGTATGGATTGTGTTTTGAACTTCGCGTCAAGGATTATTGTTATTGGTTGAAAAGATTTTTTTCTGTTCTACTTTTTTATTTTTTAGCTTACTGAGGGATCATGATAGTTACTGCAAGGATGAGCGATGATAGGTGCCTGGTCAACCTACATTATTCTATAAACAGACATGATCTAAATTCCAATCATAATTTAGAAAGATTTGGTGCGTCATGTTGGTTACATGTTATGAACTGAAAGTGTATTGCTATGGAGGTATCATCTTGCGATTTGATCGTGGACACTGCCTTTTAGATGTCAAATTCAACTCTTATGGATGATTGAACAAGTCCATCTGCCCATTTTGGAACTCTTAATCAGTGGTTATAATCATCTTGTCTTGGCGATAGGTTTGGACATTCTGCAGGCCATGGTGGACCCTTGCATGTCAAGGTTCCAAATATTCAAGGCTTGGCCCGATGTCGACTGCAGGTAAAGGATTACTATTCTTATCTCATGGTAATGATTATCTGATAAGGATAATCTTGTTTACTCTTATTCTGGTGATGGTTGGTTTACTGAATTGCAGATGATTCATGCCAAGGTTACTTCAAAGTGTCTTGGATGTTATCATCAACAGCACTTTATAGTCAGCGTCTCTCCAATATCCATGTGGTGAGCACTGTTACAACTGCTACTCCCTGATTCAGTTAAGATGGGAAAGGTGCAAAATTTAAATGTATAGAATCCTCATTCAAGAGTAACACTTCAATCCTATTCTTTCACCAAAAAAAAAAAAAAAAAAGCACTTCAATCCTATTTATTTAACTAGGCAACCTGGATAGATAGAAAGAAGACGCTCCATAAGTGAGGTATCCAATTCTTACTCCTTATACAGCTCATTTTTGACTGAATGGACTACTCACTTCTATAATATCATCCTGCACTAGTTACAGAATAAATGTTTGTTCAAATTGTGCCTTACATTATATGTTTCCCTACTTTATTATTAAGCAAGTTAATCCTTTTGGACTCATGAAGTGCTAACAATCACTTGCGTCAAACTCCAGGTGGTGTCTCTGATCAACACTTGTGACACTGCATTGAATTAGCCTAAATGGTGTTAATCATGTCATCCGTGCTGTTGATCGAGAATAAACATCTCTCTCTCTCTCTCTCTCTCTCTCTCTCACACACACACACACTGTTCCTCTCAATGTGCGGGTGTGTGTGTGTGTGTGAGAGAGAGAGAGAGAGAGAGAGAGAGAGAGAGAGAGAGAGAATTATTGTGGAAACAAGTCCACAGTATCTTAAAAGTAGTAGTCTCTATTAAGTTATAAATCTCATTCTACTATGGTATTTAATGTTAAGGAAATGTTTTGTGAATTGGTTATTAGCTCTCCAGGACCTGATGTTGAAATGAAAACCAAAGATAGAAAAAATAATCTCCTTGAAGCATTAAGCAAGAGCAAGCTGACTTCTCATTTCTTGCCACTGATTCTAGTTTAGACATTCAAGATTTGTGCTCTACTCTCGAAGTTCAACTTGTTTGGTTGTGAGGGATTCTCATCTTTCTCCTTCACATTCGTGACTAATTACTAGTCCATATCTACTTCTGTGGGACTCCTTATCTCGTTCACTTGACACTGTAACTGGGTTCTCTCACAAGTTGCATCTAGCTATGTCTTAACATTAGTGATATATTTTACAAAAAAAAAATAAAAAAATAAAAAAAATTAGCGATATATCAGATAAGATTCCATTGGTCACATGACAATGATGTTTTTCTTTGGCAACCCAGCTAAGGGGGCTGGGTAACCCAGCTAAGGGGGCTGGGACCAAGAGAGAGCCCGCACACACACGAGAAGACAGCCCGAATAAGCGGGAAGGAGGCCGACATAGGTGGGAAAGAAGCCCATACAACTGGAAAAAGGTGGCATACTCAAGGTTTAAACCCTGGACGGCTAGGTGAGAACTGCTGCGATTTACCACTGAGGTAAGTGGCCGCTCTCAGATTTTATTCATAATTATATGAGGAGAACTCGTAAAGAAGTGTAGCAAGTTTTTATGGCAGACAAGGACACAACACTCTCTCTATCTAGACTTCATGATACCACCCGTCAATCATTTTGCCTTTAACAAGTCTCCCCTCTCCCAAATTGTGTTGTAGACTTGGCCTCGAAGTCACAACAACCGATCAATTTTAATTTGTCAAATGTTGAATTATAGAATGCAGATGACCCATAGAGGGAACCTTTTTTTTTTTTCCCATGTAGGAAAGAATACAAAGATTTACAGCTGCCAGATGGGAGAAGAAAACCAAAGAAACATTTAGGTAAAAGATGACCACTTTGGCAGTCTGCAGACTGCGCTTTTTTACCCATGAGACCAAAACAATACTTTTACACAAATGATAGGAAAAGAAAATCCAGAAAACAAAAGAAATCTTAAAACACTACTGAACCACATCAATGAGAGAAGGGCTTTCTTCAGCTATCATTTGCTTGTGCTTCTTTCTTCTCTGCAAATCCTTCTCCATGTCTCATTATCCAAAATCTCTCTATTTCCTCTGGTTTTCTACCTGGAATCCGACCAGCAATGAGAGCCCACCTGGATAGCCATTGTATGGTGCATTAGCATATTCATTTTTTTTTTTTTTTGTTAACTAATATAAGATCTTCATTGAACTAATTGCGCAATAGGTTAGTGTATTCATATTTTTTTGTGAACTAATATAAAATCTTTATTAAACTAATTGTACAATTGGTAGGAAAGAGTAAATCCTTCATTATGCTAATTGCTAAAGAACAACTTATACTAGGTGAACAAGATCATATCAAGGATCCTTATCACTATATTTTTATCATCACCTCCTATCCAAACATATCCTGATATAGGTGATGGGGATGGGGCAAAGATCTATCAAATAGATTAGATAAGTTTAGACCTATATCTGATATCAAAGGTAGTGCAGGGTGTGTAGGATATTTTGAGTTTTGATTGTCAACCATAACAACCGTTTAACTCTATTTATCCTAATGGAAGACTTGACCCCCCTTATGTGATAGAAAATCTGATGGTCGGATCTATAAAAAGGGTGTCTGCTCTTTAGATTAAGGATCACATTGTGTAGATTGGAAAGAGGTTGGTTTACATCTCGTGGGGTCTCTGGTGATGGGGATGGGGCAAAGATCTATCAAATAGATTAGATAAGTTTAGACCTATATCTGATATCAAAGGTAGTGCAGGGTGTGTAGGATATTTTGAGTTTTGATTGTCAACCATAACAACCGTTTAACTCTATTTATCCTAATGGAAGACTTGACCCCCCTTATGTGATAGAAAATCTGATGGTCGGATCTATAAAAAGGGTGTCTGCTCTTTAGATTAAGGATCACATTGTGTAGATTGGAAAGAGGTTGGTTTACATCTCGTGGGGTCTCTGGAGAGGGGCAAAGTATATGTATTCACAAAAATGTTCAAAGCTTCACTTAGAAATCATATGAGAAATCTTTACTGAAATTATACTTAAAATAGTAGTTTCTGAATTATAGGCCCAATCCTTTTATTAAACTAGAGTAACTTACATAAGTGGCCAACTGGCCTGAAGCAGACTGGGAGAGAAGGCCAGACTCACCAATGTGGCACACTGAAACATCATCTATAACAGATGACATCATGATTTTCTTTCTCTATTTCTACTCATGGTTGAGCCGTTGAGGATCTAGACAATACCATGGACAAACATGAAATCATTATTATTTTCTTGCACCTATCTATCCAATTTGTCACTTGGGCAACCTAATTTTCACGGCCGAGGATCCAGACAACTAGCTGCGGTTAAACCACCAGTCCCTTTTGAAGCCATTCAGATCACAAGTGGTCAAAAAGTGAAGGGAGAAGCATTCCTAGGAAGGCAAGATCTCTCACTGCACCAGAAGCCAAAATGTCACCCCCTGTACTTACAGATTCCACGCAATAAAGCCTTGTACCAAGCATGTGGGGGTGAGCTATGTAAATTCTGTTTTACCATTTCAGTTTACTCTGTCTAGTCCGGGCCAGATGATAATGGCCTGTTAGGTGTGGGTGTGGCCCACCATTGATTGATTCAAACCATTGTATATGGCCCTGGCAGGGTGTAGTAAAAATCATGCCGGTTGAAAGATCACCACCTCCAGTCAAGAGTCCTTTGGTTGTGGAAATATTCCATCAAACATGATTTGTTATGCAAATGTTTTTGACCATGCTCTCGTGTATTTACATTTGTAGTGACTCTGTGGGCCAGATGTAAGGACAGAAATTGAATACATTAGAATTCATGGTCGTACGAGCTCCACCAAAAGATTATCAAAGAGTTTAGGGTTGAAAGATTTTAAGGTAGACTCATTAAAAAAAAAAGAAAAAAAAAAAAAAGGAAAAACATCTATGGTAGAGAGATAGGCGAAACCTTGACTTCATAGTATTTGAATTATTGAGGTGATAGCTGGGTATGTATTTTCTATTTTCCATTATTATTATTATTATTATTATAAACACCTTTGGTTTTTCATTTTAACCACCTTAGATATAAGAAGCCTTAGAATTCCTTGAAATACAATTGCAGAAAACAGACATACTCTATTCTATTGGATTGATTAGAATAAGTTGAGACACGGTGTGTTTTTTATTTTAGAGGCTGAGGCTCATTTGAAAGTTTTCAAGATAGTGTAAGCCATATCCTCTGTCTAAGATGGGGCCAGAGATCTGGTCTGCATCATCACAGGCTAGCGTGTGGGATGGGCCAGGGAAAGCTGTATATAGTTTCATGTGCAGTCCCTTTCTTTATTGTCTTTCTCCAAATCTATTCCTTTTGCTCTCATCATGCACCATTTTAGAGGTTCTACAGAGACTGCTGCTACTCGTACTCCATGAATTAATTTCAACTGGCAATCTGCCCATTTCTCATGATGATGACAACATTTTCGAAGGGTGTGGGGCCCACCTTGCTTACCCAGAAAATCAATCTCAGCCATTCACGTGCAAGTTTTTTAACGTTAATTCAACCTAAAGTAAATAAGGGATGAGTGTCAAATTTGGACTTGGGAAGATTCTATGAATAATATTGTGTGAGGAGTGTAAATGGTAGGTCAATTCTTATTAGGTTTAAAAAATAGGGTGGTTTGCGCATTAGAATGCATGTGTGTGTGTGAGAGAGAGAGAGAGAGATTTTCTTAAGGGCCATGAATTTTAAGGGCTTGTTTAAGTAACAATTTTTATTAAAAATCAATCACCAACAGCTACAACCCATTCCCATAGCTCCCACCAGGTTTTGAACTTTGCTGGGAGCCATTTACTTCCGATGTCTTGGCCACCGGGCCAACCGAGAAAAAAAAAGAAGTATCAAATTAGAGTGACAATTATAGGGGGATTGTGGAATAAGCAGGTTGGACTAATGGTATGTGAGTCCTATATCGCATTGAATTTTTACATTTGTTTGAGATAGTTTCACGATACAGATATTGAGATAGTTTCACGATACAGATATAGAGAAAGAAGGGAATACCTCAGCATGCATACATAGAGAGAGAGAGAGAGATAAACTTATCTTGGAATAAAAGCTATACAGTGGCAAATTTGTCATATAATAAAAGTAACATAGGTAAATTTGTCTTGAAAAATCAAAATTTCTGTGATTGGGTCCTGAAGTTGAAATGTGATTGGAAAAGTTGTCCTTTTTAAATTTTGAAGAACAGGCCAAAGGCCAAAGATTCACGTAACTGAAAGATAAGTTTGAATCAATCTTGAGTCAAATAGACCTTTTTTTAGACTTCTCATAAGGTACTTTACTTTTTAAAAAGTGGGAAAATGTCTTGACGTTGATTCAATCATAGATTCAAATACATGATTCCAAACGCTATAAAGAACTTAAAAATCTGCTTGAATTAATTTAAAGACTAATGAACTTTATGGCCGGACTTGCCAAATGGGATGTCGATTGTCGGCTTGATTTAGGTTGATTTTCGCAAGACTCCTGAGTTCTCCATTTTTTAACTCAGTCCTTCGTCGAAACAAGGCGACTCAGCTGAATCACAACTCAATTCGCAATGTGCGTATCCCTTTTCTTAAACCTGTGGTAGATCATACTCTTGTTAGTAGCTTGGAGTGAAGTATTATTTTTTAAACAAGTACACGGGGTTATTTTCGGCAGCTTCATGTCTTCCCAACTTTCTAGGTCTTAAAAGTTTCACGGAGAAAAGGCTTCTTTCCTTTGTGCTTTTTTATAACTTTAGAAACTATAGAAGTGTACGTGAGAGTGTTTTATGTTCTTATCAAGAAAGCAAAAGAAGCTTTCTTTCTCCTATGTAAAATTTGAAATTTTCAAGGTTACTTTGAGGCTTGAAAAAGCCTGCTCTCTACTTGGGCCCTCCCTACTTCCCTAAGCCCTTCTATACCAGGCGTTTGGCTTTTCAGGAAAAAAATAAAAAATAAAATCCAGCTCTTAAGAGAAGTGATAAATTTTGAAAAACTTTTTAAAATAGCAACATGCAAAAATCTTATAGTACTCTAGGGGATTTTACCCGAAAAATCTTATTAAAGTAGGTGAAGATCAAAGCGGCCCTCAAATTTCAATATAAACCATAAAGGCCCTCCCGCCAGCGGAGAAGGTGGAATAGAAAATAGATGACGGTGCCATATTGACCAAAAAGGAGCTCAGATTTTAAAATGGAATATTACATATTGCTTTTAATAGTCATCTTTACCATTATGTAAATATATACTTCAATGATTACATGCCATTTTACTTTTAGTTACCGTCACCATTAACTTTCTTTTTCACACGTAATCATACACATGCTATTCAAGACCCTAACTAATAGAGCTATAATGAGATATCAATCCCTAATAAGTTTTCCATGGAGAGAAATATCTCACCACTGAGCTATCAGTAGATTGTTAATTTAAAGTTCAAAAAGTAAAACCCACTCAAACTACGTATGTACTTTAGTACATATCATATTGGTATGTTAAACTTTATACTGTTTTTCACTGGGAGGGAGGGCAAATACATCAATCACTAGTTTGTTATCTTTACCTGTCACCAACGAGCCTGTACATTCTATAGATGAGATCTTCTTCTTGTTCTGTCATGTTAACGATTTCCCACTCAATGCTACTCACCTCTGCAAAAGAGGAGGAAGAACCAACATCAGCTTCTATTGAAAGAGCTCTTATAAATCAAGATTTGAACATTGAAACAGTTTGAGAAAACTGACCTTCTGAGTCTTGGTTGGATGTCTTGGGCTCCTTTCTGCGTCGTTTATTGTCCATTGAGAGAGATAGAGAGAGAGAGAGATGCAATAGGTTTCTGTTTCTGCTGCAAGTAGAAAATGGATAGAAATGAGTGCTAAATATAGAACGGCGGATATGTGTTTGACGAGTAGTTGCCTCATTCAAATGTGTTGTTTTGTTTCTTCTGCTGACTTTACTGATGTGCCATTGCTCTGCACGTTGTTCAGGATACCTGGGTCACAATGCTGTCCCATTTGTTTTCTACTCCCAATTTCCTCCTTTTAACTGGTACGGAGTAAGAGGTGTAAAACGGGCCGTGCCGCTTTTGTCTGGCCCAGCCATGCTGGCCCGTAAATAATCACGGCTCATGGCCGGGTCGGCAAAGTCTTGCAATGCTGGGCTGGACCCAAGTCGGGCTGGGAAGTGCTAGCCCACGTGCCGACCCAAGACTTTATTATATATATTGAAAGGGGAAATGCAGAATGACATTGATGTTAATTTACAAATAAAAAATAAATATTTTAATAAATATTTTAAGTATGATCTATTCCTTAAAATAAAGTTTACAGCAACTTTGACGATAATTTTCAACTACAAATAAAATTTACAAGCTTGATAATAATTTCAACTTTAAAAAAGTTATAAATAAAAAAATAAAAATGATAAGTATGACAATTTCTCGGAAATAAAGTTTACAACAACTGTAACATTATTTATAGAATATGCATTGTACCTTTTCCACTGTGTTTTCTGCGGGGGTCTTTAAATTCATTTATGCTGAAATATTCCAATTCTGTTTTCTTTTTAGTTGAGGCTTGACCTTGAGCAACATATTCAGGATTGCTTTCTACCTTTGCATCTTAATCTAAACCCAATTTCTCTGCATTCGAATCATTTAAACTAAAATCCTAAAATCCATAGTTGAAATCTTGTGATGGTCCAATCAGTTTTCAAAAATTGATCTTATAAAAAACTAAATGAATTACTATACATATTTAATGTATTGATTGTGATAATTTATATAGAAAGTGGTAGAAGATGAGACTTATGATATAATATTACTATGCATATACTAAATAAAATCTGAGATTTAAATAAATAAATAAATACCTTGAACAGAGAGAGATATAGAGAAGTTTCTAGAGAGAGAACCCTTGACTAGTCTTGATCCCCCACAAACAAATTAAAATCCTTAGCCTTTGAGAGTATAGAGGAAGCTTTTGATGCCCTAGACAGCATAAACAGAGTGTAGATTGAGTATTGAGAAATGAGTGGAGAGGGGATATTTATAAACTCCCCGTAGGGTAGGGCATCCGTGCCGGGTCGGGCCAAGTAGTGGGTCGAGCAGTGTCGTACCAAGGGCTACGGCACCCTAGCCCAGCACGGCTTGTGAGTTTGATGGGCTAGGCCGTATCAGGCCTGGGTGGCCCAACCCATTTTACACTATGGAGTCCAGATCCATTGAGTGATCTCCCACAAGCTTTTAACGGTGTTGATGGCCAAGTAGGGCCAGGGTGACTCAAATCCAAGCCCAATCTGACTTTAAAAACACAAGCATGTATCTGGCCCAAGCCCGACATGGGTAATAAATGTCAGAGCCATGCCTGCGTATTTAGTCAATTGGGCTGGAAAGGGCCGATTCTGGCTGAATCGGGCTTTTTGTGGGTTATATGATCTTTTTGGCAACTGTATGGACAAGTTATCAATAAATTACAAGCATTTCTTATTTTGACCAAGCTGGGCCAAGCTTCGGGCATTCTATCACTTCACCGAAGCCCACCCCTAATTTTAAAGGGCCTAGATTAGATATGCAATCCCACCCCATGAGCAACCCAATATGCTTCTCATGAGTAAAAGTAGTGGTACCCACAGTGAGGCTCACCTAATGAAATTTTGAGCCGCTCAAAATAACGTTTATGGGATGTTCTCAGATTTTACTCCAAAATAAGTTAGAATCACTGTAAGTTTTTTTATTGTTCATTTTGCTAGCTATTACATGGAAGAAATTGTAAATATCCAAGTCTAACTGCCCAAGGTTCATCCTTGGGGTACTTCATTCCTCCAGCGTGCTCCTTAAGATACTTCCACCATATTGGGGATATATGGACTCGTTAGTGTAATATTAGTTCCAATTTCCAACATGTGTTTGATTTCCTAAACGTTCTTTTTACTTCTTTTTAGGCTGTAATTGGCTTTAAAAGGTCCAAATGTCCATAAAAGTTTGTTTGATGATTAGATTTTTATAAGGGTATACTGAGAACTAAAAGTTATAATTAGCGTTTTAGAAAAGTAAACCTCCACCAACTTGATTTTTTTTTTTTTTTTTGCCATGAAGCTTAACAACAAAAACACTTTTCACTTTTGTAGGAAGCGAGTGGTATTATAATGGAAATCAAGATATAACTTCTTTTTTCTTGTGTAGCCATCCGTGGGTTTACCTATAAAAAATCCAAACTACTCAAGATCAAGATCATCTTATGTATTGTTGGATCATTCACTCCATTGTGATTTATTTGATTATCAAATTGAGTAAAATGATTTAAAATACACAGTCAATGGGAGTAAAATGATAGAATTTTATATGTGATGAGTTTAGTGGTAGGGCAAAATTTTTTTGGAGTGGAATTTCTCCCCAGACTAAGACAATAGTACTTAATTCTAAGTTATTTAGATTTTGCAGGTTGGCCCTAGTAATAGATTCATATGCTTGGACGTGGGGAACCAGATGATGAAGGTCTTGACTCATATCTCAATTTTTATGAGATAATGGTACTGGGGATGTTATCACATATTATATATATATATATATAGGATATGCTTGTATGAGAGATATCTCTCACCTTATATGAGAGATAAGGTGGGGGCCCTCACATCCATATCTAATGCCAACAACTTAAACGTGAGGGCCCTATCCTTATCTCTCATATAAGGTAAGAGATATCTTTAATAGAAGTATCTCCATATATATATATTAAACTTTTTGGCCTATATGGAGATGATAAAAATCACGGTTGGGGTTGATTTTTTGCAGAGAGGAAGATCTCAGGGAATCCTTGAAATCAAGCTTAGGATAAGGTAAGCTCAAGTGTGTGGTGGGAGTGGGACCCACATGGGGATGGGGATTGAGGGGGGGGGGGGGGGGGGGGTGTTGTAATTTCAAGGACTCCCTGTGATCTTTCTCTCTGCAGAAAAATCAACTCCAACCGTGATTTCTATCATCTTTATATAGGCCCAAAAGTTTGATGGTCAATAGTCCATTAGGATCGATACATTGTTGATCCAACGGTCCAATAAAATTTGGATCTAACTGAAAGTTGGTGGACATGTGCAATTTAGAGAGGTCATGTGTTTGGTTCATTTGGATTGACCAAAGGTTCGCCCTACAAGCATGAGCTTACGAGATTTTATCCTGAGCTTGAGCTTAGGAGAGCATTGCTCATATATATATATATATGTGTGTGTGTGTGTGGCTTTTTATACCTACAAAGGTTTTATATATTGTGTAGTTATTTCTACTCTAATAATTTGAAGATATTATTTAATTATAATATGCTGATAGGTGTTTTCTTAATTAATGCCAATGGATACTTTTGACATTAAAAAGTAAATACAAAATTTTTGCTAGCTAAAAAATCTTTTTTTTTTCCTCTAAAAAGCTGCATTAAGAAAATAACACATGAGAAGTACTTGTAGGAAAACGTTTTTGACATTTAAAAAGCCCAACCAAATACACTTTTGACTGGTCTAGGGACTTTGGGATCCAGGGTCCTTGTACTCTAAATCATACGTAGGAGTGGCAATGGGTCGGGTCAATTTTCAATGAGCCAAAACATGCATAGGCTCCGAGAATATCCTCCCGCGTGTAGTACGCCTTCTGTGCATAGTTCTCATCTGTGAGGTTTATATGGTGCCATGGTGATCATGGGAGGTGGGGGAACAGAAAGAAATCATCCTAATCACTTGACCTATAGCCTTCAACCTTAATGGTTTTAAAAGGCTATAACTATTTGGGTTTTAATCCAACATTGAGTAACCATTAGATGGTCGTCAAATTTAGGTGTGTGTCGATTCACAAGGGAGATGTGTGTGTGGAGGGGTCAACCTGATCTTAACTGGGTCGGGTCCATTAAAAAAGGTTAGACTTCCGTGTGGATGTTTCTTATGGGCGCAACCTGGGCTCGTTTTTTAGGGATGTGGGAGACCATATGATCAATGTGCCCCGTTACATGTACTATTCCCCTAAATGTCACAAGCCATAGGTTTGACACCATCTGAATTTGATTCGCCATTGGATTGAAATTAAAAAAAAAAAAAAAAGAGAAGAATGGTACCTTCAAATATCATCAAACCTGAGGATCATAATTTTAGAGGTTAAGATGATCTAATTGACTCTAAATTCTACACAAGTAGGTCTCATTTGGATCTTTTGATCCCAATCCTCCCATGATTAAGGTGGGTCGTGGATGGCGGTGGGCATCTACAGGGATTATCTATAAGAGAGCATAATAAATATAACAACAACACAAGAAGGACACAACCATTGGACAGAAATAAGAAAAAAAATGGTGCATTATAAAAACTATTAAACTTGAGGGTCATAGATAAGGGCTTAAGCTGATGGATTAACTAAAAATTTATATATAGACTGGTCCCATTTAGATCTTTTGATCTCCAACCCATCATAATTGGTGGAGCCCCACACATCCCACCCATCATGATTGGTGGAGGCTCACACATGGAGAGAGAGAGAGAGAGAGAGAGGTTGGTCTGCATAATGGTTGTTGGTGTTTTTTTTTTTTTTTTTCTTTTGTTGGGTAAATGTCTGCATATGGGTTGTTGGGGCTTTTTTTTTTTTTTTTTTTTGGTTGGGTAAATGTTTGCATATGGGTTGCTAGTTTGCAGATAACCAACTTTATCCTTCTGGCATTTATAGCTTTTTCCTGAAGTTGAATGTTTGTTTGGAAGATCACGGTATATCAACTTTATGCTCCTGTCATTTATAGTTTTGTGTGACAATGGAATGCATAATGATGTCTCTGAATCAACTTCTATCTCATCCATTTATGTAACTACTGACTATAATAGAAGAAAGGAAGGCCTACCAATTTCATAGTGAAGAAGAATTTTTTCAAAGTCTTGACAGAGGATAATGATTTTATTCTCTTTGACAGTAACACCCACACCTAACTTCCATGTGGCTCACTCCATACTATCCAAAACATAGACCCAAACCCATTAAAGGGGCACTGCCTAAGAAATGAAACACCCAACAGAAAGAAATATAGGTTCTCAGTGCTGGTACATCCACTATGGGCGTATACCAGACCTAATTAGCGTTATGGTACGCCTGGTCCTGGACCAGGACCTGTTATGGGTGTGACTTATGTGAACCTGCCTAGACTCCAATGGACCCAACTGGACTAGAATCTGACATTGAACACCACTCTAAACTGAAGTATATAAATTTACTCTCATATGTTATATAAAATATAATTAAGACATTCTTAATGGATTATAAATAACATATAATAATGCATCATATTATGAGACATAATATATATACTCCTTATATATATATGAAGCTTGGTGACACAGACTGGACCGGACCCGGACCAATTATTATCCCATATTGTTGATTGGACTCGACCAAGTCAAAACTTGGGCTTGGAGGATTCAGATATTTTGGGGCACATCTTCAGGTAATCCAGGTCTAATTTACATCACTATCTACCATCTTGCCGAGGCTGGTGCCATACCAGCAAGCCAAGCTCTTGTGAAGTCTAGAACTTCATGCTGAAACAGTTCTTGTAAACAGTTTCAAGCCCAACCCAGATCTAGAAAAATTATATTTTACTTTGTGTCTAAACGATCACACACACGCAGCTTTCCCTTTTAGAGGAAGCTATTCTACAAGCAGACTCAAGCAGACTGCATGTGTAGTCCAGCTTTATGAAGACCAATTATGACCACTTTTGATCAATGCCGCCCCTATGATAAGCTTGTTATCCCCTTTGATTAGGCATTATTTTACACTCAATGAACCTTCACTCACCGTTGGATTGAGTTTAAAAAAAATCTGTAGTTAAGACGCCATTAAAATTTAAGGTTGATAAATCAAAAGCTAGGACAATATGATGGGGCTGATTTCTCAGCTCCCCTTGTCCATAAGGAGGAATTTCCATCTACTCACATCACCTTGGTAGATCATCTAAGGGGGCTCATGAAGTGGACTGCGTATGATCAATATGCAATATTCTCATGGGAAATTACACAGTTCTGTAGTTCTTCCACATTGTCTGGAGTTTGCAACAGTATACAGAAATGGATAAGCAATTAACAAACGTAGATTCGTGTAATCTAAAACACCAAGTAATATCATTGGTGAAGCGTCGCATCATGATGTGCACCTTTGAAATTAAAAAGAAAAGGACAGAAGAAACGAGATAATATTATAACAAGAAAATGATTTGTAGGTCCAAAACGTATTATTTAGTGTTTAAGATTGGACTAATTTAGGTTTATCAATTGCTTATCCTTTTCTTTATACTGTTGCAGACTCTGTCTATGTGCAAGAACTACAAAACTTTGTAAAAGCAATCACATGCAAAGGGAAAGGACAAATTAAGAAAAAAAAAAAATGAGAAAACCAGCAAAATGAACATTGAGATGGGAATTCTTCACCTTAAAAGAAAATTGATAATAGATTACAAGCCCAGCATGGTATCTACAAACCCCAAACTACTTTTACTCTTTCCTTTTTCTCTATTTGCTTTCTCTGTCTTTTCTCAGGGGTAAAATCCAAAAGTGATAACTTTTTATCATTTAGTAACTCTTTCCTAAACATGTTTACCAAATTTTCATTAAAAGTTCAAGACATGAATGACATGTACAATAATGTACATATGTAGGGCTCTTTGACTACAACTCTTACTACCTGTGAAGAATATGGCTCCTTCCCAAATAATTGAATGATATACATGTACTTCGACTCTGGCACGCTCCAAATAAATTAATGACAGAAATAACATTTCTTTTTTTTTTTTTGGCTTGAAGGTGGTAATGTATTAAATTAAAAGAAGGGTTCTACAAAAGTTGAGGCCAACAGGGTAAGTGCCTCTGGTAAGAAGAATACGCCATTTGTGGTCTTTACGGAGACCCACTTGATACAAGAAAGTAACTGAACCAGTGTGGTCTTCACAGTGACCCACTTGATACAAAAACACTAACTGATCTATAGCAATTCTCTATCCGAAGGACGACCTGTTTCTGCAGGTAGACAACCAATTGCATTGTCAAAATCCAAGATAAATTCTTGTCAGGGGCTGCGATTTACTCAAACGACAACCAGACCTAGTTGGTATCCTTTTTATAGGGCCCTGCGGCAATTTACTATTAAAGTGAAAGTAATGTTTATTAAATTAAGAGAGAATAAAATGTAAGTGGGTTATGATTATTTTATCTTTAGTGGATTGGTATAGAATTTCTTTGACTTTATATGTATAAGTGGGTGTTTTTGGTCTTTTACGGGAGGAAGGAGGTTGCTTTTGAAAATTTTTTTTTTAAAGAAAGGTATTTTGAAGATATGTGCTTTTGATGGGACCGCTTATCTTAAAAATGGGGACTTTACATTACTTTTACTAACCTAGTAAATTGCCGAACGGGCCCTGGGATAACTTGAATTTCTTGTTATTAGTGTGCATAAATTGAGAGGATTTCTTCTTGTGAAAATTATATTGAATTTATTAATTAACTAAAGACCTTTTTTTGAAGGTTATGATGGTATTAGAGTAATAGCCACATAGTGATCGTGCAATTAAGCTGGACCACCTCTTATGTTTCCACAATAATCGTAACATCAAAATTTCCTTCTTCAATAAAAATCAAACAACCTTCCTTATCTGTGCATTTATCCAAGCCTTATGATCTTATTGTTTTCATCAAGTTGTATGATTGAAAGCTTCTAAAAGAGATCATGCCAAATCTAATCTAATAAAGAGCGGATTGTGACAAATAATTTTATCTGTATGGTGATGAACGGGACGCCAAGGATTTGATTAGGGATCTTGATGGTAGAGCTTTTGGACAGCAGTTGAACCTATGATTCTATCCAACATTTTTTTTAAAAATAACTATCTAAATGTTAGAAGTTGTGCCTCATTGTGTTTGTGCAAGCCTTTTTTTCTTTACTTAAAGTTGATGTGAACATGAAATCTTTGACCTCATTGTCTTTTTTATCACTTCATCTTTGTTTTTTTTTTTTTTAATTTATAGTATGTAAGAGATTATACAATTTGTAACAGTTATGTTCACATTATATAGGGCTCAAGTTTATGCAAATTTTGTGTTTACTTTCTATTTTTCCTTTTTTAAATGCACTTTTCAATATTATATTTTCGTGTGAAGTGGCTGGCTTTTGGAAAGTTACCGAATTTTCAGATCTTTATGACCTGCATCAATGACATGTGATGTATTTTTTGACTTTCTCTATTGTTAATGTTCATCATGGTATACACCAAATCAATAATTAAAAGTGAGCCTACAAAATCAGTAGAAAAACTAGAAAATATCTAAACAAATAAAGAGCCCAATATTGAATGATCCTCATGATTTAAAAGAAGAAAAATGAAAATGAAATCTATAGTTTATTTTTTGAAAATTTGTAAACAGAGATTATATAACATCATATTAGACTTTTGTTCTTTATTTTGATTTTTTATTAGCGCAGGCCTGTATTGCTAGTTTACATAAAAGGGGCCACATTCCATGTTCAAAAATAAGCCTCTTGCCCAATCTTGCAAAATAAAACAATTACTTCAAAACTAAAGATTTATAAATTTGCATTCCATTTAGAAATAATTTCTAAAATCAGGAGAGGCACGTTGGTCGGAGCTCATTTCTTTGATGGGATAGCCATGATTTCCAACAACAGCCATTCCTAATCATATCTTAATCATCCATTGGGGGGGGGGGGGGGGGGGGTGGGGGGTGGGGAGATACCCTTGTTAGTTCTCATTTTTCATATTATATAGACTTGCAAAAGGCAAACATTCTATTCAAATCATCGAGGCTTTCTACATTGAAGAGTTGTTGGTTGAATGGTAGGATTTAGTAACTATCAAAATAAAAGAAGTACATGTAAACCAATATTATATTATGAGAAAGAGAAAGGGAGAGGGGTTCCTGACATGTTCTTGTCCACTTATGATGGAAAGCTTACATATATTTAGAGAGACTAAGAGGTTGGGGGTGGGGGGCAGGATTTTTCTGTCATCTTCTTATCCACTCATGGTATCACTGTGAGCTTTTTATCATAGAAAAACTAACTTCATGGCGAGCCCCTTTCTGTTTTTTTTTTTGTTTTTGTCTTTGGTAAGGATGGCGAGTCCTTAAGATTCACATAGAATACTTAATCAAAGCCTCGATTTACTTTGTATGGATCAGGGTTAGCTGGGATTGCTGGTAGCTGGATGTAGCCTCTCTAGTGGGCCACCCCTGTGGAGGCTGGTAGGTTTACCAGCATTCTTTTGTATAGCTTCTCCTTTGGAATACAATCCTTACCATCCCAACACAAAAATGTTAATTAATTAATTAAAGAAAATAAAAACTGATCTTACTTGCTAACCCAGCTTGGACCTGATCCACATAAATGGGTCAGTATAGGTCAGGAAAACCTCAGCCGAATTTAAACGTGTCAGGTTAAGATCAACGTGCATAACCCGCATAACCATTTAAATGAGTTGAGTTAGGGTCATCCCGCATACCTACACTCATTTATATGATTTGGTAGTTTAATATTTTGGTACTTAGAATATATAGTTAATTGAGGATTTTAAGGGAAAAAACATTTTCTATGGTTCTTGCATGAAGAACATCCTAAATAGTACTACATAGATGTGGTCCTGTGTGGCCAATTGCAGTGTTTTTTTTTTTTTTTTTTTGTGTACATTGGTGGGGAGCTACGATATCATCTCCCATCTCTCTTTTCTCTCTCCCTCGTAGTCCCCTTGCCCCACACCCCAAATCCCCCTTTTCCTCTTCAACTCTTCCCAACCAAACCTATGATTTCAAATTTCTTATGCCTCTCCTTCCTTGGACATCTAGTGTTAGGGTTTGGGCAAGTTCATCCGAGAGATGTGGGATGCTCGGAAACTTGATGAAACTCATTTTCAGTTGCTAGAAATCCATTGATAGAAATGCTGACGCCGTGAGGAAAGGGAGGGAGGGCTTGCTCGATGGCCATCATTTAGGCGAATCAAGAAAATACGAGTTTCTAGGTGACGATATATTTTAGCAATGATATTGTCACTCGATCAAATAAGAAGAAGAAGAAGAAGAAGAAGAAGAAGAAGAAGAAATAATCTGGCGGAAGTACATTTTCTGTGTGCATCGAACTATGAGGTCATTTTTCATGCGTGGGCCATCTAAGAGGTTTTTTCTTGTAAAACTCTCTAGTTAATTTTATATGGAATGTGCCAGGCTTGTGTTGGGCTTTTTAGGGCCAGACAACCTTAACATTTGAAAAGGATTGGGGTTGGGGAAAAGATTCTAAAGGTTGGGTCAGATTAAACAGGTTAGTTCCGTTGGATGTGGGTTGGATCGGGTTGGCTTGATTCATTTTTAAAAACGGGTCAAACACAGGTTGGCTTTCAACTCGTTACACACTGGTTAACCTGACTCGTTGTGACTGACACGACCCATTTGTCTCCTCTAATTGCTGGATTGCAATCCGCAACTCAGGGCTTATGTGTCACAGTTTGCTTTGGGATTTGGATATTGGCTCATGAAAAATCTGGTTAAAATGGAAGAGGAACAAGATTCTAATCAAATCCATAACTACAGTCTTTTGGCATCATGACCCTAAATAGGCCAAGATTATTGTCAACGAAATAATGGATCACAGGGTGCCAAACCCAAAATAGGCCTTGCTGATCAAATCGGGCCCAGAGTTCAAAGGCCCAAAATTGATTAACTAAGTAGATTTAATCTAGTTGCCCTGCTCATTTATAACCCAATTTGACTAAGCTAAACCCAAAATAGGCCTTGCTGATCAAATCAGCATGATAAAAAGGCCCAGCAGAAGTTAGGCCCAACAGGGGTGTTCATGGACTCGCAGGAAGGGGGTGTTCATGGACTGGGAAAGCCCAGGCTTGACTGGGCAGATGCCATTTTGGGCCTGTCTTGGATTAAGTGATGGAAAGCCCAAAGCCTAGCTCTGCACAAATAATAAGTGCTTGTAATTCAGTGATTCCGTCCAGCACTTTCTAGAAAGCCCAGTTCATCCATGGCCCGATTGACTAAATGGGCTAGCTTGATCGGACACAGGCCTGTGTTCTAAAAGAGGGATGGGCTCGGATATGCCTCAGACCAGGCCGACCAGCCCATGAACACCCCCCTACTTGTTGGGTTCATGAGCCAAATTTGGTCGGACAACAACTTGTCCAAGATCTGCCCGTTATTCATTGGGCCTAGAATTCTAGTATGGATTCAGGACATAAGGTTAAAATTTAGGCCAGTCCCAGATCATTTGAGAACCTATATACACAAGATTGTGTAAAAGGTGGTAGGGTTGTAAACGGGTCGGCTCTGGGTTTGGATCCATGGTGGACCTAGAACCAGAACCATTAAGGAAAAGGTGAAACTGGATCCGGACCCTGAACCGGTTTCTTAGCTCCGGAACCGAAACGAGAACCATATACGGGCAGTTCTGGATCCAGGTCTGGGTTTAGGTAGAGAATGATATTAAAAAAACAAGGTCTTTAGGAGGGATTTTTTTAAAGTTGAGGTAATATGTCGGGTCTTGGGTCCACGAGTCCAAACCAAGGTGGAATCGGACCTAGACCCATTTACTTAACGGGGCCTAAATAAGGACCCAAACCCGGTTTTTAAAGGGTCGGAACCTCTGGGTAATCGGAGAATCGGGGACCCATTTACATCTCTAGTTGGAGGGTAAGACTTGCGGTCTGACTTAAAACCCACATCATTCAAATTTGTCCCATATTGTTTTGCCATTAAAGAAAATTTCATTTTGAACAAAGTTACACCCACCATCATCAAATTGATCACATCCAAGGTATGTGACTAAAAACGAAAAAGAGTTAAATTACATGTCTCTATACATAGTCAATTTTGACAATGTACTCAATTGGAAATTTCCTCTATGGTGGAACAAGGTGGGCTGGGTTCGAGTAGTTTGGATTTTAAAGGTTGCCCCACTGATTAATTTACCATCTGGGCCCAGGGAATTCTCAAGAGTCCCTACCCTGAAAATCAGGATGATAAGAAGAACAGAACTTTTGGTTCAACAAAATTGAAAACAATTATCAGCTGGGGCTTCTATACCAACACAAACCAGACCACATAACCTGACCCACAATATATACGGGTCAGTCACAGGTCAGAAAAACCTTTGTTCATTTTATACAGAATGAGTGGAGTTTCTTTTGGTCATTCCTCTTCTTTCTTTCTTTTTTTCTCCCCCTAAAGTTCGCCAATAATTTAATTCAGAAATAGTCTTTATTGTATGGGGGTCAGTTTGGGTTGACCTTTTATCAGGTGTTGTTTGAAGTGTCTTGACCTGTTCTAAAAACCGATCAGATGACAAACGTTTGAGAAATTGGAACCACAATTCCTGATTCCACTGGGAAAAATTGCCAACCTTAGACCTACCTGAGAGTTGGCAGAGTGGTATTTGGTGTGGGTTTGCTTCCCACATCCTATGTTCAAAATCACTCTAAGTTGCTTGTGGTCTGTATTTGTGTGGGTTTAGTAGGCGCCACCCATGGGTTTAGTCCTGTTAAATTAAAGACCTTAGGGATACCCACATCATCATAAAAAAAAAAAAAGGCGCAGTGTTGTGGCGTGGTGGGGATGATCTTGAACCAGATTAGACTACTGGCATTGTAAAAGCTCAACCCACGAATGAGGTGTTTCTGTTGCAACAAAAAACCTAATAAATATATAGAGGCTTCAAGCCCTCATTGCTTTGTAGTGCTTAAGAAGATGAAAATTGTTCCCATCTTGCTTTAACATAATCAAACCCTATTGCAACTGCTGGCCAGATGGAACTTTAGGACAACTTGATGATTTTTCCCCCTCTGGTAAAGAACCTGATGAAAATTGATATGAGTAGCTTGCCCAAAACAAAATACGATACTAGCCATTGGACATTAATAAAGGTTCATGAATTTGATAGTCAGCATGTTTCACCATTCTAAGAGCTTGTTTCCTATGTAGGAACTGCAATATCAATACTAAGAAAACAGAGCATGTGATCCATTCGGATGCTAATGAGGGTTGTATTGACATAAATATAGATGGCAACCTGAGAATCTGTATATAATGTCTATCCCCTGCATCAAAAATGGATTAGAGCTCAGATTTTGGCAATGGGTCAGGTTGCATTGGATTTCAGCTGGGTTGATGGTCAATTGGTAAGTATTAGGCTCAAACCATACACGCGAGGATGCATTTTTTTTTTTTTTTTTTTTTATAGAAATTTCACCGTCGATTTGTTATGAGAACACATCTCAATTTATACTAGAATAAGATAAGAAATCACTCATTTGAAGTCATGAATCAAAAACCTAAAGCTATATTCGCTGACCAAATCTTGGACCTATTTTCCAATATTTCTAACACAAACATCTATTCATCAAGTCAGAAATGACAAATCAGACTCGATAAAGGATACAAAAGAGTCAACCTAAACCCTAAATCAATGGGTGGGATTGGGGTTAGATTGATGTGTTGATTTACAATGAAAATAATTGAGAAAAAGGGGTTGCTCAATTGGTTAGCAACCCAGCTTTTCAGGAATCGATCACAGGTTATGTCACTCTTCCCATGCGTGTGGGCTCTTCGGGTTCTAGCCCCCTTGGCCTAAGCATCCAAGAAGAAGAAGAAGAAGAAGAAGAAACCATGAATAGTATTCAGGGGAATCCACAGCGATTTCATCATTAGTGAGCCCCACCATGGTTTCACCAGGGCTAAATAGGTCCCGCAGCTATCCTATCATTTTGGTGGTGGGTCTTTATGATTATTGGTTGAGAGAGAAAAAGAGATGCTAAGCACTCGGAGCCTACAATAAAAATTGAGAATTGAGCATCCTCATAAGTTCCATATTGACATTCAAATGAAAGATCCTAATCTTGATTGTAATACCATTCACCCTAACTATATGTACCATCGACACCATTTTATCATTTTGTTTATCTATAAGTGCGAACACTATTATTAGTGCTCTTAGTTTTCAATCAACAAAATCTTTATTAGGCTCGTTGACTAAATCTTTATAACTTCATCTAGATCACCAGGCATTAGTTGTTTTGCTTGTCAGTCAACAGAGGCCCCAAAAGCTTCTTGTTTTCAAAAGTTCAAGAAACAAAGAACAAGAAATTCAAAGCATCTAGATGTTTGACTACCAATGGCATTTGTAAGTTGAGGGTAAAGTAAGATGTATCATGTATTACTCCAGATTGAGAATTTATCTTATTTACTGCATAAGACTAAGTGTCAATCATTATCACAAATATTGTTCATGGGAAAACGACAAGATATTTTAGGGGTTTCTTAGGATGCTATTGAAAATGATCTGAAGAATAAACTAACCGAAATGTAATTTAGAACCTTATATAAATATAGAATAGGGTTTTTTTACATGAAACTGCACAAATCTTGTATAGATATTTATGATGGAGCGCCTTTCTTTCTGAATATTACGTTAGAAGGCTTTGTACAACCACTTGGATGACCAATTGTGCACAAAAATCCTGCGCCTCCTAAACATATATATATATATATATATATTTATTTATATATGTTTCATATTCACTCCAAATGTGGAATATGAAAAGGGAAGGGGAATTTTGGACATTTAGTGATATTCAAATCCGGATATGGCCTGGTTTCGAGTCCAAATATTGAAATTATACCATGAAAGTATTCCTTATCTTATTCTTCAAATGAATATTTTTTTAATATTTTTCATTATCCTATTCTCTTCATGGGTAGTTTGCTCTTGATATATATGGAAAGGTCTCTTTACGGATATGAATTATACAAATATCAACAACCCCAACAGATTATCCTAGCCCTTGTTTTAAAAAACTTAGAAGTCAATAGGCTTTTAACCAAAGATTTTTTTTTTTTAGATTCAATCCAATGGTGAGTAAATGTTCGATGGTCATAAAAATGGAAACGATGGTAGATCATGGGGATGATACTTTCTTATTTGGCACATATTCAGATCTAATTAAATTAAGGTCTAAAACAAAAGCTCTAGTTTTTAGGAAAATGTTCTCCTACGAGGAATTACAATTGTAGTCCGGCACCGTAGGGCCCACTTGGGCTCACCTTTCATCATTGCAACTCCTTTGATAGTATTTCTCCAATGATCAAGCATCAAGCCCAAATTTAAACACTCCGATCATTTTCTCACCATTGGATTGAATTTCAAGAAAATCTACGGTTCGTTAAGATGCCATTAAATCTTAAGGCTGTTAGATTAAGGGCTAAGATCATCTTTATGGTGCGTGTGGGTGTGGGTGTCGGTGTGGGGGGCACCCACCAAAAAGATGATCCTAGCCCTCCATCCTCTCATTGACAAATTCCCAATAAGTTGGCTGTACAAGCTGGACTGCGCATATAGCTTTGGTTGTAGGTGAACAATTTGTTTTATTTTTATTTTTTTTTTAGTTCTAATTTTCAATTAGTCTATTTGGTAATATTTAAAAAGAAGCTTATTTCACATTAAAGTGTTTAGCATAAAAGAAAAGGAAATTAGGACTTTTAACTATTTTTGATATATTTTATTTTCTTATTAATTCGAAAGTGCAAACATTTCTGATTTAGATCTAATTAATTGGAATTAGTGGCAATTGTTGGGTAACTTTTTGTCAAGGGGATGAGTTGATCATAGGTGGGACCCAGATAGGGGGTGCACATAGATCTTTCATGAGGCACCTCTTTCCCATAAAAGTTGGTTTATTTTTATTTACAAAAACCAATAAATTATTGCCAAAAAAGCGAAGCATATTGTGAGAAAGTCACAGCTAATTTGGAGAAAGGAAAGCCCTAGAAAACAAAATAACAAAATCAAAAGAGTCAAATCACTTGTTTTACACATCATCAATCTCATGTTGCTGAAAATTGGGAAGCAGTCAAGCAAGGCCGTTCCAAAAACCAAAGAGGTAATTCCTTCACTTCTCCAAACTGTGACTAGGGCAATAAATTTACAGTGTTGAATAACTTAGAAGGAAACTCAGACGTAGTTGATGTTGAAATTTTGCAAACTCATAATCTGATTGCTCAACAAATTCTGATAGCTACTGACCAGGCAATTCAAGTTACTGATATTGCTTTGGGGGTGTCCCAACCCTCTGTAAATGCTAAATGAATTTCTTCTCATGGAACGTTAGAGGCCTAAACAGGGCCTCTATGCAACATAAAATAAGGAGTATAATATCAACGCTCCATCTTAATTTTGTCGCGTTAATTGAAACCAAAGTTTAGGAGAGTAATATTCTCAATATCTAACAGTCTTTTCTACCAAAATCTTGGTTGGATTACTCTAATGTTGGATACTGCAACATTACCAGAATACGTCTTTGTTGGAATCCCGTGATCTTGGTTACCATTCTTGAGGATTCAGAGCAACATGTCCACTGTTAATGCTGGCCAACACTTTGGAGAAACCCATTTTTTACCGTTTGTTACGGTGCGAATGCTGGCCAAGACAGATCCAAGCTCTGGGATTCTCTTGTTGCCTGCTCTCAGCATATTAAAGGGCCATGGATTGTGTTGGGAGACTTCAACTCCATCAGATGGGACAAGGAGAAATTGGGAGGAGCTAAGCCAAATCTACTTCATATGCTGGATTTTAATAATTGTATTGATCAATGTAATCTTGAAGACCTTGCTCTTTCAAGTGCGGCATACTCTTGGTCCAATTCCTCAACCGGGCTAGGTAGAATTGAATGCAAGCTTGACAGGGTTCTAGTCAATGCTGATTTCCTCCATGTGGCCAAAAATTTTGAGGGTTCATTTCTTAACCTGAGTATCTCTGATCACAGGCCTATTCTCATTTCCATCGCTCACTAGTGCACTGTCAGTTCTCCTTTTCGCCGCTTCAACGCATGAGCAATGATAAGTCCACAAAATTGTAGCTTTTATTCATCATTTCATATGTATTTGTGGACTTAATTATGTTAATTGCATAGAATTACACCTAATTTCATGTTTTCATGCATTTGAGCATCAAAGTTGAAATCTTAGTCAAATTTAGTCAAAATTCATTACATTGCATGACTTTTGTGAAATCAGGGATTTTCATCTCATTCATCACCCAAGAATTAGTTATTTTGGCTTCACTAATGCATACCTGCTAATTTTGACACAATGTGTTATTTTTGGAGAGTTCGGTATTTTTGGTGCATTAAGTAGGCATGTAGGGTCCCATACATAGTCCATCTAGATTCCTCACACTTGATTATTATTGACATCATTTAATTTTATTTTTCTAGGAGAAATCAAGAATGTGACCTACATTAAATTTGAGAGAGATGAAAGGCAGGACACGCTTCATGGTGAGCCCACATATCTTGGCATCTTGGTGGAATTGGAAAGATTGAAAAATCTCAAAGATGAAAAGGAAATCAAATAAGCAAGCAAAGAAAGAGTCCAAGCATGCCATGGACGTCCAACATGGGTCTCACACATCCCATAGCATGCCAAATATAGAAGCTTCCATGTGTGCCAATTATTCCCGGATTTTTCAAGGGCAGCAAGTTGAAATGACTATAACTCTCAAACCATATGTCGGACTGATGTAATCTACCTACCATTGGAAAGATCTTTTCGAGTAGATATCCGTGGAGCCCAAGATTGCATAAATTAGAGCTATATTGAGGGAGATATGACCTTGGGAAGTTGGTTATTATAATTCTATGCGGGAATTGCAAAAACTTTTCTAAATTGACAACATGAGAGATGTATGAGGAGTTCAATTTGGTAAGATTTGGAGCCCAAGAGACCATACTTAGTAGAAAATCCTCTCCAATTCAAACTCTTTTCAAGTGTGAAGACTAACTTGAGTTATAAGCAAGAAATCTCTCCAAATAAGGAAACAAGTCCTAAAAGAGAGGAGATTCTTTTCTAAAAAGGAGGCATCAATATCTATAAAACCAACTCAAAAGGGGATGGAGGCATCTCACATCCAGCCCTCTCTCCAATTCCCTTCTTTCTTTTCTTCCTTTCTTATTTTCCATTAGTGTTTTTTTTTTTAGGTAGCCTTGGGCCATGTCGAAGGATTTATTTTGAAGGAGAATTTTTGTGAAGGAGAAGTTGTAAAGATGCAATTTTTAATTAAAAATCAAGAAGCATTCTTTGCAATGGCGGGCTAATTTTCTTGATTAGAGCTATGGATGAAGGTAAGTAACTTCTTTTTATTTATTTAGCAATTCTAATTTGTGTTCCATGATTATGTGCTTAATGATTAATAGGCTTGTCTTCGTGCCCTAGGTAAATCTCCATTCTTAAATTCTAAAATAAAAATTGGTTTTTAACTATTCATGCTTAGGTTTGATAAGCCATGCTTAGGATTTAGATCTTTTGATAGTTTATGCTTATTTTTTATGGGTAGTACTTAGATTATTTTTATTCTTTTATGAGGTGAATGAAGTCTTGGATTTTGAGTTTTATAATTAAAAAAAAAAGGGTTTCAAAAGTTAGATTTTCTAAATTAAAAACATTGATTTGCCTTTGATTTGAAGTAAAAATTGGAACAAACTATTATTACTTGATAAATAATTTGCGGATGCTTATTGGACTCCTATGCTCTAATCACTTTCATTAATTTGTAGTTTTTCATCTTTCTAAATTAGTTGCTTGATTTTATATCTAAATACTCAAAACTTTCCTTGATTGTAGTTAATTAGTTTTCTTAATCTAAAAGTTTATTTAATTAGCTCCTTGTGGGTTCGACCCGTTCTTGCCATTGTCTCATCTAGACACCTGTGCACTTGCGGTATTTTATGATTGATATTGATCATATCAGGCAAGAGATTCAGTGCTCTTCAGCATCATCAAAGAGGCATGGGATATCAACATTAGTGGGTACGCTATGTTTAAAGTTGTTAAGAAAATGACAAACGTTAAAAGGGCTTTGAAACTATGGCAAAAAGAAAAAAAAAATCAATCTCCACTAGAAGAGGAAGCTAGACACAATCTTGATAGTATCTGTGTGGGTAAAACACCGTGATGACGAAGTTAAGCAAAGATTACGGCTAAACTCGCCGAACACCTCAGCCTCTGTGGTAGAAGCTCTTTAGCTCGGCAACTCGGTCAGTAGCTCGGTAGCTCAGCACCACGGTTCGGCAGCTCGGCATACATGCCAGCTCAGTACAAAGGCACGCCACGACCAAGCCATCCTTGGTCTCAGACCACAGTACTAGAGTCAGAGTGGGCCGCCACCTTCCTTCTGGAAATACGGCGCGCCCAGAGAGATATGAGCAGACATTTATGGCGATAGGATCGCTCATTTATGGCGATAAGAGGTGCACTTTATCAGCCCTGTACGCCAACTGGCTGAAGGCATGGAAAGAGAGGGAGGTGTGTTGTCCATTCTACATACTGCTGCCAATCAAGGTAAGGATCGATGGGACCTCACCTCACCTACCCCCACTCACAGAGAGAATGAACGGGGAACGCTCACTTATATATACATGGGATCAGTCCCATAAGAGGTACGCAATACACAACTCACAATACTCCACATCGTCTCATTCCCCTCTTCCTCCTCCTGTTTAGTTTTCTCAGAACTAACTCAGGCATCGGAGTGCCTTCGGCTCACGGCAGCCAGGGGCTCTGACTCTAGCCTTTCTCCTTCCTTTTCAGGTTCTTGGCGTTCAGCATTCCCTGTCCTAAGGAGTTTTACCTCGATCTCATCTCAAATCTAAGTAGGTGTCGTTTTTACCGCCTACAGTTTGGCGCCGTCTGTGGGAACTGAACAAAAAGCTTGTAAACACTATGCCTCCAAAAACCAGAAATGGCGAAGGACCCTCCAGAGGCAAGGCTTTGTCCATACAGCCTACGCTGGCGCAGAATCTTCCACCTCCACCCCCTCAGCAAAGGAGGTCTGGGGGGAGGTCTCCCACGGTCCAAACACAGTCGCGGTCTAGGGGAGTGACCATGCTCTCCCTTTGCGACGTCCCACCTTCGGAGCAACCCCACCATAGCCATAAGCGGGCCATGCAAGGCGACAAGTCAGTCACCAAGCCACACGAGAAGTCAGCGCGGGCTGGATCACAGTCACATCATCAAGCCAGCCTCGATCAAAACGAGGACCCCCGCTTGGATGACATCAGAGCACAGAACCGCCTCATCTAGGAACAGCATGAGCTTATCCAACGGCTCAGACAACAGCTCGACGACAAGAAGGATCAGAGCCCGCCGCCCAGGCGCCTGGGCCACGGGCGAGACCTGAGGCATGTCCTCAACAGTAAGAGGCGCGACCGAGACCAAGGGGAAGAAGGCTCCAGCAGCAGTCACATGCATGAAGGGCCGAAGAAGCCACGCCAGGTTTCGGAAGACGAAGAGCTAAAGCAGTGGATCGACCAGTGGGTGAAGCAGACTATCCGCCAGAATATAAAGACTGCTGGTATCACCCGAGACCAGTTTAGCGCCTTCGAAGCCGAGGACACTGGCGCGTCTCCTTTCTCAAGGGAGATAAGAAAATACACGATCCCCGAGAAGTTCAGCGTCCCGAGGTTCGCTTTGTACGACGGAACCTCGGACCCTGCGGCTCATCTCCGACATTACATCCAGAGGATGTCGGTCTGGGGGGACGACGACTCCCTAAACTGTCGAGTTTTCTCCTCCAGTTTGGCGGATCTCCCCCTGCGATGGTTTTGCTCGCTTCCTGAAGACTCCATTTCCAATTGGCGGCAGCTCCGGACCTCCTTCCTCGGAAAATTTCAGGTTCATCGCGTCGTCCCGAAGACCGATGCTGACCTGATGGCCCTTCGAATGCAGGAGGACGAGAGCATCACCCAGTTCGCTCGTCGGTTCTGGACTGTCTATAGCCAGATCGAGTGCGCTTCTGAAGAGTTGGCAGTGAAGTCCTTCCAGCTGGCTCTTCGACCGGGCATCCCGCTGCGGGCACAGCTGGTCATGTACCCCGTGACCACCATGAAGGAAGTGATGACCCGAGCGAATCGGTTCATATTGGCGGAGGAAGACGAGGTGCGAGGTCGCGAGAACTTCGGCCTCGCCAAGAAGAGCCAACCGGCAAAGGGAGATAACAGGTCCTCCCGGGGGGAGGACAGAGATCCGTCCCCGGATCGGCGCAAGGCCCGGTCCTCGGAGCAGCGCCGAACCCCCTCTGCTTCGGCATCGGGATCAGGGAGCGGCAGAAGGTTAGGCCACAAGCCGACCTCCTACGTGGCAGTAAATACCATCTTTAAGGAGCCAATCTATAGGCTCCTCAACAAAATAAAAGCGCAGCCTTTCTTCAAATGGCCGCGGCCAATGACGACCGACCCCTCCTCCCGGGACCAAAGTAAGTTCTGTGCCTACCACAAGCAAAATGGGCATAGGACCGACGAATGTAGGAGCTACAAGTTCCACCTGGAAAACCTTGTGAAGGAGGGGCACCTTAGGGAGTACATCAAGCAGGAGGGCCGAGGTAATGACCGACCTCCGCGGCGGGACGCTGACAACCAGGACAGCGAGCCAGAAGGCATCATCAACGTCATTCACCTCGCCGCCCCACCTAAGAAGAGCTCTCAGGCTCGCGCCGAGGCCAGGCGCGCCTCCCATAAAAAACAAGTGCTGACCGCGGCGCCAGAGCCGGCCGCGAAGAAGGCCAAAACGGAGGGGGTCAGAATATGGTTTTCTCACAAGGACTTGGAAGACGTCGAGCTCCCACACAACGACGCTTTAGTGCTCACCTTGAAGCTGCAGAACTTCTTGGTCCAGAGAGCCCTTGTCGACCCTGGCAGTTCGTCCGAGGTCCTCTACTATGATTGCTTCAAAAAGTTGAAACTGAAGGACGAGGACCTCCAGGCTGCCCGTACCCCTCTGGTTGGCTTCAGCTCCAAACCTGTCTATCCCAAGGGTAAGATCTCCCTCAGAGTCCAGGTGGGAGGCGCCTGCAGGCAAGTTGACTTTCTAGTAGTCGATGTCCCCTCCCCATACAATGTTATAATGGGGAGGACGTGGCTGCATAGCATGGAGGCAGTGCCCTCCACTCGACATCAGAAACTCAAGTTCCCTTTGGAAAACCGGTCGGGCCGAACGGATGTGATCACCGTTAGAGGCGACCAGCACATGGCCAGGCAATGCTTGCTGGCCGTGCTGCCTGGCGAGGCTGAGCCATCCCAAGTCAATGTGGCCGAACTGGATAGAGAGGCCGAGCTCGGGGACGTCGGCAGGGCTCCGGCGCAGAAAAGCATCTAGGACCTCACCAAGGTCAACATTGATCCCGCCGACCCGACAGATTCTTTCTCGTGGGAAGCCGGCTCCCCGAGTCCGAGAAGACAGAACTGCTCGACCTCCTCGTGGAGAATAAGGCGGTCTTTGCCTGGACACCCTATGAGATGCCCGGCATTGACCCGGCAGTCATCTGCCATGAGCTGAAGGTGAATCCCAACCATACGCCCGTACTTCAAAAACCGCGCCGGACTGGGGTCCCGCAGACTGAGGCCGTGGTTGAGGAAGTTCAGAAACTCCTTGAGGCAGGCGCAATAAAAAAGGTCCACTATCCGCAGTGGCTAGCCAACACCGTGGTGGTAAAAAAGAAGACGGGAAAATGGAGGGTCTGCGTGGACTTCACCGACCTCAATAAGGCCTGTCCCAAAGACAGCTTCCCTCTTCCGAAGATCGACCAGCTCATCGACGCCACTGCCGGACATGACCGGATGAATTTCATGGATGCCTACCGGGGGTACCATCAGATCCCCCTGTACGCGGCAGACCAGGAGAAGACAGCTTTCATCACTCCTAGGGGCACCTATTGTTACAAGGTGATGCCCTTCGGGCTAAAGAATGCGGGAGCGACGTACCAGCGGTTGGTGACAAAGATGTTCCAGGCCCAGCTCGGGAAGACGGTGGAAGTCTACATCGATGATATGGTCGTCAAATCCAAGAGGTCGCAGGACCACTTGACCGACCTCCGCCAGATTTTTGGCATCCTTCACCAGTACCAGTTAAAGTTGAATGCATCCAAGTGCGCCTTTGGTGTCGGTTCCGGCAAGTTCCTTGGGAGCCTGGTCACAAGAAGGGGGATCGAGGCGAACCCTGACCAGATCACCGTGATCCAGGTGCTCCAGTGTCCGACCTCGGCAAAACAAGTTCAACGGCTGACCGGAATGGCCACCGCCCTGAACCGATTTATCAGCCGAGCTTCGGACAAGTGCAGACCTTTCTTCCAACTCTTGCGAAAGGGCTCCAGGTTCCAATGGACGTCGGATTGTTCTCAGGCGTTGCAACAGCTAAAACAATACCTTTCTTCTCCACCGCTGCTCTCCACCCCGACTTTTGGATAGGCACTATTCTTGTACCTGTCGGTCTCGGACCATGCAGTGAGCTCGGTGCTCGTCAGAGATGACAACGGCCAGCAAAGGCCTATCTATTACACGAGCAAAACCCTGCTGGACGCCGAGACCCGGTATTTGCAGCTCGAAAAGCTCGCCTTGGCGCTCGTTAGCGCCTCTCGAAAGCTCTCCCACTACTTCGAAACCTTCACAATAGTGGTCGTAACAGAATACCCACTGAAGGCTCTCCTTCGGAAGGCAGATTTCTCCGGACGGATCTCCAAATGGGTTGTCGAACTGGGGCAATATAACATCAGCTATCAGCCCAGAACAGCCATCAAAGCTCAAGTCCTAGCGGACTTCATTGTGGAATTTACTCCTTAGAGTTTGGCACCGACCTCGCTCGATACCGAACTGGGGGGCGATCGGGGTGCAGAGGTTGTCACCGAGACTGAGCAAGAACAGTCCTGGAGAGAACTCCTAGACTCGTCCTTGAAGGTCTTTGTCGACGGATCCTCCACATCCAAAAGAGCTGGCGCTGGCGTAGTTCTCCAGTCTCCCGAAGGCCTCGCCATCGAACAAGCTCTGACACTCGGTTTCAAGGCATCTAATAATGAGGCCGAATATGAAGCGCTCATTGCCGGACTTAACAGTGCCAAAATCTTGGAAGCCTGGTCCGTTGTGGTTTTCAGCGATTCCCAGCTGGTGACAAGCCAGCTCAGCGGAGACTACTAAGCTCGGGATGACAGGATGGCAGCCTACCTTGCCCGTGCCAGGGGACTTCTCTCCCAGTTCGAAAGGGCCGAGGTCCGGCAAATCGGCAGAGAATCCAACTCCCATGCAGACGCCCTCGCCAGCCTCGCCTCGGCTGTCGAAGCCGGTAATAAAAGAACTATCGAAGTAGAAACATTGCGGGAGCCCAGCATCGACCTCCAGCGACCCCAGCAGCTCATGTGCCTTGATCTCGGCCCAAGCTGAATGGATCCCGTCATTGCATACCTGAAGGACGACCAGCTGCCCGAAGACATGACTGAAGCTCGAAAGGTCAGATTGAAGGCGACCCGGTTCTGGCTCTCCCCAGACAGCAAGCTCTACAGAAAGTCATTCACAGGGCCTTACCTCCAGTGCGTTCACCCCAGCAAAGTCGACGATTTCCTCTACGAGATTCACGAAGGAATCTGCGGCAGTCATATAGGAGGTCGGTCTCTTGCTTACCGGGCTATCAGCCAGGGTTACTGGTGGCCGTACATGCAAAAGGACGCCCAGCTCTATGCCAAAAAATGCGAGAAGTGCCAGAAGTTCTCTCACTCTCTCCACCAGCCAGCCCAGGACCCGAGCCCCCTCTCCAGTCCGTGGCCTTTCGCCCAGTGGGGCCTGAATATCGTCGGACCGTTTCACCGAACTCCAGGGAACAAAAGGTGGTTGATAGTGGCCACGGACTACTTCACGAAATGGGTCGAGGCTGAACCCTTGTCCTCCATCACCGAATTAGACACGAAGAACTTTCTGTGGAAGAATATCATCACAAGATTTGGAATTCCCCGTACTCTCATTTCCGACAACAGAACGCAGTTCGATTCCAACCTCTTCAAAAGCTTCTGCCAGGAGTACGGAATTCGCAATGTCTACTCCACCCCGGCGTATCCTCAGAGCAACGGTCAGGCCGAGATCTCGAACAAAGTGCTCCTCGACGGAATTAAAAAGAGACTCGACTGTGCCAAAGGACGATGGGCGGAGGAACTGCCAAGTGTTCTATGGGCCTACCAAACTACTCCAAGGCGTTCAACCTCGGCTACCCCGTTCTCCCTCGCCTACGGCATGGAAGCCGTCATTCCCCTTGAGGTCGGCCTCCCGACCTTGAGGTCGGAACTCTGTGAACAAGGTCTAAGCGATCTGAACGTAGCACGGGAGCTGGACTTGGCTGAAGAACGAAGAGAGGCGGCAGCTATCCGCCTGGCCGCCTACCAACAACAGTTGGCCAGGGGATACAACCCGAAGGTCAAGGAAAGAAAATTCGCGAGGGGAGAGTTGGTCTTAAAGAAAACCCTTCCTGGCGACCGAGATCCGAACGAAGGCAAGCTGGCGCCCAACTGGCAGGGACCGTTCAGAATAACCTCTACAGCAGGGAGATCTGCCTACCGACTCGAAGACATGGAGGGGAAGGCACTCCCGCGACCATGGAATGCGACGCATCTCAAAAAATTCTACTTCTGAGAAATGTATCAAAGAAATCAAATATCAATAAAAGGCGCTTTTTCTGGAATGAGTCTTTTCATTACTTAGATCCCCCGCGGTTCGACGCCTCTAATCGGAGTATCAACTGTCAGCTCGGTGCCACCGCCAGCTTCGACAAAGCTATACACATCAGGGTCCGGTACCAGTACCACCCTCGCGGCTCGGCGCCTCTGTTCAGAGGGCCAACCGCCCTCGGCTCGGTGCCTGCACCAGCCTGGCCGGCACAGCCATGCGCACATCAGGGTCCGGTACCAGTACCACCCTCGCGGCTCGGCACCTCTGTTCAGAGGGCCAACCACCCTCGGCTCGATGCCTGCACCAGCCAGGGCGGCACAGCCATACGCACATCAGGGTCCGGTACCAGTACCACCCTCGCGGCTCGGCACCTCTGTTCAGAGGGCCAACCGCCCTCGGCTCGGTGCCTGCACCAGCCAGGGCGGCACAACCATACGTACATCAGGGTCCGGTACCAGTACCACCCTCGCGGCTCGGCACCTCTGTCCAGAGGGCCAACCGCCCTCGGCTCGGTGCCTGCACCAGCCTGGGCGGCACAGCCATACGCACATCAGGGTCTGGTAGCAGTACCTCCCTTGCGGCTCGGCGCCTCTGTTCAGAGGGTCAACCACCCTCAGCTCGGTGCCTGCACCAGCCTGGGCGGCACAGCCATACGCACATCAGGGTCTGGTAGCAGTACCTCCCTTGCGGCTCGGCGCCTCTGTTCAGAGGGCCAACCGCCCTTTGGCTCGGTGCCTGCACCAGCCTGGGCGGCACAGCCATGCGCACATCAGGGTCTGGTAGCACTACCTCCCTTGCGGCTCGGCGCCTCTGTGCAGAGGACCGACCGCCCTCAGTTAAGTTCCTATTAAACTACTTGGCAAACTACCTGTGTCAGACACTCATTCCACCACAAGCAAGACAGATCGTGCACAGAACATGTGAAACGAACGCTGTTTTATTACATGAGAACCTTCCGGAATGAATACAAAGTCAAAAAAAAAAAAAGAATACAAAATTCAGGGAGCTGCAGCTCCCTTATTACAATTAGTCCCGGTAGCGCTCTCACTGGGAACGGCCAAGGCAGTCTCGGGAACCACTGGGGGAGCAGGGGCGACTTCCAATGCGGAGGGAACTAGGGCGAATTCCGAGACGGCACGCAACTCCGAGTCCGAGCGAGGAAACCTGGGGGAATTCTGGAAAATGGGGCTGTCCACAGAGACTCTAACCCTTTTTAAGGCCGCTTTCCACCTAAGTGTCCATGCCCGTTCTCGAATTCCTGGCAACTGCCCCTTATAGTCAGCTGCCAGTTTGTCGACCTCCTCGTTCATCACGGCCTCGTGCTCAGCTTAGTACTCTTCCTTGAGTTTGGCCTCCTGCCCTCTCAGAGCTAGCTCGAGCTCGGCCGCCTTCCCCTCTAGAGCCATCTCCAGCTTTCTTTCAGCTAACCTTCTCTCGGAGATGAGCCTCTTGTTCGTCCCTCGCAGCATCTGCATATCTTCCTCCTGCCGCGACGACGCGAGCCGGACCTCGTCTAGCTCCCAGGAAAGGTGGGCGTTTTGATCCGTCGCCTCCTTTGCTTCCTCTTTGAGGTGCTTGGCCAAGGCCCGTGCTGCGTCGAGCTCGGCAGAAAGATCCGCATTCTTACTCGCCTCCTCCTCCAGGGTCGCGTCCTTTGCCGCCAGGGACTTCAGCAACTCTTCTTTCTCCGCCGCCCAGACTGCTGCCCTGGCCTCGGCTGCGTCCAGCCTCCCCATGCCAGTTTGGCACTTTTCCAAGAGCTGCAGTAAGAACAGAGTGTCAGCTAAAGAAACGCAGCAGAAAAAGAGAGGAACATGAAGAATAAGTGTACATACCGCTACCAACGACCGCATTGAAGAAAGCAGCAGCGACTCATTATCCATCTGCGCCCACCTTGCCATGTCCTGGGGAAGGGCGCAAGCTCGTCCCAGAGCGGCAACCACTTCAGGGTTGACCGCTCGGTCCGACTCGGCTAGCTACCTCCCCAGTACTCCCTCGATGTCCGGTCTCCAAGGGACAAACTCGGAGGGAGTGGCAGATCCCCCGACCGACACAGGAGGCTCCGGGGCAGGTGGGAGTTCAACCCTCGCCCTCTTCTCCGCCCTGCGCGCCTCGACGATCTCGGCATGACCCTCTCTGCCCAAGTCGCAGGGCGATCCGTCAACGGCTATGACCGGAGGATCAGCGCCGACCTCGGCCGCGGCAGGAGGTCCGGATTGGGCCCCGTCAATAGCTTCTGGAACCGTCTCGACCTCGGAAGTGAGAACCTCTGCAGCAGCCACAGGCGTCGTAGCTGGGGCGACGTTGGCGCCTCGAAAAGGGTCCGAGGTCTCGCCCCCTATGTCCCCAAAGGCCGCGGCGGACAGGTCCTCGGCCACGAAGCGCTGGCGACGACTGCGCAACATCTCGACTTCAGATTTTTCCGAGCTGGATGAGCTCCGGGACTCGCTGGAAACGACAAATTTCTGCCTCTGCCGCTTGCGCCCGGTCTCGGCTCTCTCGGTCGCCGCTGGTTCACGGACAGGAGACTGTTCGCCCGATTCTATCGGAATCCCGCTGGGAATCGCGACAGTCACCGTCTCCGGGTTAGGGACCTCGGTCTGTACGGTGTTCGAACTGATGTTTCCCCCGGGCAGCACGGAGTCGATCCCTGTCACCCGCCTCGGGGTGATGAAAGACTTGTAGTGGGGGGTGTACCCCAGGAGCGAGAACGCGGCTCAGCAGTGATGGCCGCGGTACTTCCGCACCTTCTCGTGCCAGTCACTGTTCACCGTCCACCGGTTTCTCCTGGCAAACTCCCTTTTCTGCCGAAAACCTGCAGAAACAGAACGATGTTAACAGAAGGGAAGAGACAAATAAGGTCAACTACAAAACCCAGGGGGCCTCGGTTTTTTACTTGGGGGGACTCCTATTCTTCGTGGGATCAGGGCTGTGGTGCTGGGCTCCGCCTCGCCGAACTCCCATGCCCCTCGGACAAAGACACGGTCCTCCCCCGCGTATTTATAGGAATCTTCCAGCGCGGTCACGAAGGCAGTTCGGTGGACCCTTAGCCGGAGGTAGTACGTATGCCCTTCTGCGGACTTGCAGAGGTCATACGCCTCCTCGATGTCCGGGACACCGAGGTTGATTGTCAGTATCTCGTTCAGCCGCACTACTCCCATGATGATCTTATACCCATTGGGAAGTAGCTGGCAGGGGCTCAACCCCCACTCCCGGAGACAATCCTTGAGGAGTGGGTGAAGGGGGAACCGGACCCCTCCCTCCACGACGGACATTAGCCAAAATGGCATCCAGTCGTCGCTGTATGAGAAGCCATCGTCAGGGCCGTCTGGCCTGACTTCTACATTCGCAAGGACCTGGTATGCCTCCCTAAACAGGCCTATGGACAATGGGTCCCCTAGCCTGTGAACGCCCATTCTCTACCCTAGACGGAGAACTACCTACTAGAGAGGGAGAAGACAGAAGGAAGAAATCCTACGATAAAAGGCCGTGCAAACAAGAGTGCTTGCAGGCAGTACTGTTCTTCAGCAGAATGCAACAGGGATTCTGAGGATCGAAAAGAAGGAAGACGGAGAAGGTTCCCTAATTTATAAGGGGTGGGGGCGTCGTTTCAGATTTCAAGAGAAGCCTTTAATGAGACGATGCCTCGAATAAGCCCTAACGTCGTCTCGGGCAGCCCAGGCGTCCTGCAGATATGATTGCGTGCCCTTTGGAGAGGCGACACGTGGCACCGGCGCCGCATTTCCAGAAGACTATTAAATGCCGCGACATACAAGAGAATAAATGCCCTGACAGACGAATGGGCAAATGCCTCGACTGGCGAAGAGAATTCAATAAGGCACTCCACGTCAGCAAAAGGTGATAAGGAGGAACCCCCCCTCGAACCGAGACTCCGCCATCTCGGCAATGTATCACAAACTGGATACTCTTAAAGATTAGCGGCAGTCCCGGCCTGACATAGCCACTCAGCTTTCGACCTGCTCCAAGGAGCTCACAGGTCAAAAGCTGGGGGGGAGATTATGGGTACACAGCAGACCGAGACCACGGTTCATGCGCCGGGTCTCGGTCATTGGCGGATGTCTCAATTTTGAGAATGGCCAGGAGTTAGGCTATCCGGACCAACAACTCAAACAGAAAAGCAATGTGACATAAGGTCGACCACACACATTTCATCAAAGACAAGGAGAAAGGAAGCCAGAATGTGAGGAAGGTTTTTCATTAATCAAAGCTCCTGATTACAAGATGAATGGAGATAAGATAAAAGAAAAAATTACAAAAAGCCTCAGAGGCCTGCAGCTTCCACATTGCAGTCAATCTCTGGAGGGACCTCGGCCACGACCGCGCTGGCCTTGGGAGCGGTCGGGGTAGCTTCAGGAACGACCGCGCCAGCTTCAGGAACACTAGCCTCGGGAGCGACAGCTTCAGGAGGGGCCTTGACGACCGCAACCACTTGGTAGCCCTCGGGATCAGCGCTGGCAGCTGGAGCCTCTTAAGGCGCCCCGGGGGCGGCACTCGCTTCCGGACAGGTTTGCGAAGAAGGGTCAGAGGGGACCCGAGACACGGCCGCAAGTTCCGAGTCCGAGCAGGAGAATTTTGGGGGATTGAGGAAGAGAGGGCTATCCTCGGGGACCCCAGCCTTGTTCAAGGCTGCTTTCCACCCAAGCTCTCAGGCTCAGTCCCGGATCCCTGGCAGCTGAGCCTTGTAATCAGCGGACAGCCTGCCAACTTCCTCCCCCATGATGGAGTCATGCTCGGCGAGGAACTCCTCCTTGAGCCTGGCCTCTTGTTTTGCCAGGGCAGACTCAATCTCGGCCGCCTTCCCCCTCAGCGCCATTTCCAGGGAACCTTGCGCCTGGTTTCGCTGAGAGAGGAGCCTCCTGTTTGTTCCCTTCGCACTCTCCAGGTCGTCTTCCAGTCGCTTTGCAGCAATCCGGAGATCGTCGAGCTCAGAGGCAAGGTGGAGGTTCTGGCTCTTCTCGTCCTCCAGCTCGTCCTTGAGGCGCTCGACCTCGACCTTTGACTCCTCGAAATCAAAGACGAGGCCGGCGTTCCTGGCCGCCACCTCTGCCAGCGTCGCGTCCTTAGACTCCAAGGACACCCGCAGCTCGTCCCTCTCAACCACCCATTCCGCCTCTCGCGCCTCGGCTGCATCGAGCCTCTCAATGCCCATTTGGCACCTCTGCAACAGCTGCAAGATGAGAACCCGAAGTCAATAAAACGACACCGGACTAAAAGCTGAGGGAAAAATACTGCACTTACCGACACCAGGGATCGCATCGAGGAGAGCAGGAGTGACTCGTTGTCCATCTCGGCCCACCTAGCCATGTCTTGAGGAAGGGCGCAGGTTCGTCCTAGCGCTGCGACCACTTGGGGATCGGTGGCGCGGTCTGTCTCGGCCAGCGGCCTCCCCAGAACCTCCTCGATGGGCGGCCTCCACGGAGCCGGAGGAGGAGGCAGGATCGTCCCACCAGCAGGCGGAGGCAAGGAGGGGCCAGGCGAGGCCTCGACCCTTGCCCTCTTCTCGGGTCGCCCGCCCTCAGCAAACTCGGCGGGGCGAGCCCGACCTCCGGCCCCCACGGCATGACAAGAGGGTGAGTCATCCACGACGACGGCCGGAGGCGGAGCTAAGACGACCTCTGCCTCGTCCGGCCGAGCAGCCCTAATCGCGGCGGTACCAACCGTCTCGGCTTCTGGGGCAGGAGTGCCACCCGGGAATGCCGGAGGCGTCGCAGCCACTGCCTGAGGAGGATCCCGGACCCCGCTTCCGATGTCCCTGAAAGCCGCCGCGGACAGGTCTTCCGCAGCGTAGCGTCGCCCGCGCTGGCGTAACATTTCTTCTTCCTCCGAGCTGGAAGCTACTAGCCTCCTTTGGGAAGGCCGGGGCTTGGCTCTCGAAGTCCCGACAGGCTCCGCGGCAGAGACTGCTGGAGCACGGTCTACCGACTCAACCAGACGTCTGGTGGGAATCGCAACGGTCACCGCCGCCGAGCCAGGCACCACGGTCGTCGCTGTTCCTTGACTCACGCCTTCCCCGCTCAGCACGGAGTCTATTCCCGATACCTTTCTGGAGGTGTTGAAGGACCTGTAGTGGGGCACGTACCGCAGGAGAGACCACGCAGCACGACAGTTGTGGCCGTGGTAGTTCCTCACCTGCTCGTGCCACGCGCTGTTCACCTTCTAGCGGTTCCTCCTCGCAAGGTCCCTCTTTTCGCGGAAATCTGCATAGACAAAATCGTGTCAAGAGCCAGACAGAGGAAGAAAGGAAAGAACTGCAAACCGAAAGAACTTCGGTCTTTAGTTGGAGGAATTCCTATTTTTCAAGGAACCCGGACCGTGGTGGCAGGCTCCGCTTCACCAAACTCCCATCCTCCTCTGACGAGTACTCGGTCTTCGCCCGCGTACCTATTGGAGTCCTCCAGCGCGGTCACGAACCCAGTCCGGCGGACCCTCAGCCGGAGGTAATAAGTGTCCCCTTCTGCGGATTTGCAGAGGTCATACGTGTCCTCGATGTCCGGGACACCGAGGCCGATTTCCAGAATCTGGTTGAGCCGCACTACCCCCATTATGATTTTGTATCCGTTGGGGAGTAGCTAGCATGGGCACAACCTCCACTCCCAGAGGCAGTCCCGGACCAGTGGGTGCAGGGGGAAGCGGACCCCCCTTTCCACTACAGAGACCAGCCAGAACGGCATCCAGCCATCACGATAGGTGAGGCCGTCATCAGGGTCTTCCGGTCTGACCTCCACATTGGAGGGGACCTTGTATAAATCCCTAAAATGATCTATGGAACCTGGGTCTCCTAACAAATGTCTATAGACTCCCATTCTCGACTCGGACGAGGACCTATCTAAAAGAAAAAACGAGGAAAACGGAAAGGAGTCCTACGAATGGGGACTGCACAAGCAGGATCGTCGGGAGTTCGCAGGCGCAGGAAAAGTTCTCTCGCAGAGCGCAGTAGAGGTCTGAAGAAAGCAGAGGAAAGTGAAAACGAAGGAGGCGCCCTGATTTATAAGACCTGGGGGCGGCGATTCGGCTTTCAAGGAGAGCCTTTAAGAGGCGTCCCCTCAATCAGCCCTAACGTCCCATCTCGCAGCCCTAACGTCTCCTCGAAGTAATTGCGAGACAGCCAAAAGAAGCGACACGTGTCACCACTAGCGCGATATCCGAGGGCTATTGAATGTCCAGGACAGGCGAAGGGACATCTCGAAGGGGACCGCACGATAGCAGTGACCTCCAGGCCCAAGGGGACCATCCTGATCCGAAGCTCCCTCGTCCCGGTACTACCCTCATATGACGATAACCCTCACTTGAGCTCGGTAGCGGAGCCAGCTATACGGTCATCAAGCTTCTGACCTCCTCGAGCTGGGAGGCTCTCAGAAGTCAAAAGCTAGGGGGCAATTGTGTGGGTAAAACACCGCGATGACGAAGTTAAGCAAAGATTACGGCTAAACTCGCCGAACACCTCAGCCTCTGTGGTAGAAGCTCTTTAGCTCTGCAGCTCGGTCAATAGCTCGGTAGCTCGTTCAGTAGCTCGGTAGCTCAGCACCACGGTTCGGCAGCTCGGCATAAATGCCAGCTCAGTACAAAGGCACGCCACGGCCAAGCCATCCTTGGTCTCAGACCATAGTACTAGAGTCAGAGTGGGCCGTCGCCTTCCTCCTGGAAATACGGCGCGCCCAGAGAGATATGAGCAGACATTTATGGCGATAGGATCGCTCATTTATGGCGATAAGAGGTGCACTTTATCAACCCTGTACGCCAACTGGCTGAAGGCATGGAAAGAGAGGGAGGTGTGTTGTCCATTCTACATACTGCTGCCAATCAGGGTAAGGATCGATGGGACCTCACCTCACCTACCCCCACTCACAGAGAGAATGAACGGGGAACGCTCACTTATATATACATGGGATCAGTCCCATAAGAGGTACGCAATACACAACTCACAATACTCCACATCGTCTCATTCCCCTCTTCCTCCTCCTGTTTAGTTTTCTCAGAACTAACTCAGGCATCGGAGTGCCTTCGGCTCACGGCAGCCAGGGGCTCTGACTCTAGCCTTTCTCCTTCCTTTTCAGGTTCTTGGCGTTCAACATTCCCTGTCCTAAGGAGTTTTACCTCGATCTCATCTCAATCTAAGTAGGTGTCGTTTTTACCGCCTACAGTATCCAATCTCAGTTGGCCTCTGGGAAATCCTCCTCCACTCTTCTTATAGATGAAAACCAGGCTATAGAAAATCTCAAAAATTGTCTTCTCATGGAAGAAAGCATGCTCAAGCGAAAGGCAAGGGATACGCACCTCAATCTAGGTGATTCTAATTCCAAATATTTCTATTCCCTCCTCAACTCAAATAGGAAAAGATCTACTATCAAAAGCATCAAGGACTCTACTGAAAGTTCGTACTCCAAACCTTCCCATATTGAAGAAGTCTTTGTTGATCACTTCAAACGTATCCTTGCCCCAACAGACTAGAGGCCTTATCAAGCTATGGATCTTTCCCAAACCAGAGTCAGAGCTATCCTCAGTAGTAAGGATGTTGAAATCCTATGCAGGCTCGTTCTCATCTCTAAAATTGAAGATGCTATAAGAGGATCACACCCCCATAAATCCTCGGGTCCGGATGGTTTCAATGCTCACTTCTTCAAAGTCTGTTGGCATATCATAGGTAGAGATGTTTCAGAGGCCGTCCAAGACTTCTTCATCCAATGCAAGCTGCTTCGCCAAGTGAAAAATACCTTCATTGCTCTTGTTCCCAAGTCTAAGGCGTCTTCTTTCCCAGCTGACTTCCGCCCTATTTCTCTCTGTAAAATCATTGCTAGATTATAACCAATAGGATGAAGCCGTTCATGGAAGAGCTAATTAGCCCCTGGCAATCTACCTTTATTTCGGGAAGGAACATTGCAGATAACATTCTACTGTGTCATGATCTATTCAAAGGTTTCCATCTTGACAAAGGCAAACCCAGAATGTGCTTAAAACTTAATAACAACAAAGCTTTTGACAGTGTGAGATGGGATTTTGTAGAAGCGGCTCTCAAAGCTTTAAACTCCCCTTCAAGCATGATTGGTTGGATTATGGAATGTATTGGCAACCCTGCCTTTTCTATCTTAGTTAATGGCAAAGCTTGTGGCTTCTTCAATAGCAATTGAGGCCTCAGGCAAGGTTTCCCCCTATCTCCTTATCTCTATTGCATTGTCATGGAGTTTTTCTCATCCACCTTGGATGTCTGCTGCACTAATGGACTGATTCCTTCACCATACTCTAGAGGAAATATTTCAATTCCTCACCTCCTTCATGCAAATGATGTCATGATAATTGCAATGGCTCATAGTCAGGTGGCTGGACATTTCAAGAAACTACTTGAAGATTTCCATTACTTCTCTGGTTTGGAGGTAAATGAAAGTAAGAGTTCCATCTCAAATGTCATTGTGGAAGTAAGAGAGGCTATCTCTTCAATTCTTAACTCCAAGGAAAAACACCTCCAAGTGAAATACCAAGGCTTTCCCCTTTTCTCTTCTCGGCTGAAGCTACCCGAGTGCCTTCCTCTAATTGAGAAAATCAGAAAAAGATTGGCTGGTTGGTAAACTGTTCTACTCTCCTATGCTGGAAGAGTTGAGTTGATCAACTCAACACTCTCCTCCTTCCACATTTTCTGGGTTGCAACTTTCATTTTGCTAAAGAGCTGTATAGACCTCATTGAGAAACATATCAGGAATTCAAGATCTTAGGAAGCTTCACACTGTTTCTTGGAGGCATATTTGTTATCCTTTTAATCAAGATAGGCTAGGCATTAGGTCTATCAAGCACTCTGCTGAATCTTCCATCTTAAGGCTAGTGTGGAACATTGCTTCTAAAAGGAAATCTCATTGGGTGGAGTGGGTTTACAACAATAACATCAAAGAAAAATGTTTCTAGGATGTGGATTGTGTCTCATCTGCTTCTTGGGGTTGGCATGGTATTCTAGGCAGTAGAGCTTCAACTCTGCAGCACATCAAACACTTGATTGGTGATGGAAAAAGTACTCGATTCTGGTTAGATCCCTGGCTTCCCGGCGGCAGGTCGATAGACCAATTAGGAAAGCTGCTTATGATCTAGGCTTGGGTAGAGATGTTTTGGCGAGCCATTTCATCACAAATGATTGCTGGACTTTTTCGCAACCCTTCTCTTCTCGGCTTGCAACCATCTTCCTTTTTGTCTCTTTGATGCCCAAGCCTTCTGTAGATTTCTAAGATGAGGTGGTCTGGTCTTTCTCTGAGCTAGGTGACTTTAGCTTAAAATCCAAGCTTAAAATCCACCTATCATGGTACTAATCAGCATGTTATCTCTTCTTGGTGTGATCTTCTCTGGTTTAAAGGGCCGTATGACCACTTGGCTCTTCATAATGGCTTGAAGACTAAAGACGTTCTAACAACTAAGCAGATCTTCCGTGACCCGATCTGTGTGCTTTGCAATTGCTCTCTTGAAAGCTGCAGACACATCCTTACTACTTGCATCTACAACATGAACATTTGGGATTCTATAGTTGCTTTTTTTGGTGCTGCTGCCCAAAAAGATAAGCCCATTGTTGAGCAAATGGGAGATTTCCTTTCTAATTGTAACCATAGAAATGAAGATGATATTACTGTGGCGAAGTTATGTTTCCCTGCATTTATTTGGCATATTTGGCATGAGCATAACTATCGGATTTTCAGGAATAAAGCTTGTCCATGTGAAGCTGTCCTCCTTGACACTAAAGCTCAGATTCGTTCAAGAGCAAATTACCTCAAGCTTGAGGTTTCTTCCCACATTTTAGCAGTTTGGGACCTATCTGCACACTCAAGTCACACTCTTACTAAACCCATCCCATTTGTCTCTTTTAAAGATAATTTTACAGTGGGCTTCTTCAGGAGAAAATCAAACTCTATTCTTTGGATAAAGACCGTTGCTAATGGTGATCCCTTCATTGCTGCTTCTGCTTTTCTTAAAGAAGCTTCCAAGTATTCAAACTCTCTAGTGGTGCTAGCAGACAGGAAATCAATCAGCTCTACTCTTACAAACCCAAACCTTCCTCCTTAGAAACATAGGTTTCAAGCTCACAGAATGGTTTTCCTTCTCTCTAGTCTTAACTCAACCATCTGCTCTCATTTTGACAAAGAAGCTTTTGCTTGGTCTTGGTTTGCAGCTCATCTTAGAAACCACAACTGTAGCATCAAACACTCCACCTAATGCTTTGTGGGTTTGTTGGCTCTGACCGAGTGGGTTTGTTGTTTTAGCCAGTTGTAGGCATTCAATTATCTTTGATTTGTTTTTTGGTGTTGTGGGTGGTTGTGCTCACGGTACCTAAAATCCATTTCTCTGTTGTGTATTTTGTATTCTCTGTTATATACAAATCTTAACTTGAAAAAAAAAATAAAAATCCCATGTTGGCTATTTTTTATTTAGTAAGACTTTTCTTTACAACTGTACAAGCTGGGCCAGTAATCTTGGGCAATCTTCAACTCAAAGGTGGGAAGCTTTCATCTACATGAGACCGCATACTGTAGCTTTGCACGCTACCTAGTTATGTCCTCTTGATTTTATTTCAAAATCATATTAATGGAGGTAGGATGAATGGAAATGGACATTTGAATTGAGAGGTGCCTTGGAATTGGTCTTTTTTTCTTTTTTTTTTTAAGTTTCCTCAGTCCAACAATGAGTAAAAGGCTGGATCAAGGTTTCTGTAGTTTGGACTTAACACACCTACTTCTTTGAATAGAATCTAACTTACTATTAAAAACAAAAAATTGGATCTATAAAAAAAAAACTTTTTATTGAGTATTATGCCAAATCATGAGGATAAGAGTGTGAAAGGAGATGGGTAATCAAAGGTGGCCCAAGTGAATCTCATAGAGTTGGGACCCACATGCATGATGCACTCCACTCCTAAAAAACATGCATGGATGGCCCCACTAATTAATCTTTTGGTGTCTGAGAGTTCTCGGGTTCCCACCTGTGAATCTAAGTACTACTCGGAAAATCTTCATTCATCCGACGGTATCTGACCAATTCTCAGGGTGGCCCACTTGTTTTATTTGATCAAAGATGCTTTATTCAACACCGGCCATAGGATCTATCATCCGTACATATATATTGAAGTCGCAGACACGGCGAAGCTGTGCGCCACATGGCCGTGTGTGTAAAAGCGATCCGCATCAGCAGTGCTGAAAGTGACGCCACCTGTCACACGTCAGCGCAGTCCCCCTCTTCTCACTCGGTGAGTAGCAAAAACGCGGAAGAAGCTTTGAAGATTCTCTCTCTCTCTCTCCTCATTTGCAGGACTTTCCTCCTCCAGTCACAGGACCTTTCCTGCAAATTTCAAAAAAAAAAAAAAAAAAACAAAAAAACAACCCAATCATCATCAATCAAGCAGAAATGTTTGAAGGAAAAAAAAAATCAAATACAAAAGACAACAAATGAAAGTAGGACATGTGGCATGTATGGGACCCACAAGCCCAATCATCTAGAAGAGCTTCTTTCAATTAACCAATGACAAAATGCTACCTCATACTGAATTTTTATTTTTTGACCGAGCAAGAGGGTTGCGGCCTATGAGAGCACCTCCTAATGTATAGAGACTTAGAGCACTCACACAAGTGAAGGGGCGACACCGTAAGGCACCGGCAGCAGACGTAAGGAAGGAGGGAGAGATTCAGGAATCAATCTTTGATCATTACTAGCCAACCAATTGGGCAATGTCCCATTCATTGCAAGGATTGATAATTAAACAAAATAATGTTATGAAATAGATAGAAAAAACTGAAACCAGATAAAAAAAAACTGAAACCAGATGAACCACCATCAATAAACTACACCTTTCCATCAATAATTTTTTTAAAAAAAATAAAGAAACCATCATAGTTAAATATTAAAAGTAGACACGTCAAATGAGAATGGCAGATTTGGGACTAGTCATTCACAAAAATTCAATTGTTATAAATATTAATAACGATTTAATTTAAGATCATAAAACAAATGGCATAAATAGAAACTTTGAACTCTGCTTATTTCAACTTCTTAAAATAAAAACCTAACATCATCTAATAAGCATGGAGATACCAACAGTGGTTCCAAAGAGGAAAGTAACTTTGATCTCTTTTTGCTAATTGTTCATTTCAATGTCTTGGAATGAATGGCTTAGGACATCTAATCAACACCTTAAAAAGAAGATTTTAATTAGTTAAATCACAGGGGTAGCATTTAGCAGCACAAACAGGGATACGTGTTCGTGGTTAAAAAAGAGGAAGAATTGGTCAGCACTAGGAGCCTTGGACCCTCAGTCATCCTACGCTTCATGACCATGACCAGTCAAACTTCCTTTCCATTCAAACCTCAAATCTTCTGCCCTTAAATCCATACACTCCTCCATCCAAGCACCTTCAAACCAAAGCCTCTCCTCTCCATTACTTTCTCTACTCCTTCCTTTGCTCCAAAACATCTTAAAAAGCGCAAGCTGAACAAAATCTACTTCCAACTTTCAGGTCTTTCAGTTGGTTCTTTAAGATTTGGGTCTTGGGTGTTTTTGGGCGAGTCCAGTCTTGTTCTGATCCAAGTGACCCATTTCATAGTTTTGGCTGCTTTGCAGTGAGAACCTACATCCATAGTGTCTAGTTGTATCAGTTTTGGAGCTTCAAATCAAATGAGATTTGCTTCCTTCTCTCTTGGGTTTCTCTCATTTACTTGTCTTCCAAATTCCAAATTCCAAATTCCAATTCAATTTCTTCATATAGATATGAACTGAAACCTTTGCCATCCCAAAACTCCAACACACCCCTTTTCAGCTTTAGTCTCTGCAATTCTCTTCTGAAAGTATTTTCTGTTTGTAAGAGATGAAGAGCACTGGAGTTTGGGAGAGAAAGCAGGTGATTAATGAGCTAATGCAAGGCTATGAGCATGCGAAACAGCTGCAGGGCGTTCATAGCCCATCTGCTGATACTGAATTGCTAAGTCAGAGCATCCTATCTTCCATTGGCAAAGCAATTAACATGCTGTTGTCAAGAGACTGTGAGGGAGAGACCCAGCCAACAGATTCTCGCTACTCAATTAGTGGAAGCCCCCACAGTGAGAACTCAAATGGGACTGCTTTCAGGGAAGATGAATGCAGAGTATTGTCCAAGAAGAGGTACATTTTTTCAATTGTAAATCCATGATTCCATTTGATTCCTTCCCTTAGAATTTTAGAATTTGAGTAGGATTCTGATGAGAGTTTGTATGTGCTGCAGAAAGATGGACCCAAAATGGACTGAACAGATTCGCGTTAGCGCCGGATCAAGCCTTGAAGGGCCTCCTCATGATGGCCATAGCTGGAGAAAGTATGGGCAGAAAGACATCCTTGGAGCTAAATATCCAAGGTGAGACTTGGCAGAAAGTACTCATAAAAGCCCCCCAAAACCATAGATTTCTCCTGTTCATCTAAAAGTGGATGTGCTCTTTTGCTTGATTCACATGTCCCATGGTGCTGCAATCACTAAGGCCATGAACATTTGGGCGCGTTACCTACCCATGTGGATGATCTACTCATGAGCATGTACTTCATAATCACATACATATATAATTACATACAGATAATTATATTAAAAATATACCTATAAAAATATTTTAATATTCAATCCAACAACATGAACGTGAACGGAATGAGTATCAAATTAGGTCCAGTACCAATTCAAGTGACAGTGAGTGTAGAATAGACTGATCAAAGGTGAGCCAAAATTAGCCTTATAGGACTCGACCGCATATATACAATATAGGGGACGAGGGTCCGCTTGATAGAATATTTGTGTATGTGTACACACATATTATAATGCTGCAATTTGCTAATTGTATATACCCCCCACTTGTGGATTGACTAGATATAGGCTTTGCATAATCATCACTCATCAGACCCATGTGAGTACCAATTAAAGGTGAAAGAGGAGTCAGCCCCGCATGCCAATTATCTTCCCAAAGACAAAAGTAGAACCCTCCATCCATCAATTCTCTGTATTCATCACATTTGATTATTAGATACCAACCACGAACCATCCCGTTTACAGCTTCATTAATCAAGACATGGACCAAATGGTCCCATCCTCAAAACCCTGCTTTTGAGTCCCCTTGCCATGTTTGTACGTACAAAGAGACCAAGTTGTTCACACATACATACAAATATACATATAACATACACATAAGAATCTAGTCTACATAGAGATTTTGGATCTTCCTTCTCTAAATTATAGGTTTCAATTTAACTTGCAGAGCCTATTACAGATGCACCCACAAGCATGTTCAAGGGTGCTCGGCCAGGAAACAAGTGCAGAGATCAGAAGAAGATCCATCAATCTTCAATATCATGTACCAAGGAACTCACACTTGTATGCAAGCACCCCATCTGGCGTCGCCGAAGCTGCAAGAAAAACAGCAGCAACAGCACCCACAACGACTACTCCTCAATTTCCGATCTGGTCTCAAAGTGAAAACTGAAGATTTGGACACCACCCAGGACCTGAATTCCTCTTCCTTCTCCTTCCCTCCTGCCATGGACTGTGGAAACTCTACAAATTGCACCTTCTCATCCACAATTATGGATAACCACTTCATGGGTAGCTTTTCTCCTCCATTTATATCCCCGGCGACATCGGAATCGAACTACTTCTCAGTATCCCCATGCCACCAGCTGAGCAGCTACGGCGGAGGGCCGAATATGCAGACGCCGGAATCCGAGCTCAATGAAATTATCTCAGCTGTGACCGCTGCATCGAATTCTTCATTGGGGGACTTGGATTTTCATTTGGATGAATTCGACCCGAATCTTCAATTCGACACCAACGCCTTCCTGTCTTAAACTTTTAGAGTCCTCTAATATTAACAAGAGAAGAAGAATAACAACACCCTCCAATTCTCTTCGAGTTTTGTGTTTGGATACTAGTATCAGATGCAACTGCTTTCTCTTTTTCTTCTTTCTTCTGTTTTTCTTTTCATTTGTAACAGTAATTGTATTTTTTTCCCCTCTCTTCCTGGCAGTAATTGTATCGAGATAAGAAGTATAAGTAGAAGTAGAAGAAGAAAATGCTTTTCTCTCTTTGTACGTATAGAAAGTACAAAAGCACTGCATGCTACATACATACAAAGGGATAGTAGTTAAATGGAAAATGATAAAAATAAATCCGAGTGCACTTTCTGAAAGCAAGCTTTTGGTTTGTGTGTGGCCCACCTGCATGTGTGTGAATCACGGGGGCTATAAACAAATGAGAAAGTTATGGTGTGGATTGGGTGTTCGCCAAATATCACTCAAATCATATTACATCACAACCCTTCATTTTAGGCTTCAAAGTTATGGTTGTAAAAGTGGTGTATTGTTATGATTCGATCCAAAGGTGGGTAAGAACTGGATCATTGGCTAATTGAAATGAGTCTTCATTAATGAGATTGGGCATGTGGAGGAGGGTTTGGATTGGTCAGAAGTGCGTTCTACAATTCTAAATAAAGGAGATTTGACTTTTCCAAGGGACACCTTTGGACTTCTTTGCCTACTTGGTTGTGATTGAGCAGGTGCGAAGGTCCTTTTGTATGGAGGATGAGACGAGTGGCACGTGGGAAGTGTTTTGGTGGGGAAGGTGGAAAAGGACAAAACAGGTCATGAGAAAACTATCTAGATTCTGTGCCCCTGACCAGGGTTATCTTTATTTGTTTTTTTTTGGATTGGTCCATGGCCAGGGTTATCTTCATTTATTTTATTTTATTTTTGGGTAAAAGGCCCATTTTTTTTTTTGGGTGCAGGCCCATGTTTTATTTTTTTTTGGAGTGAACCATGGTTTTGTTAGGGCTATCTGGGCCTTGTTTAGGACGAACTCGCATTTGTCCCGCTCACGTCCAGGGTAGATCCGGTAATTCTTCCTTGAAGGGGCCACTATATAAAAATAAATTTTGTGAGAGAGTCATATAGGAAAAATACATAAAGTTTTCAAAATATTCCTGAATTTTGGGGGACGATGGACCTGCCAGCCCTCCTTGTTTCCACCAGTGTCCATGTCCATTTTTCTTCGTGGAGTCAAAGTCCTCATCTCAATCCGACAGGATTATTTTTCCATTTGGAGTAGTTATCAGGTACACAATTTGTTTAGTGCATACCTATGCACAACTCATAGTAGGGCCCGCCTGGTAGTCCATCTGACTAGACCACATACCCAACCCCCCACCCCCACGATCCCCATCCCCCTCGGTAGTCAATCATGCCCTGAGTTTGCCCGATGAATGGATTAGACCATTGGGTTGCTTGTGCACCAACTTTAGATGGTGGAAATTTGTGTGACGTGGATGAAATGGTTATGATGATTAGAAGGGATTGATTTTTCTTATATAGGAGGGGCCCAACCAAATATTTATATTCCCCCAAGCCCATCATCATATGGGCCTTACAATGAGGTGTGCATGGAAGGTTCCCTAAGGTGTGCATGGATGAGGCCCATTTTTTTCTTTTCACATACCTCATATACCACACCCTCAACCTTTTACATGTTCACACACACACACACACACACAAAAGACACCCCTTTTTCTTCTCCTCTTATTTTTTATTATGGGGTCCATGTTTAGTCAATCTAATCTTTTCACCCCTACCCACTCACACGCGCGCACCCACGAATAGTCACAAGTCCAAGTTTGACAATCATCTAACTTTTTCTTATTATTGGATTGAAATCATAATAAAATAAGGCCTCTAAACCATTAGATTTTAGGGTCATGAATCAAAAGGTTAGGATGATCTTCTAGACTCAAGATTTCGTATATATGTAGGTCTCATGTGAATCTTTCCATCCAATGGACTTCTATGATCAGCATGCGTCCCAGTGAGCTCAACCAAGCGAGGCATTTTCTCTTAAGAAATGTTCGGGTGTAGTATAGCAATCCCCCGTGTGTGTGTGTGTGGATAGTTATCCAGTGTGCCCGGTGTACATCTTGCACACTAGGATCGTGACCTACTTGATCGTCTATCCAACTGGACCACACACACAACCCCCCCTGAATTTCACATGCTCCTTGGGTTGTGTACTCATCTAAATGGACTAGATCATTGGATCGACTGCACACCCATCCAAATTGACCATACACAGTTAAAGTTGTGGGGCCTAGATGAAGATGAAAGGGGTTTAGGGATGGAGCTGACTTTTTGCAAAGATGAAGGGCCCATGGAGATCTTTCGATCCCCCAAGGTCCTAGTCCCATGTGAGCCCCACGTTGAGGTATGCACACCGATCTAAGTACTATATATATTATTATATTAATTATCCTTTACAAACCTTTTTTGTGCTCACCTCATAATGGGGCTCGCTTGATGACCTAGCCAAACAAACGACACATAGGGACCCCTCCGAATTACTCTACCACCTTTTCTTACACTTTTTTTACACTCCTCCGAATGGATTGCATCATTGGATCAACAGGTCTATTTTAAAAAGGTTAATCTTATTTTCCATTGTTGAAGGGGTTAGGATCATTAGATAGGGCCCATATTTTGTACACAAGTAGACTACAGCTAGATGAAGAGATCTCTATAGGTCTCATCCTAAGTGGGGCCCCAAGTGGGCCCTCTAATGAGGTGTCCATGGAAGCTACTGCACTGAGGTTTTCATTTCTTTCCATGCTTTCCAGTATTTTTGGTAATGCATTATTTAGGAATAGAGAGTCTTAAATGATATTGGAATAATTCTATCAATTGTTATTTGATTTGATTCACTGCGGTTGGTTACTAAATTAGGTGAAGGTAGAGAGCTATTTGAACGCTTGGTAAATAAAAGTAGTCTACATTGTAGTTCAAACGCAAATTATGCCCCAGAGATATATATATATATATATATGGAAAATATTCATTTGTGTCCATCTCTCACCATATTAGCGTGAGGGACAACATAGTGGGGCTGATTTTATGATACATTCGAACCATCTACATACATGGGATCCCCTGAATTACATTGCATCCATCGAGTCTTCACCTATCCAATTGGAATGGACCGTTGGATTGAAGGTATGATTTTTTTCCTTAATAAAAAGTCCTTAAATTTGTGGGCCACGGATGAAGGGGTTAGAAGCATGGGTTGACCCCAAACTTAATATATGGGCCCATCCAAGAAGGCTATTTTTCCATCTCCTCAAGTCCCACGATTAGTGGGGCCCTACGTGAGCTCTATTAAGTTTGTCACTCACCATATGGCGAGGGAAGAATGCTCATGAATATCTCTTTATATAGATATATATTGGATTTATTCTAGTTCTCACCGATTATATGAGAACTTTCAATGGGGCCCAATTGTGGGTCCCATTTGGGGATGGGATTAGGGGGGATGGAAAGATCTATGTGAGACCACCCAAAGTAATAAGTTTGACCCCAATCCCATGCAGCTAGCTCCTTCATCCGTGGCCCACAAGTTTAATGGTTTCATATTAAAAAAAAAGATTTAACCCTCAATCCAACGGTTCGGTTCGTTTGGATGTGTGTCAATCCTTTGGATTAGTAGCCTTAGGGGGGGGGGGGGGGGGGGGGTCCCTATTTTTTGCATGGCTCGAATGGTTTGCTAGGTGGGCCCCACCAATAGATCTACTGGAAGCACGTTCTCACCTGAATATTTCCGCGCGCGTATATATATATATATATATAGGGAGATGCTCCTATGGGAGATATCTCTCACCTTATATGAAAGATAAGGGTGGGGGCCCTCACATTTAAGTTTTTGGCATTGGATATGAATGTGAGGGCCCCCACCCAATCTCTCATTTAAGGTGAGAGATATCTCTCATAAGAGCATCTCACATATATATATGGGGGATATTCTTGTCTATCCTTCCTTGACCATGGGACAAACTTAATGGGGCCCACTTGGGGACCCACTAATCATGTAACTTGTGGGGGGATGGGAAGAGACACATTGGATGAGATCATATATCAAATTTGGGGTCAATCTCATGCCTCTAACCCCTTCATCCGTGACCCACAAGTTTAATAATTATATATTAAAGGAAAAAAATTTGACATTCGATCCAACGGTCCAATCCATTTGGATAGGTGAATATTCAATGAGTCTAGTGTACTTAAGGAGGTTCCATGTGTGTGGATGGTTCGGATGTGTTATAAAGTCAACCCTACTATGTTGTCCCTCACCATAACATGGTGAGGAATGGATACACATGAATATTACTATATATATATATATACATGGGAGATGCTCCTATGAGAGCATCTCTCACCTTACTATGAGAGCTAGGGTGGGGGCCCCTCGCATCCATATCCAATGCCAACAACTTAAATATGAGGGCCCCCACCTTATCTCTCATAGTAAGATGAGAGATGCTCTCATAGAAGTATCTACCACATATAGATGAAAGAGGGAAAAAAGGGAGCTAAACAAATAAAATGTAAAAAGAAAGAGGGGAAAAAGGGCAGTGGTGCATCTCATGCTTTGCAAAAGGTGGGAGACCCGATTGGGAGGCAAAGGGGAGATAACCATCGTTTGGGTTTTTCTTATTGTTTTCACTTTCTTGCTTTTATATGAGATGTATAGATCACTGGATAAGAAGCAGTAAAGGACGGATGGAATGAGTCCTTACCAAAGTGAGTGAGGACGATATTCATAGGACTGTGTCTCATATATATATATATATATATATATGAGCATGGCATAAGCATGGCTCTTCGAAGCTGAAGCTTACCTTATCCTAAGCTAAAATAGTGCCGGTCCCACAAACCAAAGTTGATTATATCTATTTTTGGATGATGGAATTGGAAAATCCAGTTCTGAACTAATTGGGTTTATCTTGATTTTGGAGATGATCATTATGCAAAAAAACAACGATAATGGACTTTGATTTATAGGACCAACACTGTTTCAGCTTAGGATAAAGTAAGCTTCAGCTTATGAGAGCTGATTCCTATATATATAGGAGATGCTCATATGATAGATATCTCTCACTTTACTATGAGAGATAAGTTATGGGTCATCACATTTAAGTTGTTGGCACTGGATGTGGATGTGAGACCCCCACTTTATCTCTCATAATAAGGTGAGAGCATCTCACCTTATTATGAGAGTTACTGTGAGAGTTACTCCCATAGGAGCATCTCCCTATAGGGAGATGCTCCTATGTGAATAACTCTCACAGTACTATAAAAGTAAGGGTAAGAGCCCTCACATCCATATCTAATCCCAGCAGCCTGAATGTGAGAGGGGTAACTCTCACGGTACTATAAAAGTAAGGGTGAGGCCCCTCACATCCATATCCAATGCTAACAACTCAAATGTGAGAGACCCCACCTCTTGCTCATATATATATATATATATAATGCTCCTGAGAGACACAGTCACGGTACTATGAGAGTAAGTGGCGGTTGTGAGAGTAAGAGGCTCTGCCTCCCTTATCGTGAGAGTTACTCTTATGGGAGAGTGTTATATATATATATATATATATATATGAAATTCTCAAAAACTCTCCTGTCTCAGAAGAGAAATTTTTGTCTTTATTTAACAGCGAATAATTTATTAGTATTTTAAAAGTATTTATAAAAGATCTATATTTATAGGATAATGTTTCAGTAACCCCAAATCTAAGCATGTAAAGATTTTCAGGCCGTAAACGTGATGTCAAGTTGATGAGATCATGGCCGTTCATCAACAGTACCTCATTGGCTAAACAATCTAGCCACCCATAATTCTATATGTAGCAAAGAGAAGAAAGGAAAAAAAGTTGCATTCATCCTTATCTATTATTAGGAATGTGTGGCCAGCTCATATGCAATTGGAGAGAGAGAGAGAGATGGCAACGTGACTTAAACGCAGTGATGTCATGGAAGAATCGATGAAGCCGCACCATACTCATAGCCCAAGAAGAAAATAGCATTTGAATATCTCTAGATCTGAACAAAAAACAAGCATCCAAACCCTTGCCCCTTTCCATTCACTTTCCCTTTTCTTCCTCCTTTATCTGCGTTCCCACTTCCCATCACTGGACCACTGTAACGACAAAAAATGTGGAAAAAAAGGAGAGGAGTCTTCGTCAGGGCTCAGGATAAATTACATGTAGTGTTGAAGCCCACAGGTTCAAGGATATGATAAGAGAGTTAGGGACTCGGAAGCAAATAAAAAAAAAAGGGAAAAATCAGACTTGTGGTCATTGGGCTGATGCCAATCAACGGCATGGGGATGAGATGGTAAATATTGAAGCAATTCATGCTTTAGAACCAAAAGTTCGCACATCAACTTTCTTTTTGGACTCTGTTGATATTTGGATCGGTCTGAGTGGTCAATGTTCAAATACCTGTACACATGAGTGATGTATAAATTTGATATTATAAAAATATATTAGTATAAGAATATGTTCCTCATAATTAATATATGAATTTAGATTTTGAAGGAGTGCAATTTATTTGAAGATTTAGCTTAAGATGGATCGGAATGGAGAAATAAAATTCATGGTGTCGCCGACCTCAACATAGTTGAAATAAGGCTTTGATGATGATTTAAATTTAGAGTAATATGCATATGCGTCAAAGTCCACCGTGGATAAAATATGGATTCAACCCATTTACATCCATAGACCTGTGGCATGGGTTCGAACCTGTACAGAATGTTACGCACCGGCGGACTTACTGTGAGGGGTTGGGGCCCACCCATACTTGAAAAAGACTTAAAAATCTTAAAAAGCCCCCCACAATTTCTAGATATATATATTATTTATGCCCCCCCTGCGCCCCCCCATCTCCTGGGTCCCACTGGCCTGTGGTGGGTCGAGGAATTGATACTCTCAACACTAAGTGGGCTTCATACCCTGGTGCAATCAAAAGATGGTTGTGAGCAGTTCTCCCATGAATTAAAAGGACACATTAGGTCTCTGTTCATTACTAAATACTATCTGCTACTCTGTTTTTTTTTTTTTTTTAGAAAGTGGCAGCCTGGAGAGTGCAGGAGACCTTAATAATTATATATCAAATGGGCAATGCCATGGTGGTTTGCACAGTTTGAAATCTTCACCTAGGCAAAGAAAGGAAAAAAAAAATGATTCAGATTTTTACCATTGTGGTGTTGTTTGGGATATAGACCGTCGACTATTGGGTGGCTATCAAATGAATGGTTCGGATCCTGCATTTGCAACGTCCTGATCAATTTAAACATGCATGATTGTGATGGGTTGTAGGTGGGCGGTGGGCCTTGCAATGTTTACTCCATTAGAGTCGTGCCGCCACAATTTCCACCTCTTCGGACTGGGGGCCATGTCTCACCAATATACCATTCCTAGGAAGGATGACTTCTATGTAGTTTCCTCGAAAAGCTTTTTGGTTTCAAAGATTGTATCCATCTAACATTCAACTTTTCCTTGTAGAACATCTATCAATTCCATAATTCCCTGAATGACTGTTTTGTCAAAGGTTCTCAATTGAGTATTGGAAAATTAAGATGGGACTTCTATCAGGTATGATTCATCCACTGTTGGCTATTGGAAAACTCAGTGGCTATACATCCACGTGGGCCCCACTGTTCATGAGACTTGGGGGGATGGAGATAGACTTTTTGAATGGGCTTATACATCAAGTTTGTGATCAATCCCATGCTTCTAACTCTTTCATCCGCGGGCCACAAATTTAATAACTCTATATTAAAAAAAAAATTGACCCTCGATCCAACGGTCCAATCCTTTTGGATAGGAGAAAACTAGATGGATCTAGTGCATTTAAGGTCGTCCCATGTACGTAGATGGTTTGGATGTATTGTAAAGTTGGCTATACTATGTTGTGCCTCACCATAATATGGTGAGGGATGGATGCTCATGAATATTTTCCATATATATATATATATATATATGAGTTATTAGATGGCCTGGTGAGCATCTTGCACACTGGGGGTAGGCCAACTTGATGGTCCATCTGAGGAGACCACACACACACACCCCTAACTTCAAATGGGGCCCACCTTTGCACACATCCAATGTACTGTACACCGTTGGAGCAACTGCACACCCATTTGAATGGACCGTATATCGTTAAATTTGTGTGGCCCAGATGGAAGTGATGATGATCAGGGAGGGCTAATTTTTTACAGAGATGAAGGGCAACGGGAGATCTTTCGATCCCCTCTGTCCCAGTCCGATGTGGGGCTCCATGTGGACCCCATGTTAAGGTACTTTTGCATTGATCCTGCACTGGAATAGTACTCATATATATATATATATATTTACATACATATACATATATATATATATTTATATTTATATCCGTTTTTTGCATGATGGAATTGGAAAATTCAGTTCTAATTGGATTTATTTTGATTTTGGAGACGACCATTATGCAAAAAACAACGATAATCGACTTTGATTTTTTGGGACTAGCATTGTTTTAGCTTATGATAAGATAAGCTCCAACTTAGGAGAGCTGACCCCTCTATATATATGGCTCACATGGGTAATATTTGTACATTATCATGCTTGTTTATACTAATTTACGCCAAGTCAGGTGTTAAAATGATGTGTATGTGAGCCCACTTTCACATAAATTTCCACACCTGGCCCCTCACTAAACTATTTCAAATCCTCTGTATCAAAAGCGTTAGTACAGTTGTGAAAAACGATGGCTTTTTTATTCATGTGCCCCATCAAAAACCTTTATTTTTTAATTTTTGTGGAACCCTAATTCAAGATAGGAACCATTCATTTTCGTTATATGGCTAAAAGCATTTAGGATGTTAAATTTCTTATCTTAATCTATCATGGATTTTGAAAACTTTGTTGAAAAATCTAGATTGCTAGATCTAGTTCTCCAAACTTTTGTGGGCTGCCAATTCACGATCTAAAGTGTTCATCTTCCTCATATGGCTAAAAATGGCTAAGGTAAACTTCCTTGTTTCAATTTTATATAGATTTTGAGAAATTTGTCAAAAAAAAAAAAAAAATTGTACTCATTTACTCATCTATTTTTATTTATTTATTTTTTATTATTATTATTTCTGGCTTAAAGGTCATTTGAATTCAAAAGGATAGAAAGAAACAAAGCAAAGCCCCAAAAAAGTAGGGCTTATAATCTCCCCCACCCACCCCACCCCCCAAAAAAAAAGAAAAAAAAAAAAGGGCACAATAGCTTGCTATACAAGGCACCATAAAAAGGAAGAAACAAAAGGAATAAAAGAGATCCAAGAGCAAAACAGCATCCTAAATATATCCAACAATTGGATGAGTAAACCTCATCTTAGTACATCCAACAATTAGATGAGTAAAATGAGTAAACCTCATCTAAGTACATCAAACAATTAGATGAGATTTACTCCTCTAATTGTTGGATGTACTTATTTACTCATGAAAAACAATGATTTTAACGAACATTGAAATGTGTCGTGAGCATCATTTGCATATGTATCAGACTCACATGTATACCAATTGTGCACGTGAATCAATTAAGTATGTAAACAAATGACTCCTTATTATGCCTTTTTATAAGGAGGATAAATACTTAGTTTTTTTTTCTCCTAATTGGTATTGGACTCCTATTAAAGGTGAAATCCAAAAGGTGCATCAAATACTCTCCCCTTTGAAAGGTAATAAATCGATGCAAAGTGATGGGCTTACCTACATCTCAAACTTAAACCCTTACTCATCTCTTTGATACTCCTTTGATAAACCAATTTTATTATGAACTCCTACAAATTCAGTACCAAATATGTAATTAGGTCCTAAATGAAGTTAGAAACATATCGTGCAATTCCTTGCTAAATACATATGTATTGATTTTAACACAAAGAAGCCCATTTGTCGGCATGAGATTGAATTCTTAAAAAACAAAAATCAAAGAAAAATAATTTATGCTTTCATAAAAATGAACGTAGAGGTAGATGAAAAATGAATACCTAGCCACCACCTTGGTAAATTCAATCTAAGGCATTTAGGACCACATCTACATATTACTTTATATTCTTTGCTCCTCACCTCAGACTAATTTTACCATGAATCTCTAGGACCTACTTGTTTGCATTAAAATACATAGGAATTGAATATATAAGGTGGGTAAAAATGAAAATCAAAGGTTAATTTCAAAAAATGAGTATCAAATAGCATCTTATCTTAATTCTATTTCCATATGAGAATATATTGTTTGATGTTTATTTTTAGAAGCTCAGCTTTAATCTTCATTTTTAACCATTCGATGTATTCTAATGGAAACAAAAAGGCCCTAGTAATTCAATTTTATGCATGCAAACTGTAAAATTATCGTAAAATATCTTTGTTTGTATGCAACCAATAACTGGAATCCCAATCCTCAAAGGCAACCCATCCACTAAAAATCCGCGAGGTTTTTCAGTGGGTCCTTTAAAGTTGAGTTTTCCAAAATTTCATGGGACATAGGAATTTCACTTGAACAAGAGTTGGACCCACCTTTAGATTGATTATAACTGTATAAATTTGAGGATTTTACGGGAAAAGTTCCAATATGTGGCCTTTGTACGAAAAAGTCCCTCCTAGCTTAGCCAGCACAAATGGGGTCCGTCAAACCTTGTTTAGTTTTTTTTTTTTTTTTTGAAACTTGAAAGGAGCGACGCTAGTGTCAACCCCCATCTCTTTCTCGTACAAGTCCTCTATTGAAATTGATCTGATCAAATCAGATCAGATCCCCTTTCAGTCTAATCGAGAGAGAAGATGAAGCGATCATAGGACATAGATGAGGATTTGACGGTTCTAGGTAACCCATTGATGACGAACATGAAGAAGAGGAGAAAGGCCGAAAAAGAGGAAGGGGAAGAAGACTACTTGAAGAAGGGCTATTTCTCTTCTTAAGGTACTCTTCTTCCCCTTTCTCTTTTTCTTCGTGTTCTTCATCAACGGTCATCTACAGCTGTCACATCCTCATATCTATACTGTGATCGCTTCATCCTCCCTCTCGATTACACTGAAATGGGATCTGATCTGATTTGATCAATCTTAATAGAGGACTAGGACTTGTACAAGAAAGAGATGGGGGCGGCGCCATCTTGGATGAGCGACATGAGTGTCGCTCTTCTCAACTTAGAAAAAAGAGCCAAATAAGGTCTGACGGACTCCGTCTGTGCTGCCCGAGATGTGAGGGAGTCCGTCAGTGCTGCCTGAGATGTGAGGGACTTTTTCATGCAACTGCCATTTATCGAGAAGTTTTTTGTAAAATCCTCTATTAATTTTCTTAAAATATTTTATTCAGGTATCTTATAAATGATCAATTAAGCAGTGGACTGAACTCGTATTAAAGTAAAATTTGGGCTCGGTCCCAGGTTCCTGAATTTATTCATTTATTTATTTTGAACTATATTTATAGATAAATCGACCCACTGGGGAGCTTGTAGAGCTTCCACCAATAGTTTTCTCTCTTTCTCCACCTCTCTACCTCAAATGTCTGTAGTCCCTCCCATCTCTCTTCATATCCCTCTCTCGCTTCATGAGTCAGGTAGTCTCTCTCTCTCTCTCTCGCTCTCAATGTTGTTATTGAGATCTTCTCTTCTTTGAATGCAAAGCTTGGTCTGACTCCAACTAATAGACCACCGGGCTCTATTGTGACTCCTTTTGTAGTCGTTGCTAAAACCTTTACTGTGATTTGTGATTTCATCTCAATATGGCTTAATTCATTACTACTTGGCGTATGTTGTATGGAACGTAAACATTAAATCTGCATATCAAGTGTATGTTGTAATGCTTGGAGGAAACATTGACAAAATTTGGATGTAATCTGTTTCTATATAGGAATTAGCCATGTAATTGGTGATAACAAACAAACATAATTACTTTAACAATATAAAGAATTCATTACACACCCAATAAGTGCATTTACTAGAATGGCTTTGCCTCAGTTTAAGTATAGATGTTTAGCTTTCAACCTTGTTTGAGAATGAACTAGGTGCCATGGTGGTGAGGATTTTCATTCCTCAATGATGAAAAATCTTGGGTTTGATACCTCTTTTAAGAGAGGCAGTTTTTAATGTTGTAAAATGTATACAAATCTCGACCAAGTCACATTACTTGATAGTGACTCAAACGAGTTGAACGAGTTTGCCAATGTGGCAAGTTGAGTTGCCGCAAATTTCTGCCCTAGGGAGTTGTCCATATAACTTGATTGGCGAATTGTCGAGCAGAGTGAACTCAACTGACTAACTGAGTTGGAAAACAATGGTAATGGTCGGCATACCTTATGCAAGATCAGTAATGCCCATTTTTTTCTCTCTCCTCAACTTAAAATTTCAAATGTGGGACATGTTCTTCATTATATTTTGTTCAATCCTGTATTTATAATTCATCAAGCAGATTGTCTTGTTCTCTACATTACTGTAATATAACTTTTCTTTTCACAGCGTCATATAATTGCAAGAAATAGAGAAATAATAGTCATTTCAAAACACCAATCCTTCTTGCACACTCCACACTGTCGTCCAATATCCTTTTCAAGTCTTACTTATTGTCCCATTTTTCATTTCATGAAACATAATGCTCTTTAGATTTCCGACTGAATTTTTGGAAAAAAACTTAGAGTAGTTTCATTAATTGACTGTGTTATTTTCTTTTGTAAATAACATGGCTATTTATAGAGTAAAATGAAAATGATCAATCTAACCGAGGAAACCTGATCAACATTATAAGGAAAATGAGAGAACCTTACCACATCATAAATCAAATCTATAACTGAAGCCATTAATCTCTTAGGTTTGTTAGGTCAACTATTCTACAAACTATACATTTTTTGCACGCAAGAGCCAATGATAATAATAATAATAAGTGAATTACTTCGCCATCTCTGCTATTGTTGGATCTCTAGGTACTTGTAAGTGAAATACTTTGCCTTCTCTGCTGTTGTTGGATAGGTACGTGCACAGAGCTACCTGCCTGCCATTTAATGTTGCTCCATGCAGAAGGCATGAGCTTCACAAACATCACCTTTGTGAATGAGAGGATGCGAACCCAACATCTCCTGCAACAACTTGAGCTGCTTGTAACGAATCTCTTTGGCCATAAGTTGTGATATGGCTACCACACCCAGGGGCGGAACTGTGGGGGTGGGGTGAGGGTGGGATTGGGTGGTGCTGGCAGGGGCCATGGCCCCCTCTTTATTACAAAGAACCCCTTGAGATATAATAAAACTCAAAGCTATTCTTAGCAATGGCTCCCAAGAAATTTTTTTTTTTCAAAATGGCACTCCCAATGTGTTTATCCTGGTTCTGCCCCTGACTACACCACTATGGTTGACGGAGGTTGGAAAGAAGAGTCTCTCATCCAACTTGGGCACAAGCTAGGGATACCACCTCCAATCCCCGTTGCTCTATTTTACATTAGCTTAACACTTCTTTCTCAGACAGTGTCTTTGAAGTTATGTATGCCTACATCACAATCACCACAACTCATGTAATGGCTCCTAATGACAAACATAAGGTGATATGCTCATATAGGGTTGGGGGTTTATTCATAAAAGGCCATTAGGGAAGAAAAAGTGAAACCAGGTAAAAAGCACTATCCAATAACTTGCAGGTTGCTACAAAAAAAATCTTGCAGCTCGAAACCTCTAAGAAAATTGATTGATTTGGCTCATCTCACTGATTCCAAATCCATTGACACCCTGATGGAAATGAATGTTAAATATCATAAAGACTATGGTGATCCAATTCCTAATCCTACATTATACCAGCGATTGGCAGGAAGCCTTATATACTTGACTGCAGCATGTCCTGACATTTCATATGTGGTGAATCTTGTAAGCCAATTCATGATTGACCCTCAACATCATCATCCAGCTGTTGTCTTTCGCATTGTATAATATCTTCGAGGAACTCCAAGTCGTGGCTTGTTTTTTTCTTCCACCTCACCACTTCGCCTCACCACTTATGCTGATGTTCACTGGGCCAGTTATAAGGACACTCGTCGCTCCAACACTGGTTGGTTTATGTTTCTAGGTGATTTTATCATTTCATGGAAATGTAAGAAACAAGAGCGAGTATCTTTTTTTTTCCTTTTGCTAGGTTGCAAAAGTATGTCGCTAAGAAAAGGGGATTAAATCACACCCCACACCCAAAAAAGAAGAAGAATAAAAGCCGAAGAGGCCCAAAAGAAGAACACTGCTATACAACAGAGGAGACAAAAGAAAGAGGGACTGGAGAAAGAGAGGAAGGGAGTAACAGAGAAATGAAAAATGCATTCATAAGGTTGTCATCCTTGAATGTTGAAGGAGCTGCAATAGTCTCTAAGGATCTGACTAGAGGAGGTCCCTTTCAGACTCTTGAGAGATTAGGATATGTTGGCCGTAGAATAATTCTATATTTTCAGGGGACCCATCTTGCGGTTGGAGAAAACCAGAGTACATCTTGCCTTCCAAATAGAGAAACAGGTTGATAGGAAAATTGCTCCAACGCCTTTGATGGCTTAAGTATCCGCACCATAAGATAGGCAGTTCCATAGAGGGGTGGGGATGTTTTGTTGGTTGGCAGTGTTGGGTAAGGTCTCTGACAAACAAAGGACAAGAGGTTTTAGCTTGGAGATTCTTTCAGACTTGTGCTCTCTTTGTGGGGAGGAGGGAGAGACTATAGATCACCTATTTGTCCATTGCAAATTCTCTTCTCTCTTCTTTCATCTAGCATAAGTCACTTTCTAGGTGTGGTGTCTCGTGGTGTGTGTTCCCAAGACTTTGATGCGGTTGATGGAGGCTTGGTGCTTCTTGTCTCTTCATTGGTGTGGGGCTACTCTTTGGCGGCTATTTTCCTTTGCGATATGTGGTCTATTTGGACGGAGAGGAATGAAAGGATTTTTTTTTTAGTCTTGGTGGTGTAGGGTGAGGGGGATCGACTCCCGTTGGGGACCTTCTTTTTAAAGTATTCTTAAAAGTAGGTAAATGGCCATTGCCAAGGAAAGAGTTCAGTTGTGTGAGGTTTGACGATGTTTTTCACAATTGGGAAGCCACTCTTTATTGTGGTCCTTGTATGAGTAAGAGGATCAAGAGTTGGATTCCCCCTCTTGAGGGAGTTTTGAAGTTTGATGTAGATGGAGTAACTAGGGATAACACCAGGTCTGTCCAGTATTTTGGTGTTGGTTTTTTTTTTTTTTTTTTTTTTTTTGTTTTGTTTTGTTTTTTGTTGGGGGGGTGGCGGGTTGTGAAGGTGTTTGTTGTTCTCCAAGTCTTTATGTCTTAAAGACTCTAATGAGGCGGAGTTGTCGGCTATTTTGGAGGTTATCTGTACGGTCGTCAGTAGTGGCGGACCCCGAATTTTTGTTTGAGTTGGGGCGAACGATGTTCAATAGAAAGTCAGTCATTATTTTTAAATCCTAATTCTAAAATAAGGGTCCATATTTAACCCAAGTCTTATAGCGACATCCTAATTATGAAACAATGGCCCATTTGATTCGTATTGAATTCATGGGGATTCTATGCAGCACCTTCTAACCTAAGGGGATAAATTGAAAGAAGCAAAGTTGAAAATCCTTTAACATCCAAAACTAGCATTAAATAGGACCTTTGATCATCTCTCCATGTCATTAAAATAATTATTGTCATGATTCTCGATAAAGAAAGTTAAAATCCAAAAATAGTAAAAGTAACAATGAATCTATTTTTGGATTGAAATCTCAATTGGGTGTTTTTGGTCTCGTGCGATTGAAGGTTCTCTTATTAGCTTTATAATGATGAAAAGAAGAAGTTTCTTGTGTTGTTTAGACTAGGGCTTTTATCTTTTATTTTCTTATTTGCAAACTGAAAGGCACTGGAATTAGAGAATATACTAGATAGAGAATTTGAATGCACGGTCATAGCCCCATATTGTTATTGGTTAAAGGTTACAATTTTTATTAGTATCTCACATTTATCTGTGGCGTTTGGGTTATCTTTTAAATTAGTATATGTGGAGGTTATGGTTTTGATTTTTTTGAAGTTTTTATTTTGAGAGAGAGTGTGGAATACTTGCACGATCCAGAGGGGCAGAAAGAGACCGGAGACCCTAAAGCAAAGACTGTAGGGATTTAGGGTTTTCATTGAAAGTGAGTGAGATGGATTTAAGGTTTTCGTTGAGAGTGAGAGATGGATTTAGGGTTTTCATTGTGAGAGCCTTTGTTAGGGTGGGGCGATGGGTTTGTGAATACTAGGCATGTGCCATTTGCCTATAGCCATTATGGGCCTTTTCTAGATCAAACTAGGGCAGACGCCCTAGATACCTAACACATGCGTTCGCCCCTGTTCATTAGTGTTCATCATTTGAAGCTTTTTGTGGAGAGTGATTCATCTAATGTTATCTCATGGGTTTCGGCTACTAGCGGGGGTCTGTGGAAGTTACATGTTATTCCTAACTAGATCAAGACTTTATGTTCTTTGATTCAAGTCGAGTTTTCTCATGTTTTGAGCCAATTGTATGGTTGATGCTTTAGCTAAGCAGGGGGTAGATTGTGTTTCTCCTTTTGTTGTTAACAATTTATAATTTCTTGTGGGCAGTTGATATAGCTCTTATATAGCATTTTGGTCTTCCGGGTTTGTCCAGTGTATTTTGAAACTTCCTTTTTTAATACATTTTAATTTTTGATTAAAAAATGGTCAGTTAGACTCTTAGTTGAGGCTTGGGAGGGAGGTTCAAACATCCCACAGATAGAACTAGCTTCCAAGAGCAAGTAACTAAATCTTCAGCAGAGGTAGAATACAGTGCAATGCCTTTTTCTTGCTCAGAAATCCTCTGGCTTACTAGACTTCTTAAAGAAATTGACATTCATGTTCCCACCTCTCTTTATATTTATGTTAACAATACTAGTTCAATTCGACTTACACTCAATCTGGTCTATCATACCTTGTATAAGTGGTTCTTGAGTTGGATTGCTCCTCTTGAGGGAGTTTTTAAGTTTGATGCAGATGGTGCAACTGGGGGTAACATCGGGTCCATCAAGTATTTTGGTTTTGGGGGGGGGGGGGGGGGGGGGGGCGGGCGTGGGAAGGGGGGAATGGTAAAGGGGAGGTGTTGATGGTGTTCTCCAAGTCTTTTAGGTGTTAAAGATTCTAATGAGGCGGAGTTGTGGGCTATTTTGGAGGTTATCCGCATGTTCGTTAGTGTTCATCATTTGAAGCTTATTGTGGAGAGCGATTCATCTAATATTATCTCGTGGGATTCAGCTACTGGGGGGGGGGGGCGGGGGGCGGGGGTACCATTTTATTCTTAATCAAGACTTTATTTTCTTTGATTCAAGTCAAGGTTTCTCATGTTTTGAGCACGGCCAGTTGTATGGTTGATGCTTTAGCTAAGCAAGGGGTAGATTGTCTTTCTCCTTTTGTTGTTTACAATTTATAATTTTTGTGGGCAGCTGTATAGCTCTTATATACCATTTTAGTCTCCCAGGTTTGTCCGGTGTATTTTGAAACTTCTCTTTTTAATGCATTTTAATTTCTAATAAAAAATGGGGCAGTTCCAAAGACTCTTAGTTGAGTGTTTTTTTTTTTTTTTTTGGGGGGGGGGGGGGGGGGGGGGGGGGGGGGGGTGGGGTTTGTTGGTTCAAACATCCCACAGACAGAACTAGCTTACAAGAGCAAGTATCTAAATCTTCAATAGAGGTGGAATATCGTGCAATGCCATTTTCTTGCTTAGAAATCCTCTGGCTCACTAGACTTTTTAAAGAAATTGACATACATGTTCCCACCCTATTTCTCTTTATGTTGATAATACTACTTCAATTCGACCTACACTCAATCCGGTCTATCATGAGCGCACTAAACATATTGAGGTAGAGTGTCATTTTATCTCAAAGAAATTATATGACAAGCTTATATCACTTTTGCTTGTTTTATCCTCAGATCAGCTTCAGATATATTTACATAGGCAATGACTCAAGCGACACAAATTTTTAGTATCCAAATTGATGTTCTTTGATCCACATCAATTTGAGGGGGATTGTGAAGGAACATAATTTCAAATATATCCTTTGGACTACCATATTGTACAATCTCTTACTATTCCACATATGTCGTAGGAATATATAATGTAATTTGTTAGGATTGTGGATTGATTTTAATTCTCTCGTTGAAGCAATTATAATTGCTAAATATACATTATAAGGGAACCCCGAGGGGTAACTCAGTTGGCTTAGGATTGCAGTTTGCTCCGGAAGGTTGAGTCGAAACTGCACTACCAAATTGGGGCCATAGGGAATTTACCCGTCCTCCTAGGCCCGTAGGGATTAGTTCGGCCCCAAGGGCCGGGACACCCTCCATTATAAAAAAATAAAAATAAAATAATAATTAAATATACATTATAAGGGATGATCAATCTACAGGGGAGATCACTACAATTTTCCCATCATTATCTTCTATATCATTATTATTTGGTTGGAAAGGAACAATTACATTTTCAATAACAAAAGTAAATTGGTGGAGGCTATTTTTGCATTTATTATTTTACATGTTTCAGAGTGGGTGTGTCCAAGAAAGGAGTTTAAAGAGGTGGCTTTGGAGGATTTAAATAGATTTTGGGCAGCTCATTTTCAAAGGGAATGGGTCTCTAAATCTTTGAACAGTGCTTGTGGGATTGTCCTCCCATAGGTTTCTCAAAGTAAACTTTGATGGAAGTCATGTTCAAGCCATTTAAAGAGGTGGGTTTGGAGTTGTCATTAGAGACTGGAATGGCATTGCAGTAAGGAATTTCTTTGGGCCGATGGATTCCAAAGATGCTAATGAATCTAAAATTAATGCTCTATTTGTTGGTTGTAGCGTTTGGCATAAGTTGGAAGGTGTTAATGCTATCATTGAAGGAGATTCCTTTTGATCTATTTAGTGGAGAGTAGGAAATTGTTCTCATCTTTTAAGATTGGCTGATTTGGTGGAAGAGGTGTAGGATATCTCGAGTCACTTGGGTGCTATTTTTTATCATATGTTTCGTAAGGCTAATGTTTTGGTAGATAAGCTCACTAAGGGGTGTTTTGTTCTCCTTCATCTTTTGATGTATAGCTTGTTTGGAGGTTTATTCTGTGTTTTACTCCTTTCTTGGGTTCTCCCCTCTGATTAATAAAATTTACCATTTAAAAAAAAAAAAGAACAGTATTGGTGCTCTTCTAGAAAGAGGACTAACAGTTCCTACCTCTTGAGGTGCATAAACTTTAATATGAAAATGGTCTCATTTACACACCCCATCCACGTGTAACGTGTACATGAGGGCAAACAAACGTGCACATACATAAATGTTACCCAAATACATCATTTGTATATGTAAATAGGTCCAAACAAATGAATGTGCATCATTTAAATATGTAATAGGTCGTTTGTTTACATAAGTAAATGATTCACATGCGTAATATTTACACATCAAGATGCTTATTTTCGCTACGCATGTGATGCGTAAGTGATTAGGTGTAAAAATTGTGTGCAAACAAGCCCATTTTCACACAGAAGTTTTCACACCTGCCCTTCATACAAATTCTCACACTTGCCCCTCCTCGTAAACTGTTTCACAGCTCTTTTCTAGAAAGGCGCTAGTAGAATTTCAAAAAAGGTTATTTTTCATCCATGGGGCCCATCGAGGACCTTTATTTTTTTAATTCTCGCTGCCCTAATTCACAATCCAAACTGTTCGGCTTCTTTATATAGCTAGAAACGACTAACATGTCAGTTTTCTTAGCTTAATTCTTCATGGATTTTGAAAATTTTATGAAAAAGTTCAAAAAGTTAGATCTAAATTCTTGGACTTCTATGAACCATGATCCAAACTGCTCATCTTCTTTATATGGATAAAAGTGACTAAGAGGTAAAACCTCTGATCATAGTTCTTCATGGATTTTGAGAAATTTGTGAAAATGTTTCCAAAATCCAAATACATCTAGAACCGTTAGATGTACTCATTTATTCATGCGAAAATGATGATTTTGACAAACATTCGAATGCATTCCACACGTGTATCATTTATGAATGCAAACAAACCATTTATGAATGCAAACAATGTATATCATTGATGAATGCCAACAAACCAACCCTGAGGAAATTGTGTGACAACTCATTTCCAGTACACTTTTGACTTGTATACACGTCCATCTAAACCATCTAAATCATGGAAACCATTATAAATGGAGTATATACGCTGATGATGGTGATTAAGATCCTCACGTATCAATTAATAGGTAACTATATCGTACTTTTTTGGGATACATCCTCTTTTTTTCTAATGAATTGTTTGCATCCATCTAGTTTTTCTTTCTCATAAATTTTTTTCTTTTTTTTAACAAAAGCAACGTTTTCTGGCCTGATTTAGATCCTCACTCATCCATTTTGAAACACACTTTGAAGTGGGTTGCTGGCTTGAGTTTCCGAGTGGAGCTTCTGTTTAAAATCCTGCAAGTAAAGAGCATTGACATTTCAGGGAGGGACGGAGAGAAAATAGTAAAGTTAGGAGTCACCCATTTAGCCAATGCATCAGCCACACGCCTTGCATTGCATCTTCAAAACTGTGCAAGTCATGTTTGTAGCTTGGTTAAGAGCTGCTTGATCTTCTTCCATAACACCATGAGATTCCATGCAAGGTTACAGTACTGGTTAGGTGCTTCAATGAGAGGCTGAATCACCTTCTAAAATGACATCAGTGATGTGCCGTTGGATTGCAAATGAGAGACCAACATACATTGCATTCAATTCAGCTGCTAGAGGAACCCTCATATCCACTTTAGCAGAGTACGATATGGTGAGTTGACCCTTACAATTCATAAGTATACTACCCATCAAAGTTAATTTTGACTCTCCCCTCGATAGTCAGAACCACCGTTCAGTGGCCATCTCCACGTGGGTAGAGCCCAACTGAAGAACATGAGTAATGTTCCACCTTGAAGAAAAACTTTATATCATAGTAGGTGTGGGTAGAGAGGGAATTATTGAAAAAGGTAAGCCTTCTGAGATTTCCATATGTACCAAGAGATGATAACCCTAAGACAAAAAGAAGCCAGGATCTGTAGGAGGGGAACTTAGTTGGGTTTTTTTTTTTTTTATAAATCTCGAAAACTTTTCCCAACTACTCCTAGTGAATGAAAACTAGGTAAATAAATGATCTTCATTTTCAGGACCATGGTGACAGCAAGCCCAGGTTTCATCTGTCATGGAGGAACTATGCAAGATATTCTTTATTGCCTAATCGACCCTCTAAAATCCTCCACATGAAAAGTCCTAGTTTCAGAGGTAAGGGCATTTTCCAAACATATTTCCACAGAAAGTGCAGCCCCGTTGGAAGATCCATTAAGGAGCGGAAAGTAGCTTTAATGGAGCATGATGCGGCCTCCAAGGGGTAATTGGGTAATCATGCCAATTACTAACGATGGAGGGATCCCAAATATGTTCCAGTTTGAATTAGTCCCAGGTCAATTTGTTGTCGGACTCTACAATAAGGTCAGTAACCAGGTTCCTAGGGTACAGTGATGACATGAGGTTAGAATTTACATTGTGGAGATCATCTGAGTGTAGGCTAGGAACCCAAGGGTCTGAGAAGATATTTATGCAGGTTCCATCTCCCATCACCCATGATATATTATCCAAGTAGGATGCTCGTGAAATATGTTTTTCAAAAAATGGGAGTCATTTGTATGAGGGAGGCAGTTGCTCAAAGTTAGATGACCTCAGAATCAGATATTTACTGGATTATAAGCTTTTCCCAGAAAGCGTTAGGGTTAGAGAGCAGGCACCAGAGTGTGTGAGCGAGGAACACAATAGATTGAAGCATGAAGTTCCGCATTCCAAGGCCTCCTACAAATGTAGAGATTAGGGAGTGTTGTAGATGACCAAGCTCTGTAGATGAGGTGTTGTTTATTTATGTGTTGACCCGTCCAAAAGAAAGAAGAGACATAGATTGGAGGTTAGCCTGGAGTCTAGAACTCAAAGATTAATGACCAATCCAGTAATTTGGGATGGAGGCACATTCTGATTGGAGTAGGATATGTTTTCCTGATGGAGACAACATACCCCTTCCAGGTCATTATTTGATTTCCTGTGTTTGCCGTAGACCTGGGCTAATCCTTTCCACTTGGCAGAGTTAAAGATAGATCAGCCCCCAAGCAGGTCAGATTGTGAACTATTTTGGGAATTTGAAGAAGGTTCAAAACCTCACTCATTTGGTTTCATGGGGTAGAGGCCGAGAATAACAGTTGATACTTGAAGTGAATAATGCATTCGGCCACTCTCTCTCTCTCTCTGTCTCTCTCTCCCTCCCTCCTAGGAGAAGCTCAATAGATTTGCTATTGTTCAGGATAAAGAAAAGGGGATCATAGGCAAACTGCAGTAATGGCACTCTTAACTCCTTGTCTTGCTATTTGTGGACAAGTTATCCTACGATGACTTTGCAAACGGACAATGGCATGAGAAATAGCTTTGTCACATAATATGTATAGGCAGGGAGAGAGGGGATCACCCTGTTTGAAACCTCAGAGGGTCCCTGAAGGGTTCTGAAGGTCAACCATTAACTAGGACACGGTATTGTACCGAAGAAACACAAGTCATCATGCGGGAAATGAAGCAGGTGCTGAAACTGATCTGGAGAAGGAACTGTTCGAAGTACGCTCCTGATAAAGTATCATATATATGCCTTTTCCTCATCTAGCTTTAGAGATGGATACCATTTCTTCCTTAATTTAGCTATCTCTTTATAAAGGACATTAGATAGGCCAATGGGTCTGAAGTCCCTAATAGACTTGGCCCCTTCATGCTTAGCAATTAAGGTGATATGGGTCATATTTGCTTGAGGATCCTAGTAATTGTGTTAAAAGAATAGCAGGAAAAAATGCATTAATTCTTGTTTAAGTAACAGCCAAAATGACTGAAAGAATTGAATTAATGGTCAAGCTCGATTGGCAAGCTGTCGAGCAGAGTGGACCCGACCAACCACCTCGTCGGCCAACAATTGTAATGGTCAGAATTTAATATGCAAGATCAGTAATGCTCACTTTCTCTGTCTTCCCAACTTGAATATCAAATGGGGGAAATTTCTTCAATAGATTTTGTTCAACTATAAATTTGGACTCCTCTTGCTTTTATTATGGATTCATCAAGCAGGTTGTCTGGTTGGATACGTTACTATAATATTCCATTACAGCACAGATCTCTTTTTGTAGCATCATATAATTGCAAGAAGTAATTCATTTAAAAATACCCATCCTTTTTGAACACTCCACACTGTCATCCAGTATCCTCTTGAAGTCGTATTTATATTCGAAACCCATATCTCTTAGTTTTGTAGACTGGCAATCAATTCCTGTCTCAGGTCCTTCAGAAAATCTGTAATGAAGTCGCATAACCTCATGTTACAAAGAGCTAGGAATCTTGGAACCATACAAAAGTGTAATGCAAACGTATTTTCAGAGAAATCAATTGTTCCATTTTTCTTTCCATAAAACATAATGTTCTTTATATTACTGAGTGAATTTAAATAAAAACTCAGAGAACATGTTTTCATAAAACTGACTGTTATTTTATGTTGTAAATAAATTGGCTATCTATAGAGTAAAATGAAGATCATCAATCTAAACAAGGAAATCTAATCAAATTATAAGAGAACCTAATCACGTCATAAATCAAATCTAAGCTAATCATAATATGAGATGTTAGCAATTAATCGTTTTCATCATTATATATCCAATCTATATAATATAGAATATTCTTTATCAACTTGAAGCTTCTCTAAACCAAAAATTTGATTCTCCTTATCATTACTGACAGATGATTATAATGCTATTATTCCCTTTATAAAATTATGAAGAAAACATTTTTCTTTGATCCAAACCATCAACCGAATTGTGCCCCATCATAACTTAGGTTTTTAGGTCAATTATTCACCTCAACAAACTATCCATTTTCTGCACACAAGACCCTTACACACGCATATATATATGCTGTTAAGATTCTGTTTAAAAATTTCATTGCAAAGGCACAAGTAGGGCTTTGAGTGATTTCTTTTGTAGAAAATTATTGGAATTCTGAAAATTGAAACTTCTGGAGGCAATAGTTTGTAATCTGATTGCATTTGGATCAGGAAATGTTGATTCAACCATGGGTGACAGCAAATGAATAGATGGCAGCACCATTAGAGTTTTATCTTCATGTCTTCTTAATTACAGCAAGATTTCTATGTCAAAACAATGTCCTATTGACATGAGATTAAATAGCTTTTTTTTTTTTTTATTCAATTACCTTTCCAATTTACCTAATTTCGTGCAAGTTTGTTAACAACTGAAACATTTACATATGATGTTTCTGATATAATGTAGATTAATGATGAATTTGGCCCAAAATTTGAATAGTAACTTCTGTGAACATATATATATATAAGAATGTGTCTTACCTTTTAGCAACTTGGATCTCTGGGTACTTGTTAGTGAAATGCTTTGCCATCTCTGCTATTGTTGGATATGTACATGCACATAAAAACCTGCCTGCCATTGAAGGTTGCTCCATGCAGAAGATATGAGCTTCACAAACATCATCTATGTGTATTAGAGGTACTGAACCCAACATCTCCTGCAACAACTTAAGCTGCCTGTAACGATCCTCTTCGCCTGTAAGTTGTGATATGATTACCCCTACAGTTGGTGGTAGGTAGGAAAGAAGAGTATCTCCTCCAACCAGGGCACATGCTAGGGATACAACCTCTAATCCCCCTTCCTCCAGGTTACAGTAGCTTAACGCTTCTTTCTCAGACAGTGTCTTTGAAGATATGTATTCCTATATCACAATCACCGTTACTAATGGATTTTAGAGAAAAATATAAGGTAATATGCTCATTATAGGTTGGGAGTTTACTCAAAAAGCTATTATGAAAGAAACAAGTGAAACTAGGTAAAAAACACAGTCAATATTGTAAGATCAATTTTTGGGTGGGCCAAAGATGGATAGGTCAGCTCGGCCTGTCTATGCGATGTCTATCTTCTCTTTTCCGTCTCGCACAGGATCTCTGAATTGGTTCCCTATTTCAAGGAAAAACATAGTGAAGGCTCGATTGGGTGGTCCGACCGAGGTCCCTCCGACGGTCAAGTTAGCAATGGAACTTGGGGAATTTTCTCTTGTGATTGGGTCTATCACATCTCGGTCCCGAGAATTCTCAGATTAGGGTGGTACCCAAGGTGTGACACTCGTACTCCAGTGAACTCGCACCTGTTTTGGACCAATCCGAATTCACGAAGGAGAAAATTCCACATTTCACGTGTGAGGATTACTCACTGATACCTGTTAAACAACATTTATTTGCGGAAGCATGTATATCATCAATAACAAAGCCATGAGCAGTCTATTAATCAATCAAATATATTACCATTAGTTTATAACAAAGCTAATAATTTAAAACTCTTAAAAGCATAGTACGCAAGTACTCTAATGAATATCTACTAGATGCTTATCTCAATGAAATATGATCCTAATACGAATATAATCATAATTAAACCGTGATCTAGTGCAAGGCGTAACATCTAATCCCAACCATTATTACCACCATTTCACGTTTTACGGAAGATAAGTTAATCGTTATGCTTATCGATCAAATCTCTAATCTAAATGGTTATAGTTATTCTCTTCAGTGTCCTGGATCCTTGTGACACTAAGTGTAGCACCATGAATACGACGATTCAACAATATATATGAGCAATTAAGATTCAACACATGTTATTCAAAATTTGAATTTAAAGATGAATAAATTAAAGAGACCAAATAATGTCAACTAGGCACATTGTGCAATATGAATAATTCATGCTTTATCAAATCAAGAATCGAATACTTACTTTCTAGTTGGTTGCTACATTTGCTCATCCTCTTCGATAGAGAGTGAATTTAGTTGGGATGTCACCAGCGGCCTGGCCAAATGCTCACTGGCTACCCGGTTCTGGAGTTCCGATGCTTCAGACGACATACTGCAGTAGTATCGAATAACTAAACCAAGTTTAACCCCGTCGAGTATCATAAGGTCGAAGCTAAGTAGTGCCGAACCATTCGAATAGAATAATAATAAGAATGGAGTAAGACTTTTCTAATTGAATCATTTCTAATCGAATCCCTATATTTAATTCATAATTTTGAATAATTTCTAATCGAATCGAATCATATACTTACTCCATTCGAATACACATCACTGTATGATAACATTTGTAAGGCAATTGTACTACAATTTGTGGAATAATACGAATAATGCATATAACAAGTAATTAAATATTTGAGGGCAATGAGTAAATTAATTTCAATATACAATGCAAATAGATTAATAGAATCAAGGACATTTACTAGCCAACCCTCATCTATTTACCCGCCGTCTTTAATCGTCCATTACGATGTAGTTTTAGATGATCCTATGCACACGTGCTACATCTCGTTGGTGTCACGTTGTGTATGTGTGAGGTGCATTGAAGTCCTCTAAATCAACTCCCATGGTGAAGTTCTAGATGAGTTGGATAAGTATATGAGATGATCTTAGCCAAAGATTTCTCATATGATATAATTCCGTCAAACTATGATAATCGGTTAGGATTTCATGTCTAAGGACCTACAAAGTCAATCATTTACACCGTAAAAACCTTATTGGTTTAGTTTTGTTATCATAATTATCCTTAGGGATTGATTATGAAGAGTTTAGGCCTTTTGAAGTGGGGATTAACTCCCTTAATGGCCAATGGTTCCAACCTAGTAGTCCAACTAGGTGTAAAAATCCTTTTTCTCAAAAGAGACGGGCCTAGTTCATTGATCCACATTTTCACTTCCTCTCCCAACCTCTGATCATGAGGATATTGGTACGTTCCAAGAGCTTTCTAACGATATGTGGAACTCCGAAATCCGACATACGGATCAAAAGTTATGGCACTTTGAAGTGGATACTGCCGAGCCCACTGGGGCAGCTTGCTATAGCGAGCCCAGAGCTTGCTATAGCGAGCGAGAGGCCTTGCTGTTTGGACTCCCGAACCGGCAACATAGTTTTGTTTTTGAAGGAATTTATATTCCCATTCATTCCCACTCTTCCAATTGCTTATAAAGTATTCTTAAGATCATAATATGACCATTTTGAGCTTCCAATTGCTCCTCCAAACACCACTCAATCAATCTATTCTCATATGCATTTCCATTTCCAATAACACATTACAAAAGAACCCATTTTTACATTAACAATCTATTCAAATGGAAAAGGCTGAATTAGCATTCTATGGAATAATATTACTCAATCAATTAATTAATCACATGTATTAATCAAAATTGCTCATTACTTGCCTTTTTTTGGTGCTTTTCATTCTAATCTTTTCTTCTTGGCTCAAATCAAGCTTTCCAAGCCTTTTCTCTCTCTTTAACTCAAATGAACCTAAAATCCCCAAATAGAAACCTTAATCAAGAAATCTACATAAAATGCAAATGAATGATCATACATGGTTAAACATGAGTCTCTTGACTCTAATGTAACTCAAGAACCTAAACCAAAGGGTTTGATGCTTACCTCTTAGCAAGGATTTCGAATTTAAAAGGGTGATAATGGAGATGGGTCCTTGTCAACCAAGAGAAGAAAAGGAAGATGGAGAAGAATCCAAGTTAACCTCCACATGGTCATAAACAAATCCCTTATGATGATTGGGAGGAAGAAAAGAGTAATGAAAGGGAAAAAGGAGGAAGAAAGCTCTCACCCTTTCTCAAGATGTAATAAGCAAGGAATGAAGATAAGGATGGTTCTTTTAGGGGGTAAAAAGGTCCATTTTGCACAAAAGTCCCCAAGGTTTAGTGTATTCCCATTTGTAGTCAAATGATGGCCCACTTTTTCAACGATTGATCAAATGAGGTAAAGTAAAATGCGAAAATCAACATGCTCAACGAGATACATGCGATGATGCCAAGATGTCGTGTATATGATGAAATTTGAAAAAAATTCTAATTTACATAAAGTACCTTAGTTAGTAATTAAGTATACTTAAATTAACCAAAACATAATTAATTAGTACTAAACAAGTTTAACTTGGGTCGGGGTGTAACGGGGTTAGATATTTTCAGCGTACCTCCTCCTAGATCCTTTCTTCCTCTTATTTGATCTCTCCTTGGATTTCTGCCCCCTCCTGACAAACGTTCCCCCACCTTCTTCATTGTGGTAACTAGTAACGGTTGGGCCGTTGGGAGTTTTTCCCCCCAATCCAGGTCTTCCTGCCAGTTGTTCCAGCACCCCTTTGATTCAACCTTCCTACTAGATCAGGTTGATCTAGGCAATTTGGGTTGGTTTCGACCCAAACCCAACCCAAGGTAAATTCAAAATTTCCCCCCACAATTGCCCCCCAAGCCATCCCTTCCCTCTCTGTTTTCCGGGGGGGGGGGGGGGGGGGGGGGGGTGCTTGAGATATTTTTGGATACGTGTCCACTCCGGGTTCATCCACTCGTCTCCAGTTGTCATCCATCTCTTCTATAAAATAACCATTCTCCCTCCTTCGGCTTCCATATTTATCTCATCGTCTTTCTAGGGCTAAGAGGTCATCGCAACATATTGTGCGTCTTCGTGATTCTTCATCTTCCCCCGACCACCAGCGAACTCCGCTCTTAAATATCTCGGATAGTTCCTCCTCTTTTGACACTGAAAGGCCCTCTTCTGTAATGTCTCGGCATAAACCAAAAAATCTTTTTGACAGCCGCAGTGACCTTCGAACTTCCAGAACATGGAAGGCTCCTTCTTTCGGACCTTCGTGAACTCTTGGCAAAAGATCAGCCTTGGAACCTCATGACGATTCGTGTGAGCCAAACATAGGCAAATATCTTGCCAAGCCTGCCGAAGTCATTGATTCTCCTTCCACGTGGTCGGAGGACTGCCTATCTCCACTGCCCCCTCAACGAAGCTCTTCCTTAGGTCAGAAGGGCTCGCTCGGATCCTGTCAAAGATAAAAATCCATCCCTGGGTGAGGGGATTCTTGGTCTTTGTCCTTGGCGCTACTCGTGGGCAAGTCTGCCATTCTCCCTTTTGATATGAATTTGCACAGCGCCCTGCCTAGCAACAAGCTAGTGTCAACAGGAGTCCAACATTGCCTTCTGGTAGGTTGGCTTTTGATCATTTAGCCTTTTCTATTCAAAGTTCCTTTAACAGTGTTTTCTCCCTTTCTTGTTTTCAGGGTCTCTAGAAATGGTTAATCGGCTTTGATCGCCTCGAGAAACTTCAAAAACGCGTGGAGGAATTAGAAAAGGGAGCTGGCAAAGTCTAAAGCAGCTTGGCGCCTTGCTGAGTCCAATGCCGACAACTCCTTTAAGGTTACAAATATTGCGGAAGCCCAGGCAATTGCCGCTAAGAGTCGCCTTGCTGCGACCGAGATGGAGCTTGAATCTCTCCGCTCCAGGAAGATTGAGGCAGAGGAGATAAGAGGTTGTAGAGAAGTCAAAGGATACCCAATTCAAGGAAACTGAAGCGATCTACTTGCAGCAGGTCAAGCAAATCAAGGTCATCGTGTTTAAGCGGGGTTATGATGTGGCCCTTGGAGACGTCGGAGTCGCAAGAGATTCCCTTCTTTGGGCCAGACATGCAGATCCGTCTGTGCAGGCTCCTCCGTTACCGCCTCTTGAAACCCAAGCTCATCCTCAGGCCGACAAAGTTGTTCTGTCTTCTACTGTGGATGGGGGTGAAGGTCATTCTCCGGCTGCCGAGCCTATCCTCCCAACTCCTAAAGTTTCCAAGTGATTGTCAGTTGATTCGAAAAACCCCTCCCTTTTGTTGTTGTATTGCTGTGTTGTTGGTAAGTTTACCCAAGTTGTGGGCATGATCCTTTTTTCTTTTTTTTTTTGTACATGGAATGCTTGTTTGCCCAAACTTTGGGCTGTTTCTGACTTACTTTTTGATGGAATGAAATGTTAATTCCCTTCGACTATTTTCTTGTTTCCGCTGCGACTGTCAGTTCCTCCTGAACTCTTTTTTTTGCCTAACGCTTGCATCGTCATGCCTAAGCTTTTAATGAAAAGGAGATCTGTGTAGCGTACCTAATATGGGCTCTTCCTAGTTAGGTTTTTTATTCTTTGGTACGAAGTAGTGGGTTCAATGTCATCTTTTAATTCTCAGGCCTTAGCCTTATTTCTGCAAGGTTGTCCCAGTAGGGTATGTCTCCATTGCGGTTCTCCGACCAAACACAAGTTTAATGGAATTCCATTCTTGGCACAAGAAGATAAACAAGATAATTTTCATATAAGATATGAAATATATAAGGTCGACAAGCTCTTTGGTACAAAGATTAGTAATAGAATTTCTTTAAATTCGCTATGTTCCATGGTCTTGTCAATGCTTTTGCTTTGAGTGTCTCCAGGTTATATGCTCCTGTTCCTCCAACGGCTGTAACCCTATAGGGTCTTTCCCCAGTTTGGACCTAATTTGTCGTGGTTGGGGTCTTTAGTGTTTGGAAGCACCTTCCTCAGGACCAGATCTCCAGCCTTGAATACCCGCTCTCGTACCATCTTTTGATAGCTCTAAGCTATCTGTTGTTGGTAGGCTGCCAACTTGATCAATGCTTGCTCCCTTCGTTCTTCAATCATATCCAGCCGCTCGGCTATCCTTTCTTTATTTTTCTCGTGGTCGTAAGCCTTCATCCTCATGGTTGGCAAGCCAATTTCTAGGAAAATCACTGCTTCCATTCCATATGCTAGGGAAAAAGGGGTCTCTCTAGTTGACCTCTGTAGGGTGGTCCTGTAGGCTCGTAGGACACTATGCAACTTATTCACCCATCCTCCTTTTGCCTCGTCTAGCCTTTTCTTTATTCCATCCAGCAGGTTCTTGTTGGACCTTTCTACTTGGCCATTTCTTTGTGGGTAAATAGGGGTTGGAAAGTAATGCCTGATGTCATATTGTTCGCAAAGATGTCTGAACGCTTTGCCCTCGAATTGTTTCCCATTGTCAGTCACCAGTGCACGGGGTATGCCAAATCTAGTAATGATGTTTTTCCACACGAATTTCTTAGCGTCACTTTTTCGAATGTGAGCCAGGGGTTTTGCCTCCACCCACTTGGTAAAGTAATCGGTGGCAATGATCAGGAATCCGTAGTTACCGGTCGATCTTGGCATCGGTCTGACAATGTCAATCCCCCATTTACCGAATGGCCATGGACTCACTATAGAATTTAGATGGCAGGCTGATGAATTTCTTTACAGAAGCGTTGACATTTTTTGCATTTTTGTACAAATTGCAGAGCGTCCTTCTGCATGTAAGGCCATCAATAACCTTGAGACATAGCTCTGTTTGCCACGCTCCATCCTCCAACGTGCCCCCCACAGGATCCCTCTTGGATTTTCCATAATAGGCTTTCCACCTTAGTCGGACTCACACACTGCAAATAGGGTCCTGAATATGATCGTCGGTAAAGCCTGTTTTCCTGTGACAACTAGAATCTTGCCGCCTTCCTTTTGGTCTTCCAACCTTCTTTTCCATCATCTGACAGCGATCCATCTCTCAGGTACTCAACTATCGGTGTCATCCAACTGGGATTCTCCATTTCCTATTCAATAAACAAGATTCTTTGGTCTCCTATGGTCGGAGATGATTAGAACTGAATGAGGACCTCCCTCCTCAGCTGGACGTTATGGATGTCGCCAAGCTGGCTAAGCTGCCAGCATGCGCATTCTCTTCCTGACCAATTTGTTTCACTATAACATCTCCGATCTCCTAGATTAGACGCCGTGCCTCTCCAACGTATGCGATCATCCGATCATCACGAGCGGCTTATTCTCTAGTCAGCTGATTGATGACTTACTGTGAATCTCAATGGACTATTAGTTGCTTGACTTTGAGCTCTTTGGCGGTCTTAAGCCCCGAGAGTAGAGCTTCGTATTATGCCTCGTTATTTGATGCAGTGAAGCCTAATATTACAGCTTTTTCGATCACTATTCCTTCTAGTGTGATGAACACTAAGCTTGCGCCCGAGCCTCGAGAGTTGGATGCGCCATCCACATATAGTTGCCATCCTTCATTCGCATCTAAGCCATTTTCTCCGTGTTTCTCTCTGCTTAAGTTCCTCTTTATGCGTGAATTCGGCTATGAAATTAGCCACCACTTGGCCTTTCATTGCATTTCTAGGAACTATCTTTATGTCATGCTCGCCGAGCTCTATCGCCCATTTTACCATCCTCTCAGATAGGTCGGCCTTTTGTAGAATGGCTCATAATGGATGCTTGGTTATGGACCTTAATTGTGTGGGCCTGGAAATAATGTCTGAGCTTCCGAGCTGCGCTTACTAATGCCAGGGCGAGCTTGTCCAATGGTAGGTACCTTGTCTTAGCATCTAACAAGCTCTTGCTGACGAAATAGATGGGTAGGTGTTGTTTCCCCCCATCCCTCTTCAAGGCAGCACTAACCACATGTTTGAAAACTGCCAGATACAGTATTAGCTCTTCCCCTGGGCTGGGAATAGAGAGCATAGTGGGGGAGCTTAGATATTGTTTGATCTGTGTGAGAGCCTTATCACACTGCTCATCCCATGCTTTCTCTGCCTTTTTATTTTCAGAGCGAGGAACATTGGTCGGCATTTATCCAAGCTTCTTGATAGAAAACAATTCATAACTGCACGCGTACTTGTCAACCTTTGCACCTCCTTCCTCGAGCCAGATCGTTTTACCTTCTGCAGTGCTTTGATTTGGTCGGGGTTTGTTTCTATCCCTCTCTGGTTCACAATGTATCCCAAGAATTTTTCCGAGCTTATGCCAAACAAGCATTTCGAAGCATTCAGCCTCAGTTTGTACCTTCGCAGGATGTCGAAGATTGATCACAAATCCTGCTCGTGTGTACCTTTTTTTGCTTTTAACCACCATGTCATCAATATAGGCCTCAACTGTCTTCTCGATTAAATCCTGGAATATATTTGTCACCAGGCTTTGGTTTCTCGTCCCCGTATTCTTAAGTCCAAAGGGCATCCTTTTATAGCAAAAGGGGCCTTTTGGTGTTATGAATGCTATCTTCTTTGTTGTAATCTGGTGACACCCTCGGTAAGCATCTAAGAAGCTCATTTGCTCATGGCTCGCCGTGGAGTCTACAAGTTGGTAAATTTTCGGGAGCGGGAAGCTATATTTAGGACAAGCCTTGTTTAGATCGGTGAAGTTCGCACATACCCTATGTTGGGGGGGGGGGTGGGATTCAAAAAGTGGTTGGGTCAGGTTTTGTTTGAACCAAGCCCAACAGGCCAAACTGGCCCATATGGCAAAGAAAGATTGATTCAAAGGAAGGGAAAGGACAACTGGCAGGGGGGAGAGAGTGGAGGCCAAGATTGAGGAAGAGACGCCCTATGATCCTAGGCCACATTCCCCACTCAGTCACCACGATGTGGGATGAGGGAAGGAAAGTTCGTGGACGCCTAGATTCTGGGAGCGGATGGAATAAAAAGAAAGGGACGAGTTGTTGATCAGGTAGACACAAAAATTCCAACCTAATCAATATTAAAAATTTCCCAAGATCCATCGCTAACTTTGGCATCAGAGGGGTTTCGATCGGATCATCCAATCGAAGTTGAACTCTGTTCATTTTCTTTATTTTGAAACAGTGGACCCACCTAGAGATTTGCACGAGAGAGAAGAAGAAAGACAAGCTTCGTCTCGATAGGTCCACTCGACCTATCCACTTTAGCCCATGAAGAAATTGATCTTAAAATTGGCACCGTCTGTGGGAACACGAAAAGCAAAATCCACCGAAAGCTCTCATTGGCTGGGAAGGATGTCAAACCAAGAACTGAACCCAGACTCACCGTGACGAACGGGACGACCCCCATCTCAAATAGAGGAAATGTCGCGCAAGGATCAGCGTGAACGGTCGAGCAAGAATCCCATGATTGCATATTCCGAAAAGGCAGACTTCGAATACGTCCCATGTACGAAGAGTAATGGGGCGATTCTCGACGCAGAAATGAAGGGGCAAGTCCGATCGGAGATTCATCGTGTAGGCCCAAGCCGTGCGATGATATCACCTTCTATGCAGGATGAAGCCCGCCAAAGATGAGACCGTGACACCGCTAGATGTGTTCTGCCATAGGAAAACCTCTCTTGGCTCGAGCTAGCCTGCAAAAGGGCTATGCGAGAACTGGTGGAGGGAGTAAAACAGCAGTAAGAGAAAATCGATTGCTTGCTGCTGGAACTGGAGGCAACAAGAAAAGCGCCACGAGATTCCTTAAAACAAGGGGAAGTTTGTGAAGCTCGGAGGACAGATCTTCGGGAGCGCACAATGGAGCAATGGATCAGAAGCCGCCTGCAGGAGTCGAAGGCTTGGTAAGGCCGAACAAAGAGCATGATAGGTTACGAAGGAAGCAAGACATCGAGCTCTTAACCCCGAAGAAGGGAAGGAGACATTGAGACTCAAACTCGACAAGCCAAGGAGGGGTCTCAAAGAGTCCTCGAAAGAAAAGCGCCGATCAGGGGTCTTGCCGAAGAGGATGTGCAAGCACTCATAGAAAAAGGACTAATTGATCGGAAACTCCCGCTGGAGGATCCGACCAGAGCAAGGAGCCTAAAAAATGTTCGAAATTTTGAGTCTTCATTCTCGGAAGAAATAGAGAAAGCAGACCTGCCTAGGTGGTTCTCCATTCCCAAGCTGAGGATCTACAATGGAACTTCAGATCTAGCCGATTATGTCCAGCACTTCCAACACTCCATGGCGCTGTGGGTTGGAAATGAACCTTTAATGTGTAAGGTTTTTCCCTCGAGCCTGGGCGACTTGGCTTTGAAATGGTTCTCCTGCCTAAAGCCAAGGTCAATCTGCAGCTTTCTTGAGCTGGCTGGGTCCTTTGTAACGCTCTTTGTGACAAACTCCAAGCAGCCAAAGAACATCGGGGTGTTGCTGTCCCTTAGGAAGTGGAGCTCTGAAAGCCTGAAGGATTATAGCACACGTTATTTGCGCATTTACAATGAGGTGGAAGGGAGCAATGAGCAGGTGGCAGTGGCGACCTTCAAGCTCGGCCTGCCACGAGAAAGTCAGCTTCGACAATCTCTGACAAAGTGATCCCCTACTACACAGGCAGAACTGATGGAGCGAATTGAAGAATTCATAAAGCTAGAAGAAGACTTGAATGTGTCCAAGCAAAGATGGACTCTCTCAGCGGAGGAGGGTTCAAAAGGAAAAGAAGAAGAGAAGCCGGGGAAGACAAGAGGATGGGTCGTACCAAACCCTTAAGGTCGGCCTATGAAGGACTGTTGACAATCTTTAGAGATCCGATCTACAAGATCCTAACACAAATCAAAGATAAGCTGTACTTCAAATGGCCTCCAAAGATGGTGAGTGACCCGGGACGTCGGAACCCAAACTGATGGTGTTCCTAACATCGTGAGAATGACCATCTTATGGAAACTTGCCGAATGCTTAAATAACACTTGAAAGACCCAGTGAAGGAGGGTCATTTGAAGGAGTTTATAACGGACGAACACGCTAAGAAAAGCTCAAGCGATCCAGGTCGGAAAGGCGAAAGAAATTTAGGCAAGGACAAAGGCTCGATTGGGGTGATCGATGTGGAACATCCGATAACCAACTCGGCCGAGGTAACGACACAATCTGTCAGAACTCAAAGAAAGATGGCTGCTCACTTAAAGGAGGTATATCAGATGACCATTGAACCAAGCTTTATCAATAGGATGGGAGAATGAGAAGAGGAGACTTTGTTCTCGAACGAAGATGTACAGGATGTGGTTCAGACTCATAATGATGCATTGGTGTTAACCCTACGGCTGTAGGAGTATGACGTTAGGAGGATACTGATAGACCCAGGGAGCTCTTCAGAGATCATGTATGCTGAGATGTTTGATAAGCTCGGCCTGAGGCAATCGGAATTGAAACCGACCTCAACTCCTCTATTCGGATTTAGCGGGTAGGCAGTGCATCCGAAGGGCATTGTAATAGCCCAGGTCAGCACTGGGCCTGTGCACCTAGACGTGGAATTCTTAGCGGTGGATGTGCCATCCCCTTATAATGCGATTATGGGACGCACCTGAATTCATCACATGAGGGCAGTGCCATCGACCTATCATCAGCGCATCCGCTTCCCAACCTCCAAGGGAGTTATGGAGATCAAAGGAGATTAGATAGCTTCAAGAAGCTGTTTGGTTACGAAATCAAAGGGAAGGCCAAGAAGTAAGGACAGGAGATAGCAAATTCGAAAGAGGAGTTTGAAAGGAAATAGCAATTATAGTAGAGTCAATCAGAGGATGCAGATAGGGTATCCGACTTGACGAAGGAGGATGTGGAAAAGTTGGAAAGAATTCCAGCCAAAGGAGACGACCCGGAGCGCTATTGGATGATTGAGACGTTAACGTCGAAAGCATAGCAGAGCAGTTTGGTTAAGTTGCTCAACCAGAGCTGCGATGTCTTTGCCTGGTCTCCGCAAGAAATGCCAGGAGTTGATCTTGGGGTAATTAGCCACAGGCTAGGCTTGAACCCGCGGGCAAGGCTCGTGGTGCAGAAGCAAAGGAAGTTCGCCTTGGAGCGCCAAGCAGCAGTCAATGAGGAAGTAGACAAGTTATTGGCAGTAGGAGCTATACAGGAGGTGCATTATCCTAAATGGTTGTCGAACACAGTAGTCTTGCAGAAGAAGGATAAGAAGTGGAGAGTGTATGTGGACTGCACTGACTTGAACAAAGCTTGTCCCAAAGATAGTTTCCCTCTCTCGAAGGTTGATAAGCTTGTGGATTCCACAACGGGGCACGAATAGATGAGCTTCTTGGACGCATATCAAGAGTACCACCAGATTGCGATGGAGGAGGCCGACCAGGAAAAAAATGCATTCATAACACCAAAGGGGACCTTTTGCTATCAAAGAATGCCCTTTGGACTTAAGAATGCGGGGGCAACATACTAGAGGTTGGTGACAATAGTTTTCTAAGATCTGATTGGAAGGATGGTAGAGGCATACGTCGGCGATATGGTGGTAAAAAGCAAGAAAAAGGTCACTCATGAGGAGGACTTACAAATGGTGTTCGGCATCCTGCGACAGTACAAATTGACGCTGAATGCCTCGAATGGCACATTTGGAGTCAGCTCAGGAAAGTTTCTCGGGTATATTGTGGCTCAAAGAGGGATAAAAGCAAATCCTGACCAAATCTTGGCTGTGCAGGGAGTGTAGTGACCTGGCTCAAGAAAGGAAGTACAGAAACTGACAGGTATGCTCGCTGCCCTTAATCACTTTTTAGCAAAAAGCTCAGAGAGGTGCCGACCTATGTTTCGAGCTCTAAAAAAGAGGGCAGAGAAAATATGGGATGAGGCGCTTGCACGGATCAAGCAATATCTAAGCTCCCCCCTGTTCTTTCCATTCCGAGTACTGGGGAGGAATTAGTGCTGTACTTGGCGGTATCTCAAGATGCAGTCAGTGCAGCCTTAATAAGAGAGCAAGGGAAACAACATCTGCCAATCTATTTTGTTAGCAAGACCATGTCGGAAGTAGAAACCAGGTATCTGCCTCTAGAAAAACTTGCACTAGCGCTGGTATGTGCAGCTCGGAAACTCAGGCATTATTTTCAGGCTCATACAGTGAGGGTCCTCACCGAGAACCCTCTGCGAGCTATTTTACAAAAGACCGACCGTTTTGGAAGGTTGGTAAAATGGGCGATAGAGCTCAGTGAGCATGATATTTAAATAGAACCAAGAAATGCAATTAAGGGCTAGGTGTTGGCTAGCTGAATTCACTCAGAGAAAAATGTCAGAGCAAGCTAAGGAGCAGTCAGATGGGAATGACTTGGAAACTAGTGAGCAATGGTGTTTGTATATGGACAGAGCATCTAATGCTAAAGACTCAGGTGTAGGCATGGTGTTAATAACGCCAGAAAGGGCAGTGATCGAAAGAGCCGTGTCACTGGGATTTAATGCATCAAATAATGAGGCATTGCTGTCCGGCCTGAGGATGGCCAAAGACCTTTGGATAATACAGCTGAAAGTCCATTGCGACTCACAATTGGTAACCAATCAGCTAACTGGGGAGTACGCAGCTCGGGATGACCGGATGGCCGCATATGTCGCATAGGCTCAGTGCTTGATCAAAGAAATTGGACATGTTACGATAATGCAGATTGCTTGGGAGGAGAATTCGCATGCGGATAGCTTGGCTGTAGCCATCAAATCCGAGTTGAGGAGAGAAGTCCTCATCGACTATCAGTCGGAGCCGAGCATAGTGGGATGGTCGGTCATCTGCACCGACCAGATGGGAAAGACTCTTGGTTGGATGGATCCAATAATAGAGTACTTGAAGGACGATTCTCTCTAAAAAGACCCTAAGGAGAATTGGATGGTCAGAAGAAAGGCAGCCAAGTTCTAGCTATCACCAGAAGGTAAGCTTTACCGACGGTCATTCTCGGAGCCATACCTCTAATGTGTCAGCCTGGATAACATAGAAGGCCTGTTATGGGAAATCCATGAGGGGTGCTATAGGGGATGCATTGGAGGTCAGAGCTTAGCCCACCGAGCTATGTCGCAGGGCTACTGGTGGTCGTACATGCAAAAGGACACTATGCAGTTTGTCTGGAGATGTGAAAAATGTCAATGTTTTGGTAGGAATATCCATCAGCCCGCAGAACAGCTTAACTCAATAGCGAGCCCTTGGCCATTTGACAAATGGGGGATTGATATAGGTGGAACTATGCCAAGATCAGCAGGAAATCTCAGATTCCTTATAGTTGCTACAGACTATTTTACTAAATGGGTAGAGGCGAAGCCTCTAGTCTATATAAGGGATAGCGATGTCGAGAAATTTGTGTGGAAAAATATCATTACAAGATTTGGAATACCTTGGGCATTGGTAACAGACAATGGGAAGCAGTTTGAAGGAAAGGCCTTCAGGAATTTGTGCGAACGGCATGACATTAAGCATTACTTCTCGACCCTGGTTTACCCACAAAGTAATGGCCAAGCTGAAAGCTCCAACAAGACCTTGTTGGATGGCGTGAAGAAAAGGATGGCCGAGGCAAAGGGAGGATGGGTGAACAAACTACTTAGTGTCTTATGGGACTATAGGACAACCCTGCGGAGGTCCATAGGGAAAACCCCCTTCTCCTTGGCATATGGAATGGAAGCTGTGATCCCACTGGAAATTGGATTGCCGACCACAAGGACTGAGGCCTACAGCCATGAGAAAAACAAGGAGAGGATTGTCGAGCGTCTTGATATGATTGAAGAACAGAGAGAACGGGTGCTAGTCAAATTAGCAGCCTACCAGCAATAGCTAGCTCAAAGCCTCAAGAAGAGGGTACGGGAAAGGATATTGAAGGTCGGAGACTTGGTCCTCAGGAAGGTGCTTCCAAACACTAGAGACCCTAACCATAGCAAACTGGGTCCGAACTAGAAAGGACCATACAGGGTTACAGTCGTCGGCGGAACGAGAGGTTATCACTTGGAAACGCTTGAAGGAAAAGCGCTGCAGAGGCCTTGGAACATAGCAAATCTAAAGAAATTTTATTTCTAACCATTGTACTAAAGAATTTGTCACTATTGTATTTAGCCTTCCATTTATTAAAGTGATCTTATTTTTGTTTTTGTACCAAGAATGGGGTTTGCTAAAAATTAGAGGTATATCCTATTAGGGTATATCCTATCGGAAAAGCCACACCAGAATAAGGCCAATGCCTGAAAATCAAGGGTAGCAATAAACCTACTACTTCGTGCCGAAGGAAAAAAAATTCGTAACTGGGAAGATCCCAAACTAGGTCTGCTGCAATGAATTCCTTTTTAACTAATGTCTAGGCATGACGATGCGAGCATTGGGCTAAAAAGTGAGCCTGGATAAAACCAGCAGTGGTAGTAGCAAACGAGTAGATTCATAAAAAGAAACCAACATTCCATTAAAAAGTCAAAAACATATAAGAAATGATATCCAGCTTGCAACTTAGTCAATTAGTGCAAAAAAAAAAAAAACCCCATATGCATCGCAACAAAAGGGGATCAAGTTTTCAAGCAAAACTAAGGGACACTAGGGGCAGGACGAGTTGGCCCGGCAGGAGTAAAAGTGCCTTCGCTTTCGACCATGGGGGAACTGACCTCCCCAGCTTGGCACCGTCCAGGGACCTCAGGAGGGGCAAGTTGTGGAGAAGAACTGTCGGGCTTCGTGGCGTAGTTGGTCCACAGGGGGGAATCCTCCGACACGGCAGCATCGCCGAGACCCACATCGTACCCTCGTTTGAAGACTAAGACATTCATTTGCTCCACTTGCTCCAAGTAGACCACCTCAACCTCCTCGAATGCTGCATCTTTCGACGTCTCTATGACCTGCATTTCTGCCGCCTCCTTAACTAACTTGGAATGAAGAACCCCGAGTTCCATTTCGCACGCGGTCAAACGACTCAGGGCAGCAACTGCCTTAGCCTCCGCAACCTTCATAGCCTTGGAAGAATAAGCATCATTGGATTTCGCAAGATGCCAAGCAGCCATGGAAGCTGCAAGCTCAATCTCTGGGCCTTCTAACCACTTCCGGTGCTTCTCCAAACGATCCGAAGCTATGAACCACTTTTGGAGACCCTATATAAAAAAAAAAAGAGATAGAAGAGAGGAGGAGATACTGAAAGATGAATGGCTAACCAAAGGAAGGGTTAGTTTACCAGCAGACATTGCTGAACCCAGGACGATACGAGATCATGATCAGCTAAAGCTCTGTGCAGGTTCATGTCGGATGGCAGAAGTACAGACTTGCTGAGTTGAAGTGCCAGTGATGGAGAGCCCATTACTCTTTCACTGAGTGTAGACTGTGATTCGCAAGAGGGGCCCGACGAACCCTTTCTCCCTAAAGAGGGGCTGTGCTGTGGAGGCAGAGGAGGCAGGGAGTCTTCTAACCACTTTGAGAGTGGATCAGAGTTGCCAAAGGACTTTGTTGGAAGCTCCTCCTTGGGCTTCTTTGAGTCGCGGTGTAAGGTGGAGTCAGCAGAAGGCTGTTTTCTGAGAATGGAAGGGTCGGACATAGGAGTTTTACTAGCCCCATGTGTCAGGTGGTTGCCACGATTGTCAAAAAGGTTCTTCGCCTTGCGCTTGGACATGATGGTGGAAGAGTTATCAGGTTCCAAAGAGGAGGAAGAGCCGTCCGAAATGTTCAAGACCGAGGTATCCTTGGAGTACGAGCAGGAATAAGCGCTGGAGGGGATGGCAAGCCGAGATAACCTCTTGATCCTCGGGGAGCACTTTGAACTAGAAGCGGGTTGCTCGGCAAGGGGAGATGGCTTAAAGGAATGCAGAGAGGTTGAAGACTAGGCATTGAATGTGCTTAGGGGTGCACAAAAAATCCGTCAATCCGTCTATCCGATCCGATCCGATCCGATCCGCGGATTTCAATCCGATCCGAAGGCCAACGGATTGGTGGCGGATTGGATATTGTGTAATCTGTTAGCAACGGATCGGTGGCGGATTTCACTCTCAATCCGTGAATTCAATCCGATCCGATCCGTTGTCATTAAATATAAATAAAAAATATATAAGGGGCCTAAATAAAAATTAGGTGTCTAAATTTAAAATAAGGAAAAAAATTTAGAATATATGTCACAGTGTATTTAAGTGATAATAATTTTTTTTTCAATTTGAATTTTGGCTGTGAACACACTGATGATATTTTAGGAATGATCCAAGAGGATTCCAAAACCCATCAGGTTACTTTCAACGTTCAATTATTTTGCTTATTCTGGTTAGCTTAGTGACAAAAGGTCACCACCACCCTTTGAAAATCTCTTAACTAGTGTTTTGCTCTTCCACATGCTTACACTTGCATTTTCTTCTCTTTCTGTCTTCCTCATTCCTTCATTTTCCCACTTGAACATTTCTATCTCTTTCAGATCATTTAAAAAAAAATGGCCACCAATCTCATATGGGGTATTATGTACATGTTGGTATTATGTACATTGTGAAACATTTTGATTACATATGCATCCATCTGTCTTGCTTATAGTATCTCTCAATTTCTTATTTTATTCATTGCATTGTTGGAGTATGAGTCTTAGAATGGTTGAGAGTAGAGGAAGAATCTGAATTTTTTCATGGGTTTTTTTTTTTTTTTTTACATGTATTGTACAGTAACGGATTGCTCGTCCACGGATCGGATCGGATTGGATTTCAATAGTAACGGATTGGTGACGGATTACAAATCCGTCAATCCATAGGCAACGGATTGGTGACGGATTTGGCCCAATCCGAACCAATCCGATCCATGTACACCCCTAAACGTGCTGCTCCGATTTGAAGGCTTGGGAATTCTCACGGCGGAAACTTTCCTCCTCGATGAGCAACAATCAGATTCCAAGGGCTCGTGCCAGGTCGGAATGGCCAGAAAACTGTCGTGGGAGTGCTAGTATTGGAGGAGGATGTGAGCAGCACGGCAGCAACCCTTTAGCTGGGAGGCCTGCGGTAAGCAAGCACCCTTTTCAGGTCCTCGGCTCGGAGGAGAAATTGAGGGATCTAATTGACCATCGAATTTGTAGACAGGAGGAAGGGAGAAAAGCAGATAAAAATATGTATAACAGGGAAGGAAATATGTATAGAAAGAATAATGAGAAAAGGGGGCCGACTTGGGTAGCCCGGGACTCGGGGAACTGTTCGTTTGATCCCGTCCCACGTGGTCGGTGCCTCCCAGTTGCCACTCACAAGATGAAATCACCTTTGCTAGGCTTGTTCGAGTCAGGGAGATAATGGACAAGGAGTCTATTCAGATATCAGGATTTCAGATAATAGACAGTCTTTTGGTTACTGAGGGGCATAAGGTAGTAGCAGGATAAGATGTCAAACACTCCAAGGTTCGTTCCGAATAGCCTGTTTAGGGCAAGCACTCCCATAACGATCCGGAACAAATTGGGAGCCCATTGAAGGGGGAAAAGATTTGCAAAAGAGAGGAAAAGAACGAGAAGGGGGTCCACCAGAAAACGGACACTGCCTTCCACAACAGCAATGGCAGGGAAGGGCATCGCCTCTAGGGACCCTTCATCTAGGGATTCCCCAGGGAGCGGTTCACGAATGAATATGTCTGGAGGGATGTTATACTTATTTTTGAATTCCACAAGTCCTTCTAGGGTACTGAGAAGTCCCTTTAGGTTACCCATTTAAAAGAAAAAAAAAGTGGAAGAGGGAAAGAAGGAACTTACAGTTGGATGGAAGGAGGGGCGAAGGGTTGAGGAATGGAGAAACAAGGGTGAAAGCCTTCGGAAAGGTTCCTAAAGGTAAGAAGCAGCAATTCGAAGTAGGGCAAAGAGAATGAAGGAGAGGCGTCTGTTCCAGGGATATAACCAGCAAGGGTGTGTGAAAAGAAAGTACGAAGAGGCAAAACGACAGCTGATGGGACGTGATCGCAAACCCGGGCTCCCCACGTGTCCCTGGAGTTATTTCAAGCCTCCTTCCTTATCGGAAAGTGAAACTGAAGAAAGGAGGCTTGGGGGGCAATTATGGTGGGTGGATTCAAAAAGTGATTGGGTCGGGTTTGGTTTGAACCAAGCCCAACAGGCCAAACTGGCCCATATGGCAAGGAAAGACCGATTCAAAGGAAGGGAAAGGACAGCTGGCAGCGGGGAGAGTGGAGGCCAAGACTGAGAAAGAGACGCCCCATGATCCTAAGCCACATTCCCCACTCAGTCACCACGATGTGGGATGAGGGAAGGAAAGTTAGTGGACGCCTAGATTCCGGGAGCGGATGGAATAAAAAGAAAGGGACGAGTTGTTGATCAGGTAGACACAAAAATTCCAACCTAATCAATAATAAAAATTTCCTAAGATCCATCGCTAACTTTGGCATCAGAGGGGTTTCGATCGGATCATCCAATTGAACTTGAACTCTGTTCATTTTCTTTATTTTGAAACAGTTGACCCACCAAGAGATTTGCACAGGAGAGAAGAAGAAAGACAGGCTTCGTCTCGATAGGTCCACCCAACCTATCCACTTCAGCCCACGAAGAAATTGATCTTATAATAAGCGCTGTTTGTGGGAACACGAAAAGCAAAATCCACCGAAAGCTCTCATTGGCTGGGAAGGATGTCAAACCAAGAACTGAACCTAGACTCACCGTCCTAAATGGGACTACCCCCATCTCAAATAGAGGAAATGCCGTGCAAGGATCAGCGTGAACGGTCGGGCAAGAATCCTGCAATTGCATATTCTGACGGGGAAGACTTCGAATACATCCCATGTAGAGAGAGTAATGGGACGATTCCCAACGCAGAAATGAAGCGGCAAGTCCGAACGGAGATTCATCGTGTAGGCCCAAGCCGTGCGATGATATCACCTTCTATGCAGAATGAAGCCCGCCAAAGATGAGACCGTGGCACAGCTAGATGTGTTCTGCCATAGGAAAACCTCTCTTGGCTCGAGCTAGCCTGCAAAAGGGCTATGCAAGAACTGGTGGAGGGAGTAAAATAGCAGTAAGAGAAAATCGACTGCTTGCTGCTGGAACTGGAGGTAACAAGAGAAGCGCCACGAGATTCCTTAAAACAAGGGGAAGTTTGTGAAGCTCGGAGGACAGATCTTGGGGAGCGCACAATGGAGCGAAGGATTAGAAGCCACCTGCAGGAGTCGAAGGCTTGATAAGGCCGAGCAAAGAGCATGATAGGTTACGAAGGAAACAGGACATCGAGCTCTCAACCCCGAAGAAGGGAAGGAGACGTTGAGACTCAAACTCGACAAGCCAAGGAGGAGGAGTCTCAAAGAGTCCTCGAAAGAAAAGCGCCGATCATGGGTCTTGCCGAAGAGGATGTGCAAGCACTCATAGAAAAAGGACTAACTGATCGGAAACTCCCACTGGAGGATCCAACCAGAGCAAGGAGCCTTAAAAAATGCTCAAAATTTTGAGTCTCCATTCTTGGAAGGAATAGAGAAAGCAGACCCGCCTCGGTGGTTCTCCATTCCCAAGCTGAGGATCTACAATGGAACTTTAGATCCAGCCGATTATGTTCAGCACTTCCAACACTCCATGGGGCTGTGGGTTGGAAATGAACCTTTAATGTCTAAGGTTTTCCCTCGAACCTGGGCGACTTGGCTTTGAAATGGTTCTCCCGCCTAAAGCCAAAGTCAATCTGCAACTTTCTTGAGCTGGTTGAGTCCTTTGTAAAGCGCTTGTGACAAACTCCAAGCAGCTAAAGGACATCGGGGCGTTGCTGTCCCTTAAGAAGTAGAGCTCTGAAAGCCTGAAGGATTATAACGCACATTATTTACGCATTTACAATGAGGTGAAAGGCAGCAATGAGCAGGTGGCAGGGGCGACTTTCAAGCTCGGCCTGCCACGAGAAAGTCAGCTTTGGCAATCTCTGATGAAACGACAGCTGATGGGATGTGATCGCGAACCCGGGCTTCCCACGTGTCCCTGGAGTTATTTCAAGCCTCCTTCCTTCTCGGAAAGTGAAATCGAAGAAAGGAGGCTTGGGGTGCAATTATGGAGGGGGGGGGGGTGTGGGGAATTCAAAACGTGATTGGGTTGGGTTTGGTTTGAACCAAGCCCAACTAGCCCATATGGCAAGGAAAGACTAATTCAAAGGAAGGGAAAGGATAGCTAGCGGTGGGGAGAGTGGAGGCCAAGATTGAGGAGGAGACACCCCATGATCCTAGGCCACATTCCCCACTCAGTCACCACGATGTGGGAGGAGGGAAGGAGAGTTCGTGGACACATGGATTCCTGGAGTGGATGGATGAAAAGAAAGGGACAAACACAAAAATTCCAACCCAATCAATATTAAAAATTTCCCAAGATCCATTACTAAGTTAGGCATCGGAGGGGTATCTATCTGCACATCCGATCGAACCTGAACTTTGTTCATTTTCTTTATTTTGAAATAGGGGGCCCACCAAGAGATTTGCACGGGATAGAAGTAGAAAGACAGGTTTCGTCTCGATAGGTCCACCTGACCTATCCACTTCAGCCCACGTAGAAATTGATCTCACACCCTCCATTTTTTTATCCTTATTTGGCACGGCCACCGTGTTGGACAACCATTCCGGATAATGTACCTATCGGATGGCGTCCAACTGTAACAACTTATCAACCTCCTCGCACACTGCTATCTGACGTTCCGGAGCGAGCTTTCTCTGTTTTTGTATTATTGGCTTCACCTTTCGGTCCACGCCCAGCTTGTAACTAATCACTTCCGAATCAACCCCCGCATCTCATGCGGGGTCCAAGCAAAAATATCAGAGCTTTGATTAAGGTACCGAACCAAACTCTCTTGTTCATCTTTGGTCATCGACGCCTTGACCATCCAATATCGCTTCGGATCTCCTCCATCCACTGCAGTCCTCTTCAGTTCCTCCATCGTTGAGTCAGCCAGATCAGAATCTTGGCCTCCTGCTTCCGACCGACCTGACTGTGATTGCTACTTTCGGTCGGCCTTCTTGCCTACACATAGGCTTTCTTCTTCCGACTTTTTCACCTTTCCTTTGATTGCCGTAATCAAACAACTCCTGGACGCTGCTTGGTCTCCTCTGATCTCCATGATTCCTTTTGGCGTTGGGAAACGGATCCTCTGGTGATAAGTTGATGGCACTACTTTCATGCGATGAATCCAAGTCCGCCCCATAAAAAAGTTGTAGGGAGATGGTACATTTACTACCAGAAACTCCGTTTCGAGGCGGATGGGACCCTCGTCGACCTGTACAGTTATCACCCCCATTAGATGCATTGCTTGCCCACTGAACCCGAACAGGGGTATCGAGGTCGGCCTAAGATCAAAGCGTTTCATGCCAAGTTTATCAAACAGCCCGAAATACATGATTTCTGATGAGCTTCCTGGATCTATGAGCATCCTCTGAACATTGAACTCCTGTACGCGTAGAGTTAGCACTAGGGCATCACTGTGGGGCTGGATCATGTCCCGCAAATCTTCATCTGAGAATGAGATCTCTGCCTTCCCTCGCCCAGACTTGTTGACAATGCTTGGTTCGGTACTCATTTGGTATACCTCTTTTAGGTGCGCGGCCATTTTTCTCTGGGTTCTGACGGATTGATTCGTCATTTCCGTTGGATTTGTCACTCCATGTACCGCGTCAATTATCCCAATAGGACCTTCTTCGGCGACATTTTTTTTTATCTCTTTTCGATCCGAGATTCCCTGGCTCTTCTTTTCATGTGTATCTTCCACATATTCCTTCAAGTGCCCTTCCTTAACCGGGTACTCCAAATGTTGTTTGAGCATTCAGCAATTTTCTATTAAATGGTCATGGGAATTGCTTCGTTAGCGATTGGCGTAGTTGGCTCTCCTTCGGCAATCTGAGTTTGAAGGTGGCCACTGCTACTTATTCGTTGCTTCCTTCTACCTCATTATAGACGTGCCAATAGCGAGCGCTGAACTCTTTCAGGCTCTCTGAGCTTTGCTTCTTAAGGGACAACAACGCCTCAATGTCTTTGGGCTGGTTGGAGTTTGTTACGAAATGGGTGACAAAAGATCCAATAAGCTCCTGGAAGCTGTGGATTGAGCTCGGCTTCAAGCACAAGAACCATTTCAAGGTTAGGTCTCCCAAGCTCGAGGGGAAAACCTTGCACATCAATGACTCATTCCCTATCCACAATGCCATGGAATACTGGTAATGTTGGACGTGGTCAGCGGGATCGAAGGTTTGATCATAAATCCTCAGCTTGGGGATTGAGAATTGCCGAGGAAGATCTGTTCTTTCTATTTCCTTCGAGAAAGGAGATTCAAAATTTTGTTCATTTCCCAGGTACCCTGCTCGGGTCACAGTCTCTTGAAGGGGTTTCTGATTTGCCAACGCCTTCTCAAAAAGAGCTTGAACTTCTTTCTCGGCCAATGCTCATGGGGGTGCATCCTTCCTCTGGGCTTCTCTGTCCTTTGAGCATTGTACCCGGACTTTGGTTCCCTCTTGCCTTCGTGGTCAGGAACTTGAAGTCTTGCCTCCTTCATCACTTGTTCTAGTTTTAGCTCGGGCCTGCCAAGCTCTCGACTCAGAATGGTGGTTCCTGGGCTTTCGCACAACTGTTCGACTTCGGTGCTCTAATCTTCGCGTCTCATGAGCATTATTTGAGCTCGGGGAGCGTCCCTGTACTTCTTTCGCGGGTTCCAATTCCAGTAACAAGTAGTTAATTTTTTCCTGTTGCAGCTTTACTCCCTCGGCCAAATCCTATACAGCATCCCTACAAGTCTGCTCTAGCCGGGCATATGTGCCCTGCGTCGGGGCATGTTTCGAGAGGCCATGATTGTACCTCTGGTGGATTTCTTTTTGCAATCCACCCACGAACGGTGAGATTGCTGCGCGGCTCGGGTCGACGCAGTAGACTTCTAATCGAATCTATCCTTTGCTGTAGGAAGGAGCAGTCGGGTCACTTTCGGTGCATGGGACATATTCAAAATCTACCCCACTGGAGTGATTGACCTGAGGGTTTTTTCCGGATCGTTCTCATCGCCCCCTGTCTTGGGATTCCTCCCTTTGAGACAGAGGTCGTCTAGTCTGAGGCTGCGATCCTAAATCCTGTTCTTGATTTGTCACTTTATTCAGTAAGAAGAAGCGTCAATGGGTTATTTCCCTCCTTCGTTTTCCACAAATGGCGTGAATTGTAAGATCAGTTTTTGTGTGGGCCAAAGATGGATAGGTCAGCTCGGCCCGTCAATGCAATGTCTATCTTCTCTTTTCCATCTCGCACACGTTCTTTGAATTGGTTTCTTGTTTCAAGGAAAAACACAGTGAAGGCTTGATTGGGTGGTTCGACCAAGGTCCCTCCAACGGTCAAGTTAGCAATGGAACTTGGGGAATTTTCTCTGGTGATTGGGTTAGACATTTTCAACATACATCATCCTAGATCATTTCTTCCTCTTATTTGATCTCTTCGATTTTCGCCCCCCTCTTGGCACACGTTCCCCCACCTTCTTCATTGTGGTAATTGGTAACGGCTGGACCATTGGGTCGTGGGGCTTTTTTTCCCCCAATCTAGGTCTTCCCACCAGCTGTCCCAGCGCCCCTTCAGTTCAACCTTCCTATTGGATCAGGTTGATCATGGAAATTTGGGTTGGTTCCAACCCAAACCTAACCCAAGGTAAATTCAAAATTTCCCCACAAATATCTTGCAGGTTGGATCTTCTTAAGACCTTGGTTGTTGAGAACTCTCTGAAGCCACATGAGTAACCTGGGGAGCTAGAGGGCAGGAGGCAAGAATCATGTGAAAGGGTCTTGTTCGTATATCAGGCGATCAATGTTTCGCACCCATCCGACTGGTATTCAGAGTTGGGTCTTGTTGGTACATGAGGCGAACAATGTTTCGCACCCATCCGACTAGTATTCAGAGTTGGATCTTGGCATAACGGGTGATTGAAAAAGAAGGGAGAAGATCAGTCTCCCTCCAAAAGCATAAGCCGTAGAATTTTCACCAGGAAGATGAGAAAATATCCTTACTTGGCTAAATTTTTTATTAAATTGTTTTGATGTTAATCGACAGTGTCTTTCTATATAAAAGCAAAGACACTCAAACTAACTCATCTTGAACCCACAACCTTGTAATAGGAGTAATGCCCTTGTTCCAACTGTGTTGTAGGGTCTTATTTATAATAATATGCCATGGTAATATTGGGCTCTCTGCAAATACCAGTTGCTGATGGAACCTGATTTCTGAATTTTGTAAAGGACTATAGTTATTTATTTTCTTTTATAAAGCATTTTTTTCTATAATGGTGACAATTGATAGAGTAGAATACATGGCAAGGGGACAGTAAACAAACCTGATCGATGGAAGACGAATAAGAAAACGAATGATGGAGAGGTGTCCAACAGCTTTCATCTATCCGGTCCCTGATATTGGAACCATCCTCTTTCAATGGTGATGCTGCCACGACAGAGCCAGTGTAGATTAGTCTTTTCACTGTTTTTGATCTTATGCAAGTACCCAGAATGCTCTTCACTCCTTCTGTAGCTGCTTCTGTGGTGTCCTTGAACTGTTTTAAAATTGATAATCTCATCATAAAATGTCACTTCTGATTAATTAGTTAAGTTTTATGTTGTACAACTGAAATGGTATGGAACTATGACACTTTATTCTTTGTTTTAATCATGCAAAAAATGTCTACTAAGCCAATTCCTCCTTCTCATATAGCTTAAAACACCCTAAAAGTACGTAGTAGAACTAAGATTTTCTGTTCTGACTCTAATTTTTTTTTGTAGTTTTTAAAATATATGGATGAGGATGAGATTGATTGTCATATAATACTTTCTGCCTTGATTAACAAAAATCTATACACAGGGAGGTCACCCAAGCCATGTTTGTATAATAATACTGAGTATTCTTTGACTGGATGAAAGTGCTCCTATTTGTTATAGCTGTTAGATCAGGGCCCATTACCTTTTCTTTTAAGTGGTTTAATGAGTGTTTTGTGTTTTAATAAAAGTATAAAACTTTCTATTACTCGAGATAGGTATTTTTGAGTCAAGTAAATTAGCTTTTCTTTTTGTAAAGAAAAATATTTCAATTTCTCAAGTATGATATGGTGAATTAAAATAGAGTTTATTCTTCTCCTTTCTCTTCTTCTGTGGAATGGTTTTTTTACTGGTTCTCCTGTTCAACAAAATAGAAAATATATTTGTCTGTCTCCTTTCACATGAGATTTCTTTGAGTATGTTCTCTTCTACTCTTTTAAGACAATAGAAATTCGCTGAAATGCGGGAATTCGATCTTGGGCATCTTGCTAATCTCTCTAATTAGAGTCAAGGGAGAGAAGGTTTGGAGATAGCTGTTGTTGGATCTTTGACTTTTCCACGAGCATTGATTTCCTTTTGTTTGGTGCAGTATCTTTCTAAGCAGAAACTGTAAATTTTTGTCTCTGTTTTTCCACCATATTGCCTCTGCTGCAACCTATTTATCTGACGATGTGGAGCTCACTGTGGTTCCTTCATTTGATGAGCCAATCATTGTGAACAGCAACTGAAAGGATTATGATGGGTCTCATTCACCAAAACTAACCAATCATAGTAAGCTCCCACTCATCTAATAGTGGAATGATTTGGGACCCACCAGTCTTATGTTGAATCATGCAGGACTTGCCTATAAAGGATGGGACTATGGTAAAATTCACCAGCAGATATGCTGGATATAAGATTGATCATGTGTAAAAGACATGAATCTTTTTGTAAAAGTTTATTCACTTGTTTTATGTATGATTAATCTTATGGTGGGCTAGCTAGAACTTATTTTGTGGGATTTTAAGTGAAACTTGGTTAGATCCCATATACAATGAGCAAATTTATATTGAGCAGCATTATTTTTAAGGGTTTAGATCTTTAATAGGTGGGGCCTAATAGGAGCTCGACTACTACGAAAAGCAAATCCAGCCCCTTAGGGGTCATTTGTTTGGACTTATTTACATTTATAAATGTTTATGCATGAACATGTTTGTTTGCAGTCATTTACATTTAACACGTGTAAGTTTTGGTGGGGGCACCCAAACTTCATCAGCTGAATTGTTCCCTGTACTTAAGATCCCACTATTTCCTTCATAGAAAAGCTTTGGGGGTCCTGGAGTTCACTAAATTATTTAAAGACCGATAAAGATCCATATGAAACTGGTGCTTGCAAATGAACATGGTAATGTGTTTCATATACAGACACGCACACACACACATGGCCCAATTGCCTCCCCAATGCAACTATGAATGATCCCTGGTTGTTTATGTGGAGAGGGCGATGCCTATCAATTGATTGCCTTCACATATGTAAATTTTATATTTTTCAGACGTTTCTTTGTTCGAATTTCTAACAGAAATTCAAGTTTCTATTTCTTTGTTCGAAGAATTTTGGAATGCTAGGATTTTCAAATATGCAAAAGGTGCCATTTCAAAGTTTATCACATCCTCTAGCATTTATGAATTCCGTGATTTCTAAAGGTGGCCCCCACATAATAATTCCTAAAAAGCTAGGTTCCATTGTATTTTGGAAAAGGTAGGCCCTAGCTACTGCAATATCCAAAAAGGTGGGCTCCATGCTGCACTTTCTAAAACTGGGTTCTATATTGTTATTCCAAATATGTGCCCCCACATATGGCAACATTTTTAAGGGTGGGCTTCATGTTCTAATTCCAAGGCGCATTATCATCATCATCATTAAAGTCTTGTCTCAACTACGATGAAGTTGGCTATATGAATTCTATTTCTCTATTCTGACCTATCTTTAGCCAAATTATTTGATAAGTTGTGCTTTTTCAAATCTATTTTTTACCTTCATCCACATCTTTGGCCTACTCATTCCCTTTGGTGGGCCATTAACCTACATGGCCAATCTTTTCCTTACCAATGCCGTTCCTAACCTGTGTTGGACATGCTCAAACCATCTCAAATGGGCTTTTTTAATTTTATCTTGCACTGAAGCTACCCCTAAATCCTCTCGAAAATGCTTATTTCTAGTTTTATCCTTTCTAATTTTATCACGCATCCGTCTCAACGTTTTCATCCCCGCTACATCCATTTTGTGCATATGTTGCTTTTTGATTGGCCGTCATTCTACTATATAGGTCATACATGGTCTACATCCATAAGATGGTTTCAATTATGATGATGATGGCAGTGATGGTGACGATGACGACAGTGATGGTGGTGGTGATGATGATCCGGCGGTTTTCATGATGACGACGACGATTACGTCAGGGAATATAATGAAAATGATGGTAGTTTTGATGATGGTGGTGGTGGTGATGATGACGGGGCAGAGGTCATGATGATGTTCTAGTGGTGGTGGTGGTGGTGGTGATGGTGGTGGTGATGGTATGGTGGCAAGATCAATAACATCAAAATGTAGTTATCTTGAATCTTTTTTCCAAACGTATATTATAATCTTTAATACTTGTCAAACAACTCAATTTAAAATACATTGAATTCTTTAAAAACAGTGTATAAGAAAAATACTACAATATGTAAATATTATATTATTTTGTTCTATGCCATTTAATTTTAATAATATTTAAATCTGTAAATATTTTATTTTATAGACATTCGAAGGGGCTTTAACTACTACTAGACTGCATCGACATCCATAAGTTTTCGTCAGTACATAAAGTATGAGAATCTATGTACTGTCTCATAAGGGTGAATTCCATAGAAAATATACTCCATAAATGTGCCATTAGAAGATTACATGCACGGTACATCCGACTATTGAAAATTGAAATGAAGAGTACTGAACTGACCTTAGTACTCTGAGTGTTGTGCAGCAATGGAGTGGCTATATGAAACACAAATTGACATCCTCTGATTGCTGGTTCAAACTCCTCTGCTTTGTAAATATCTGCCCCGAACAACACCAGCCTTGTGTCTGCATGTGGAAGGGCTTTGAGAAGCCCCACCTTTGATGGATCCTCTGCAGACCACCATACATATTATGCAATATATAAGTGAGAGAGAGAGAGAGAGAGAGAGAGAGAGAGAGAGAGAGAGAGAGAGAGAGAGACCCAGGTTCCTGAGAGTCGCATGGACTGTGTATCCTTTGTCTAGGAGCTTCTTAACAAGCCAAGATGCAATGTAACCTGCAGCTCCTGTGACACAAACACAGATCTTCTTCTCCATAGAAAACCCAAAACAAGAGCCTCTTTCCAAAGTACTAGAGTTTTGATGAACAAAAAACCTTTTTCCCTTATGTCCCTGCCGTGAGGTCTCTTACTTCTATTTGATTTTAATACTGGCATATGCAGTCAATAGTCGTCACCCAATTCTTTTTTTTATTATTTGGACAAACGTAATTGTAATCCTTTGATGTCCTATCCATGAATGGAGCCCACTTATGAAATTCAATCCACTCAAAATCAATATCATCATTGCATTGACTTTGGGCCAAATTATCACAATTAAATTGTGTGATTACACATGATCAATCTCATGATAAGGCTGGACATATTTTTGATAAAGGATGGGGCCACCCACTATTTTGAAACAGCTGGATGAAGCACTGATCAAAATTATATATAAAGGAAGGATCAAATGCAGACAAGACTAATGCTGGCACTAAGACAAACTAGGACCAGAAAGAGTGGGTTACTGTCGGTCATATGAGGAAGCAATATCGGAATCCTAATAAAAAAACAGAAGAAACCCCTTGAATCTTGATTGGCCACATGCATCTCTTATATCGACGTGATGAAGATTTGTTTTTTGGAAGTGGATCTTTCAGACCCCTTGCTATCGGTATCTGTTGCGACTTATAGTCACAAGAGATTAGTTGGTCAAAAAGCAGAACTATTTTTAATTTATTTCTGAAGTGAACCATTTAAAGTGAGCAGAGCTGCAGTGGAAAACATAAACATAGGACAAAAGAGATCACATAGAAGAGATACAGTAGTTAATGATATCTCAACCATTCTTTTAAATATTCAGGATTGCATTTTTATTGTATGGGGCCATCCAAACGGAAGAGCAAGAAATTTTATTTTGTTGTATTGAAATAGTCTACAAGAAATTCTACTTTTTATTTTTATAAAAGAAATCCTAGTCTTCGACTTAGCCACACACGGAAGATGTATCCTAATCTTCTGTCTTACTAGCACTTCTTTAATGTTTTGGAGCCTTTCGTTCTTTTAATTACCCCACCCCACTTCTTCTCATTTAAGTTACAACATGTTTATATGTATCCAACGCCAAACCCTTACTTAATAGCCTTACTAATGTAAATGTTGCTGGTACATTTATAATAACTCAGAAACATTTCTTTGTAGAAGACCATAATTATGAAGTCCTTAAAGTAGAAATTTCAAGCACTATATATGGTTAACCAGAAATTTCAAGCACTATATATGGTTAACCCAAAGGGGTAGCTCAGTTGGCCTAGAACCACGGTTTGCACCCAGAGGTTGTAGGTTCGAAATTGCACTACTACAATGGGCCTATAGGGGAGCTTACCCGGCTTTCCTTTGGGTCTGGAGGGATTAGTCAGCCCAAAGAGTCGGGAACCCTCTGATAGCAAAAAAAAAAAACAGGCACTAGATATGGTTAGCAGAAGTCAAATGATTTTAATCTCCAACATAGGTTTTTATTTTTCTCACTGACTGAATCTCCAACATAGTTGCACTACATAAACAATATTTGACAAGATTCTATGATCCAAGCCGTGTGAGAACTTATATTGATCGAGTATTTATAATACATAATGGAAGATCTGCAAGATCCCTAAGATCCTATATAATAGGATGTGTATAGAGGGCTCTCGTTAAGACCCTACAAGTTAGGGACCCCACATGATATAAATACATACAAAGAGATCGTCCAACATTGACAGAGAGATATAGGAGATCACTATCTATCATGATTGGTAGGCTGAGTGGGTCACAGTCATCATGTGATTCGATTGGCTAACAATATTAATGTGAATCTTACTAGGGGTTGCATGTTGAAGGATATTTGTATTTCCTTATGGAGTTTGTTCCTTTTTTATCTTTCTAATAATTGAATTCCTTACACGGTTACGCCGACCACTCTCTTTCGCACTCATTCACAAAGACTCACTACTCAATTACACTAAATAAAAACTAAATAAGCTACTGCTTGATTGATCCATAGTTAAGAATTGAAGTCTCTTAACTTTAGCCTTTGCCAGACAAGAGGGTTGACACTTTCATTTATAGACAAATGTGTAAGACTATTGTTGGACTTGAAGATGCTTGAAGTTTGTGAATTATTGGGCCTGCATTATTACTCCGGATGCGAATGCATTTGAAATCCAGAATTCTTATATTCAGGCTTGTTTTATTTCATTGAAAGTGATTGTGGTACTAATGGAATAGTAACTGACCAGCTTTACATGCATGAATAGTACTAAACAGTGACTTGTGAACAGAGATTTGTCGGCTTGATTGATGAATAGTGAATAATGAACAATGTCAAATAGTGAATGTATAGTATGGAAGGTGACAACTTCTTCATCCTTGTCTTCCGCTTTTGACGCTGCTTTGTCGACTATTTTGAATTATTTGGAAAGCAGAGCCTAATTTTGTTGACTTTGCAAGCAGGTGTTTGTAGACACCTCGTTTTGGCACCCTATGAGGGGTAATTCAGTCCACCCTATTTAATAATGTCCTGATTAGGTCCCGAGTCAAAAGTCAATTGTCGTCTCTAGGCCTCTGATCGTACTAGGAATTGGCTCATTGTGATCTACTCGTCGAGAGCTTTCTGCCTTTATATAAAACTCCAATATCTGACGGGTGGATAAAAAATCATGATAGCGGGTCCCACACCCTCGGGGCGCTCGCGTGAAAAATCACCTATAATTTCTAGACCTCTGATCGCCTTGAAAATTGGTTCATCGTGACCTACTCACCGAGAGCTTTCCGTCGATATGTAGAACATTGAAATCCGACGAGCGGATTGAAATTTACGAAACTTGGGCCCCGGCGACAACAACTCGACCATCTCCACCAGGACCCCACCTTCTGGGCCCGAACCCGCTCCTTTCAAACTCGACTCGAGCTCACCATTTCAGGCCGAATCCAACCCAAGCCCACTCAAGCCCAACCTTGGACCCAACTCACCTAGACTCCAACCCATACCTAACCCATCACCCATTAAACCATGTCCAAACCCATCGAACCTGAACTCCAAAACCAACCCATACCAGAGCCGAACTTGACTCGTCCCATGAGGCCCATTAGCTGCATGGGAGAGGGCAGTGCACAAGATCTGGACTCTCCCCTCCCTTTGAGATTTCTCTCTCCCTCTCCATCTCTAACTCCCCCAAACCTATCTCTATCTCTCCCAGAACTTTCATCCTAGATGGAGATCTCTCCCCACAGCCCATCTTAGACGCACATCTCTCTCCCAACCCCTGAGATCTCTCACTCCCTCTCGATTTAAAACTCCCAGGCTTTATCCCCACTTCGCCAGATAGAACAAAAAGCCCATGCGCAGACTCCAGATCGACTGAATGATCCTTTCACGCACATCCATCATCCCTTCACGCATGTCCATCTCCATCTCACGCAGAACCCATCCTTCATCATCATAGAACCCTCCTCAAGCCCTCCTCCTCCATCATCGCTTTCCACGCTCCCAGAAACTTGTGCCTGATCATCTCCATCAACCCCCTCCATCTTTGCACTCCTTTCATCCCCAGATCTCATCGCCCACCACCCTCTCCATCTCTGCGCCATCTCCCAAACGACCATCTCATCGCACAAAACCCATCTCTTGTAACCCTTCACTCCATCTCCATCTCCATCTATCTCCCCATCAACGTCCTCCCTAGCCATCCATGCGCAGAAGTCCCTTGACTTGATCTCTCCATCTCACGCAGAACAGCCTCCTCCTCTTCATTGTCCTCTTTTCCCTCACCCAACGTATCTTCCTCATCGCAGGCTGCGGGCGTTCTCGTGTCATGACCCGGGCCTGAGATTAGGATTACCACGGCTAAACCTCGAGTCGTGACCTCCATACTTACTCCCGTAAACCCCACATTAACCGAAGTCAATACGAAATTCACAAGGGATATTATACATTCATACCTGTCAAATGTACATTTTTGCGGAAATATATATATTTATATACATTGACAATCAATTTAAACCGTGTAAGTTCTTTACATAATAGTAAAGTCCAACTTACACATTTCATTTCCTATACAAGTCCAACATTGCATATTTAAAATATAATGCAGGTGACTACTATTTACATTCAAAATGAATATACACGTACTTCTCAAATTATTTCTAAAACATTCCAATTTGTCCGCCCTTTAGTTCACGTCCACTCAAGTAGTCCTCCTGAATGAACCTGATTGGCTTCCTCCGCTAGCGGTGCGGCCTCTATATTATCGGGACGAGCAACTTGGCCTGTAATGTCATCAATAATACCGTGAACACGACGGTTCAACAATGTATATACAATCTCATGCTAATAATTTGTCTACCAATTCTAAGCAATTCAAATCAATAAACATTTACATTACATTTATTCATTCTTTTAGTTCTTCGCTGAAGGAAGCATTCAGTATCAACGAGTACACTTTATTAAGTGACTTTTCATTGTCCTCCATGGCACGGGACGGAAGGGCGCACCCTCCATGACCCAGCCTTAAGAAAGGACTCATTCAATTTCAATTTTCATATTATACACTTTATTAAGTGGCATTTCAGATGTGTGGGATTTACCGGTATCTTGATCAGAGATCACTGACATCACCACGGAGCTCCGGAACACTCCATTCCATATACTGCAGCAGGATTATTCATTATTCATCCATTTCATTTCATAATTCCTTTCTTTTCATTAATTAGATGTATTATTCATTTCAACTTAACAATGAGCGTAATAATTACAATACAGTGTTAGACTCGGAAGAATAAGTCAAGTCAAACAATAAATCCAATTAAATTTCCTAAACTAAACATTCAGGTGAAACATTCGTTATCTAATGTATGTATTATTCTTGATGACATCACTTTTAGTGAAATTTACATTAGCATCACCTTAGCTAACACCCATGAAGGTTTAGGAAAAATGCTACTAACACTAGCCTTATTTAATAGGCTTCTATTCAGAGAAATCAGAAATCAAATCTTAATAAGCTTATATTCAGAGAAATCAGAAATCAAATTTGAAATTTTCCCCAAGTTCAGTCACCTCGTCGGTTACTAATCGGTTAACCGAAATCTGAAATTCGGCTGACCGAACCACATTCGGTCAGCTTTCTAGAATCTCACAAATCACAGACATTTTCTCCCAATTCGGTCACCTGTTCTATCACCTATTCGGCTGACCGAAATTTCAAACTTGGCTAGCTGAACTACTTTCGGTCACTCTTCGGTCAACTTTCCAGAAGTTCAACTTCTGATGGAAACTCCTGATAGGATTTTCGGTCACCTTGCGGTCAGTCTTAGGTTAGCCGAACTATGTCAGTCAGCTCACGGTCAACTTTCCAGAAGCTGGAATTTCCTATGAATCTTAGCCCAGAAAGGTCGGTCAGGTGTCGGTCAGCCTGTCGGCTGACCGAATTGTGCCTAGAAGTTCAGAAAATTCTGAACTAAAATCTCTGGAATTGAACTCTTTGAGTTCAAACAAATCTATTAGCATCCTAAATCATGAGAGTTGAGTATATTTGCCTTGTTTGGAGATTAATTAGCAAAAAACCTCCTTGCTTAGCTTCAGTTTGAGATGAAATTCTCCAAATTGAAACCCCTCTTGAACCTAAAACCAAAACCAATCCACACAATAGAACTCCAATGAGTTCCTTATGCAAGAAAAACACTCAAATCATTGAACCACAAAACACTCAAATCACTGAACCACAACTTGAAGTTCGGAAATCAACTCAAAGCACTTACTTGTAGTCTTTTGTAGGAAATTCTTGAGATTTTCTCAAGCTTTTCTCCAAGTAAATAGAAGGAGAGTGAGACGAAGAAGATGAAGAGATGGATCCTCTTCAAAACCACACACAAGGTTCCAATCTTGATGTAGAGAATGGAAGGAAGAAAGAAGAAGATAAAGAGAGAGAGAGATGGCTGTGCTGGGAGATGAGAGAATGAACTCATTTGAGTTCATCTCAACCTAAATAAGCCCACTTTTGCAATTAAAACTTCCTCAACCTTCTTAATTACAATTCGAGTCAAATGAAGGGTCATTTGAACCAATTCATGTCGAACGGAATCACTCTTAGTATAGATTTTAACGTACTCCTCGAAATACACACGCGGGTATCAAGAGTTTCCGTATTCGACGAAATACACAGAAATTTCGTATTTACGAAAAAGTCCTTGGACTTTTTGATTTAGTCTAAAATCACTTCAAATAGTTTACTCCCACTTATTACCTTCTTATTAAGTTCAAATTGATCATTTGAGACAACTTTAACTCAATTTGGCCATTAAGCAACATTAATCCAATAAAACATGCTTAATTAGCATTAATCTCAATTAATTAGAGTTAATCTTGATTAACTCGGGACAAGGTGTTACACCTCGTCTCCCTCGCACGCACCACCACACATCCGCACGCAGCAGCTGCTAGACGCATGTAGCAACACCTTCTTCCTCCTTGTGCCGCCGGACATCTCCCCCTGCAGCAGGTACGCCTTCTTCTCTTCCTCCCAACCACCTACAGCCACTGCACACCGTCCCTCTCTCTCTCTCTCTCTCCCCATCTCTCTCGCTCACTCTCTCTCTCTCCTCTCTCACGCTCTTTCTTCTCTCCTCTACTCTGCCCTCCGCTCCACCTCTTCGCCTGTCCGCTCTCCCTCACCTCTCTGCTCTCTTGTTCTCCCTCCCTCTCTGCACTCTCTCTGCCCTTCGTCTCTCCCAGTGCTACCCCATCTCCCTCTCTGTCCGCTCTCTCCTCTCTTCTCCTCTGTTCCGTCTATCTCTCCCCCTGCTTCCACTCTCCCTCTGCCCTTTCTGCTCTCCCCATCTCTCTCTCTCTTTGTTCCTCTCTTCTCACCTGCGCCCCCTGCCTGCTGCTGCACCACTCCATCCTTTCCTTCTTCCTTTCTTCATCTCTCTCTCTCTCTCTCTCTCCGCTGGAGCCCACTTCCACTGTACCCACCTTGCCTACCTTCTTCACTTAGCGCCTGTACCCCACTTACTACCACGCACCACCACACATCCAACAGTGTTGTGTTAGATTGTTTGGGCAGTATTCTCTATTCTTGGGAGTATTATGTATTGTTGTTGCATTGATGTATTGTATTAGGAGACTTGATGTTTTGAGGATTAAAACCCGTCTTCACCAAGTGAAAGGGTAGCAACTGATTCTGCATTTACTGAAGAGGTTGTTGATTTAACCATCTCATGAAGTCGGTTGAGAGGATCTTTGAGGGATCCAATCTTCTTATGAAGAACTTGCAATTGACTGAGGAGATATTCCTGAGAACTATACTTTGGTGTAGGAGCAATCTTGAAGGGTCTTGCAGCAGGATTCTTGATGACTTTTTTAATTGCTTCTTTGAAAGAACTATATTGCTCTGGTTTAGTCAATGGAGGGAATTGCTGAATATTAGAGGCAGTTGGTGAAATTTGATTTTGAAGAACTGTCTGAACATTGAACTTTTCCCAATGTTTACATAAGTTCTTCATAATAGGAAGGGAGGATTTTGGGACGATTTTCTGTAATCCCATTTAAGAATCCTTGGGATACCATAGGCATCAGAATAAAGCATATAAATGAAAGAGGGCTCGATTAAGAGTGCCGAATGAGTTTTGAGGAAGCGAGTAGTTTCATTAGATGCGAAACTTTTGTAATGGCTAGATAAAGTTTCTGGTAATAGGGATGAAGGAGGGCCATATAATGACCACCAATTTATCCAAAACCATTTAGGAATTTGAGCATATTTGGCTTTTTTGAAACTAATAAACCGGGAATGGGAGTACTTGGCGTTTTGTTGGAAAAGAACATATTTCCAAGCGTTCATATAGTCCCAATAGTTGTATGGCCATTTTTTTATTAGGGCTTTGGACCATCCGAGTGGATGACCAATTGTTTTGCCATTCTTGAGGAGAGAGGATATGAAGAATTTTGAGTTTAGAAAAAAGATATTTCTCCATCTTTTGTGCTATGAGCAAAAATAGCACTATTGGTTTGTTCAAGGATTTCTTCATAGGACTTTTGGATAAGAGAGGGTAATTTGGATAGAAAGTGCATATTTGTGAGAAAGATTTTTTATGCAATTTGTTCTTCAGGAAGGCCTGCAAGACAAGCATTAAGAGGGACAATTTGGTATTCACTATTAAGTTTCCTTTTATTGTAAGGTAAGTTGGTATTAAAAGAAAAGAAAAAAAAAAAAAAAACTGGGCAGGAAGAGCCCCCAATACAAAGAGAGGAAAATAGCTAACCAGAAGAAAGGAAAAGAAGATTAAATAGTCCTAAGGAGGAGAAAAAGGATGAATCTAATAGTCCCAAAGGAATCGGAATGGGGTGAGGAGGCAGAGCTTGTCTAGCACCTGATAGGGAGTTGGCCATGCCCTTCAAACGATCCCAGAAAATCAACTGAGCTCTAATCGGGGAAGGCTTCTTGTCATTGTACTTGGAGTCATTCTGAAGAAACTAGAAAATAGAGATGGCATGGAACAATATAACTGCATCACACTTTCTTCCTGGGACATCTCTGTCCGTTGCAATAGCTGACCAGATTGATGTAGCTGAGAAAGGGGAGGAAGGGGGCCATTGAGGTTGACGAGCTAGACACAGAATTGATGATGGGTTTTGTGAGGGGTGAGAATTTATTGGAGACACCAAGTTCACTCATGATGTGTAATTTTTTTTCTTTGTTTTTTGACCTTTTTTCCATTTTGTCTGCCCTGCAAAAATTCGCGAGAGAGAAAATCAGGTAAAGAATATGAAGATCCTTTTATAAATTCGATTTCGAAATCAAATATTGGAAGCAAAGCTTGCCAACATGAAAAAAATTTCTTTTGATGCTAGGTTTTCAACATCCTTTTCTAAAACTTCTGTTGTAGGTTTACAATCGATGCATAAAAGAAACTCTTTATTCAAAATATCACTTTGAAATATGAGGATGCATAAGACTATTGCTAGAATTTCTTTCTTCATTGTGAAATAATTTTTTTGAGTTGGTTTTCAAGATCTAAATGTGAATCTAACAGTCTAATCATTATTATCTTTTCACTGAAGAAGGATACCGCCATACCTTTTTTCATAGGCATCAGTTTGAATGATTTTAAAAAGATTAGCATTTGCTATGTTTAAGCAGGAAAGAATTTTGACATTTTCTTTGATTTCCTGAACAACTAAATTGTGAGCTTCATACTATTCTTCTTTATTATCTTTCAAAAGGTACTTTTGAATAAGTGTTCTCTTGGTTGCAAGATTTTTAAAGAAATTGGAGAAATGATTTAAGAAACCTAAGAATCTTTGTAATTGAACTATATCCTTGATCTCATTAGGGAATTTGTCAGTGAATTGGATTACTCATTTGACTGGAGTAATTGTTTGATTCTTGATTTTGTAACTAGGGAATCTAATTTCAGTTTGGAATAACATGATTGTTCTTTGGGATGGGAGAAGACCTTTGGGTTTGATTACTTGATGAAAGGGTGACAGATGTTTCCAGTGTTTGATACTTTTAGAGAAAATTAAGATATCATCGATATAGACAATGGAAGATTCCTTGAAAGGGTGAAATATGTCATTCATAATCCTTTGAAGTCCTGAAGGTGCATTCTTTAGCCCAAAAAGCATTACATTCCGTTCATAATGGCCAAAGGGAACAATGAATGCTATTTTAAAGTGATCTTTTTCTTGGATTTAGATTTGCCAAAATCCAAACTTTAGATCAAATTTAGAGAATAAATTCTCTTCATAAAGCTGATTTATTAAATCTTGTTTATTTGGGATTAGGTATCTTATAGATTGAAGGACTTCATTTAATGGTTTATAATTTATTACTAGTATTGGAGCTCATCTTTCTAATTCTGCTGCATTTTCAACATAGAAAGCTGCACAACTCTAAGGATATTGAAATTTCCGGATTAGATTTTTTGAAAGTAAATCTTTGATTTCTTTATTGCAAAGATCTAATAAATGAGAATCCATCTGGGCTGGTCTAGCCATGGTTGGGATATTTCGCTCACTAAATTGTTTGATGTAGAGATACTTGATGGCATTTTCTGTACTAGAAAGCTGGCGGAATTTTCGCACAACATGATTTTAGTAATTTTTCTTGAAATATTTTTAATTGATTTTGAAAATATGATTTATTTAATTGCATTATTAATTGTTACCATTGGAAAGCTCTTTTCGAGTAGATATCCGTGGAGCCCAAGATTGTGTCAATCGGAGCTAAAATGAGGAAGATATGGCCTTTGGAAGTTGGTGCGATAAATTCTACTTGGGATTTCAATTTTGCACTTGGAAATCACAAAAATCTCTCACTCACCTTGCTATTTCTTTGAGGACTTGTTGGCCATTAATGGACTTATCATACAAAAAAGATTGCATGCTACAAACTTGGAACAAAGAAGGAAAGAAAGAGAGGAAAAATCTATAAATCGATGGTAGAGGCATCCCTCTCCTCTCATGGGAAGATAGACCAGCTCTCTCCAGAACTACTACTACGCTCTCTTTCCATTGAAGTCCTCAAGGAGATTTGGCCTGGAAATCACACTACACCCTTGGGTTTTTCATCCAGAAGAGGCTTTTCATCCTAGTATGTAATTGTCATTGTTTATTTTTTTTTTTAATCTTATGTAAGACTTTGCATATTAGTAAAATTGTTTCTTTCTCTTTTCAATTTTTCTTTCTTGTACTTGGGTGATTGGTGCTTGTTTTACGTTTCTTTTTTTGTTGGTGTTTGGATTGACGACTCAAAGGCCCTAAGAGCATGATTCAAATTATGACCCCGCGTAGAAAAGAATTTTGAAAGAGAAGAATACACTTCCACACATTTAAATTTCTGTTAAAATCACACATTTACTTTTCTTGCTTTCACCACACATTTAAATTCTTGAACTTTTTTTATTGTCTTTATTTTTTTATGATCAATTCAATTTATGTTTGTTTTTGCATAGTTTATGGTTAGAACTAGTAAGCATTATTTGCATATTCCTATTGGTGGAGTTTAAAAATTTTAAGTTGCTAGTTATTTGAGTATTCAAAACTGAATTGAAATTGGAATCGGAGTTTTAAATTGAATAAGCAAGAAAAAGCAGAGATTTGAGTCAAGAATCTTGGCCAAATATTTTTTGAATTTCGGATCCCAACATAAAGTGTACAATTCTGCACATTGTTGCAGAAATTTCAGGACAAATTCTAAGTGAAAAGTTTGCGATTAGAAACCTGATCGAAACAAATTATTTTTCAATGAAACTTGAGGAAATTAAAGTTTGATCAGTGTGCTTTCAAACTCCAGAATTTCAAGCAAAAATGATTTTGGAAAGATGGTGAACCAGTGGCTCAAACATAACTGGTCGGACTCACCTGTGTGCAGAATTTTTGCAGAATTTCTGTTTTTAAGTCATGTTCATGCACTCATATCTTCTTTGTTTTAAATCATTTTTCACTTTCGTTTTTTTTTTTATTTGATTCATGCATCATTATAGTCTAAAATCCAGCCATTGAACTCAGTTTTTGGTTGCATTAAATTAGGAGAAATCATGCATAAAAACAGCCCAGCAAACTAGTTTTCCAGACCTAGAATTTTTTTAGCTTTGCATAGCACGCATTGCATTACTAACTTTCTAACTTAGGTTTCTTTTGTTTCTAGTTTAGTTTCTTAGTTTTATTTTTGATTCTTTTTTATTCTTGATGTTCTAACTTGTGTGTTCTTTTGTAGCAAGTTTAGTTTTTAGTTTAGGTTTTTTAGATTTAAGAAGTTTTCTTTTCACTGGATTGTAATTAATTTAATTTTTAGAAAGTAGGAATGATAATGTAACTTTTCTAGTTTTTTAGGCTAGATTTAGATTTTTAATTTAAGGCAGGTACAAGCTGAAGATAAACCTTAATTTACATTGCTTCCTATGGATTGACCTGGTCTCACCAGTTTATTACTACATCGCGGCTCTATACTTGGAGCTCACGATCAAGTTTTTGGCACCGTTGCAGGGGAGCGCCATATAAGGTAACTTTTCTGACTTTCCTTATTTACATTGCTTTATGGGTTTGCTATTTTTGGCATCTCTCTAGAGATAGCAGGTGCATGCATGGAATGTTAGACCGCCCTAAATTGGATTAGGAAAGTGCATGGATTGTTAATTAGAAAGGACACATCATTGAATTTTTTAGAAAACTTTTAAAAATTGGCAAAGTTACTTTATTTCTCTCAACTTATTTAAATTCCTTTTGGAAGGAAGTGAACCAAAGTGACCTAATCGTTGTCGTTGATCATCTAGGTGCCGAAGCAAAGCCTTGTCCAGAGTGTGGAGACAGTTAGACTGGTCTAGGCAAGGGTCCTTTAAATGGGTCCATTCGTGATCCTACCCTTACTTGTGGGCCGAAACTGGCCGGGTTGGTGAACTTAGGAAGACTTTTCAACTTTAGGAATTAACTTAGTTGCTGCTTGAGTAGGCTAGTTTCCTTTTCTTTCTCATTAAAAAAAAAGAAGAAAAAGAAAAGGAAAAAGAAAAGTGATTCCAAAAATGGACCAATGGAAAGCCACAAACATGCAGAGACCAAATTTTGGACAAACCAATGAGGGTAAAATCAATAGTGATAGGAAATCCTGGCATGAGTACCTACTCCCCACATATATTTACCTGTCAACCTACATTAACTCATATACAAATAAGTAGGGATTTTATCAAAGCAACTCCGACGATGCTTCAAATAATCACGAATCCATAAGGGAGTTGCGCGAACAAGAATGGAATGCAAATATACATCAAATAATTTGTTCGTTGGAAAGAGGTACCACATATGGACGAAAGTCGGCCAATCACTATGGTCGTGATTACAATGAAGAGTGCATGGAGGGAATCAATGGAATGATAATGGAAGATGATCAACCAACAAGGGCCCCACAAGATTATTCACACCCCACACTCTCATTCGCTCCTTCAAATATGGATGTGGGAATTCAATGGTAGGCATAGTCAAATGCAAATCAATGGCCTTGCCACGATGAAATGAGTAACATGAGTAGCCTGGGCAATGAGGCTCCTGACAATTGGGAAGATGGGTTTGATATGGGAAATTTTTATCTCCAAGAATTTACTCCGAGTGGGTAAAGCTATTATGTTGCTATGCTCTTTACCACCCTCGTATGAGAGTTTTGTTCATACCATAATGTATGGTTGAGAAACTCTTTCTAAGGAAGATGTTGAGTCAGCCTTGAACTCTTAGGAGTTGAAGAAAAATGTTGTAACTGAAAACAATGACAGTTCTGGTGAGGGTTTGGAAGTGCGTGGCAGAACAGAGAAGAAATGGCAGAATAGAAGAGGCCGATCTTGGTCAAAATAAAAAACTAGAAAATTAAAGTGCTTCAATGTCACAAGGAAGGGCATTCTAGAAATGATTGTCTAGAGCGTAAAGGGAAAGAGGAATCTGATTTTGGAGAAGGTGCCAGAGTTGCAACCGATGTTGCAAAGAATAATTCTGATGGTGTAGAAGTTCTTTCAGTTACTATTGGTAGCTTAGCTATTGAGTGGATTCTTGATTCGGGGTGTTAAAGAGGAATCTGTGTCCCTACAAAGATTGGTTTACCAATTATCAATCTATTGATGGTGGTAAAGTGCTTATGAGAAATAATGCAGCATGTAAGGTTGTTGGGATAGGTGCAATCAAAATTAAAATGTATGATGGTATAGCGAGAACTTTGTCAGATGTCAGGCATATTCCAGAGTTGAAAAAAAATCTGATTTCATTGGGTACGCTTGACTCCAACGGTTGTACCTACAAAGCTGGAGGTGGAGTTATGAGAATCTCGAAGGGTGCGCTTGTAGTGATGAAGAGACTGAAGCAGAATGACTATTACTTTCTTAAAGGTAGTACAATTACAAGTGCTGCAACTGTGTCGTCCTCAGATTCAGATTCAGAAACTACCAATCTATGGCATATGCGACTTGGGCATATGAGTGGGAGGGGTATGGATGAGTTGACTAAATACGGTTTGCTGTGTTGTCAAAAAACAAGAAAGATGGACTTCTGTGAGCATTGTATCTTCAAAAAGCAATGTAGAGTTAAGTTCAGGATAGCAATTCATTAGACCAAGGGTACTTTGAATTATATCCATTATGATCTTTGAGTTCCCTCTCGTGTTCCGTCTCTTGGTGGTGGTTTATACATGTTGACCTTTATTGATGACTATTCTCTGAAGATCTGGGTGTATATCTTAAAGCAAAAATATGAAGCTTTTGCACAGTTCAAGCAATGGAAGGCTATGACTAAGATGCAGATAGGTAAACAACTCAAGCGCTTGAGAACTGACAATGGCTTGGAATTCTGTAATAGTGCTTTTAATGAGTTCTGCAGGAATGAAGGGATTGTGAGACATAACACAAGCAGAAATATACTGCAACAGAACGGAGTTGTAGAACGGATGAACATGACTATTTTAGAGAAGACCCGGTGGATTCTCTCTAATGCAGGGTTACCTAAGAAGTTCTAGGTGGAAACTATTAACACAGCTTGTTATCTCATGATCAATCGGTCTCCATCAATGGCTATAGAATGTAAAACTCCTGTAGAGGTATGGTTTGGATTTCTTGCTGATTACACCAACTTGTGAATTCGTGGTTGTCCTGCCTATGCTTAAGTAAGAGATGGAAAGCTTGAACGAAGGGGAAGAAAGTGTAGATTTCTAGGGTATGCAGACGGTGTTAAAGGATATAGACTGTGGTTCCTAGATGGGAAATCCCCCAGATGCATTATAAGTAGAGATGTGACCTTTGATGACTTTGCTATGTTGAAATCGAAGGAGTGCCATGATGTTGGAAATGACAATGATGTCAGTGAAAAGGTGGAGGATAAAAACGGTGTCACTAAACAGGTTGAGCTTGAGAATAAAGCTTCCAAAAACTTGTAGGATAAGGTGCAAGTAAATGTCTTAGTTCGACAGGATGTAGAGAAGATGCAAAGCTCAAATGAGGAAACTGTAGTTCCGGATGATTAAATGCTTACAAGGGACAAAGAAAGGAGGCAAATTAAGAAACCTTAGAGATACGGGTATGAAGATATTGTTGCCTACGCTCTTAATACAACTGAGAGTATTGAGTTTGAGCCGGTTACATATCGGCTCATATCAAGATGCCATCACTAGCAAAGAATCAGTAAAATGGGCCGTAGCCATGGGTGAGGATATTGAATCTCTTCACAAGAATCAGACTTGGGAGCTGGTGAAACCTCCAAAAGGCTAGAAAATTGTTGGTTCCAAATGGATCTTCAAGAAAAAGGAAGGAACTCTAGGGTGGAAGATATTAGGTTCAAAGCACGACTGGTTGCAAAAGGCTATACTCAGAGGGAGGGTGTTGACTTCAATGAAGTGTTATCTCCTTTGGTGAAGCATAGTTCTATCCGGGTGCTACTTGTTGTGGTTGTTAAATTCAATTTAAAGCTGGAGCAGCTTGATGTCAGAACTGTGTTTTTACATGGCGAGCTAGATGAACAAATTTATATGCATCAACTAGAGAGGTTTGAAATTCATGGAAAAGAAGACCACGTATGTTTGCTAAAGAAATCGTTATGTGGCCTAAAGCAGTCTCTTAGGCAGTGGTACAAGTGTTTTGACACCTTTATGGCTGGAAACGGCTATTGCAGGAGTGCATACAACAATTGTGTCTACCATAAGAAGCACTCAAATGGCTCATATGTCTATTTGCTGCTATATGTTGATGACATGTTGATTGCTGCAAAGGATATGTTTGCAATCAACGAGTTGAAGACTCAGTTGAGTGGTGAATTTGAGATGAAAGACTTACTTGCTGTGAAGAAAATTCTTGGAATGGAGATTTGAAGGGACCAGAAAGAGGGCAAATTGTCGTTGTCACAAAGGGGTACCTAGAGAAGGTTTTGGAGCGGTTTGGTATGCAAATTTTGAAACCTGTGAATACTCCATTGGTAGCCCATTTCAAAATTTCCGATGCTTTGTCACCACTAATTGAGGAAGAGGTGGAACACATGTCTTGTGTTCCTTATGCTAGTGCAGTTGGGAGTATCATGTATGCCATGGTTTGCACGAGGCCAGATGTTTCACACGTAATTAGTGTAGTTAGTGGATACATAGATAACCCTGGGAAGGCCCATTGGTAGGCAGTGGAATGGATACTCCGTTACTTGAAAGGTACTACTGATGTTGGGATAGTGCATGATAGAAGCAACAACACTTCTGGAAGTGTTATTGGACATATTGATTTAGATTTTGCTGGAGATTTAGATAAAAGAAGGTCCTTGACATGTTAGGTCTTCACTTTTGCTAACGGTGCCATTAGTTGAAAGGCAGCATTGCAATCCAAAGCAGTCTTGTCTACCACTGAAGCAGAATATATGGCAGCTACAGAGGTAGGGAATGAAGCTATTTGGCTGACAGGCTTGGTTGGAGATCTGTCATTGGAACAGAAGATGACTACTGTTTTCTGTGATAGTCAAAGTGCGATCGATCTGACACACAATCCTAAGTATTATGAAAAGACCAAACACATAGATGTTAGGGCGCACTTCATTCGAGATGTCATCGCTGAGGGTGCTATTGTAATGATTAAGATTGCTACGGTGGAGAATCCAGCAGACATGATGACCAAGACTATTCCAGCAGTCAAGCTCAAGCATTGCTTGGACTTGATCAATGTGATCAGTACCTGAGTGCCCTAAGGGGCAAGTGGAGACGGTGAGAGGTGTTCTGTGCATAAGGATCATCTTCAATGTTCGCCAAGGTGGAGATTTGTTAATTTGTATGGTTCAATAGAAATTAATAAGTCTTGGTTAACCGGGCCCCTGGATTGCCCATCCTGTACTGTGATTAGAAGTGGGGCCTGTTATAGGTCTACTGTGATTAGAAGTAGGGTTTGGGTGTAACAGGGTTCTGGGTTTGATATTATAAATAGAGAATGCGAATCACTATGATGTACACCTCTTCTAATTGCATAGTGAATTCTCCTGTCTTCTCAGTTGACGTAAGCCAAAAGCAAGACCACGTAAATCTCTGTGTTCTCTTGTGTGTGCTTGATCTCTTCTCATAGGCCCTAGATCACAACATCTCATCTAGCATTGTTCTTCAGATTTCTGGTTAAATGATCTTAAACAATAGAAAATGAGTGTCATTTCAGGTTAATAGCCATATTGGTATAGAAAATGAGTGCTTAGGATACCACTGAGTTTGCTGAATGTCTTCTATTTATACGAAAGGCAGTGGGCGGGTTGCTTTTATAAACATGTTGTCTCTTTTGTGGTTGGCATAGAATTTTGAAAGAAGTGGGTGGCTAGTGCATGTTCTTGCAGTGAAGGCTGCAAAGGACACCACTAAATTGGTTGCAAAACTTCGAGTATATCACCATACTGCTCAAACCAAAGCAGATAAGCAAAATCTTTCAATGTACTATTCAACACTACAACCCACTTCAAACTTTGCTGCTTGTTTATACGTTCTCAATACCATGCATGAGATTTTATATTTGCCTTCTAACTTATTTGCCATCTTGCAGCATGGGGCTAGATTTTTCCAAGGGATTTGTCAAGAGTAGTCTTGAAGCTGGAATCATCGAACCTGCAATGAGCATGGTCATGATAATTCAGGTTGGTCTTCCACTTGTTTTGTTACTTGTAAAGTTAGTAGGTTGGCGTTTATACCAATTGGATAGCTAGTAGGTTTTGGCTAAAATGTTCTTAATTTTTTGCTATCCCAGTTTGGACCGAAGCAGTTATAACAATTCTTCATATTGATGTTATGATTAAGCTGGTCAAAGGTGAGCGTGAGAACGAAGATGGCAAAGGCAATATGTCTCGCTCGTGGTTGTTTCGTAATCCTTTGACTCTGGCATTGGAAGTGTTACTCTTGTTTATTCTGAATGATGTAATTTGTATGGATTTTGTTCTGTAATTATATAATGAAGTCTGTCAAGCTGTTGCTACCTTTATTTATCAAAAGTTCACAAGCAATTTGGGAAATTCGCAAAATATAGTTGCCAAGAGATTGTTAACAGCATAAAGTCACCACAATAAGGGCGATGGAAATGAAGTGCAGGATAGCTGGGAGAAAGGAAGCACTTACACATATACTAAGACACCACGACAGTAACATTTCCTCGTCGACCCACCAAAAGAATGATTAATACTATGAAATTTGCCATAAGACTGACTGATTGAACACTTTGACTCCACGTGTCTTCAGGTTCCAGTTTGGTATGATTGTATCACTTCCACGTGAATACCATCACCTATTTTCAATATTCCAATGTAATCATCCCGGATCAGGATCTTTAGGAAGAAACATACAACGATCCAATTCCAAATCCAATTGTTTCAGATCCTTTGTGCACCAATCCAAATCTTAATTTCTCTCGAATCCAAGAGTTGGTTCCATAACCACTTAATTTGGAACTAAAGACTTTAGACATTCTTATAATTGGATACCCATTTCCAACCATAAAAAGGAGTGGCATTAATTAAGAAACGGTGAAGGTATTTGATCAAGTGACCTCCCGCTATGGCTAGGTCCTTCTTAACCAAGGAGGTGTGTGATTGTTTCACACCGTTTTACGTGTGGAGTTTTGTAATGTGAATGTCTTATTTACACACCATTCTTACACCTCATTCACATGTGACAATGAATGAGCACAAAAAATGTGTCCATGCACTTTGATACTGGGCCACTTCAAAATAGGCAACATATAATGTTCTATCATACCGGATACTTCACTTTTTTACATGTTACATCCATGTCTCTGCCATATCCATGTAGTATCTGAGCATCATAGACCATGCGTAAAATGTTACACATGTGCATCGTTTACATAAAAGAATGAGTGCAAACAAATGAACCATAAGGGTTCGTATTGCTTCTACACCTGGGATATGAAAATAGATTTTGCATATGCAAAGGGTTTATATATAACTTTTTCATATGCAAATGTTGCATTTGTGAAACACATTACCATGTTTGCAAAATCACAATTTCACAGGAGTTTAGGTACATCCAACAGTTTTAGAAGAGTTCGTGTTTTTTTCATGGATCTCAAAATCTAAAGAGCTTTTCATAACGTCATAAACGCCTTAATTTGTGTCAACGATATGAGAATATTAAACAATTCAGAAATGAATTAGGGACCCATAAAGGTGCAAAAAAACCATATCTATGGCGCTTGAGGCACTTAAGTCTATGGCCCAAGTTTCACTCCAACCACAGTGATATATACACATGTTTGGAGTTTTCACATCAACAATGTATCCACATGATAAATGCATAAAACTACATCTTATTTGAAACATTTCATTCAATTTTACAGACTTTTGTAGGGTAAATTCATTGAATTGCATTGAGTTTCATAAAATCATGAATTTGAACATCCAAAGTTGAATATTTCATGTCAAAATCAGTCAAATTTCAAAAAATTAAATGGTTTGTTGAAATTATTCCATTTCAATGCACTGCATAACTTTTTATTCCCACGTAAACATGCATGTTTTCTTTGCATCACTGTGTAGTTCACGATATTTCAGTCAACGAGATATATTCGTACATACCCCATGTACTGCATTATCCTTTTCTTCACAAAAATCACTCTTTTGATTTTATTTTATTCTTTAGTGCACGAACACTTAGAATTTGGGGCCCACCATGGCTGGAGTGAGTTTGGTCCATTTTCTTTGAAAAAGAGGTTCGAACTCATGATCCTTTTTATTTTTAAATAACTAAATTAACCATTGTACAACACAATGCTAATATGCAATTAATTATCAGGAAAATTTCAAAAGTAGTTATATAGAGCAAGAAACCTGGCCACGTAGGTCATACTAGTGCTAAGCATGGGCTGCTGTCCTATTTTATATTTATTGCAATAACAGGAAAATGACGTTGAGAACTTATAGATTTACATAAAAATAGTCGATTGAACCCCTCCTTACCTCAACAAATACCTAATTTGAAACACATCCAATGAAAGACTAGTCACTTAAATTGGCTAAAATTTAAAATTTTCTTCTTTCAAAAAAAGAAAATTCAGACAAATGGCTATGAAAAATATGAGCCAAAGTCTTGTGAAGTATCTTCAAATAAATAAAAGGCAGCTAAGGTGTTTGGTAATTTTCAAAATAAGTTCTTGTTTGATCTTTTAGAGATTATTAATTTAGTTCCATAGTGTTACATAAACCTCTAATTGCATCTCTCATTTGATTATAAGTAGAGGTTAACGTTCTAAAAAAAATAAGGAAAGAGGAACTTTTGGAATAAAACTATCAAGATACTTGTCAAGTATTAAAGTCAAAGTTCTACTCTATTGACCTAAATTAAATTCATGTCACGTACAACTTGAACTTGATTGGCACTATACTGGATTTGGGTTGTGCTCTTAGGCCCATTGGCTAAACCATAGCCCAACTTTTTTGAGTCTGGTTGGCATATTTTGTATGAATAAAACTACATATGGTTTGCGAATTAGATGGGCCTCTGCCATACCTTGGTTGGGTGTGGTTGTACACTTAGGGCAGATAAAGATGGTGCCCAAAATCCCCGATTCTGATCTAGAAAAACTCCTCTTAGGCATCATCTCGGTGAAATAAATTAAATCATCTCTAATACCAAAGCAAAGGACTACTTATTCTTATTAACAATTAAAGTTGCGTCAATGAATAAATAAAACTAATCAAGAGACAATTAAATCTTAACAAATTGCCACCCCAAGTCCTAGGCCATTTGAAGAATAAGAGAGTAAATCAACAGAGGTCCAACAACGAATAATAAATGAATGAAGAACAATTTAATAGAAGTCCCCTGCATGTCTCTCTTGTGCCGGGTAAGATGACGTTACTCTACATTATTGGAATGCCACTCTCGCTCCTTCTCTGCCTGAGGATCTCCTAACCTGCTGGCTCCTCGTAGTACACTGCTGTGGTGTCTGCAACAGACTCAACGACATGTTGAGCAAGAAATAAGCAATGCATAACATGTGTCAAAGAGATGTAAAGACAAGTGTAAGATCATAAGATAGCAAGGTAAGGAAAGCTAAGCATAAAAGCATGAAAAGGTATAACAGGAATCAATAGCAAGATATCCTTATATCAACTAGCAATAACCACCATCCAAACAATGCAAAATGCAAGATAAAAGTAAGGGAGACTCCAAGGGTGTCCAAGCCACCTTCTGGGATACCAATAACAGTCCTTTTAGGATCATTGATACCAAAGTCCGGCTCTAGGGGAATCCAAGCTCCCAGTCCTAGGAATAGCAGTACAGTTCAAGCCTGCTCCCAGCTACTCTACCCCACGGATGTCGTCCAAGCCGACTGCCCATCTCGATGTTTGAGTAACCGGCCATCTATAACCCCCCAAACTGCAGTTGGTCATAATATGCAATCCTCCCCACAGTGGATCCTACTATGGTTGGATAATGGTAGTGGTATGGTGTTGACACAAGGAAACCAAGATAAGTAGGTCTGGCTAGTCAATGTACAAGACACAAGTATAGGGACTATTCCATTCGAGCCAAGTGTCAAGACAAGTTCAAACCACGAAATTGTCCCTTATGTCCTAACCATACATGCTTATTAAGTACAAAATACAGAGTTCTAAGGTACAATCTAAGTCCAGTCACAGTCCTAATTCGACAGGAATTTAGGTTTCATAATTAATTAATTAGATATTTTATGCCAAGGGAGTGTACAAGGAAATGAGATCAATGGATATGATTAACAATTCAAGGAGGATGTTACAATCCGAACTTAGGTCAGTGTTGTCATCCATTGTACCATGCACGATCTATCAGAGTGCATGTGGAAATTGAGTCAACGGTGCTTCTTAAGAAGAATTCTTGCTGTACAATCATGATGGGCATCAATTGACTTAGTTCCATACACATTCAGTTAAACCACGCATAGGAAAAGGACATCTAGGAAATTATCGAAGCAAACCAAGCCATGTGCTTCGGTACAATCCCTTCTAAAAGTCCCATGTTAATAAGCTCTGTGGGTTCCAAAGCTAGGGTACATATTTCTCTACAAATAGGGGATTTTGGCAATGTCGGCCAACCCAATCGAGTTCATCCAAAGAGCACTTAGAATTAAACCATGCCTTCCGTCTAAACTCAGTCAAGGTTCAGTTAATCGACCTTGAGTTTGGTTAACTGAACTCCGCATTTTGGTTAATCGACTTTGGGTCAGGGAAATATTTCGCTTTCTGGTTTCGGAACTGAACCTTGACCGAACTTGCGACGTTCAAAGTCAGGAATGCTCTGTTCTGATGGTTTTTGCATTCTATTCACTTCCAATCATTCCCCCTCCTTTTATACGACTTTCCAAACGCTGTAACCTGCACATAGTGAACCTCCATGCCCTTCCAAAAGTATATCTTCATCACTAATCCAAAATCAACGACAAGCTTGGTATCAAGGTGAGTTAACAAATTCATCATCAAAATCAATAAAAACACACAAGTACACAACCTTTATACATTTCTAATCACTTACCTCAACCAAGAAGAAAAGGAAGAAATTTGGGAAAATGCCAAAAGCAAATCCTAGCTAAAATCCTTCTCTATCCATGAGATCTTCTTCACTCCTAAAGCTCTAAGAAGAAGGTTGAGAGATGCTTACCCAAGTTAGATTAATGAAGAGAAAAGACCGAAATGAAGAATGTGAGCGGTTTGGATCGTTGAGATCGACCCTATTTGATTGGTTTCTAGGCTTGAGAAGATGAAGAAGGAATGAGAGGAGCTGCTAGCTTTGTTGCAGAGAATAAAGAAGAGAAACTAGGGCTACTTGTAGGTTAAAGAGAAAGAATAGAGGAAATGACACACTTGCCATTAGAAAGTGGGTCTAGGGAAAAATGGACTACTTGAAGGATTTCTAGTCGTCGGATGATCTGCATAACGAGACCTTTCCAACGAGCCCAAAATCACGAAGATTGGGATTTTTCGGAAATACACTCAATGTTTTCCTAAATTGTAGACTAGGTGCTAGGGTCAAATGGCAGACACTATTCTAATAATAAAATAAACTCACTCATGGTCTAAACCCACCTAAACATGTAACAATATAATTAATTTTAACAATTAAAAAGCAAATGGGCTTACAGGCTTGTTAATGGGTTTAACTGACCCAGTAAGGCCGGGGACCTTACAAGTTTCTTATCTCTTCCTTTGTGGAGTTAAAGTATTGATATCAGGTTGAAGACAATGATCTTCTTCCTTGGTATGTTTCTTTTCGTGCTTTCGTTACGCCATAAATCAAGCAAGAAAGAATCCAACAATGATATGAATCACAAAGGGGTTTCTAAGCCCATTTAAGTTTTCAATGTGATCTGAACAATACAATTTACAAAGGTAAATAACATGCTCATGGAGTGTGGATCTCAATACTGAATCTAAATGATCAAATCCCAATTATGCAATAATCAATCAAGAATTGCAATCCAACCTAAGTCAATAATTGCCCTCTTTGACTATGACCATCACCATTCAGTCCTAGAGGACCATGAGGTCATCGATGTCCTCGTCACAAAATTTTCATGTAGACAATGGTAATTGACATCACCTCACTCCGACTTGTTTTATAATTCGTACGTTACCCAGATAACCCATAGGGGTATGTTAGCTCAAACATCCCATAGCAATAGTCTCCCGTTTAGTCCTCATTACACAATGCCAAGGGCCTCCAACGAAGTCCACAAAACCTAGGTTGATGTTCCATTTAAAAGAAAAGTTAGGCTGCTATGGTTAACCATGAGGACTCTATGACTAGCGTAGGGTTAGCCTACGGTGAGCCACAGTTAACCGTAGTAGAAACAAGCCAAAATCACTGGCCTTGTATTTGCAATCGTAGTTCAAACTGGAGGTCTAATGTCTAACCATGATTAACACTACGTTGGCCATGGCTAGCCATGAGCTAACTGTAGATAAACATATCAATCAGGTCAATTAGGGTTCTCTCAGGGAGTATTTTAGAATTGAAATTTGGGGGTTCACGATTAACCATAAGCTCCCAAAAAGTGATTTCTACAACTTGTTTAGCTCCGGATTCTGAGGGCATTCTATCCCCTTTAGAAACTCATCTCTACATCTTACTTCGACTCAGGTCTAGCCCTCTCCATTACACATTAAACCAGCCCCACTAACTACGTTCTCATCAATGAATGAAAATTAACCCATTACATTCTATTCTACAATTAACAATAAATGAGCAAAGAAGGGTAGCTAGTGTGAAATAAATCCTAGAATCGATTATTAAAATTAACATAGCATAAAATTCTCATATATATTCACTTGCCTTGGTTTGGAAACACTTGAAGAGGAAACCCTGGCTAGCAAAAACCTCTCTTGGAGAGCTCACTCTTGGAAAACTCCAACACGACCCAAAACCTAACTCAAATTAAAAGAGAAAGGGCTAATGAGCTAACCTGTCTAATTTCTAAACAATATAGCAAGAAACCGTAGCTTCTACAATGGAAGGAACTTACCTAGTAGAAGGAAGTGCGGAAAAAACTCAAAAATGGTATGAGTGTGCTTGGGGAAGCTTGGAAAGATGATGTGATGATGATTTGATGCTTGGAAGGCTTCTTGATGTTCAATGGATCAAGGAAAAGTGAAAAATGTAAGAGGAGAAAAGAGAAAGAGAGGATGAAAAGGAGAATAAAGTGAATTCAAGTGAAGGATCATTCATCTCATATGATGGTGGAGGGTTTATCGAGATTTCAGTGCAGTCCTTTGGTTAGTAAGGATGGGATTTTGGAAGGCTTAAGCACATTGGATCGAAACACGCTTACAGGGAAAAGTTCAAGAAATAAGAAAAGCTACCCAATGCACCCAAAATAACGAAAATAGAAAATCACGGGAAAATCCCTTAAAGCTTCCTAAAATTGAAAACCACCCCCTATTGAGACCAAACAAACTTGAAACACGACGGAACTTCGTACACACTATTTTAGCACTAAAACGGACCCACTTAATTATCTAAAACATAATTAATTAATACTAATAATACTATTAAGGGTCAGGAAGTTATAATAATGGTTAGCATTTATTATGCAAGAACAGTAATGCCATTTTTTCTACCCTACTTGAATATCAAATGTGGGAAATGTTTTTCAATAGATTTTGTTTAATCCCAAATTTTCAATCCCTTTTCTTTTATGGGTGATTCATCAAGCAGGTTCTATTGTTGGATACATTACTATAATATTATTCCATTACAACACACAAAGTCACTTTTCATGTCATCATATAATTGCAAGAAAAAATTAAAAGTAATATTCATTTCAAAACGCCCATCCTTCTTGCAGCCTCCACACTGTCATCCAGTATCCTCTTCATGCCGTACTTATAATCGAAACCCATATCTTTTAGTTTTGTTGAACCACAACCAATCCCTTTCTCACGACCTCCTGCAAATCTGTAATGAAGTTGGATAACCTCATGTTACAAACAGAGAACAATCTTCGAACTATATAAAACTTTAATCCAATTTTCAAGAAATTGATTGTCCCTCATTTCTTAAAACATAACATTCTTTATATTTCATTTCTTAAAACATAACGTTTTTAGATTTCTGAGTGAATTTAATTAAAGACTCAGGGTCTTTGTTTTCATAAATTGACTGTTACTTTCTGCTGTAAATAACATGGCTATTTATGGAGTAAAATGAAGATCATCAATCTAAACGTGGAAACATTTTCAAAATATAAGGTAAGTAAGAGAACTTAATCATGTCGAAAATCTAATCTAATATGTAGGATTTTACACCCCATTGCCCTCAACGGCACATCTGCGACTCCTGCTGCGGAGATGCGTTTTCCCTCCCTCAACGGCACATTCGCGACTCCTACCCCATTGCCCTCAACGGCTCATCTGCGACTCCTGCTGATACCACTTGTAGGATCTTACATCCCATTGAGCTATCACTTATCCCAAAACCAATTGGTGATAGGAAACGACACAACAATAGTTTTATGGTGAGGGCTCAAGCTCGAACACGATTATGACCGCTCAGGAGCGAGGGTGGATGTTGACCTCAACATAATCCTAATAAGAAATGATTCCGAAATATTGTTATCATTGTAATAATCCAACCTTCATGTTTTTGAATATTCTTTATCATTTATCAACTTAAAGCTCCTTTAAACCAGAAATTTTCCTTGTCTACTTACCATTACTAGAGAGTGATAATAACTGGTATCATTTTTATAAAAACTATGAAGAAAACATATTTTATCATATCCAAATCATCAAGCCAACTGTGCCCACCATACCTTAGCTCAACAGACTATACATTTTCTGCATGCATGACACAAAAACCATTTTTTCTCTCTGTAAGAATTTGTTTAAAATTTTTAATGCAGCAAATCTAGGCCATATTGAGTGTTTTCTTTTATAGTAACACTTCATGCGATTCGGAAATTTGAAACTTCTGGAAGTAATAGTTTGTCATGTGGTTCCATTTGGATCAGAAAGAATGATGGGTGCTGGAAAATGAATAGATGGCAGCACCATTAGAATTTCATCATAATGTTCTTTTAATTATGGAAAGATTTCTTTTACAAAAAAATTTATGGCAATGTTTCTATGCCAAAACAAGGTCCTAATGACACGCGAATAAGTATTCCGGTTTTTTAATTCAATTACCTTCCTGACGAATCTAGCTTTGTGCAATTTTATTAACAACTAACAGATTTATGGTTGATATTATTTTATATAATGTGGATCAATGACTAATTTCACCCACTACCCAAAATTTTAAAAGGACACTTAGTGCCTATTTGTTTACAATAGAACATACAAGAATTGAATACGTAGGAATTCATTGTCAAATGAACTCCACTGAAAAAATTATTAAAGAGTTGGAATTGTGAATGATATGAGATGTGGCGTGAATGATATTTAAGGTACGAATGCAGATGGGACCTTCAATTTCAATTACTATGATGATGGCTCCATATTCATTTCCCATCTTCCCTTGATTTAGTTTCCACTTAAGGAGAGGTAATTTGATGGCCATTTTTGTGTGTTCAACTTTATAATTCTTTACTACTTATGGCATGAGTTCCTATGTATTCTATGCAAATAAATAGGCCTTTAGTAAGCATATATCATAAGAATGTAGGTCTTACCCTTTGGCAGTTTGGATCTTTGGATAGTTGTCACTGAAGTACTTCGCCGTCTCTGCTATTGTTGGACAGACACATGCACACAGAAATCTACCTGCCATTGAAGGTTGCTCCATGCAAAAGACATGAGCTTCACAAACATCATCGATGTGAATGAGAGGAACTGAGCCCAACATCTCCTGCAACAACTTAAGCTGTCTAAAACGAGCCTCTTCGCCTGTAAGTGGTGAGATGACAACCTCTACGCTCAATGGTAGGTGAGAAAGAAGAGTATCTCCTCCAACAAGGGCACATGCTAGGGATACCACCTCCAATCCCCGTTCCTCTATGTTACAATAGCTTAACACTTCTTTCTCACACAGTGTTTTTGAAGACGTGTATGCCTACATCACAATCACCACCAAGGATTAAAAGAACGGTTGCAGCGAGCATATTGGCTAGTGGCCAAAACACTTTGTAGTGGGCGATACATGGCAGTTGCGGCGATATATAATGGCATTGTAATGCGAATCTTTTAAGTGGTAAAAGAAAATCTCAAATCTTACGTAGCAACCAATCTTTTATTTTTTTTTTTGGTGACTTGGAATCATATCAAGGTAGAGACAACTTTAGAAAAGGACAATGAGGAGAAAAAAAAAAAAAAAAAGAAAATAGTGTTTTAAATTAAAATTTCTTGGTTCTATTTGATTTTAGACCGTAGTGCCACTATTTTCAAAATAGAATAGCTGCCTGAACCGCTACGGCCAATAATACATGTAGTGGCTGCTATTTTGAACCATGATTACCACTACTTATGTCAAGGTTTTTTTTTTTTATAAAAAAAGAGGTAATATGCTCGTTATAGGGTTGGGAGTTTAATTAGTCATGCCATTGGAAAAGAAAAGATGAACCTAGGTAAAAAGCATTATCCAATATCTTTAAGGTTGGATCCCCAAAGACCTGGGTTATTGAGAACTCTAGAAAGCCAAATGAGTCAAGTCGCCGTTGTGGGGGGATATTTAGGGTGAGCAAAAAGGAATGGAGAATAGAGTTTTCACTAGCTAGGAAGATAGGAGGGGTTCCTGACTGTCGAGGAATATTGATGTATTGATTCTCTGGTTGTACACGTACATGCAGAAGCAAGAAACCTACAATCGATAAAAAATTGCCACACAAGAGAGAGTTACTGATTTTATATCGTTCGGCAAAACTGTCTACGTACATGGCAAGAGAGCACTGATTCACATCTTGACTCTCTTCAGAGTCTAAGGTTACAGTTTACATCATATATATAATCTTTACTTTCTTAGCCCTCGAGAAAGCCCCGATACAATGACCAGAATACCCTTGACCCTGAACCCAGTCATTGGGCTAACCCATTGGACCACCCTGGTAAAACGGAATACAAGACATAAACCCAACATGATGAAATCATTTTGACATTAATCCACAACGAGTTTATATATAAAAGCAAAGACTCTTAAACTAACTGATCATCTTGAACCCACAACCTTATAATCACAGCAATACGCATGTTCCAACCGTGTCATAGGCCCTTGTTAATAATAATAGGCCGCAATTATACTAGGCTTTCTGCAAATGGCAGTTTATTCCGTCTCTGGTACAACTGATACCCACACTTTCAAACTTTACGCAAACTTCTTACCATCAATGCTACAACAGGAATTGGACCCTTGTCGTTTATGTGGAGAAGGAGGTGCCTCGATCACAATTGAGCTAATAATGATTTACATCAGCTAATGCCAGTTGCGGACTTCACTTACCTTCTCAACTTGGTAACATACGTTTTTTTTTTTTTTTTTTTTTTTTTTTTTCTTTTATAAAATATATACTACTATCACGGCAATAGTAGATTGAGAATACATGGTAATGGGAAAGTAAACAAACCTGCTCAAAGGTAGAGGAATAAGAAAATGAATGATGGAGAGGCGTCCAACAGCCTTCATCAATGGAGTCCGTGAAAACAGAGGCATGCTCTTTCAATGGTGATGCTGCTATGACAGAGCCAGTGTAAATGAGTCTCTTCACTGTTCTTGACCTTATGCAAGAATCAACTATGCTCTTCACTCCAGCTATAGCTGCTTCTGTGGTGTCCTTGAACTGTTTAAAAAGCGATCATCTCATCATAAAATGTCCATTTAATCAATTTGTTATCGCCAATGATGCACAATTGAAATGGAATATAACTTTGAGATTTGCACTTTAGTTTTTGGTTTAATCACGAAGAAATCTAATAGTATCTATGAAAACTGATTGCTCCCTTTCCTCTTTTGTAAAACTAATATTTTCATTTTCGACTCTGTAAACAATATTACATTATAATTTTTAGAGCTTTTTGTATATATATACCACCCTATGGTTTCCAGGATTTGTAAATAGACTCTTGAGGTCATTTTTTTGCAAATAGGCCCCGATATTTTCATTTTAATACCTTCTGTGTCCCAAAATCAATAGTCTTCTTACCACCATAGATTTTTAGAGTGAGATGACATTCTGTCCATCTTTTTTATCTTTATATGCATAATTTCAAAAGCTTGGATTTAGTTTTTTTATAAAGCATATAACATTAACAATTGTACTTGGTAGGAAAGAATAACCCTAAATAATTTTCTTTTGTTTTTTTTTTTTATATAAATACGGGGCTCATTTCATTAAATCCACATTGATTATGACGACAATAACACTTGTACTTATAACTAGTTATGATTTTCCTATCCATACATGACCCACCTTTGAATTGAGTTTTAAAATACATGATTATGCTTCATGTGTAGGGAATGTAAAAGACATGTTGGGGGGACGGGAAAATGTAAAGAAAAATATTAAATTTTAGAATTTGTGAGGGGGGTGGCGTTTGGGTCCATGTACAAGAAATATAGGTGGGAAGGGGCAAATGTTAAAAAAATATATTGATTTTTATATTTGGTGGGGCGGGGGGGGCGCTCGGCGCGGGGGGGAAGAATCTTAAACTTTTCTCAAATATGGAAAGGGGCTTGAGTCCCCAAGCCCTTGTACCTGGGTACACCCCCGGTCATGTGCATGAGAGGGTTATTATTGAGAGAAACCATTGTACTTGAGACAAAATAATGGTATTTTTTCAAATAAAAGTATCTTCATTTTTGTTTAATGGATGTAAGGGCAAAGCTGTCAGTTATATAAAACTCTAACACAAATCTCATGGTGGATGCCCATTTTTATTAGGAATATTGATTTTGGGGATATAAAAGATATTAAAAGAAAAAATAGGGGCATATTTACAAATACCAAAACTTCGGGGGCCTATTTACAGATCCTACAAATCTTAGGGGGGTCTATACAAAAAGATTTAATTTTTAATATATGAGGATGATACTGTTAGTAAAATAATACCTTTTGTCTTGGCTAACATGATCTAAACACACTCCCAAGTTACAGAAGCCTCGTTGCTATGATGCTGAGGATTCCGAGGAGGCATGAAAAGTCCTCCTAATTGTTGAAACCATAGTTACATCATGGCTTATACTTTTTTCTATTTGAGTAGTTTAGATTTTTGTGCTGCCATGAGGATTTTTTTATAGAACAAAGATTAGACCAACCATCACCAATGGAGTACAATGTTGACCAATCAAAGAGTAACAAATGCGCAAAATTGATATAATAGAGATCGATGAGAAAGTTGAGATAAATGTATGGTAAAATTAGAAAGGATAAAATTGAAAATAGCGCTTTTAAGAGTATTTAGGGGTAACACCAATAGGGGACAAAATTAGAGAAATCCATTTTAAATGGTTTGGGAGTGTCCAATGTAGGCCAACAACGGCTCCGTTAAGGAAAAGTTTGGTTATAATGATTGATGGTCCTCCAAGGAGAAGGGGTAGGATGAAGAGGATGTGAATGAAGATCATAAAAGTAAATCTAAAGAAGTGCACCTTATTTGAGGATTTGGCTTTGATGATGATAGAGTTGAAGAAATGCACCTTATTTGAGGATATGGCTTTTGGTGAGGATACTAAAAATAGATCTGAAGAAGTGCACCTTATTTGAGGATTGGACTTAGGATAAATCGGAATGGAGAAATAGAATTTATATAGCTTACCCCAACATGGTTGGGTCAAGGCTTAATTTGATGATGATGATTTATTTTTAAGTTGTGAGTGGGGTCTTTAATTGGCAATTTATTTGTGTTAGGATATAGTTTTCTATTCTGATGCCTTGTTTGGTATCCATACTCTTTTTTGGCTAGACCCATTAAAAAAAAAAAAAAGCCATTAAAAAGGGAGGATAGAATTGAAAGGAGTGTTTCGTAATGCAATGATCTACTTTAAATAGAATTTTTTTAATCAATGGTGGAAAGTTTTTCACAAATTTCTCGAGATCCATGAGTTATCTAACTGTTTGGATCTTGTGTTGGGGGCCCACATAATCTAGAAAATATCATCTAATGGCCCACATTTTTTTGCACATATCTCAAGAATGGTGATGATACAACGACTGAAATTTTGTCCTACAGACGTGCATAATCTTAGGAATAATTTCAACAGTTTGGATTGTAACTTCCTATCCCAAATTTAATAATAAACAGAGAAAAAATGATTGCTTATGAACAAATCCAAAACTGGGCATGTTAAGTCAATGGTTTATGTTGTTTTACAAATATCTCAAAATCCACAAGGTATCAAGCCTTGAAAATTGGCCTCATAGTCATATTTAGCCCTCTAAAGAGATCTAACATTTTGGATCATGTGTTTGGGGGCTATAGAATTCAGCAAATATCATCAAACGGATCACTTTTTTGCACATATCTCGAGATTGGTAATGATCCAACGACTGAAATGTGGTCTCATAGCCGTGTTTGATCTTGTGAACATCTCCAATGGTTTGGATCTTGATTTATAATCTCATATTTAAAAATAAAAAAATAATAAAAAATCAGACTAGGGTGTTGTGGGTCTAGAAATACTATTCATCCACCTCTAACTTTTTTCCACTACTTTTCAAATGCTTCCTTTTGGGGGCTATGGAAAACAGAGGCATTGCATCCATGATTTAAAATCTTGGCTGATACCGGTTCATATCGGCCGATATGAACCGGTATCGGTCCATACTGCAACGATATTTTGCCGTGATACCGAGTCAGGCCAATATGGTCAAAATATCCCCAAAATATCAGTCCATCTCGGCCGATATGGTCAAAATATCGGTTTTATCGATATCTTGCCAATATCTCGGCTGAGATGGACTACGATCTAGTAATGGTCAAAAACACTAATTTTTTATAACTTTTTCTCTATTCTCCAATTTTCTTCTCCTCTCCTCTCATCTCCTTAGAGCAACCATGTCTCCATAGCTCATTCTCTTATATTTTTCAAATTTCAAAACTATTTCTTGAAGAAATCATTTTATTTAATAAGAGAAAATCAACTTGACTCCCTTATTTTTACTATTCTGTGTTTTTTATTTTTTATTTTTAGATAAAGCATAAAAATGAATGAAAAGATCATTTGCATATTATTTTTTGGTTTGTGCTGTGTTCTTCACTTATATCTACACACTTTCATGCTAGATCTATTTATAAATATGATTTTGGGCGTACAAAAATGGTGCTTTTTAAATCTTCTACTTTTAAAAAAAAATTGTTGGAGTATTTATGCCACTAAATAGTAAATACTAATAGCCTATTAATAGTGTATAGATAATTGTTTTGTTATCTTTGTTTTCTTATATTTTATACTAACAAATTGACTATGAGCCAAAATAATAGTTGCATTATATGAAATACTAGAGAAGATAGCGAACTGCAACACAGACAGGAGTCAGGACTCATAACTTAAGGTGACCGATATTTTGATTTATTGTTGTTACTAATAGAAAAAAAATATTATTTTCTAGCATTTTCTAATATTCTGAATTTTTTGGATATTTTTGTGAATCTTTTTGGATTAAATGAAAAATTCACACCGCGACAACTGCGACGGACCGATAACAGCGACCGATACCGATATCATATCGATTTTTTGTCCCGGCCAATGCCGCGACCAATACTGCAATTTTAAACCATGATTGCATCTACTTCTATAATGTAGGAAGAGGCTGAAATCACTGCCTAGCGCATCTATTTTCAAAAGGTCTACCCGCTTTAGAGATTTAGAGAATTAGAAGAAAAAAATAGAGATGCCAAATAGGGGCCAGAAACATATCGTAGTAGGTCTGCTTTTCCTTTTTATATAGGCGTCATGCAATGGAAAACTTCAAAAGTATAACTGCATGGTTTTTATCTTTGTCAAATGTCTCCGATAGACTTACTTTTGTGAGTTGGCGGTTTGTGAATGCAAAACTGATTCCCATAGGATTTGCATTAAGTTTTGTTCCGAGCATAGGTTTCATGCAGTTGGATTTGAAGAAACCCCATTAGGCATGGAACACGCATAGAACTTTTTTTTATTTTTTTATTTTTTTTTCTTTTGGTGAAAGGAGAGGGTTCTCAATCATATTTGTAGTAAATTATGTGGATATGATTGGGAATTCGTGGACTATGGAGGGATGACCCCTAGTTATTAAAAATAAATAAATAAATAATTGCGAATTATGGTTTGGCCGTGGACCACAGAGTGTGGATATACGCCGGCCAACTCCCACGGGAGCTTGAATAAGACCTTAAAAACCTTAATATCCACATAACACTTCACTTAGCTTTGTTTATTATATTAATGTTAAACTTTGTTTATATGGTCATACAAGAATGATATTAGGGTTTCGTATGTAAGTAATCTGATGGTAACTATTTGACAAAAGAAACATCAGGATTTATGTATAATAAAGTAAAAGGGGGATGGAAAGTCATTGTCCCATGGTAGCAGAAACCCCATATATATATGTGTGTGTGTGTGTGACATTTATTAAGTGGCATGGAGCTGGCATTGGTCGTGTACCCCATTGGAGATACATCTTGATGATGGAACCTATTTAATTGGTAGGATTCTTAGGCCCGGCCCTTGACCCTAGGGCATCATGAAGAATTAGGAATTTCTATATTGCTTGTTTGTCGCATTAATAAGACTAGATAACTTTAGGGATTTGATCTTGAAATCTATTATTTTAGAATTTATTAAGTGATTAATGAATGTAGACCAGCAGTGGGTGGTGTTTGTATGGCTTGACATCCACCTACTGATCACTATAAAACATGCCTAGGAATATGGTAACATAACGGTACAACCTCGTGGACACTTAAACACCAACTACCTTTAGAAGGAACAATTACTAATTATCCTAAATCTAATCCAACGTCCTTGTTGTGATCATTCCAGCCAGGTTTAGGGAAAATTTAATTTTTTTTTTATATTCCACAATATCATAGAGTTGTGTACATAAAACTTGCATGTGGAAAGCGTCAAAACGATCATAGACCTAGGTTTGGCAAGATCTTTAATTTGATACTAATGCTTAACGTGGATTATTTAACTGATCCCATGCCTCCATATATTCCTAACACGTATCTTATTAATTATGGATTTGTGTAGTTCAAGTATATGATGCTTTGACCATGGAATCTATTAATTTTGGAGGGTTAATATGCATAAAGCTTAATTCTTTCATGATTATTATCGGCTGGTCTTTATATGTACTTTTTGAAATTTAAGGCAATACCACATTAGGCTATTTAAAAATAGTATAGTAGGCGCTACTATGGAGGGTTTATATTGCCTGAAACCATCTAGATATTAGTTAATTACTCTATACCACTTGACACTTTGGTACCAAGCTCTGTTCCTGCCATGAATTTAGTGTCGTATCATACCATGATAAAACTCTATTCCCTGTCACCATGGTTTAAAATCTCGACCGATACCAGTTCATATCAGCCGATATGAACCGATATCGGCCCATACTGCGACGATATTTTGCCGCGATACCGAGCCAGGCGGCCGATATAGTCAAAATATTGGTTCTACAGATATCTCGGCCGATAAAAATATCGGCCGAGATGGACCGAGATGGAGTAATGGTAAAAAACTATAATTTTTTCTAACTTTCTCCCTATTCCCCCATTTTCTTCTCCACTCCCATTATCTCCTTAGAGCAACCATGTCTCCATAGCTCATTCTCTTACATATTTCCAAATTCCAATACTATTTCTTGAAGAAATCATTTTATTTAGTAAGAGAAAATCAACTTAATTCCCTTATTTTTACTACTACGTGTTTTTTATTTTTTTATTTTTAGATAAAGCAAAAAATTGAATGAAAAGATCATTGGCATGTCAGTTTTGTGTTTGTGTTGTGTTATTCACTTAGATCTACACACTTTCATGCTAGATCTATATAAATATGATTTTGGGTGTAGAAAAATGGTGTTTTTTAAATCTTCTACTTTTAAAAAAATAAATTGTTGGAGTATTTATGATACTAAATAGAAATAGCTTATTAATAGTGTATAGATAATTGTTATGTTATCTTTATTTTCTTATATTTTACACTAACAAAATGAACATGAGCCAAAATAATAGTTGCATTATATGAAATATTGGAGAAGATAGCGAACTGCGATATAGACAGGACTCATAACTTAAGGTGGCCGATATTTTGATTTATTATTGATACTAATAGAAACAAACATTGTTCCCAAGCATTTCCTAATATTTTGAATTTTTTGGATATTTTTTGAATTTTTTTAGATTAAAAGAAAATTTCATACGGACGAACCAATAACCACGACTGATACCGATATCATATTGGTTTTTTGTCCCGGCCGATACCACGATTTTAAACCATGCCTGTCACATTATAAGGTGGACTTCTATAATGTCTGGGATTGTCTAGCCAATGTAAAACACCAAGTTATTCTTAAAATGTTTCTCTTTACTTGTTAAATTCACATTTATTGATTTCTCATCATCTATCTATATCCTGTTTGATTTCGCCTAGTTTATGTATTTTTAAAGCTCTACAATCTTACATGTCCTCTATTCTATTTAAACTTATATGGAACATGAACTTCTAGTATGTTTATTATCTGGGATTATTCGTGACCGGACTCCATACAATTGGCAGTACTTGCAGGTGACAACACCCTTTCAGATGAACCAGAGGAAACGCCGGCATAGGAAATATGCGTGGAGTGCAGATGATAAAGCTTAAAGATCTTGTGATTGCATCAGGGAGTCCACTGACATAGTTGTTGAATTAATTATTATATGACATTAATTAGTTTAAGACTATATATTGTTAAGGCCTTTAGTTTAGCCAGTTATGTTAGGAATGTGTTTAGTTGGATTTCTTTTTACATATACGATTTTAAATTGACACCTTGATATTATTGGATTCAAGTTAAAATAGGGATTTTCTACTTCATCTTGCGATGATACCTATGATGGCATGATGTGAGTATATTTCTGCTGCAAATGTTTTCAAGGTGATTAATCCAAATTGCAGATTCAATTAATTAATTGAATGATCGAAAAACCGACTTATCTGGAGATCCAGGTTTCGGCACAGCTGCCTAGACCCATGAGACCTTCCCCATGTCTAAATGGGTCCATGCAACTTGGCCCTATCAAATCATGCTCCATGTTATGAGCTTTTCATTGAGGTTAAGTTCAATGCCCCGTGGACTTCTATATTTTATTGTCCCTATGCATTTATTGGTCTCCAGTTGACAATTTGGGCCTAGGTCCTGTTGACTTGCGAAGGAGGGCTTCATTTGTTCTTTATAAGGGCATGTCAAGATAAGTCACAGTGTAGTTAAAAGAATAGAGCAAATCATCTCATTTAGGAGGTTCAAGGATCAATTTCTCATCAAAGAAGTTTTTGCTTATAAAAAAACTAGATGGGGCCCCGCCAACAGATCCAATGTAAAAAGGGTGATTGTTTTTTAGGACAAAAACACCTCTACTAGATTAGCCCATTGGGATGCGTGATGATCGTTTAAGTCCATCGGATGGAAAGAACCATACAAAACCTACCTATATGTAAAATTCCAACTCCATAAGATCACCCTAACCCTTTGATCCATCGTCTTAAAATTTAATGGTTTGGAGGCATCATTTTATTATGATTTCAAACCAATGGTGAGGAAAAGTTTGATGAGTATCAAATTTGGACTTGTAATTATTCATTAGGGATGATGGTAGCGTATGTGAAAATATGAGATTGATTCATGGTGGGTTCCATGAAAAAATGAGTGGCAAAAAAAGAGACATTTTGGAGGACTCCTTATATATATAGATATATATATAAATAAAGGCAGAGCTCTCCTAAGCTGCTGCTTAACTTATTTAAAGTCGGAATATTGCTAGTCCCACAAATTAAAGTTGATTATATCAATATTTTGCATGATGGAATTGGAAAATCCAGTTCTGATTGGATTTATCTTGATTTTGAAGACAATCATCATGCAAAAAATAACGATAATCAACTTTGATTTGTAGAACTAATACTATATATATATATATATATATATGACATAGGTATCTTTGAGGTTTTCGACCCAATAATGCTAAACTTCTATGTGCTAAACTCATACAAACGTACACCAAGTTAAATCTAAGGTGGTTTTGAAGACAAGACATGGGAAGCATACCCACGCCTTATGCAACCACCATAGTAAAAAAAAAAAAAAAGGGAAAATGGGTGATGAAAAGCGAGGATATATATATATATATATATATAGTAGGGCTCTCCAAAGCTGAAGCTTACCTTATCATAAGCTGGAATAGTGCTGGTCTCACAAATCAAAGTTGATTATATCTGGTTTTTACATAATAGAACTGAAAAATCCAGTTTTGATTGGATTTATCTTGGTTTTGGATACGATCATCATGCAAAAAACAATGATAATCGACTTTGATTTATAAGACCAACACTGTTTCAGCTTAGGATAAGGTAAACTTTAGCTTAGGGAGTTGGCCCCATATATATATATGGGAGGTGCTCAAGTGAGAGACACTCTCACCAAGTTGGTAAGAGATAAGTGGGGGTCTGAGAGTGGATATGGATGTGAGGGCCCCACTTATCTCTCACTAACTTGGTGAGAGTGTCTCTCACATGAGCACCTCTCCATATATATATTTTAATATATATATATATATATATGTATAATTATATAAAAGAACGTAAGAAGGTTTCTTTTTTTTTTTTTCGCCTTCGTTTTCTCCACTTCATCTTTCCCTTACAACTTTTTTCCCTTTTGGCCGGAGATTCGGATCCCTGAGACGGTTTCTGTCTTCAAACCAAATGGCTTCCCACTCCCCTACCTCACCATTACTCTTCCATTTTGGTACTTGCTATTAAATGGAGATTAGGAAGGTTTTAGCCCTCCAACCAGGTTTGTTATTTGTTTGGCCCAATTGAATAAATTATAAATAAACCGGGCCCCTGTATTGCCCATGTTCTACTGAGATTAGAAGTAGGTCTATTATCATAGGTCTACTGTGATTAGAAGTAGTGTTTGGGTGTAATTGGGTATTGGACTGATATTATAAATAGAGACTTAGGGTCTCTATGATGTACACCTTCTTCTGATTATAAAGTGAGTTCTCCCGTATTCCCCGTGGACGTAGGCCAAATGCCGAACCACGTAAATCTCCGTGTTCTTGTGTGTGATTGATCTCTTTCCATAGGCCCTAGATCACAACAAACTGGTATCAGAGCTTTGATCGGAGGAGATCCGTTGAATCGGATTTCGAGAGGGCCACGAATCTTGCATAAGATTAGGTGATCTCGAAGTGGGCCACGGATCGAAGAAGAAGACTGCCTCGCCGCCTAAGAAGACTGCCTCTGTAGTGTCTTCCCTCACAGTTTTGTTCCTCCATGGACAAAGAGGAAATCAGGTTCTGCACATCACCAGAGAAGAAATCAGGGGAAGCCATCGCTGTTTTGCACATCACCAGAGAAGAAATCAGGTTCTTCGGGTGGACCACGGCTAGTTGATCAGGAGCAGATCTGATCACCGCAGATCTGATCAGATTGCGATTTTTTTTTCCGGCTGGGCCCCCACCACGCCGTGTAGAAACGTCGCCGGAACTCCCCGCTGCTGCCGCCGCCGTCGCCGGAGAAGCCTGCGCCGCCGTCCCGTGACCGTGCAAGAAGAAAAAGACCGGAAAAGGGAAATTGTCCTCTGTGCCCAGTTGCAGAAGAAAAAAAGGAAGGGGAAGAAGACAACCCAGACTTGTGCAGGCTTGTGGGCCTGGTTCCGGGTCGATTTCAGGTCAGGTCAAGCCTGACCCGCTTCAGAAGCCCATTCGCTAGATCCAGGTTCGGGTCGGGTTGGGCTAGGTCTACCTGACCCGTAAACTAGAAGCCCAGAACTAAAGCAGCAGTGACGTCAACATCTCTGACGTCAGCCGATCGTACGGTCAAAGCCAGTTTGACCAAATCAAAGGCTGAAATTTGTTTTCGCAATATCTTGAAGATCCGGAGTCCGATCTGAGATCTGTTTGAACATACGGACTCGTTGCGAGAAGATCTACGCTGTTGTGGAAGAAGATTGGTTGTTCAACGGTCAACGAAAGAGATTGACTGATCGAAGCGCAGAAACTTATTTCTGCGATATCTTAGCCGTCCAAAGTCGGATTTCAGATCCGTTTCTTCCAGCGTGCTCGTGGTGACTAGATCTACACAGTTCCAGTGAAAGATTTGCGGAATGGCTGCTAAATTCGATATTGAAAAATTCGAGGGTAAGAATGACTTCGGTGTTTGGCGTCTGAAGATGCATGCTTTGTTGGTCTAGAATGGGTTACATAAAGCTTTAAGGGGAAAGAATGCTCTATCTGAAAAATTGTCAGATGAAGAGAAGGATAAGTTGCTGGAAAAGGCGTATGGTCAGATTCTGCTGTTCTTGAGTGACGGTGTACTGCGAAAGGTTGTTCATGAAAAAACTGTTGATGGCATATGGCAAAAGTTGGAGAACTTGTACATCACAAAATCTCTCACGAATTGCTTGTATCTGAAAAAGCGATTGTTCATTTTACAAATGCAGGAAGGTACGTCTGTTTCAACTCACATTGATTCTTTTACAAAAGCTATTTTAGATCTTGAAAATATAGATGTCAAAATTGATGATGAGGACCAAGCTATCATGTTGCTATGCTCTTTACCACCCTCGTGTGAGAACTTTGTTGATACCATGATGTATGGTAGAGAAACTCTTTCTAAGGAAGATGTTGAGTCAGCCTTGAACTCCAAGGAGTTAAAGAAAAAGGTTGCAACTGAAAACCATGACAGTTCTGGTGAGGGTTTGGTAGCACGTGGCAGAACAGAGAAGAAAGAGCATAATAGAAGAGGCCGATCTAGGTCAAAATCAAAAACTAGAAAATTAAAGTGCTTCAAATGTCACAAGGAAGGGCATTTTAGAAAAGATTGTCCAGAGCGTAAAGGGAAAGAGAAATCTAATTCTGGAGAAATTGCCGGAGTTGCAACCGATGTTGCAGAGACTAATTCTGATGGTGCAGAATTTCTTTCGGTTACTGTTGGTAGCTCAGCCACTGAGTGGATTCTTGATTCAGGCTGTTCCTATCATATGTGTCCTTACAGAGATTGGTTTACCAATTATCAATCTATTGATGGTGGTAAAGTGCTTATGGGAAATAATGCAGTTTGTAAGGTTGTTGGGATAGGTACAATCAAAATTAAGATGCATGACGGTATTGTGAGAACATTGTCAGATGTTAGGCATATTCCAGAGTTGAAGAAAAACTTGATTTCCTTGGGTACGCTTGACTCCAACGGTTGTACCTACAAAGCTGGAGGTGGAGTTATGAGAATCTCGAAGGGTGCTCTTGTAGTGATGAAGGGACTGAAGCAGAATGGCCTTTACTTTCTTCAAGGTAGTACAATTACAGGTGCTGCAGCTGTGCCGTCCTCAGATTTAGATTCAGAAATTACCAAGTTATGGCATATGCGACTTGGGCATATGAGTGAGAGGGGTATGGATGAGTTGACTAAACAGGGTTTACTGTGTGGTCAGAAAACAGGAAAGCTGGACTTCTGTGAGCATTGTATCTTCGGAAAGCAATGTAAAGTCAAGTTCAGGACTGCTGTTCATCGGACAAAGGGTACTTTGGATTATATCCACTCTGATCTTTGGGGTCCCTCTCGTGTTCCATCTCTTGGTGGTGGTTTATACATGTTGACTATTATTGATGACTATTCTCGGAAGGTCCGGGTGTATATCTTAAAGCACAAACATGAAGCTTTTGCACAGTTCAAGCAATGGAAGGCTATGGTCGAGAAGCAGACAGGTAAACAGCTCAAACGCTTGAGAACTGACAATGGGTTGGAATTTTGTAATAGTGCTTTTAATGAGTTCTGTAAGAATGAAGGTATTGTGAGACATCGCACAGTCAGAAATACACCGCAACAGAACGGAGCTGCAGAACGGATGAACAGGACTATTCTAGAGAAGACCCGGTGCATTCTCTCTAACGCAGGGTTACCTAGAAAGTTTTGGGCGGAAGCTGTTAACACAGCTTGTTATCTGATAAACCGGTCTCCATCAACAGCTATAGAATGCAAAACTCCTGTAGAGGTATGGTCTGGAGCTCCTGCTGATTACACCAACTTGCGGATATTTGGTTGTCCTGCCTATGCTCATGTGAATGATGGAAAGCTTGAACCAAGGGCAAGAAAGTGCATATTTCTAGGGTATGCAGATGGTGTTAAAGGATATAGGCTGTGGTGCCTAGATGGGAAATCTCCCAAATGCATTATAAGCAGAGATGTGACTTTTGATGAGTCTGCTATGTTGAAACCGAAGGAGTGTCAAGATGCTGGAAAGGTGGAGGATCAAAACAGTGTCAGTAAATAGGTGGAGCTTGCGAAGGAAGCTCCAGAAAAATTGCAGGATAAAGTGCAAACAGATGTTCCAGTTCAACAAGATGTAGAGGAGATGCAAAGCTCAAACAAGGAAAGTGCAGTTCTGGATGATTACATACTTACTCGGGACAGAGAAAGGAGCCAGATTAAGAAACCTCAGAGATATGGGTATGAAGATATTGTTGCCTACGCTCTTAATACGACTGAGAGTATTGAGTCTGAGCCGGTTACATATCGGGATGCCATCACTAGCAAAGAATCAGTAAAATGGGCCGTAGCCATGGGTGAGGAGATTGAATCTCTTCACACGAATCAAACTTGGGAATTAGTAAAACCTCCGAAAGGCCAGAAGATTGTTGGATGCAAATGGGTCTTCAAGAAAAAGGAAGGAACTCCAGGGGTGGAAGAGACTAGGTTCAAAGTACGACTGGTTGCAAAAGGCTATACTCAGAGGGAGGGTGTTGACTTCAATGAAGTGTTCTCTCCTGTGGTGAAGCATAGTTCTATCAGGGTGCTACTTGCTATGGTTGTTAAATTCAATTTAGAGTTGGAGCAGCTTGATGTCAAGACTGCGTTTTTACATGGCGAGCTAGATGAACAGATTTATATGCATCAACCAGAGGGTTTTGAAATTCATGGAAAGGAAGACCACGTTTGTTTGCTAAAGAAATCGTTGTATGGTCTGAAGCAGTCTCCTAGGCAGTGGTACAAGCGTTTCGACACCTTTATGGTTGGAAACGGTTATTGCAGGAGTGCATACGACAATTGTGTATACCACAAGAAGCACTCCAATGGCTTGTATATCTATTTGCTGCTATATGTTGATGACATGTTGATTGCTGCAAAGGACATGTCTAAGATCAACAGGTTGAAAACTCAGTTGAGTGGTGAATTTGAGATGAAAGACTTAGGTGCTGCGAAGAAAATTCTTAGAATGGGGATTCAAAGGGACCGGAAAGCGAGCAAATTGTCTTTGTCACAAAAGGGGTACCTTGAGAAGGTTATGGAGCGCTTTGGTATGCAAAGTTCGAAACCTGTGAATACTCCATTGGCAGCCCATTTCAAACTTTCCGCTGCTTTGTCACCACAAACTACGGAAGAGGTGGAGCACATGTCTCGTGTTCCTTATGCTAGTGCAGTTGGGAGTATCATGTATGCCATGGTATGCACGAGGCCAAATATTTCACGCGCGGTTAGTGTAGTTAGCAGATACATGGATAACCCCGGAAAGGCCCATTGGCAGGCAGTGAAATGGATACTCCGTTACTTGAGAGGTACTACTGATGTTGGGATAATTTATGACAGAAGTAATAACACTTCTGGAAGTGTTGTTGGATATGTTGATTCAGATTTTGCTGGAGATTTAGACAGAAGAAGGTCCCTGACAGGTTATGTCTTCACTTTTGCTAGCGGTGCCATTAGTTGGAAGGCAGCATTGCAATCCAAAGCTATCTTGTCTACCACTGAAGCAGAATATATGGCAGCTACAGAGGCAGTGAAGGAAGCTATTTGGCTGACAGGCTTGGTTGAAGATCTGGGATTGGAACGGAAGCTAGTTACTGTTTTCTGTGACAGTCAGAGTGCGATCGATATGACACATAATCCAAAGTATCATGAAAAGACCAAGCACATAGATGTAAGGGCTCATTTTATTCAAGATGTCATCGCCGAGGGTGCTATTGCAATAATTAAAATTGCTACGGCGAAGAATCCAGCAGACATGATGACCAAGACTATTCCAACAGTCAAGTTCAAGCATTGCTTGGACTTGATTAATGTGATTAGTACCTGAGTGCCCTAAGGGGCAGGTGGAGACGGTGAGACGTGTTTAGTGCATGAGGATCAGCTTCAATGTTCGCAAAGGTGGAGATTTGTTATTTGTTTGGCTCAATTGAATAAATTATAAATAAACCGGGCCCCTGTATTGCCCATGTTCTACTGAGATTAGAAGTAGGTCTATTATCATAGGTTTACTGTGATTAGAAGTAGTGTTTGGGTGTAATTGGGTATTGGGCTGATATTATAAATAGAGACTTAGGGTCTCTATGATGTACACCTTCTTCTGATTATAAAGTGAGTTCTCTCGTCTTCCCTGTGGACGTAGGCTAAATCCCGAACCACGTAAATCTCCGTGTTCTTGTGTGTGATTGATCTCTTTCCATAGGCCCTAGATCCCAACAAGGTTCACAAATGAAGTTTCCATTTTCATCTTGCTGATAACTTTCTTCCACTTAATCTTAACCGCAATCGTCTTCCCTCTTTATATTTTCTATTAGAGTGGAGATTGGGATCCTTATTTAAGAAAGTTTCTGTTCTCCATGAAATGAAGATGTGTTTTGTTTGAAGGATGAAATAGGCAATCCTTGGGTCAGTGAATCATTACATGAGAATGATAGGGGCGAGGAAATTATAGGGTTGATCTAACGCACATGTTGCTTTGCTTCTCCAGTCTCCACATCCTGACTCGCATGAAAAGTTTAAAAGCACTGTATCATGGGCCAGTAGGAAGAACTATAGTCATCCCATGCTCCAAACATGTTGAATGAAGCCTTAAACGAAAGGCCTAAAAATTTCTTGGCCTATGTGGCTAATATTGGATGTCTCTGAACTCTTTAACTATTAATAGGCTGCGTCTACATAAAAAAGTTTTCACCAGTAGAAAAGATACAGCAACTTATACACAATCTTAGACAGAGAAAATCTCCTCCAGAAATGGGCCATTCAGTAATAAGGAAAAGGGCATGCCTGACGCATGGCACATCTGGCCACTGAAAAATGAAATGAAAGTTTACTGAACTGACCTTAGTACTGTCAGTGTTGTGTAGGAATGGGGTGGCAACGTGAAACACAAATTCGCATCCTTTTATTGCAGGTTCGAACTCCTCTGGCTCATAGATATCTGCTCTAAACAGCACCAGCCTTGTGTCTGCATGTGGAAGGGCTTTGAGAAGCCCTACCTTTGAGGGATCCTCTGAAAACCATCATACATACAAAGAAATTAGTAGGACATAAATATGTAAATAAATGTAGGATGCTGTTAGAATTCTTGTCTTTTCTTTCTTTTGGGTTTGGGTGTTTATGGGTGCTTTGGGTTATTATAGTATATTTCTCTAGTAAAGTTTTGTGCTTCCTTAAAACTTGTTATTGTTAAAAAAGACGAAGCCATATAGATAGATAGAGAGAGACCCAAACTCCGCAGAGTTGCATGAACTGTGTATCCTTTGTCTAGGAGCTTCTTTACAAGCCATGACCCAAGGTAACCTGCAGCACCAGTGACACAAACGCAGATCTTCTTCTCCATTGAAAACCCAAGAATCGAGAGACTCTTCCCAGAGTTTTAAGGACTTTTGACAAAACAAAAACTTTTCTCGTATGTCCCTAGGTCTTCTTCCTATTGATTTTTATATGGTATAAGTGGCATATATATATATATATATATATATATATAAAAGAAGGCCCCTATCCTCCGCTCAAGCTGAGGATAAGGACATCAGCTCAATGGCATGGGGCCCACCTGGGGACCCAATGGGAATAGGGATTGGGGGGATTTGGGGGCCCTCCTCGGACCCTCTTCTCTACAAAAAATCAGCCCTAAAGATAATTTCTATCATCTCCATCTGGGACACAAAATTTTTACATTGTACAATGCATTTGGATGGGTGTCACTCAATCCAACGGTCTAATTTAATCAAACGGGGCCAAATTTTTATGGACATATGCAACTTAGGAGGGCCTTGAGTGTGGTCTACTTGGATGGACCAAATAGTAGGCCCTAGCCTAGGCAGCGGACAGCCCTCTCCCGTCCGCTTGAGTTGAGGAGAGGGCTGGGCTATATATAATATATATATAAATGAAGCCAAAAATCATCACCTGCTTTTTTTTTTTATTCTTCTTCTTCTTATTGTTATTATTATTTGGATAAACCTAATTGTGATCCTCTGATGTCCAACTTATCAGTGAAGCCCACTTTTGAAATCGAAGCAACTCATTCAACATCCTCTACTGCATTGGCATTCAGCCGACTTTCATTCCAATTGGAGATTGGCCATGACCATTTGCCAGATTGATCCCATTGAAAATGTGGGACACCGTGATGTAGGGATACTTTAAAATGCATTATGTATCATATCATATCATATCATATTCGACACTTCACTTTTTGTATAAAATTCATGTCCTCCTTACCCATGATGCGACGTCCCTGCAATATCCACCATGTGTCCTGCCATATCCACTCTTTATCTAGACATCATAGAATACAAATCATCAATCTAATGGTGGGGGCACCTCAGATCTCATACTCCTGCTAGAGGATGAGCTCGCCCACTGTCTTTATGATCTTTTTCATCAGATCTTAATTTATTTGTGTGCCGCCGACAACGAGATGGAGATCCTCACTGTATTATTAACTTATCTTTATTTATATATTCTTTAATTTTTGGGGCTGGAGGGAATGGACCACTGATCGAATGATATATAATTGAAGGATCGCTTACAGACAACACTACCGCTGGCGAACAGACTAATGTGGACAAAAAGAGCGATGTAGTTGTCGGTCTACATGACGAAATTGGATTAAAACTCTAATAAAAAACTCAAGAAGAAACAAGATCATCCCTTGTGCTTCGATTGGTCCATGTGCCTCACGCGTATCAATGTGATGAAGATTGTTTCATGCATGAATTGGTCAAAGAGAAGAATTATTTTTTAATTGTTTCTCGAGAAAAACATTGAAAGAGATCAGAGGAAAACAAAAGCATAGGCCAAAAAAGATCAGACAGGAGATTCACGTAGTCATGATATATCAATCATTCTGTTAAATATTTAGGACGGCATTTTTATTTTTAAGGGGCCGTCCAAATAGAATAGTAAGAAATTTGGATCTGTTGCCTTGGTACAAGAATTTGTATTTTTTTTTTTTTTTAGTTCAGGTCTTTGCCTTGCCGAAGAAGGAGCTACCCACATGAATAATCGCTTCTTCCATGCTTTTTGGTGCATTTTGGCCTTTTAATAACCTCTCTCTATGTCAATCCCCTGCTGATTACGGGGATTGTGGGTGAGATTAGGGCTAATTAATTGTTTTTATGACATTCCACTATATATGGCCCCAATTCGTGGTCACACATGATCGAATCCGTGGTAAGGTGTATACATTTCAATGGTAAACCAATAAACACCACAAAAGCTTCATAGTAAAAAGATAGTATGATAAACATTTCAGAGTAAGTATGCAATTAGATTATTATGAATTAAAGTTTGCAATAAATAAATGTACTATTTAATTACAAGGCCAATAAAATAATTAAAGTTCTAGTTCCCCAAAATATGAAAGCACTTGAGTGCAGGTCACGATGACTCACTAGATGTCATATGTACAACACTTATGATCATCAGGCTGATCTTCCTAAAATGCCTCCTCCTCCTCGGGGGAAGCAGGGTCGGTACCTATTCACCTGCCCAAAGTTCATTGGGTGATTAGCCATTTCAATATACATAGGCACCGACCTTGCCCAAAGTTCATCGCGTGATTAGCCATTTCCGCACCAACCTTGCCTAAAGTTCATCGGGTGATTAGCCATTTCCAAAGTCCAAAGTTAGTACCTAAGGTGGAAAATAGCGCAACCTCATATTTTCTAGGTTACCCAACGAGATACATCCGTTTCAATGTTCAAAACCGATCTGCACAGTTGTCCAAAGTCAAATTAATCGACACTGGTCCTTAACAGAGGTGTTTCACCTTTGTGTCTAACAACAACAACAAAGTGGTGCCTGGCTCGAGAATTCCTAAGACAACCTGTTAGAATTTTTATTTGAAATTCTTGGGTTTTGGACAAAACTCAAGTCCAAATAAAGTTGTAATTATGATTTTCTTAATTTTGGACCGTAGCACTGATCAGCATGTTGATTCGAAAAGGAAATTGAAGAATTTCTGAACAATCTCAAGCAACACAGACAAGTGGAGAAGACTAGGACAAAACCTCATCTCAGTTGACTAAACTCAAAGTTGAGTAGAGCAAAAGGCAGCACTGGCTTAGTGATTTTAAGAAAGAACCTTAATTAGGTCGTTCCAATTGAAATATGGGTAGACCCAATTTCACGTCAGTTTACCTGGCTAATCTAGAAACCTACCTATTTCTTCTCTCCTATCAATTTGAGTCCTAATTGATCTTGGAAACTCATTGCTTGAATAAAAAAACTATTTAAAGACTTCTTTGCAACCCTTAGAACATAATTCTCTCCATCCAAAACCTAGTGTCTCAAGAGAATATCTTTTGGAGAGTTCAACTACATATCTGAGTTGGTTATTCAAGAAGACTTTCTTCTACTCTTGCCTAGTTGATTAAAGCATCTTGAGAGGCATCAAGGTGAGTTGCTGAGTCAAGCACAGGTGAACAGTGAACGGAGATCGTCGACACGAGGAATTGAGTTCAATTGGGGAATGGTCGGTGAGTATATCTTGTAACTGTTCAAGTTATTAGTGCTCGATTTGTCCCTTGGGATGGGTGAAAGGTCTCGTGGTATTTTTCCATTTTGGATTTTCCACTTTAAAAAACTTTGTGTCTTCCGGTGAGTGATGGATCTAGCTTCCGTCTCCCCCGCTCCAGGGCTACCGGGGTCCGGCGGAGGGAAAGCGAGCATCAATATTTTTGTATGGGTATGCTAGATTTTCTATTCTACTTGGAATTTATGAGTGGCGATCCAGAGATTCACCTTTACAAGTAGAAAAGGAAATCAACTCTTTTTTCTAACTTTCCATTGCACATATATTTAAGAAAAGAGGCAAGGTTTTTTTTAATGCCGTAAGAGGCGATTTTCATTTGTTTGACGTGAAAGGCGGTTTTGTGCCGTAGAATGTGATTTTTCCGTGAAAGGCGATTTACAAATCTCATCAAAATGTAAAAGACAAGAATTGTGATTTTTTTGCCTCTTTAGAAAAATGCAAAATACAATAGAAAGGTAAGAATATGAATTCTAACTTTTAAGGAGATTGTGGGGACTCGTTCAAATCGACAGTCGCAAGTCATGTATGGACTTTGCCATTGTCCTTCAGATGAGAATGTATAATGCTTTTATTCGCTTGACTTGGCTCTAACCTCATATTTTTAGAGGATAAATACCAAAGGGAGATCCTATATCCAATAAAAAACCGAGTAGATGGGCTGAAAAGCCGCATCTAGGCCATGTTGGATAGAATGAGAAGGGACCTTGGCGGAGTGGCCCCCCAAGGAACTTCGGTCACATTGTGTGCTTGTTGCAGCAGAGTTTCTTAGAAGGAGAGGAAGTTGTTACAGCGGTTTTGTATTTTTCTGAAATTTCTTGGACTTTTCTGATGGATTTTTCCTATCCCAATTTCCTTGGAATGATCGCCTTTTATAGGCTTTTGGTGTCCATTAGGAGAGTTTATGAGCATTGATTGCATTAATGCTCCATAATGAGAAGAGTTATAAGTTTTTAATTTATGATTTTGTAACTCCTTTTTCTTGGTTTTGATTGGCCGATTGAGAATGAAGGGCATTTAATCGCCTTTAATCTCCATGATGAGGATAGTTACATGGTTTAATGCCATGATTGCTTGGATTTGTAACTATTTTTTCCTTGCTTCTGATTGGGCCGTCCAAAATAATGAGTTAATGACCGCATTAACTTGTCATAAAATGGGTCATTTAACTGCATTAAGTGGTCGCTAGGGCGCTCAAAGAGTCACGGGCCGTGCCGCGTCTTTTGGAATTCTTCTTGCGACGATCACCGACGGATCTACATGTTGTTTGATGTCAGATTGCGATGTAACTTCAGACATTGATTGATACCAATGGGCCGGCAACATCTGTCCAATCGATTTCTTGATCGGTCAGACAAAATGTGTGCTTTTTTGGTCGGCCAGTTGGCGATTTTGAAGTTTATGATGACAATCCAATGATTCCAGTGGTGGATCAATAATGTTGATGGAGATCAATGGATTTTATGCTCTGAAAATCAGATTTTTGAAAAATCACAAGGGCCAAACAACTCGAAACTCCAAAAGGGTCGGAAAAACGGCACTTTCGGCGAAAATCCGGTAACTTGAATTTCCATGGTCGTTGGCGACCATGGGGGTTTTTACCCCTTTGGTCGCCGGTTTTCGGCCGTTTCTCAATCTCTTTTAGTTCTTATTTCTCCTGTATTTTTCTTGAAAATTCTCCTCATGTATTTGGCTTGATTTCTCTGGAGAAACCTTGATGAGAAGTCGTGCAAATCAGAGCACAAAGTTTCCTATTTTCTGGAAAAGCCGAAGAATTGATCGTGCAGGTTTGCCAATTTTCCGTTAAAAGCCGAAACTAGGTCAAACGATGTCAGAATGACCTGAAATTTGATGTGAAGCCTCTTGAGCAGTAGATAGGACCAACCATAGGCTTTTGTTTAAGTTTTGAAGCCGTTTGGGGTCCCGTCGCTAGTAGACTTAATTTTGCCACGGAGAAGATGTCGCGCTTTGATGTATGGACAATCGATGTCCGATTGACCTGAGCTTTGACAGGAAAGCTATTAGAGTCATTTTAAGACAATCCATCAGCTTCGATTTGGATGTCATGGTCCCGGGGAGCTTCGCCGCTGGGAGTTTTGATTTTGCTCCGGAGCATTAAAGTTGGGTCAAATGTTGTCGAAATAACCTGAAACTTGATGTGTAGCCCTTTGGAAGCATGTTAAAGCAACCCATGTGCTTTGTTTGATGAGTGATGGCTTCGGTGGTTCTCGTCGCTGAGAGGCTTGATTTTTACTGCTCGAGGGCTGATGGGAGGTCAACGTTGCCGGTTTGACTTAAAATTTGATATGAAGCCTTTTGGAAGTATTTTGGGACCATCCGTAAGCTCTAATTGAAGATTTGGTGTCTTCGACACTGTCGCTGACAGGAGAGCTGACGTCACTGCGACTATTTCCTTTTTGGGTCAGACGATGTCGAAATGACTTGAAGTTTGATGTAGAGCCTCCTAGTGGCATTTTAAGGCCAACTGTGTGCTCTGTTCTATGTGTCAGGATCTCTGGCTTTACTGCCACTGGGAGCTCATGTTCAGCTGTTGGAAGAGCGAAGCTGGGCCGAATGATGTTGAAATGGCCCGAAACTTCATGTGTACCATTCTCTTGACTGTTTTGAAAGACCTTGTAGTTTTTGTTTGATTTTGACAAGATCTGATGCTTGAAATAGCATTTTTCTATATGTGGTATGATGTGGCTCCATGTAACATTTGATGTTGAAGAGGCAATGTGACATTTTTTATGTCAACAGTGAGTGACTGATTGGTTAGATATATCTTTTATTTGCATTAAATCTCATATTAAAAATCTGTTGGGACCTAGACCCCTAGTTGTTTCACAATTAGTGAAGGGCTTGGATTATCTTGCTTGAATAGGGATTTGTCGAACGAAAAAGGGACTATCTACAAAAAAAAAATCCAATTATTCCAAATCCAAAGTCCAATGCCATAATTGCCATTCCTTTCTAGAGGGGGCAAAGTATGACCTAACCCGCCAAACTGACCCGACTCGACCCGCTTATAACCCGCTTAACCCGACCCATTTGATAGGCGGGTCGGTCACGTGTCAAGTATTCATAACCCGCAATTAAGCGGGTCGGATTAGGGTTGACCCACTTGACCCGCAGAACCCACTTATTTAAGCTAAAATTGAATTTGATTGTTTTAATGCATAGGCTATAAAAAGAATGAATGGTCCTTAACCAATTCAACCCCACCCTTTTTATTAATGGAAAGTAAGGTAATGCGCATCAAATGACTGTTGAAATGAGATTAGACCAAATTTGAGCTTAAACGTTAGTTTTAGTCAGGCAGAGAACCATGGTTGAGTCGATTGTTTCATTAGATGGATGTGGGTTATGCAGGTCAACCTGACTTGTATAGCCCGCAATGGTTATGCGAGTTTAAGTGTGTCGGGTCTGGTTGACCCCTGGTGGGTGCGGGTTAGGGGTTTCCACCCATTTAAGAAATGGGTCGGACCCGTTTAGCACAACCCGACCTGGTTACCACCTCTAGTCCTTTTGAAGCCTTTACAATAAAGCCGCCTAGCCTCAATACTTTGGATAATATTAAACAATAACAAACTACACTTCATGCTCCAACCATGTGGACATTGAAGTCAAAGTATCGATCCTCAGTAATCAAGGACAAATTATGATTTGTTTCTAAGTCGAGAATTTTCATCTCTGTGTGAAGCACCGTTACACATTCCCGGGAGCGGGCGAGGTTGTGATTTCCCATTAGTGTACCTTGGTGCATAATTAGTTTATAGATATCCTCATGCCCCACTCCGTCAATCCCAAAGAAATCATAACATGTACGAAAATCGGTCAATTCGTAGAGGTATGTTAGCTCACTACATCCTTCACTCATGGTCCTTCAATTGATCCTCAAAGGGTGGTGTCAAGGGTAGGTCCCAATCTAAGCCTCAAGAATCCTAGGAAAAACCAAAATCTCCTAGAGAAACGTAGTCTTCAAGGTCAACCAAGGGGCATCCACAGTTGACCGTGAGATCTCCCATGGGGAGCCCATGGAGAACTGTGGAGGTAACCATGGCTCAAGGTAGAATGTTAAAAAGATTTGTGTCAGTCATTTTTTCTTTTTTTTTTTTTAGACAGTAGTTGTTTCAAAATTTTCCTTCATTCACGATGGACCATGGGTCGATTGTGAGGTCCACCGAGCCAAAACAATAGAATATAGGAAAAGAATTGCATCAGTTGCTCGCCTAGACAGAAGCTAACCTAGGGTTCCATGGTTGACCGTGAGACCTCTCACGATCGACCGTGAGGCTACATTAAGAACTTCCAAAAACATTTCATAGTCAGAAACGGAGGAAATTTCTCCCCACGTTCGACCGTGAGATCTCCCATGGTGAGCCATTGTAGACACTTCATTCGGCCCCTATGATAGCCTTAAAACACTTGTCATATATAGAGGTACCCCCATTTCACCCATAATGGAATGATTAAGGGCATAATTAAGATTAATTAACGACGATGAAAATGCTTATTGATAGTTTTAGATAGTTCGACAATCTTTAGAAATTCATGAGAGAAAAGCCGGATCGCGTCTAAACTCCGAGTCAAACCCACTACTCACTAAGGTGCGGGGACCAATGAGTTCTGAGTCCCGAGATCTTTCCGACGATATGTAGAACGTAAAAATTTTAATCAACAGATCAAAAGATATGACCACTGGAGACTGCCCTAGCGACCCTGCTGGAAACACAGTTGGGCGCGACTACACATGAGCCCATGTCCAAAACTGTACTTGGGGGCACACATAGGTGTGCCCAGGAACCTAGTCACCTTAGAAATACACTTTTCAAAATTCTAGCCCGACCTCAGCCCAGAAATAATCCAAACCAAACCTGAGGCCAATGAAACTTTGAGGGGACCACTTGGGAGCCAAAAGGTGTGCGCCCAAGTCACTTTTTCCCTTCGCGGGTCCCATTAGGCCCATAGAATGACCTGGGTGAACATGTATGTGAATGACCTGGGTGAACATATATGTGCGCCCAAGTCTCCCAAAACCCTAATTTCGCTTAGGGATGAGTGAAGCTTCTAGAAATCCGTGCAACCAGCAACCCTAACCTCTTTTGTACGTCCCAAACCCTTATATAGAGATCTCTTATCCCTCTTGCAAAGGAGGCTACCAAAAGAGAGAGAAATTGAAGTAAAGGGAGAGAAACAGAGTAGCCGCCATAGAGAGAGCTCTAGATCTAGAAGAAAAAAAAAAAAAAAAAAGGAAAGGATGAAGCATTCTGGTTTTCAAGATCAGCAAGGGAGAAAGCTTCTGAAGGCCATGGATTTGCGTGAGAGCTTCGATCTAGAACTTGAAAGACGTAATCCAAACTGGTACTTCTTGAACTAGTCTTTTTTAAAACATTCATCACCATTAGTAGTTAGAAACTTGCTTAGGATCATTAATATATTGTAGATCTAATATCTAGCAATCATTCATCATTAGAAACATGATTATGATCATTCATAGGTTGTAGATCTGCTTCGTTCTCCTCATCCCTAACCTATGAATAGAATAGATCATGCATTCATATCATTTTCATCATGAGAATCTAAATTGAGAAAGAAAAGTGCGGAAAAGCACTTGGGCGCATATATATATGTGTGCCCAAGTCTCTGGAATAGGGCATCGGCCCCGATTTCCATTTCGCATGAATTTTGTTTCTCAGATCCGGATTCTTTCTCATATAGGTTGATACCAGGGCCCTCGGATTCATAACTGTGTGTTCTGAATCGCGTAAAAAGCATTGAAAGAAGACGCAAAAATATTGTTGAAATAAAAAGAAAGAATACTGCACTTGGGTGCCACTGCTTATGCCCCCAAGTACTTGGCAAACGGATCCATCCCTCAAAATCTTGATTCGTGCGCTGTCATTTTCAGATTCGAAAGTCCTCATATCTGTGATTCCTATTAGGACTCTGCATGTAGTCACGAAGTGTAAGTGCATTACAATTGCATCGGAATATCGCTGGAAATCAGAAGGTGCATTACAATCTACAAGGGAATGACTTGGGCACAATTGTTTGTGTGCTCAAGTATTGCAGAGACACCTAGGCGCCACTGTAAGTGTGCCCAGGTCCCTAGTTCGCCTTCTGGCTCGCAATTTCTATATCTAGCCTTGCATTTTGTTCGCTGTTGAAAGCTTGTGATGACTTTAGTAGATTGGTGAACTTTTGAACTCCGAATCACCACATCGTCACACACTTTAGGTTAGGTTGCACTGATATCGCATAAAATACCAAAAAAATCACAAAACGCATAAAACTCTTCTCTTCTCATCTTGCACTTTAGTAATTAGAGAAGAGAACAAAAACAAAAACAAAAAAAAAAAAGATAAAAAGAAATAGGAAATTCTTAAAAATAAATATTAAGTAGATCATCCTAGGCTATCTCATTCGCGCCTAAGTGAATTAACAAAACTTAATTCAACAAATCATAATCAATTAAAACCTAATTAACTAGACACATAACTAAAAGCTCCAATTAATTAAACCTTAATTGATCAAGCCCTCAAGACCTAATTAATCAAAACCCCAATCAACAAAATTAATTGATAAACTCAGATTAATAAACCCTGATCAAAACCCTAATTAATAAAACTTAATAAACTCTAATAAGAAAACACTTATTTTAAAACTATAAAAAACACCTAATTAAAACATCTAATTAATTAGACCTTAATTGAAATCCCTAACTAAAAGCTTCTAATAAAAATTGATTAATCAAACCTTAATTAAAGACCCTCAAATTCAAACCTTAAACCTAAGTCAAATAAACCCTAATTAATTAAAACTTAACTAATCAAACCCTAATTAAAAGAGCATTTTAATTAATCAAATCCTAGTTAAGAAAACCCCTAATTGAGACAAACTGCAATTACTAGTCCCTAATTAAAGCCCTAGTCGAAACCTAATTAAAACGATAGACAAATCATATCCAGAGAATATGAACATCCTTCAACCAAAACCCGAGTTAAATCATATCCAGTAAATAGTCACTTGGGCGCCACTGTAAGTGCACCCAAGTCACCGGGAACACCTGAGCGCCCACACAAGTGAACCCAACTCACTGGTCCAGCCTCGTGACACATCTTGCCCGTGTTTTGACTCTCGAGCTCAAACCATTATCATACTTAGGGTCCAAAGATTCAAAACCAATCCGGGACTCAGAATTTATAAATACAGATCACCTGAAAGTCCAAATCCAAGTGTGCGAATCCCAGAAATAGCCCAAGCCCGTGAGACGGATGCTTGGGCACCAGCCCTTGTGCACCCATCTCATCCATTAACACTTAGGCTCCATAGTATGTGCGCCCAAGTTCTATGTCAACACTAGGATTACGCATTCACACTCCATTTCGAACTTCGACCCAAATCGACTTCCCAGAACCTTCACAAAAATAATAACAACTCTGAAATTAAAATTTTAATTAGCCTAAACCCATCCGGAACCTTGAATCAAAGTCAAGTGACCAAAGAGCATCAGGTTATAACTTGGGCGCCACTGCTGGTGCGTCCGAGTGCACAAAATTACCTAAGCGCCCAGGTATATACGCCCAAGTCCCTTGTCTGGCCTAGACTGCGAATTTTGGTTGTGTTTTGAATTCTGGACTTAAATCATTAAAATAAAACAACCCAAAATCTAAGACAACATTATAACAAAAACTTATAGCAAGCAAAAACTCCATGAAACTTCGAGATAATGTCGATACCATCGTCACTAGCCAAACCACACAAAGTCTATTAGTTAGGCGCCACTGTATTGGCGCCCAAGTCACCGGAGTGACCTAGGCGCCCCTGTGTGTGTGCCCAACTCCCCTGTCAATCCCGTTTTGCCGATTTCGACATCACTTTATCCTTTGAAGCAAAATTCGAAATTCTAGAACCTTCAACAACTAAAACAGAACCCTAAAACACCCTTAATCTAACTCATAATTAACTCATAACTTGAATTAAACCGAACCAATTAAAAATCACAATTAACAAGCTGCTTAGGCGTTGAAATCGCCAAACTTAGGTTGTCCACACCCTAGGATTATATCGAAATTCTCTATTAGATAGATTAGAGCATTAGGATTCGTCCCATCACTTTTCATGTAATATTAGGAGATTGGGAGAGCTAATGTGGGTGGTCTAAGACTTGGGGTCAGGGTTAATCCGATAATTATTAATAAAGCATTAATCACATAAATCCAAGTAAAAATCCCCTAATTAGGCCCTTCTAGCCCCAATATAAAAAACCCATAAAAAAATATAAAACCAACAAAATCAACCAAAAAAGATTTTTCCTTTATTTCTTCCTCCACCTCATGTGTCAAATATTTAATCGAGCGTAATGATAAAAGGAAATGAAGAACTGATTTCTAAAATTAAATAAATGAGAATGATGAGATGAGATGAATGATTTCGCATACACTTTTATTTCGGCCTATCAGGCACCCTAAAACAAACACTGGCCCGTTGGCCGCCTTAAACCAATTACGGCCCATCGACCTTTCACTTTTATCACTCGTGTATCGCATACGAAAAACACATAAATCACAAGTCAAAATCTCATTTGCATCATCATTTTGGTTTAAAAAATCAGCCTTTAAATCCTATTTTGCCAAGGGATCTTAAAGGAGTACCTAGGAACGGGGCCGATCATCTTCTTAAATATTTGGTACCTCGCCCCTTTTATTTTCGTTATTTTAGTTGCTTTATTTTACTTGGATCTACTATGATTAAGCCGTGTGAGGATTAACCCCTTTTTTTAGACTTTAACTCATGACCCTGAATTGACCCAACATAAAAACTTCCCAAAGAGACCTAAATCAATGTGACAGGATAATCGTCGTATGTTGCCGGCAGCACATTAGATGAGAGAAAGAACCCACCCACTTATTTTCTCCCCATATTTCTTCCGCTTTCGTCGATGAATGGTGTTACGGTCGTTTCTGTAGCTGGCGATCATGATCCATCGATTTTTAGGGTAGTCGAAATCCTCATTTTTTGTGTAAAATTTAAATGGAATATATATAGATGAGTGGAGGTTTCCTGAGCTATGTCGCTTTCCTTTCGGGGGTCAAAATTCACATCGGACACCCATGGCAAACCGAGGAGCTAACTGTTGATACCAAAAATGTTACTTTGTCTCTTCATGGAGCCGCATCCTATCACAAATAGGCAATGCTACTTTAAGCATCAAATATTGTCAGAATCAAACAAAAACTGCAAGATTCTTTAAAAAAGTCATAAGAAGAGTACACATGAAGTTTCGGGCCATTTCGCTTCTATTTGGCCTAACTTCACTTTTCCAGCAGTTGAACAGGAGCTCCTATTGGCGGTGAAGTTAGAAACCCTGATTCATAAAACAAAGTACGCAGTTGGCCTCAAAATACCACTAGAAGGCTCTACATCAAATTCCAAGCCATTCAGACACAGTTTGCCCTAAAAAGCAAAAGCCGTGGCAAAATCAGCTCTCCTAGCGGAGACAACATCGAGGACGTCATATCTTTAATTAGTGCCTATAGATGGTCTTAAAATACTCCAAAAGTCTCTATGTCGAACCGAGAACATTTAACCCTACAGCAACCCTCAAACATCAAAACCAAGCCTCTCGACGGTGGGAACCACTGAAGCCACCACTCATAAAATAAAGCACATGGGTGATCTCAAAATACTTCCAATGGGCTACATGTCAAGTTTCAGGTCATTTTGATGATAATTGACCAAACTTTGACCTCTCAGAAGCTAAATCAAGCCTCCCGCAGCAGAGCTCCCCGAGACTATGATTTTCAAATCAGAGCTAATGAATCATCTTAAAATGACTTCAATACGCTTCCTGTCAAATTTCAAGTCAATCGGACGTCGGTCGGCCGTACATCAAACTGCGGCATCTTCCTTGCGATTAAAATCAAGTCTACTAGCGATAGGACCCCACATAGGTTCAAAACTTAAACAAAAGCCTATGGTTTGTTTTATTTATTGCTCAGGAGGCTTCACTTCAAATTTCAGGTCATTCCGACATCGTTTGGCCTAATTTTGGCTTCTGATGGAAAATCGGCAACTCTAAGCGACAAATTCTTCAGCTTTCCAGGAAAATTAGAAACTTTGCCCTCTGATCCGCATGGAAATCATGCCAAAACATGTGCAAAAATTCCAAGAAAAATGTCAAAGAAGAAAGAAGTGGGAAAAACTAGAAAACGGCCGAAAATCTGCAACCGAAAGGGGCAAGAAGGCCCCATGGTTGTCGGTGACCATGGCCCATGTTCGCCTACAACCCTGGAAATCTAGGTCGCTGGATTTTTCATCGAAAACCCATCATTAGGTGTTTTCTCGTGTTTTGAGCTTTTTGGCCTCTGTGATTTTCTAGAAATTTGATTTTCGGGGCTTGAAATCCATCGATCTTCGTCAACATCCGGATCTGCCATCGAAATCATGGGATCATCATTGGATGCTTCGAAATCGCAAACCGGCCAACCAAAAAAGCACACTTTCTGCCCGACCGAACGAGAAATCGACGGTACAGATGGTACCGGCCTACTAGTAACAATTAATGTCTGAAATTACATGATCATCTGACGGCAATTGGCATGAAAATCCATCAGTGATCAAGGCATCCTACATCACGAGTAGAATTTCAAAAGATACAACGAAGCCCACCACTGTTCAAACACTTTGGTGGTCGCTTGATGTAGTTAATAACCTGTTTTATGACAAATTAATGTAGGCAATTACTCATTATTTTGGATGACCCAATCAGAAGCCAAGAAATGAGAGTTACAAGTAATGAACAATCATAGCATTAAACCATGTAACTCCTCCCATCACAGAGTTTAAACGCAATTAAAAGCTCATTATTCTCCAATAGCCAATCAAAAGCCAAGAAAAATGAGTTAAAAAAATATAAATTTAAAAACTTGTAACTCCTCCATCATGGAGCATTAATGCAATTAATGTATTTAAAGCTCATAAACTCCACTCATGGCCACCAAAAGCCTATAAAATGAGGCCATTTCCGCCATTCCAAGGCATGATGCACACAATACGCAAATCCTAGAGAGAGAAAACTCTACAAAGTTGCTACAACGACCTCTCCTTTGTTGAATAAATTCTGTAGCGACTACCACCACAAGGTGACCAAAGTCCCTTGGGAGGGCCACCCCCCAAGGCTTTCTCCTTTTGCCTACATGGCTTAGATACAGCTTTCAGCCCGTCTACTTAGGTTTTTATTGGATATAAGACCTCCTCTTGGTTTTTATTTTCTAAAAAACCGAGGTTCAAACTGAGCCAAGCGAATCAAAAGCATCCTCTGTTCTCATATGAAAGATGATAGCAAAGTTCAGACATGACTTGCGATCGTCAATTTGAATGAGTCTCCACAATCCCCTGAAAAGTTTGATCCCCTTTTCTTACTTTTCATTGTATTTTATATTTTTTAAAGAGACAGAAAATCACAACTCTTGTCTTTTCATTTTTATAAGAACTGTAAAACACCTTTCAAGGCAAAACTACCGCTTTTCACAGCAAGAACATCGTCTTTCACGGCAAACAAATGAAATCGCCTTTTATGGCATTCAATTCAAACCATGTCTCTTTTCTTAACACATGCGCAATGAAAGTTAGAAAAAGTTAATTTTCTTTTTTACTTGTGAAGGTGGATCTACGGACCACCATTTGTTAATTCCAAGTAAAGTAGAAAATTTGGCGTACCCATACAAAAAAAGATGATGTTCGCTTTGTTCCTATCACGAAAGGGTTGGGCCGCACGGATTCTCACGTCCTTTGACCCCGGCAGTCTCGCGAACAAAAAAACAAGCCGATCACTAATTGTCGCTCAAAGTATAATGTCAAAAAGACTTCCGTTAGTCATTTTTCTGAGACAATAGTTTTTTCAAAATTTTCCTTCATTCACGGTCGATAGTCGAGGTCCGCCGATCCAAAATAGTAGAATTTGGAAAGAGTTGCATCAATCGTTCACCTAGACATAACCTAACCAGGGGTTCCATGATCGACTATGAGACCTCTCATAATCAACCGTGAGGCTATAGAAAATTAGACCCGAAACCTCTGACAAGCTCGATCTCGATTGAAAAATCCAAATAACCCAACTCAACCTACAAATCAAAATGGAAACACTAATGAGCTAAGAAAATCACGTTACTAGCTCAAGAGCTCCAAGCCCTAGCTCAATACAAGGAAGAACACCAACCTATTGTGAAGTTAAGAGCTCCAAGCCCTAGCTTAATACAAGGAAAAACACTTACCTGGTGTGAAGGACAAAGGGGATGTGGCTTGAAAATGGGATGCTAGGATCGTGGGCCAGGAGGATAATGAAGAGGACGATGGGTTGTGATGGGGGTGCCTTGGTTCTTCACTTCATTAAGAGAGAGAAAGAAAGGAGAAGGAAGAGAAGAGGGGAGAACTTGCAGCGTATAGTGGAAGAAAGTGAATGGTCAATCGAATAAATTAAAAGGGAAATGGGATAGAGTTTTTGGCAATTTCAGTGTAGTCCTTATGTTTTTGGCTTGGATTTTTTAGGATCTTCGAGGGTTCATGTGGAGGTGAAGTTGAAGAATAAATTAAGTCAGGAAATTTAAGCCATCTACTCGACGAGCTCAAAATCTCACAAATCCAGAAATTATGAAAAAGCCCTCTAAACTATCTTAAAATTGTGAACTACCCCCCCTTATTGTATCCAAACGGACTTGGATCTCGATGAAACTCCGCACACACGATCCTAATAGTAAATTAGACTTGCTTAGCTTCTAAATGAGCTTAGACGACTAATAGGTAATTAATTAAAGCTAAATACAGCATTAGAATCCGGGACCTTGCACACACACTCTCTCTCTCTCTCTCTCTCTCTCTCTCTCTCTCTCACACATACACAAACACAATTAAGTTGTTAAAGTCTTATAGATGTTCTTTTATCAACCATCATTAAATGCCATATTTGGAAAAAATAATAAGTACTTCCTCTCCCAATAGAATAAAGTCTCAAGGATTTAAGCGAGTATGACTGATAGAAATCATGCATGCTGGTACATTTCTAGTTGCTCTAAAATTTTATTTGTAAAAGATCATAATTATCAATTCATAAAAGTAGAAATTCAAACTAGTATGTTGAAGGATGCTAGTATTTTCTTATGGTGTGTTTTCTTCCGCACTCATTCACAAAGGCATGTACATATTGAGAAAGAGTCCTCTCACTTTACTGCACCAAATCGTTAGATTATTCTATAATTTAGTGATATAACTTATTTAGTAGACACATTAATGCGTTGTGTGAGTTGTGAATGTTTGTCAAAAACATTTTAAATGATCTTTTCTATAATGAAGCAAGTCTCATCTTCGTGTATCCACCTTAATTTAACAACATTGCTTAGATCTCATAGTTTAATACTTAATCTTATAATCTTTTAACAATAGATATATAGGTCCCACCATAATTATTAACACATGTGATTAATAATTAGTGGGTCATGCATTGGGTCGATTGATTACTTTTTCTCTATTTCTAGTTCGGTATATCATCTTATTAGTTTTTTTTTTTTTTTTCTTTATAAATCCGCTAACACTTCAAAAGTATTTTGAAGTTTGTGGAAATTCTCAAACACCATACATAACACAATATAAAAATATGACACTAATTTCTTTTAGGAGATTTTACAGGAAAAATCCCCTTAAAGTGGTTGAAGACCAAAAGTTCCTTAAACTTCAATATAGACCATAAATGCCCTCCCGCTAATTTTTTGTTATAATTTTTTGTTGTTTTGCTGAGCAGCAAGCAGCCATATCGCTGTTGATACCATCTTCTTTGCCTACGTGTGAAGTTGCTGCCAGGGCTTTCGATTGTTCATAATCTTTTCCCAAAGATGAATCTTTTAGGTTGAAACAAAAACCCTCGGCAAATCAGATAAGAGGAAAAAAGAAAAAGCGTAGAATCTTTACAAATCTTACATGCTTCTCATTGAATTCTTAAGTAGCTTCAAAAAATCTAGCAAGATTGAATCAAGTTCTTCATAAATATTTCAAAGTCTCGATGAGGGTTAAGTCTTTCAAATATCTCAAAGTCGAAGTTGGAGCACTGGTTCAAATTTGCAGAAAGCATAGGGGGTTGGAAGACAATGAATTTTGGTTGGTGTTTATTGGTAGCATTTGGTAGTGGTGATCAGGTTTTAAGTGGGTCGGTCGAGTTTATTTGGCTACTTTATTTGCATGTTTGGAAATGATTTAAGAAAATAAGGTTAGTCCTACCTTGGTTGAATGGGTGAAGATTGAACATGGAAAGTGGAGAAGAAGATGATGCAATGGGCAGCAATATTGCTGCTCAAGCATTCAGATGTGCAACAATATTGCTGCTCGGTACAGAAAAAGGAAAGAAAAAATCTTGAAAGGGCCTCTGGACCAATCCAATGCTTAAGAAATTTTGAGGACTTTTTGGTCTACACCGGGTTTAAGGGAAATTTTCCGGTAAAATCCCCTTTGTTTTATGATAATAAAATCTTTCAATATTTAAATTTATTGATATTATATTATGCATTTATAAAATAAAAAAAAACCCTTAAATAGATATTTATCATATTAGAGTGAGATTTATCCCACTTCTAACTCATAAAAGGGACCTAGTTTAGTACTTACTTACACTGTATTGGCGGAACCCATATCATTTTCACACAAAATTTCTTTTTCTTGTTCTTACCAAAATTTTTCAGTTGACTTCTAAGGCAAGTTGGGACCCTGTCATTTCCTACTTGAAAAGCATAGAACTTTGAGATTTTTAATGAAACAATTAAGCTTAAGAAACTCTTAACCCATATAGCAATCAAGAAAATCTTCAAATCATTGATAGAGTGCTTTGTGCATGATATATATATATATATATATTTTATAAAAATACCCTTAGTGGCAACTTGATTAAGAGTTAAAGCTCAATTGTTCATAAGAATCCCTCAAACTTTTTATAAATTAAAATACATGACAAGGCTTTGTAGCCCAGTCGTTCCACTAGATGAAAGTGTCTACAAAAGGCAAGCTCACTTGGATATTGCTAATTGCTTAATTAAGATTTTAGGCGTGTGTTAACCTAATTAAATAAAAAGGTATTGACCAAAGAGTTTTGTTTGACCCCTTATTAATAGGGTGACCATTTCAAAATATGATTTTTTTGAGATTTTAATATTAATGGTCATAGCTTGCCAACTTGAGACTCGAACTTGATTCGGTATGCTGAGTGGCATTAACTAGGCAATTCAGTTAATCAATTTTCTCATTTAGTTTAAAATATGAAAATTGCAAAACTCTATAATAAAATATAAAAAAATTTGTTTGTCAATTATTGAATCCTCACTTATTTGTTGGATTATGGTTTTTTGATGAGTTTTTTTTTTTTGCATATACCCCCCTAGGTTTGTAGGATTTGTAAATAGGCCCCTATGGTTTTAATATTTGTAAATAGGCCCATGCTTTTTCAATTTAATACTTTTTGTGTCTCCAAAATCAGTAGCTTTCCAACCACCAAAGGTTTTTAGAGTGAAATGACACTTCTGCCTATCTCTTTATCTCTTTATGCATAAATTTAAAAGCTTAGACTTATTTTTCTCTTAAGCTTGTAACATTAATAATTACATTTAGTGGGAGATAATAACCGTACATAAATCTATGTTTATCAGTATGGGGTCTATTTCATTAGATTCAAATAAATCATATGACAATGAAAGTATGTTCTTATAGTTGGTTAAAATTGATTTAATCAATGCAATGCATGACCGACCTTTAAATTGATGAAAGTTTTAAAATACATTATTAAGCTCCATTTGCATTAAAGAGTTATTAAGAGAGACAGTTGGGACTTAGAATAAAATAATGGTACTTTTATAAATAATAATATACTCATTTTTGTTTAATAGATGTAAAGGCAAAACTATCATTTTCATAAAAGTTCAACATAAATCTCACAGTGATTATCCATTCTCATTAGGAATATTTATTTTAGGGGCAAGAAAGGTATTGAAATGAAAGAGTAGGCGCCTATTTACAAATACAAAAATCGTAGGGGCCTATTTGCAAATCATTCAAACATTAGGGGATATATACACAAAAACCTTTTTTTAATTCAGATTGGTCTATAATAATCCATTACAACATACAAATCTTGTTTCATAAGAAGTTGAATATAATAACAACTTGTATAAAGAAATTCAGTCATTTCAAGAGACCCAACCTTCTTGCACACTGCACACTGTCATCTAATATCCTCATCAGGTCGTAATTAAATTGGAAACCCATATCTGTTAGCTTTGTAGAACCACAATCAATTCTGATCTCCGGTTCTGCAAATCTGCAATGAAGTTGCACAAACATCGTATTAAAAAAACTAGGAATCATGTAAGTATAAAAAGCCTCACCTGTCTTGACAGTAGCTCTTCTGGCTTAGGACCAATAGGAATTCACAAAAACAAATGCTAAAAAGTGGCTCGCCATTCTAGTTCATTTCTCTAAATGAAATTGAAAACTTCCATGGTGGAGCTGATTTTTCTTTATATGCTTATTATGTGGGACATGAAATAATCATCCTAATGATTGGTACATTGCAAGTTAAGTTTTTTGTTTTATTTGTTCCTTTCTACTTCTCCTGTGTGGTGTTCATAGATTTTACAGAATCTTTTGAGGACCATACAAACCTTGAATTATTTGTGTTGCTCTTGAAACTCTCCAAATTTATTAACTCTTCATCTTTAGACTGTCTAAATTTGTTACGTACAATATTTTCAAATCTTCTAATGCAGGGGCCAAATCTGTTTTGGGTGTGGATTTATTAAGAAGCCGGATCCCCTGATTTTCTCTCTGCTACCCACAGAGGCTGCTGATTTGGGCAATTCATCCACTAAAGCTATGTCAAACATGTTCAATAATGGGACACACTGGATAATCTCATCTGTAAAAAATAAATGGTGGCCATCAAATCCATCTAACCAATTTGGCCCACTACCCAAAATTTGAACAGGACACTTGGCAAAACATTTGTCATAAGAATGTAGGTCTTACTCTTTGGCAATTTGGATCTCTGGGTACTTTTCACTGAAGTACTTTGCCAGCTCTGCTATTGTTGGATAGGCAGATGCACATAGAAATCTGCCTGCCATTGAAGGTTGCTCCATGCAGAAGATATGAGCTTCACAAACATCATCTATGTGTATGAGAGGAACTGAACCCAACATCTCCTCCAACAACTTAAGCTGTCCGTAACAAGCCTCTTCGCCTGTAAGTTGTGATATGACTACCCCCACGCTCCCTGGTACGTAGGAAAGATGAGTATCACCTCCAACAAGGGCACAGGGTAGGGATACCACTTCCAATCCCCCCTCCTCTATGTTACAGTAGCTCAAAACTTCTTTCTCTGACTGTGTCTTCGAAGATATGTATGCCTACATCACAATCACCCCAGTTTCATGTGATAGGTTTTAGAGGAAAAATTAAAGGTAATACGGTCATTAAAGTGGGTTATAAAAGCAATGCTAACCTTTATTGCATTTAAAACACCATGAGGATAAGGGGAAAAAGGGATAAAGTAGATAAATCATAAATGTGTTGGAAATAAGTGGGCCTCTAGGATAGGTTTCAAAAACTTTTGACCAACTTGATCTAGTGATCAACTATTTAAAAAGCTATAAAACCCATTAATCTAGGATCCATGTCCTCAATCTCAGCCATCATGATCAGTAAATAAACATATCAAGAAGATAGAACAGCAGTCAACAAGCATCCATAAAAATCTACAACATGCAAGGAAGGAGATTATACCTTTGGAGCTCGGTTGTGCTCTAATGGAAAAGTTGCGTCTTTCTTTAATAATGAAACTCTTTCACATATCAAATAGGAATCTCCAAGACCTTTTGATCTTCCACGCTATGACATGTATCCGATTATCTTTTCTCAAGAAGATGGGTGGGATCTCCAAGAGAAAGCCCTTAATGAACTAGAAGAGGGAAAATAGGAGAATGAGCATATGCAATTCTTGCACAAACAAGGCTTGGGCGTGAATCCCTAGGTGGGGATATGCATGGGACGTCCAACCCTATAATCTCCTCTATTTATTGTTTAAAAGCAAGTTCCTCTTTGTTATCTAATTAAAATAGAAGTCTTACTTCTTTAACAATTAGTAACTCTCTTTTTTCTAATTTAAATAGAAATCTCACTTCCATTATAATTAGTAACTTTCTCTTTTCTAATTAAAATAGAAGTCTCACTTCCATTAATAATTAGTAACTTACTATTACCACTATTAGAAGTCTCACTTCAAATAGAAATAGTAACTTTCTATTTCCTTTTAGAGTTCTTCTATAATTAGTATCTTTTTAATAACTTGGGCTAGCGTGGGGACCACTAGTGATTCCTTAGAAAGCTAGCTCCAAGTAGGACATCTCATGTGCAATCCGGGCCTACAGTTAATTGCAAATAACTCCACTATATAAATTCAATTGAACTCTAGTCTTATGAATAAATTACATAGAAGACCATAAACTTCTCCATTACCACAAGTAGGCCCCTCTATCAATATCCATGGATCAATTAGACCTGTCTTTCAAACTAGATCCATATCTTATTATCCTTGAGCCCCAATTAATTATAATGATCATTTGGTATCGATACAATTAACTCTTAATTGAAATGGGTGCGCACTTACCAATGATAAATCCATTAATTGGCACAAGAGGATATTAAAGATAGATTCCATCTTGACCATTGAGTATTCCCACGGCTCTACTATTACGTACCCAAATCACCAAGGTGTTGACCTACAATTGGCTTCATTCATTGGTGACTCAAAGCAAATGAATAGATAAAAACTTAATTTCGTTAATGTCTCAGGATCGAGAGCCTATTGCCAAGGAATTATGAGAGCAAATCTTAAAGTAAAGACAATGTTCATAAGGTGTTTCTCATGGTCCTTCAATACATACAATGTACTAGTACTATGATCCAAAATCTTACATTCCGATGATCAAGACAAATCATACTATCTCATAGTAATCAAAGTACTGCAACCTTATCAGATGAGATTTCCAATCTTATCACTGGTTGTGAAGATATTTAAATATAAAATTTGCTATACATGTCTCCCGTATATGGATCTCATCCATACACATGTATTGCATGTAGTATACTTATGGATTCCCGGTTCATTTCATGAACCATCATGTTATTCGTATTGGTTATGTGCAAACAAGTAATAAAACACCATTCATCTCATGAAGGGAAAGCATGAATATATTAATAAATAAAAAAATTAATCAATTTATTTCATCAATCTTAATGGATTAAGACCATAAAACTAACAAAAAGCATTATTCAATTTCTCACTGGTTGGATTCTCTAGCAAACTCTCTAAGGTCACATTTAGCAGCCACATCCTTGGGAATTCCTCACCAATTTTCTCTAAAGACTTGGAAAAGCCACATTTGGAAATTGTGAATCTTAAAGAATTTGAGCTAATAGATATCTTCATTTTTTAGGATATTTAGGTCTGACTCCCTCCCATAGGATTTTGGGAATTCTCGAATTTATAAATTATATACTAATTTTTCTTAGCCATATGCACTTATGCACACTAATGTCAATATAAAATACTTAGCTGTACAAATCCTTATTGAGGAATCCTCTTATATGCCTACTCACAAACATGCCCTATGGACAAGTGTGCCACCTGGGGACCCAAAGGGGAGGAGGCGAGAATCGTGTGCAAACCCTTTTTACAAGTAATAAACCCCTTTTTCTCATTTTTCCTTTTTATAATCTGATGCTTCATAATGTTATTCTCGACCTGTTACACATTCTATTTTCATGAAAGATAATCATCATTTCATAGAAACTGTAAAATTTATGTACTATTTTCATAATTGTCAGTCTAATGGGATTTAGTAAGCTAGATGTGGACATTTTCATGGGAGAAGTTTCAACCCCACATGTATGACTGATATCATAAATTGGGCTTCCATGAAGAAACTAAACAGTTTGGGAACTACTGTTAAAAAATCTGCACTCTTCCTCTACTATAGGGCACAACCATAGGTGCATGGTGGTCCACTTAGGCCATATGTTTGCGGAGGATTTGAAGTCAGTTTCATTAAATTTTCCTTTGGTATATTTATATGAATTATTCTTTTATTTATCATTCTAGCTTTACTTCCATACTTCATGACAAATACACAAAGATATTTATTTATTAATACTATTAGCTTTTTGGCTCCACACTAGCAATCAGTGTTTTAAAATGTCTTGTGGTCAAACCATATATTAATACTTCTCCTTCGGAGGAGCTTGCGCTTAATTTTGACTTATTTTCAAGCTGTGGTGATCTCTTTAGTTTTTCACAAATTCTTTTTTTTTTTTTTTTTTGTAATTTCATTATTAAAATGAGTTTTCACACATATAATACTTCAGCAATCTGTGGTAGATCTCACATTGGGGCCAAATCGCTAATGCGGGGCCCAGTTTAATAGGGCCCACTTGTGATAGAGAATGTTCTTGATTACTAGTGGTAGAGGCCACTTGCGAAATTAGGATTAGGTGACGAGGATCTGAACAGCGGGGCCTCATATAGTAGAAACATGAACATCAACAGGCAACCAATCTTGACAAAGATTAAAAAACCCGATAAACCGAGGGGCTTAGATTTCATCAAATATATAATAATAAGAAAAAGCTAAATCAAAAGAAACACAAGATCTACTGTTGCTCGATGTTGTTCGGCTAAGACAGAAAATAAGAGAGGACTTTTCAAACTAGCCTTAAAAAGAGATATTTATAAATCTGTTGGGGTGTCTCAAATCAACAGAACATTAGACCACGTTTGGAAACACCAGGATCTCACCGTGGCTTGTGGAATCCACCGCACAGTTTTGGGTCCTTTTTGTGTAACATCTCCACAAGGATTTGAAAGTCCGAGGGGATGGTTAGACTCCACTTTCCTCTCTCACGAATAAAATCGTCTGAAAAAATAGGTTTTCTAAATACAATGAGAAAAAAAATAGGCACAGAAAATTCAATCGGCCACTTTCTGCCTATTTGTGATAGGGAAAACAATTTGAAACATTGCTTTGCGTGAGAGAGGATGTGGGCCATGAGGAAGCTGCCTTTGTAGTGTCTCTGTATGTAAATTGCATTCACTTTGTTGCTTTGAATAAGTCAGTCTGGCGGGAGTCGTGTGTCAAACAAGCAGTTGTAACTCATGGCGGTGATGTGTTTAAAGTAGTTGCGTAACTGTGGAGTCTAAGATGAGTCTTCTAATTAAAGTGCATTTTCTAGTGAACATGGACATCGACTGTCTTTCCTAGAACTAATCATTCAGATGCAATCTCCCTTCTGAGATTAACTTCATTAAATCTCCTTCTTGAGCAGTGTTGATTCCTTGACACCATAGCTCGAGGACACAAGAATCCTCTCACCATCTTTCATCTGGGATTTATCATAACAATTTAGTATCAGAGAAAAGGTCCGAGACATTTCACCTGGCATTTTAAGGTTAATCAGTTCTTTGGTTATCACCAAGTCCCACCAGCACAATGGCTAACGATTGCTTCTTTGAATATGGATGGAGATGCTTTAGAATGGTGTCAATGGTATATTGATTAGCAACCTGACGCATCTTGGGAGAATTGACGCAACGGAGATACAATTTGGACCATCTAAAAGTGAAAACTTGGCTTGTCGTTCGTCTAAACATCGTTAAATTTCCACTGTCCTCAAATATCAGCAGGAGTTTTAGAGGCTTTCCAATGGGGTTCAAGGGCTCTCTGAAGGTGTTTTGGTGAGCATTTACATTAGTGGATTGAGAGATGACATCAGGGTAGTGCTGCAGAAATTGAATCCCACTAACTTGCCTGATGCGTTCAACCTTGCCCGTCGACAAGAAGGAAGTAGCTCTCCGTCGGAGCACAGTTATGATAGAGGAAGGACACTCCACACTGGTCACGCATTCCTTTACCGACAGGCCTTCCATCCCTGTCATTAAAAGACCGACACGGGCAGAAGCAAGAGAAAGAAGGGAAAGGGTCTTTGTTATCATTGTGATGAGAAATTTAGCCCAAACCACAAATGTAAGACACAAAAAATTATTTTGGGTAGAAGGATTGATGTCTGATGAAATTGATGATAATAATATGGAGTTGCAGCAACCAGAGGAGTAACTCAATTGTAGTAGTTGTGATCATTCGCTACCTCAAATTTCTTTGAATGCCATTAATGTTGGAAATTAGGTGGACCCACAAGCACACAACAAAGAACACAGAGAAAAACTTTACTTCACTTTTAAGTGGAATAATCAAATACAAACAATGGTCTTACCCAACCCTTCAATACAATACTCAGTGAACCCATTAAAAATCACGATACACTTGGACAAAATATTTTTCACTCTTTTTCTCTCTATGCACTGCATGCATAGCACCTTCTTAGGATTTGTCACTTGCTTGATTTGTGTACAAATGAGGCAAGACCTCCATATTTATAGGTGTGTAAGGTCGGTGGGGAGACCACATGTGGATGGGAGATGGTACACGTGGCCCTATGCTTCTCCACATATGAAGTCGGTTTCCACTTTCTAGAATGGTAAGTCGGTTCTAATGGATTATCTGATGGATTACAGTGGTTCTTTCTAGAAAATTGGAAAAGCTAAGAATTGTTGATGCATGTGGATTCTAGAGTGTTGACACCAAAAATGTCACTTTGCCTCATCAACATCAAAACTTATATGGAGCCGCATCCTACTACAAACAGGCAAAGCTGCTTCAAGCATCAGATCTTGACAAAACCAAACAAAAACTACAAGATCTTTCAAAATAGCCAAAAGAAGGGTACACATGAAGTTTTCGACCATTTCGACACCATTTGGTCTAACTTCAAACCTCCAACAGCTAAGCGAGAGCTCCCTACGGCGACAGGGTAAAAAACATCAAATCTTCGATCAGAGCCTATGGATGGTCACAAAATACCTCCAAAAGGCTTCATGTCGAATTTCAAGTCAAACCGACACCGTTTGACCCTCCATCAACTCTCGAACGGCGAAATCAAGCCTACCAGCGGCGAAGCTCCCTGGGACCATGGCACCCAAATCGGAGCTAATGGATCATCTCAAAATGACTCCAATAGGCTCCCCGTCAAATTTCAGGTCAATCGGACATCGGATGACCGTACATCAAAGCTTGACATCTTCCGCACGGTGAAATCAAGTCAAGCATCGACGGGACCCCAAATGGCCTCAAAACTCAAATAAAAGCCCATGGTTGGTTCTATCTAATGCCCAAGAAGCTTCACCTCAAATTTTAGGTCATTCCGACATCGTTTGACCCAGTTTCAACTCTTGGCGGAAAATCAGCTACAGAGTCTTCGGCTTTTCCAAAAATAGGAAACTTTGTGCTCTGATTTGAACAGCCTTTCGACAGGTTTTCTTCAGAGGAATTAAGCCAATAAATAAGGAGAAATGTCAAAGAAAAATACAGGAGAAAACAGAAGCAAAAAAGCCCGAGAAACTACCAAGAAACGGCGACCGGAAGGCGACCGGAAAGTGGACCAAAGTCCAAGGTCGCCAGCCCCATGGTCGTCGGTGACCATGGGTGCATGGTCGCTGGCGACCCTGGAAATCCGGGTCACCGGATTTCCGCCAAAAGAGCCGTTTTTCTGTTCTTTTTCACGTTTCGCGATGTTTGGCCCCTGTGATTTTCTTAAAATTTGATTTTTGAGGCATGATACCCGTCGATCTTCGTCAACATCACGGATCCGCCATCGAAATCATTTGATTATCATCGGACACTCAGAAACTGTCAACCGGCCGACCAAGAAAGCACACTTTCTGCCCGACCGATGGTGAAATCGACTGGACAGATGTTGCCGACCCATTGGTGGCAACCAATGTCTGAATTTTCATCATCATCCGACATCAAGCAACGTACGGATCCATCGTTGATCATCGCAAGAAGAATTCCAAAAGACGCGGCGCGGCCCGCGACTCTTCAAGCGACTCGGCGGCCAATTAATGAACTTAAATGACCCTTTTATGGCAATTTATTAGAGTCATTAACTCATTATTTTGAACGGCCCAATCAGAAGCCAAGAAATGAGAGTTACAAGTCCAATTAATCATGACAATTAACCATGTAACTCCTATCATTATGGAGATTAATCATGGTAATTAATCATGAAACTCCCATCATCATGGAGATTAAATGCCCATTATTCTCCATCGGCCAATCAAAATCCAAGAAAAAGAAGTTACAATGTAAAGAATTAAATACTTGTAACTCTTCCCATCATGGAGCATTAATACCATTAATGCCCATAAAACCCTCCTAATGGCCACCAAAAGCCTATAAATAGGCGGTCATTCCAAAAGAAAAAGAGCCCGAAGAAAAATCATCTGAAGGATCCTGAAAAATTGTTTGAAAACTATCCTGAAGAATTCTCTGCAAAAGGAAGCTCTGTTACTTTGAAGAAACTCTGTTGCAAATTCTACAATGTGATCGAAGTCCCTTGGGAGGCCACCCCCCCAAGACATCCTCTATTCTTCTATCCAACATGGCCTAGATGCGGCTTTTCAGCCCGTCTACTTGGTTTTTTATTGGATATAAGACATTCCCTCGGTCTTTGTCCTCTAAAAATCCGAGGTCCAAGCCAAGCCAAGTGAACTAAAGCATCAAGTGTTCTCATCTAAAGGACGATGGCGGAATCCATACATGACTCGCGACCGTCGATCTGAACGACTCCCCACAATCGCTTGAGAAGTCAGATCCCTTTTCTTTTTTCTCTACTGTATTTTATATTTTTAAAAGAGACAAAAATCACAATTCTTGTCTTTCATCATTGATAAGATTTGTAAATCGCCTTCTATGGCACAAAACTGCCTTTCACGGCAAACTAAACAAAATCCCCTCTCACGGCATTTTAAAATCTTGTCTCTTTCTTTAAATATGTATGCAATAGAAAGTTAGAAAAAAAGTTTGATTTCCTTTCTTCTTGTGAAGGTGAATCTCTGGATCACCACTTCAGATTCCAAGTAGAATAGAAAATCTGGCATACCTATACAAAAAAAAAAAAAAATGTTGATGCTCGCCTCTTTTTTTTCTTCACCCCGCCACACCCCGGCGGACCCGAGACGGAGGAAGGCAGAGAGAGAAAAAGACGGGTCCATCATAGAGAAGTAAACAAGGGAGAAAGAGAGATACTTGAAGAGTCTTCTAGAGTCTTGGAGACACAGTCAAAAGTCGGTATTTGACTGACGTTACTTTCCCCCTCAAATACTGACCTTCTTAATCTTTTATACTAAGACTCTTCATGCCAAGCTTTGATTTTAATCTTGTGAAGGTGTTGGGTGGAAAAGCCTTACTGAAAATGTTTGCCACTTGCTCTGTCGTGCTGCAGTACTCCAGCTTCACTGTCTTTTGTCTTACATGATCTCTTATGAAATGGAACCTGATGTCAATATGTTTACTCCTTCCATGCTATATAGGATTCTTAGTGAGTTCAATGGCAGACTTGTTATCCACATGTATAGTTGTGGATTCATTTTGTTGGTGATGAAATTCTTCCAGGAGGTTTCTCAGCCATATGGCTTCGCAGACTGCTGCCAACGCCGCTACGTATTCGGCTTCACATGTAGACAGTGCTACAGTACTTTGCTTCTTGGATATCTACGTGAAAGTCGTCGATCCAAAATAGAACACATATCCTGTAGTGCTCTTTTTTTCATCTTGATCACCTCCCCAGTCACTGCCTGAATATAACTTTGCTTCGTTGCCATATGCATAGAGAAGACCAAGGTCTATGGTACCTTTGATGTACCTCAAGATTCTCTTAGTTACAACCCAGTGAGATTCTTTTGGACTTTCCATATATCTGCTTAAAAGTCCGATGCCATAGACAATATCTGGCCTGGTGATGGTGAAATACCTTAGGCTTCCAATCAAGCTTTTAAAGAGAGTTGGATTAATATTTCTTCCTTCGCCTTCTCGTGTCAATCTCAAGCCCGTTGCGATAGACGTGCTTATAGCATTGCAATTGCTCATTCGAAATTTCTCAAGGAGCTCTTTCGCATATTTCTTCTAAGATATGAAAATACCATATGCCTGCTGCCTTACCTCTATACCAAGAAAGAAGGACATTAGTCCACAATCCGTCATCTCAAACTCCTTGAACATAGAATGCTTGAATTCTTAGAACATCTGGGGACTGTTCCCAATGAATAGTAAGTCATCAACGTAGAGGCATGCTAGGAGCATTTCTCTTTTTGTAGACTGAATGCTCATACGGGCATTTGGAGAACCCGTTTTCCGCTAGATAGTTGTATATACGAGCATTCGATACCCATGGGGCCTGCTTTAGCCCATATAATGCTTTCTTTAAGCGATATACCTTTTGCTCCTCTCCTTCCACTTTAAAGCCTTCTGGCTGCTCTACATATACTTTTTCATCAAGCATGCCATTTAAGAATGCGGACTTAACATCTAGTTGGTATATTTTCCAACTGTGATGAGCCGCAAGAGAGATTTTTAGCATTCTTACCATATCAAACCTAGCAACTGGAGCAAAAACTTCTTCATAGTCAACGTCATATTGCTGTTGATAGCCTGTACCTACAAGCCTTGCCTTGTATCTATCAATTTTTTCATCTGATGTGCGCTTGATCTTGTATACCCATTTGACACCAATAGCTTTCTGGCATAAAGGAAGTGTAGTAAGCTCCCAAGTGTCATTTTTCTCGATGGTGTATATTTATGCTTCCATGGATTTTCTCCAGCAATCTTCATTCGCTGCTTCTTGAAAGGTTAGAGGCTCATAGTCAGCATAGAGACACAAGAGATTCATCTCTTCTGTTTCATCATAGATATCTTCTAGGCTTCTCATTTTAATTGGAGTAATAGATGAGGAAGAACTTCGAGCTGATGAACTTCTTATTGGCGATGCATTTTGTTCTCTGAACTTTCCTGCACAAATGATGTTGCTCGTGGAGGTGTTAAGTCATTTTGATGAAAAGGTTTAAGATTTTGAGGATCTGCTTCTTGTTCTTCCATCTCAACTTGTTTTTCTTTGACTTTGTTTGCATTATTCCATTGCCATGCTTATTCTTCACTGAAGACAACATCTTTACTTACGACCACCTTTTTAGTAAGTGGGTTGTAGAGTTTGTAGGCTTTAGACTTCTCAATGAAAATGCATTTTTCTCAACGATCATCCAGCTTCTTTCTTTTGGCTTCTGGCACTTGAGCATAAGTAACACACCCAAAGATTCTTAGGTGTGCCATACTTGGCGCTCCATGCCTCCTGCGGTGTTTTGTTTCTGACATTCTTTATCGGGCACCTATTATGATTCTGCCCAATATCCTTTTGACAAGTCTCTTTCTTTGAGCATAGTCCTCGTCATATTGAGGATAGTGCAATTCTTCCTTTCTGCTATTCCATTCTGCTACGAAGTGTAAGTAGTTGTAAACTGATGTCTGATGCCCTGTTGTCTCCAATACTCTTGAAATTCATTGGAGGTGTACTCACCCCCTTTGTCAGATCTAAGTGTTTTAATTTTATCTCCACTCTCTACTTCAATACGAGCTTTGAAATTCTTAAAGATAGTAAAAGCAGCAGACTTCTCTTTAATGAAATAAACCCAAAGCTTTCTACTAAAATCATCAATAAATGTAATAAAATATTTGTTACCTCCAAGACAAGGTGTCTCCAGCCACAAATGTCTGTGTGAACTAGCTGCAACGGTGCCTTTGCTCTTCATGATTTTCCAACTAAAAATGAATTTCTTTCCTGCTTGCCTAACGTGCATGCCTCACAAATATGCTCAGGCCTTTTAATAATTGGAAGTCCTTGAACCATGTTTAGAGTAGAAAATAACTTGATCCTGTTGAAGTGAAGATGTCCAAAGCGAAGATGCCACTTTCAGGACTCATTATTTATAAGTCCATGAAAGCATTTCTCTAGCGTTGTACTGAGATAAAGTGGGAACGTGTTGTTCTTCGCCATTTGAACTCGAGCTATATATCTCCCAAAAGCATCCTTTAATATAAGAGAAGAGTTTTCCATGTGTATCACATATCCCCATTCTAGGAGTTGCCTAATATTGAGGATGTTGCTTTTCATGTTGGGCACATAATACACATTTGAAATATATGCGGGCATACCATCTTTCTGATAAATTTTAATTTTTCCCATAACATGGACAGGAAGCTTTGATGAGTCTCCGAGACTTACTTTGCCACTTGTTAGATTTTAGGTTGGCTAATTCATTGGGTTATAGACAAAACCGGGTTTCTTTACAATGTAAATTTGATTAGAAAAAGGACTGCTCAAGCTCTATTGTAACGAAGTCTAGTTCATTTAGGAACTGACTGTGGTCGCTTGAGCGATCCTCCACTCGCTCAAGCGAACCACTCCCAGAAGATCCTTCGCTCAAGCCTCCATTTCTGTTCGCTCAATCCACCTCTTCGAGTCAAGGCAGAATGCTCTTCACTCGAGTGATGTCCAAGACCGCTCGAGCGAACCGCTCATAGAACGTTGGTCACTCAAGCCACTGTTATTCTTCGCTCGAGCCATTCTTCTAACAGAAGACAGCAAGCAGTTCGCTCGAGCGAACCCTCCTGGTCGCTCGAGCGAACCCGAGACAGAACTATCTTCGCTCGACCCAAGTTATTTACTCGCTTGAGCCATCATCTAAAGCTGGAAATTTCAAACACAAAAGCATGGTCATTCGAGCGAACCTCATGATCACTCGAGCGAACATTGGCGCAAAAATAAAAACTTTCCCATAATTCCTCTCCTACTTTGTTTCAAGTTGCCATGCTGATTCCTAATAAGATTACAACACTTGAAGCACGAGTCTAGGCCTATATAAAGCCTTTATCTCTCTATTCAACCTAACCTCTCTATCAAGATAAAACACTAGAGAAAACTTGAGAGATCCATCTTCCCCCAAGGCTATTATCTGAAATGCTGAAGATCCAAGCTCTGGTTATGCTCCATTCTACTCTTCTGAAGTAGAGACTCCTTGAAGACGGCTTCGAGGCGTTTAGTTCAAGTACGGTGAAGGTGCATGGCGAGTAGTCGGCAATATCACGCAGTCCCTAGGTTGAGTTTCAATTGGGAAGGGTTGTGAGTTTCTTATAACTTTATTTACATAGTGCTTGGTTGTCTGTTGGCCTAGACGATAAGGCCCGTTGTTTTTTCCTGAGTAGGGTTTTCCACGTAAAAATCACGTGTCCTTCTCTTTGTGTGGATTGCTTGATTTTAATCGGATATAGGATTAATTACTAGTTCAATCACGGTTATTGAAATCTAGTAGAGATCAGTTGGTTGGGACCTGTGCCTGTATTAAGGCCAAATTTTCAATTGGTATCAGAGCAGGTTGCACTAATTTACTGTGTGATCTTTTTGCTGATCTCTAATGGACTTCAATAGAGAAGGAACGTCTACTAATAAGCCCCATCTGTTGGATGGAACCAATTATCCTTACTGGAAAGTAAGAATGATTACTTTTCTTAAGGCTATAGACGATCAGGTTAGGGATACTATAGTAGAGGGATATTCTAATCCCACTGTGACTGTTGATGGCCAGACTATAAAAAAACCAAGAGCACAATGGACTGCTGATGAGAATACCAAGTCCAATTGTAACAACAAGGCCATCAATGCTATTTACAATGGAATCACTCCTGCAGAATTCCATAGAATCTCTGCTTATTCTACTGCTAAGGCAGCATAGGATTTACTTCAAACTGTTCATGACGGAACAAACACAGTCAAGCAAACTAAACTCTAGAATTTGACCACCTCTTTTGAGACGATTCGAATGAAGGAATCTAAAACCTTTGATGAGTTTAATACGAAGTTGAGCAAAATTGTAAACTCATCTTTTAATCTGGGAGAACCCATACCTCAATCCAAAATTGTTAAGAAGATCTTGAGGTCTCTCCCAGAACGTTTTCGTCCTAAAGTGGTTGCCATTGAGGAGCATCAGGATCTTAATTCTTTAACTGTGGAAGTATTAGTTGGAAATCTGCAAACCTTTCAGTCAAATCACTATCAAACCAAGAAAGGTAAGGAAATAGCTCTTGTGTCCACAAATTCAGTACATGATTCTGAAAATAGTGATTCAAGTAGTGATGATGCTCAATTTGAAGCCTATTTTGCTAGAACGTTCAAAAAGACGTGGAATAAGAAAAACGCTTTTCCTAAGAAAGAAGCTTTCACTAAAAAGGATCCAATGAGTCCTAAGGCTGTTTCAAAAGGGAAGTTCGCACCCAAAACAGAACGAGATAAAGCTAAGGGTACAACTAAGCCAATTCATTGCTTTGAATGTCAAGGATTCGGACATACTGCTGCTAAGTGTGCCAATCGGAAACAAAACAGCAAAGGTAAAGCGCTGAATGTTGCCTGGGATGAGGAATTAGATGATGACACTTCTGAACCCGATTCCCCTACTAGTGAGTCAGGGAAATTTGTTGCTTTTATGGCACTTTCTCATGCTTCATCTGTGCAGGAATCTAAGTTTGAAGACGACTTGGATATTAATGAGTTTTCTGATGAAGAACAGGCTGATGAAGACTATCAGAAACTTCTACAATAATCTGTTAGAATGTCAAAGATCAGCAAGAAAAGAGCCTTGAAAATAAAGGCAATGGATGAAAAGAATTCCTCATTGCAAGCAACTTTGACTGACTCTCAATCTAAGGTGAAGTAGCTAGAAGATCAACTTGCCATTTTGTCTAATAAATTGATCATTGCAGGTCAAGAGAATGATCGTCTGCTGCAGCAATCCCAAAAGATTGAAACTGAGTTGGTAAACTTGAGAAAAGAGCTGTTATCTTGCACATCTGAAAAGAAAACTGTGCTGAAAAGTTGAAAATGGCCCTTGCAGAACTTGATACAGCTAAGACTTCCATCAATCGGTTGAACTCAGGATCTATGAAGCTCACTGAAATTTTGGGGAGTCGAAAGTCTGCATCCTCAAAAACAGGTATCGGATATGTTCCAAGGGCATCCTCATCAAAAGACAAGGGTAAGTCAATCTTTGTCCAAGGACCTACAATGACTGCAATGCCTTAATTCCTTCCTAATGCTACACACCCAACTCCAAGTCACAAGTTCAAAAGACATGTGCCAAAACCCAACTTCATTCCCATATGTCACTTCTATGGGATTAAAGGACACATAAGACCACACTGTAACAAGATGAGAAATTTTCAAAGAAATCAACGGAGGAAGCACTATGTGACTCCTCAACAGGTTAAAACTAAAACCATCTGGGTTCGTAAATCTGACCTACACTGTCAAGTGGTCTTCACTGCATTAAGTGCTCCAGAATCAGATGCGTGGTATCTAGACAGTGGTTGTTCTAGGCACATGACAGGGAACAAAGCACTCTTCACCCATCTTGAAGACTATAATGGTGGAAGTGTTCGGTTTGGAGATGGAGGTAAGGCAAAGGTGATTGAGAAAGGTACAGTCTTCATTCTAGGTATGACTAAGTTTAAAAATGTTTATCTTGTTGATGGACTTAAAACAAATCTGCTAAGTATAAGTCAACTTTGTGACAACAGTCATGAGGTTCATTTTTCTGCAAATGAATGCATCATTGTTGGCAAAAAGGGAAAAACAGTGCTCCACGGTAAACGAAATCCTGACAATTGCTATGTGGTGTCTACGGATGATTATATGTCTTGTAACTCTGCTGTAATAAGTAACATTGATTTATGGCATCAAAGGCTGGGCCACATCAATCACAATGATCTGGAAAAATTGTCAAAACTTAAACTCTGCCCAAGCTTCAAAAGGCCCCGAATAATATTTGTGGTCCATATCAGGTTGGAAAACAAATATGAGCTCCTCATAAGAAAGTTGATTCTCTTACCACTAAGAGACCCTTAGAGCTCTTACACATGGATCTCATGGGACCCACAAAGTTTGAAAGCATTGGCGGTAAAAAGTACATTTTCATGACCGTTGATGATTTTTCAAGATTAACTTGGGTAAGATTTTTGCATGATAAATCAGAAACATTTACTGTTTTTAATCATTTGTGGTCTCTTCTTATTGCAGATAAGGGACAAGAATTTGGAGGAATTACACGAATTCGCTCCGATCATGGAATAGAATTTCAGAATTCTAATTTTTCTTCCTTTTGCACACTTCATGGCATCAAACATGAGTTTTCTGCACCTAAAATTCCACAGCAAAATGGAGTGGTTGAACGCAAAAATCGAGTAGTTCAAGAGATGGCACGGGTCATGTTGCATAGCAAAAATATTCCCAAACGCTTTTGGGCTGAAGCTGTTAATACTGCTGTCTATGTTATTAACCGTGTCTATCTTCATCCCGGCACTAAAACCACCCCATATAAAATATGGACTGGAGTCAAGCCCAACATCAAGTATTTCAGAACTTTTGGTAGCAAGTGTTACATTCTGCTAGACCGCGAACACTTAACCAAATTTGACTCCAGAAGTGACGAAGGAATCTTCCTTGGTTACTCTTTGACCAGCAAAGTCTATAGAGTTTTTCATCTAAAAACTTTTGTAGTCATGGAGTCCATAAATGTGATAGTTGATGATGCAGGAACATCTGATTACTTTTTTTATGATGAAGAAGGCATGACTTTCTTTCCTTCCTCTGTGTAGGTCCCGGATAAACCTTTGGACAATCAATCAGATCCTGAATTTGAAACTAAGAAGAAAACTCCTGTTAAAGGAGACAATGCTGATCAACATATAGGATCATCAGAATCACTTGTGCCTGAAATGATTTGTCAATTCGAAGAAAAGAGTGTCTCAAAAAGCCTAGCATCAGATTCAACGTTACAACAAGCTGCTTCTTCACCAGTACCTCATCCTCAATCTCGGCAAGCACAAGTTATGAGAGGTCATAAAAATACTGTTATCGGATCTATCACAGCTCCGTTGAAAACTAGAACTCAGGTACGTGATGAGGTAAGTCATGTTTGCTACGTCTCCGTGATTGAACTAAAGAATGTTAATGATGCTTTATGTGATGATAGTTAGATAAATGCCATGCATGAGGAACTTGCTCAATTTGAACGAAACCGTGTTTGGAAGCTTGTTCGTAGACCCCATCACACAAATGTCATCGGCACTAAATGGATCTTTAAAAACAAGACCTATGAGTTTGGTCAAGTGATTAGGAACAAAGCTCGTCTAGTGGCAGAGGGGTACACCCAAGTTGATGGTATAGATTTTGATGAAAGTTTTGCCCCTGTAGCTAAACTTGAGTCAATTAGATTACTACTTGCCATTGCTTGCTTTTTGAATATTAAATTGTTTCAAATGGATGAAAAAAGTGCGTTTTTGAATGGTTTTTTAAATGAGGAAGTTTACGTTGAACAACCAAAAGGATATTTATAGACCCTCATTTTCCAAACCATGTTTTTAAATTGCAAAAAGCTCTTTATGGTTTGAAACAAGCACCTAGAGCATGGTATGAAAGATTGACAGTGTTTCTAGTTGAACATGGTTTTCAAAGAGGAAGTGTTGACAAGACCTTGTTCATTCAACAAGACAAGCAGAATATCCTTACTGCACAAGTCTATGTCGACGACATTGTTTTCGGTTCAACTTATGAATCTCTATCTGATAAATTTGCTAAGAAGATGTCTAGCGAATTCGAGATGAGCATCGTGGGTGAACTTTCGTTCTTCTTATTAGGCTTACAAATCAAGCAAACTACATCTAGAATTTTTATATCACAACCGAAGTATGCTCAAGAACTACTTAAGAAATTTGGAATGATGTCCTCAAAACACTCAAGGACACCCATGAGTACTACTGTCAAACTTAGTCATGATAGTGCTGGAAAAGACTACAATGAGACTCTTTACAGAAGTATGATAGGAAGCCTTCCTTATCTAACCGCCAGTCGTCCTGATATTTCTTTTAGTGTGGGTGTTTGTGCAAGATATCAGTTTAAACCCAAGGAATCGCATGTTAGTGCTGTAAAAAGAATTTTGAAGTACGTCGGTGGTACAATTGATTATGGAATTTGGATATCCAAAGACACAAATACTGCCATTGTAGGTTTCTCTGATGTTGATTGGGCTGGTTGCATAGATGATCGGAAGAGTACTTCAAGTGGATGTTTCTTTGTGGGAAATAATTTGGTAGCATGGCACAACAAAAAGCAAACTTCGATAGCTCTGTCAACTGCTGAAGCGGAGTATATAGCTGCAGGAAGTTGTTGTACACAGCTTCTTTGGATGAAACAAATGATGCAAGATTATGGTATTACGCAGGATACAATGTCTGTGTTTTGTGATAATCAGAGTGCAATCGATATTTCCAAAAATCCGGTTCAACACTCTAGGACCAAACATATAGACATTAGGCATCATTTCGTTCGAGATTTAGTAGAAGAGAGAATCATTTCATTACATCACATCCCCACTGAAAATCTGCTGGCAGATATCTTCACAAAACCATTGGATGCAACGCGCTTTGAATCCCTACGCAAATCTCTAGGGATTTCTCCCACTCCTTGAACTCCATCGATTTTCGTTTATTTAATTGCACATGCACTTCTCCACTTGACAAAAAATTTTTTTTCTTTTCGTATGCACTGCACGAATCATTCTTAATTTTCACACATTACACTCCCTCCTTTTTCTTTAAGAGGTGTCACAATCGTCATCTTGAACCGAAGGATCAGGGCTACCTAAGAATGTGTGTAATAGCTAGCACTTAATTGGTAATTTTCATTTGGAGAAGGCTACCATGTTCATTAGTGTGAAAGTCACCTACGATGGTTCGTCTCTATGTCCTTCTTGTAATAAAAGAAAAATGGAGTTCGTCACAAAAAGTGACTTGGCAAAGTAAATGAAAATAAAAAAAAGTGTTATTAAAAAAAACGGGGGCGGGGGGGGGGCATCATATATGAGAAAAAGATAGATTATCTAACTTGTTTTTTATGGGTGTGCTCCCTATGCAATGACAAAGTTCATCTCGATGAGATTTAGGGGGAGTTGTTCACACACACGTTTTATTTTTTAGATTTTTAAATTTTTTATTTTTTTATTTTTTGGTCATATTTTTCACATATACACTGTACAATTAACTTCGGAAAAATTTTCACTTCTTACTGTGTATTACTGTGTAATATGGAGTGTTTTGACCAATTCATTGCCGTTAGTGGGTTTTCGCACGCTGCAATTAATGAATTCAAATTTCAAGGAGTTTGCTCGAGCGAACATTACATTTGCTAGAGCAAACCTGCGCAATAACTGCTCGCCAGCGATTTTCTCCCTATTCTTTCGTTGTCTCTTCATTCCTCATACTCTTCATCGTTTCTCTGCGATTTTTTCCCTCTTTTCTGCAGCGTCCTTTTTCTCTTCATTCAAGTTTGGTTCCATCGATTTAAGGTATGGATTTCATTTTTTTTTTCCATTGATCATCCCCCTTGATAGGTTTTTCAATTTCCTTTTTTTTTTTTTTCAGTTGATTAAATTTGTTTAGGGTTTTTTATTAGGGTTTTTCCTGCCATTCTTCATCTAATACATTTTTCCTACATCTCTTTCATTTTTTTTTTTTTTTTGGATTATGTATTATTGGCTACACTCTAATCTAGTTGGCATGATTGTGATTTGGAAATATTGTGGTTTGTCAATGGTTATTTTGTGGAAATATTGTGGATAAATTGTGAATTTTTTGGTGCATGGCTTGTATGTTGGAGATATGTTGGAGATATGTTGGTGATTTTGGAAGTGAATGTGAATACAAAAGGAGGTGTTTACAATTTTTGGAGTGGGTGGTGAAACCCTTTTTTTTTTTTCAGGGATTTGTGGATTTGTGGAAGTTTGGTATTTTCAAATAAGGTTTTATGCAGTGATTTTCTGTATTCACTGATATAGATAGTTTCTTCTTCAATTTTTCAAACTACCCACATGGCTTCCAAAAAGAGAACTCATGCTGAATCTTCGTCCTCTCAGCCAACTTTTGATCACAATAGGTTTCCTTCTTTGGGTAAAGCCAAACAGTTTCAAGAACTTTATCACTCTAGAAGTGTTGAATCAGAAAGGGAAGTGGCTGAGGAACTACATGCCAAACTAGTTTTCAGAAGTCTTGCTGTCAGAAATTGGTTTTCATTAGTGAAGTTTGAGACTAAGCAAATTGTTGTGGATTGGGTGCGCGAATTTTATAATAATATGGAAGTTGAAGATAACGAGGGTCTTAAGACCTATGTAAGGGGAAAGTGGTTTTCTATCTCTCTAGCTATTTTAGTGAATTTCATCGAAATTCCCTTTGGTCGAGAACCCGCATTATCCCATTCCTGCAAACACCCAGATTAATTATGATGAAGTGGCCACCACAATTTGCGGAGCGGTCACTGCTTATCCCGGTGGACTTATCCCTCATGGGAATCCGACTGCAAAGTACCAATTTCTCAATCGGTTCGTGTGCCACAATCTGGAGCCGGGGGGTCATACTTCAGATGTTGTTTAAAAGAATGGGTATCTGCTCTATTGCATCGGGACAGGCAAAAGAGTCAACATTCCTCAGGTCATCCTAAATGCCATGATCAAGACTTTATCTGCCAAGAAAAACTCGATACTTCCTTTTGGAGTTCTGATCACTTATTTTCTCGCATTCAAGGAGGTTCCAAAAATGGGCAGTGACTTAACCCAGAAGATTCGGAATCCAATCAATTCTCAGACTCTTGCCCTATCAACTGCTCATGTCCAGCAGGATTATGAAGCTCCTGCACTAGCACCTGCACTAGCTGAACCAGTTCAGGGGGAGCAACAAGGATCCCCCAATCAGGTTACCCAACTTGCAGCAGAAGTACAGGGCTTGAGAGCTCACATGGATGAGAGATTTGATGGCATGAATGGGAGGATGGATGGTTTTGACGAGCGTTTCAACCGGATAGATGAAACTCTTGCTGCTATCCTATCCCGTCTGGGAAATCAATGATTTGTTTAGTGATCTACTTATCTGCTGTTTTACTTTCTCTTAAACTTGTTCTGTCTTTACTACTTGAACTGATATTTTTTATGTCAACAATGCTTATGTCTGATGCTTTTAATGTCTTCCCTTTTATTTCTTGCCTACTGCTACTATGATTTTTGACTTTACCAATTCATAACAAAAAGGGGGAGTGTTAGTCGTTACTGTTGCTTAGATAACTGTTTGCTGCTTTAAATTTGCTTTCAATTCAATGATAATTGTATTTGATCTAGTGTTAAACAGGTTGCGATCAAGTTTTCTCAGGTTCAGACATTTGCCTTTGCGTTCAGACTATTTTTAGTTAGGCTTGGGGCATTGGTAGATTTTTATTGTAATTAGTGGTTTTGTCTATGAATTGACAAATTGGGGAGATTGTTAGATTTTAGGTTGGCTAATTCATTGGGTTATAGACAAAACCGGGTTTCTTTACAATGTAAATTTGATTAGAAAAGGACTGCTCAAGATCTGTTGTAATGAAGTCTACTTCATTCTGGAACTAATTGTGGTCGCTCGAGCGATCCTCCATTTGCTCGAGCGAAACCACTCCCAAAAGATCCTTCGCTCAAGCCTCCATTTCAGCTCGCTCGATCCACCTCTTTGAGTCAAGGCAGAATGCTCTTCACTCGAGCGATGTCCAAGACCGCTCGAGTGAACGGCTCATAGAACGTTGGTCGCTCAAGCCACTGTTATTCTTTGCTCGAGCCATTCTTCTAACAGAAGAAAGCAAGCAGTTCGCTCGAGTGAACCCTCCTGGTCGCTCGAGCAAACCCGAGACAGAACTATCTTCGCTCGACCCAAGTTACTTGCTCGCTCGAGCCATCATCTGAAGCTGGAAATTTCAAACACAAAAGCATGGTCATTCGAGCGAACCTCATGATCACTCGAGAGAACATTGGCGCAAAAATAAAAACTTGCCCAGAATTCCTCTCTTACTTTGTTTCAAGTTGCCATGCTGATTCCTAATAAGATTACAACACTTGAGGCACGAGTCTAGGCCTATATAAAGCCTTTATCTCTTTATTCAACCTAACATCTCTATCAAGATAAAACACTAGAGAAAACTTGAGAGATCCATCTTCCCCCAAGGCTATTATCTAAAGTGTTGAAGATCCAAGCTTTGGTTATGCTCCATTCTACTCTTCTGAAGTAGAGACTCCTTGAAGACGGCTTCGAGGCGTTTAGTTCAAGTACGGTGAAGGTGCATGGCGAATAGTCGGCAATATCACGCAGTCCCTAAGTTGAGTTTCAATTGGGAAGGGTTGTGAATTTCTTGTAACTTTATTTACATGGTGCTTGGTTGTCTATTGGCCTAGACGATAAGGCCCATGGTTTTTTCCAAAGTAGGGTTTTCCACGTAAAAATCATGTGTCCTTCTCTTTGTGCGGCTTGCTTGATTTTAATCGGATCTAGGACAACTACCGCGATTGCTGCTAGTCCTGCCACCTCTTTTAGAATTTCCATAACTGTGCTTCTGCTCACCTAGAGTCAATTTTTACTCCAATGTTTTTTTCCAAGACCATAGAGCCACTATTTTTCTGCATACGTTGCTCATGAACTTAGAGTAATCCCATTAATTCTTCTTTTTAGAGAGTATCTAAATCTTCTGACTCCTCAATGGCCACAACCAAATGTGCAAATTTGGTTGTGAGGGATCTCAAAGCTTTTTCTACAACTCGAATATCTTCTATCTTTTCACCATTTCTCTTCATTGATTTACTATTTCCAGCAACCGTGAGAAATAATTAGAAATATTCTCACCTTCTTTAACGTGGGCTGCTTCGAACTTTGCTCAAAGGGTATGCAAACGAACCCTCTTAACCTGATCAACACCTTTGAAGAGAGTGCTAAGAGTCTCCCATGCCTTCTTGCTCGATGTCACTTCAGCTATCTTCTCAAATGTTGCTTCATCTACCCCTTGATAGAGTATAAACAAAGCCTTCGTATCTTTCTTTCTTTGATCTTTAAGGGCAGTCTTCTGCTCCGCGGTGTAGTCGGCTTCTTGCTCTGCTGTGGGTTCTACATACCCATCGGTGATGATCTCCCATGGGTCCTGTGACCCAAATAACGCCTTCATCTGGATACTCCAGTTTTCATAATTCTCCTTCATGAGTTTTGGAATCTAGAGCTGCACTAGGCTAGAGGTTATCTCTAATTTTTGAATGAGAGTGACCTAGCTTTGGTACCACTTTGTTGGAAATTAGGTGGACCCACAAGCACACAACAAAGAACACAGAGAAAAACTTTACTTCACTTTCAAGTGGAATAATCAAATACAAACAATGGTCTTAACCAACCCTTCAGCACAACACTCAATGAACCCATTAAAAATCACGATACACTCGAACAAGATATTTTCACTCTTTTTCTCTCTATGCACTAGAGGCATAGCACCCTCTTTCGATTTGTCACTTGCTCAACTTGTGTACAAATGAGGCAAGACCTCTATATTTATAGGTGTGTAAAGTCGGTGGGGAGACCACATGTGGATGGGAAATGGTCCACGTGGCCCTACGCTTCTCCACATAAGAAATCGGTTTCCACTTTCTGGAACGGTAAGTCAGTTCTGATGGATTCTTCTACATAACTCTTATAGTGGTTCTTTCTAGAAAATTGGAAAAGCTGAGAACTGTTGATGCATGTGGATTCTCGAGAAGTTAACAAGGGAGAAAGAGAGATACTTGAAGAGTCTTCTAGAGTCTTGGAGACACAGCCAAAAGTCAGTATTTGACTGACAATTAATAGGACGACCCCTCAAACCATGTGGATCATTCGCACAATTCAGCAGTGCCAAACCACAATCCTAATTGATAGTGGGTCCACCTATAAATCAGTAGGAGGCCGAGCGTTCCTATGCACTCAAATAATAAGTTTGAGGTGATGGTGGTGAATGGAGAAAAGATCCATGGTACCAGTAGATGCAATACAGTTCCAAGGTGTATCTGTCACCACTTATTTTTACAAGCTCCCATTGGAAGGATGTGATGCAGTCTTACACTATGTTTGGGAAGGAGGTAAAATGAGGGGAAGGAAAAAAAAAAGAGAGGAAAATGGAAGGAATGTTGAAATTGAGGGTGTTTGGGAAGGGGGGAGGGAAAGTGAGGGAGGGGAATTTGGGGTAAAATAAGAGTGGGGCCCACTCTAAAATTTTTCCTTAAAAAATGGGGGAAAGAGGGAGGCAAAGAGGGGAAAAATGAGCAAATTACTAAACTGCCCTCCCCTCAACTTGAAGCTCTTACAAAAGTAAGGCTAAAATGGTAATTGTCTCTCTACCTCTTTTCCCTAATTTTTGACAAAAACAAACAAGAGGAGGGAAAATTAATTTGACTAATTTTCCCTCCTCTCCCATCCTCTTCATTTTCCTTCCCCCTCAAATTTTCCCTCCCCTCCCCACTTCCCAAACATAGTGTTAGGGGCATAGTGGCTACGTACATTGGGACCACTTTTACGGGATTTCACATCTCTCTGTCCTTTAAAATTAAAGGACAAGATTCCTTATTGAAGGGAATACCTGCCCCTAAGTCTAATTTCATAGAACCTAATCAAGTTGCAAAGGAAGTTCAGAGTTCATGAGTTGTCTATTTTTTGCAACTACACAGTGAAGAACCCAATACCAGTAGCGCAACCACCCGAACTACAACAACTCTTAGATGATTTACAAGCAGTATTCAAGGAACCACAAGGACTGCCCCCACTGAGATCACATGACCATCACATACCATTAATCGACGACTCAAAACCAGTCAGTGTCAGGCCTTACAGGTACCCAATGTTTTCAAAAAATTGAGAAAGAAAGAATTGTTAGTGATCTACTGGCATGAGGAGTGATTCAATTTAGTCTCTCCATTCTCTTCTCCAGTTTTTTTAGTAAACAAAAAAAAAAAAAGAAGGATGGGTCCTGGAGAATGTATGTTGATTAAAGAGCCTTGAATAAGGTAAATGTTTTGGACCAAGTTTCCAATTCACGTAATTGACGAATTACTAGATGAACTGCATGGATCTGAAATTTTCATAGAATTAGATTTGCGGTCAGGCAACCATCATATCATAGTGTACGAATTTAATATTCCAAAGACTGCATTCCGTACACAAGAAGGACGCTATGAATTTCTTGTCATGCCCTTTGGGTTGACTAACCCACCATCAACGTTTTAGTCCTTGATGAATGCCATAATTAAGCTATTTTTGAAAAAAACTGTCCTGGTTTTTTATTATATCTTAGTTCGCAGTAAAAATATCAAGGAACATTTGGTCCATCTACAAACTGTTTTACAAGTTCTACAGGATCACTAGTTGTACATCAAGGCCTCAACATGTAGTTTTGGGAGCCACAAAGCGGCTTATTTGGGCCACATTATCTCCAACGATGATGTCGCACAGTGGAGCCACAAAAAATAGAAGGTGTTCTCTCTTTGCCAACACTCACTTCAATCAAAGCTTTTGAAGAGGTTTTTTTTGGGACTGACCGACTATTATAGAGAATTTATCAGGGAATATGGACAAATTGCAGCACCATTAACGACATTGTTGCGGAAGAACGACTAGGGGTGGACCCAGGAACATCCTGGCACAAACCGCTGTTTTAGCACTATCTAATTTTTCTCAGAATTTTTTCATCAAGTGATACGAGCGGTACAGGTATTGGTGCAGTCCTAATGCAAAATGGGTGTCCCCTAGCATTTTTAAGTCATGCCCTTAAGGGGAGAGATCTTTCCTTATCAACATATGAAAAAGAGTTGTTGGCCATCATTATAGCAATACAAAATTGGCGACCTTACCTTTTGGGTAAACGATTTATAATTCGGACAGATCAATGGAAGCTTGAAATTCCTATTTGACCAAAAAATTTCTACTCCCATTCAGCAACGGTGGTTCTCAAAGTTGATGAGGTATGGCTACTCAATTGAAAACGAAAAAGGGAAAGAAAATGGTGCAGCTGATGTTTTATCTCGTATTCTTGAGAAAGAAATTTATGCATTGATCACACGGATTAAAGGGGATAGTACAACAGTTTCTTATTATCAAAGTGGTCGGGATCAAGTAGCAAAAGGACGTTTAGATGCTTCCAAGTACCGAGAAAAGGATGACAATAATTGGAGAATGGGCCGGATTTTATTGAGTCCAACATCTGAATTATGAAAATAGATTTTCACTGAGTTGCACTCCTCTCCAACATCAGGTCATTCAAGGTATCATCATACATCTAGAAGAGTAGCTGATTCACTCTATTCAGTGGGCTAGGGCAAACACATCCGACAATGGGTGCGAGAATGCAACACATGCGAATGCGCAAAGAATGAAAATGTTCCACTCCCAAGCCTTTTATAGCCAATTCCCATTTGACAAAAGGTATGGTGTGGCATTTCTATGGATTTTATAGACAGTCTACACTTCCTACTTCTAAGTCGGTCATTTTGGTTGTTGTAGATCGACTGAGCAAATATGGCCACTTTATCCCGCTTTCTCACCCTTACACAGCTCAAGCAGTTGCTAAAGCTTTCCATGAAAATATTTCTAAACTCCACGGGCAGCCAGAATCAATTGTTTCTGATTGTGATTTCATCTTCATAGGGAATTTTTGGAAAGAGTTATTTCATTTGTTAGGCGTCACACTTCATATGATTTCCTCTTATCACCCTCGATCTGATGGGCATATAAAAGTCATGAATAGATGCTTGGAGAATTGCCTAAGATGCTTCGCTGGTGAACAACCCTTGGCTAAGTGGTGGTACAACACCACCCTCCACACTGCCATTCAGACAACTCCATTTGCAGTGGCCTTTTATCCTACATTCCCGGTACTACACAAGTGCATGCAGTCGATGAGGAAATGAAGGATAGAGACCAAATCTTATGCAGGCTTATAATCTTCAAAAGGCTAGAGATCGAATGAAACAATAGGCGGATAGACACAGGTCTGAGTGACATTTTACTATCAGTGATTGGGTGTATTTAAAGCTGTAGCCATATCACCAAAGTACATTGGCGACGCGCAAATCTCAGAAGATATTTTGGGCCATTTAAAATTTTATAGAAGATATGAACTGTAGCTTATAAATTGGAGCTGTCAGCTGACTGTAAATTCCACCTGGTTTTTCATGTCTCCAAGTTTAAGCAGCGTGTCGAAAATGGTGTCCTTCCTCAAACTACTCTTCCTCCATTGACAGAACAAGGCACACAGAAGAAGGCACATTACATCCCTATCTTGAAGCTATTTTGGCTTAGTTAAACGAGAAAATACTACAGATGTCAAAATACTGGTTCAGTGGCAAGGTACTTCAGAAGCTTAAGCAACCTGGGAAAGGTACAACTCAATAGCGAAGAAGTATCATGGCGCCAACCTTGTGGACAGGGTTGCACAAACGGGGAAGGATTGATAGGGAAAATTGTTTGGCGGTATGGCTCAATTGAAGTAATAAATCTGGTAAACCGGATCCCTGTATTCCCCATGTTCTACTGTGATTAAAAGTAGATCTATTATTATAAGTCTACTGTGATTAGAAGTAGTGTTTGGGTGTAACAGGGTTTTGGGCTGATATTATAAATAGAGACTAAGGGTTTTTATGATGTACAACCTCTTCTGATTGCATAGTGAATTCTCATGTCTTCCCCGTGGACATAGGCCAAAATCCGAACCACGTAAATCTCCGTGTTTTTGTGTGTGCTTGATTTCTTCTCGTAGGCCCTGGATCACAACAAACTGGTACCAGAGCGAATTTGGCGTAATCGAAGGAGATCCGACAGATCGGATCTTCAAAGGGTTGATCGGAGATCAGGTGAAGAAGATCAGATCTGAGAACAGCCTGGGTTCGGTCTCTGTGCAAATTGCAGATCGATCGGATTGAAGGGGATTTGATCTCGCCGGAGACGAAGATCGCCGGAACCGCAGAAAAAGCGTCACTGCGCTGTTGAACGCCTACGCTGGAACCGGAGAGGAAGAAGACGGCAGGAAAGGCAGCGGTTTTGGGTTTGGCCGGGCCCCACATTGCCTTGAAAAAAACTCCAGAGTCGCCGCCGCCTGTCGTTGTCACCGGAGGAGAAAGGGTCGCCGCCACTCCCGCCGGTGTTCTGCGGGTGGCCACTGCTGTGTGTCCCCGGAGAGAAAGAAGAAGAAGACCGGGGGGAACCGTCCTCTATGTTTCTGTTGCAGAACAAAACGCCTGGTTGAAGAACCCATTTTCTTGGGTTCTCGGGTTGGGTCCAGTCTAGGTCGGCCCTACCCGTTTGCAGAAGCCCAGAATTTCTCTGGGTTAGTTCAGTGGCAGGTCAGGTCAGGTCAGGTTGACCCGGTCCACGCAGTGAAGCCCAGAAGCAAGAACAAACGCTGGTAAGGTCCGCTGACATCAGCAACACGTCAGTAACTGTACGGTCAACACAGTCTTGACCAAATCGAAGGCTGAAGTTTGTTTTCGCGATATCTTGACGATCCGGAGTTCGATCTAAGATTCATTTGAACCTGCGGATTCATATCGAGGAGATCTATGCAGGTACAGTAAGACATTTGTGGAATGGCTGCTAAATTCGAGAATGCAAAATTCGACTGTAATAATAACTTCGGCCTTTGGCGTTTGAAGATGCATGCTTTGCTGGTTCAGAATGGGTTGTATAAGGCTTTGAAAGGAAAGAATGCTTTGCCTGAAAAACTTTCAGATGAAGAGAATGATGAGTTGCTAGAAAATGTGTATGGTCAGATTGTGCTATTTTTTAGTGATAGTGTACTGCGAAAGGTTGTTCAAGAGAAAACTGCCGCTGGCATATGGCGGAACTTGGAGAACTTGCACATCACGAAGTCTCTCATGAATCGCTTGTATCTGAAGAAGCGGTTGTTCACGTTACAAATGCAAGAAGGTACGTCTGTTTCAACTCACCTTGATTCTTTCACAAAAGCTATTATGGATCTGGAAAATATCAATGTTGAAATTGATGATGAGGACCAAGCTATTATGTTGTTGTGCTCGTTACCACCCTCATATGAGCATTTTGTTGATACCATGATGTATGGTAGAGATACTCTCTCCAAAGAGGATGTAGAGGCAGCCTTAAACTCGAAAGAGTTGAAGAAAAAGGTTGTGGCTGACAATGATGGTTTGGGTGAGGGTCTGGTAGTACGAGGAAGAGCAAAGGACTCTAGTAATAAGGGCAAACATAGATCCAACGGGAAAAACATTGAATGTTATTATTGCCATAAGAAAAGGCACATCAGAAAAAACTGTCCCGAAAGGTAGAGGAAAGGGAAAGAAATAATAGAAGATTCGTCATCTGATGATGACTCAGTCAGTGTTGCAGATGGAAGATCAGATTATGTTTCCGATAATGCACTTTCTGTGATTGAAAATGGTATTCGTCCTAAGGATGAATGGATTCTTGATTCGGGTTGTTCCTACTATATGTGTCCCAACAGGGATTGGTTTACCACTTATAGAGAAATCAACGGTGGTGGTGTCTTAATGGGCAACAATGTTGCATGTAAGACGGTTAGGATTGGAACAGTTAAAATCAAGATGCATGATGGAATCGTCAGAACATTGGCAGAAGTTCGGCATGTTTCTGATCTGAAAAAGAATCTTATTTCTCTTGGTGCCTTGGACTCCGATGGTTGTAACTTCTCAGCCGAAGGTGGAGTTAAAAAGGTTGTGAATGGTGCTCTGGTTCTTATGAGAGGCAATAGAGTTGGAAACTTGTATGTTTTGTCCTAAAATACTGTTACAGGTGGAGCTGCAATGTCTTCCTCAGATGACCATGAATATGTCTCAACACGCTTATGGCACTTGCGCCTGGGTCACATGAGTGAAAATGGATTGACAATACTGAGCAATCGGAATTTGCTATGTGGCACGAAAACAGGCAAGTTGGATTTCTGTGAAAGATGCATCTTCGGGAAGCATCGAAAGGTCAGTTTCATGACAAGTATTCAATGCACGAAAGGTATCATTGATCATGTTCATTCAGATGTATGGGGGCCTTTTAAGGTTTACTCCAAGGGCGGGTCCCGGTTTATGCTGACTTTTATTGATGATTATTCAAGGAAAGTCTGAGTTTATACTCTGAAAACGAAGGATCAGACCTTTGTTACATTTAAGCGATGGAAGGAAATAGTTGAGAAACAGACTGGCAGAAAGGTGAAGAAGTTGATGACAGGTAATGGAAATGAGTATAGATCGACAGAGTTTGAAAACTATTGCACGGATCATGACATAGTTTGGCATTACACAACTAAAGAAACTCCGCAGCAGAATGGAGTTGCAAAGAGGATGAACAAAACGATCTTGGATAGAGCTCGTTGTATGTTGTTTACTGCAGGACTATCCAAGGACTTTTGGGATGAGGCAGTAAATGATGCAGGCTACTTGATAAATAGGTCTCCACACACACAGATTGGTTACAAAACACCGGAAGAAATGTGGTCAGGTAATCCAGCTGATTATTCTAACTTGAGGATCTTCGGTTGTCTAGCTTATGCTCGCGTGAAAACTGATAAGTTAGAACCAATGGTTGTGAAGTGCATTTTGGTGGGATATGCTTCTGGGGTGAAAGGATACAAGTTATGGTGTACTGATCAAGCTTCATCCAGATTTATCATCAGCCGGGATGTTACATTTCATGAAGATGCTTTACTCGAAGCCAGAAAGCAAGTGGAGAAAACAAAAGTAGGTAGCAGCAGTGACACCGTTCAAGTGGAGTCCGACATCCTAGTGAGGAAGGAGAGTGCATCCGGCTCCTCCCGAGATACAGGGGATTGTCAGACTGTGCAGCAGATGCAACAGACAGAGCCGCAGATGCCACAGACGGGTAGACCGCAGAGAGAAAGGAAACCGCTAGTTAGATACGGTTTCAAGGATATGACGACGTATGTGTCGACATCAGACAGTGGCCGTGATGATATGGTTTCATACGCATTGACGACTGAGTCTCTTGAATTAATAGAAGGGCTGGAAAGTAGTCAACAGGCAGCAAGTATAACTGAAGAGATGGAGTCTCTTGATGAGGAAAATCAGTCCATCGGATGTAAGCGGTTCTACGAGGAAGATGAAGGAGATTCTAGTGCAGGTAGAATGCAGTTTAAGGTTCTTGATCATGTATACAGTTTGAAGAAATTATTGTACGGGTCGAAGCAAGCTTTTGGACAATGGTACAAGCCATTTGGTGCATTCATGAAGGAATGGGTTAAATTCAAGTTCAAGCATTGCTTGGACTTGATCGGTGTGCTCAGTATCTGAGTGCCTTAAGGGGCAGGTGGAGACGGTGATACATGTTTAGTGCATGATGATCAGCTTCAATGTTCGCCAAGGTGGAGATTTGTTAGGTTGTATGGCTCAATTGAAGTAATAAATCCTGTAAACCGGGCCCCTGTATTGCCCATGTTCTACTGTGATTAGAAGCAGGTTTATTATCATAAGTCTACTATGATTAGAAGTAGCTGTTACACCCAAACACTACTTCTAATCACAGTAGACCTACTTCTAATCACAGTAGAACATGGGCAATACAGGGGCCCGGTTTACCGGATTTATTACTTCAATTGAGCCATACAACCTAACAAATCTCCACCTTGGCAAACATTGAAGCTGATCCTCATGCACTAAACACGTCTCACCGTCTCCACCTGCCCCTTAGGGCACTCAGGTACTGAGCACACCGATCAAGTCCAACCAATGCTTGAACTTGAATTTAACTCATTCCTTCATGAATGCACCAAATCGCTTGTACCATTGTACAGAAGTAGAGACTAAGGGTCTCTATGATATATAATCTCTTCTGATTGCATAGTGATATCTCCTGTCTTTCCCGTGGACGTAGGCCAAAAGCCGAACCACGTAAGTCTCTATGTTTTTGTGTGTGCTTGATTTCTTCTCGTAGGCCCTAGATCACAACAAAAATGTTAGTCAAACATTGGCATAAATGTATCCCCCTGGCCAAGTCACTAGAAAGAGTGCTCTCCAAGTATATCTCTTATTCTCAAGTTTCCAGATAACTCCATCACCTCCTCAATCAAACGGTCATAGTGCATGATGATGCTTTGGACAATGTTCCCAAATGTTCTAGAAAGAACTGTTCAAAGAGTCTTTTTCTCTCTTTTGAATAATGTAGAAGAGTCCATCAAGAGCCCACTTCATCAAGCATCTAGAAGCGCCGACATCATCACAGGGGTGAAGAAAGTCAAGGCAATGTACCGATATTGTTCTTTCCTTACTACCTAAGAAACTTAGGCTTATAAATATACAGTGGCCCTGCCTCATTTGTACACAAGTCAAGCAAGTAACAAATGTAAAGAGGGTGCTATGCCAGTAGTGCATAAGAGAGGAAAAAGAGTGAATGGTATCTTGTCCGAGTGTATTGTGATTTTTAATGGGCTCATTGAGTGTTGTATTAAAGGTTTGGATAAGACCATTGTTTGTATTTAATTATTCCACTTAAAAGTGAAGTAAACTTTTTCTCTTTGTTCTTTGTTGTGTGCTTGTGGGTCCACCTAATTTCCAACATAAAACAATCTAAAACATTGCTTTGCATGACATAGGATGTAGGCCATGAGGTAGTTGCTGTTGTAGTGTCTGTGTATGTAATTAGTGTTCGCTTTGTCGCTTTCAATAAGTCAATTGGGTAGGAGTTGTGTGTCAAGCAATTGTGACTCCCAGTGGAGATGTGTTTAAAGTAGTTGTGTCACCGTGGAGTCTAGGATGAGTCTTGTAATTAAAGTGCAGTATCTAATGAACAGGGACAGTGACCATCTTTCCTAAAACTTATCATTTAGGTGCAATCTCCCTTCTGAGATTAACTTCATTAAATCTCCCTCTTGGGAAGTGTTGATTCCTTGACACCATAGCTCAAGGATGCAAGAAATCCTCTCGTGATCTTTCATCTAAGATTTATTATAACAATTTGTTGTGCCCTTTATCCTACAACCTTAAAATCCAACCTTTCTATTTTGGATACAATGACGGAGAGTGTACTTTAGTAGAAGAAAAGTCAGACGTCCGACCCGTTTCCCAAAGGTTTCAAAGTCCTCAAAGCTACATACTTTTGCTCAAAATGTTATCAAAAAAATTCCGTACCAAACATCAGAATAGCACATTTCCATGAAAAAGACTGATTTTGTTGCAGAATGGTTGCCACAAAAATGTTCCCTTGAAAGAAAAGCATATCGGAATGTCTTGATGCAATCAGTGAGTGTTGATATCTTAATGTTCAATTTTGAAGAATCAAAAATTTAATGTCGAGTCTATATTCTCTTCTTTTTTTTTCTTTTTTTTTTTTTAATTAAATGCAACTTTTTAACTGTTGATCAATGTCAAACTAAGATTAGTGCAAATTGTAACAGGTAGATGTCAAACTTGGATGAGTGCAAATTGGGGTAGATAGAGTGTGTATTATTTTAGATTTGTTAAATGTACTGGACCACTATATAGAATTGATATATATATATATATATATGTGTGGGTTAATTTGAGAAAAATCCAAGAAAAATCTACACAATTTAGTTAATAAAAGTTGAAAACGAGGGATTGCTCAGTTAGTTAGCAACCTCAGTTAGTTAGCAACCTCGCATCTCTTCCAACTGTGTGGGGTTCTCTTCCCACCCGTGGGCTCTCATGGGTCCTGCCCCTTTGGGTGTAGTTGAGGATCTTTTCCGCTTTTTCTCGCAATGAGATAACCGATGAGTGTTGACCTTCGGTGTGCACATTATTTATAATTCAAAAACTTCAAATTAGCACAATGAAAACTTTTGTAGATTGTAACCATCAGCAACGTGGAGTTATTCATTTTTATATGCCTGCTGCTGACATAAAGGTGTCTGAAAAGAAACTTTAATAAAAAACAAACGAACACTAGGGGTGAGAATAAGCCTCAGACAATACTTTTGTTATATTACTGTGACAGTGACACATTCAACTGTTGGATGATATTACCAATTTATTTTAAAAGCAGAGTGGGACATAAGATCAGACCAGGTTGGACATTAGATCAAGAAGTAGACACATAGGAGGAGGAAGGTAAACGAACCTGCTCAAAGCCAGAGGAATAAGAAAATGAGTGATGGATAGGTGTCCAACAGCTTTCATCAATGGAGTCCATAAAATTGGAGCCATCCTCTTTTAATGGTGATGCTGACATGACAGAGCCAGTGTAAATGAGTCTCTTCACTGTTCCTGATCTTAAGCAAGAGCCAATAATGCTCCTCACTCCTGCTATAGCTGCTTCTGTGGTGTCCTTGAACTGTTTTTACATTGATCATCTCATCAACAAGTGGTCCATATAATCATTTTGTACAATTAAAATGGTATGAAACCATAACACGGAGTCTCCAACAGGAATCCTCACCTTTCTAGTTTTTTAATCAGGCCAATGTCTACTAAAACTAATTCCTCTCATTGAAAAGCTATCCCCAAGTTTTCAGAACACTAAATCTATTTAGTGATAGAAAAAGACGGATGCAGGGGCGGATCCAGGATTTCATCTTGGTGGGGCCAACAACTTGAATAAGTTTTTATTTCACCAATTATTATAACTATCACATTTTTAAGTTTTCTTTCGACATAGTTGTAAGTTCAAGCATAAAAAAAATATATGATTCAAGACTAAATTTTATATGAAAATTAAAAACAGTATCCATTCAGCCTTAACAAAATATAAGCAAAGAAAAGTCATAAAATAATTGTTTCTTAGTACATTTCAACTCATTCATCTATCAAAATGGAACTCGACGTTCTTTCAAATCTCGGAAATCTTCTATGATTGATTATGTGCTAAGCTTCTCCACAAATTTTTTTTTCAATATACACAATCAAAGAGTTAGAGAGAAAATCATCCTCCATTTTGCAGGAAAGCCTAGTTTTGACAATATTCATGGCTGAAAATGATCGTTTAGTAGTTGCAATAGAAACTGAAATAGTAAGCAGAAGTTTAATCACTCTAAAAATAAGTTGGTAGACTGTTGATATTCTAGTCTTTACCAACCATTAACATAGATCAGAAACATTTGACAATCTTTTTAATGATTAAAATGCTAGTTTAGTATCCAATAAAAACTTATTTGATTTCAGTATTAAAAAGAAAGGAAAAGAAAAGAAAAGCTTAATTCACCCATAACTCATCATATGGTAAGAGAGAAACAGGCTTTCTGCAGTTAGGATGATTAATTGCATCCCAAGCTTATGTAACTGCACTCTTGCATAATTAGTGCTCAAAATGCATGTATCATGATACATCCATTAAATGATATGACACGAAATTCACATAACCTGACCTCTCATAGTTTGTATCATTGAATTCATCTGCATCAGTTAAAATTTAACACAGTAGTTCAAAGAAATACCAAAATCATCAGTTATTAATTTAACACTGACACAGACACAGTAGTTCAAAGAAGCACCAAAACCATATCAATTAAGTTACTAATTTGACACATATCACATATCAGTTACTAATTAGTGTTCAAGACTTTCAGTGCTGTTGTCAGTGCTACATACAGACTTTCAGTGGTATCTAACTGTTGGATTTAAACCCCTTCTCAAAGTTACAACCCAAGCCCCAGAATAATCCAAGTTGGGATGTGAGTGGACTTGGATGTAACTGATTATCCAATTATTAGAGACTCCAAGCTCCAAATCCTCCCTAGCTGTCCAAACTTTTAATAGGTGGATTCCATGGTGTAGAGTTTTGCTCTAGAGATAAGAAGTGGATAAAGAATAAATTCTTTTGTTTTCAAGACAACTGATTATCTGATTATTCGATAAGTCCACTTGTATTTCGTAGCGATAAATTTTTAATAGGTGGGCTTTGCCGCAAAGTTCCACTCCTTGTACCTACGGATTTGCTGATGGAGATATTTAAAGAACAAAAAATTAGGTGTGCATGATCATATGAATCGATTTGGATCCAGAACTGGAATTGATTGTAACTTTTTATTTTTAGATTTCTTAATACATAGTCACAGGCCATCCAGTTTGTTGGATTAGAGAGTACTTTAGGTTAAATAATATATATTCTAATCAAGAGGCTCACTTGGATGATTAGCAAATCTATTTTGACGCCCATTGGTCTAAGTATACTTTAAACTTCAATACTTATTTTCAATTTTGATTCAAAAAAATAGAATCTATATTGAATTTAAATCCATTAATGAACAAAACTTGGGGGGGCCCATTTGGGTTTTTTCAAAGGCTTTTCCAAAGCCTGGGGGACCAGGGCCCCACTAGGCCCTATAGTGGTTCCGCCCCTGGACAGATGGATGAGATGGATTTCCCCAAGTCTAACTTAGAAAGGTTAGTTAAAGAATACTTATATATAACTGACATTTTCTTTTCAACACTTTTGGACATGGGATTTTAGTAAGGAGCAATGATCATGAAATGGGTTCATATCCATGCTTTTCCAGGAACTTTCTAATCCAAAATGGTCTTTAGGGAAAGGAAAAAGAAATCCATATTTTTGAAAAGATTCTTATACGATTAACTTCCCTAATCACCAAAGTTAGCAAATCTATGAAAATTTTGTCTTGGGCTAAGCAACGGGTGTAGTATGCATGGGTGCATGAGCTTAATTCCTTTGTAAAGAAGAGGGAAAAAAATCTTTGAAAATTAACATTTAGAACTAATATTTCCAGTTTAAAGAGTATATAGTTTTTAGAATAAAGGGATGAGGTTGATTTGTGCATAATATTTCGGTACTGAGCTAATACAGATATAAACACTCCACTGTGATTGGTGCATGTTGATGCTATGCAGAGGATTCTATAACTACATGAAAAGTTTTTCTAATTGTTGTTAAATTGGAAAAAAAATCATTTTTTTATCGATTTAATGGTGCTTAGCATTTTAATAGAAGTAGGAAACTAATCTAAGTAAATTTAGTGGGTTGAAATTTATTTTCCTATTTAGGGAAAAAGCATACTAATTTCTCAAGTATTATAACATGAAATGAAGAGAGATTTTACTTTTTCCTCCTCTTTTTGACAATGGCTTTTCCAGGTCAGGATGACATTCCGCACAAAAGGAAAGAAGACTCACACACGTGGAAAAGAAGCACGCACAAATAGAAAAAAAGCCCACATAAGTGAACACTGGTGGTGTGTACCTTAAGATGGTTCTTTTAATCGATAGACAATCGTTGTGAACCCAAAATGAAAGAATCATGATGGATCCACCAGCCCATTGATCGGATCATGCGGGCTCTTCCTACAATTGATCATGTAATCACGGTGAAATCACATGCACAATTGTTAAAAGTTGGTGGTACTTATGTATCTAATAATTGATCATGGTGGGGCTAACTCATTTAATGAATCATGATGAACCTCACCTTTTCAAATTATGAAATCAAGGTGGAACCTATCCACTAATATTTTGGAATCATCGTATGCTCTGCAACTGAGATGAAATCATGTGGCATCACTTGCATAAGGATAAAATATTGTTGGCTTCCTTATTGATCATGTAGTTCCAAGGTTATTGATAAAGACTTGAGGGTGATTTAGTGAAAAGCCCAGAAAGGGAGGGCTTTTATTTCTGTCCTAAACCACGTGAGTAAGAAGTCGAATTTTAAAAAGCCCGCATCCTTGAGACCCGAGTTATTGCTTGACCCATCTCGGTAAGCCCTAACTCTCGATGCAACGGTCCAATCCATCCGGATAGGTGAAGACTCGATAGCTCTAGTGCAATTAAGGGGGGTCTCAATGTGTAGATGGTTTGGATAAAGTCAGCCCTACTATGTTGTTCCTTACCATAATATGATGGATGCATAAGAATATTTTCCTACCCACACCAATTGAAACCTATATTTCAGTTACTGTTTGGAACCTTGGAAATCCATTGCCTGAATTCTTTTTAATGTAAATTGATACCCTATAACAGTTTGTGGAAAATAATAAGAACTTGTTTTGAGGGTAAAAAAAACCGGAATCGGCAATGATGAAACCACACAGTTTGGATTGCAAAAAGAAAAGAAAGACTTCAAATGGAACATAGTCTGCATAAGAGTGGAGACGGTCTAATTTAAAAGTTATCCATACCTTAAGTGAACTTTATTGAAAGATGACCAATAAAGTACACTTATGTCAATTTGAAGTTATCAGATAATCTCAATCACAACATTGGTTTTTACTCATGTTTGATCTCAATTAAATTACTAATGTTGTAGCTCAATTGGATGTACATATTTTTTTTCTTAATACTATGAGTCTTAGCTACTATGTCATAAAGTTGGGGCCCTGCTTTAGATTAGCATGATAAATATGATGCCTTTGAGTTCTTTTGATGATGGGGAGAGCCCTAGAAAATGCCCCTCTTAGTTAGGCACATTGAAATGCATGATGATCATAGGAGTCCAATGGATGGAAAGATCCATATGAGGCCTATCTATATGCAAGATCTTGAGTCCATAAGACCATCTTAAACCTTTTTATCCATGGCACTAAAGTTTAATGGTTTAGATGCATATTTTTATCATGATTTCAATCCAACGGCGAGGAAAATCTGGATAAGTGTCAAACTTGGACTAGTGACCGTAATTCATGGGCGTAGTGTGTGTGAAAAGACCAAATTGACTCAACATGGGCCCTATGATAATTAAAAAAAAAAGGGATGGAAAAATGGGCTTTTTTAAAATAGGGCATCTTTGAGAGTTTTCCTTTGATGATTACTTCAGCTTCCTCATTTGCTAATGGAGTGGTTCCCGCTTGTTGGATGGTTACGATAGAGTCTAATTACCTTTTGCATCTAACGAGAGATAGTTGGACGTTGTTGGTGGTGGCAGCGTTGGTCTTGTTTTTTTTGGTACCCCAGCTTTTAGTGGCTAGGACATTTTTTTTTTTTTTTTTTTTTTTAATTATATAGAGCCCGGTACACCCGGAAAGGAAGCCCACTGAAGTGGGAAGAAAGCCCGCATATACACAGGCAGAAATATATAAGGAGGAGGTGGGGGTTGAACCCCTGACCTCTCCAATAAAAACCCAACTTCTTACCAGTGGGGTTGTTTTCATATCATTATTACATGCTTGTCATTGCTACCAAATTGAAACCTACAATTCAGTTACTGTTTGGATCCTTGGAAATGGATTGCGGTCAGGGGTTGGTTGTTTTCGTATCATTATTACATGCTTGCCATTGCTACCAAGTTGGAGACTTGGGAGTATGGATATGTGATATACTGTTTTTAGGCGGAGGTGGTGGTGGCATATAAAAGAATTATATATATTAAGAAAATTAGCCCTAGCCTTCCATGGTCCTTGAATGTAGAGTACGGGTCTAAGAATTCTAAGCCCGCATAGGATGCCCACGACTTTTGCTCGATTTAGGCCCGGCCCACAACCCACATAGATGAGGATACCTAGTTCGGCCCGAGCCCAGCCCAGCCCAGCCCATTGATGACCCTAAATATAATTAGTGACTTTACCAATCTAACCCTTGCTAGGTCAAGTTTGACATGGGGTGGAAAAATATGACTTGCCCCTTTTCAACTTATATTTCACCCATACGAGCCAAGCCACATCCTATAAGGGTCGACCAAGGGTAAGATAAATGTGACCCGCTACAAAATGGATCATGCTAGGGTTATCTGTTAGCTATGCAAAATTGGTTGGTCCTTGCATCCTCTCCTATGGGTGTGCAAGTAGTCCTCACACTGCTTGTGTACAGGTGGGGACGTGCTCGGGTATGCTCTTATCGTACCCCCATATATGTAGGCTGGGCTTAGGTCGAGCCAAACCCCTCGGAGCCCTCGGTAGGCCTACAATACGGAAGCCCTTACCTTGCCCTCAAGGGTTAGGGGAGGGCAAGGTAAGGCCAGGGCCAAAAGAAATTATTTTTAAATACTATTATATATAATAATTTTTCTATACCATAATGCTAACTCTCCTTTATTCGATCTGGGATTGGTACAATGCAAAAGTCAATCTTTTTATACCGCTTCTAGAATAATACAAAAAAAAAAAAAAAAGTTACTTTATCCTCGTATAAAAATATAATTTAGGACTAAATGAAGTAGGCTAATTTGATACCATTGTGATATGAAATTAGGACATAGAAGACACTATTGTGATATGAAATTAGGACATTGGCAGCTGTTACATAGTTTAAATAATGTGGCCAATTTTATTTATCGTCAGGCTATTTAGTAAGGTTGTTGCAGTTGAAGTTTTGCCCTAATTTGATAGCTTTGTAATATGAAACCGCACCGATCTGAGGAGGACCGTGCGAGGAAAATCTGGTTCGCATGCCCTCTTTCACTGTATGCAACAGCAACAAATCCCACAGGCGATTACGGCCTTTGAAATCCACTGTATGTGTGAAGAATCATTTCAAGAGAAGCCATTGCCCGGAGATGTGTTCTTGAAGTCGGTGCAATAAGAAAAGTTTTGCGGGGAGAGAGAAGAGGGGTTTAGATAAGAAACTGAATGTTATAAAAATCCCAATGTTAATACAAGATTTTGATCGATTCAATTGTGGGACCTCATGCCCCACCTGATCAAAGATTAGACCCACACATCTGAGTGTGGAGACATGCGGGGTCCACGATCCGTCCAATTTTAAGGAGAAGAGGCGTGAAACCCACCCATGTTGATGTTGGAGAAGAAGAAAGTTATTTTATTATTTCTTTTTAATTTATAGAAGGATCATCTTCTTCTTTAATTGAGAACACAATAGCTGAGTTGGCATTGCGCCACTAGACGAAACATCCTTCTCCTGTTTCAACCAACTCGGGGTTATGGACACACAAACTAGTCGGCCCTCTTATCACTTCCTCAACCAAAATGTGTGGCTGTGGGTAGAGCCCCCAAACATATGGCTGTGGATAGAGCCCTGTAACACCCTGTCCCGAGTTAATCTTGATTAACTCTAATTAATTGAAATCAATGCTAATTAAACATGCTTATTAAACTAATAATGGTTAATGGCCAAATTGAATTGAATTTTGTCTCAAATGGTTAATTGAGCTTAATGAAAGGGTAGTCAATTACATTGAACTAATTGAATTGATTTTAGACTATAATCAAGTGATACGAGGACTTTTTCGTAAATACGAGTTTCTGCGTATTTCGTCGAATACGGGAACTCTTGATACCCACACATGTATCTCGAGGAGTACATTAACTTTCGTACTAAGCGTGATTCCATTCGACGTGAATTGACTTAAATGATCTTTCATTTGACTCAAATTGTAATTAGAAGAATGATAGGGGCTTAAATGCAAAAATGGCTTTACAAGATGATGATGAACTCCTTTGAGTTCATTCATCCATTCCCAGTACAACCAAAACCTTTCACTCCTTCTTTCTTCCTTCCATTCTCTCCATTAGAGATTGGAGCTTTGTGTGTGATTTTGAAGAGAATTCATCTACTTCATCTTCTCCATCTTCTTCTTTGGTTTCTTTGGAGTTTGAGCTTGAGAGGAAGCTCAAGAATTTCCTTCAAAAGACTACAACTAAATGACTTAGGTATGCTTGTAGAACTTCTAAGTTCTATTTAATGATTTGGAGTGATTTCTAGCACAAGGGACTCATAGGAGTTCTGTTTTGTGAATTGGTTTGATTTTTAGGATAAAAAAATATTTCAGTTTGGGAAGTTTCATCTCAAGTCGAGCAATTAAGGAGGGCTTCTTGCTAATTAATATTCAAACAAGGCAAATATACTCAGCTGTAATGATTTAAGATGTTAATAGACTTGTTTGAGCTCAAAGAGCTCAAATCTAGAATTTTCAGTTCAGAAACTTTCTAAAGTTCTAGGAGCAGTTCGGTCAGCCGACAGGCTGACCGACACCTGACCAACATTTTTGGGCTAGATTCCGTATGAAATTGCAGCTTCTGGAAAGCTGATCGAACTGAGTTCGATCAGCCTAAGTCGCAATTCGGTCGACCAACAGGCGACCAAACTGCCTGACCGAGCTCATTTGAGCTCTCTAGATTGTAAACTGAACTAGGTTTGGTTGATCGACACTGAGGATTCTGTCGACCGACAGGTGACCGAATTCCCTTGAGAAGTGTATGGAATTTTGTCAGGAAAATGAGCTTCTAGAAAGCTAACCGAACTGAGTTTGGTTAGCCAAGTTCCAGAGTTCGGTTAGCCGACAGGTGACCGACAAGGTGACCGAACTTGTGGGAAATTTCAGATTGAGGTCTGATTTTTCTGAAATGGAAGCCCAATGTCTAAGGCTTGTATTAATGGTATTCTTACCTAAACCTTCATTGGTGTTAGCTAAGGTTATGCTAATGTAAATTTAACTTAAAAGTGATGTCATCAAGAATAACACATGCATTAGATAACAAACGTTTCACCTGAATGTTGGTTTAGAAAATTAAATAGGGTTTAATCCTTTAATTGATTTCCGTGTTTGGGACTACATAGTATTTCTTAAGCTCGTTATTGAGCTGAAATGAATTAGATTAATGAAATGAATCGAATTAATGAAATGAAAGGAATTAATGAAATAAAATGAATGATTAATGAATAATCCTACTGCAGTAGATGGAATGGAGCGTTCCAGAGCTCCGTGGTGATGCCAGTGATATCTAATCAAGACACTGGTAAACCCCACACATTTGATAAGCCACTTAATAAAGTGTACTAATGAGATAATTGAATGAGTCTTTTCTTAAGGCGTAGGTCATGAATGGTGCGCCCTTCCGCCTTGTGCCAAAGAGGATAATGAACAGCCACTTAACAAATGCACTCACTGAATGCTTCCCTTTAGGAAGAGCTGAATAAATGAATATAAATGAGATTTCCAATCTTATAAATGTTCTTGATTTGAATTGCCCAGGGTTATTATTGATTATAGAATTGATAGACAGGTCATTAACATGTACTATCATAGACTTATGTATACATTGTTGAACCGTCGTGTTCATAGTGTCATTGGTGACATTGCAGGCCAAGTTGCCCTTGCCAGTAATCGAGAGGCCGCGCCGCCTACGGAAGAGGCTAATAAGGTTCATCTAGGAGGACTGATTGAATGGACATAAATCGGAGGGCGAATACGTTTTGATAAACACTTTTGTGTATTCATCAGGGATTAAAAAAACTGACTCGAACTCGGACTCGGCTCAGGCCGAGTCTGAGTCGACTCGGCCGACTCGCATGGGACTCGACTGAGTCGGTCGAGTCCCGTATTTATTATAAAAAAAAAAAGAAGGAAAAAAAATTTTCTCCTTTTTTTTCCATCCAATCCATTCATAATTCCATATATAAAGTTTTACTCTCTTCATTGATCATTCTAATACGTTATTTAAGGATAGAAATATAGAATAATAATAACAAAATCGCAAGCCATTTTATAATTTAATTGCAATTAAAATTTAAAATTTAAAACTAAAAAGTAGAAAATACAATATACATGTTTCCAACTTTCAATATCCACTCTCAAGTCTCAATTTAGTCAATTATCAAGTCAACTAGTAAGATCAATCATCAAAGATGTAACTAAGCTTCAAATTTCAATTATATTTATAGCATATAAAAATGTAAAACCATACCTTAGCTCTTTCTTGTTAAAATTTAAATGCTAATTCCATGTTGAATGCCTTGCGGGTTTTAGATCTTCATCTTCGTCGTTATTTTGACTTTGACGATAGTATTGAGCAACATTAAAATGAAAGAACCCTTGCCCCGCTCTTGGAATTATAGGACCTTCTCCATAGTTTGATGATGGAGCCATAACTTGAAGTTGAGGATATTCATATAGCGGTTGCACTTGTGAGGGTGTGGCCATAGGTACTAGTAATCCATACTGTTGTTGCCCATACCCATGCGAAGGACCACCGTATCCACCATACTGCTGCGGCTGTCCATACTCAGACGAAGGATCATGAAATTGACCTCCATATTGTTGCCCATATCCGTATGAACTATCAGAATTTGTGATCCAAGGCCTTGATGCCATTTGATGCGGCTGAGGATACTCATCCGTTGGCTCACTTCCTTCACCTCTGCCCCACCCACGTGACCCACCAGCAAGCTCACTTGGACTATAATATACATTAATGTTGTCATGTCCACCACCACGTCCATCATCACTACCTTCATATGCCTCCTCGTTCTGGCTCTGTTCACCTCCTTCTCGTGAGCCACTCTTGCTAGAAGATGATGTTTTATGCTGTTCATCTTCTTCTTCATGAGTGGCCAACCTTTGGCTTTGTTTTGTCTTTGCATGAATGCTCTTATCCTTTGACTTCCACGTGTACTAGAAAGTTGGTTTTGATCTTTCTCTAGCCCCCTCGACACGTTCTGAAGTAGAACGTGTCAACTCTGGACCACGGTTATGACCACGTCCCGAGCCTTGCGATGACGAGGTTGCTACACCCTTACCCTTATTGCGGGCTAATCGCGCTGTAGAAGTAAGCGTAGTAGATCTGGAAAGCGTAGTAGATCTGGAACTCGGCTGCTGCAGTGGGGAAATATGTCCTTCATTTTACTGAAATTCCTCAACATCAGCCATTGCTTCATCGAGGAATGTTGTATCATTTAATACTGGCTCCTCTCTTTCAGCCAACCATTCATCAAGAGGGTCATCTTCCTCGAATATATAATCCAAATTAATTGGTTCGTAGTCGCCGTTGTCTATTCTCATCAGATTCCTTGCCCGTAACCTCATGTTGTAATGGACAAAGACCAACTTCTCCAACTTAGCCATAGTAAGGCGATTACGGGTCTTAGTGTGTATCAAGCTGAATGTGCTCCAATTCCTTTCACATCCCAAAGATGAGGCTGTTTGGCTCAATATTCTTTTTGCAAAAGATCTTAAATGGGGAACCTCATCACCAAATGTAGCCCACCATTCAGCTGTGTTAAAAGACCAAAACAATAAAATCAATTGTTTGTTATAATTCATAAATTACTATATTTCATCTAATTTAAGTATTGAAATTTGAGAATAATACCCGGGTCTATCTGCTTACGACCCAATATGGCTGCGTCTGATTCAAAACTACCTAGAGCGCCCTTGTAGTTTTTCAACTATAAAAGTTAAGATTTAGAAGTTAGCAGTTAACAGTTAGCACTTTTTCAAATTCAACTAATCTGTGAATAATAATGTCATGATCTATGACATCTTTACCTGGTTAAGAATTGTAACTTGATATTGCGCGTTATTTGTCATAGCCTCTAACATTTTTTTCAAGCCACAGAAAACTTCTTCATGGTTAGAAAAGTGTTTGCTATAGAAGCAGCTTGGGTTCAAGTAGTACGCTGTATGCCATGACGTCATTAAGTAATAAGTATTGATTATTAGATTCCAAAATAAAGTAATAAATAATAACTAGTTAGTATTCTGTTTATAATAACCATAATAGATTAATAGTAAAAAATTACCTGCCGCATGTATGTCTTGATGCATCTGATTGTCCCATCGATTATCAATGATTTTCCATATCTTCTTATAATAAGTCCCATACTTTCCTCTGGGCCTTTGCTCTATAGCTAGCTTTGCTCTATCCATGGCATCATACACAAAGCCCATTGTGGGCTTCGTCATCCACTAGTTTCAAAACCAAGACAAGAGACTCGATTAAGTCAGTAATTCGTTCTGCCCTGTTCCAAAAATCCTCCCCAAGGACAATCTGTTGTACTTTGCGTGCTAAAGGTTGACGTGAAAATTTTGATTTCACATATGCTGTACTGGTCCACATCTGCATTATGTTAGCCTTGGCACGACAAAGACTCTCAAGGGCTACGAAGTGCGTAGCAAAGCGTGTGATACCGGGCCTCAAAATCTCACGACCCTCGTTCATTTCTCTTAGCAGATCTGTCATGAACTGATGGTTATAGATCAAAGATGTCACCATCTTTCCCTCATCAATAGCCTCACGGACATCATCTAATTTGCCAATGTCCTCCAGCATGAGATCAATACAATGTGCTGCGCACGGCACCCAAATAATACCCTTACCCTTTTCACACAATTTCTTCACCGCGGCCTTAAAGTTAGGCGCATTATCAGTCACAATTGCAACAACATGTTTGTGCCAATTGTTAACTATGGCCAAGGTATTATCAATTAAACTCTACAAATATTCAGCATCCATTCTATGTCCGCTTGTATCTACAGACCTGATAAAAATTGTTCCTGTTACATAGTAAGCCATGAAATTAATAATGTGCCGCCTATTGTTGCTTGTCCACCCATCACACATAAGCGTGCACCCATACTCCTCCCAAGTTTTGAAGTGATCTTCTAAGTATCTCTAATAATCAGAAACTTTCATGTGAAGATACTTTCCGCCAATCTCATAAGCGGATGGAGGTTTAACTCCAGGCCCCACCTCAGTTATAGTATCAACCATGGAGTGATAGTATGGTGAATTAGCAACATTCGGTGGAATCCGATTATAATGGAAGAACTTTGAGATGGCTCTCCCCATTTTCATGGCTCTAACTTTCATATCGCCCATGATAGAGCTACTAATCTTTGGTTGTTTTGTACTTTGAGACCGATGTAAGCATAGATCCATTGTCCCTCTCCTTGCTGTGTCCCGATAAGGGTCAGGAGGAGCTCTAGAAGAACAAGAACCAGCCCCAGCTCGTGTCTCATCTATACGAGCCTACTCAGAAGCAAATTGTTCACGGCTCGCTCTCAAAACCCTCCTTAACTCCCTCGCCTCAACATCACCATCACCGTCAGAGTCATCCTCAGAAGTGTCAATCCTCTCCATATTTACAACCCTTTCATCAAATTTTTTTCTTCTTTTCTTTCTCATTCTTCTTTTCAAGTAACATGTCTCTCATTTGTTTCCTCACTTCAGTGGGGACATTTGCACATGGTTTAGCTTTCTCTTGTATACCTGCTAAGTGTTGTTTAAATCTGTGGATCCCACCACTGAGAATCTTATGACATCATTTGCATTTCACCTTATGACGGTCTCCTGCAACCATCTCCCCATGTTCCCATCTAGGGTCAACTTCTTTCTCTTTCTTTTTTGGGGCCATTTGTGATATAATCTAACTATCTGAGTGATAGTAATCTGCACAATCATGAAAATCACATTCTTTTAACCAAACAATAGTTGAAATTCCATCTACAAACAACCCACACATGTAATCATCTACTCTACATAATTTAACAATGTAAAATGCAAAAAATCCATATTATTAATAATTATTTTTACAAGAAAAAGTAAGGAAAATATTATTATTGCACATATATGCATAGATCTAGTGTTAGAACCATAGATCCATGTTATACAAACCCAAAATAATAATTTCATACAAAGAACATAAGTAAATGATAATAAAAAATTCGGATTTCTCATTATTTTTTTTTAAGTTACATCATAATCATGAAAATCACACTTTTAACCAAACAATAGTTGAAATTTCATCTACAAACAATCCACACATGTAATCATCTACTCTACATAATTTAATAATGTAAAATGCAAAAAATCCATATTATTAATAATTATTTTTACAAGAAAAAGTAAGGAAAATATTATTATTGCCCATATATGCATAGATTTAGTGTTAGAACCATAGATCCATATTATACAAACCCAAAATAATAATTTCATACAAAGAACATAAGTAAATAATAAAAAGAAATTCGGATTTCTCATTATTATTTTTTTAAATTACATCATAATCATGAAAATCACATTCTTTTAACCAAACAATAGTTTGAATTTTATCTACAAACAGCCCACATATGTAATCATCTACTCTACATAATTTAAGAATGTAAAATGCAAAAAATCCATACTATTAATAATTATTTTTACAAGAAAAAGTAAGGAAAATATTATTATTGCACATATATGTATAGATCTAGTGCTAGAACCATAGATCCATATTATACAAACCCAAAATAATAATTTCATACAAATAACGTAAGTAAATAATAATGAAAATTTTGGATTTCTCATTTTTTTTTTTTAAGTTACATCATAATCATGAAAATCACACTTTTAACCAAACAATAGTTGAAATTTCATCTACAAACAATCCACACATGTAATCATCTACTCTACATAATTTAAGAATGTAAAATGCAAAAAATCCATATTATTAATAATTATTTTTACAAGAAAAAGTAAGGAAAATATTATTATTGCCCATATATGCATAGATTTAGTGTTAGAACCATAGATCCATATTATACAAACCCAAAATAATAATTTCATACAAAGAACATAAGTAAATAATAAAAAGAAATTCGGATTTCTCATTATTTTTTTTTAAGTTACATCATAATCATGAAAATCACACTTTTAACCAAACAATAGTTGAAATTTCATCTACAAACAATCCACACATGTTACTCAACATAATTTAAGAATGTAAAATGCAAAAAATCCATATTATTAATAATTATTTTTACAAGAAAAAGTAAGGAAAATATTATTATTGCCCATATATGCATAGATTTAGTGTTAGAACCATAGATCCATATTATACAAACCCAAAATAATAATTTCATACAAAGAACATAAGTAAATAATAAAAAGAAATTCGGATTTCTCATTATTATTTTTTTAAATTACATCATAATCATCAAAATCACATTCTTTTAACCAAACAATAGTTTGAATTTTATCTACAAACAGCCCACACATGTAATCATCTACTCTACATAATTTAAGAATGTAAAATGCAAAAAATCCATATTATTAATAATTATTTTTACAAGAAAAAGTAAGGAAAATATTATTATTGCATATATATGCATAGATCTAGTGTTAGAACCATAGATCCATGTTATACAAACCCAAAATAATAATTTCATACAAAGAACATAAGTAAATAATAAAAAAAAATTCAGATTTCTTAATTTAAAAAAAAAAGACCCAAAAATTAAAAAAAAATGCATTTTTAGAAAAAATAATGATCCTCCAAACCATCTTCAAGCAATATCTTCATCTTAGCATCTTCTCTAAACCATATATGCATGTAGAATAAAAAAAACAAACCTCAAAGTTGAGAAATAAAAAAACCCTCTTCGATGTGAATAGTGGTTGGATTCTTTGGTAGGCTTGATCTTAAAAAATGAATGGATTTGATGATGTTTGATGCTTGAAACACAATTTGGAAGTAGTCTCCTTCACTCTCCACCAAGTAGAATAGAAAAAAAAAGAGCATTTTAGGGTTTTAAAGCCCCTCACTTCGTCAATGGGGGGACTCGTCCGAGTCCAGGGGGAATCAACCGAGTCCCCCTGGACTCGAACGAGTCCCCCTGGACTTGTACCAAGTCCAGGGGACTCGGCTTGGTCCAAGCCGAGTCCGAGTCAACTCGGCCGAGTCGACTCGGACTCGGCCGATTTTTTATTCCTTGGTATTCATTTTTAGAATGTAAATAGTTGTCACCTGCATTGTGTTTTAAATATGCAGTGGTTGACATAGATAGTATGAAATGTATTAGTTGAACTTTACCTTTATGTAAAGAACTTGTACTGTTCTAGTTAATTTGTCAATGTATATATATATATATTTCCACAAAATTGTACATTTGACAGGTGTCAATGTTTGTTATCCCTTGTGGATTCCGTATTATCTTTGGTTAATTCGGAGTTTACGTGAGTAAGTATGGTGATCGCGACTCAAGGTTTATCCGTGGTAATCATAATCTCGGGACCAGGTCGTGACAAGCCCCCACGTCAGCTTCTCTTTCCTGTCTTATCTTTCTTTTTCCAGCACCTTTTTCAGTGGAAAGCAAACAAAGTGGAGCTTAGCACCCCTTTTAGCCAAACCATGCACATCACAAGTACAGGGAGGGCAACATGGGCCATTTTTTCATTTTTCATTTTAACCTTCTATGTTACCTAGGATTCTACAACAGAAGAAAATTGCTCTCATGTTCCGTGCAGCCTGTTATACAGTTGTTTGGTATAACACATGATCCTCTTGTTTGTTTGGAGGGTACAGGGAAGAGTAGAACTTAATAAAATAAAGTATCAAATCAAGAGAAAAAAATGGACGAAAATAGAGGAAAAAGCACAATTTCCTGCTATTTTGTTGTTGTTTAACAGTTTAACTATACTTATTTTTTCACATAATGTGCAACTAAAACTACCATTTTATGATTTGGTGATTTTGCCTTAAAGTCTCTCTCTTTACTTTTCATCTTTCTTTTTTTATGTTGATTTGACACTCAATTTTATTTTATTTTACTGTGCTCTACGAATAAACAAAAGAAAAATAGTAAAATAATTTTATTTAATAAAAAGATTTTAATTTTCTACATAAGGGAAAGGGATAAGAAAACAGGATTGCTCTCTCCTATGGAAAAGGAAAAAAAAAAAAAAAGATTCATAGAGCATATAAAAGTTTTGGGGTATGAGATCTCTAGATTGGTCCACTCAAATAATCAGCCCAAAAGTATGCAACAATAACAAATATGCAGCGGAAATAAAGACACAAGCACACACCACAAGGACACCAAATTTTTACATAGAAAACCCTAACCGAGTAAAAAATCACGGATTCAAACTGGATCTAATCAAGCACTATTAATCTCGCAATTACAAGAAACTCAGATTTCCTCCCCAGATATCCCCTACTTAAGGAATGAAGTTATCTTGTGTCGCTTCACGCTTCAACGACTTCACACCGCTGATTGCAACAGACCCAATCCAGTACTTGACTCCTCAAATCTTCTCACAAGAAGAAAATCTTCTACAAATGATGCAGAAGATGATGGCTCTAGAGAACTTGGCAGCACAACCCTTCAAATAAGCTCTAGAGAAGAATTCTCACAACTAAATCTCCAAATCAAAACTTGAGAGATGAGGGATACTTTTAGAATAGCCCATGAGTCCTTTAGATAGCCTTTAGGACGTGCTTAAGATTGCCTAAATAGATTAAGACTAAAACAGGCAGTTTGAGCACAATTAGAAGAAGATTTCTAATTTCCATCAAACTCTGCAGCAAGTTCGCTCGAGCAACCAGGGAGTTCGCTCGAGCGGACACGCTACTGTCTCCGCATTTCAGAACGTCGCTCGTGCAAGCAAGAGGGTGGATCGAGCAAAGGAGCTTTTGTTTGGGTTCGCTCGAGCGAAGGCAATGGTCGCTCGAGCGAATCATATTCTGAAAGATTCGGAATCTCAGCGATTTTTCTCTCCCAGCTTTCTAGCTTCAGAATCCTTTTCTAATTAAGAAATACAACTCAATGAACCCCTAAAGTTTTGTCTAACCCATGAATTAAGCCAACACAAAATTCTAACAGCATAGAATCCTCTTACTGCACAAATAAATACTAAAGAGTAAAATGCTGTGACCGGGCATGCATGCACGTCTGATCATTGAAAATTGAAATAGAAGAGGATTGGGCCAACCTTAGAATTAGAAGTGGGGTTATTGTGGAGCAGTGGGGTGGCCACATGAAACACAAATGCACATCCTCGTATTGCTGGTTCGAACTCTTCTGCGTTGTAAATATCAGCCCTAAACAACACCAGACTTGTGTCTGCGTGTGGAAGGCGTTTCAGAAGCCCCACCTTTGATGAGTCCTCTGCAAACCACCATACATATTAACAAATGAATGAGAGAGAGAGAGAGAGCGAGAGAGAGAGAGAGAGAGAGAGAGAGAGAGAGAGAGAGAGACATCACCATACATATTAACAAATGAATGATAGAGAGGGAGAAAGCGGGAGAGAGAGAGAGAGAGAGACCCAAATTCCTGAGAGTTGCATGGACTATGTATCCTTTGTCTAGGAGCTTCTTAACGAGCCAAGAGCCAATGAAACCTGCACCTCCTGTCACACAAACACACGTATTCTTCTCCATGGAAAACCGAAGACTCTCTCTCTCTCTCTCTCTCTCTCTCTCTCAATGTCTGTAAACACTCGGAATCAAGAGGCGGAATCAAGAGGGTCATTCCAGAAGTTCGGAACTTTTTGACAAACCGTTATCCTTATCTCTAATGAGAGGTTGTCCTTCCTTCTGATTTTTTTAGTGAATAAGTGACGTGTATATGAAGTCAACAATAATCAACGTACCTGAGTCCCTTTTTTATTATTATTTTACTTAGGGCCTACTTGTTTGCCTAAAAGCTTATGAATTCATGGCCTGTATATGTGGAGTCAACAATCATCAACATACCTGATACCCTTTTGTATTAGTTTTTTACTTAGGCCTACTTGTTTGCCTAAAAGCATTGGAATTCATGGTAAGATGAGGTTTAAAAGATTATTAAAGAGGTTTGTAAAGGGAGTCTGGAATCTCCGGATCCCTCATTTGGACCAAATATGAAAACCCTGTTTGGACGAATGAGGATGCGACATGTGGAGGAGGATGTCAAATCAACTTACTTCTTGTTGAAATGAATAAAACTAATGCATGGGGTGCTTCTTACAAATCGGTAAAAATTGATTTGAAAAGAAAAACCAAAACCTAGATCGATCTTCTCTTCTTTTTTACAAACGGACCAAAACTATAGGCGTCTCCTCCAAGCATTCATCTCACCTCTCATTTCTTCTCTCACAAATCGGTCTTCCCTTCCCTCTCTTCCAATCTCCAAGCTCTCAGGTCTTCTTCATCTTCATTTTCTTCTCTTTGTTGTTTGTTTGGTTGTTCGCAAAAATTGACAATTGTCGTGACTAGAGAGCCTCATAAAACGGGAAACTCATCATGCACGCATTAGCCTCTCACAAATTAGCACCAATCTAGAAATGACCATCATTCAAGTTGTGGAAGATGATCACAGAAATTTCAGCACCCATCCCACCTTTGTCTGAAAATTAGAATTTTGGTAAGCCTATCATGAAAATTTTCAGCACCCATCTCACCTTTATCTGAAAATTTGAATTTGGTAAGCCGATATTGAAAATTTCACAACCCATCCCACTTCGGTCTATTTAGAAGATGGCATATTTGAAGGTCTAACAAGACAAATCCACAGGTTTTAATTCTTTGTACTTAGGTTGAATAAAAGAAATACCGAGATTTCAGTGTTTCATTAACCAAGAAAAATCTTGAATATTGGATGTCACATGCGCAGGCCTTATCTAATGGCATCGTATACTATGGTTTGAATCATTATGTACTGAAGTTGAAACCCAGTTTGAGTAGGTTTTCTCAAAGAAATACTGAGGTTTCAGTGTGATCATTAGGCAAGAGTCCACCTCTATTCAATATAAAATCATGGATATTAGCTGGCAATGCGAAAGTCTGATAAAGAAAATTCACAGGTTTTTAATTCTGTGTACTAATATTGGATGAAATAAATACTAAGGTTTCAGTGTTTCATTAGCAACCCCCTTATTTGATATAAAATCTTAGATATTAGATGGTACATGAAATGTCTAACAAAAAAAGTCACAAGTTTCAATTTTGTGTACTAAAGTTGGATGAAATAAATATTGAGGTTCCAGTGTTTCATTAGCCAAGAGTATTCAACATAAAGTCTTGGATATTAGATGTTACATGTGAAGGTGTCTGATCTAATGGTATCATCTATTATGGTTTGAATCATTATGTATTGAGGTTGAAACCCGGTTTGAGTAGGTTGTCTCAAAAAGATACTGAGGTTTCTGTGTAGTCATTAGGCAAGTCCACCTCTATTCGATATAAAATCCTGGACATTAGATGGCAATGCGAAGGTCTGACAAAAAAAAGGTACATGTTTCAATTCTGTGTACTAAGGTTAGATGAAAGAAATACTAAGATTTCAGTGTTTCATTCCCCCTTCTTCGATATAAAATCCTAGATATTAGATGGCACATGCGAAGGTTTGACAAAGAAAATGCACAGGTTTTAATTCTGTGTACTAAAGTTAGATAAAAGAAATATTGAGGTTTCACTGTTTCATTAGTCATACGACCCCTGTATTCGATATAAAATCTTGGATATTAGATGGCACATGATAAGGTCTAACAATAAAAATTCACAGGTGTCAATTCTGTGTACTATGGCAGAATAAAAGAAATTCTCTGGTTACAGTCTCATCTTACGACATCGCATACTATAGTTTGAATCATGATATACTGAGGTTGGCATACAAAAGACCTTTGAATGTGTTATAACAAAAAAACCCTGTATTTGAGTTAAGTATCATTCCTTTGAACTTTCTTATCCTTAACATTGCCAATTGTGGGATGAAAAAACAAGGAGAGTTGCTTTACTGGGTTTTATATTTTAATGACAACATGAAGATTAAGACCACAAAAGGGCAAGAGATATGTTAACATAGACATCTTGCAGATCTTGAGAGCGTCTCTTTCTCTTTCTCTACAGCGACGATGGCGGAGACTAAAAGATGATGATGAAGAAGAAGACGATGAAGAAGATTGGAAGGAAGAAGAAAACAAGGGCGCCACGAGACGTGCTATACAAGCATTGAAATACACATAAAGAAAACGAGAGAAAGGGGAATCGATAAAACCCAAGAAGCCACGTTGGGATTTCAGGCCAAATGAGTTACAGGGTTCTCAGGAGATGAACGGAGGAGAGGGCTTCTTGTTTCTGAACGGAGGAGAAAAACGTAGGCTTTTGTTTCTGAAAGTTCTTTCTATTTGTAAGAAAGCCCATAAGCTTTTCTTTTATTCATTGTAAGAGATGAGTTGTCAGCTAATTTGACATCCTCCTCCACGTGTCACCCCCTCATTTGTCCAAACAGGGTTCCCCTGTCTGGTCCAAATAGGGGATCCGGACTCTCGTAAAGGACACGTGTTAAGGGCTTTAAGATATAAGGTAGTTATGTAGATGGGACACTGACTTTGCTAGGTATTGAATTGCTAAGGTAAGGACCGGCTATTCACTTTTTGCTTTCTATTGGTTCAATTTCCATTAAAGGAATAGTTATTTCATAATAACTTTTTAGATATTCACATTGGTTCTTCATTTTTCACTACTTATAGAAATACGCTCTTAGGTATTCAATTACATGAAACGGATAGGCTCCTAGATCAACTCAATTGAGATAAATGGCGGCCAATCTCCTTGGACGTTTTCAAAAGTAAAAAATACATATATATATATATATATATATTTCCAATGTTTGGATTTTGGTTTCTTGAAAAATATTTCTCGTAATAAGGCGTTTCCCATGTAAGGAAAAGCAATATTGATAATCCTATGGAAGCAACTTATTTCTTATTTAGAAACTTACCCTTTTACTCCTTTATTTAGAATCTTATGTCATGTATATAAGTTGAAAATGAAGTAGTCATTTTATAAGATAACCCAAGTAATCGTGTTAGAAAACTAGAATTGAACCTTAACCGGTGCACTTGGACTTAACCCTTAAGTAATAATGATGAGACCTTTATTTTGCAATTAGTTGGGATTGACTCAGGTTGACCCGATCCCTTTTTGGACCAAGTCAGATTGCTCTAGGGGCTTGAAGCATCCATTTCTTCTCTATTCCCACACACCCAGATCCACCTACACCGACAAATTCATCATTGGAGCCCACTTATGAAATTAATCCCTGGTATTAGTGCTAGGCCAACTTCCGTTGTAACTTGTAATAGAGATCTTGTACCTTAAGAAGGTTGGTTAATTAATCTTAAGATAACCTACCCATATTTTAAATATAAACTAATCAAATCCTAAACTTATCTACCTTATAACATATCCAACTTCTTCTCAACTGATTAGTTGTTTCTTAGTTTAAGTTAATAATCTTGATTTTAACTTATAATTAGCCAAACAGTTATCAATGAAATTCCCCACAGTGATTTTTCAATATGTAGTTTCTAAGGGGGCGTTTGGCATCGTGCTATTTAGAGTTAGCATATTGCAGCATTGATCACATGTAAAATGAATAATTAAACATTTAACTCGTAGTTGGCATATTGTGGGACCCAAGGCATAGTTTTCACATTCCTGCTGCAGGATGATCTCACCCACTGTCTTCTTTTTTTGGTTTTTTTTTTTTTTTTTTTTGGGTAAACTTCCCTTTTGGATTTTAAAACATTCCTTTTTGACCTAGTGCTTCATCAAGTTGGTTGTTTTTTATTTTTGGGTTTTAAAACAACTTGATGAAGGACTGGCCAAATAATGATATAAAATGGAAGGATCACAAACAGACAACACTAGCTAGCTGGCACTGAAAGAAATGAGGAAATAAATTAAGCATTTCGCTGGTCAATTCTCTTGAGAAAACAAGATCACCAAGATTTCAATTAATGATACAGAAGAAAATAAAGTATCAAAAGACTGGCGTTGGGGATTTCAATTGGCCCACAAGTATCACTCGTATCAGAGTGATGGAGATCGTCTAAAGGAAGTGATCTTTGGTCCCATTGCATAAGTGATTAAAATGGTCAAAGAACAGAACTAATTTTTAATTTAATTTTAGAGAGAAGTATACAAAGGGAGGGTAGCATTTTTTTTTTCTGGGCCGTCCAAACGCAGATTAAGAAGTTCATTTGTGGTCTTGAACTAGGGTGCATGAGTCTCTGTTTCTTTTTTAAGAAAAAAAAAATCTAAGTCTTTGAGTGTGTAACTCTCTTCAAGGTTATAGATCCTCTCTCTCTCTCTCTCTCTCTCTCTCTCTCTCTCTTTGTGCGTTTTTTTTTTTTTTTTTCTCAATTACTTTGTTATAGATGTTAATTAACATTCCATCTTTAAATCATATTTGTCCCTCATTAGAATAAAATCTCAAAGATTAATTATAAGGGAGTAGTTGCTTCACACAAAATCTATAGACTTCTAAATTTGTGGTAGATCTCTAATAGCTAGGATTACAAATGAGAATCCAGTTAGATGAGGATTTGAACTCTCCAAGAATAAAGCAAGTATAGACCCTATTTTTGAATAAGGAGAATTTGGATTCGGATTTGGATCCATGCATATAGGATCTGAAAATTTAAATTCAGAATTAGATCCATGTATGTTCCATCCGTGGATGTAGATCCAGGACTATTATATTCATATATTAAAAGTGTATATAGGTTTTATGGGCACACATAGCTTTAGTTATATTTGTATTCTACAGTCTACTTAGCTTAATCATATAGGATTTAATAGCCTCACTTGTAAATTCGAAAGTCTTGATTTTGAAGCGCTTTCATCAAATCATAATAGTGCATTGCACATCTTATTCTAGATATGGTCGGTAATCAGATTTTTTTTTTTTTTTTTTATTTTCATGTCAAATCCAAATACGGTACAAAGATTTCATATTAATTTAGAATCCTCATTTGAATCAATTAAGACAGATTTAGGTCCGAATCAACCATGGCTTCACCCCAGATCAAACTGTTTACATTCTTGTATATTTATAAAAGTTTTCTTTGTACAAGATTATAATTTTAAGTCATAAATAGAAATTTCATCATCAAGTTGGCTGTTGCTGTAGCACATATAGAGTTTTGAGGAATCAAATCTTAAATCTATTCAAAATTCTAATTCCAACTTTTTTTAAATTTCAATTTGAACCTATGAAATATATCATATCTACCCACCTCGGAGTTTGTGGAGTGAGTTAAGGCGTTTTCACTCCTTGTCTTGAGATCGAAACCGCTCTAGATTTGCCCGATGTGCGCTTGTATGAGTTTAGTGGACGCCAGGCGAGGGATTTGTCTTGTTCTGTCAAAGACCTCAAGGATACCCATGTTATCACAATATAAATATATATATTTATATATATATATATATATCCCCTAAGCTAAAGCTTAGAATAAGATTTCGTAAGCTCAGGCTTGTGGGGGCCACCCTTGGTCCATCCAAATTAACCAAACACACGACCCCCCTAAATTGCACATGTCCACCAACTTTTGGTCAAATCCAAATTTACTGGACCGTTAAATCGACTGTATACCGATCCGAATGAACCGTTGATCATTAAACTTTTGGAGGGCAGATGGAGATAATAAAAACCACGGTTGGAGTTGATTTTTGCAAAGAGGAAGGTCCCATGGAGTCTTTGAAATCCCCTCATCCCCACCCTTATGTGAGTCCCTGGGTAGGCCCCACCATACACTTGAGCTTACCTCAGCTTATCTTATTCTAAGCTACAGCTTAGAAGAGCTGCCCCCTATATACTTATATGTGTATGGGGTACCTAGAGGTTTAATTTGATAGGTTGTAAATAAAATAAATGTGCTAAGATGTTATATTGAAATTATTAAACATATGTATGAAGGAGCTTTGGCAAGTGTGAGAACTATATGAGTTTCCAATGGGGTACCTAGAGGTTTAATTTGATAGGTTGTAAATAAAATAAATGTGCTAAGATGTTATATTGTAATTATTAAACATATGTATGAAGGAGCGGTGACAAGTGTGAGAGCTATATGAGTTTCCAATGAGAGACACGTGAGTTCCTAATGACCATAGTTTTGCATCGTGAGTTGGACCTAAGCCCTTACCTCTTTGCATTGAATATGGATGAGTTAATTGTCCATATTCAAGAGGAGGTACCTTGGTGTATTTTTTTCACATATGATATAATATTGTTGGATGAACTAAGAGATGATGTGAATGTAAAACGTGAGAGATGGCAGGAGGCTTTAGTCGTACAAAGACAAAATATGTGGTGTATAGTTTCAGTGAGTATATACAAAGAGCTAAAACTACTATGAGAATTGAAATCTAGGAGATGTCACATAGAGATTCTTTTCGTTACATTGGCTCGAAAATTAGTAAGAATGAGGAGTTGATGAAGATATTAAACATAGGATAAAAGTGGGTTGGTTGAAGTGGAGGCTTACTTCTACAGTGCTTTGTGACCGACGAATGCCCACAAAATTGAAAAAAAAAATTTAAATGATAGTGATTAGACTAGTTGTGACCTATGGAGCATAATATTGGCCAATCAAGAAGCACTATATGCACAAAATGGATGTTACAGAGATGAAAATGTTGAATGATAAAATTAGAAATAAGCAATTTTAAGAGTGTTCAGAAGTTACATAAACAGAGAATAAAATTAGAAAAACCCATATAAGATAGTTTGGGCATGTCTAACGCAAGCCGACAACGGTGTTGATAAGGAAAAGTTTATCTATGCAAGTTGATAGCCGACCAATGGGAAGGGGTAGGCCAAAGAAAACGTAAATGGAGATAGTAAAAATAGATATGAAGAAATGCAACTTGCCTTAGGATTTGGCTCAAGATAAATCCGAATAGAGAAACAAAATTCATGTAGCCAACCCCAATATAAAAATACAAGTTGTATTTTGAAGGATATTAGTATTCCTTACATGGTGTCTACTTTTGGGTCTTTCTCAGATACAAGTATTTCTTTCCGAGCTAAAAATCAGCTTCTTCCACACTCATTCAAACAATTCACAAGCACAAACATAAAGACAAGAGTCCTAAATTTCTTGCATCAAATTGACATAGATGATTTTACAATTTAGAGATAGAACTTATTTTTCTGGACCCTTAATTGATGGTATAAAGCTAAGATAATAATGATAACTCAGATTAATATGTGTGGTCTGAATGGTGAATGCTTTCTCAGAATGATCTTTCATGACCTTATCTTTCATTACAAATCCTTTTTAGTACTCTTTTGAGTTGAATACAGGTCAATCGGAACGATCTACATCATGCCAACCATAATAGATGGAGCTTATACATTGATGATGGTTATTCAGATCCTGACTTTTCAATTAGTAGATAAGTGACTATCTAGATCATGAATAGGACAGATCATACTGTTCTCTCTACTTGAAAAATGACAAAAGAAAATATATCCTTTAGAACCACATCTATTTCATTCCATGCACTCATTTTCCGAAAAGTCACGAGGACCGAGGTAAAGATGCAAATGGATCGGACCCAAATTCATAGTTTGATTAGGATCTGATTTTGACACAAAACCTATGAGTCGTATTTGGTTCCAGCATCAACTTAAGGAAAGGAATCTGATTTTGGATCTAGATCTAACATAAGATGTGGAATGCATTAATATGACTAGATTAAAGGAATTCTTCAAAATATATATTTTTTTAAAATATACAAGCAAGACTATTAAATGATATGCCACGCATGAATATAGCTAGAAAGTATCTAGGTCCTTCAAAACCTCAACTCTTAATAATATGCGAATTTTTTCGTCCTAGATTTAGATCCTTGGCTCGGAACATACAAGGATCCAGTTATGGATCCCAGTACTCCGGATCCAATATGTATAGATTTGGAATTTCTCTAGGATCCAAAAATAAGTTTCATGACCACTTTATTCAAAATCATAATATTAAGAAAACATTAATGCTCAAAATTTTAAATAAAAACTATACTACACACAAATTATACTAAAGATCATCTCACGATCATATAAAAGAACACTGATTGTGGATCCTAATCTAATCATGTGGCCCACTTGGAGTGATCTAAACTGTTGATCCGAGGGCCTCTCACTGGATACTACAACTCTTCCCAATACAATTGGATGATGTATTCATGCATGGTGGCACCTGCTTCTTTTGCATGGTTGGATAACATTGTCATTGATCAAACAGTTCATGACAATCATAATTGCTCCTAACACCACCTTAAATATGGAAGTCCTTGATTAAGGAGTAGCCTCGTTTCAATCATTTCACCAGTTGAACAGGGTTTTTGAGAATTCTAAAAAATCTGGGAGCCATTTAAATGCCTGCCAATCCCAGGGTTGCACAAACAAGCCTAAGAGTTGTAGCATTTACTTGAGGAAACAAAGTGAAATTTCTTTTTCTTTAAAATACACACTTCAAGAGGGTAAAAGAGCAAAAAGATTAAAACAAAAAACAAACAAAAGAAGTATCCTAGAGGGATAGAAGTGTGGGATTGTCAACTACTTTCAAGAGCAGCTTGTTCATGCCAGACTCCGTTAAGGTTGGACTGCCATAATCTAACCATCCCATCACTTCCAGTCGATGCTAATGTCATGCCACTCATGTCCCACTCCAACTGCCATACCTGAAAAAAAAAAAAAAAAAAAAAAAAAAAGGGCAACAGCCAAAATGTCAGCATCTCCAAGGGGAACTCATACTAAGGCAACCTTTAAACGCCAAGGCCTTTAAATAGATAGTTACAATCATTGAATCATAAGTAATTACTGGTCCGCGTCTAAGCCCACATTAAAAACTTTCCAATCCCAACCTATCGCCATGTTTAACATCCATCAAGGTGGGCCCACATTAAGGTTTGCAGCTGCTTCATATAAGGCCAATTTTTCTCTATTTTACAAAATGAGATTTCCAAGTGTACTTCATTGGGCCAGTACGGTGTAAAGCATAATCAGTCATGCTCATCATTACAACCTTTTATCATTCATGGACAAGAAAGAGATCTACACTACAGTTGGCCCGAGAGCTTTAAAAAGTTTTAAATTGCATTTCAGTGTTGGGTTCTAAAATTTGGGCAACAAAGAATCATTCCCACAGGCACTTGTAGAGAAAATTTCCGAAAGAAAATTCCATCTGGTATATAGGTCTTCGATCTGCTCATCCAAGCTGGAAGGAGGTTTGGATATCAAATTCATTAGAGGCATGAATGAAGCATTGTTAGGGAAATGGCTATGGAGGCTGGGGGACAAATCTGAAGGTCTATGGAAGAAGATTTTAATGGCCAAGTATGGCAATCAAAGAGATGGCTGTGAGACTAAAGACAACAGGTATAGACTTTCACCATTCTGGAAAGGCATAATAACTGTAATGGAGGAGTTTATGAAAAAAATATCAAGTATCAAGTTCGTTCGGGAGAGAAGATCCTCTTTTGGAAAGATACGTGGATAGGGGAGTGCCCACTAGCAAAGAAATTCCCATATCTATTTAAATGTGCTTTGGTGAAGCAAGCTATGGTTAACAGCTATTTAGGGAGAGGAGCCAATATGGAAGTGGTATGGTGCCCCATATTCCAAAGAAATCTGAGGGGCATTGAGGAAAGACAGTTTCTCTCCCTTTTAAACCTTCTTAGGGATGTGCGTATCCCGGAAGAAGGGGAGGATGCCGGGATTTGGAAAGTCTCGAAAGATGGCTCTTTCTCCGCATCATCTTTTTACTCAGCCACTCACATAAGAACAGAGAGAAGATCCCAAATAATATTTGGAAGTTCAAGGCCCCACCAAGAATCGTGGTCTTTGGTTGGTTAGTTCTCCGAAGACGGATTCTTACCATGGATAACCTTAAACGAAGAGGGAAGATTGTGATCAATGCATGCCCTACGTGTTCGGAAGATGACGAAACAATGGATCACCCTCCTCCTAGGTGCAACAAGGCAGTGAAAATTTGGAATATTGTCATTAGCTGGTTCAGTTGCAGTTGGGTATTCCCAGCGCATGTTCAAGATCTGTTTATGGTCTGGAAATCCCACATTGGGTCCCATAAAGGGAAGGCGATGTGGAAACTATACTCTCCTGTAGGTTTTTTTTTTTTTTTTTTGTGATCGGTAACAAACTAATTCATATATGGAAGCTATACTTTCTTGTAATAATCTGGCATATATGGAAGGAGAGGAGCACTAGATGTTTTGAAGGAGTCGCAACAAATGGAAAATCAATTTGTGGAAAGATTAAATTTTTTGTGGCTCAATGGGTGTGAATAAATCCCATTTTTAGAGATTATTCCGTAGACGAAATCATGTTCAATTGAAAAGATGTGGCTGTCCTGTAATCATGAATTGGGGTTTCCTATAATCAGGTGTGTGTTGCTCTAGTTTGCTCTCGGAGGGTCTGTTTTGTTCGATCCCTGCCTTCGGGGTTTCGATGGTGCTGTTCTTGTGTTCAGTATAAATCCCAAACTTAACTGTTCAAAAAATGAAATTAACTATTAAAAAAAAAAAAATCCCAAACTTGAAAGCAGGTACAAATGCCAAAGATGAAATGAAGCCATAGTATTGACATGCTTCCTAACTAAGCACATTTGTTCTTCGTTAATTTAAACAGTTCTGAGGATATAAAATCTATGGATAATGCCAATTCTTTGCAATCAAACATCCAAGGTATCTTATAACAATTCATATTCACAAGTCTATATTACCCATGGAACTTGTTTCCCTTGACCATGCATATTTTCCCAGTGCCAAATTTATTCCATGCTTCCTTGATCGCATCTGCGACACTCCATGGAAATATACACAAGGAAACCCCACCTGATGACACATTAGAATCCCCCACACCAAGATTCTCCTAAGATTCAAGCTAGAAGCTTCCCTACGAAGGTTCGGCCACTGAGTAGATGCTGCTACTTCTTTTTCTTTTTTCTTTTGTCCATTTTTTTACTAGAGAAATGAAAAAAAAAAAAAAAAATTCCTACAATTTGTGATATGATTTGATTCAACCCTTGATTGGTTTGTAGTACAACTTCAATTTTCAGAATAATGATTTTGAGTATAGTTTGAGGATCAAAGATGGGATCAGGTTTGAGAGGTTTGGCTACGACTTAAAAGATTGCATGGATTCAAATTAGGGACATGAAAATGTGCAGGTTCTTGAAATTGTTGGGACCAATATTGGAGGATTTCAGAAGGATTCAATTACTTCAAATTAGGGAAAATTTGGGAATTTAAAAGTAGGACCTGAGGCTTGCATTGTGACTAATTTGGGGCCCTAATTGATGGATTTTCGAGCCAAAAGTCTAGGGTCTTGTTTGGTTATAGGTAAGGGTTTCTTGTGTAATTTGGGGGTAATTCCATGGCTAAGAATTTGGACATTTTCCTTCTTTTTTTTTTCTTTTTTTTTACCTTTTGGCTTTCCTTAATGATCTTCTTGATTCTTGATGGGATTGCGGTAAAGTGTTTCTTGATGGAGTTAAGATACATTTGTACAACAAGAGGATTCCATGATAGAGAGGAAAAATATTATAATTTTCTGTGTAGTACCACTGTTTTGTTGTTTGGTGCGATGCATTTTCCTTGAAAACTAAAAAAATTGAATCCTTTGCCTCGATTGAGAGGATTTCGATTTCCTAGGAGAGGGGTAGGATTACAAGATTCCTCTCTCCTATGGGAAAAGAAGTAAATGGAGTGAAAAATCCTCTTGTTGTACAAACAAGTCCTTAGGGCCCGTTTGGTAATTTTAAACGAAAAATAAAGTGTAGTATTAGCATCAAATCAAGAGAGAATAAAATATAATGGGACTCTTATGGTAATTTGTTTTTAGTTGTTTGGTATGAAATCTTTTTGACTTTTTGTATAGAACAATGGGGCTTTTTTGTCTTTTAGTGGAGAAAGGAGGTGGCTTTTTTACTTTTTTTTTTTTTTTTAAGATGGAAGGAATTTTGAATTAAAGTGCTATTGATTTGGCTGAAAAATGGAGGCCGTACTTGACTTTCACTAATTTAGTAAAGTGTCAAATTGGCCCTTAGGGTTTTCTTAGTAGGTTTCTTGATGGGATGGGTTCTTTGCTAAGTTGGATGGTTGACTTCGCAGATTAGATTAAGTTGATGGAGGCAATACACGTTCCTTAAGTATTCTTAGGCTCATTGTTGTCAATCCTTCGATACGTATTGAATCCTAAAGAAAATGATTCAAGTTAACACAATGAATCCCATTTACAAGTCAACAGTACAATTTTATACTTGTTTCAACAAAAACTTACAAGTGATTCACCATAGTGAGAATAGCCATAACCAAGAGGTAATACTAACATTAATAATCTTTTACTATTTTTTTCTTTCTTTTTTTTAGCCTTTCTATTTTTAAAAGTTTATTTAGTGGTAAATGAAATCTCTAAAGAATTTTTGCGGTTTTAGGAAACCTTTAGAGATGCGTAAGGAAAAATCAACAGACTAAAGCGTTCGAATGTACACATACTCATTCATTTTTTTTTTTAAATTAGTTTCAATTTTTTCTTCATCAATGCTTTTTTAACTTTAGGAGACATCCTAATATGTTAGATTGATTTTTTGGATTTATTTTTCATTTTTATTTAAAGAGGGAAAAAAACTATTGCAACTTGTTAACTATCTACAATATCATTAACAGAACCCAAAAAAAAAAAAAACTAATGCACCTTATTCATTTTTCCTAGTAACATTAATATCTAAAACATATTAACCATCTACAATATCATTTATGATATATTTATAATATATCAGTCTTATTTGTCATTATATTTATGCTGCTATAGATAGATTATGAACAACTACTTTTTTCTATTTCTTTTCTATCTAATTTTTAATTTTTTTTCATTTAAAATATAAAAAAACCTACAATTCGCGATACGATTCACGATACTATTCAACTCGTCCGCATGAACAATTTGTGGTGCTAATGCTGAACAGAGGGAGATATGGGGCAGGCAAGAATAGAAGATGGAGAGATAGGAGGCAGATCGGGCGAACCTAAAAAATTGGGCTTTTACCAAACTCCAATCAAAGAGATCTTAAGCAGAACTCAAACAAAACTTGGGGAAGAATATCAGAAGCTTCACTTTTCATTATCATAATCTTGTCTCATAAGCCAAAAGGCTTTACATCCCTTATAGGAAAAGAAATAACCTAGATCTAATCTAGACAATCCAAACATATTGATGGCTAGGATTAGAACATCTAAACAACTCAAAACATGAATAAAACTCTTAATAAAAAAAAATTAGATAGCTGGGCCCATTAGCTCGTCGAGACAGATGGGCTGGGCCCATTGGCGGGTCGACCCATGGGTGTGTCCTGCATCAAGTACAGTTTCAATTTTCAGAACAATGGTTGGGCTTCTTAATGGTGATGGCCAACTGGGCTAAGAGTTGAGACTCAAAGTTAAGAGAGGTTAAGGGTTGGTTCAATGTGAGGAATTGGATCATGGCTACTGTATAGGAAAGGTATACTGTAACAAAAAGGCAAGCAGCCAAGCCCCCAAAAAACAAAAGGACCGAAGCCCCAGCCCAAAGCAAACCAGCCAAACTAGAAGGGAAACATGATAACAAAAAGTTTAGGAAGAGAGGCGCCCTCCTCCGCAAGATGGTCCGCTTCAGAATTAGCACTACAAAGAACGTGGGAAAAGGTAACTTGGAGACTTCTAGCAAGATCCAAGATCTCATCCACCACAGGAGCCAGCTTCCAAAGGGCCTTTTGTAGAGGCTTTGGCCCATTGCATTGCACAAAATGAGTCCCCTTCCATAATAAGGTTAAGGAGCTTCAGATGGAGAGCTTTTCTAAGTCCAGTTCGAATTGCCAATAATTCCGCCTCATTAGTGGAGCAAACCCCAACAAGCCCTAAGAGAGAGAACAAGGGATCCCAAAGAGTTGCGGATGATACCACCCAACCCAACCAAGCCCGGACTACCTATGGCACTACCATCAAAGTTTAACTTGAAGACCTGTAGGGGAGTGGGGAGACCATCTTTGAATGCTAAGAGGAGAGGCCGGAGAGGAGAAAGCCATGTTGGGAAGTCCCACATCGCCTAAGTCTTGAGTTGGGCATGTCTTCATATACAAGGATTTTCAGTCCTTTGCTGTGTTTTCTTCATCGAAAAGCACCCTACCTTCCCAAGCAGTGGAGGAGCTTGCTCAACAAACCAAGAGGGATTGGACTACCCTCGTTCGGTCAGGTGTTCTTTGCTATAGACGCCACCAAGAACTATTTAGGCCTTCCACCTATCAGCTTAAGCTTTTGGGTTGGTATATGATTTCTTACATGGTATTAGAGCGGGTTCCGGTCCCGTCGTTCTTGTATAGCCCATGTGGCTCATGTCATTCTTGTGTAAACCACGTGGCAGGCCCGTCCATGAAATCTGTTGGGCCTGCACATGAGGGGAAGTGTTGGGAAGTCCCACATTGCCTAAGTCCTGGGTTGGACTTGTCTTCATATACCTGTTTCGGCCTTCCACCTATCATCTTAAGCTTTTGGGTTGGTATATGGTTTCTTACAAGCCACTTCTTTCCAATTTCTCACAATAACATCAACAAAGATCCCTTTGAAAGAAGGTAGAGGAGATGGCCAACAAGCCGTAAGGAATTTCATCTTATCCCTGAGAAGATCCTCAATTAATGATTTATCATTAAAACATCTATTGTTCCTTTCTTACCAAATTACCCAAATAGTAGCCACGAAAGAAGTCCTCCATAAGATGCGGCCCCTACTATGACCCACCCCCATCTTCCAAACCTCGAAAAGCTAAGAGAATGGGCTGGAAGGACTCCAGTCATATCAAACCACCTGTAAACAGAATTCCAAAGGCCTTGGGCCACCATACAATTCAGAAAAAGATGGTCCACTGATTATGCGTCCTTCAAGCACATGGGACAAGCATTGACAATAACCATATTTCGACATCTAAGTTTATCTATCGTTAAGGTGCCTCAATGTAAAGCAATCCAAACGAAGGCTAGGACTTTAGGAGGAGCCTTGATCTTCCACGGCAAAGAAATAAGAGAATCATTGGAGTCCTCCCTGTTGAAAGCATCATAGAAAGAGGCAACAGAGAATGACCCATCTGTAGAGTAAGGCCAAATCCTCAAATCCCGACCATTCAACGAGAGATGGACGTCGTCAATAAGGGACAACAACGAACAAAACTGCATTTCTTCTACCACCAAGAGATTTCTTCTAAAGGTAGGTCTCCACCTAATCCTTCCATCATCATGCTCTACATAATCACAGACTAGAGCTCCACCATTTTTGGCAAAACGAAACAAATTAGGAAATTGAGTTGCTAGCATAGAGTCCCAAACCCAACTATCCAACCAAAACCGGATTCTATCACCCTTACCAACATGGTAGCGAATGAATTGAGTGAAGGGTTCCAAGACAAACAAAATCCCTTACCAAATCCCAAAACTCCGATGAGACCCACCATGCACCTCCCAACCCCCTTTGGAGATATTGTATTTGCAACTAATAACCTCCTTCCAAAGACCATTAGACGCATCTCCAAGGCGCCATAACCACTTAGCCAGTAGGGCTTGGTTCATTGCTTTAATGGGTCTAATGCCCAGGCCACCTTGAGCTTTGGGTTTGCAAACTAGAGACCACCTCACCAAGTGGAATTTTTTCTTAGTCCCAAACCATTGCCATAAGAAGTCCTACTGCACTTTCTCTATCCATCTAACAATCTCCCTCGGGCACTTGAACAAAGATAAGAAGTAGATGGGCAGACTAGAAAGAACCGATTTAATGAGAGTAATCCTCCCTCCAAAAGAGATAATTCATCTTACAAGAAGCCAGTCTCTTCTCAACCTTTCCACCACTGGGGACCACAATGATTTTGAGGGAGTTCCAATACACAGGAGCAAACCAAGATAAGATGTTGGCATCATTCTGACCTTACATCCAAGGATCCCAGCAAACTCACAGAGGTGAACTTCATGCACTCAACACCAATCACTTCACTTTTAAAGTAGTTAATCTTAAGACCCAAAACTGCTTCAAAGCATATTAAAATGGCTTTCACGTTTTGGACTTCATCCTCCTCCGCGTCACAAATGAAAATCATATCGTTGGCAAACTGAAGATGAGTGACTATAGGAGGCGAAGGGCATGGCTGAAATCCCTTAATAAGATTCTCACTAGCATTCACATCTTACATACGACTGAAAGCTTTTCCTATAATGACAAATAGAAATGGAGAGAGGGGATCCCCTTGGCGAAGGCCTCTCGAAGCAGGGAAGAAACCTTTTGGAGCACCATTTTTCAAGATAGAGATATGGGCTGAAGAAACACAGTCCATAATCCACCTCCTCCACCTTATCCCAAAGCCCATTCTACCCATTAGGTAGTCTAGGAAATCTCAATCTACCCTATCATAAGCTTTTTCCAGATCCAATTTACAGATCAGTCCCGGCCTTTTATGAAGATTCCTAGAGTGGAGGCACTCATTGGCTACAAGAACCCCATCAAGCATTTGTCTCCCCTGAACAAAAGGGTGAGTGGGCGAAATTAGATTCGGCAGCACCTTCTGGAGTCTACTAGCTAACACCTTAGCAAGGATTTTGTACACATAACCGATTAGATTAATTGGGCAGAAATCCTGTATGCAAACAACTCCAGACTTTTTAGAAATAAGCATGATGAAAGAGGCCCCTAAGTGCCTGGGGGGCTTACCCCTAAAATGAAATTCCTTCATAAAAGCAAATAAGTCTTCTTTGATATCTTCCCAAAACCTCTGGAAGAACGCCATAGGGAAACCGTCGGGCCTGGGAACTTCCCCCCATAAACACGGATCTCTTCTTCAGAGAACTCCCTTTCAAGCCAAGAGCCCTCCTGAAAGTCGAACACGTAGAAAGGCAAGTGGTATGGAATGGAAAGGATCCAAGAAAGTTAATGGTATGGAATGGAATGGATTCAACCACAGGAACTTGCCCTAAATGCTTGTTCTACAACAATCCAAATAGAATCAGAGACAGAAATATGAAATAATATTCGGTAGCTATTTGCCAAACTAAGCCCAAAGAAAACCGCTAATCTCGTAATGGAAACTAAATGTTATTAAAAGTAGTGGAAGATGTCCCTTTTTATAGTGACCCCCCCATATATAACTGCTTTCTTACTTGATTTTAGAAACAATCTTAGCCTCTCATCTGATAACACAACCAAACTAAGAACTATTACCACTGGGGTCTCCTAACTACATTTGGGTAAGAAAGAAAAATAGGACTCCTAAATGCATAGCTCTAAGTGACCCCATCAGAATGTGGAAATCTCCAACATTTGTCAATAGGTAATTGAATAACATACAGCATACCTGTAGTCATGTCAATCAGACCTCGATTGGCCCCTGATTGAAGCTCAGCTGGTTGGGGACATCATATACCGAGTGAGGGTGTGAGTTCAAATATCTATGAAAGCCCCCTACATGTCTTTTGGCATGTAAATATGGATTATACTAAAAGCACTCCAATGATTGCACTTGGCTAGTTAGCCCAATGCATGTGGACCATGGCTACTTCCTACTTGGCGAGCTTCATGCTTGCAACATCAGGTCTAGTCGGGACAGGTAGTTCCAAAGTCAACCATCTGGTTAGAAAATTATGCTTATTAGTTATTGCAATCATTTCCCTCTCTGCACCAATTTATAGTTTCAGCAAATATGCAAGCATATCAACTAGTAAATCCAATCATATAAATTGATGATTAAACGAGTTTATATATATGTATATATATATATATCAAACTTACCTAAAGGGAGGACCTTATAAGTCTACATACCTCACCATCATGCCCAGAAAGTAATGCAACTTTCTCTTCTGAAATCCTTCCATCTGTATCAGAATCCGAGACAAGATGCCATATCGCAATCCCTTTGCAAGTTGCAACAGCCACTACTTCATAAGGCCTACAGGAGGTTAACACTTCTATTACAAAACTATACCAGTCACCTACTTAAGTGTTTCTTCCTGGGCCAATGTAATAACTTGTAAAAGATGGGTTTGAAACAAACACTCCCATATACTTGAAAATTGAAACAGCTGCCTACCTGCCAATATTGGGTGCCCAAGCTACAGCATATACCCTATCACCTTTGTCTTCTGGTAAAGCCAATTCCGCTACTGGCAGCCACCGCTGATGAGCCTCATCAAATTCCCAAACCTGTGGGACAATAGTTTAAGAAACTGCTGCAACTCATTTATAAAACAGAGGACGAAAAAAATGGTAGTAAAAGCAAAACAGACTAACAAAGACAAGGTGTACGTAGTTAGGATGCTCCCGTCACAAACTTAAAAAATAAGGATAAAAAACAACATATCCTTCTGCTTTGGGTCAATGGACTAAACCAGGGGTAAAGGTGTAAACAAGCTAGCCACAGATGCCCACAACTACTTTATTTGAAATGAGGCTATTGGAATAAAAATTGTTGAGGACCAACTGATCAATCTTAATATTTTTACTAATAGATTTTACAAGTGATCAATATGAGGTTAGCCCAACTTCTAATGGAGCAAACTTTGTAGGGTTGATTCAACAGGGAGACATTTGTTTTAATTGGTTAGATTTTTCATGTGTGATGGTGGGCCTTGTTAGAGAGCATGAATTTTAAAAATGTTTGAGGCCCCACAATGGCGCACATAAAAAAAATCAGAATAGCTTAAAATTAATTTCCCTTTTACGGATAGGCTCTAGCCAAATCTCATTCAAATGGGGATGGGCCTGCTGTCATGAATTGTTGCCCCCTTTTATCGCTATTAGATTGATTATTTTTGGGAAATCTTCAATTAGAGTGAAACTTTATCGAAATTCCCTTTTTACGGATAGGCTCTAGCCAAATCTCACTCAAATGGGGATGGGCCTGATGTCATGAATCGCTGCCCCCTTTTATCGCTATTTGATTGATTATTTTTGGGATATCTTCAACTAGAGTGAAACTTTCATAGGCCACATGAGAGGGGGAATTACTTTGATCAGTTTGGGTTTTCATGTAGGTGGGCCCCATGGTGGGGCTCACAAAGTAGCAAGTTCGTAAAGTCACATACATGAATGTAACGAACGAGTAATACGTGGTTACAATGAGGAACTCATGATACTGCTTCATCAAGTACAAACTATAAAGAAAGAAAGAACCTAAAGTTATATTATGCAGACTAGACATTTGGACACTTCTATTATGTTAATACCAAGCCACAGTCTTGCACATGTGAACCGTATGCCAATTTGTTCAAAGTACTCTAGCGCATGTGAATTGTATGCCAAATCAATTAAAGTATGACTATCTAGCACATGTATCTCAAAGCATAAATGTAAAACAATGAGGCATAATAGAGATAAGAGGCACACAACGATTTATAGTGGTTTGGTCCATGACCGACGTCCACTCCGAAGCAAACCACACACCAATGGTTCCTTGGCTTCCACCATTAGAGGTTTTCAAAAGGTTCGCCTCAAAAACATTTACACCTAGTTTTTTGAGACGGCGGTTCAAGCACTAAGGTCTACTCCACCAGCACCAATTTTTTAATACGGTGGTTCAATCGCAAAGGTCTACTCCACCACTCTATTTTTTTATAGTGATTCGATCGCACAGGTTTGATCCACTTTACAATGATAAAAGAAACAATAAACAAGAACGCTTGCCTTTTGTAGGCGAATCTAACTTGATGCGCGTTTGGTGAAGCTTGAACTTGAACTCCAAGCTTTGACTCCTTGCTAAGCTCCTTGGTGATGAAGATGCTCTAATTGTGCTCAACCAAGTGAGGAAGGAGGTTTAGAACTAGGGTGATCAAGATATACCAATGGGGTTAGTCCACTCCCTAAAAAAGGATCTTTCCACAAGACACACTTTGATGAGCTTTGAGTGCTCAAAGAAGTGCCCATGAGGTTCTTAGAGCGTGTGGAACATGGTCTTGAAGGTCTAAGAGATGTTTACCTATATGGAGAAATATAACTTCAAAACTTTAGATCCTACTTCCACTAATCTCTCTCTCTCTCTCTCTCTCTCTCTCTCTCTCTCTCTAGCCTTGAATGCTCTTAGATCTAACTATCAAATCCTACGAGAGTGAGTGGAAGAGGATTTTGAGGTCTCTAAAGGGGTTTAATTGAGAATTAGATCGTGGTTAAAGAGGGCTCTCAAAATCGCATGCATTACAGCCATTGAAACGACCTCAAGTATATATAGAATGGCTCAAAACGGCTAGTATACAGTTAGCCATGATCAACCAACAGTTAGGTGCAAATCCCAACGGCTAGTTTGGCTTCCGAGTCAAAACTGCCTTTTATTCTACGGCTAGCCTTACGGCTTGCCCAAGGATGGCCTACGGCTAAGCTCGCCATAGTGCAAAATGGCCCAAAACTAGCTTGCTAGAAAAGCTCGCTGAAGAAGAGCTACAGTGAGCTTCTTCGGCACTTTACGGCAAGTCGTAAGGCACCAGAATTGAGCAACTCAACTGCCCAGTTAAGCCATTTTAACCCTATTGATCTAACTAGTTAGTTTAAGGGTTTTAGGGGCCTATTCTTGGTTTGACTAAGGTCTCATTTACCTGAATAAGTTGGCACAAATTGGTACACATCTTGATGTATCTTTGGCCTTCCAATACTTGAATTCATGGACTTGAACTTGATCACCCTTGTTGAAGCTTCCAGAAGCAAGGTCTTCGACTTAGACACAGAATTGATAACCGAGGGAGGTGTAGATTTGACTATGGCACTAAGATCCACTTAAACCATCCCGCTTCTTTCCTACATTCGACATCATCATCAATCTCTCTATCGTAACTAATTATTGAGCCAAGGTTATAGAATGAGTCTCTTTGTGGTATCTCATGTGTTTTAATTCTTACAGCAGTTTCAACTCTTTGTATATGCACGCTAAAGTTGCAAACAATAAGTCTTGTATTTATAAAGCTTATTTTAAACCCTTTGGATTCTAAAGCCTCCCACCATCTCTCAAGTTTTGCATTCGCACCATCTCTTGATTCATCCACCAACACTAAATCATCTGCAAATAACATACACCAAGGTACCTCCTCTTGAATATGAGAAATTAACTCATCCATTATCGGTGCAAAATGATAAAGGCTTAGGGCTGGCCCCTAATGCAAACCTATGGTCATTGGGAACTCACCTATCTCTCTACAAGTAGTTTTCACACTCGTTATCGCTCATTCATACATGTCTTTAATAATTTCCATATAACTTCTTAGAACCCACCAAATGAAATTACTAGGTACCCTATCGTAAGCTTTGTCTAGATCAATGCAGACCATAAGCTGATTTTTCATCCACTCAACATTTTTCCATTAATTGCCTAAGTGAGAAATAGCTTCCATCAGTGACCTCCCTAGAATGAAACCAAATTGATTTTCAAATATCTTGGACTTCTTTCTAGGTCTTTGATCCATTGCTCTCTCCCATAGCTTTGTAGTACAACTCATAAGTTTAACCCCACGAGAGTTGGTACATTTTTGTATCTCTCCCTCAGTCTTATATATAGGTACTACAACACTTTTTCTCCATTCATCTAGCATTTTCTCTGTCATTAATAACTTATTCAAGAGCCTAGTTAACTACATCCCCCTAATTTCTCCTAAGCATTTTCAAGCCTCTATCGGAAGGTCATCTAGGTCCGTAGCCTTTCCTGACTTCATTTCTTTCAACGTTTTCTTCACTTACACAGTTTCACCACCCTAATTTTGCGGAAAAAGGTATGTTGTGATAACAAAGTATCATCACTTATTCTTATGCCTCCTATATAGTCTTCAGTTAAAAGTTTGCTAAATATTCTCTCCACCTTTCTTTGATATTGTTATCCTTCACTAAAACCTTTTGGTTTTTTATCTTAATACATTTGACATGATCTAAATCCCTACCTTTTATTTCCCTCATTTTTGCAAGTTTATAAATATCCTTCTCCCGTTCCTAACCTATTATATAGGCCATCATATTCTTTGAACTTTGCATCACTTGCTACTTTCTTAACTTCTTTCTTTACCTTCTCATACATTTCATAGTTTTCCATATTCCTAGTCTCTTGCCAAACATTGTAATGTCCTTCCTCCCAAACAGTTTCCAGAACCCCTACACTCACGACCAGGTTTCTTTATTATAGTATCATTTCCCTTTTGACTCTCCAAGCACCTGTTTTGAAACCTTCCTCATACAGTTAGCCATTTGATCCCACGTTGCTGTAGTTTCTCCCTTAAAATTCCATTTTCCCTCCTCAATCGCTTTATCCTTAATATTGTTGCTCTTTCTCCTCCCAATCCCTCCACCTTGTTTAAGGGCACATTTTATTTACTACCCCTCTTTTTACTTCAAATGCAAATATCTAACACTACTAGCCTATGTTGTGTGGTCAAACTCTCTCCTAGAATAATCTTACAGTCTTTACAAACCAATTGGTCATGTTTTCTACTTAGAAAAAAGTTTATCCAACTCCTGTTAGTTCCACTTATATAGGTAATTAAATGCTCCTCTCTTTTGAAAAATAAGTGTTTCTTATTACAAGGTCAAATGCTAATGTAAAATCCAAAAGGGTGTCTCCTAACTCATTCTTTTCTCTAAATCCTTGTCCTCCGTGCACTCTCTCATGCCCTCTATTATCCTTTCCTACATGCCCATTTAAGTCCCCTCCTAGAAAAATCTTTTCACTACAAGGAATTTCTCATTATAAACCATCAATGTCCTCCCAAAATTGTCTCATGACACTTTCATCTAATCCTACTTGGGTGCATACGCATTAATGATATGAATTATATCTTCCTTTAACATTAGGTTAATTACTATAATTCTATCACCCAACTTCTTTATAGTACGAACAATTTTTTTCCTGCAAATCCTTATATACAACTATACCCACTCCATTTCTTGCATTGTTCTTTCTTATATAGTCAAGTTTATAACCATGAGTGAGCTCCACATTGCTCTGTTGTTCAGTAATAGCTCAAACTTTTGGTGCTTCTGGTTATTAACATGGTACATGTGTTCAAATCCCTGGGGACATGTTTCTGTCCATGTTGGTCATTTGGCGTGTTTCCGTCCACGTGCGGAGCCCCACACATGAGGAGGGCTATCAAGACCCTTTGATATACATTGTTCTATCGTTCACTAACAGAACAAGTTTTTGCTGTTTCTGGTTTTTGACATCCTTAACTTATTCCCTTTCCACTGTGTCCCCTTTATAAAGGATACACTAACTCTTCTTCTTTTCATTACCTTGACCAACTCCATGCTCTTGCCTGTCAAGGTTCCTATATCCCAAGTAGCAAGTTGAACTTTTTTTCCTTAACAATAGCTTCTCAAAAAAATTTCAAAGCTGGTTGCATCCAATTATTATACTTAATGTGTTCTGAAAAAACCCACAATACACGTATCTTATCACTATTGTTCACTCAATAAATCTACACTATACTTAACCACCTGGATTTTTTTAACTAAAAAGGTATGTTGACTAATAAGATGGATGTTTCCTGACCCAACCAAAAAAAAAAAAAAAAACTGTTACAATTGATTTGTAGAGTGACAGGAAAAGATAAAATTACCTGTCCATAAAAGAAGCATGAACACTGCAGCAATCATTTTGGGTAAAGAGGGAGTTTCCCATTCTTCTACTGCCTTTTTGTTTTCTTAATGTACAGGTTAGATTGCTTTTATTCTTGTAGGGCGGGTGATATTTCTCTTGTACTACTGTGCTGCCCTAATTAAATTTGGTTACACTTCCAAAAAAAAAAAAAAAGTAAAGAAAACAGAAAACAGAATTACTTAGGTGTTGCCAGTACAAGTAACTAGAAAGGCGCAGCCATGTTACTTGGAAATTGGAATAAAATAATTAACTGTGACATGCGAGTTGTGGAGCGGCAGAGAATGAACAGCTGCGTAGCATAGTTATTAATTTCGTACTGTTTCAGCCAAAATGGCTGAAAATTTTTGTTTCGGTCAAGTGGCCGAAACGAAATTTCACATAAAGCTCTTCGTTTTAAATTTTGGCCCATTTCAGCCGTAATTTCGGATTTCGGTCAAATTTCAGCACAAAAACCACATTTCAACCAAAAAGACATTTTGCATAATTAATTATGTTTTTTATTTTTTTAGTTTTTATACATATTATTCTTTGTATTTCTTATATTTCCCCAAAATGTAATTCACAGAAGTTTTACTAGAATGGATCAAATCCATATTTATTTATTTTATTTTTATTTTTGTTTTTCTACATATATATTATATTTATATATTCCCGAAATGTAATTCCAAAAAGTTTCGCCGAAATTCCAAATTGGCTGAAACTTTTCATTTTGGAGGCCTGACCGAAATGGGGTCCGAAACGATATTGACAACTATGCTGAGTAGAGAAATAAAACCCATAGTGGTCACTACAAATAAATTAGAAAAGACATCAATGAGGATTAAAAACTGAAATCTAGTGTTCGTTTTTCGGTTATATCAGTGAGGATTAGATACGTGGGAGTAAAAGAGGGAGGAAATTTGTATCAATGGGTTTTGAACCTACAAGTCACAACCAACTCCAATATCACAAAAAGTCCATTTCAAAGCCATACAGTTTAGTTGGTACTAAATCTAAATAATATGGAATTTATCAACAAATAAAGAATGGTATTCTATAAATACATCCGCAGATAACAAAGCAATATTTGAGGAGATTTACATACCTTGGCAGAATTAAATTGAGGTAGGTCAGAATTAAAACCCAAAATAAAACTTGATTGTTGGCTTCCACTTCTTTGTTGATTCCACGCAATGGATGCAGACAAACAAGCTAGTTTCCCAAATCTAGATGTTGAATCAGTAACATTCTGAAACTCAGCCTGTCAAAAAAAGAATTGTTGTCAACAGAAATTAAGTACACACCATGGCACAAGAACCAGGCACTCGTTTTTCTTGTTTGTCTTCTTCTTTCTCTAATTGATACCACCTATGTATTGCCTAGCCAAATTTCCAAGTAGGAATACAGTATGTGATTTTTCATTTTTTTCCAGGTAGGGGTGAGGTAAGATAATCTCTCTCTCTCTCTCTCTCTCTCTCTCTCTCTCTCTCTCTCTCTCTCTCTCTCTCTCTCTCTCTCTCTCTCTCTCTCTCTCTCTCTCTCTCTCTCTCTCTCCCTCCAAAATATCTGTATGTTATTGGCAATTGCAGCCAATATGTTCACATAACAGTCAGTATCGACTGATAAAAAAAGAAAAAGAGTCATGTCATACTACACATTTCAAAGGAATCAGAAGAGGAGGGCTAAGAGTTGTGTAAGGACCCGACCCCAGATATTATATTTAAATAATATTTAATTAATTTAGTTAATAAATAATGAATTTAATCAATGCATAGAATTCGGCCACCATTGGATCATATTTTTAGAGGAGATCCACTGTGGATTGTGAGTTCAGAGGAGATCTACCATAGGAATATACGATCATGCTTCCATCATAAATCAATGGTCAGATCAATCCATGCCACGTCCCAAGTATTAGTTGAAGACCCCACACTCGAATGATTAGAGTAGAAGGCCCCATCTGCATAACATCAGGAAGGCCCCACCCTGTGAAGATGCAAATGGGTTGCTATTAGGAGTTTGTTGAGCCCATAAAACCCAATTTGTTGGGACAACCAGCTTTAGGATCTTTATTTAATTATTTCTTCATGTTTGGTTTTAATTGCAATGTGAGAGTATTATTTAAGACTTAAGAGTGTTATACTCTTAGCCATAGATTGCTTTCAGTGGCCTGATATTAGATCTAGGGTCGGTGTTCTTTTTATTATATATAGCATTGCAAAGCCTTCTTGGTTTGTTAACCTAATGAATGAAAATTGCTACGATTTTGAGAAATCTCCTGTTGGTGCACCGTGCTAATCCAAGATGAGTTCTTATTGTCTTTTATTCTTGTCATTATTGGTTTTTGTCCTCCAATTTCTAAATCTCAACCTCTAAGTCATATCTTTCACATCCCATCCAGCTGCCAAAACATCTAGAAGCCATAACGTAAGAAGCATCAAATCAACCAATCATCAACCATGACATTTCCCAAAACCCTATCCCATTTCATCGACCATACCTAAATCCAATTACCCATAATCCCAAATACCAATGACCGAACCCCAAAACCCAAGTTCCACTGTTGCACACAAGTTGGAAAGTAAAGTCCTAATCCATTAGCAGAACTAATGGTAGTTCAAAGGATTAGTATTAATGCATTTAGGAAAGCCAATTGTAATAGGAAGCTTTCATTAAAGAGTCTATATAAACATTGTATGCCCATACAAAGGTTCATTCTCTCATTCTCCTTTACACAACTAGAAGGAAAGGTTATCCAAAAAACAAACGATAAATTTCTTATTTCAAGAATTTAGTATTTTTAGTAATTTACTACTACTGGAAACCCATATATAGATCATAGAATTTGGACATCATATCCAAAGGTTAGAAACAACGCTAGTCGGATGTTCAAGAGGGGCAAAACTGTAATTTTTAGAAAAAATATAGAAAGAGTTCAGCCCAAATTTCGAGGTCAAACGATGTCAGAACTCAAACATCTTTGATCCTATGGCTTCATCTCTAGTAAGAGATCCATATATAGATCATTGAATTTGGACATCATATCCTAAAGTTGGAAACAATGCAACGTCGCCACCAAAATCTGCCTAATTCTATAAATGGCCAGAATTGATGTAATCAAAATTTGTGAATAAAAATGGGTAGATTTTGTTGCAATTCAGATTACATTGTATCCACATTTTCGTGCTTAATTACTTCCCTAGGAGATGTAAATGGGCAGAACTGATGTAATCTGAATTTGTGAATGGAACCCCGCATCCCCAATTAATTCTAACAGTGAATGGGGTTGCAATAGACCAAATCTAGGTACCCTACTTGTCTAGTATAGATTGTGAATGGAACCCCGCATCCCCAATTAATTCTAACAGTGAATGGGGTTGCAATAGACCAAATCTAGGTACCCTACTTGTCTAGTATAGATGCTTTTGAGATATTGAGACTGGTAAGGACTACTCAAACTAGAACATGGAATATGATGGAACTTGCTAGTACTTAAGAGTAGCTCACTAAATGAATCTTGTTTGTCTAGTAATGTGTCTAGTTGGAAACTTTGGTCGAATCATGAGTCAGCACCACTAAGCTATTTAAATCTAAAATGGCTGGAACACTGCAATGTGAGGATTCTGGATTATTTAAAAGTTACAACTAACTATAGATTAGCCTTGCTGGAAGTGACCAATTGTCACTTATGGTACCATACCTAGACTTGATGGCCATAATTAAATTCCTATAAGGTATCTTTGGGTATCGGTCTAATCTTGTCTCATTTTGTTCCCTGCCACATTTATATGAGGGCTGATTGTATCAAGTGGCAAATTAGCCATGTGGATGGCCAACCTTGCTTAGGAAGTTCAATTATGTTTTTAGACTTGTCTTGATGATTCCTATAATGATGTGTAATAACTCTTGAATAATCCTGCTTTGTTAGACTTACCCTTGAACTCTTCTGATTTATCCCTGTCATTAATTATAAACTGAGATTGAATGGAACATATTGATGGTATGCTGGCAGGGTTTTTTTCATAAACCTAACCCATTTCCTTGGCAGTCTTAGGTTAGGAAATAGAAATCGTTAATTACGATGCAAATACGGTAGAAAGGGAACCACAAGAGAAAAAAGAGTAGAGTGCGGATGACGTAGTCTAGAGACATCAAGAATGCTTCACCAAAACCTTTAGTGTCGCTTTAGTTTCTTTCAAAGTTTAATGATTGATTAGAAAGTTGAAGCTAGTTAATAAATTAGGATTTATTACTACTTATGCTCTGTTATGAATGTTGGGTAATTAATAATTGAAAAAAGACTACAGAAGGAGAGAGAAGGGCACCAGGAAAACAGTTCTCTCTCTCTCTCTCTCTCTCTCTCTCTCTCTCTCTCTCTCTCTCTCTCTCTCTCTCTCTCTCACTATCATTATCATCAAAGCCTAGTCCAAACCTAGTCCAAACTATGTTACATGAATTCTGCTTTGTCATTTCAATCTTCTTCAAATCTAACATTACTACTTCCATTCTTGCCCTCTTTGGCGAACCGCTTTTCCTTACGGGGGCCATCAACCTATATAGTTAGAGAGAAAATTTTCACAAAGCTAATATAAGGGGTGATGGTTATTTTGAGTGGTATGGATTTTAGATATGGACTAAATTGACGGAATTGTAAAATTATAAAGATGGGCCTAGATTAAACGGTTCAAGACTAAATAGGAATACATGATGTTAAAACTAAGGGAGAATGATGTTTTGGTTTATAGTACATTATACAGATCCACGGTAATGGGCCAAAGAGTTAAACAGAAGACTGTGTTTGGTTCGGCTCACTAACAGGGTTTTTTGGGCTTTTTGATTTTAAAAAGCATAAAAGTTGTTTGAAGTTCGTTTGGTTATCACACTTTTAAAAGGACTTACAGAAAAGTAAAAGCTAAATTTCTCTTTTTGAGTAGGCAGCCTTGAACCCACTTCACAATGAAGAAGAGCTTATTTGCTTTTGCGGGCAGCTAGCATAAGAGTGGCAAGAACAGTTACAAGAAATGGAGGTTTGACGGGAAACGAAGGTTTTTTTTCGAAGACCTGGCCATGTTTCTCTTTTTTCACTGTCATGTTTTTATGTTCTCCTGCAACATAGAAACGAAGAAGAAGAAGACCGCAAGAGGTCTTTCTCTTTGGACTCAGAAACCAAGGTCATATTTTTTTTTTGTTTTATGCAAGTCTACTCTAAGCTGAGCCGCATCAATCTCTTCAGCCGCTGAGGGGAAGTAAGTAAAGGCAGATTCCACAGCTTAAGCCTAGCCATGGCCAAACTGAAGCTGAGCAGGTTGACCATATCAGCAGGTTTTGCCTGTAGCGACTGTGACAGCAGGCAAAGCTTTGTCTGCTGCTCGATGACTTGTGATGCTAGTAGCTGGGGGCCTAGGGAAATGTGAAATTTGCTCTGGGTTTTTTCTTGCTGCATGTTGGTTATCTATGGTAGCCGTAGGGCATAGAACACCAACGACAATAATGAGTGAATTGTGGGGTCCATTAGTAGTAGCCATGCAACCCAAGCAATCAATGCATATGTTCCATATTCCAAAAACTTCTTGCTGCTTATTGGCTATCTATGGTAGGGCATATGATACCAACGACAACAATTAGTGAATTGTGGGGTCCATAAGTAGTAGCCATGCAACCCCAGCAATCAATGCATATGTTCCATATTCCAAAAATACACACATAGAAGATGTCTTCTACTATTTTAGATGAAGGCAACGGTAATAAATTTAAGTTTTTTTAGAAGTTAGTTTTTTAACAGATTGCTAAATCTCAGTGGCTTGAGTTTTGTGTTTGACTTGGGACCCACATAAATTTGCACAATCTGGTTTTATGCAGGCCTTCCTATTTACCTACAAAGATTCTCTATACTGTGTAATTTATTTTTTTACAGATTAACGCATATTATTTAATTCTTATATGGAAAAAGTAGATTTCTGTATGTCCAACCAAACAACCATTCATGCTTTTGCAAATAATAAGTAATTGCAAAAGTTGAGCTAACCAAGCAACATTCTCTCATAAGAAGCCATCTGAGAAAAGTATATTTTCTAAAGCAAAATTTAGAAAAGCATGGTTGGCTTTTAATGAGCCCAACCAAACACACCCAAAGATATTTGAAAATTAAATTGGTTTTATGCCAGGGAGGTCAACTATAGAAGCTATCTTCTCACTTAGATAATTAACGGAAAAATATCATGCGAAGAGGAATTGAAGCCCAAGAGATACCACAAAACTCACTTTGAGGATGATATAGTGTTGGAGGATGAATTAAGAGACGGAGTGAAAACAAAACTCAAGAGATGGCGAAGGGCTTTAGAATCCAAAGGCATTAAAATAAGTCGTACAAAGACAGAATAAAAGGATTGCAACTTCAGTGAGCATTTACAAAGAGCTGAATCTACTATGAGAATTGAAGCCTAAGAGATAACACAAAGAAATTCATTCTGTTACCTAGGCTCGATAATTAGCAAGGATAGGAAGATTGATAATGATGTCGAACATAGGATAAAAGCAGGATGGTTGAAGGGGAGAATTGCTTCTGGAGTGCTTTGTGACCGACGAATTCCAATAAGATTGAAGAGGAATTTTTATAAGATGGTGACTAGACCAGCTAAACTCCGCCAGTTTTTTATTGCCAGTTCCAAACCAGGGTAAAGGAGGGTTGTATTAGGTAGGTTGACAGTGGGCATAAAATAATGTCACAATCCAAACATGAATTGTGAGAAAACAACATTCTGAGATCATGCTAGGGCATTCCCCGCTTTCAGCGCCGCATTGTAGCACCGTTCGGTTGCAGACTTGCAGTAAAAAGTGGGCAAAGGCTACCATACCATTTTGGATGAGTGTGGCTAAAGAAATCAGTGCAGTAGCAGAAGAAGAGGAAGATTTTCCTTGCTACTTAGAATATAGGAACCTTGAAAAGAAAAAATACATAGTTAGTCGAGGTAATGAAAAGAAGAAGATTTAGTGTGCAAGAGCATGGAGTTAGTCAAAGTAATGAAGAGAAGAAGAGTTAGTGTAGCAAGTCTATAGGAGAGAGTGGAACGGGGATAAAGCTAAGAAGCTCATTGATGGTTATAAAGTTTTTAATGCAGGAAAGAACAATACAAGAAATGGAGTGGGTATAGTTGTACATAAGGATTTAAAAGAGAAAATTGTGGGGGTAAAGAAATTGGGTGATAGAATTATAGCAATTAAACCAGTGTTAGAGGAAGACATAATTCACATCATTAGTGCATGTAAGGCCCCCTACCCCAATCATGTTTTTCTTTTTTGTTAATTAGTAGGGCCTAGTTGGGTAATTAGCTAGTTTTAGGGGTCAGAATTGAAATTAGAAAGCTTTGGGAGAGTTTGGACCTAGAAGGGCATACTTGTAATTATCGAATAGCATAGGGGGTTATTTCATAAAAGACCCCATTTGATGTGGGTCCTAGACAACTTGAACTTGGGAATTATACTCTCTACTACTCGTCCCTTGTATTTAGAACCAACTTGTTGTGCTCAATTTCATAAAAGACCCCATTTCCCAATAACCACTTGGGCCAAGGACTTTCTTATTATTACCAAAAACTAACTAAAACTATATATGCTTTCCCTCCAAGTCATTTCATGTCATTCCTCTTTTAACTACAACGAACACAAACCACACCCCCCCCCCCGCCCCCCCCCCCCCCCCCCCCCCCCAAAAGCAAGAAAGCTAGATCTCATCAATCCGCTAGGAGGCGCAAAGCCAAGCATCTGGATCCCTTGATTATCATCTCCTTCACAAAGATCTTCTTTCCCTTCTCAATTCTCTTGGTTGGATCTCAATTGGTGAGCAAATTCGGTCCCAAACCCTCTCAATTGATGCTCAGTCCTGTGATCCACATGACACGTTAGCGCTGCCCTAGATCCTCAATAAAAATAGATCAATCTCTCAAGGGATTGATCGAATCCAAAAGATGAATTCAGCCACTAGGGCACACTCACAATATTGGTAAACACCATAACTGAAAGAGAAAACTAAGAAATCTTGAATTAATTGAAATAAGCATTGCATTACAATGAGGCCTAATCATCTTTATATAGAGGAGTAGGCTTGATCCTAAGCAATCTATATTTTATAATATTAAAGAAGTCTAAACAAAATAGGAAATTGGCTAATCCGAATCAACTAATAAAATTAGAAATAGTTCCCTGGTAAAACAAGGAATAAAATAGAAATAGGATAGAAAAAGGGAATGCCACAGTAGCAATCAGTCTAATTAGGCCTGTGGGCTAAACCCAATGGACCAGGTTGACCCAGTTGCCTTTTGGGCCTAGTACTGGTCCAGGCTACATCACATATTCACATGTCCATGTCATATGCTGTATCCATGAAACATCTGGGCAATGTAGGTTAGATATTGTGATTCGCTTCATTCATATGCTTCTCATGTAAAAAGAACCAACCATAGTCAATATATATCTGGTAGCATATTGAATGATGCATAACAAAATAACAACATGGAATCAATTTTAGTGATTTACCTGAAGTTGCCACCTATTGAGTTCTAAAGGTTCAAGGAGTTCATACACCTTCACAAGACCATCAGAGTAGGCCACAACCTACAAAATACTCATAGAGACATCCATAATGAGTTGAATATTAAAGCTTAGCTTATATCCTCAAATAATTTCAAGCAATACAACATATGACGCTCATGTTTAAAATTTCAGTAGGCTCAACAAAATAATAACTAGCCACACAAGTGAAATGCCTAATCACATTTTCTCTTAAATCATAGTCAGGTAATAAACATAGCACTTCACAACAAACCATCAAAGATTGATCTAGACATATATTAATAATGAATGTGCACTCTGAAGATTGTTAGCACTCACTGCAAACATGTAATTGAAATTCCAAATTGAAGATTTAGGAAACATAGGATTGAGATGAAGTATCTATTTATTTATTGCTTTAAATTTGAGTTTGTAAATACAAGTAACTAGGTGAAAAGGACATTAATAAAGATTTGGAAAGTAGCATATAAATAACAGGCAGCGAAAGAATATAACCCACGATAAGGATGAGTTGTAAAATAGATATCACAAAGCAAACCCCATACATATGGGACAAGGCTTCGATTATGATGAAGATGATGATAATATTAAAATTTTACAAAATTATTTGCAAACCCCAGAAATTAAAACAGTAAATACTAGTTGTACTAACCAATTTCAAACTTGTTAAACAAACTCCAAATTGAAGATCTAGTGCTTGACTTTTGTTGCTTTCAAAGAGTTTGCAGAGCTTCCATGTAAGAGGTTGAGTATCTAGAAGAAATGACAAAGAAAGCATTAAGTTGAGAAACTTTAGCATTAAGTTGAGAAACTTTATGTATTCGATCAAACAGCGCTCTGAGTAGAGTTATTTGTGACGCATCAATTCTAAAATTTTTACCAACAAATATGTTCGTTAGTCACAATGGAAACAGATTGCTAACAGAAGATGCAGCAATGGGAAAATAATGTCCAGATCCTTGTCAAAAGTGTAATGGATAGTTTATTAGGAAACTCTTAGCAGTCACAAATTGGTCAAAATAAAGCTACACTTAAAATTCAATACAACCTTGTGATTCCAGAACATTCGAATTATAGCTAACAATTTTAATTACTTTATCTTTGCATACCATATCATTAGAACTATCTGTAGAAGATAAATCATAACATAAAGAGGCCCATCTAGGCCCAAGTAGAATGTCCCAGGTGTGGGATTGTATTGAGTAATATACAGCCTGTCAAGTATAATATCTCATAGATTTACTTCCATGTATAGTGATTTACATTCTTTATTCTTTATATTCTGATTGTAATTACTGCTGATTAACTGCATATGATTAGGGTTAATTTGATTATAAAATGGTTGGTCGATCCTCTCTCTCTCTCTCTCTCTCTCTCTCTCTCTCTCTCTCTCTCTCTCTCTCTCTCTCTCTCATTATGCTCTTTTATATCATAACATGGTATCATAGCTCAAGGTTCTGAGAGATTTTCTTCATTCTGAGAGACTTCATTAGTCTATGAGTTTTCCCAACCATCATCGAGTGCTTCTCCCTAGTATCTCTTCGTTCTACTCTTCTCTCTGCTGACACTGCCTAGAGCACCTCTAATCAAGGTGGCCCACCTCTAATCAAACACTTGTAGCCAGCAACCTACATGGTGATGATCGACTGTTCTTCAAAGTTATTTTGAAGATTTTTCTGGATTTTTTTATCATCCGTTAAGGTGCTGTTCACCCTCTTCTTCATCTAGCGACTGTGACTGCTTTTTCTCAAAAGGATTTAATCACAACCGTACAGATTTGTGGATATGTATCCAAATCCTATCAAACTTGGCCTAGAGGACACACTTTTGATCTCTTCCAGGATGATGTCCTCTGATCTGTGATTGGACCACATTGTGGGGCCCACACACCTCTCCTGCACAGAAACTCAAGGTCGTCTGGCTCTCTTTTGTGTCTATTATGTGGCAAAATCTGCTGAATCCATATCTCAGCCATTACAACTGCTTCCTTCATGCTTGGTGAGTCAACTCATCTCATATTACTTCTTTTTATCAATTGTGATTGGTTCTTTCTCTGCTGCTGGACTGTTTTGAGTCAATTGTGATTGGTTCTTCTTCTACTATTAGACTGTTTCGTTCCTTCTCTACTACTGGACTGTTTGAGTCAATTGTGATTGGTTCTTCCACTACGGTTGAACTGTTTGGTTCTTTTCTGCACCTGTCTAGCTTCCTGAGTTGTGTGGTCTCTCTCTCCTTCTGCGGGATTTGAAAATAATGGAAAATATGATGTTATTCTAGTTAAATTTAATGGGAATAATTATATGGCATGGTCTTTTCATCTAAAGAATTTTGAAGAAGGCCAAGGACTGTTTGGTTAATCTTGATGGATCGATAACTAAACCTACTACTACAAGTACTACTGACACAAAAGCATTATCCACCTGGTCTAAAGAAAATGCTAAGGTAGTCACTTAGATTCTTAACTCAATTGATCCTTCTCTTGCCATTGCTCTTCAAGCATATACTGCCGCAGCTGATATGTGGGCTCATCTCAAGAAAGTTTATCATCAAACTAATTAAGCCCGCAAATTTCAATTAGATAGTGAAATTGCTAAATTCAGTCAAGGCGATAAATCTGTGCAGGCACACTTCAATGGATTTCTCGCCTTATGGACTAAAAGGGATGCTATGATTATTTACACTGTCTCTTCTGGATTTCTGTCTGAGGCTCTTAAATTACAAGAGGAAACTCACATCAACCAGCTCCTTATGAATCTTAGACCCGAATTTGAATATGTTCGGTTTGCTCTCATGAATAAAGAAGCCTCTGCAAACCTGGATACATGCTTCCAAGAAGCCCTTCGAGAAGAACTTCGCCTAAACTCACAGCGTGCCATTCTTGAAGAACCAAAGGCCTTCCTAGCTCCTCTTCCGACTGATTCTGCTCTTTTGGCAACCCCCAATCAGAAGCCTGCTCAATGCTATAAATGCAAAGGCTTCGGTCATATTGCCAAGAACTGTCGTAAGAAATTGATTTGCAGATATAGCAAACGCTCTAGTCATCTTATTGATGACTGTCGCAGCTTACAGAGAAAGAATGGGCCCCAGCAGAAACAGAATCCTTCCAACTTGCCCAGACAGAATGCTCCAGCTGTGTTACAAGCTCAAGCACGTTTCCCCTGATATGGGAAGCACCTCTTCTAGGGCCATATCCATGACTCCTTCCCAGATTCAAAAACTGATTCAGAACACGGTGACCTCCGCATACGCATCTATGGGCTTTAATGGTGGTCGGTATCAAACTCATTCTCCTATAGCATTTCCTGTTTTTCATTCTTCAGTCTCTCTGTCTTCATCTATCACCCCATCCACATGGTTTCCAGATTCAGGAGCATTGAACCACATGACTTCTGTAGAAAGTAGCTTTACAAACTCTCACCCTTACCTTGGAAAAGACCAAATAACTACTGTTAATGGAGACCAATTAACCATTTCTGGGATTGGTGCCATTATTTTATCTAGTGTCTCTGACCAGTCCATCAACCTTCCCAATGTCTACTTCGTTCCCAAATTAGCAGCTAATCTACTTTCTATGGGACAACTTATTGATGATGGGTACAGTGTTAACTTTTCTTCCACTGGTTGTGTCATACAGAGGCGGAAAACTGGGAAGTTGATCGCGATAGGGACTAAACATGGTCGACTATTTCTGCTGGACATTAGACATTATTCCCTCTTTTCTTCCTCTTCTCCTAATTTCAATAAATTGTGGACTGTCTGGCATGGTCATCTTGGTCATGAGAACAATACTTATTTACTTTCTTTGTTTAAAATTGGTTGTTTAGAACCTACTATTGATAATAAAATGAAGTCCTCTTTACTTCAATCAAAGTGTGAAACGTGTTGCTTGAGTAAGATTCATATTTTGCCTTTTCCTATTCATCGTTCTCGTGCATCATCATCTTTTGACATTATTCACACTGATGTTTGGGGAATTGCACCCACATTGAGTGGACAGGGTTTAAGTATTATGTGACATTTATTGATGATCATTCTCGTTTCACTTGGATTTATTTCATGCATTTCAAATCTGAAGTATTTTCTCTTCTCCAAAAGTTTTACAGTATGGTTCAAACACAATTTAAGAAAACAATAAAAATTCTTAGGTCTGACTCCGGTGGAGAATACATGTCCCATGATTTTTTTGCCTTCCTTTCTAATAAAGGCATTATTCACCAAAAATCCTGCCCGCATACTCCACAGCAAAATGGTGTTGCGGAGAGGAAGACCGGCATATTCTTGAGACTGTTCGTACTCTCCTACTTGCATCCTTAGTGCCTCCCAATTTTTAGTGTGATGCTGTACAGACTGCTTTGTAGCTCCTCAATCGTCATCCTAGCTCTGTTCTAGGAAAGACTACTCCTTATGAAGCTCTCTTTAGTCATGCCTTTTCCTACTCTCACTTACGTGTTTTTGGTTGCTTGTGCTTTGTTCATCTTCCACATATAAAGCGCACTAAGTTGTCACCACAGGCTGCCAAATGTATCTCCTTGGGTTACAGTACTGAACACAAGGGATTTCTGTGTTATGATCACTCCGAAAAACGCATGCAAATATCTCGTAATGTGATCTTCTTGGAACATATCCCTTTCTTTTCTTTGCGTTTGGATACTCATCCTGTTGATGTGTCTTATCTACCACAATTCCCTACGACTACTTCTCCATCACCTATTAGCAATGTCTATGTCCGGCGTAACATGGTTCCTCCTATGGGGCCTCCTACTCCTGATCCTCTCCCAATGTCGCCGACTGCATCTTCAGGTATTAATACTTCTTCTACTGATAGTATCATACCCCTATGACGCTCTAGTCGTCTTTCCGTTGCACCTAACAGATATGGCTTTCCTGCTCTTTTCACTTCTTTGGATAGTGCTCCTATACCCACCTCATATTCACAGGCCTCGAAGATTACTTACTGGCAAGATGCTATGACTGAGGAGTTGCTTGCTCTTGAAGCAAACAAAACATGGGATTTGGTACCGGCCCCGGCCTACGCATACGTTATTGGCAGTAAATGGATCTATTCCATCAAAGTTCACTCTGATGGGAGTCTTGACCGCTACAAAGCCAAATTAGTTGCACAGGGTTATAAACAGGAATATGGGATTGCCTATGAGGAGACCTTCGCACCAGTGGCTAAAATGACCATTGTTCGCACTCTCCTTTATGTAGCTGCAGATCGCAACCGGCCCCTATGGCAAATGGATGTCAAAAATGCATTTCTTCATGGCGACTTGCGAGAGATTGCTTATTTAAAGCCACCTCCGAGTTATGCTTGTCCTCCACATCATGTTTGTAAATTGAGGAAAGCTCTTTATGGCCTTAAGCAGGCTCCTCGGGCTTGGTTTGATAAATTTCGGGCTGCAATCGTTCAAGCTGGATTTCACCAGAATCATTCTGATAGTTCCCTCTTTCTCAGATGGACTCCGAAGGGATACACATTCCTTTTGGTTTATGTTGATAATATGATTATCAATGGCAATGATGTTACTGGCATTACTTCCCTCAAACATCATCTTACTCGCCATTTTCGAATGAAGGATCTTGGTCCTCTCACTTACTTCCTCGGACTTGAGTTTATTCGTAACAAATCTGGCATTCAGGTTCATCAACGTAAGTATGCCACAGATTTGGCTACTTCGGCTAGACTTAATGAAGCTCACATCTTTGCTACTCTTATGGAATTAAACAGCAAAATCAGTACGGATAATGGCTCTCCCCTGGCTAATCCTTCCATCTTTCAACGAACTGTGGGTAGTCTGCTCTACTTGACTATCAACATGCCGGATATTTCTCATGTTGTTCATACTGTTAGTCAGTTTGTTAGCAATCCACACGCCTCATCTTACTACTGCTTTGCGCATACTCCGCTATATTAAAAGCACTCAAAATCATGGTCTAACTGAGCCGACTATCCAGATACTCGGAGATCTACCCCTGGCTAGTGCATGTTTCTTGGGGAATCCCTAATTTCCTGGAAGTGCAAGAAGCAAACCACAGTTTCAAGATCTTCTGCTGAGGCAGAATATCGAGCCATGTCGTCTGCTAGTGCAGAAATCATTTGGCTACGACATCCTCTTTGTGAATTGGGTGTGCTTGTTGGAACATCTACACCGCTGTATGGGGACAAAACCAATGCCACCGGAATAGCAAATAATCCTGTCTTTCATGAACGAACAAAGCACATTGAGATTGATTGTCATTTCATTCGTCAACATGTTGTTACTGAGAAGATCACTTTGCCTCATGTTTCTACCCATCATCAGTTGGCAGATATCTTCACAAAAGCTCATTCCAAACCATGGCATGCTGATCTTACTAGCAAATTGATGTCTTCTGTCTTCCCCCATCAATTTGAGGGGGAGTGTAGAAGGTAACTCATAACATAAAAAGGCCCATCTAGGCCCAAGTAGAATGTTCCACGTGTGGGATTGTATTGAGTAATATACAGCTTGTCAAGTAAAATATCTCATAGATTTACTTCCATGTATAGTGATTTACATTCTTTATTCTTTATATTCTGATTGTAATTACTGTTGATTAACAGCATATGATTCGGGTTAATTTGATTATAAAATGGTTGGCCGATCCTCTATTGAGGTATCCTCCAAACTCTCTCTCTCTCTCTCTCTCTCTCTCTCTCTCTCTCTCTCATATCATAACACTATCAACAACCTTTTTTGTTGAGAAACCAACAAAATTTTAATTAGAAAATTGAAACATACAAAATGTAGAAATCTCTGTATATGCACAATATAAGATATGTACAGTAAGGAAAAAATTTACAAAACTACTCCGCCACCGAGAGGTGAGGACTGGGGCTGTTTGAGGTGCTCATAATAAAATTACAAATCTGACAACCTCTGTCCTATTAAAATTGCTTCCCTAAACTTCCTGTCTCTTGCTAAACAATCTAGTTACCAATTTAGCTTTCCTCTTTCACCTTTGAAAATTCATTCAACGAATAAAGCTCAAAATCTTAATTCTCTAACTGCATAAGAGACTTCCCATGAGAAGATCTCAATCTTGGAATAACCCAAAAAAGGGAACCACAACAAAGCCAGAGATGAAGCAGCCTAACGATGGGTCCCACTAAACAGCCCGACAGTATAAGAGAAGATTTGAAAAGAAATTGTGTGTCCTTCAAAGTAGAGCCATAGCTCTTTACTGCAACAAAAAGAATTAATATATTCCCCAAACTATGGGCATTATGGTCAGGTTCACCGCAGTATCAGCCGTCCTCGCAGGCGACCCTGAAAATATTGTAAAGCATGGCATCGCATTGTGGCTTTTCTCAGCATGAGTTTTTTTATCTCAAAAAAAACTTGAAAATAATCCAAAATATCTAAAATATTGAAAAATGCTAGAAAACATTGCTTTCTCTCTTTTTTCTTTTTTTTTCTTTTTTTTTTTTTTTTTTTTTGTTAGTACAGACTATAAACAAAATGTAGGTCCCCTATCGTTATAACATCATGTATTGTTGTGTTGTCAGAAATTGTCCATAGTTCGTTCAAATTCAACTACACAGTTACATACATATGTTAAAAGTTATAGAAATATCACAAATTTATAGGTTCAAGTGTAGAATGGAATGAGTAGCAGCCATGGTTCAAAATCACATTCTCGTTGTCCATCCCAAAAGACGATATGTTGTGAAGTCAAGTCGCAGTTCGAGGCCATAACGATGTGATGTCTTATTTTACCACAAAAAAAAAATTAATCCAAAATAATAGAAAATGTTAGAAAGCAGTGTTCTTTTTTTTTTTTTTTTTCATTATTAGTACACACTATAAACCAAAATATTGGTCCCTCTAAATTATAACATCTTGTATCATTGTTTCATCTTAAACTGCTAAAAATGTTGAAATCTAGCGTTTAAAATTTTGGGGCCCATTTTTAAACATTTATAAATCCATTTTGATGTGGGGGCAGTTATTCATATTGGTTTATGTTTTTTTTATAAGTGGGCCATAGTAAAGAGCCTCACAAATTGTCTGGACTGAGACACAGAGTATCTAATCCAACTATACCATTGAAAGGAGTTCATGGATTCAAGAATAAATGTGTGGGGCTCCATAGTGGGGCGCATCGATTAACAATCTAAACCTCACAGAAGAAATAACTACTGTACATCCCCGTCTTCCTAAGATTAGATGATGGAAGGAGACTGTGAGAGTACGAGAAATCCAGACTGTACTTCTGCCATTTGCAATGAAGCCTTCTCCTTGTTCGTATTGAATCTGCCGGAAAAGATCTCCTCGGTGGAGCTGGAAGCTATGTTTTGTAGGGCTGGGAGGATTGTGGACTCCTTCCTTCCCACTAATCGCAATACCAGTAAAAAACGAGGCTTTGGATTCGTGAGGTTTAAATCTGAGGCAGAAGCTTTAAAAGCCATTGATTTGAGGAATGGCAGCTGTTGGGGTGGAAGGAAAATCAATATCAACTTTGCCCGTCCTAGAACCACCAACAAAATAAATCGATTTACACCGCATGTTGTCTCAGTGGTCGCTAGGAATTTCAATCCATGGTTCTCTAAGTCGAATGCCCATCCCATGACCAACCTCCAAAAAAATGACTCTAAAGAGTAATTAGTGAGGAGCGGCCAGCAAGATACATTCATTGTTGCCCCCTGGGTTGTAGACGACGAGAAGAAGGCGCTGATACTCTGTTTGATGGGATTTCTGAAAAATCCTTCTGGTGGAGTTTGGGAAGTTGAGTTGTGGTTGGCAAAAACTTGGGGGAGAAAGCCTATCACAATCAAACTACTAGAAAATGATATTGTTCTGATGCAAGTGTCGTCTGAGGTAGAGATTGAGGAAATTCTTCGTTGTGCTGAGTCCTCTTCTCCTTTCATCACCCTACAAAGATGGATGGAGGTCATAGGTGCCCAACCACGGCCCAAGTGGACTAGATTTCGTGGAGTTCCTCTGCAAGCATGGAGGGAAGGGGTATTTAGACTTCTCGGTGATGTTTTGGGTCGCACTTTGGAAGTAGACCTCTGCACAACCTCGAAGGAAGTTCCCACCCATGGCAGGGTGAAGGTTCTGATGGGTAAAGCGGGTAGGCTGCCAAAGGAGATCCCGCTCTCAATAGGAGACCTTCAGGTGTCGGTTTTAGTGGAGGAAGAGCATGAGGATCCCAATGAGATGATTTTTCCAAGCTCGATTAGTAAATCGAAGGCTTCTCTGGATTCCAGGGCACAAGGACACTGTTGCAATTGCAGTTGACGAGAGGAGGAAGATAAGGAACAGGAGCGCAGGAATTCAAATTTTGAAAATCCCTCCCATGCATGTTTGGCTAGATTGCATGAAATGGGCTTCATGGAGCCCCGAGAAGGTCAATCCATCAAAATCAGGAAACTATGGACCTGCTGAGCTATTTCCTGGAAAACGGAGCTGGGCTCTGTCATTTTAATAAGAAAGTGGGTCAGAAAGGGGCGTTTACTTATGCATCCTATCCAAACTCAAAGACCCTGTCTCAACAAAGTTTATCTCCTTCGACAAAGGGAGAAGAGGTCTTGCACGGTGGGAGATCAGCGATTTCAAGTAGTGTGGCCTCATCCTCGCTTGGTTCTCGCTCCTTCGTCTCAGAGTCGTCCCTTCCATTTGCGGAGTCTGCATCATTCATCGACGGTGATGAGGTGAAGGGACACAAGCCCCAGCTCGGAGAAAAAAGTCTTTATGCATCATCGTCAGATTATTCAGTGTCGCGTTCTGTCGCTTCAATTGGACCCTCAAAAGGGTGTGCGTCATCCTCGGAGGCATCGGATAGCGATACTAGTAAGTATTCAGGGCTATCTGGGGGGGGTTCCAGCCAAGGGCTTAGTGCATCAAGGTAGGGGCTCGAAGATGGTCTGTGATTTTCAGTGTTTCAATTTTGCTTGAGCACGTCTCTCTAAGGTCGACGAAGGAAACTCAGGTGGGCCGAGGGGTTCTGTAGAGGGCAACGCTTCTAGGGATTGCAGCGCTCGACCTTTTCAGGGTGGGGGTGCTGGGATTACCGTTCCTGTGCAGACTCTTTCCCCACGATAAGGATGGGTTTCGATATCGAAATTTGTCAGGCAGGGTCAGCAACACATTGTTGATTGGCATATTCCTTTGACGGAAGAGCTTGGCAACAATGACAGGATCTCATTGTCTACTTCGGAATAGGGTACCACTTATACAAAACTCAAGAGGGGGGAATGTAAGTCTGGTCTGAGTTATTCGACTATGCATCTCAGGGACTCAGAAGAATGTCAAAATCCATGGTTGTCCCAGAAAATCCGACAATGCGGTGAAGTAGTTAGAGTTACAGATGATAAAAATAAAGGAGGGTGGCTAATGCAATCCTAGGGTTAGGATCACAAGTGCCGGGGCATGATTAGGATTCCCAAGGAACAATCACACGATGAAGAGAGCTCTCCAACGATAACCCACATAGGAAAATTTTATTAACTCCAAATTTGAGATTACAAATCTTTACAATGCCATATTTATAATAAGAAAAACTGCCCTAAGGAACAATCTTAATCAAACTTAGAAACAAAAATAAGAATCCTATTCAAATTAGAAACTAATCCTAATTACAATCTTTGCTATAATTAAAACTAATAACAATTAAGAAAAATTCTTAAACATCAATGGGTCCCACATGTGGCCCACGAGTGTCTCACGTTAGCTATTGGTGCTGCTGCATCATCCCCCCAGGTTGGAAAAGAGTTAGACCTGGAACTCGGCTCTTCTTTTTTATGTTGCTTTTGCACACATTTTGTACTTGAAGTGCTTCCTTGGTGAATATCCTTTCTTTGGCAGTGCTGGCTTCATACAATGGAGTGAGACTTTTTTCACACTGCATGAATGTGTGTGTTGTCACGCATGCCATTAGTGTCATTCTTGTCATACATCCATGGGCAGCCCAGCAAGATATCACCGCTATCCATAGGTATCACATTACACCAAACTGTATCTGTATAATTTTCACCAATAGAAAAGGTAACTGAACATGCATACCTCACTTGCACTTCTTCACCTGTCATTTACCATCTAGCAAAATAGGGACGATGATGCTTCCGAACTTTCAACTGTAATCGATCTACAAGAAATCAATCTACAAGAGCTTGAGATATAATGTTCTAACAACTTCCTCCATCAATGACTATCGTGCATTCTTGACCATTGACTGTTCCTTTTGAGCGAAAAATATTATCTCACAGTCATTTCTTCTCAGTAGTTGATGTAGTCTCTTTGATGACCATGAGAGATTCAAGACCCTCCTCAGGCCCAATGTCCTCTACCTCCTCTGTTTCATTCTCTTTAGGATCATCTGTAGTATCTTTCACATCACCTTCATTCTCAATGAGATGGATGCGTTTGGAACATTCTACTGCACGGTGCCCTTGTTGTTCACAATTAAAGCATGTGATCCTATTTTGACCTTCGGGCTTGGTGAAAACTTTCTCTGATGAACCACTTGTTTAAGAATCTGGTATTGATGAATTCTTCTGCACAACCCATTTTGATGCATAACAAATAATTTGCAATATCCTCGGCCTTGATAGCATGCCGGACGATGTCATCAACATTATCAAAAAGTTTGAATGTGAGGATATGTTGTATGTCGAGTCTAAGCCCATGAAAGTATCTATCAACCAAGACATCATCATCTTCATTCAAGCCACAACGAGCTTGCATGGTCATGAACTCAGAATACTCAACAACTATCTTTGATCCTTGTTTCAAATCTTGAAAACTTGAACACAGATCTCTTTGCATAATTGACAAGAAGAAACTTTTGCTTTAACAAAGTTTTCATCTCCGTCCACGTGTCCACAGGGTCAATGTGTTGATTTCTTTTCTTCTTTTGCAACTCGGCCCACCATATCGCAGCATAATTGCGAAATCGAGTTGCCACTAGAGTGACTTCATGACCATCCGTCATTGGCTTGTGTGAAAAAATATTCTCAAAACACACTAACCAATCCATGAATTCATCTGGTTTCAATTTTCCATCATATTCGGGAATCACGAGTTTAATACCCAAATCTAGATCAACATTTACGGCATGTGGATCTCGTTGATTCCGATTATATCCTTCATCATCTCGATGATTATCCTCACTCCGATTATTTTTCAAATTGGCTAATCGAGTTTCCATCCTGGCAAGAGTCTCTAGGATTTGAACCATCGTTGCGGTTAGTTGATTAACATTCACCGATAATTCCGCAACGGTTCCCCTCAAATCTTCATCATTTGTGGAGGAAGACTCCACTTCTATATGCTTCTTGGGAGGCATTTTTTTAATGCAGATTTAAAATTTTGACTGACCTCATTTGTAGATCTTCTCTCCATGATCACGCTGGTGAAAACGGATCTGAAATCTGACGGTGGATGACTCCAATATCATAAAAAGAATTTGCAACCGTTGATCTTGGTCAAGGGCTGGATGGTTGATGGATCTAATCAGTGAAACAAGTTGTCTGGGCTTCCTGTCTAAAACAAGTCAAGCGTGACTTGAAGGGAACCTGATCCAAGGCCCAGCTATTGATGCTAGTTTTCTTCTGCAGAGACACGTGCTGAAGCCTAGATCTGCGTGTCCAAAAAGGAAAAAAATAAAAAGGCTAAAGACCCCTTTTCTGCTTTTGCTTCAACGAAGACAATAGAGTTGGGGAAGGGTGATGTCCGGCGAGGGTGCAGGCGTGCGATTGCCGGAAGCTTGACGCGTGGCAAAACAGGTATGTTCCTCAGTCTTTGCTTTCTATTTCTTCTTCTTCTCTGCTGGTTGTCTCCTCTTTTTCTTCTTCTTTTTTATTTATTCTCTCTACTGGGTATGGGATGGGAGGCGATTGGGGTTCTGTGATTCTTCTTGTTTTTTTCTTTTCTCTTTGCACTGGGTATGGGATGCGGAGGCAATTGGGGTTCTCTGTTTTTTTTTTTTTGGTCGATGTGGTGAAACGAAAAGGAGATGGGGTTTGGCTATTTTCAGAAAGTGGCATTCGGATGGGTCGAGGATCTGGATTGGGGGAAAAAGGTTCTTGCTTCGAGGGGACTGGGTTCTAGGATTTGGTTTTGACGAAGATAGAGATTGGGTGTGGCTAGGAAGGGCGGAAGGGGTTCTGGTGAAGACAGGAAGGGGGTTTTGCAAGGGTTGGGCGTGATGGTAGTGAGGTGTGTCGGAGATGGATGGATGGGGATGTACGATGGATATGCTCTGATCAGTTACCGGAGATGGATCGGAGCGACGAGGATCTTTGCTCTAATACCAATTGATGCAATCCTAGGGTCAGGATCACAAGTGACGGGGCACAATTAGGGTTCCCAAGGAACAATCACATGATGAAGAGAGTCCCAAACAATAACCCACAAAAGGAAAAATTTTATTAACTCCAAATCTGAGATTACCAATCTCTACAATGCCATATTTATAATAAGAGAAACTTCCCTAAGGAACAATCCTAATCAAACTTAGAAACAAAAATAAGAATCATATTCAAATTAGAAACTAATCCTAATTACAATCTCTGCTATAATTAAAACTAATAACAATCAAGAAAATCTCTTAAACATCAATGGGTCCCACGTGTGGCCCACGAGTGTTTCACGTTAGCTATTGGTGCTACTGCACCAGTGGGAGAGCTTGGTGTCCTTTGCTACCAATAGGGACAAAGAAAACAGAGATATCTCCATGACAGGCACGTATAAGAAAAGGGGCAAAGGGAGTTACGGAGATTATATTGCTCAATTAATTACGAGTAGACAGAATCGATGCAAAGAAATAAAATGCAACTCGAGGGTAGCTAAGAGGAGTAAGGGGTCTAAGAGGAGTAAGGAGTCGGCTAACCTCTGTCCATGAAGATTTTATCTTGGAATGTGCGTGGGATGGGGAATCGGGTGAAGCGCGCGATTATCAAGTAGACTGTTTGCGGGTCTAAGATTCATATTTTACTAATCTAGGAAACTAAGCTTAGGTGCATGACAAACTCCATAGTGAAAGAGGTGTAGGGCTATTCACATTCAGAATGGTGTTGTCGAGAAGCAGTGGGATCTACAGAGGGGCATCTTATTGATTTGGCGTAGTAACTCTTTCCTTATGAGGGAACAGTGGGTTGGCACTAATTCATTGTCAGTGTTGTTGGAGGATTTATCTAATAATTATGTCTAGTTATTGTCTTTTGTTTATGGTCCTAATGATAGTAGGCAAAGGGATCTAACGTGGAGCGAACCGGATGACATTCATAGTAAATGGAACAGGCCCTGGTGTATTGGGAGAGACTAGAACATCATCAGATTTCCTATAGAGAAGTTGGGCTGCAATAGAATCTTGTCAGACATGCTGACCTTCTCAGACTGGATTAACATGCACTCTCTCGTGGATTTTCCATTGGGTGGTGCTAGATTTACTTGGTCCAATCATCAATCCTCACCGTCTTTGTCGCGCCTTGACAAGTTCTTAATAGCAAGTGATTTGGTTGAGTTATTTCCTCAAGTCTGCCAAATTGCTCTCCCTAAATCAACTTCAGATCACTGCCCGATTCTATTGGATGCTAATTGTGAAGTTGAGGCGAATGGGTCTTGGTTGGCGGCGGATGGATCTCGATTTGGAGGGGTTGGGTTTGGCTCTCGATGCTAGGGTTTGGGGGATCGTTTGGGGTCGGTAGCGAGTTCAGTTGGGGTAGATGGGTTTGCGGGAAGAGTTGGGAAGAGCTAGTGTTCTTCTGCTAGGTGGTGCCATTGGAAGAGGGGTTTCGGCAGGGTTCTGGGAGGAGTCGGATGGGGTCGGATGTTTGTGGTTAGGGAATGAGGTGTTCGGGATTTTTGGGGTGTGGGTGTCGTGGTAGCTATTATGTGATGGGAACATGGTTTTGGTTTAAGGTTTCGGTTCGGTGGGGAATTGGAGCGATTGGAAGAGGGTGATGAACAGAAGTGGAGGGATGGAAAGGAGGGGAATTCCGAGATGGAAAAAGTCTCCCCGGCAACCAGAATTCGGCTCTGATACCAATTGGCACAACGCGATCGAGCAATAGATCAATCTCCCGAATGATTGATTGAATCCAAAGATGGATTTCAGACACTAAGGCACAAACAAAACCCTAAAACAATCCATAACTCACGATCAACTCAAAGAATTTCTTGATTAATTGAAATAATCATGTCTAAATACAATGAAAGGCTCTTCTACTTATAAGAGCAATATTCTTGCTATTAAGGAAAGCTACTAATCCTAACTAACAATAAAATTAGAAACAATTCCTAATCAAATAATCCTAGGATAAAAATAGTATGCAATAGTATCTTTCCAGCCAATTAGGCCTGTGGCTGAACCCAATGGACTGGGTTGGATGGCTGCCGAGGTCCTCTTCTGGACTTCCGTACTGCATCACTGCTTCACATCCATGTTCAAATGCCCCTGCATCGATCGTCAATCAATTGAGAAGCTATAGTAGGACTTTCTATGGCAAGGTAAAGGCACCAAGAAAAAGTATCATCTGGTCCAATGGAGTCCAATTTGTAGATCTAAAAGGGAGGGCGGCCTTGGTTTTAGATCTTTAAAGACTATGAACCGAGCGCTATTAAGGAAATGGCTGTGGAGAATTGGAGATCAGACAGGTAGCTTATGGAGACAGATCATTCTTTCCAAGTATGGGGTGAGCAAGAATGTTTGGGATGTAGTTGGACTGGCCCATAAGTGCTAAAGTTGGAGGAAAAATATTGTGGGCCTAAGGACTATTTCGATTCGCAGATCAGATACCATGTTGGGTCCGATGAAAACATCTTTTTTTTGGCATGATGTCTGGGAGGGGGACACATTGTTACCGGTGCAGTTCCCGAACGTGTACAGGTGTGCTAGAAACCCACAAGCAAAGGTGAAGGATTATGTGGACAGGGATGCAGACCGGAACCTTTGGGGTCCAATCTTTAAAAGAGATTCGAATGGGTAAGAAGAAGATAATCTAATGAGCCTCCTTCACAAGCTTGGCAGAGTGTTCATTCGAGCAGAACGTAAAGATAGCAGATTGTGGGCTACCTCAAAGGGTGGTGTGTTCTCGGTTTCCTCTTTTTCTCGGTGCTTTCAAATAGCCACAATTCCTAGTGTGGGTTTGATTTCCTTTGGAAGACAAAGGCACCTCCAAGAGTTGTTGCGTTTGGCTGGTTAGCTCTTCGAGGCAGCATCCTCACTATGGATAATCTCTGTCGCCGTAGGGTGATCCCAGTCAATGCCTGTCCTCTATGCCTATCGGCAAAGGAATCAGTAGATCATCTTTTGCTTAATTGCAAGTTAGCCCAGGCTATTTGGACTTCCACCCTTGACTGTTTTGGGTGTAGCTGGGTTCTCCCTCAATCCATTTCAAAACTTTTTGATGCATGGAAGTTTGGGTTTCAGTCCAAGAGAGGAAGACTTCTCTAGCTATCATCCTTTGTTGCTAACATTTGGGCAATTTGGAAGGAAAGAAACAGGAGTTGTTTTGAAGGCTATTCTTAACCTTCTCTAGTTGTCGTTGCGAATGCCAAATTCCTCGCTGCTTTGTGGGTTTCTATTTTGCCAGACTTCTGAGGTGTGCCAATGGAGGTCATTCTGTTTAAATGGAGGGAAGTAGTCTCTTCCTAGTTTTTTGCTCTGTTTTGGGACACTTGCAAAGGCTTTGTGCTTCATTTTAGCTCTTGTGGATGGTGTTTTTGTTTTCCTTGTATTTGTCTAGCATTCCAGTGTATGCCTTTTGTACTGTTTTTCTTTCATGAATACATATCACCATTACAAAAAAAAAAAAAAAAAAAAAAAAAAAAAAAAAAAAATTCTAAACCTCACAAAATACATGTTCCACTTATGTATAGGCCTTGGCCAAATTTCATCCTAATAAGAGATGGGCCCATTTTTAGATTGATCAGGTATGTAAATGATCAATCTTATCGTAAGACCATCTCTTTTCTTGGTGAAATTTGGCAAAGGCTCATGGAAGAGAAGCATTAATTGCGAGTGGGCAGATCCCACTGTGGAGCACACAAATTTGCTGGAGGAGCCATAGAAAGACTGTCTAGGTCAGGAAAAAAAAATACAAGTTGAAAAGGGCTCTTATCCACTTCATTTGCTCATCAACAGAGACAGAAAAGGAGAACTAACAGGGGAGAAATGATTAAGGGAGAAGAAGGGAGAGGAAACTAGAAGGAAGAGGGAAGAAGATGAAGGAGAAGAAGCATCCCTCCCTCCTTCCCTCCAAGAGTACGCCCTCTGGTACCCTTGCTTTTCTTGGTGAAATTTGGCAAAGGCCCATGGAAGAGAAGCGTTTATTGCGAGCGGGCGGATCCCGCGGTGGAGCACACAAATTTGCTGGAGGGCCCATAGAAAGACTGTCTAGATCAGGGAAAAAAATAGAAGTTGAAAGGGGCTCTTACCCCTTTCATTTGCTCATCAACGGAGACAAAAAAGGAGAACTAACAGGGGAGAAATGAGTGAGGGAGAAAAAGAGAGAGGAAACAGGAAAGAAGAGGGAAGAAGATGAAGGAGAAGAAGAAGCATCCCTCCCTCCTTCCCTCCAGGAGTTCGCCCTCTGGTACCCCTGCTTTCTTTCTCTCTCCTTTTAACTCTTGCAATCAGGTTATGCCGTTATGGTGATGGCATTCATCTCTTCTACTACTCTTTTCTTTTATTTTTGCTATTTTCGTGATTGCATAAATAAAGCTTCGCCCAAAACCTCTACCCATATAGATGACATTTTTCGAGACCAATATTTTGGGCAATATTTTAGTGCTATTTGGCAATATGATAACACTACTGCATCGCAAAAGATAATAAATGCGGTGCCTATGCGTACTGGTATCGGCCGATAATTTAAACCATGCAACTACAACATCTATGTAGGTTAATAGTCCTTCAAGGAAAAGGGATAGGCCAAAGAAAACAATAATGGGAGAAGTAAGGATAGCTATGAAGAAATACAATCCATCTGAGGTTAGGCCCAGAATAGACTAGAATGGTGAGATTTCTTTTTTTTTTTTTTTTTTTTTTGGTAACGGAGGGTGTCCCAGCCCTTTGGGCCGGACTAATCCCTACGGGCCCAAGGGGAGCCGGGTAAATCCCCCGTGGCCCCAATGATGGCGAAATAAAATTCATGTAGTGGACCACAACATACTTGGGACAAGGCTTTGATCGTGATGATGAAGGGAATCTCCCAAGAACATACACCATCCTATGCTGGAGAGGCAAGTGTCAAGACTGCCTATACAATCAACATTTATATAAGCAAATAGAGTAAGAGGATCATCTGTTGGGTAATCATTTGCCGGGTAGAATAAGCCCCAGATAGGTGTTCTCCAAAAGTAGCAAATAACGCGCAACACAACAGTCATATTGAGATGTCGTGGATCATTCACATATTGGATGAATAAATGAACAACATGGGAAATGATGGATCATATGAAGGTTAGGTAGATCGACTATCTACCAATTTTCATTATAGAATAGGATCAGGAAGAGAATTACCAAGGCCATATACATACTTGACATTAAACTCTAGTGGAGTGTCAACTGACAGGCCATCAAAAAGCCAAGCGAGAGATTTGAGATATTATGTGTACTTGTGTTGGTCAATGAAAATCCTTTTTTCCAGAAGAGAGTGGAAAAAAATCAGTGACCAAAACTCCTTCATATGAAAAAGATTTCTTTATAATGTCCAATCATAGCCAGAAATGAGGATATTATCAACATGGACCAGAAGATAGGTAGCACCCTAAATTTTTCTTCATTTTTTTTCTGTTTTAGAAAAGGTGAGTGATCATATTGCATAACACTGTTATGCAACATTTGTGAAGGAAGACCAAATTGCATATAATTTAGAGAACTGCTTAATGGAAAAGCAGAAAACATAATTTGCTAACATTGTATGATTAAATATGAGTACAGGTTGGGTTGAGTCACTTTACAAAGCAAACTGACCAAATGATGTTAACATATGTAGGGAAGGGAAGCAGATTAAGCACCATGGTCCATACCTTCTTCAGTTTCCTCCCACAGTGACAAAATTCCATCATTGCAAATGCAAGCAACTGCATCACCATATTCTGGAGGAACCCAAACTACTTTCTCCACACCTCCTTCATGTGCCTATAAGAAGTATGACATCAAAGTTACAGTGTGGCAAAAGGACCAAATTTCTAAAAACTTCCAGGCAGTTTCAATAAATGGAAGTTAGTCAAAATCTATGTAACTAAAATCTGAATTTGGGTTTATTTCATCAAAGCGCCTATAGATGAGACTGACTAAAGAACACCATAGGCATTTGTTTCTTAAAAGAAAAAAAAAAAAAAAAAATGAATGCCCCACCTGGAGGCTTGACTACCAAGGGAAGTCGGAAGATGAATAGATTTGAATGTGGATAAGGCTTGAACCCACTATCAGTTCGATCAAATGATCAAAACCCTTGGTTCAATCAATTATATAGTGAGAATTTCTTGTATTAAATCCAATGGCTAATAGCAGTCTGATCAGTGACAGCCATGAAACAGGCCTAATTCATGTTGGGATAAGTGTGCACTGAGGGACAGGATTGATCATTGGTGACCCACTCTCTGAAAACTGTAAAAGAGCCTTAGGTAAGTTGGGCATTCTGAACAATCTATCCTCAGAGAAAAACAACGCATTTCATGTAAAAACTCTGAACATAGGCACCTCCCAGAATCACAGAAAAAATAAAAAGAAACCCATTTCACATTAAACAGCAAGAACAGAATAAACGCGTGAAATGATTAAAAATCAACCGATTTCATCACTTCTCAATCTATTTCAAGCCATTTCGAAAGTGCCAAACAGCCCCCGCACTTGAAAAATTACAACATTTTGAGGAGGTGGGTGGATTGATTATTAAAGTTTCACCTCTTTTTTGACATCGAAAACATCAAACCCGCACAAAGCAGCTCTATCCAAACAGAAACAGAGTTACAGTTCAAAAGTTCATGGAAAGGATAAACGAACCTTCCATGAAGAAGTGAGGCGTAGGGAGGAAGAAGGCGTTGTTGGGTCAATAGAATCGTAGATGGAGAGGCTTCCATCGCTCGATCCCAACGCCAATCTCTGTCCACAGTAGTTCCAGGAGCAGCAAATGCTCCCCTCTTTCAGATTCAAGAGCGTTTTCTCCATTGCCGCCTTCTGAAAGTTCTGATGCTCCTGCGAGCAGAGCAAACTGAAGGGAAGTAAAAAATAAAAAGTATGGTAATCCAAAGAACCACCCATTTATTATGTGGTCTCCCTTTTGACCACTAGGGTTTTGGTAGGCTGGATTTGGGCTGGGCCAGACTGAAGGGATATGAGTCAGGACGCAATAAGGCTAGTTTAAGGGCTTGAATCTGAGTTTGTATCTGATTGGGTGATTGATTTTGGCTCAGCCCACCTGACAAGGGTTCTAGGAGAACTAGGTCTGCTAGATAGAGGCTCAATCGAGTCTATTGAGAGAATTTGAAACTAACATAGGCCGAAGTCTGAAAACATCACTAACTTAGTCATTCATGTCATCTTGAAATCCTTATCTCAACTATGGTGGGGTCGACCCTGAATAGTCAACCATCGTATGTTTTAAGTCATCGCTAACTAAGTACACGCAATGGAGGGTTTGGGCTGGTGACACTACGTAGATTAGGATTAGTTTAGTTTTGTGGGCACGTTTGGTAACCATCCTCGGAGAGGATTCCTCGCATGTTTTCTGTGCTCTCATGGAAAACCCATGTTTGGTAATATAAGGAAAATCGCATCACTTAGTCCCTCCATTCCCGTTCATGCATATACACTCGGTCAGAAACAAACCCACCCCCCGCCCAAAAAGAGAATCAATGAAATGGTGGAATGGCGGTGCTACAGTGCATATGGTGGTAGTACAAGGGGGTGCCTATTTTTTCCAAAATCTTGGTTTTCCAGGCCCCACAATCACATCTAAACCGATAATCTTGTTTAAAAGGCTCAAAACGGTTGGGGCGTCAAATATCAACCGTTGATTGTTCATGGATTTTGAGATATTTATAAGAAAAGTCCAAATCGTTGGATATGATATCTAGAATTCTGTGGAGGCCATTTGTGAAATCCAAACCTCCCAATCTCTTCAGAATGCTTAAAATGGGGACGGGTCCAAATTTGGCAACCTAATTCGTCATGGATCATGAGAAATTGGCCAAAAACTACTGACTGTTGATTTCACACAATGCGAAAAAAGGGATGAAAAGTAGTGTGTTGTTTTTCAATTTTTTGGTCCTTGTGGGGCCCATAATCATGATCTAAACTATGAGCTATCTCTGGAAGGTCAAAAATGGCTAGTTGATCAAATTTTAGCCGTTGATCATGTCTAGATATCTAGATATTTACAAAAACGTCCATATTCTAAAATATTAATTTTTTATTTTCGTGGGGCCCCTTCGCACGATCCGAACCATTCAAATACTTTAGATGGCCAAAAATGACTTTGAGTAAAAGTTGAGGTCTTGATTCTTCATAGATCTTGAGTTATTTTCAAAAAAACTTTAACTATTGGATCATATATTCTACTAATGGTGGGAATCCTCTTTCAATGCAAAACCTAAAACTCTCTTTACAAATCTATTGGAACAAATGAATCATCTGGAGCATAGAATCTCCTCCCTACCATGGATGTTTACCAAATGTGCCCTTATGATGTGTTTCCTGTTTTGCTTAGGAGTCTACTTTAGCAAGTGTACTAAAAGGTTTCAATTTATATAGGAGAGCTGCTACCTGCACACTGAATATTGCTCTCCAAACACTACATTTAAAAAAAAAAAAAAAAATTCCTAAACTACCCCTCTCCCTGATTCGTTCGGTCACACGAGACCAAACAAATAAAAAATATTCGGCCTTGTGTGGTCGAACAAACTCGATTTGTTCGGCCCTGTGTCGTCGAACAAACTCAATTTGTTCAGCCCTGTGTTGCCAAACAAACTCAATTTGTTTCGTCCCACGAGAGCTAATGAGCAAAATCGCAGAAACACACTAAAAATGGTGAAAATTGACGGTATGGTATTTGATTAACTTTTGTACAAGAGAATGAGTGAGGGGGAGAGAGGAAGAGAGAGGGAGAGAGAGGAGGAAATGGGAAGAGGGACGAAGTTGCCGGAAAGGAGGAGATGGGGAAAGGAGAAGGAGAGGGCGGGGAGATGGGTTGGCAGCTGGAGGGGGAGAGAGATAGGGAGAGGAAGATAGCAAGAGGGAGCAGGGAGAGGAAGAGAGCAAGAGGGAGCAGGGAGAGGGAGGGAGACAGGAGGAGAGGGAGGGGGTAGTTTAGGAATTTTTTATTTTTTATTTCTTTTTTTTTTAAATGCAGTGTGTGGAGAGTATTTTGTAGTGTGCAGGTAGCTGCTCTCTTTATATAGTAACAAAGGCCCGTGCTTAAGGAAAAATAAATTATTAAAATTTAAGTTTTTCTGAAAATACTTTAAGAGAAACAAATATAAAAAAGGAGGTCTTTGCATCAGACATTTCCAACGGCAAAATCAGGCGTCCTTTCTAGAGCTGGGCTAGGCTGCTATCTCTTCTTCTTCTCTTTAGGCTGATTGGATGAAGTGCAAATATTTTAAAAACAAAACAATCTGGAGCTCCTTTACTCCCAAGTCTGGATCCTGCATTTGGCGCAAGATAAGAAAATGTGCTCATCATCTCCAGTAGGGCAACAGATGTCAAATTGGAAATGGGAAGACCGCGGATCTCTAGTTTGATGCTTGGGCAGACGACATTAACATAGCATCCAAATTTCCCTCCTTTCTTTCCCTACTAACTAGAAGGTTGCATCCCTTAGAGATGGTTCCAGTTGGATGATCCGCTCGGACATCCCCAATAATGTTGCTGAGTTTTTAACCATGGCAGTGCGAGATTTATCCTTCAATCATCTTCAGGAGGACAGGATCCTCTAGAAAAATCACCCTAATCATGCTCTACCTTTCAAAGATGCTTGGCAAACAGTTCGATCAAGAAGACTAGTTGTAGACTGGGCTCCTCTAGTTTGGCACTCTCTATTGCGGTCAAGGGTCTCCTCCTTTGCTTGGAGAGTAATGCATCGAAAGACTCCAACTCTCTCTTGGGTTCAATCTGTTAGCATCAGCTTGGCTTCTATCTGTTGCCTCTCTCTGAATCAGACCTGCACCTGCTTTTTCTCTGCCCATTCGGATCTTCGATCTGGACGTGGGTTCTAGAAGCTGCTGGAGTCAGGTCTCCTTCTCATATTTCTCTAATGCAAATATGGTATGAACTTTCCTTTAACAATAGCAAGCTAGCCTGCAAGGGAGCCTCCTCCATTCTCTTTACCACTGCTTTTGTACAATTGAAATGCAGGAATGACCATATCTTTAGGAACTTAAGAGCCTCCCAAATGAAGGCGAAAATTTATCTTAGCTCCTTTCTCTCTCTCTTAGAAAGATAGACAAGCCTTTTTCTCATAAGCCTCTTCAATCTTTGTATTGTAATCTAGCAGCTGGGTAGCTCCATGTTTTTCTTTTCTTTGCTTGTATAGATGGTTCTTTTTTTTTTTTTTTTTTTTTTTTTTTTTTTTTTTTTTGTTTTGGTTCTCCTCTTTTGGGGCTTTTAGCCTTTGTTCTCTTTCCTCTCTTTAATACAATTTTCCTTTTAGCAAAAATAAAAAATAAAAATAATAAAAATAATAAAAAGAAGTGGCCAAGACCAATTCTTCTAATGATCCTGTAGCGAACATTTTTACCAAAGCACCCTTGGGAACAAAGTTTTATTTCCCAATAAACTGTTCACGATCTAATATGGACCATCCCATATTGGCTCACTAAGCATTTTTACTTCTGCAGTTTCACTATAGAGCCCTTTTAGTTTTGCCTGTCCTTGTTTCCCAAATGAAGGGCAACTTAATTCGATTCGCCATGCTATTTTCTTGGTGTTAGGATTGATCATACTCCTTCAACAATGCCCATTACTCATCAACACGACACCACACTTGACCTATTGGTCAAATTCAAGATTTTGAGTTCTAAACCAAGATCGACTCATGGAATTTTCAAAAAAGCTTCTTGCAATGGGAGAATTATCTTCAATTTTGGAGTCTAGTTGGATGTCTTCAATATCTTACCTTCATTGGGCCTAAAATAGCTTATTTTGAAAAGAGTTTAAAGAATATGGTTTGGATATCTCACTATCTTATTCCGTGAGTTGTTAATTCTATTATCGTAATGCTTTTATAAGTGTGATTCGAATACAATTACAAAGAGGAGTATCCCAAGATAATCGCAACAATAAATGAGAATAGCAACCGTACAGGAGACTGGCAACTATGCTTTTGACTCTATCTTAAATTAGTTTCAGCTTCAGACTTGTTCAACAATGGTGGGGTATCATCTTCATGTAGCCCATCTTCTATACGGCCCCTCAAAGTAATCCGAGGTGGAATTAAGAGGCCAAGTTTGGAATGAAGCTTGGTAAAATGCTGACGTGAGAGTGCCTTTGAAAAAAATATCTGCAACCTGATCATCCGATGAAACGAACTGAGTAATGAGCGATCCTAAGGCCACCTTTTCACGAACAAAATGATAATCAATCTCGATACGTTTTGTCCATGCACGAAAAACTAGGTTTACGGAGAGATGTAAGGCAGACATATTGTCACAAAATAACGTAGGAGGTTGATCCAAGTAGAGACCAATGTCACGAAGGAGAAACATAAGCCAGGTAATTTCTGCTGTGGCAGAAGCCATTGCTCGATATTCTGCCTCTATATTGGATCTCGCTGTTGACACAAAAAATGTCACTTTGCCTCATCAACATCAAAAGCTATATGGAGCCGCATCCTACTACAAACAGGCAAAGCTGCTTAAAGCATCAGATCTTGACAAAACCAAACAAAAACTACAAGATCTTTCAAAGTAGCCAAAAGAAGGGTACACATGAAGTTTCGGGCCATTTCGACACCATTTGGTCTAACTTCAAACCTCCAACAGTTGAGCGGCAGCTCCCGATGGCGACAGTATCATAAACATCAAATCTTCGATCAGAGCCTATGGATGGTCTCAAAACACCTCCAAAAGGCTCCATGTCCAATTTCAAGTCAAACCGACACCGTTTGACCCTCCATCAACTCTCGAATGGCGAAATCAAGCCTCCTAGCGGCGAGAACCTCTGATGCTGCCACTCATCAAACAAAACACATGAGTATCTTCTGCATGCTTCCAAAGGGCTGCACGTCAAATTTCAGGTCATTCTGACAACGTTTAACCCGGTTTTGATGCTCCGAAGCAAAATCAAGTCTACCGGCGGCGAAGCTCCCCGGGACCATGGCACCCAAATCGGAGCAAATGGATCATCTCAAAATGACTCCAATATGCTCCCTGTCAAATTTAAGGTCAATCGAACATCGGATGACCGTACATAAAAGCTCGATATCTTCTGCACGTAAAATCAAGTGAAGCATCAACGGGACCCCAAACGGCTTCAAAACTCAAATAAAAGCCCATGGTTGGTCCTATCTAATGCCCGAGAAGCTCCATGTCAAATTTCAGGTCATTCCGACATCGTTTGACCCATTTTCAACTCTTGGCGGAAAATCGGCTACAGAGTCTTTGGCTTTTCCAAAAATAGGAAACTTTGTGCTTTGATTTGCACAGCCTTTCGACAGGTTTTCTTCAGAGGAATTAAGCCAATAAATGAGGAGAAATGTCAAAGAAAAATACTGGAGAAAATAGAAGCGAAAAAGCCCGAGAAACGACCAAGAAACGGCGACCGAAAGGTAACAGGAAAGTGGACCAAAGTCCAAGGTCGCCGGCGACCATGGCCCAAGGTCGCCAGCCCCATGGTCGCTTGTGACCATGGGTGCATGGTCGCCAACGACCCTGGAAATCCGAGTCGCTGGATTTCGTCCAAAAGCATCGTTTTTCCGTTCTTTTTCGCGTTTCGCGATGTTTGGCTCCTGTGATTTTCTTAAAATCTGATTTTTGAGGCATGATATCCGTCAATGTTCATCAACATCACGGATCCGCCATCGAAATCATTTGATCATCATCGGACACTCCGAATCTGCCAATTGGCCGACCAAGAAAACACACTTTCTGTCCGACCGATCAAGAAATCAACTGGACAGATATTGCCGGCCCATTGGGGGCAACTAATGTCTGAATTTTCATCGTCATCCGACATTAAGAAACGTATGGATCCATCGATGATCATCGCAAGAAGAATTCCAAAAGACGCGGTGCGGCCCGCGACTCTTCAAGCGACTCGGCAGCCAATTAATGAAGTTAAATGACCATTTTATGGCAATTTATTAGGGTCATTAACTCATTATTTTGAACAGCCCAATCAAAAGCCAAGAAATGGGAGTTACAAGTCCAATTAATCAAGACAATTAACCATGTAACTCCTATCATTATGGAGATTAATCATGGTAATTAATCATGAAACTCCCATCATCATGGAGATTAAATGCCCATTATTCTCCATCGGCCAATCAAAATCCAAGAAAAAGGAATTACAATATAAAGAATTAAATACTTGTAACTCCTTCTATCATGGAGCATTAATACCATTAATGCCCATAAAACCCTCCTAATGGCCACCAAAAGCCTATGTATAGGCGGTCATTCTAAAGGGAAAAGGCCCGAAGAAAAAATCATTTGAAGGGTCCTGAAAAATTGTCTGGAAATTATCCTGAAGAATTCTTTGCACAAAGAAGCTCTCTTGCCTTGAAGAAACCCTGCTACAAGAACTATAAGGTGATCAAAGTCCCTTGGGGGGCCACCCTCCCAAGGTTTCACGCTCTTCTTCTATCCAACATGGCTTAGATGCGGCTTTTCAGCCTGTCTACCTGTTTTTTTTATTGGATATAGGACAATCCCTTGGTCTTTGTCCTCTAAAAATCTGGGGTCCAAGCCAAGTCAAGTGAACTAAAGCATCAAGTGTTCTCATCTGAAGGACGATGGCGAAGCCCATACATGACTCGCGACCGTCGATTTGAACGAGTCCCCACGATCTCTTGAGAAGTCAGATTCATTTTCTTACTTTTCTGTTGTATTGTGTATTTTTTAAAGAGACATAAAAATCACATTTCTTGTCTTTACATTTTGATGAGATTTGTAAACTGCCTTCTACGGCACAAAATCGCCTTTCACGGCAAAACCGCCTTTCACGGCAAACAAATGAAAATCGCCTTTTACGCATTAAAAAATTTTGTCTCTTTCTTTAAAATATATGTGCAATGGAAATTTAGAAAAAAGTTGATTTCCTTTTCTACTTGTGAAGGTGAATCTTCGGATCACCATTTCAAATCCCAAGTAGAATAGAAAATTTGGCATACCCGTACAAAAAAAAAATGTTGATGCTTGCTTTTTTTTTTTTTCTCTTCGCCCCGCCGCACCCCGGCGGACCCGGGACGGAGGAAGGCAAGAAAGAAAAAGACGGGTCCATCACTCGCAACAATAGGTTGTTTCTTTGCACTCAAAGAAATACAGTTATTTCCAAGATAGGTGTACTAACTAGTTGTGGAGTGTTGAGTTAATGGGCAACCAGCCCAGTAAGCATCGGAAAAACCATATAAAGTAAGAGGTCTGTTGGCAAATAAGCAAGTGCCAAAATTAATAGTGCCTTGAACACAGCGAAGTATCATCTTGACAAGTTGAAAGTGGTAAAGTGATTGCTAATGCATGTACTGGCAAACATAATTCACACTAAAGGCAATGTCAGGTCGCATGGAAGTTAGATATTTTAGGTCGCCCACAATGCTTTGATAGAACTGAAGATCCAAAAATGCCTCATCCCTATTGATTCGGAGTTGCATCTTAGTTACCATTGGAGTAGATATAGCCTTACAACCAGTCATTTGAGCCCGTTTAAGAAGATCAATTGCATACTTGGTTTGATTAAGAAACATGTTAACACCAAAATTTGTAACTTCTACACCAATAAAATAGTGTAATGGGCCCATATCCTTCATAGCAAATTCACTCCCGAGAAGATTTATAAGCCGAGTAAAAGAGTGGGGATTACTCTTTGTGAGAATAATATCATCTACATATAGGAGTAGAAGAATAGTACCCTGAGAGTGATGACTGATAAAAAGTGAAGTATCAGCGGCGCTGCAAAAGAACCCCATAGATAATAAAAATAGGCTGAACCTATCAAACCATGAGCGAGGTGCCTAACGTAAGCCATACAATGATCGTTTAAGGTGACAAACATGATTGTGCCGAAGTAGATCTTTGAACCCAAGCAGTTGTTCCATAAACACTGGCTCGTCAAGCCGGCCATGAAGGAAGGCATTTTTTACATCAAGTTTGCGAATGCTTCAGTGATGAACTAGTGCGTGGCAGGTTTAATAACTGGGGAAAAAGTTTCCACAAAATCAATGCCAGGTATCTGGTTGAACTATTTCGCCACAAGCCGAGCTTTGAGCTGGACCAATGTGCCATCGAACTTAAGTTTTGCTTTGAAAACCCATTTACAACCCACAACATTGATTGAATGTGTCCGAGGGAGGAGATCCCATGTCTCATTTTGCCGGAGTGCATCAAGTTCTTCGTGCATAGCCTTAGTCCAACCAAGATGTTTCAAGGCTGACTTAATGGACAGCGGTTCAGCAGCGATGGTGACAGCCATACACAAATATTTAGGATTGGGTTTTGAAATACCTGCTTTGAGCCGGGTCACCATAGAATGAGTAGGTTGTGGTACAGAAATACTTGACGCAAGAGTGTTGAGTGTTGTAGATGGAGTGAGGCTTGAATGAGTGGAGGAATGGGCCGGAGTGAGCAACTGGTCCTGTTGGTCTTGGAAAGGCTGGTGAGCCAGACTCTTGGAACCAGGTGGGTCTGCGACTTGAGCCTGCACAGTCTGATCCTGCACTGATTGGGCTTGCATGGATTGCTGCACTGATTAGGTCAGAACAGTTGACCCCTGCTGGGGCAAATCAAGCATAGCATGGGCCTGGGGTTGCTGGTACGAACTTGCTTGAATGGTCAGATGGGTATAGGCAACATACTGGACTTGGCTATCTTGGCACAATTGCATAGTGCCAACTATTGGCATGGAGCCAATGGAAAAGGCTGAGTGTTCAACACCATCTGAAATTGCACAATCTATAAACCATTTCACAAAATGAAGATAGTTCAACACAATCATCAGTTGAAATATACAAGGAACCGGTGGGGTCTTTATAAGGAAAAACATGTTCATCAAACACCACTTGGCGAGAAATATAGACCCTTCCTGTTAGTGGATGAAAACATCGGTAACCTTTGTATTGGTCACTGTATCCCATAAACACATAGGGTAGAGATCTTGGGTCAAACTTTGTTTTGACATAATCAAGCAAACAAGGGAAGCATCTGGAGCCAAAAACCCGCAAGGAAGAATAGTCTGGTTGTTTTCTATACAACATTTCAAATGGGCTTGTCATGTTGAGTACCCGAGAAGGCAGCCGTTTAATGAGCCAAACAGCTGTGCCAAAAGCTTCAACCCAAAAGGGTTTGGGAACATAACTATATATGATACAACACTGTGAGCCCAAGTTTAGTGATGTTTTTGTGTTTACGCTCTACCAAAGCATTTTGCTCAGGTGTCATTGGACATGAGAGTCGATGGTGAATCCCGTATTTCGAGACTAGAGATATTGCCCTATTACTTACAAATTCATTGCCCCCATCTGTTTGGAATACCTTTATTTTGGTATTAATTTGAGTATGAATAAATTTGTAGAAATGTTTGAAGCATGCCAAAAAATCAGACTTTTGGCATAGTGGGAAGAACCATGTAAAGTGAGTACATTCATCCACAAATATGACATAGAAACGAAATTTTGATAAGACAAAACAGGGGCTTGTCCCCATAGGCCACAATGAATGTTTATTTATGGTTGTTCAACAAATGTCTCTGAAGGCAAAAATGGCAAGCGACAAGACTTCGCCATCTGACAACTACTGCAGACAATTGCAGTCTTATGCATACTACTACTAGAAATTAATTGTTGTTTGCGAAGAAACTCAATAGTGCGCATCTTTGGGTGTCTAAGCCGTTGATGCCAAACTTTATCACTAGTTATTCTGGACCATGAAGTAAAGAATACTTCCTTCAAACTAGGACTTAAGGCGTAGAGATCACCACTCCTACTGCTCATTTCTATCTGCTTTTGCGTTCCCTTGTGCTTTATAACAAACCCATCCAATGAAAATTTAAAAACATAAGGATAGTCAGTTGTCATTTGACTTACAGATAACAAGTTCTTTTTTATACTTGGAACAACAAGCACATTATCTAAATGTAATGATGCATCACCAACCTTGACATTAGTTGATCCAATGTGGGTAATGTCTAAAGCATTGCCATCACCCACAATAATCTTGTCTGGTCCCATATAATTTGATAGAGTATGAAGCTTATCGGGATCAGAAGTCATGTGGGCTGAAGCCCCAGTGTCAGGATACCATGCTGCATCTTGGATATCATGTAAAGACATGACTGCCAGTGCTTGCGGGACTTCCTCAGGCTGGAACGTTTGATTAAAGCGATTCGAATAGCGCAACACTGTATGATTTGGCTTGTTGCATATTTGACAGACTACGTTTTTTTCTTGATTCGTACGTTGTCTTGTTTGTCAAGATTTTTCAGATGGGCCAGTGTGAGGACTTGGTGCAGAAGTAGTATTACTACCGTGTGGATGACTGGTCTGAGCAAACCCAGGGCCCCTAGAAGAAAAGCCGCGGTTCCCTTGATTGAAGGACCTGTTACTACTTTCGTTCCCTTTCTTATGTGGAAATCTATTTTCTTTTGATCGCTGGCCAATGAAGGCAATGTTATGATTAAGGTCTTGAGCATTGTTTAAGTCTTTCATTGTCTCATGGCTTTGAAGAAGAGGAACCAAATTTGAGTATGATGGTATTGGTGGCTTAAGCATTGTAGTGACGAATGACTCATAACCTTACCCAAAACCTTTTTAAGAAGGTCAAAGACTTTTCGCTGATCATCAATAGGCCTTCCAATAACAGCAAGATTATCAAAAATATTTTTGAAATTCCGAACGTAATCAGACAATGAAGAGGTACCTTTACGAAGGAGTTGAAGTTGCTAAAGGAAGAAGAACTCCTTGTTTTGTGACCCACAGACAAAGTGATTGAGTAACACTGTCCAGAAGTCATGTGAGGTGTCAGGACCCACAACCAGGCCAAGAACCACTTCGGATAATGTGCCAGTAATCCAATCTTGGAGAAGATGATCTGAGTGCCTCCAAGCCAGGTAATGTGGATTATCAACCTCCTTCGTCCTAGCCGCACCTTCGGCGATTGGGACGGTGATGCACTCGTTTGGGACAGCACGTACCCCAGTGATAAACCCCATCATATCTTGACTTTCGATGAGCCCCATTATTTGGGTTTTCAAGAGAAGAAAATTAAACTGAGTGAGTTTGATAGAGACAAAGTTCCCCACGCAGAGAGAAAATGGATAGGGATAAATCAAGCTAGCTGAGGAAGTTGCCATTGCTATTGGAAGTAAGTTTGGAGGTTGAAGACGACTCAGGCTTCATAGGTTAAGACCCACTATGGGCTTTGATACCATAAAAGAGTTTAAAGAATCTGGTTTGAATATCTCACTGTCTTCTTCAGTGAGTTGTTAATTCTATTATTATGATGCTTTTATAAGTATGTTTCGAATACAATTATAAAGAGGAGTATCCCAAGATAATCGTAACAATACATGAGAATAGCAATCGTACAGAAGACTAGCAACTGTGCTTTCGACTCTGTCTTAAATTAGTTTCGGCTTAGACTTGTTCAACAATGGTGGGGTCTCATCTTCATGTGGCCCATCTTCCATAATTTCATCATTCAAACTTGTTTGTTTATACACGATTCTAGATGCTGATACATAGTTGTTACAAAATGCAAACTTCAATATTTGTAATGAACATTTAAATGAACAATTTTTCTCTTGAAATGAATCTATTAATCTAGGTACGATAGTTTATTCTGATTTAGTGAATAAGCCAAATATATCAAGTTGTGGCTGGTACAACCACCTTTGAGATCACGTGGTTCCAGCATGTATTATTTGAAATTAGACTTAAACTTTAACAATCAAACTCCAATCAGAATGTCTTTAAATCATAACTTTCATGCTCAAGCGAAACACAATTGACATGATTATCACCTCATTTGAGTAAAAGTTGAAATGGGAGAAATCATATTAGAATACATTTCTTCGGATGCATAGTCGTCGGCAGATATCTTCACAAAAGTATTGTGCTCTAAGCATCATTTTCATATTGTCCACAAGTTGTTATATGTTTCCTTTCATAAAATGTTGAGAAAGGCAAGCTAGCTCATGTGTGTCCCACGATTCAAGCCCATCTTTAAAGGACTTTAATTTCCAGCGCACGGTTCTTATAGAAATTGTGCGCAGAGAATGCTCTCCATTTCTCTCTCTCTCTCTCTCTATATATATATATATAGAGAGAGAGAGAGAGAGAGAGACGTTCTGTTATTGAGAATGGCAATAGAATGAACCTTTCTTTTCAGTTCACTAATCCTTTCCTTGAATTAGTTGTATGATATCTTAAAAATCATACATTCTTCCATTCCATGAGTTATTTGACTTTTTTAAAATTATAACAGCTCTTTCCGAGATAGTTTTCCTTATTGGTTGGATCTATCCCACTCATTGATCATGGAATCCAAAATGGAGAGACAGATTTAAATTAGAACTTCAAATATGATGCTTTAAGTTGGATACAAAATGATCTACCAAATCCAATAGTTTCTCATTATGGGCACGAAGGCCAACCTATATCCAGACATATGAAGGGTTTGGGTTAGATCATAATGATCATAATGATCACTCTCCTTGATAACCGACCTTTCTACCAAAACATATTAAAATAAATAAAATAGCACGGACCTTTTCTCCTTACACAAAACTGAAAGTACAGACACCATTATATAGACCCTCTGTGGCTAGCGTGGTTTTGGTTTTCTTTGGCCGGTGATATTGATGGACCCATGCAATTACTCAACTTGGGCGATGCAATAATGGAGCTTTCCGTCTCAATGCAAAGGTCAAATAAAGGTGCTTCTGCAGCCTAGTTTCTCTGAATGGGAAGAATGGAGATATTGGAATATATACAGGGTGGTGGAATGCATTTGGAAAAGAGCGCCCTCTTGTAATAGAGAAAATTGAGAATAACTAGGTATTTATGAAGTATATATACTAAAGCTCACATAATTTTAAGAAAATTCTAACCACAGACAGTCAAAATAACAAATCCAACCTTCTCTGTTACCCAATTACGCAGATTTCACTATGATTTTTTCTTTTTTCTGGTAAAACCAATTAGAACCACCACTTGTCCATGTTTAGCATGGTAGGGGAACCTATAGATTGTGTACACACCACATGTTTGGATAAAAATTTAGATATTTAGAACACCATCAGTTTTTCCAAAGCTTCTGATCACCGACAACTATCAAAGCCTAATATTAATCAATCTAGGGTGATTTTATGAATTTACAATAGTCATACTTACCAAAGTAAGATTAAAAACAAAAGGTATAGGAGAAAAAACAAATGCATTAGACTTCCACAATAACACTGACAAGGAGTTAAAATAGAAAGATAAATCTTACATGAAACTTAATTAGGTGGGTACTGAACTAAAAAGGTAACATTACATGAGCACTTGGCAGTTTCTTCTAGGCATGACCCATCTTTGTCTAGAGTTAAAAAGAAGATTGTAAATGGGCTAGGGTTATCACTGCAGCTTTCCATGGGGGGGGGTGGTGTGGTGGGGGTGTGTTGGTGGATAGGGTTTGGTTGATGCTATCTCCTGCAGCCTTAGAGATAGGAAGGATAGGGGTTGGGTTGATGCTATCTCCTGCAGCCTTAGCAGAAGGTCTGTTGGATTTCATTGGCAAGATCTTCTGCACTGAGTTCGCATTCAATTCCAATCTATCATAGAAATAAACACCAACAATCATTAGCTTTAACCAGCAGCTTACTCATGGACAAAAGAACTAGAGCTTTTCAACAAAATGTACGACCAAAACATTCTTATCTATTTTAACACATGAATCGTCTCTAAAACTGCTATTTGCGATGCTGAAAAAGAAAAGTGATTTTTAGGGTCATAAACAATTCACTCTTTTGGCATTAATGCATGGGCGATGCAGGTGCATTATTTGATCAGTATTAGCAAAATAAACCAAACTTCATTTTCATCAGATGATGAGATGAACTTGTATTTGGGGGTCCCTCATCATTTTCTGTTGAAAATTTACCTCAAGGTGGAGGTCGATCCATCTTGCTGCACTATGATGTTCTAAAACTTTGATTAAGTCCTCTTGATTACGGGCTGATGATGAAGAATTACCTAAATGCATTTTTATGTAAAAATAATCCATCTTCTATGACTTGCTTGAGCTAGACTTTCCACAAGCAAACACGTAACCTTTTAAACTGAAAATACTCACGTCATTGACAAAAATGGTGAGATTTCACTGAAAATTGTAGTGGTTGATGAAAAGACTCTACATGTTTCTCGAACAGATAGCATTTGTTCTAAGAAAGAGAGGAATGAGAAGTTGGTATTTGCTATTTTACCTTGATGGTGAAAGAATTGAGCATGGTTTCATCAACAGTACTGATGCTCACATGAAGTACTTCAAGCGCGAGATCTTCAAGGGTGGATATTATCTTCAAGGCCTGGCCAGGAATCCACGGGGAAGTTGTCTTCAAGAGGACATTTGGGCCTGCAAACTTCACCTCCACATCGGCCACTCGCGACTTGGAATTCGCAGCGAGCTCCTTCACATTGTCAAAGGATGGCGGTTCATGAAAGGTAGCTTTAGGGGAAGAAAGTGACAGTTGTTGCATCCTAGGATTGTAAGGACTAGCTGGTTGGGGGGTCCTTGGGCTTATGGGCAACCCGATTATAGGACTTAGAGGTGGCGGTCTTGGACTTAGAGATGGTGGCCTTGGGCTTAGTGGTAAGGGTCTTGGGCTAGAAACAGATCTAGGGCTAAGGACTTCACTGTAAACTTTCCTTTGCTTCTTTTCCTCTAGAGAACGCAGGACTTGTTGTAGCTCCTTGATGAAATTAACCACACCTCCAATAATTGACGCTTGATCCGCCTAATTTTTTTTAAAATGAATATACATAGCAAGTAGGATTAAAAGAAGCGCCAAGAAATTAACAAAAAGAGAGAATTACTTAGCCAGAAACAGATCAATCGTGTAGTAGAGGTGCACGTGGGCACATGATGTTATGGTGCCAAAATCAAGATACCAAGTGTAAAACCTTAAGATAATGGTAAAAATCTTAAGCAGAACAACTCAAAGCCATGAAAATGGAAAGGTTTAGAGTTAGGGTTAAGATTATTTGTACTCTTTTTATGTAGAAAGAAGGCATCAACGAGCGCAAAATCGATAAATTCTCATTCATCTGCTTCCTTCTGTTCCTCTCCACCATAATGTGTGATGCCCGCTGCTGCCCATCTGGCGCAACATCTTCTGAAGAAGACGTTGAAGAGCTCTTTAATTTCTTGTTTGCCGGAGAACCTTCAATGTCAGTCTCTGCCTCATGCTTGGCGCTTGACGAGCTCGACTTCTGTGAGGTGAGTGGAGGCATTTGTTCAGAGTTCGGGCTGAGCCCCGCTTCTTCTACGTTTGTACAAGGCAAGTCGAATGCATCTTCGAGGGCCTCGAAAATGCCGAAGAGGTTTTCAGGCGAGTCGGCACCGGCCAAATTGGTGTCTCTGAATTCCCGTTCTTCGAAGAGGTTGGATAAGCGGTCATCCATTTGACAGTCAGCTGGAAAACCACCTACTTGTTTTGTGAGATGTGCCCCTTCCTCTCAAAAGCTGCAGTTCTAAAAAGAGACCCTGAAACCCATGAATCTGTTATGTTGATCAAGAAAATAGTTCTAAAAGCCAATATAAGCGCCGAATGAAAATGACCCAACTATCAACGTCTACTAGTCTTTCTTTTCTTTTTCTCTAGGTAAGGTATGAAGTGATCAGTTGAGCTGCTGTGACTGTTTGGACGGAAAGGATTTCACTGAAATCATGGAGAGACAGGGAAACGCATATACCGGAGAAGAAAGCAAAAGCCCCCCGAAAAATATATAGCTAGATTTGAGGAACCCAACAGAGGGAAAGAATGCAGAAGAGACAATGATAATTGATGATGCACCTTGTTATATACCTAACATTAGAAAGCCAAAGTCAGCCCATACAAAGACAAATGGGGATGAATGAATTTACCAGATTGGCCTTGGGATGGTATTTGAATGACTAATATGCACACCACATGGAGAAGACTTCTTATTATTATTTTCATGATCAATTGGGGTGGGCCATGGGCCATGTATACTTGTTAAGAATTGGAAAAATAAGCTTTGTTGGTCTCTTTGGTTAGGGGTGCATGCAAATTGGATCAATGTGCAGGTGATTTTCTCCCCATTGGTGGGATTGAATCTTGTGGCTGTCAAGTAGGGTTGTAAATGGTCGTTTTCGGGTCCACCACCGGAGCCATTATGGAAAAGGTGGAACTGGATTCGGATCCGGAACCGATTTCTTAGTTCCACAATCGGAAAAAGAACCATATATGGGACGGGTCCAAATCTAAGTAAAGAATGATATTAAAAAAAAAAAAAAAGATTTTTAGGAGTTTTTTTTTTTTTTTAATTTAAGTAATATGTCGCATCTTGGGTCCACGAGTCCGAAACCAAGGTGGAACCGGACCCTTACCCATTTACTTATCCAGGCCTAAATAAGGACCTAGACCCGGTTTTTACTAAGTCGGAGCCTTCGAATAATTGGAAAATCGGGGACCCAATTATATCTCTACTGTCAAGTCTTTGATGGATCCCAACCCCTGGCTGATAAAAAGAAAAAAGAAAAGAAATGTCCCTATTAGTTTAACCCAATTTAATGGATGCAGCCTAAGGACCAATACCTAAATTCTAGCCTACAAACAAGGCTAATGCAAGCTTGGCCACATAATATTGTTATCTTCGATATCTTAGTTTCTCTTATTCACTTCTTGGGTCGGGTGTACATTTTATATTTGCTCAATTCTATGAACTTTTTGGTTAAGTTTTTTATGTTTTTTCTTAAATCTTACCTATATAAAGAGAAAGAGAGTAAACAGTTGATACAATAAACATGAAGAAAATGAGCTGAAATTAGCTCCACTGAGGGATATTAAAAAATTGAGGGATGAATGATATAATTAGGTAGCAATGCCAATGGAACCTTGACTTCCCTAACATTTGAATTACTCAGTGATGGCTAAGCATTCATTTCTTATCTTCTCTTTATTTAGTTTCCACAAATGGATATGTTATTTGATGGCCAATTTCAGGATATCCACCTTTGGTTCTTCATTTTTAACCATTTATATATATTTTTTAACGGAATCATTTATAGAAGCAAATCCTAGGAATTCAATTATTTGAAACAAGCAGCCCTAACCCTAAGGTCCTATTTCTTTATTAAATTTTTTACAAGAGTTTGGTATGCCGAGGTTTTTTGGACATGATTTGATGGCTTATAGATCCTTTGCCATTTGCAAATATCATGTTTCTTTATGAGAATTTCAAAACTTCAACCGCTTAAAAGGTTTCAAATGACCTTTGAAATTCCTAAAATTCCAACGCTTTGCTTCTTTGTAGAATTTTTGGATGCTAAGTAAAAGGGAGAATTCGGGAATTCCATTGTATTAGAGAGTCTACAAATTTTGGAGATAGAAATACTTTGATTTCCACTAAAGAAACACGCCCTATAGGATCCAGTAAGCCATATCCAAAACTATCCTTTAGATTCGTTGTTACTTGTGTGGATGTGGCTCCTCAAGGGTACTTTGATGTTTAGAGCTACTGGAATTCCAAACGTTTAGATTCAGCTCAATATTCAGCAAGAAAAGGGCCAAGACACATGAGGGTCAGGGGGCATTTCGAACTCTAAAAACTAACCTCTTGTTTTGTGATGTAGAGCATGTTTATATCCTGGAGTATTTGGTAGGCCTCTAATTGTACTTTCTAATTGGGGCTTCTTCTTCTATTTTACCGATCGAGCTTATTTTGGATAAAACGGTTGGGTGTGGACAATGCAAAGTGTACATGTTTTAGATGAAAATAACTTCACAAAACTCTAAAAATGACGTAAATAGCGCATTATACATTGTAATTTTTAGAAGGTATGCCTCAATTATTATAATTCCTAAGGATGGACCCCACGAACTTCATGATATAAGATATTTTTTTTATACTATTAAGAAATACGCTAATTATAAATGAAACTTAAAATCAAAGCCTTTATTGTAGACCTTAATCTAATTAGCTCTTACTAATTAGACTAGAGTCTCCAAATGACCACTTAGTTTAGAAGATGATCTATAATTCGCCTATATATTATTATTATTGTATTCTTCATAAGAACGTGCTCAGAAAAATTTTCTTGAGAGGGCCATTATACGAAAAAAAAAAAAAAAACTTATTTTAAGGAAGTCATTTGTATTGAAGGTTTTCAAAAGATTGATTTCAGGGGGCCTAGTTCTACCCTTTTTCTTAAAAAAGCCTCGAAGCAACTTTTCTAAGGCCCTACTTTGTCGCCAAAACTTGGAGAATTCATTATCGTCATCTCATCATCATTAGCATCGGTCGAGACAAGGCCCAACAATCACTTTCCATCCGAACATCCTCCTTAGATTAAAAGACAACTTTTGGACACAAGTGGATAAATCATTTACAGTAAAACACACAATAACTCATGCAAGACTCTCTGGGCTCTTGTCGTGGCATAGCACTTCTTTCAAGGGGTTATCTTGTGTCTAACTTTGAGGCATCAATGACCTAGCCAGTTGAGTCTAAATTCCAAACCTAACAGTGACATACTACACTTGGGCTGACCTACGTACATTTGCCCATATATATGACCCGACTTGCCAGCCCAACCCGCTACCACGCACCCAACCGACTAGATCCACGTATAGGTCGGTCAGGGGTAAGAAATCCTTCTATGGTTTTTCTAAAGACCAATCTTGAAAGTAGCGTGCAAACGGAGTTTTTTTAAAGACCAATTTTAAAATTAGGGTTGCAAACGAAATGGTTTCGGATTTGAACCATCCTGGAACTTGACCAAAACCATTTCTAAATAACAGTTTCGGACCTAATTTTAGATCGAAACCCATTTTCTTGTTTCAAGACCCAGTTCGAAAAGGAGGAATCGGGTCCAACTAGAGGATTAGGATCCGCAGGTTGGAACTTGTATGGACATAGAACCGGACCCGTTTGTTTACAGTTTATCAGTTGGTACTTAAATTGGGTTCCGGACATGAACTCATTTACAAATCAGAGCCTAAAATAAGTTCATAATCCAATTTTTTACAAGTCGGAATTTTTGGATACTCAGAGAATTGGATACTCGTTTGCATTCCTTCTTGCAATTAAAGGGGTTAGATGTGGATAGATTTGCATAAACAGTGATCTTCGTCTTCATAGCTAAAAAGTTCTATGCGAGAGCAACATGATGAGAACACTTTCATGCTCTAAGTCCCTCTTCAATTGCCACTTTATGATGCATAGTCATGACTTCATTTATTGCTAAACCATATTTTATATAACTTCTGATTTTATCAAATGTCACCAATCTAATGATGAAATAGACGTAGTTTGAAGGGTAATACCACAATACGTTAAATAAAGTGGAGACAAGATGAGGTTTTGTTCTACTTCCGTGGGGACAGCTGTGCTTTATTAGAAAATTATTCACATAGGAGAGATAAAGCATGGTATCCCACCTATGCTTGAAAATCAATGTGTACTAAACACAGCGAAGATACAATTTGTCCCACTCAGGTTATGAAACCACCTAACATGGAAAACATGGTGGGCTCTACCAAAGTAATTCCCTCAACATTTGTTGTCTTTAACAACTTTTTTTTTTTTCTCTCACACAAAGTTGAACTCATTCACCCATTCACACTTACATCATATTCCTAACAAGTTGAGCACTAGCTAGAGACGTCGTCTCACTTACATTGCTTCTATTGTTGGGGGGAGGGGAACCATTGCCTCTCCAACCTTTGACGCTATTTAATTCTACTTTCCATTATTAAGTAGACCCTACAATAATGAATCCTCATCACCTACTGTCTACCCCTATTATCCATGTAATTGCTGTTACTGATTCTCTGAAAGGCATCCTGTTTATTTGGGTTTTTGTTAATCTGACTGCTTATTTTCCCAATCACGTCAATATTCTGTTCCTGCCAAACCCAGTTAAAAAATTGAAGAACCAAAATTATTTTTGCTCACATGTCATCATGATCATGATAGTCTTTTTCCAACCATTTTAGGTCCGTCCGCGGCCACTTCAGCCCTGTCAATTTTCCTTGGTGGACCATCAACTTGTGTTCCAAATGATCCTGCAGATCCATCTCAACACAACCCATTCTCCTCCCCTAAACCAAATGGGGTAAATTGTAACAACTCCCTTGGTTTCCGGTGGTGTGCAGTCTGTTCACATTCTACAGCATTTGAAAAGGAGAGAGAGAACATTCCAACTGAGTGAGTGTCTCCTACCATTAAAAGTTATTTTGGTATTTATAACACTCAATGATCCCTCCCTTTTGGTAACAAAGCTTGCGGAATTTTACATTCATTTCATAGATTTACAGAATTTACATTCATTTCTTTGTGAAGTAAGTGCAACCCGATGTGGGTCCTCACAGTTTGCCATTAAAAAACCAAATAGAAATCAAAACTTGTCACAGAGAGAGTAGAGAGAAAGAAAACAGATGCTAGAAGTGTCTGTCCTCTGTCTCTCTGTCACTGCTGCTAACTGCTGTAGGACAACTGAGTTTTTTGTGGGAGCTTTGAATGAGAGAAGAGAAGATGAGATGAGAGAGACACGGCATCTCCGTGCCGTTGTTGATTCAAATCCAATAAATAAACGAAGGAATCGATAGAAAGGGCATAAATGCAGGCTTGTGCATGGGAGTGCGTTTCATTTACTACAGCTCAGAAGAGGCAGAGCCGGCAGTAGCAGCAGCACCCATTGTTGGCGTCTCTCCATAGCATCTAACGCAATCACCCAATTTACTCCTCCATTAACCAACCCCAACAACCCCTCTCTTCCTTACACCTTCCTCCTCCCTGTCCTGTGTCTTTTTTCCATTGCCTTGATGACCCCACAAAGATAACCCTCGGCATAAAACAAGCTCAAGAGGGTACTGGACTACTGGTTTGTTTTTTTGTGAAGACAATATAATTCAGGAAATTCAGAAATTCAATGATTTTTTTTTTCCTTTTGAGTAGGGAATTAAATTTAATATTTGAGAAAAAAATTAAGAGAGTCTATGTTTGAGCATGCTGCATGGGCCCTATAAATTTTGGGTTTGTGTTCAGATAATGTATTTTATACATGATGAGGCAAATTTACCCTATGCCAAGGCAAATCTTCCTGTGCATTCACCCATCACCGTATTTTCATAGACCCACCTTATAATCCCTCCGAATCATATATACGGATGCGACTTTTGCTTTGATGGTCGATGTTTCTTTTTAATATAAAGTTAATGAACTTGTGAGCCAAGGATCAAGGCTATAGATGTATGAGATTCGGCCCATTTTTTATATCTAGGCTGATCATGAGTGAATCTTTTCATCCCACACATGTCCTATGATATGTGAGGCCTCAAGTGGGCCGCAGCAACCAACGTGCACGGTAAGAGTCTGCACACTAGATGTGTAGGAGTATTTATTACCCTTAAGTATATTGCGTATATAAATATAAAGTATTTGTGTAAAAGTATTTGAGACTTGATTTAAGCCTAAGTACGGGCCGTTTATTCTAAGTTTAGATCAGACATTGAGCATTTAGTTTAAATCTTAGGATGGGTACAAGTCGAGGAACTTGACCCCGAATAAGATGCAGGTTCTGTAGCAGGTGCCTAATCGTCATTAAGGTTCTGGTCGGCCGGGTACTAGAAACACCCAACCTGTTTCCATCCATATATTCAAGTCATAACTCACAAGTGTGCTCTTTCAAATAAATACACAGAATTTCCTGGTGTCCCCACAGAGATACCTCAAGCACAAAACTAGCTCCTATGCAATTGGTTTGGTTTTTGGGAAGACTTTGATTGATCCAAGATATTCAATAAAAAATGAAAAGTGAGTATGGGCTGCAATATTTGGTCTTATTTCTTTATTTTGGAATGACTATACGTATCTTTCCCTCACTATAGAGTGAAGTCTTTTTAAGTACAAAAGTGATTTTTCAACTACATGGAGTGAGCTCTTTTGTACTTGAAAAGACCCATTTATGGAAGCATTCCTCACCCTATGGTGAGGGAAAGATGCATATAAACATTCATCTTCTTTATTTGGTTTTATTTTTTTTTATTTGGTCTATGTTTGAGTTCACTGCGCGCGTGGGTCATGTAAAATTTAGGTCTTGAGATCAAATCATGCATTTAATGCATGAAGAACCGAATGCCTGATGCCATGCACGGTGTATATTATTTACTCACAGGTATATTTTTATGTATGTTAACTAGTTAAGTTTGTGAGTATAAAGTATTTGGGACTCATATTTGAGCACAGGTACAGGCCCTTTATTCTAGTCTAGAGCACATTTTGGGCCTTTAGTTTAAATCTTGGAATAGGTATGGTATGTAACTTGACCCAAATAAGGTGCGGGTTCAGCCGCAGGTTCCTATTAGTAGTAGCTAACAGATCTTACATTATAATTAAGTAGTATGACCCTAAATTGATGGAATAAGGTTTAGACGGTGTTGATGATGAATCAACAAATATATTTTTACAGGGCACCTGTTTGAATGAAAGTTTAGATTAAGATCAGACCTGACCCATTTCAAATAGTAGGCCAAATCGGCGGGGCCGAATCTTGCCCCAAGATGGGCCTATTTCTTTTAATTACCAGATAAATACTCAGACTGCATCTAGGCCATGTGCCTGAAAGTCCAGCCCACCTCCAAAAACATTAAAAAATTGAATCGGAACTTGGGGAGGAGAGGGAAGTGGGTCCCACTAGATCAAGGTCTAGATTGTGGCAACAGGAACCCACATTTATTTCTATTAGGTGCCTCAGAAAAAAAATGTTCCCCACAGGTAACCGTTTGTTTTTCTGAGAAAGAGGAGGGAGATGAGGACAATATCTGATGGCTGCTGCTGCTGCTTCTGCTTCGTTTTCTGCAACCATTGGGAGGTCTCTGTCTCTGGGTGAGAGTAATTGCAGCAAAGACAACACTCAACAACTTGTTGTCCATAACTGATGTCTAGATTTTAAAGATACATGCATTGTGCATATGCCCTTTTCTCTCTTCCACTGCCTTACATTTGCATTCAATGAAATTCAATTCAATTCAATTTAATTTATTTTGTATTTGTATTTCTGTTCATGTTCATGTGGTACTCTCTAAGAAGGATGGCTTCTTTGCTTTCAGTGTCATGCTTGTCTTGCTGCCTTATTAAAGAGACAGGTAGGGTTGTATAGGAAGGTCCCCTGTAAAATCATAAGTGTTCAAATGGGGGTGGACTAGAAAACTGTGGGCAAGAAAGTCCATCCAATGAGTGATTTATCATCTTAGTGAATACTTGTATGAGGAAGGGTATGAAAACAATCTCATTTGTCCGTGTCTATTCATAGAGAAATTTTTAAAGGGATTTTCAACAGTAACACTTATGTGGATGGTATAAATTCAATAGGGACTCTAAAAGAACTCGAAAAAAACTTCTGATTATTTAAAGAAAGAATTTGAAATGAAAGGCCTTGGAAAAATAAAATTCAGTTTCAGCTTGTAAATCGAGAGAAGTTCTAGTGACATGTTGGTCCATTAATCTAATTATACCAAGAAGGTTTTCAAACGATTTGGTATGGACAAGGCACATCCATTAAATCGTTCGGTCTCTAGATATAAAGAAAGATCCATACCGTCCCATTTAGGAAAATGAAGAAGTATTGGTCCCGAAGTGTCATACTCAAATATTGTTAGAGCCGTAATGTACTTGGCACAATGCCTAGATCGTATATTTCATTTTTTTATAAATCTACTTGCTAGATATAACTCCACACCAACTCGAAGGCATTGTACCGGTATTAAACACATCATACGATATTTACGTTGAACAACTGATTTGGGAATATTTTCTCTTATAAATGATAGACTTAGAGATTTCGGTTTTGTAAAATATGCAGATTCGGGTTATCTTTCTGATCCTCATGAGGGTCAATCACAGGCATGTTATGTGTTTTTTAGTAATAATGTCTCTATTTCTTGGTGTTCTACTAAACATACTTTGGTAACTACTTCTTCCTATCATGCTGAGATTTTAGCCCTTTATAAAGCCAGTAGGGAATGTGTATAGCTGGAATCTTTGATTCAGCATGTTAGCAATTCTTGTCAACTACCTTCTATCGAATTTATCCCGAAATTATCTATGAAGATAATGAAGCACATATAAAATAAATTCGAAATGTTTCATTAAAGGAGACAAGACTAAGTAGATAGCACTGAAGTTCTTCTTCACTTATGAACTTAAGAAGAAAAATCAGATTGAAGTTAAGCAAGTTCGTTTGAGTAACAACATGCTGATCTTCTTATCAAATCTTTGACGAAATCAGTATTCCAAAAGCTTGAACATAAAATTGGTATGCCTAGAGTTCATCATCAAACTATGTGAAGGGTTGTTTTCATCAAAGGGAGTAGTTAATTAGGGGGGTATCCTGAAATATGCTACCCAAGACATCTGTGTAATGTACTCTTTTTCCTTTTCTAGGTTTTATCCCACTGGTTTTTCCTAGCTAGTTAAGGTTTTAACGAGGCAGCATTGTATACGTCCAACACTAGCTCAATGATCTTGAAGAATTTTGTACTATTTTTCCCTTAACTTTGGTTTTTTCCCATTGGGTTTTTCCTTGGCAAGGTTTTTAATGAGGCAAATGCCATTGAGTGGTGGTCATCCAAAGGAAAGGGTTATAAGATATGTATCATGGGTGAATGCTCATATGAAATGAGTTAGGATTAGATTCCTATTGTAATTAGGGTTCCTCAATGAGGATGTTACTTTGCCTATAACTAGGCCCCCTCTCTTGTATTTATACACACTTGAGATAAGAATCTCTCTCTTCCTCCCTATTACTCTTTCCCTTTTGGTACTTTATTTTACAATTAATAATATTTTATAGTCATGATTGTGTGCTCTACATCTAATTTTGGTAGTGAAGGTATTAATTGGTTGAGCTTGAATATGAAGGTATTAATGGTAGTAATGATTGTGTGATTAAGGGCATCATATCGGACGTAAAGTTTGGGGTGAGATCCTTTCATTATGTCAAGTTTTCCTATTTTCTTAGGAGTTTTGTTAAATCTGCCCAATTTTCGGCTAAGCTTAGCTTCTCGTATTATAGGGATTTCTGTTTAGAGGGGGATTTTGTAAGATGTTCCTGCGTGACCTCCAAGGTAGAGCAAGTAATACTTGACTGATAACATTTTATATCTTCCATGAAGTTGTTCGGTACCCCAGCCTAGAGGGATAGAACCCAAGAGAACCCAAACAAGTGGAAAGAGGAAGCCCACACACTGAGAAGGAGAGCCTAGACAAGCGGGAAGACGTGGTCCATGAAGTTGGAAGAATAGTACACATGGGAACATGGGAATAGTGGCATGCCCAGGGATTGATCTCTGTGCATCTGGGTGATATGCTGGGCTGCCAGCCAACTGAGCAACCCACCCCTTGTCTGACTTGTTGTTTAAGCTAGTTAGGGCTTTTAAAGGACCTGCTTGGAGCTGAATTCTCTAGAACCTGAACCTTCTAACAATGGATTTGGACTGTATATTGGGCCTAATAACCCGCATTCAAACCAGAGCTTAAAATTTATAACCTTTGATGGACTGGACTCGCTCCTACTAGATTTTAATTAGTGGGTATAAAAGTGATTATTTAAATGACATTAACGAATAACATTACCCCCTTTTTTCCAGCTTCTTGCTTCTGCCTTCCATTGTTTCCCACATCCTACCTGATGCAGGTGCATGCGCAGGTATCACAACTCATTCACTCATGGCTCATTGTGACCCTTCCAAATAGATTAAATCCTATTAGGTCCATCTAACAATTGAAATATGGTATCAAGGATTCAACCCAAACAGAATGCATTTACCATTCTAGTCAGAAAGGTCAGCACAAACTAATCCCAAAATTAGAAGAATCAATCAGTACCTTAATTATTGGGTTGATTTGGACGCGGTCAGGAATGAACCAACTCAGCTATGTCTAAGCCCAATCTGTTTACATTGAAGAGTCTAGGCCCAAATCCTAGATCTTGAATCTGAGTTCAATTTTGTATGGACCATGGGTAGGCAGGGTCACCCATTAAAAGCCTGCTAGCACATTCATACACAGGCCCAATTTTTAGGGCTCATAAATTATTAGAAAAAAATGTAAAATTTCTTTCTACCAAAAAAAAGATCTAGTTAGAGTGAGGATTTTCTTGGATCCTAATAATTTGAACCTAACGCCTGTGTAAAAGAGGAACCCATCTAATGGGTAATGGTTCCCTAAGAACATACTGCATATAGCTTACGAGCCCCGCTGTTTCCGCCTATTCCCGAGCACCACCTATACAAAATGTGATGTCAACTAATTACACACTCTCAATTGCTTTCTTGTAATAAAAAAAGCAAAGATGATATTTTGCATAGGTGGCACTTAGGGATATGACGAAATGGTATTTCCCTGTTTCGTTAAAACAGGGATCTAGACTCATAACTTAGGGATCTGGACTCATAACTTATATGCAATCCAACTTATATGCAGTCCTCCTCCTTAATGGTAGGAAGGCAGATAGAAAGGTCTACTCATGTACAAGTGGATCCAAACAATAAGCCCCACAAGATTATCCTAGCCCTTGGTTTAATAATCTTGGAGTTTAATTGCATCTTAACCTTATATTTACTCGCGACTCAATCCAACGATAAGTGAAGGTCCAGTGGATGTAAAATTGGGCCCGATGCCAAATCATGGGATGAAAGGAGAATCAAAGTGGCTGCATTGATGAAAGGTGGGCCCAAGCGGACCCCACAGTGCTGGATTGCATTTTAGTTGCTCGGAGGAGAACATTTTCCATCTAATGTACTTAATATCTCCCAACACCATATATAATAATTGTTCGGCCGGACCCAACATTTGCATGGACTCCATGTGATCAGACCTAAATAGTGTATGTACAAGTACATGTACGGCTTGTAATTCTCTTTTAGAGGACTAGAGTACAAGAAACTCTTTATAAAAAAAATAAATAAAAAATAAAAAAATAGAGGTCATATGGGTCTCCGTTGTATTTAGTAATATTGAAGAACTCATTCAAGCAACTACACCAGCTTTAGCAATACAGTGATGTATGGAGGAGAACCTAGATTAGGGATGCCAATAGATATCTGATTATCTGATTATCTGAAGCCATTAGACGTTAGACACCCCGATCAATCGCAGAACTAGACATGGATAGACGAGATATCATAAATCACAGCACATACATTTTGTAGTTGCATGAATTCATAAATCATGATATAGATTGAGGATGAAGTCTCTCTCTCTCTCTCTCTCTCTCTCTCATATATATACACACACTCGAATCAAATTAACCTACCTACCTAGAGATCGATCCCTAGGTGTTTGTGTGAGTCTATCTATGAGATGAGACAATATTACTTTCCACTCGGATGTCTCGTATTTCTCAACACACCAATTCAAATTTGTATTTTTTTTCCTTAATTCAATTTTGCTTTTGTTCATGCCCATAACAAGGCCAATTTTACTAAGATCCCATGTATTTTCATTACTCGTATGGAACACTTTCCTAGCATGCAAGCCCCAGAAGGAATCGTCAAGCCTATTAAGCACTTAGGCCTGTTAATATAATAAAGAAAGGGCCCATATACTAGACACATTCGGACATAATCAAACGTGGAGCTTTAGGAGAGGGATCAGGTCCAACATGAAAAAATCAGTCCCAACCCTACAGATGATTACAAAATTACTTCATAATTGGGTCGGCAACAATTTGGACTCATAGTACATAACAGGTTTGGCCTAGTGAATTATAGGACGAAGGCTAAAATGTGCCTGGATCGATTGAAATTCAACTTAGTTTTACGCCCATTACATAGTTTCTCCTGACCTTGTGGAACAGACATAATTGGCCCAAAGGGGCCCGGCCATTTAGATTTTGGCATGATACACAGGCTAGGGATATTGATGGGTTGGACTGTTCCATGCAAAAGCTTATCCAAGCCTGGCCCATTTAGTTGTTGGGCTAATATCAAGGCCTGGTGCAGCCCATGGGGCTGACCTTCCCAGGGCCATTCCATTAATGAAAAATGTACACCTTTTATGTTAAATATGTGGAGATGGGATGGGAATTTAAAGATCGTGGCCTGTCCATTTAATCGCTGGGCTAGGAACTTTGGCAGGGCACAGCTCATGGGCCTACAAAACTAGGGCCCAAAGCCAGGGATAAGGGCCAGGCTCCTATCAGGCTTGGAATCCTGCCCGTGAGCACCTCCAAAAGAGGCCCTTCCTTTGTTCATTTATAGAATGATAATAGGCTTATTATATTGTAGGGAAGTTTCTAAATCCTACCTCCACCCCTCTTTAAACAGGAACACAAAAAGTTTGCCATAGTTCTGAAAAGGTAACTGGTCCTATCCGGGGACCATTTTACTATTTTTGCAATAGCCACATTGATCAGGTTGGGCCATTGCCCTGAGAGAGACCTGGCTTAACCATAAGCCCTACTTAACCAAAAGTGAAATTTGGGATTTGGATTTAAGGATGTTTTGGGCCTAGATTTAGAAACAAGAAATTTAGGTCATTCTCTCTCTCTCTCTCTCTCTCTAAATACTCACACACACACTGTGAGGCCCCACCCCTTGTGGGCCCTCAATTTGTTTTGAATTATTATTAATATAATATTACTTACTTTAATATGCTAATTAATAAGCTTAATAGAATAGTTGTTAATACTCCTAAGTCCTAGAATTTAGCTTTTCTATAATTCTTTATAGATATTAGGTGCTTATTGTAAGTTTAGTAGGTTTTGATTAGATTAGGACATAGCTAATATTAGAATTAATAGGAGGGGTATTATGAGTTAGGAACCATCTAGAATTCTCACCTAAAGACCTATTTATCCATGGCCCTATCTCTTCCCCATTTAAAACTAAACTACCCTTTTGGTAATTGTCCTAAACCCTAATCTATATAAACTCAACTATTGCAAATGTAGCATAAAACCCTAATTCACTCTCATCTTCCCTACCTCTCCCTAAGAAACCCTAATTCCCCAAATTCCAGCACAAGAATAAGCCAGAGATCACCCCAATTACACTATCAACACTCTTCGGAGCTTGGAATTCTCATCTCTTTCTCAACTATATTTGCAATTTCGAATTGAGGCAAGTACCCTATGCTAATTTCACATGATACATGCTTTTCTTCTCTTGATTCTGCAATCCAATTCAATTAGATAGATATGCATGTTTAGATCTTTTCTTTTGAGCTTTGTTTATGGATGATGGCTATTTGATGGATGGGTTCTCCCATTTGGAAGATCAATGGCCTGGTTGGATGATGATTGGAGGGTTATAGAAGTGTTTTATTGGTTGTTTATATTTCTGTGATGAATGGAGGAGATTGAAGAAGAATTGGATGAAGAATGGGTTGAAGAAGGAAATCCCAGAAATCTGAGAATTTCACATCAGCTCGTGTACCCGGTCGACCGGCCTCCAGCTCGGTTGACCGGGCACACTAAAAATGGGGAAATTCAAGTCCTAGTTAAGTGTTCTGTAAAAATATAGTCCAGTGTACCCGGTCGACCGAACACTGTACCCGGTCGACTGGATACACATGTTCCTGTAGGATTAACTGAGACCTGAAATTTCTCAGACAGGCCAGAATCCTGTGTACCTGGACGACATCTAGGCCATGATGTCGACTGGATACACTGTGCATTCTATGATACCCCCCAGCTGTTTGGGTCCAGGTCCCTGTGGACTCGGTTGACATCATGGCCACGATGTCGACTGGGGACACTGCAGGATATCGACCTGGGGTCAACATCCAATGTACCCTGTCGACATCCCAGGGGATGATGTCGACCGGGAACACTGTGAACAGTGAGTTTTCCAGATTTCATTTCTGTTGATGTTTGATCAATTGTGAGGTCCATTGACCATCCAAATAGGCTTCCATCAAGTGTGCCAAGCACAGATCAATGGCGTGGCTTAGCCTTGACTCGTGGGGTCTACCAAATGGGCTTTTGGGATTTGAATCGTCAATGATTCGATCCTTAAATGTAGTCAATGATGTCCATAACTTCAGGAATACCAGATTTATTATCTCTTTGACATCGGAAACTATAGTTAGGGTTCCAATTACATGATGAGGCCTAAACTAAGAGTGGACCATTACTTAGGATTAGACCTTTGTCTATTGCACTTGATTCCATGATTTAGAGAATTTCATATATTATTCTTCTCTCCTATCTTTATCATTGTTATAAACCTGTTAATTAATGAGAATTGGAAGACCTGAACCTATGATTACTTAGTGGTGACTCGAGGATGTAATTGGAGATGAATAACCCGTGTCTGTAGCTAGGCGGGCCCTCATACGGCCTAAGATTGGGTATGTGGAACTCTAGAATGGAGAGGTTAGTCTTTAATGGATTGTTGGCTCATTGTGTATGAGCATGGGATGATTACTTGTGGAATGAACATGGCATTGTACTTGTATTGCCTCAAGCTATGGTTGTGGGCTTAGGAGTAGATCCAATGATGTTGCACTTGGACTGTATTCCATGATATCGTACTTTAACCTCTTAGAGACTTGGTTAGGACCTTGCTCACGCAAGATAAGCCTATACAAACATAGACCTGTACTTGTTCCCTAGGTTGGCACTAAACATTCATTCAGTTGATCTAAAGCTCAGCCAGCTGACTGATCATCACTGGTAGGAGCTATATTGGTTATGACTAGAGCTATCATGATGAGCTGTGATTAGACGGACGATGTGATACCGGGTCTGATCTAATATGATAAAGGGGTGTGATCGGTGCGATAAAGGGGTGTGATTGGTGTGATAAAGGGGTGTGATAGGTTTTATATTTATGTATATTGTTATTAGCAGGGCTGTTATCCCTTGCATGGTTATCTTACCCTTTCCCCACCGCAGCTGTTTACAGTATGGGATGTTTGCAGTATGGGAGGGCCGCGACATAATATCCCGTAGTATATCCAGCTTGTGTGAATGTGCCATTTGTTATTTGATTAGATTAGATTACTTTACATTTTTTATTCTAAACTGTTAATTACTGCTCAATTGCCTAGATCATGTACTTTGTTATTCTTATGATTACATACTCGTCTCTATTCTCTTTTGTTGCATACATCATGTGTCATCTGCATATGGTGCCTTGCCAGATCCTTGGATTTGACCCATCTTTGGTGCTTAGGTACCGACCATAACTTCGCGGACGACGCGTACTATGAGGCGCCAGTAGTAGGTGACTACGGGTGGGGGCCAGCTGACCAGGTGGTCGAACCGGATGATGGAGCGCCTGCACAAGGGGAATGAGTGCAGATCTTTTTGGGTTTTTGAGAGTCTCTTGTAGTGAGTGGGTAGATAGACAGTTTGTATAAACTCTTGATTATTATACTTTGAGATTTGTTAGACTTCTGCCCTGTTATATTTGACTCATTTACTTGATACTCATTGCTTCCGCTATCTTTACTCATGCTTTCGCAATATAACTGTTGATCATATTATTGTTCAAAAAGTTTTAAAATTTTGACCTCACTGCAGACTATGATATTGAAAGTTCTCGGATTTTACGGGAAGTAGCGCACCAAATTCGGGTACCTTAGCGGTAACTTCGGTATTCGGAATTGGGGCATTACACACACAAACTGGGTTTCGATTTCCTTTGGGAGCCTACTAGATGAGATTTTTTGCCCCTACCTTTAATTCATGGGGTTTCACTTTGTGGACAGTGGTAATTGCAAATCCCGCACAACAATGGTGCACTAAGGTGAAAATTCGCTTACCCCATAGTGCTTTGTAGCCAAGTCAAATTGTAAAAAGACAAAAGTACTCTTCCCCTTTTGAGATTGCAAAGCCTCTAGTTAGAATTTATGAACAACCCATCAATTTTCTCAGTTAGGCCAAACGGAAAAATATTATTCTAGTAAATTTGAAATTTATATAATTTCATAATTTTAAAAGGAATGCGTATATTTTATGAGGAACTAAATAAAATTCTCTTTTGTACATAGCTTAATGGGAGCACTAATATTAACCACATGGGGGTTTCATGTAAGATCTAGTCCAATCTATACATGTAGGTGTAGACACCCCATTTGGCACCCTATGGTAGCCTAAATTACCCGTCATCTATAGTGATCCCCCATTTCATCCCTGATTAAGTGATTAGTAGTATAATTTAATTTAGTTTTTGAAAATAGAGATGCGTGGAATGATGAGTTCACAAAAGATACACTTTTATAGCATTATTTTAGAAGTTTTCAAAGATAAAAGAACTCAAAACACTACTTTTAGTATAAAAATCATAAATTTCCTTCCCATCATGCTTTCCTCATATTTTTCCATTATAGATGGTCATTTGCATGCATTTGTATGAGTTCCAATGGCTTCCATACAAAACATGTTCGAAAATATTCTCAATTATGTTAATTTTACTTTGTATGTGTTAATTGAAGATTAATTTGAAGATTAAAGTTGAGATTCAAGAGTTAAAGAGAATAAGGATAAGTTTGGAAGGCAATTGGATGAATAAATGATAAAGTTATGCCAATAATAAGAAGAAAAATAAAAGACATGGGTTGGTATTTTGACCATATCTTTTTACTCGAGTGTCCGATTGAGGTGATCTTAGAAGTATTGGAAAGCTTATTCAAAGATCTACAAATCATATTTCACTATATTTCTCCCAATTTGGACGTTTTGGGGGTCAAAATCGCACATCAATATGAAAATTATTTTCTAATACGGGAATCACATTCATATGTTCATATTTCCATTCTTGTGAAGTCTCACTGATCGACACTTATATGTGCAACGCTTAACCGTAAAACTACGATGTGGTCAAGTAGTAAAGGACTAAAGAGTCCGGATTATTGATCCCACAGAGAGAAGATGGAACAAGCAATGAATCCAATTGAACTAGAATTGAACTAAAATATAGCTAATATAGAAATTGAAGTGAACAATTAAAACTACTAAACTATGTGTAAAAAATGGAATTAAACTAATTGAAATGTGAAACAAAACTAAAATAGGAACTAGACTACTCTAACTAACAATCTAAATATGAGATTAATAAGATCTAACAAACTACACTAAACTAGTGGATGAGTGGTGGTGGAAATGAAAGATTTAATGTGAAGATGTGGTGTGAAATGAGTAAGATTTAAAAACAAGTTAAGTGAAGTGTAGATCTAACAATCTAGAAGTGAAAATAACAAATCAAACAAAGATTTAAATTAACAACAATAAAAATATGAGATTAAGCAATCCAAAATCAACTAAGTATGTAACTAATTCAAACAATGCATGTTCTAATTCAACTCCCAAATCTACAATCCAATTAGCATTCTTTTGCCTAATTGGATTGGATGATATATCAATGAAGATCAAAGTTAAAAAACAAAAATCAAAAGCCAACATCATAGATCATCATCTAACTATCTTAACAATAATTCATCAAAATCAAGCTACAGAAGATCAAAGAGAAGGGCTCTAGAGCATACTCTGTGAGACAACTTAATCCAACTACAAAGCATCAATTGAGATTATCCAAGCATCAAGTATAAAGATAGAGCATGAGAAATGAGAGAGATTAGTTCAATTAGATCTAAAATCGACTAATCGTCAAGGCACAAGTAGGGAATTTAAACTAAAATATGCATGTAATTGAGCTAATTACATTACTTAGCTTTGAAAGGGGTGCCTAATCCAAGAGCATAATTGAGATTATCCAACTACAAAGCATCAATTGAGATTATCCAAGCATCAAGTATAAAGATAGAGCATGAGAAATGAGAGAGATTAGCTCAATTAGATCTAAAATTTACTAATCGTCAAGGCACAAGTAGGGAATTTAAACTAAAACATGCATGTAATTGAGCTAATTATATTACTTAGCTTCAAAAGGGGTGCCTAATCCAAGAGCTTTAACCACTAAACATCAAGAAAGAGCTCCCAATCTTCATTAATGATCTTTAATTATACACCCTCTCTTTAGATTAGATATACTTAAGCTCCTAATTACAATATAAAAATATAGAGAATGTAAACTAAAATTGCTAAAAGACTAACGCGCAAAAAGATCCCTTTTTCTCTACAAGTACATCCCAATTTATAGAAACATTGAGGACATTTGATTGTCTCATTTCATTTTACAATGATTGCTTTCATTTAATTGGTTGCAACTTAGAGGCTTTTGATTGGCTCATTTGCTTTCACATGGATTACTTCAATTTGATTTGGAGGCTTTTCATTGGCTCTTTTGCTTTCACATGGATTGCTTCAATTTAATTGGTTGCAATAATTTCTCCTTCCAAAAACTAAAAGCACATGTGCTTTTTGGTGCAAAAAATATGCAATTATTGGGTTTTGAACCCATAACCAATACACCAACTACTCATTTTGTGTTAGAAAATTACTTCTTTTATCTTTAAAGTCTTCTCCTCTTATTTTAGAATTCTTCAATTCTTCCTACGATTTCTTCATCTAACTTCTTTATTGAAATATCTTCTTGATGCCTTGAGACACCAGCCAGAAGGTTGAGGTAGTCACGGGGTCCACCTACACAAGAAAAATTACATAAAAATGCGCTATAAATAACTGGATTTATGCATAATAATCCGATAATCCATTAATGTGACAGATTGATAAAATCCCTGTAAAGCGAATGATATGCATATGAAATGCTGATAAAAGTCGGACTAATGAGGGGTAAAGTATACAATATTTAACACTCATCACCCACATAGAAAAGAAACCAAAAGAGAGCAAGGCAAGTATTTTTAAATAAGGAAGTGAACTCTAGGCATTAAATACACAAGCAAGGAGAGCATCCTCATCTTTACTTAAGTTATTCATGTAATTAAGAGCACTTGTAGAGAGAAAGTAATGAATGCTTTGTAAAAGTTGATATTTGGAATAGAAATGAAGGCTTTATCTTCTCTCATGGGTAGCTAATCCCTTTGATTGGATCTTCTAGATGAAGATAAGTTGATGCTATTCATTTTGCTTATGCTCTTTATTTTTTCCTTGTTTATGTACTTAATATGTTAGAGTAGATTTATCTTTATTGCATTGTGCAACATTCCATACTTATTTTCTATCTTAGTATTCTTTTTTACTATCTATGCTTAGGTTTGATAAATCATGCTTAGGACTTAATACCTTTTGATAGTTTATGCTTATTTTTTTATAGATAGTCATTAGGAATCTTATCTTTTATGAAGGGAAGACAGTCTTGGCTATTAGATAGTTAATTTCTATCTTAGAGCTTTAAAGTTATATTTTCCAAATCTAAGCATTGAATTGTAATTAGATTTGAGTGTTTATTTCAGAAAAGAGAAGAGCATTAGTGTTGGATTAGTTTCACTTAGTGGATTCTAGATGGTTCAATCTATCCCTTAGTATTGATTGTTGTTTATTTTACTTACTTTAGTTTGTAACTATTCACATTCTCATACACTTATTCACTTGTTTTAATTCTTACCCTCCATTTCACTATCCACACCATCAATTCGACCTTTGATTTTACACTGCTTTAGTTTTTTTTTTTTTTTTTATCTCCATCCACTCATTTTTTATCTTACTCACTTATTCTTCTTATTAGTTAGTTTTCATGGATTGTTTTATTTTCTTTTTTTCTTGACCTTTCACTTGTTATTTTCACATACTTATTTACTTGATCTATCTTACATTGCTTCATTGTTCTTGTTTTAACCTTGTTATTTGTCTTTTATTATTAATTTTGTTACAAACCTTGTTCTTGGTTTGTTCTCACTTGAGTTCTTTTATTTTTACTAATATCTCTTTGTTATCTAGTTTCTTGCTTTCTTTTAGTTTGCATTTTTTATTTCTCTTGTTATTATCTTGTTTCTTGTTTTTATTATTTTTATTTTCTTCATTTGCATTTGTTAGCTATATTTGAGTTGACACTCATTTTCATCGATCATTGTTATTTTCCTTGTAATGATCATCGTGGTAACGATATTCGGACTTCTATAGTCTATATTACTTGAGACAACCGTATATTTGTGGGATTTGCATCATGGTAACAATTAGATCAAAATTTGATGACTTGTGAAAAACTCCATTAGGAAAGACTAGATCACGTCAAGGACTTAAGCCTGACTCCTTAATATCTTGGAAACATCATAAGATAAGTTCCTCAATCCAATTTATCTGAAATATGAGTTTTAGAATGAAGCAAGGGACTAGATTCATTGACTTGACATTCTGATCCGTTAGGTCTTTATACCATTTGAATCTATACTCTGAGAGCTTTCCTACGGTGTATAGAACTCCAAAATCTCATAAACCAATAAAAAATTATGGTTTTCAAAAGATCACCTTTAATTTGGGCCCCAAAAAAGCAAATTAGACTCTCAAACTAAGGAGTTTGGGTTGAGCTCCGACTAGAAACTTGACCCAGTTTTAACTTGCGTGAAAAGCAAAGGATTTTCTCCGAGGTCCTAGTGCATGGGCCCACTTTTCACCAAAATAAGTTAGCCGCCTTTCTTTGCTTGGAGAATCATGTAAAACCTTCTAGAAACCCTAATTTTCCAAACCCTAGCGACCCCTAGCATGTCCCAAGGCCTATATAAGTATCTCTTTGGACTCTTTTGGAGACATGACAATGAAAACCCTAAATTCTAGACTAGAAGAGAAGACTTAGATGTTGGTGAAGCAGGAGCAAAGGGCGGAGTTATGAGTTTTTACAGAAGACATGATTCCGGATCTAGAGGAATGTATTGAAATTGGTAACCCTAAATCTTTCTTTCCATTGATGTCTGCCAACCCACTAACCTTTTTGGAAGGGATGATTAAAGAGGCAAAGGTATCAACACAAGCCAACCTAAGGCTATGGTTGTCAAATACATGTAAGGCCCACACTGTTTAACCCAGTGGCTGCACGGGCTCGGGATGCTTGGCATAATCATTTGGTGTTTTTAAAGTTATTAGCATGCTAGAAGCTCATTACACCACACATAGTTCAATATGGGTCTCACATGCGTGATTGAACAACCTGTAAAAAGAGGTGCCCCATCGAGGTACAATGACGAGTTGCATGACTTTGTAGTCAATGTGCCTCAAAGAAAACTTCTGAGCTTTGAAGGGAAGCTTTTGATTTGACCAAGAGTCTTGAGCAAGTAGCTTTTTCAGCCTCTAAGGGATTTTATGGCAGTGAGAAGGATCATGTACCATTTCAAGACAAAGTTTTCTAAAATGACACAACTGATTTGGTTATGGGTTTTTGGGGTTTTAGTTTTGGATTTTGGATTAAGTTTTTCTTTTTGACCTTGTGATCCTAAAGGCTTTATGTGGTTCTTTAAGCGGCCAAGCAGAGGTTTTTGCTTTTGACCTTATAACTTATCAAGCTGTATGTGGCAAGCTAGGGGGTCAAGAAATCTTTTTTTTTTTTTTTTTTATGACCTTGTGACCTAACAAGCTGCACGTGGCGAGATAGGGAGTCAGAATTTGGGTTTTAGTCACTCCTTGGGACTATTTTGGGTACGTTGGAGTGATTTGGATTTTTGTGGAATGTCAATTTCAAGGCCATTTCTTCATTTCAGCTGGTTCTTTTCCCTTCTCATTTCTTCTCTATCTTCATCCATTAACTAAAGATTTGGACTTCCTTTCACCCGATGAATCACACCACCACGTTCATCTCCTCATTCTTTCTCCATGGATCCCATTTATTCACCATTTTCATAACTAGGTTGGCCATTACTATTAATTTCAGGTTAGTTGGGATACTTAGAGGTAAGCCATTCCCTCCATCTCTTAGATTCATGTTTGGGAGCGTATATTACACAGGATACCAACATGCAAGCCTTAATTCCAATCCATTCTTCATTTTTTTTTTTTTAATTCTTTTTGGGCTTTTTGTGTAGATTTTAGGGGCTTTGTGCTTAAAGAGGTTCAACTAAGATTGGAGTAATTGCTAGTGATTTTCACGAGCTTGGAAACCCGCCACAAGTGTTATATTTAAATTACATTACATGCATGCAAGATTTTTAGTTGATTCTCTTTAACTCTATCAGATTTTTTTTTTTTGTTTTTTTGTTAGTAATTGAATTGAATTAGATCCCTCAATGTACAAAGTGTTGCGCTCTCAAGATCAAGTTAGATCCTAACTGCATCCCCGGGGCATGAGAATCGAGGCCAATTAAAGGATTTCCTTTAAATTAAAATTGCATGTGGTCCCCATTCTGAGTGAATCAAAGTCCACAACGAGGTTATGCATCATAATCAATCACCATAATCAAATCGCGGAAGCATCAAAACATACAATCTGTGACATATGGTAAAACCAAACATATCATACTAATAACAAAGGTGATATAAGTAATAAAAATGCATTTGCTTTAAGTTCAGTTACAAAATGATTTAAAGTCTAGGTCCAAGGCTAATAACTCAAAACAATGGCCAAACCTAAAGGATACAATTGCAACTCAAAATGGTAGATATCCGAAAATGGTAGTATATGTGGTGCTCATGAGCGGGACCCAACAAGTCACACTACATCATCCGCGCTCCACTCATAAGATCCTTCACTGATGGATTCTCTAGGACTGCCTCAACCTCTTGTTCAGTGTGGGCTCCGATAGCTCAACATTAAATGTAATATCAAAAAATAATCCGGTAGGTAAAAAATGTAAATAACAAATAATATGCATCAATAAAGTATAAGGACAAAAAAGAGTAACAATAAGCGAAAAGCTTGGCATAACAACATGAATAGAGACAATACTAAAGGAATCATGTACGGACAATGTCCTAGCTATACAGACTCTAACAATGGGGCACTCCACATAGGCTATCGTATTAGGACAAACCCAATCATAATCAAAATGCAACCTAGGCGAATCCGGTCAAGACAAATGCAAACGACACAGCTGCGCATTAACTAATATAATATGCACATGCCCGATGGCAGATAGTAAATGTATGCATGCAAATAACCATGGGGTGCGCCAAACTGTAGGAAACCAACTTATCTGAGTGGTGCTTGACTCAAAGGGTCAAATATCACACACAGATGCAGTGTTCGGCTAGTCTCTTATTGGATATTGCAACCAAAGCAAAGCAAAGCAAAAAGAAACTACTCTACAAGCGCATTTTGTCTAAAATATAACCCTAATCACAAAACTGAGTAGCCCCCAATACCACCTCCGCTAGCCCAGAACACCTCCTAATGGATCACACATTCACAAACCATCTCCCATTAGATGTTCACAAAGTTGGACCCCAAAGTCCATACATCCATACCAATCCATACTAAGTCTTCATATGTAAAACAAAGCAATATAGCAATATAAGGACTGATGAGGAGAATGAATACACACATGCACACATCATGTAATATACGAAGATACTAATCTATCCAGCAATTCAAAGACGAGTCGCATGGTCTTTCTCTCCTGTAGAGAATTTATAAAAAAGGATTTTTTGGGTTCCTTTTCACCATAGAGGAGAAGAAAAGGATAGACGTGGGGCAATTGCTATAACTTAGATGGTACATGGGCCAAGGCCCAAATCAAATTTTGGGTGATTCTTGGGTCGCCCCAGGTCAAATGAACATGGGCCCACCCCTGACGGCTGCCTTTCTCATTAATTGGATGTAACTTAACCCTTTCTATCCTTTCAGATCAGATCTTTTCATTTCGAAATGACGTCCGACTGATGTGGTGTGGTTAGGCTTAGTCTACTCTAGTTTTTCTAGTTTTGTTAAGTTTTGGTCTAATTAGTGTGATAGTTCGTATGATCTTGCTTCTTATTTGTTCAGTTAGCTAGTTTAGGTTTTGTAAGAGCTACTCATTGAGATAAGTGTGCTTTTGCCTAATTTAGCCTAGTTCGGAGTAGTTCCTTGTTATAGCTATCATTCTTGAAGTAGAGATCAATTAGACCGCATTGACCTTTGGATTCTTGGGTCGGCACCACTCAGATTTGATTACCCACTAGTTAGACGCAACTATTTTGGAATTTGTATTATTATCACTAATTGGAGTTAACTATATCATTTGTTTCCCTCTCCGCGGCGACACTAATGCAATCACGGAGTTGGGATTACTATCCATTCTGCCCTCTCCTTGGTCACGTCGCTTACAACCGCGACTATGGGAATTTATTTTGCCTTCTCTCTCCATGGTCACGCCACTTGAAACTGTGCTGCACTTGAGAGAATATAGCCAACCTGGATTGGAAATGTTTTGTTTTGACCATCCATTTGTCCTGAACAAGGGTTAATGATGTTTTTCTTGTTTTGGGTCTCCTTATGTTTTGGTGTCCACTTTGTGGGTTCTTGGCTGCTCCGGCCTCTATGATTCATTTTTTAGCTGGCCCTGCATGCAAATCTGCTTTGGCATTGGCAGTTTTTTGTTGTGGGGCTCTCTCTTGATAGGTCTCCATTTCATTCTTTGTTGTATGTATCTTTCCATTGATTATATATAATTTCTTATTTAAAGAAAATGTTTGATACAATTAACATTGCTAATTATGGTGGGAACTGTCTAATGTTAGAAATGAGGCAGACCATGAAATACCAAAAATACTATGAGATCCATTTAAAATTGTCAGTCATGACAGGGCCAACAAAATGTTGATAAGCTCTGTGTTACTTATCTAATGGTGATTATCGTGAAGGGTTTTATATGTTATAGGACATATTTAAAAGAGCAAGGCTCTCCTAAGCTCAAACTTAGGATAAAATCTTGTAAACTTATGCTTGTGGGGCCCACCTTTGGCCCATCCAAATGGACCAAACACATGAACCCTCTAAATTGCACATGTCCACCAATTTTTTGTTAGATCCGAATATACTAGGCTGTTGGATTGACTATGTATCGATCCGAATGGACTATTTACCATTAAACTTTTGTGCCTATATGGAGATTATAGAAATCACGGTTGGAGTTGATTTTTTGCAGAAAGGAAGATCCTAGGGAGTCCTTGAAATCCACCCCACCCCCATCCCCATGTGAGTCCCTAGGTGGGCCCCACCATACACTTGAACTTACCTTATCCTAAGCTTGAGCTTAGGAGAGCTGGCCCCTATTTAAAAATATCCTTCTAGCTTTCATTTTGTTACTGGAGTTTTAGGAATTCATGTCTAGTGGATGTATAGAAATTTCAGATACTAGAGTTTTGAAATGATAATTTTGTTACTCGAATTTCTGGAATTCATGCACGGTGGATTTCTAGAGATCCCAAATACTTGAGTTTTGAAATGCTCCCTTTTTTCATTGCCGAATTCCTTGTTTCGTTCATGCTTGAAATTCTTGTATGAGAATCTCATATGTCCTTAATTTCATAAATCTCATACTTTTTATCTACTTGAATTCCTAATTGAAACTACATCTTTTATGCTTCGTGGTAAATGGGGCCAACCTTTTATGATTGTGAACATGGGACTCACAATTTAGGAATTACATCATGGATCCACCGTAGGAATTGTTATACTTGGGGCCCACCATTAGAATTTACAGCAAAGGCCTCCCTTTCGCGACTGTAAACATTGGACTTAGCTTTTCGAATTATAATGCGAGCCCACCTCTAGAAATTATATGGGCTCACCTTTATGGATTTTTTGTACATGGGCTCACCTTTTTGAATGTCATACATGGGGCCCTTCTTTAGAAGTTACAACGTGGGACTCACCAAATCATTAAATGAGGCTCATTTTCATAGGAGTTACAAGTGGGCACACCTTTTGTAATTGTGAATATGGGACCTACCTTTAAGAATTACAACTTGGCCCTGCTTTTTAGAAATGGTTGTATATGGCCTACCTTTACAATTTGCAACATGAGATCCACATTTATGAATTAGAGAATGGGGACCACCTTTAGAAACTTTATAGTAAATGAGGTTCAATTATAGTACTTAGGGCTCACCGTTTAGGAATTCAACATGGTACATACCTTTTAGAAATTACAGCGTGTGAAAGTTTGAGGGTGCGAGATCTCTATATTTGTCCACTCAATAAATCAACCCAAAAGTGTACAAAAACAATAAACATGCAACGGAAATAAAATCACAAGCATACACCACAAGGACACCAGATTCTTACGTGGAAAACCCTAATCGGGTGAAAAACCACGGATCCAAACTAGATCTAATCAAACACTATGAATCTCGCAATTACAAGAAACTCGGATTTCTTCCCTAGATATCCCCTAACTAAAGACTGAAGTTACCTTGTGTCGCTTCACGCTTCAATGAGTTCACACCGCTGATTGCAACAGACCCAATCCAGCACTTGACTCCTTAAATCTTCTCGCAAGAAAAAAGTCTTCTATAAAGGATGCAGAAGTACATGGCTCTAGAGAACTTGGCAGCACAACTCCTTAATAAAACTCTAGAGAAGAATTCTCTCAGTTAAATCTCCAAATTAGAACTTGAGAGGTGAGGGATGCTTTTAGAATAGCCCTTGAGTCCTTTATATAGCATTGGATTCGTGCCTCATGTGTTGTAATATGATTAGGAATCAGCAACACAACTTTGAGACAAATCAGGAAAGAAAACAAGGAAGTTTCTAAAAATTTATCCAGGTTCGCTCGATTGACCAGGGAATCCGCTCGAGCGGACAAGCCACTGTCTACGCGTATCAGACTATCGCTCGTGAGATCATGAAGGTGGGTCCAGCGAAACACATTCTGTCTGGGTTCGCTCGAGCGAATGCAATGGTCGCTCGAGCGAATCACATACTGTATGATTCAGAATTTCAGTGATTTTTCTCCCATCCTTCTATCTTCAGAGTCATTTTCTAAACATGAAATACAACTCAATGGACGTCTAGAGTTTTGTCCAACCCATGAATTAAGCCAACACAAAATACTAACAGCGTGGGACTCACTTTTATAAACCATGAGATGTGAGCCTATATTTATAAATGGAGTGTGATAGAGTTTCATTGGAAAGTCACCATAATTTTGGAATTCCAAAACTCATATATGCTAACTAGTAACAAAGGCCTGTGCCAACATAAATAAAAATCTAATTTTTTATTAAATATAATTGAAAAGAAAACTAATATATATTAAAAAAAAAAAACTTTCAAAAAACCTCTCGAGAAACATGAGACACCCAAGAGGTCAATGTGTCTCATTTCACTCAGTCACCAAGGGATCAAAAGGCAGGCACATGGTTGCAAAAAGATTTATATAAAAGGTTTAATTCTCATCCTCTGGTCACTCATCTCACCACCAATCTGTGCCCATGCTTTCTTTTCAGCCACCATCACTTTCATGATCACCATCCATCTCAAACTCTCAGCAAATCCCATCCATGACTCCACCACCTGTAACCAAATAGCCACAAATCCCTAGCCTTCGGAACCAAGTCCAACAAAGCCAAACAAACACCATCAAAATCAACTGAACCCATTGTGGCCCCAACTGACCCTCCCACCAATCCTCGCCAGAATTCTTTGTAGCACCCAACTCACCCTCAAACTGAGCCCATCTCTGCAACCAAACAGAATCCATTCCATCCATCACCTTCATCTTCACCAACCACCATCTTCACCATCTAGCTTCTAAAAAAAATTACAGAAAAAAGGAAGAAATTAGGAACTCTTTGGGCCCAACAAATAAGCCAATCTCCAATTACCATATCAGCAATCCAAAATCTTCTATAACTAACTATGGATAAAAATTTGGGAGGAGAAATACTTTCGAGAGAAACCCTGCATGGGTTTTAAGGACTTGTGGTTGCCCATGTGATAACTAATTCCAATTAGTCCCTTACATATCTCCTTGTATATAGCACTTCCTTATAACTTCTTACGAAAATAATTTCTTTAAAATTTCAAACAACTAAAACATAGGAAGCGTTATTGAGGGAACAGAAGCTTGGAAGTAGGTTGTGCGCAGTCTCATTGAGGGAGTTGTGAGCCCACGTCATTTTAGAGATATGAAAAAGATCTCAAGAAGGAAAACATGATGCAATTGAGATTTTAGAGAGGGAAGAGCTATATGGCACGCGTGATTTTGTTTAATGTGATTTTAGAGAGGGACATGAGCAAGCATACCAAATGAGAGATGAATTAGGAGAAATGGGAGGAAAGAGAAAGATGTGAGGAAAGATAAATATAAAAAAAGGAATTAGATGAAGAGATTTAGGGAATGAATTTGGATAGGATAATTGAAATGGAGATACTTAGAGAGGAGATTTGGAGGGGCCACGTAGAAGCCAAAGCTCTGTGTATTTTTATGAGCATTTTTTTAAAAAAGAGCATTCATGGGTGCTGACGTGGCACCCTCTATGGCCGCCCTTCCTATTGCTTTAATATATATACGTGCTAAGCCCGGGGCCAAAATTGAAGGTATACAAAAATATAAGAGTTTTTAAATATAATTAATGAAAAGTAAATCTAAAATAATATGTTATAAAGAATAGTTGAAAGGAATTATATTATGATGGATTATAAAATCCACTAAAAATAATATCTTTATTTTTTAAAAGAAAATCCATAATAACAGAAAGAAAAACCATATGCTAGTGGCTTTGGAAAAAAACCCCTAACAAATTAATAAAAATAAGATCTTGCTCTCCTTGGAAAAAAAATAATGTACAAAAAAACCCCAATGAAATTCACAAAATGTGATTATAATCTCTTTGAAACAAAAATCCAAAAAATTCAAAGGAATGAAAATGCCCAATGTTATGGATAATAATATGATTTCCACGTCTTAGAAGAAAAAAAAAAAAGCTAACAAAGCCCACAAACATTATCTGAGATCTTATGTACAATCTCAGTTGTATTGTACCCACCTTGGATTGAATTTTGATTCTTACATAATAATTAGTTGCGACGATTTGATTAGACTTTTTTTACCCTTAATATCTACTTATAAATTCAAAATTTGTTCGAATCTGTAGTGGCAAACATCTATTGGATTTTGTATTAATTAGTGTAGCTTTGCGTGTGTGTTGGTGTGGGTGGCGTGGGGGTTGCTTGGCATCACACGACATCTTAATATAAAAGAAGGTATCTAGTTTGTAAATGGTGGGCTGGACAAGGGCCTCAGTTTCAGGCCTGTGAACTATCCTAGGATAAATATTAGGCCCCCACAAACTAAATTAACCGGGCTTAGACTTAGATATATTTCGGCCCCCACCGGCCCATCCACTCCCCTCCTTCTTCAAGCCATTCTCAATTGAGAGTGGGGTACATAACTTAAACGGTTTGGATTGTATATAAATATTAACCTAAACTGCACCTTTGAGAGTGTGGAAGGTTACTAAATTGGCGACATTGCTTGGTGGGCTCCTTAGCTTGATATCCAATCCAAGCTTCTTGTTTTGATAGCTTCATTCCTTCTTGTGAGAGATCAAGAGAAAAGTTAGGAAAATATAGATGGAGTGATAAGGTTTCACAACTATTGAGATATAGGCCCTATTTAGTAGTTATTCAATCCTATTAAGAGGATGAGAGATTCCAGGAAGTATTAGAATGAGAGATTTTAGGAGGATGAGAGATTTTAGGGAAGTATTATTAGAGGGAGAGATTTGGAGCAGCCCACATTAAACCCAAAGCTTTGTGTGTTTTTATAAGTATTTTTCTAAAAGGAGAATTCATAGGTGATGATGTGGCACCCCTCATAGTCTTCATCCCCGTTTGCTTTAATATATAATATATATATGGGAGATGCACCTATGAGAGATATCTCTCGCCTTATATGAGAGATAAGCGCGGGGGCCCTCACATCCATATCCAATGCCAACAACTTAAATATGGGGCCCCCAACCTTATCTCTCATATAAGGTGAGCAGCTCTCATATATAAATATATATATATATATATAAAGTGTTGGGTGAAATTTGCAAATACCTTATTTTTATGCATTTGAAGATTCTGAATTTTAAAACTGACAGGAATTTTGAAATTCCTAGACAATGAAAACTCTTGTTAGAAATTTTAGCAAAGAAACATGATCCTAATTTTAAAATCATCATAAGACCCCATTAATGTTAGTAATCATTAAGAGATCCACCTTTGTACAAGGGATCATCCAGAAATTCTACTATATTTGGGAATTCAAGAATTTTCCAGACATGAATTCCTTGAATTTTAGAAAAGATATTGGCTAAGGGATTCGTTTAATTATTTTTATCTTAACTTTTACATTTATATGCCTCGTGCTTAGCACGGGCATGTTTTGCTAGTGGTAGTTGCTAAGGGATTCATTTAATTTGATACACGGTGGAAATGAGACTCAGCTAATGATGGTAAACTGGTAATTGGAGTCGCACAATCTAGTATTGTTAATCACTGTGGGGAAGCCTAGTGTTAGAATTACCATCGATTCCATCTACTAGCACAATTTTGGGACCTTAATCATAATCGAGATTGTCAATTTTTTGCAATCACAATCCGACCCATCCAATATTGATAATATAATGGGACCAGTCTGATGTTGGCATTGTATTTGGACTACTATAAGATATGATTGTCCCTCAAATCATAGCGGGGGGATTTTGTGTTAAAAAATTGCAACTCATGATTAAATATATTATATAAAGACAATTTTCTACATGCATTGTATCCTTATATTCTTCAATGATGAAATATAAAAGTCCTTTAAATCAATTAACATAGTGTAATCAAATACCTATGTTTCAGATGGGTAGATTAGATCATTATCTACTAACTAACATAATGAAATATTTTATTTCTATACACTTCCTTACTCAATTTAAGATAATAAGGATATTCCCTAAAATAACTACTTAGCTTTTTTTTTTTTTTCTTTCAAGAATGCCTGGCAGAAATCTCAACTGTCTGGAATTACAGGAACTCCCTATTTAGGAGGTTTCCACCTTGATGGTAGAAAATGTTGGACAACTACTTAACCAATAAGAGATATGTGACCTAATCAAACAAGGTGGGCCTCATACAGGTCAACTAAAGGTAGCATTAAAACAATTTTTCAGTCAAGTGGTGGGTCTGCATTTATGTGGATATGAATGAAGTGAGGAACACATGGGGAAACAAGGACATTTCCATGTGAACGCTCACAGCCTCAAAAAAAAGTTATGTGACTGTGTTGTCAATCTGTCAAAGACCAACCGTCCGATGAATGATGTGGGCCCACACATGGTGTCAATAGTCGGCTAGGTTTTTGTTTTTATTGGGTGTTAGGAGGCACAAAAGGGACAATTCAGATACCCGGATCTCCATTATTGTATTCTATTTCAGTTATTACCACCTATCACCAAATCTACACAGGTTCTACATTTATTTCATCTTCCCATTGTCATGGAAAACTTGATTAGCTCTGTTTGGATGAGGAGAAATTGACAAGTAGATATTCTGAAATATGGGACAAAAACACCATGAAATTTCGAACCCAAGGCTGAGAATGCTAAGAATGTCCTTATAGAGATTCACCGCTTGGTAAAAATGTTTTCGCCCCTTTGTGTTAAATATATTGCCTATGCGACCTCAAATGACATAAACAAGCAGTAGGCCCACACCACGCCCATTTCCCGAAAACAAGGCAATTCTGGCTCTATGAAGGACATTCTCAAGTCTGGGTAAAATACTTGTTTGAAAGCCTTGTAAATCTGATTACCTGAAGAGGACTTTTCAACTTTTTTTTTCATTCTTTCTTAGTATCCCTAGCTAAGGGAGCCCAGCTCCCCCCAAGAGACTTGTACACAGTGGGGGCGAAACTTGGAATGAGAGGAGAGAGAACCGATACACATGAAGGGGAAAACTCATACATGTGAGGAGAGAGAAACTCACACAAAAGAAGAGTGGGGGAGACTAGGGTGGCTTTTGCACATTTAGCTCTTACACGATCTGCAAAAGCACATTTAAGGATAGGGACAAAAACTGAGAAGTTTGGTAAGGATAAGGTTAAACCCTAACTCACCTTGTCACACACTTGCCTGCCCCCAAGGAATTTGATATTAGATGAAGGATTTGTTTGGACAACCCCTTGCTTAAAATGTGCTCTGCCTATAACACTATACAAAACTTGAGAGATCACGGGAAAAAGTGCAACCAAAACCCGAACCCGCCCACACTCTATTCGGTTGAAATCAAAAAATCCTAGGGGTGTACAAAAAAACTGCTAAACCAATCCAGACCAATCTGAATGGGGAGGTTTGGATCGGTTTTGTAGTAGATCGGTTCGGTCACGGTTCGAAGTTCCTTCAAACCGTTCAGTTCAATTTAGTTCTCGGTTTCAATGTGCGGTTAAACAGCTTAAACCGAACCGAACAGAACCAAGTATATAAATATATATTTTTTATAAAATATATAAAGGAATATGAAAAATTACTTGAAGAAGATTTGAACCCGCACTCCGTTACTTGAAGTCCAATGTCTCTCACCATTTGAGCCGCCTTTTTTTTGTGAAAGTAAAATAAAACAAAATAATAAAAAAAAACCAAAATCGAGTTCGGTTCGATTTGAGCACATGGGCGGTTCGGTTCGGTTTGAAAAAATAGAAAACTACTGGATTCGGTTTGATTGAAGGTTTTTACTCTAAATCGATCTGTATCACCCATGAACACCCCTAATAAATCCATACGCTAATCCCAAAAGGTCGCTGGCAAAAATGCACCCGAATAAAAGCAGTTCAGGTTTTTGATACAAGTCACTAAGCCCTAAGCTCACCCCAACTCACACCCATCCCACCCTATACCTGCCCAATGACATGCCTATATTTTGTAATACTAAACCTTCCCCGTGATGGCTATAGGTCAGGTGAGTGCAGGTTTGATACAGGTTTTGAACCAACAACTCTCCACTTTGATTTTTAATTCGAAGCATCCCCCACCCATTGCACTAAAAAATTCATCTAATTTGTTTTGGTCACAAAAAAGAAAAAAAAAAAAAAAAGGAAGCCTACTTAAAGCAATTATAAATGGGATAGGGCTGGTAGGGCAGCCAGAACCCGAACCCAATATGGGTCAAAATTTATAAATCTATATCTCTCCATATCTGAAAAACCTTTGTTGAACCCACCCTTAATTGGAGCTGTGGTTGGCCCGCTTAACGTGACCCATTCCCATCTCAACTAAATTAGAACTAAGACATTTGGGTTAATTGGAGCTGGGGTTGGCCCGCTTAACGTTACCTATTCCCATCTCAACTAAATTGGAACTAAGACATTTGGGTTAATTGGAGCTGGGGTTGGCCCGCTTAACGTGGCCCATTCCCATCTCAACTAAATTAGAACTAAGAAATTTTGGATTAATTGGAGCTGGTCAAGGTGACCCGTTTAACCTGACCCATTGCCATCTGAACTAAATTAGAACTGAGGCATTTGAAGACTGTGTACTATGGTTATACCCACCCAAACAGATGGCCTGCCTAACCATGTCATCATTAATGCGCCGCAGCATTTCAACAGACCCCATGAACACATTGAGTCACAAAGACTGCTTTAACAGCTGGTGGTGGTCACCCACCCTCATCTTCTCCATTTTGACTCTTGTTGGGGTGCACTTTTCACTTCCCACCCATATCAAAAAGAAAAACAATCATTCACCAGATTCTTCATATCCAGACTTGTAAGTAGTAGTTGTAGGAAAAGAGATGTAGATAACATCAGCTTCTAGATGAGGAGAGGACTATTGCCCTGTGAATCATACAGCAACTTTTTAGAGTTATATAAACATTGACGGTGGGGACTCATCTTGGTTGATTCTCAATCTTGGATTAAGTGTGGGCTCCAGGTAGATGTCATCTTATGACCGTAACTATTTGTTACAGGGTACAGGGCATGAAGGTTTTCGAATGATTTTGTAATTCAGTTTTTTATAAGGGTTATAAAAGTTAGCTGAAATCCAGTGGTATGGCTCGAATGTAAAGGATTAGGCATGACTTAATAAGAGTTTTGCTTTTAGGAGGTTCAACTACACAGAGATAAGATCTAGAACGAGATTCCTGGAGATTCATATCGCATTCAATAGATCAAAACTTTATACAGGGAGGTTAATTATGATCTTTGTCATTTGCTTGATCTGACATATGACCCGTGACATGCGGGCCACAAGATTACTATGCAAAATACTCTAAAACCAACTTCCTTTCCAAAAACACAACAATCTAAGCAATTGAAAGTAAACATTCTCAGATTTTTCATTTTTCAAAAGTTTGTGTAAATCTTTTTCTAAAACAAATCCAAATCAGCCGAGAACCATGTACTAGTCAATACGTAAAGGTTTCAATATTGGCATATATGATATCTATAACCGTACTTTATAACTATGGCGAAAAAAAGCCACATCACTTATAAATCTTTTAATTTTAGAGTTCTTAAATATATTGGATTATTTTATCAAAAAAATATAATAACTACGATAAGTATATCAAGAACGGCCTATTATGCACCAATTCTTACCTACCTGCTCTAGGTCTAAATCCGGATAGGCACCTTTCTTCACCTAATGCAGTTATATTTCACCAGAGGGTCCGCCACCTCACCCGAGGTTTACTCCACTCACTCGAGGGCCCCCTCTCCAGAGGGTAAGGGGCTCCAGCGCCCCCACAAGCAGGGATATATATATATATATATATATAAAACCCTATGATCAGTACATCATTCTTAGTTGAGCGGAGCCAGTATGTAATTTAAAATATAGGAAAAACCTCAAATAAGACTTCAGGGTTTTACCTTGTTTCAAAAAAGGACACAAGTTTCGAAAGTTCTTAAATTAGTCCATTTTCAGTAAGTTTTCAATGAAGGACATCCGGTCATTTAAAGGTATTTCCTGTCAACTTTTTTTCTCAATTTTTTTAAAACACCCAAATCACCCTTCATTTAAAGCCATGATATGGTTTCAGCAGCCATTATATACAGCCGATCGTGCAGAGACGTTGGTTGTCCTTGATCACAATGGGTGCACCTATGAAAAAAAATGAGGAGAATATAGAGAAATTGAGAGAAAAAGTTACGCAAAAATAACTTTAAATGGACAGATGTCATTAATTGAAAACTTTCGAAAAAAAATTAGGGACTAAATTGATTTTTTTTAAAAACTTACGTCCATTTATGAAATAGGATAAAAACTCAAAGCCTTATTTGAAATTCTCCATTTAAAATATAACATTTTAATGTGATACTAATCGCTATCCTGTTTCCTCACCCCTCTGTTTTCATGGGTTAGTAAGGAAAGTCATGGAAGGGGTAGGGCAACTTTACTATGTTTCATTTTGATGAGTACTCCACAATCTGCTGGTTCTTATCAATGCCTTTAATCATTGAGTTGAGGTGGAGCCATTGCAAAGACAGTGATGGGTCCCAAATGCATTTCTTTTGTAAAGGTGTGGTAGTTCTGCATCGTTGTCCATCTTTAACTACGATGTGTACAATAAAATAATAATTTTAAGAAGATTAATCTCATACTTTATCTGAGTTTGGTGGGCCATACCCAACCCAAGACTTTATTGATTACGAACGTACTACATCAGCCCTTTTTTTTTTTTTTTTTCATGAGAGGGGATCTTCATTCCAACCTTTCTCCTTCTGAAAATAGAATTTCCTTCAATGATGAAAAAGCAAAGAACCACATCAAGAATATTCATTTACATTTTCGATTAATTCCTTCCTGCATTTTAAATAATAGACAATATACAATTTTTTATTTTTCTATTCTTACAATGTATGGTAAAGTAAATGTGAAGTAAATTAATATCACATAAATGGTAAAGATAAGATTAAAGTAGAGTTTATGTTTGTTTTGTATGAGGTAAAGTAAAGTATGAGAGAAAGAGAGAGAGAGACTGGTAAAGTAGCTGCTTCTTCCATTGGTTTACTTTACCACATTCTACCTTCATTTTATCATATAAAGATAAAGCTACTTGTGATAATGTTTGTGGTGAAAAAAAAAAAAATGGTGACTAGAGTTTAGTTTTACATTCTGTTTTTTTTCAACGATACATAATAAAGGAGAAAAACCAATCGTTTGGTTAACTTTACCTTCACCTTTACTTTACACTTAAAAAACAAACAAACCACGGTAAAATCTCCCATTCTATCAAATTTGTATAAATGAAATCCACCCTATCAAATATACAAATAGGTTGTCCAAGCCCTATTCTCAACATATGCAGATCCGGCCAGGGCGACCTAAAGTCCTTGAAGGGTTTCCACTAATTTGACCATTTTATGAGGCCTCGTAGGGCTGCATAAAAAATTCGGTATCACCGTAAAATCGGACTGAACCGACCGAGCATGGAGGTTCGGATCAGTTTATAGTTGATCGGTTCGGTTAATGGTTTGGAGATTATAAAAATCACTTATATCGGATCTGTTAATGATTTGGATATCATAAAAACTGCTTAAACCGAACTGTCCGTGTACATTAACTTAAGTATTACTTTTTTACTAATGTGAGTCCACTGCATATAAATTTTTGTGCATCCCACTGTGGATTGAGTGAACTGCATATAAATTTTTGTGTATCCCAGTACTGTGGATTGATTATGCTTTGAAAGCGATTTGATGCACTGATTAGACTAAGATAATCGAATGAGCAGGTGAGGAAACTTCAATGGATGGTTCCGATTAAATGGGTAGTAACATCATAAGTGGGTCCCTTGAAGTGGACAGCCATTATGAGAAATTGATGCATAGATAGTACTGGAAACAACTTCCATTATGAGAGATTGATGCATAGATAGTACTGGAAGCAACTTCCATCATAAGTGGATCACTAAAATGTTGAATTTTTATGTTTGCACTAAACATTGGAATAAATGCAAAGGATGGGGTCTCATCATTTTGAAATTTGCAATGTTTGATTTAAAAAAAAAAATAACGATTTAACCGACCAAACCAAACCGAACCAAACCGTCTGGTCTGGTTTGGTTCGGTTTAAGTCCTTTCCATCGGTCGAATCGGATTGGTTAATTAAAAAACCGACAGGTTCGGTTTGGTTATTGGCTTTAGTGTTAAACCAATCCAAACCGCCCATGTACAACCCTAAGGCTTCATGCGCCAAAGCGTGCTGAGCCAAAGGCTGGAACAGAAGAAAACAAAATTTTAATTTTTTTCTAGATTGCCACTGGACACCAAATCTGAACTTAACGCTAACCTGCCTAATTTGTCTAAACTTGAGATTGGCAATGAAATTTAAAAAGCAACATGGTAGTAGATGAAAATGTTACTTCACTACCATCTGATTTAGTAGGGTAATAGCTGGGACATCATTTACTATACAAGAGAAGACTTTTTTTTTTTTTTTTATGGTTTTAGCTGATCTTATCTTTTAACTCATCAATTCTAGGCCCTTCATAGAATGTATTGTATTGATTTCATATGAATTAAATGCCAAAAAAATAATTAATTATTGAATCCTGTATATATATGGGAATTCTCTAAAACGGCCCTTCTTGCTCCCCTCTTTTTTTTGTCATGAGGCCCACCTTGAGTCAATCTAATCTTTTCACGCACACTATCCTTCATTAATAGTCACAGAAATCCAATTCCCCACCATTGGATTAAATTCATAATAATATTAAAAAAAAACCCTTGTGGTTTTAAAGAATTGTATAATTTTTTTATTTATGGCCCCCCAAAGTTTTCAAAAAGGCCCTTGCATGTTTTAAAAATTATATGCACTTTTTATATGTGGCCCTCCCAAAAATTTAGTGCACCCCCACCCCCCGAAAGGAAGAATTCCTGGGTCCGCCCCTCTCTGTAGCCCATCCAAAAGTCCATTGGAGTTGAATCTGAATATGATAAAAAACAGTGGACTCATTAAACAAAGAGAAGAGATCCCATGCTATTAAGAACCCACATAATTAAAAATCATATAACAATCATTAAAAAGAAATCATGAAAGAATCACATAAAACAATGAACGTAATAATCATATAAGAACTCACGTTACCATAGTACTAGAATAAATCCATATACTTATATATAAATGAGAAGAATAAGAGGGTCAGACCCAGGTGGGTTAGGTACCTTCTGGAAGGGCCCAATTGGCATTCCTGTTTCACATTCAGAAAACGGCCAAAAGAGTCACCTTTTCCCACCTTGGGCGGCGCGGTGTCTCAACTCAACAATGGTGTGCGTCTTAAACCATTGTCAGAGGAATATCTATTTCAGGCTTTCAGCCAAACACTGTTATGCCTGCTACAGTGGCGATGTCACGAGTTCCTTCTTACATGGAATGATGGACACCATGGCCAGAGGATGACATCTGCCTCAGTAGAAAAGTAGACATGATTAAAGTAATATGTAAATGAGATAGATAAGATACCCAATATTGGCTTAAGATTCGAAAGGAGTCATAATAGCAAGCCCTACATTTCCACCTCTTTGTCCTCCCCCTCTTACTTTGTGCAGGAATGACAGGATTTTCCTCCAAGTCTGGACAATCAATGCAGGCCCATGACATGCTAGGGGTTGGCAATGGTTCCCTGGTTAAGTCTTACTTGACAGCTATCCTATCACAGATATGCGTTCCATTTATGAATTGAGTTGAAAAATTATAAATGACGAGCGTAGAAGTTCAAAGTGTCGATCCAAATAATCTATTTATCAATTAGAGTGGACCTTTACTTTTCTTTCTTTCTTTCTTCCTTTTTTTTTTTTTTTTTATCTCAATTAAGAGGAGTTGAGTTTCTTGTAAACTCATACATATAAAGAGAAGAACCTAAGAGTAAACTCGGACACAAGGTAAGAGACGAAAAACTCACATGTCACAAGGAGAAGAGAGAGGCCAAGGCTTGTGAAAACTGGCCTAACTTCCCACTTAGAGTGGACTTGTTAACCTAAATCCACACTGAAAATAATAAGGATCAATTCAAACCATATATTAAGAAGCTGGGTTACAAGGGATAGTATCCGGCTTAGGTCAAGAATTACTGCCATACTGGAAATAAAAATAGTCGTTAACCGTTGTTGACAAAAGACAGCAAAGAGTGCCAAATGATGGATGACTAATCCCTCGCGCTAGCTCAGTTGGTGTATGAGTACATGGATTCATGTAGAAAAAATAATGATGGATGGCAAAATCTCCACATCCGCCGATCAAATCAATGGATAGGAGGATCCAAACAGGAAACGCCAAGTCGGGTAATTAAATAAGAGAATCAACAGGTCCAAGTCAACAAACAATAACACAGTGCTAAGTGACGTTGCACCCCCTCTCTGGATGGTGCGTCTTGGTGTTGCAATCTTGATGTCATATTAACACAAAGTGGTTGGATGAAACTGGAACAACTTTCAACAAGAAAAGGAAAAAAAAAAAAAATATTTACAGCTGCAACAAAGCAAGACAAAAACAAAGATGTAGACTTCATACCTAACAAGTAGAATTATTTCTCCATAATCACTACAAATCTTAACAGTGGAAAGATTAAAAAGATACAATACTCACATGGCTGCTAATACACTTCCTCATTTGATACACAGTGATTAATTTAATTACATATACTCAAGTCAACATCTTGGAGCCCTTCAATTCGCTGGCCAGCTCGGACAAGGCCCGTGAAGAAGACCCATCTTCGCTCAAAGCCCGCGACGCAGCGTCCTTGAGCTCTCTCATCCTGCTCCTCAACCTCTTCCCCTCTTCTCCTTCCAGGAGCCCTTTAACGACGCGGGCTATCTCCTCCCTCCCAATTAAGCCATTCTCCTTTTCTCTGGGCCTCAAGGCGACCTTCAAGTCCTCCGATAGCATCACCGCGTTCATCTTTTGCTCCGCGAAGAGCGGCCAGGCGATCATGGGGACGCCATGGACGACGGTCTCGAGCGTCGAATTCCAGCCGCAGTGGCAGAGGAACCCGCCGGTGGAGCTGTGGCTGAGGACTTGGACCTGAGGGGCCCATGAAGACACAACCAGGCCAACATTCTTGGTCCTAGACAAGAACCCAGTTGGGAGAAACTGAATTGGGTCTTTACTGCTCTGGACAGTGAAATAGGACCCATTCGCCGCTTTCTCATGTGGACTCCTCACAACCCACAAGAACCTCTGCTCACTCAGCTCCAAACCAAGGGCCAATTCTTTCATCTGCTCCCAAGACAGTGTCCCACCACTCCCGAATGAGACGAACAGAACTGACCCAATTGGCTGCTCATCCAGCCATCTCAGGCATTCCGACTCCTCTCCGGTCGAACCTGCCCTTATGAGCGGCCCAACCGGATGAACCGGAGGCGAGTTTATCTCCTCAAGAGCCTTTATAGCACCCGGTTCCATGTCCACAAAGCTATTAAGTATTATACCTTTTGCAAGACTGTAGCGGTTTCCATGGTACAGCATCCATTTGTAGGCCTCGTCCTTCTTGTCCTGAACCGGGTCCAGGAGATCTTTCCCTTGTAACGGTATGCAACCGGGCAGCTTGACCGGTTCAGGGAGATCCCTATACTCACAACTGTACATAGCATCCAATTTAGGCAAATTAACCAAGCAGGTCAGCGCCATGGCATTTGATGGGAAGAAAATATACAAGGGGATGCCAAACTCGGCGGCGACGTCGAAGGCATCCGTTGCAAAGAGGTCGGCGACGAGGGCGACAAGCCTGGTTGTCGACTTCAACCGGGTTAAAACGTCCCGGACCGAAGGGAGGGCCCGCCGGACGGTGAGGGAGATGAGGGTCTCGATCTTACTATCCCTTGGGGTGTCGGACAAGTCAATTGGGGGGAGGTGGATGGGGTTCATCCCCATCGGGAGCGCGTCGACGACCGCCTTCTGGGCCTTGGGCGTGAAGTCCACCGCTATGGAGATGAAGGTGAACGAGAAGTCATGGTGGTGGATTAGCCGCTTTGCGAACTCGGCGATTGGGATGAGATGACCCATCCCCGGGGTGGGGAGAATGGCTATGTGGGGGAGCCTAGTGTCCTCCATGGCCATGAGAATATGTGTCTTTTTTTGTTGAATAGAATATGCTCTCCTCTTCTTGTTGTTTTGCTTTGAATTATGTGGGTTAGGAGGGATATGGGGTCTTTATAGAATGGGGGGTGAGTGATACAATTGAGGTTTGATGTTGTCTACATGTCGATATTGGGAGACTTTGGTATTTGTAATTTTTATATATTCTATTCTATTCTATTCTATTCGATATGTGTGAGGAGGAATCGAGAGAGCTGAGTGAGAGTCGGAAGGGGCATATTGATTTTTAGTGCAAATGGTACTGTGATGTCAAGTTAACGTATGCCATATGCAATCAATCCCCCACTGCACTCTTTAGTTTTGTGCACGTACGGATTCAGGTCAAGTGGCATAATTTAGCAGTGGCAGAATGGAAGCTGATTGGGAAGAGTTTGTGGAACTGTACAGGTGGCTGGTGGTGGAGGGCAGAAATGTTCTATCTTCTAGAGGAATTCTTTGGGTTAAGGATGTAAATGGGTCATTGTGGAATGATTTAGATTTGATAGATATGAACTTAATGTTCGATGGGTCTTATAGTTGTGGGCTCTTACTTGGGCTCCAGCCCAGTTGCCAATTGATTACAAAATCAAGGCCCGCTCCCAATTTTTATGATCAGGAAGTCAGATTTATAGGATTGTCGTTATCTCTGATAACTCGTGGGTCGAAATATGACAAGCCCAACCTCAATAGCATGTAAACTTTTTAAATATGTTTGATTATTCTGTTTGGATCCGGTTGGACGTCTATAATAGGACACAATTGCTGAGAGGGCGTACAATAACTATTAATTGGGTTCGAGAACAGGCCCGATATGAGGGGTGCCAAAAGGATTGGGTCAAAACAAGTCCGGTCAATAGGTAGGGCTTAAAGTTTGGAGACCAGCCCATTCCAACCCATTTTAAAACGGGTCTGACATCCCCAACACAGACCCAGTACAAGTCAGCCCAACCCGATGCACATTGGCCCGCATTGGCCTGTACTACCTGCAAACTTTGAGGTTTATCACCCACTTTACTGTTGGTTAAAAGTTGAGCCAAGGTCCATTAAAATATCCTGACCCATGAAGTGAAGCAGTCCATCTAATTTCTGGCTCATTTGTAAATGCTTACCCCCAAGCCCAACTTCATCTAAAATCTTTTCCTTTTTTTTTGGGGGTTAAATATGGGTCATGACGGTCAAGCAGCCAACCCTAACCCCACCCATTTTTATGTAGGGTTAGGAAAACCAAACCCGTGACTGCCCCGTATTTTATGCAGGTCAGGCTAGGGCCGGGTTAGTGGGTAGGGTCTAGTTTTGCCACCCCAAGCCCACAGCCAGAAATTCTAGGTTGGTTTCATTGGGTAAGGGTGCAAACAAGTTGGCTTAGATGGGAGTTTTGGGGGTTAAGGCCCAACCTATATCCAGCCCAATTATTGAACGGCTCTAATACCCCAAACTCTAGGGTTAATCGACCTCACATTCTCATCCAAAGTTCTAAATCTGAAAGTGTTTGGAAACTCTAAAAATAAGCTCTTATTTTTTTTATTTAGAGCTTATTTTCTTATCAGAAGGTTTAATAAACCTCTACTTTTATTTTCCATTTTTAGAGCAACTTTAAAAATTAGAGCTTTTCCTTTGAAGAAATTATCTGAGGCCGATATATATATATATATATATATATAGAGGAAGATGCTCCTATGAGATATATCTTTCACTTTAAATAAGAAATTGGGTGGGGCCCCTCACATTCATATCCAATGCCAGGAGCATCTCCCTATATAAATATATATATATATATATATATGAGATATCTCTCACCTTATATGAGAGATAAGGTGTATGGGTCCTCATATCCATATGCCCCTTCAATGAGAAAAAGGAGAGACTTTTTTTATTCTAGAGCCACCATTATTACTCTTTCATTGTAGGATCCTTGGTGGGCCACATAGTAAATGATCACAAGTTGAATAAAATTATGCCACTGGTTGGACAGTGATGATCTTTCAACCAAGCCAATCTCAAGTAGGCCATTGGATACTGGATTCGACTTTTAACAAGTGGGCCTTATATAGTTATATTAGATGGATAGGTTCTTTTAAATTGAGGCCCATCACTCGTCTTAATGCTTCTCTTATGAAATAATGTTTATTTAAAGTGTCACCTATATTGGAGCTATTTTTTATTTTTAGGATTAGATGTGAGGATCTTTCAACCCTGTCAATCCCAAGTGGGCCTCTAAATATTGGATTTGATTTTTAAGAAGTGGGCTTGAAATAGATAAATAAACCCATCTAAATAGGACATCAAGATTTGCTCTCCAATAATTAGAGTGGACCGATTATATTATTGATTATGTATAAAATACATATTTCACTAATTATATGCTCTTTTGATCAATCTATTATTAGGTCGTACCATTAGAGTCATTTTAGCATGACCATCAAATCACCATCGAAGTCAATCAATAGTTTTAATTAGGCTGATATAGCAAACTAAAGTGCTCTTATTTTGAAATTAACTAGCTAGCTATATATTTTTCTCTGTTATGATTGCAATTTTTACCATCTTAACATAGTTTATACAAGAAAAAATAATTATTTTAAATAATTTATCATTTTTTAATATTATAAATTATAGTGCCTATGATAAGTGCATGCATATTTTGCTAGTTATTATAGATAAAGCTGGGGCGATTTGATTTGAAATTGAGGTGCAATTTGGCAATCGATTGAGGGATTTCGCTCCTCGATTTTGACTCATTTATGACTTTATCTTCTCAAATAACAAGTGTCTTAGATGATTTGAATTCCTAAATCCTTATGAAAGAGGGGTGATCATGTACAGACCAGCTTGAGTCCGACCAGATCTAGCCCATTTTTATTGGGCTAAGACTGAGCCTTAGATTTTAGTCTTTATCTTTTCAAATAGCAAGTGTCTTATATCAAAGAAGGGGTGATAATGGACAAACCGGCCTGAGTTTAACTAGGGCTAGCCCAAAGAAGGGGTGATCATGGACAAACCGGCCTGACTCTAACTAGGGCTAGCCCACTTTTGGCTGAGCTTGAGAATTAGACTTTGGTCCACAGGCCAGCTAGCTTGGATATAGTGGTAGAGAGCCTGAACCCTGGCCCGGCCAAATACGATACACAATTGAAATAAAAATTAGATTTGTTTTTTTTCACTAGAGGTGACTCACACACATACCCTTTGATAAACGATCATAGAGCCCAACTATCTAAGCTACAACTCTCTAAGTATTAAGTAGAAGACATTTCTCTAATAAAAACATGATCCACTTGAATCTGGGCTAAACCTATTTCAGGCGGGCTAGGTTTCAACCAAGCACTTATCTCCTGAGTCGTGCTAGGGCCGGGTTTAGAGCAATGGTCTAAAACATGGCTCGGCCTAGATATTGAACAGCCCGCCCCAACTCAGGCCGTGAACACCCCCTATTATAAACCTTTCATACTTCTATTTTGAGGTAACAAAGTCTCACATAATTTGGTCTCTCCATCTGTAATAGATTTTTCACTTCCTATTATATATAATTTTTTTCACTTCTTTTCGGTTTTTTTCTTTTTTAAAATTAGACATAATCTTCTCACCGTCCGATCAACGAACCTCCAATCCATTATATATTTGGCATCTTTTTAAGATCTTTTTTTATTCTTTAATTTAGTTTATTAAGCCTCTATTTTATAATTTATTTTATTGTTGTATGATTTTAATTTTAAGATTTTAATTTTTTATTTTTCTTCTTTTCTAAAATTGGGATTACGAATTTTATTGAGAATATGATTTTTGGTTTACAATTTTTAAGATTCTATGGATTTCTAAATAGGGATTTCAAATTTGGGGTTAGATATGTCTAGATTTTTTAGTAGATATTTCAATTTAATTGGGGTTAGATTTTTATGGAATTGGAAATATTTTGGGAATGTCCCAGAGGGGTCCTATATCGGCTGTGCAAGGAGTAAAGAGAGATGTGTATATAGCATCTCCCTTTTTTTATTTAGAGAACTTGATTCAAACAATTATGGAAAACTTTTATACTTTTTTGAAATAGTGTCATGTACTTTTTTTCAAAATGAGTGAAATGTTCTATCCTTTTTCAAAATGAGCTAAAAAAAAAGTTCGTTGAGAAACGATGCAATGTTGGAGCACAACGTTATTTGAAATATCTCCAGGTTTAGTCACTAATCGCACTTAGATCAATTAAACACACTTAATTCACATTAATCTTAATTAACTAGAATTAATCTTAATTAACTTAGGACTGAGTGTAACAGAGAGTCAATAAAACTGGGTTTCTATTTGAAAGAGTGACAATTCATGTGATGCTCTGTGTAAGCAAATATATCTCAGAGATTTCTGAGTTTTGCATGTGACGGTAACATAATTAATGTAATCTCTTCATGTATTCTCTCTTTGCTATATATTATATCCTTCCTGATATGGTCCTTAGCTGTAAACCACTTTTACGTACTCGTGAGTGCTACTTATCAATTTTTTTATCCATCTCATCCACACTATTACTCTTGTGATCAACCATAGCTAGGGGACAGGGGAGCCCCCTACACTAAGGCAATGCGTTATTTTTAGCACTCTATGTAAGATCTAATATGGTTTGCAACACAAATTTAATCTAAGAATTTTGATGTATGCATTAAACAATAAATAATTTAAAATACTAAAAGCGTACCTTTCGCCATAATCTTGATGATGGGCGGTATGAATTGATCTAAAGCTAGTCTCGCTGCGATATCGACGGCCTTTATCAAAATTGGATTTTGTCTTATCTCTCTTGTCGCTCTTACCAAGATGCGTGAGAGTTAATGGGTACTTAATGGGTACTTTGTAAAAGCCGTGAGTCAGGAGAGAGGACCGGAAAACCTCTTTTATAAATAACCCTAGAGAGATTTCTTCCCATTAAAGAAATCTATTAAAATTAAGTTTCATTAATTTCCTCAAAGATTAGTCAAACAAGAATCTTGATGGATTGAGCTATCTTAAAATGAAACCAAGAAAGATTTATTAAAATCAAAACTAAAAGGGGGAAGCTTATTAGATGACTTAGAGTGGGGCCCTTCAATTATTAGACATGTGGTTGTGGGGACCACTAACAATCTCCCACTTGGTCCGAATGACCACACATATGTGATCTCCCACTTGGTCAAAATAACCGCCAATATGCAGTCCAACCTTTTTTCTTTTTTTGTTGTTTTTGAAAACTGTGTTTTATAAAATGACTCAACTTGGATTCCATTGATTTTTAAAATCCCGAGAAGTGGCCACTCATTTACAAAACAACCCAGTCAATCTTGTTTATACTAAGTCTTATTTACTGTAACTAAATAAAACCATTAATGCAGATCATGAGGGTCAAACATCAATTATGCAACTTAATTTCTTTCATGTACCACAACATTAATAACTTCATTTAATCAAGTTATAAATGGAGGAAAAATAGTATTATAGGACCACAGTCCCTATTTGTTGGTCCAAATTAAATTAATCTTGCTATTCAATAATTCACTAAATGTGCACAATATTAAGTAAGAAAATGGTACCCATTAACTCTCACGCATCTTAGAGTGAGTGGCAAGAGCGATAGGAGAAAACCCTATTTTGATAACCCTAGAGAGATTTCTTCCCATCAAATTAAAGAAATCAATTCAAATTAAGTTTCCTTAATTCCCTCAAAGATTAGTCAAATAAGAATCCTGATAGATTGTGATTTCTTAAAATGAAACCAAGAAAGATTTATTAAAATCAAAACTAAAAGGGGAAATCTTATCAATTGACTTAGAGTGGGGCTCTTCAATTATTAGACATGTGGTCATGGGGACCACTTACATTTAACAATCTGGACTTAAAGAGGTGGAAGTGTGGAACACAATAACGACTTCTTATTGGGAAAGTGGGGCCGTAGAACAAACAACCTATAATCGATAGACACGCACTCACAAATTCTCACAAATAATCAAACAATCAATCTACGAAGATGAAGATACAATGATTTACGGGGTTCAGCAAAACCGCTTGCATCTACGGAAAGAGCCCCCATCAATTCTTCTTTAATTCACTACTAGAAAAAATACTTTGGGCGCAAGGAAAAAATGGGCAGCCATCTATGGCCATCGCTAAAGGTCCCAAAAATTTTTAAGACCCCCCAAAACCCACTTTTCCTCTTCACATTTTTCTTCCCTCATTCCCCCCCACCCCCCCGCGCTCTGCCCTGTCCCGCCGAGCTAGAGACTTCACCGCCGGAGCCGCCTGCGCCGGAGCAGCCACCGGTCCTCTCTCTCTCCCTCCCTCCCTCCCTCTCCCTCTCTCCCTCCCTCTCTCTCTCTCTCTATTTCTCTCTCTCGCAATCTACATTGTCCCGCCCAAATCTGTCTCGCGCTCTGCACTCTTCCCGCCGCACCTTCGACGCCACCGCCGAAGCCCGCTTGCGCTGGAGCCGCCACCGGTTCTCTCTGTCTCTCCCTTGCTCTCTCTCTCTCCTCATCTGATTCACCGGTGACCCCACGGTAAAACTATGCCCTCCTTTTTTTCCCTCTTCTTTCCTCCTTCCTGTTCCTCTCTCCGTTTCAGATTCTCTCCATGTAGTTTCTATAAAGTATAAAAATTGCCTCTCAACAATGTCTTCTATTGGAAATTGGGAATTTTTTTTCCCAGTAATGGAATATTAACAAATATATCTGATGAGGCCAGAGGGAGCTTGTAGCAAACCACCCACAAGTTACATACGCTAACATTCTTGAAAGTAAGTGGAAGGAGATTAGGGAATAGGGGTTGAGTTGAAAATGAAATTGGGAATGATTTTTGGTTGGTGTCGGTTGTTTTGAATGATGATTGTTGTTCTCCACCCACTAGGATGGAATGAGTGAAAGGTCTTTGTAATCAAAGCTTCTTCTTCCTCTTGTTCTCACTTTTCTACTTTAAAAAATGTTAGCTTATGTAACTTGAGGATGGAATGTCCACGCCGGTCACACTACCTATGAAAATGCCCCTCACCACTGGAAGGGCGTTAGGGTCCCACCATTCAGCAAGATGGTCATTAGAGCCACTACTAAATCTGATGGGTATCTTCACCCTCTCCATTGTCATGTTAGCTATGGTACTATTAGTTATGTATCCTCCTCTTCCCCTATCTGTCTTCACTCGCAGCCCTGCTGCTGCATCCCACACGTGCAAATCCTCCACCGGCATATTTGATATTCCTCCAGACATCTCACTTCCTAATTCCTATTCCAACACCAGAGCATGGTGGGGTTGTGCCAGACACCCTCCGTATGGTGATGTTCGAGCTTGGACGAATGAGATTAATCACATATTTGTCCCACCCGCTCTTCACCGCTACCAAATCATCTCCACTCTCGATGTAACAGTCTTCAATGCACACGTATGAGCTTGAGTCTGTGAACTATCATGTAAAAGAGCAACATCTTGATTACTATCCCTGTATTATGAGAGCGCAATCATTTTCAACAAACTTTAATGTGTTTCATGGATGAGTTCCAACTTTCCAATTCACAGGTAGTTTCATTTTGGCAGAGGCAATGGCTAACTATTCCAATGTGTTTTGTGTTGAAAGTGAATATTGGAATCACCTTCTTGACTGCAAATCATTATTAGCATTGAGCCTGATTTTGGAACAAAATATCCAAAGAAGTGATTCACATTTATATATAGGTAGGTATTTGAAAACCTAAAGCGTATGTAACTTGTGGCAAGGAGTCGAGAATCAAACTGTGGACTCGCCTGATATGGACCAGGGCTCAACTGCCAAGTCGCGAGAAACTCAATCAAATGCAAACAAGATTCAGACTTTTCTTTTTCTTTTTCTTTTTTTTCTTTTTTTTTTTGTGTATAAGATATGAATGTTCATTTGGTATTGGCAAATTCTTCATCCCTTCTCAATACATGAAAATGCTTCTTTCTACTTTCATTTTCTTTTGATCTCTGCCAGCTCCTTTCTTCTTTATGACTATACAAAACGCCTAAGTCTACTGTTGAATTTGTTTTGTGCAGTGAATAAAGTTTACCAAGGGTTCCTTTCAGTTATTAATCGCATTTTTTCTCTATATCAAGTTTTCAAGTCGCAATTGTAACAAGTGAGTAGAGACAATTGATTTACTGTTTCAATATGTACTCTTTCAATTGATTCATTGTACGCATTTGCAATGCAGAAATCATCTAGTGATTTTGCATAGGTGGTGTTAGCTGCCTTTCTTGCGTTTGTTTATTGCTTATTTTACCTTTGCCTTTCTGTAATCCACATACAAGAAGAGCTGAATTATTGTTTGTTAGACTATACTCATAAGTAATAATCCATGCACATGGATTCCCATCTTTGAAAAAGAGCAACGCACGGCACGTTGCTCATCTCATCTTACATGTTTTCCAATTTCACCATATGGGTAGGCCCCTTTATCCTCGTTCTGTAGTAGAAAGATCTCAGTTTTCAAGATTCTTTTTATGGGTGGTTTGTTTCTCACTGTTCCATTCTATTCTACTGAGGTTTTTCTTTTTGAATATTGTATAAACAGTAGTAGTGCTCATCTTCATCTATTTTCTCCATTGGGGTAGACTTTTTTTTTTCCTCCTCTCTCTTTATTTATAGAAAGTGTAAAGCTTTGGAAGAGTCATCTTGTGGGGGCAATCTCAATCTGTAGAGGTGTGAATATTGTATAAGCAGCAGCTGCTCATCTGCACCTAATTTCTCCATCTGGGCAGGTTTCTTCTTCCTCTGTCCTTAATAGAAAATATTGGGTATAGGTATAGAGGTAGGGTTTACTGATTAACCATTATATTAACTCTTTCTGATATGAACAGTGAACGGTTGTTAACTAATTCACCAATGTTAAATTTTAGTGTAAATAGTTTTTAAATGTCAATTTCAATTATCTTGTTAAATTAATTTATATTACAAACATTTGAACAGATATGTCAGGGCGAAAGAGGAGAAATCGTCCGCGGACGATGGACGAGATGCTGTGCCAAGCCCAGGCCAATATGCCATCTGGGGACCCTAGACCTACACCGGGTGCCACCCAGCCTAGTTCGATTGCCCCACTGAGTAGGGCCTCGACCTCCCATTTGAGTCCATCGACCTTCGGGCTGAGGCCATTGCCCTCCGGACAGAGTCCATCGACCCATTCACCAATGGTTGCCGCGCCGCCCCTGATTGATCGACTATCCCCATCCACCTCAATTGGGCCTTCGGCGTCGACTGCCTCAGCTTCACAGACTGGTATAAGTTTATTTAATTAAAAGATTTTAATTTTAGCAAATTATTTTATTTCAATTGAATTAGATTATCTGTAATTTGAACATATTCTATGAGCACGGGCCCATCTTCCAGGGGGAGAGGCCCTGCTAGAGGGATCCGGACGTGGAATTTTGGATCTCTCATTGACGTGGAGTTTGATGAGACATATCATCCGGTGGGTCCGCATGCTTGCCAGCTCATCAGCCAGTTGGGACATATGGTTCGGGATCCATATGCATTCCCTTTGACTACACTTGATTGGGATGCATTCTTGGTGGAGACATTAGATCGTATGTGGAAGCAGGTTAAGGTAATAATTTAACATTTCTCCTTTGGATTTGTCAATTTAAACCATAAATTAATGAAAAATTATTTGTCCTTTTCAGGACAATTTGAGGGCATGTCCTGAGCTCTTCCGGCTAGTTTGCATGTCGAAGTGCCGGAAGATGTGGAAAGATCATAAAATAGAAAATGAAGATGCAGCATTGGAAGCCACGTCAGGATGCCCCTGACGTATTTGAGCGAGTTCCGAAGGGCGTTCTCCCGGATCAGTGGACTCAGCTCGTCCGGTACTGGACGAGCGAGGAGGCAAAGGTGAGAAACTTGTAATTTTTTTATTTTTATTTTAACAATTTACTAGTGACTATCGTAACTAAGAAAAATTAACTGATAAATATTGAAAACAGAAAGAGGTAGCTACGAATGCACGGTCCCGCACACAGGCTGGGGACTCGACACATCACCCAGGTCCGCCATGAGGTAAAGAGTTAGATCGTACATGTAAATTATATTTTTGTCATTTTGTATGATATTATACTGATAATATAACTCTCCACCAAACAGTTGCGTGCCGAGGGCGGTCCGGTCGACAGGATGTCCGTCTGGATGCATTTTCGAGATCCTCGCCACCTGGAGGTTGCTGCTATCTTCGTAAGTTTTTATATTGAACTACTTAAATTATCTGTCTATTATTATGTCTTGTTATGCATGGTAATATATTAATGTACGCAGGCCCAGTTTCAGTCACGCCTGGAGACGTTGCCCGAGGAGGAGCGCAGTTTGCCATCACGGAGGGATGAGATATTCCACTCCGTCGTTGGCCGGGACGGGCACGGATACACGCTTACGTATGGGACGGGCATTCCACGCTCGCACATCGCATGTCCAGAGTCATCCGGTGCTAGCTCCTCCCAGGGCTTACGTCTCCGTACAGATGAGGAGGTCGAGGCGTTGCTGCAGTGCATGAAGGCAGCGATCAGAGAGGAGGTGGCAAATGAGGTGAGGGCAGAGATGAGGGCCGAGTTGAGAGCGAAGTTGACAGAGCTGGAGGCTCGTCTATCACAGAGTCGCGGCCCCATCACTTCAGACCCACCACCCACTACTCAGGTTAGTAAGAAAACATTTTGTACGTTTAAATTGTCAATTATGTCATTGATGTGTCAGTATTTATGTTTTTTTTCAAATGTTTTTAACTGTATAGGCACCTGACGCTGGCAGCGGCCATAGGGCGAGACATGACTCGGTTGGAGAGGGCAGTCATGATCCGTCAGGCTCGACTGATCCTGACCAGGTATAAATAGTTTTTTTTTGAACTCAAGATATCAACATGTATATAAATTTTCTAAGTTATGTTAGAAATTTATAGATTTTGAAACTTAAAAAGTTAGAAACTTATAAATGTAGAAACTTAGAAAGTTATAACTGGAACTGACGGTTCGAGAATTGAACTCCCGGATTGCTCGTGAAGTTGAAACGTAGGTTTCACCTTAAACGTGAACTTAAAACTTGGAAAAATAGCCTCTGAGCGCCCAAACCGGGCAAATGGGCTCCGTTGCCCGTGAAACCGGATGGGCACGATCCCTAGTCATTCCACCATTATTAAAGTAAATTAAGGTTGCTAAGATATGGATAGGATGTCAAGAAGAATCACTACTCATTGCACCATTATTAAGTGTTCTACTATCGTTTCTTCCCAAAACTCAAAAGTAGGATATAAAGCATTAACACCAGGTAATGGTATCCGAAAGCAAAGCGCTTTGCGTATACCATGGTTTTTGCCTTACACCAACCAGGCCTGGGTTCTACTGTATGTCAGTGGCTGCATTTATGACGGATGATGATCTATTCATCCATATACAGATTGATGCTGCCATTGATTCTTAGGCTTCAATGAATCCATGATTCGAGCTTCACCTTAACCACCGATCTAATCAGGCAATACTAGATGTTTGACATGATATATGTTGAATTTTGGGATTACTCTCTTTTCCTATTGTGATTGATTTAGGGGAAGCTTTCATTTTATTTTGTGGATTTGATGGTTTGATTCACTGACTTGAAGCTATTCTCAAGTAGAAATGATAATTATATGATAAGATCACTCATGTTCGGTGGTCCATTTCAATGGTTTCTTAGATGAATATTCCTCCAGTGCTGGAAAGATGCACAGATATCCCTTTGGTCAAATTGGTATTTGATTTGCAAAAGAAAGCAATGATTAATTCATGAGTTAGTTAATACTCACATGACTATGGTACCAAACATTTCATATATGGGCCCCACAGTGGATCTCTTAGGGCTACACGGCTCTTTGTCGACCAAGAAATCTCTTAGGATTTCTTGAAATCTGGTGCTTGTCTATGTTATCTAAAGTGATGCCAGGGGATCAAAGGAATGGGCAGTCATACTTTTGTATATGGACTCTTGAATGATCCTTTCCAACTCTTTTCAATGCTTCTTATCCTTTTGTCTTTCAAGTGCTTGACATTTGATTCCTTTAAAAAAAATGATGGCAAGAAAATCTAGTTCAAAGCTCATGACAATATACATGATCTCAACCCTATGGTAGATTAAAAAAAAAAAAAAAAAGGATTTACAAAGCCTTTTCCCCTTCTGTTGGTTTTCTGTGAGATCCAAAAGTTTGAGAAAGGTATCAATTGCATTTAGATTTGTGTCAAGATCCTTATTTCTGCTTGTTCATATCTGTATGCTCATTTCATTTATTTCTGTTACGATTGTTTAAAGGCAATAGTTCATGGGCCCTAATCATCGGAATAATATTAACGTGCCTCCGAGCGCCCAAACCGGGCAAACGGTCTTCGTTGCCCGTGAAATCAGACGGGCACGAGCCCCTGGTCATTCGTGACTTGCCAGACCTGATGGCTCGAGAATTGGACTCCCGGATTGCTCGTAAAGTTGAAATGTAGGTTTCGCCTTAAACGTGAACTTAAAACTCCAAACCGCAAGAGCCCCTGGTCATTCGTGACTTGCCGGAACTGACGGCACATGAATTGGACTCCCGGATTGCTCGTAAAGTTGAAACGTAGGTTCTGCCTTAAACTTGAACTAAAAACTTGGAAAAATAGCCTCCGAGCGTCCAAACCAGGCAAACAGTCTCCGTTGCCTGTGAAACCGAACGGGCATGAGCCCCTGCTCATTCGTGACTTGCCGGAACTGACGGCTCAGGAATTGGACTCCCAGATTGCTCGTAAAGTTGAAACGTAGGTTTTGCCTTAAACATGAACTAAAAACTTGGAAAAATGGCCTCCCAGCGTCCAAATCGGGCAAGCGGTTTCCGTTGCCAGTGAAATCGGACGGGTACGAGCCCCTGGTCATTCGTGACTTGCCGGAGTTGACGGCTCGAGAATTGGACTCCCGGATTGCTCGTAAAGTTGAAATCTTGTAGAGTTGGTGGGGAGCCAACAACAACATTCGCCAACCCCAACACGTCTGCACACTCACCTAGCTTGAGTGTGTCTCTGGGGCATGAAGGGTAGGCTGGGGGACTTGGGTGGGGCTTTGGATGAGGATTTGGGTGGGGCTTGGGAGTGGGCTTAGGGGTCACAGGTGGGCAGACTTTGGTGGATGTGACCAAGGTGAAGAAGAGAAGGTTGAGAGAGAGGAAAAGGGCAGTTGCTGCAAAGGCCTTGGAACCCATCTCTACACTTCTAGGGACAATGAATGAGAGAAACCTAAGTGTTGTAGAGAGATGATAGGATTATAACCGTGTTGGGGTATTTATAGGGAGAGACTGTGATATGCTGGGAGGAAAAATAAGGGAATGGCCATGTTGGGTGGCAATGCAAGTTGAAGGATAGAGTTTACCGTCTGCATTTTTGTTGTTTTCTGTATGGGAAGTTGCCCATACTTTGGACTTTTTTTTTTTTTTTTGGTAAAATCCATACATTGCACTTGAAGAAACAACTGACTGCACCACTAGCTCGATCCATTGAACATGCAATTTGCGTACTATTGAGATTCTTCTTAGATATTTAAATTAGTGTAGTGGTCTGAATGACCACCAGAAACACTGGTTCTATTCATGGTTCTTGGGTGTGTACGGTGAGGATTAATCCATGATAGGAATCACTGAGGAGACAAGCCCCACAGTGGATAGGACATGGTCAATCCTGTTTCTCTCTTTTGTTACTAGTATTCCCATCCTATGGATCAGCAAATGGTTGAAACCTTGGGGAGGCAGTCAGCGTAACTGATCAATTGTTGCAAACATCGGTGCCTGGATCTTCAATTATTTAATGGTGAAACAGAGCATTTTGATCTTCAATTGAGGCCTCTTTACAGTTGGCCCAGAGGATCTTGATTAACATATGGACTGACTGGATGGAATGTTAGGAATGAGATAAGATGCTAATGCTCTTAAAATCCTACCTGTGTCTGGCCAAGGTAAAATGTTGGAATAAAACTGTTGTATGAATTTCAAGTGCTTAGTTGCCAGGAACCAAATCAAATCGAGTGAGCTGTGCACATATGATTTGTGGGGCTTATTTTATTTGGGAGGGTGAGCCAGGTATCTCCCATTTCCTAGTGATCTTCTTAAATGTGCATGTGAACTTCTTAACCCCCACAGCCCTCAATCACCATAATGGATGTCAGCTTGAACCAGAAATGAGAACAGTTAGGGCCTTGGTCATCTTGGGCACAACTAGGATCTAGCCTGCACTGGTTGGATCTTGGGTGTGTTTTTAGGCTTACGGGATGACTTTCTGATCCAATATTTAACGTGTTGGGTCTGAGTCTTTTATGATTAGATGTCCAGCTAGGTCCAACTTACTTGCAGAAGGGGTAAGTCACAAATGGGATTTATTGGTGCCTAACTTTCAGGCCTGTGAGAGAGGTGCTGTTGGGCTGGTGATCATTAACAAGGCAACAAACTCTTATATATGCCTATGAACTCTTATATATTTTCTGTCTCTGTTTTTTTTTTTTTTTTTTTTCAGGATGAACTTTGAAACCCAGCTGGATTCCCATCTTTTTGCAGTGTAAGTCCTAGTTAGTTGTAACACATTTTTAGCCATTGATTATTGTACTTTTCACTGGTAATGAGATACCATTGAGTTGGAAATTTTACTTTTAGATACCCTTTTATGGGGGAAGAATATTTGACAGACTAATTAAATAGCTTTCTTTGACCTGATATCAAAGGCCTAAAGACTAGGAGAGTCCGGCTCATTGACAACTCTACTTACCTTATATGGTGGATGACTAGGATCTTCTGGACCACAGCTTGGGGCCCAGTACTATAACATCATCATAATCAAAAGATGAACTATAAATTATCAGGTGAGCTCCGCGTGGGGTCGGCAGGTTAGTTTGATTGAAATAGGCTGGGTCATGTTGGCACAGGTCAAGTAACAACTTTGATAATAAAAAGCACCTTCAACCTGAATTATGAATTACAGGTGGTTTGGGGAGAGTTGTCATTCCTATGCAAATGGTTTAGAGCATCCATTCCTACCTTAAAACTTGGAAAAATGGCCTCTGAGCACCCAAACCGGGCAAATGGGCTCCATTGCCCGTTAAACCGGACGGGCACGAGCCCCTTGACATTCATGACTTGCCGGAGTTGACGGCTCGAGAATTGGACTCCCGGATTGCTCATCAAGTTAAAACGTAGGTTTCGCCTTAAATGTGAAATTGAAACTTGGAAAAATGGCCTCCAAGAGCCAAACCGGGCAAACGGGCTCCATTGACTGTGAAACCGGACGAGCACGAGCCCCTTGTCATTCGTGACTTGCTGGAGCTGACGGCTCCAGAATTGAACTCTTAGATTGCTCGTAAAGTTGAAACGTAGGTTTCGCCTTAAACGTGACCTTAAAACTTGGAAAAATGGCATCCGAGCGCCCAAATCAGGCAAACGGGCTCCGTTGACCGTGAAACCGGACGGCCACAAGCCCGTAGTCATTCGTGACTTGCCGGAGCTGACGACTCGAGAATTGGACTCCCGGATTGCTCGTAAAGTTGAAACGTAGATTTCGCCTTAAACGTGAAATTAAAAATTGGAAAAAGGGCCTCCGAGCCCCAAACCGGGCAAACGGGCTCCGTTGATCGTGAAACTGGACGGGCACGAGCCCCTGGTCATTCGTGACTTGGCAGAGTAGACGGCTCGAGAATTGGACTCTCGGCTTGCTCATAAAGTTGAAACGTAGGTTTCGCCTTAAACGTGACCTTAAAACTTGGGAAAATGGCCTCCGAGAGCCCAAACTAGGTAAACGGGCTCCGTTGACCGTGAAATCGGACGGGCAAGAGCCCCTAGTCATTCGTGACTTGCCGGAGCTGACGGCTCGAGAATTGGACTCCTGGATTGCTCGTAAAGTTGAAATGTAGGTTTCGCCTTAAACGTGAAATTAAAACTTGGAAAAATGGCATCCAAGCGCCCAAACTAAGCAAACGGGCTCCGTTGACCGTGAAACCGGACGGGCACGAGCCCCTAGTCATTCGTGACTTGCCAGAGCTGACGGCTCGAGAATTGGACTCCCGGCTTGCTCGTAAAGTCGAAACGTAGGTTTCACCTTAAATGTGACCTTAAAACTTGGAAAAATGGCCTCCGAGCGCAAACGGGCTCCGTTGACAGTGAGACCGGACGGGCACGAGCCTCTCATCATTCGTGACTTGCTGGAGCAGACAGCTCGAGAATTGGACTGCCGGCTTGCTCGTAAAATTGAAATGTAAGTTTCGCTTTAAACGTGACCTTAAAACTTGGAAAAATGGCCTCCGAGCGCCCAAACCTGGCAAACGGGCTCCGTTGCCCGTGAAACCAGACGGGCACGAGCCCCTAGTCATTCGTGATTTGCCGGAGCTGACGGCTCGATAATTGGACTCCCGGATTGCTCTTAAAGTTGAAACGTAGGTTTAACTTTTAAAATTTAATTTTTAATTCTTAATTTTGTTTATATTTACTACATATTGCCAATTCTTATAATTAACTATTAATATTTATTTTCCTTTTCGTTTTCAGGTTTGAGAGCATCGGATCGATCACGGCACCCTGCTCAGGCGACATGTTTATTTTTATTTTTTTTATTTTTGCTGGAAATGTAATGAATATAATTTGTTGAAACTTTTGTAATGTTTTGAATATCATTAATATAAGATTTTATTCTGTTATTAGTATTTTTAATTGATTGTAGTAGTTGTATATAATATGTTCAGGTACAAAATTGGAAAATTAAATGAAAATTAAAAATATATATATAAGCTTTAGCGGGTGCCACTGGCGGTCGCTAAAAGTCTTTCACTAAAGCATTAGCGACCGCCACAGTGCATTAGCGACCGTTCTTGGTGGTCGCTAAAGGGTTTAAAATTTTTAGATAGAGCATTAGCGACCGTCTTTTTTCTTTTTAGCGACGGCATTTGGCTGTCGCTAAAAGTTTTGCACATTTTTCTACTCACGGTCGCTAAGCGGTCGCTAAAAGTGTTGTGACCGCCTATGGTGGTTGCTAATAGTCTTTTGCGACGAATTTTTTGCGACGGTCTGTTGGCTGTCGCTAAGCCGTCGCTAAAAGCTATTTGCGACAGCCTCGTCACTTTTAGCGACGGCTTTTGGCGGCCGTTAATACCCCTTTTCCTAGTAGTGTTTGTCCCCATTGTGCTTCACCAGGTTAGGGTTACCGATTAAATTATATATATTAAAACACTTCTAGTTTTAAATAAAATATTATAATATTACAATATTATTGTTTTTTTCTTTTTTTTGCAATTTTCAAAAAATTCAATAGATTTGGAACTAAGTTGTTTGTCAGTTATCTCATACTATAATATACATTAAATTCGAGATTGACCTCAATCTTCAAATGAAAGAAATGGTCAATAATTTTATGCTTATGTTTTAATGTATTTAAAAAAAATTGATCAGACAACAATAATATTTCCTAGGAATTCAATTCCATGAAAATAAAAAATATCCAATTATAGTTTCAAGATAAGGAATTCAAGATAAAGTGGGTTTCTTTGTTTTTCTAAGAATTATATTCACTCAAATAAACATGTTATGAATTCTCAAGATAATGGTAAAATGAGTTCCTTTGAGTTTGAAGGATTTCAATTTCACATGAACAAAAAGGTCCTCGGTATAATGAGTTCCTTTGAATTTTTAGAAATTCAGATCTCTACTAATTGTTGGGGCCAATCATAATTAAATGATAATGAATTCATTTTTTTAAATCCCCAATAATTCAATTCCATGCAAATAAACATGCCATGTTATAAATTCATGATAAGAAATTAGTGGAAAAGTGGTTCCAACTACAATTTCGTGAGGCTTCCAACCTCACATCAATCAATCAATGTGATTTTTGGTATTAGGACCCAGAAAATATGCATTTCGGATCATGGACAAAAGGACCATTTTTAGAAGACATGGAGAAATAATTAATTTATCTATTCTAGGCCCTCCTTTCATTATTCAAAGTTGATCATATGGACAACCATTCCCAATATGTTCATTGTATAAGAACTCGCTTCAATATATACATGTGGATTGTTCACATAAAGGTGGCCCACACAAGTCAAAATGACCAAATGTATGGTTAAGGAAGAGGAAAAAAAAAATCATACCAAGAGGTTAAAAAAAAAGTAAAAAAGCAAGGAATGGAGGTGCCTCAAGAAAAGATGGTTTCGGTACTTTTGTCATTTCCCTTGTCACGGAGAAGATGTGGGGAAAATTAGAGTTTGTGAGCTGCTAAGTCCACAACAGTTTTTTTCCCCACTTCACTTTTTATTTAAATATTACCAATATAACCCAATAGAAAATCCCCTCCCCCACCCTCTCCCTCTCCCACCCTTTCTCTCCCTCTCTCCCACTCCCTGCTCGCCTCCGCCCGCATCCACCGGCCGCTCGACCCTACTCATTCTCCCTCTCTCACTCTCTTCCTCTCCTTTTCCCTGCCTCTCTCCCTCTCCCTGCTGGCCCTTCACGTGCCGCCAGCCATCCCCCTCTCCCTCTCCTTGTCTCCCTTTCTCTCTCCCCGTGTCCCTGCTTGCCTCTACCTGTGGCCCTACCCCACCCGCTCTCCCTCTCCTTGTCCCCCTCTCACTTTCTTTCTCCCTCTCCCCCTCTCCATCTCTCTCTCCCTCTCCCTCCCCCTCTCCCTTTCCCTGCTAGCCTCCGCCACTTCCACTCGCCACCCGATCCCATCCGACCTCCCTCTCCTTGCCCTCCTCCGCCTGCCCTCCCTCTCCATGTCTCTCTCCCCTTCTCCCTCTTTCTCTCTCCCTCTCTTCCTCTCCATTTGATCCCTCTCTCCCTCTCCATGTCTCCCTCCCTCTCCCTCTTCCTACCCGTTGCCCACCTCTCTCCTTTTCCCTCTTTGGCGGTGCCGCCGGAGGAGGTGGTGGTCGCTGGGGGTGAGGGTGGCGGTGGCAGTGGGGCTAGTTTAGATATTATTGGGGGTTTGGAAAGAAAAAATCGAAATCCTCACACTTAAGTAGTGGGTGTAGAGACAATGGGAGTGGGGAAAAAATGGTGTGGATTTAGTAGCTCTTTTAGAGTTTTTGGGAAGGGGAGGGGAAAGTCATCTCTAAACCTTAGCTATGGGAAAAAACCTCATCTTAAAATCTAAGCTACTACCTATTCATATGAGTCATGCCGCATAAATGATTTGGATCAAACTTTGGATCAAACAAAGATAGTCCCTTTATGATTCAACGTAACTTGTTTGCATGGGAACTTCCTTGCTTACATAAGCATTTGATTATTTTTACATATTTTGTGGTGACAAATATGATCCTCCGCATCCGTACAATGGAAGTAAGAGCAAGAAAACGAATAGAGCGAGGGAGAGACAAAATAGCGATAGAAAAAACTTGCCAGGAAAAGCTGTGGCTATCCTAAATCCTAGCTCACCCTACTTTCTCTCTTTTATGAGTGAGTCCAGGTCCTCTCGGGATTTCTCCCACGGTGACCATAAGTGAACCAATCAAGGTCCACTACATCACCACAAGCAGCCGGCCATGCACGCGGGCAGCCTACCATACATCCGGGCAAGGGCTGCCCATGGTGATGGGGCTGGCCGTGATTAGTTCACTCACAGTCATCGTGGGGGAAATCCTCAGATGATCCCGATTCTTTATGAGACTGTTCTTCTTTTCCTTTCTTTTCTCTTTTCTCTTTCACTGCTTTGCAATAGTGGATGCACGTATTTGCTCCTTCTGGGTTGTATGGAATGGATGATGATGATGAAAGTGGGAAGAAGAAATGGGAGTATTTTAGTTTTATCGGAAAGATTGGTGGTAATGGTATACAAGGAAGCTATAAGAAGTCATTGGCTGGTCTAGTTTTGTGTGGGGAATTTTTGGAGGTTCTGGGGTGGGCCCAACTTGCTTTGGCATTGGTTTGGGCCTTGGGTTTTAGGGAATTTAGAATTTATGCCTATTTAATATTGAGAGTTGCTAATGCCACACCCTAAGTTTTTCTTAGCATATCCCTTAAGTTTAAGACCAATATACCAATGTGTGAAATTACCAAAATGGACATCACTCATATTTTCATACTCACGCAATTTCTCTCCACTCTCACCCACCCTAGCCACCACCACCGGAGGGGGAGAGGGAGAGTGAGGGAGGGAGAAGGAGAGAGACATAGACAGAGAGAGGGAGCGGGTGGCACCGCCGAGTGGAGGCAAGCTGGGAGAGGGAGAGAGGGGGAGGGAGAGAGGCCGACGAGCAGAGGCTAGGGAGAGAGAGGGAGGAGAGGGGGAGAGACAAGGAGAAAGAGAGGGACAGGGAGATAGGGCGGCGGGTGGAGGGGGCAGGTATAGGGGGAGAGGGGGGAAGAAATGGAGTGAACTGAGAAGGGGAGTTTGGATATTTTGAGAAGAATGGGGTGTGTAGAGAGAGATTTTGAGAATCTTTTGACTTATTTTGGAGTGTGTAGAGAGGAGTGTGATCAAACAAGTCTGGGGTATGGCATTAGCAGCTCTCTTAATATTAGATCGGACTTGGATTAAGTGGTGTAGGCCCGAGCCTAGCTTGGCCTGGGCCAAATAAGTATTGCTTTGTAGTTTAGTGGTCTATTTGTAGTTGAATGGTTTCAATGCTTACAAAGGTTTTACGTTGACGATGATTTCAATGATTATTCGTATATATTTTGTACATACTTTATGCTATGGACCATGGTATATTATATTTGATTAGAACTTGTAAGTTCAAGGGTTGTTACTCTGCGTGTTCAACAATGATTGGGGTTGAATAAATTGACAAAATTATCAGGCATTATTAAGATTTTCGGCTAAAATTATTTGTCATGGTTCGGCAAGGTCACAATCAATCGTTCTCAAATAAATAAAAGAGTAAAAAATTAGCATCATCCATGCCCTAATTTCTCTTAGAAACATTTGGGTTAAACTAGGTGGAGCTCACCTTAAAATGGAAGCTCTCGAATTTACAATTTCCAATTGATCACATGCAAAACACATAATAAAATTATGAAGATTAAAGCAGTTGATCATGTCTTGTACACGTGAAAGATTTAATAATGATGGGCCAACTTCTAGTAGGAGCAAAATTTGGTACTTGACAATGCATGGATAAACCTCAAAAGGCCCTACCAAAATGATAGTGAAGAACTCTAAGCGGTCTTTGGAACTCTATGAATTAGGTCCACAACGGGATGGAGGAGATAAAAAGGAATCCTCATGGATAACGGATGACGGGGTTGGACCCCGGAATTCTTTCTTAAAGAGGGGGCCACATGTTAAAAAAGATTTAATAATGATGGCAATAGGTTAAAGAAGATCTTGGGAGGGCCACATGTTAAAAAATACATAGAGTTTTCAAAATATATAGAGACTTTATTGAAAATTTTGGGGGCCCAGATGTAAAAGTTATAAAACTCCCTACATGTTACAGTTGTTTCCAGAAATTTTGGGAGGGCTGGCACAAGCCGGTGACAAATGATTCAAGTTTTACCCCTATCCTATATCCCTAAAGGGGTCATTTGTATTTTACGCATGAGATAGAAACATGGGTTTTATATATGTAAATGTTATATTTGCAGACATTACGTGCAAGTGATAGGAACATGGGTCGAGCGTTACACATGTGAAACGCATTATAATGTTGTTCAAAGACACCATTTTCACACTGAGTAAATGAATACACCTCCAAGTATTTTAAATGTATTTGGATGCTTTGGATTTTCTCACAGTTTTCTCAAAATTTACGAAGATTTTAGATATGAACTAACGCCTTGATGCTTATCATTGATATAAGAATATTGATGGTTTTGATCGAGAATCGAAAGTCCACAAAAAATGAAAAAAATAGATCTAATGGGTCAGGAGCTTTTGGGCGTACTTCAGAAATTGTCAAATTCTATGATGATTTAAGATAATCAGCCGAACGATTTTAGGGATTATTAGTTCAATAAATAAACTTAACGTTTCAGATTAAAAAAATGGGGGCCTCAAGAATGAAAAAATTAAAGTAGTTGATGGGGCTTGATCTATGAGCAATTGCTTAACCAAATGTAATATCCGTGCAAAGCATATGTACTACAACTATTTAGGCATGAAAATGGCCTTACTCGTCTTTTTTAACACCTCATTTACTTATCAATGTATAAATGAGCATAAGCAAAGTAGCCATTAGCCATGTTAATTACTTACAAACATAAATGAGTGCAACTAATAAGGTTATGATACAAGCCATCTAGACATCAATGTTTCCAAAAGCTTTTATTATAAGTTCTTAAATCATAGTATAAAGATTAAGATGGTTTTATAGGGTTAACAATATTCCACGACCCTTACGAATTTCGACCAACAGAACCGGGCCTCATTGGGCCCACCACACCCCACACCACTGCTCCAAATCTCCACTATATACTTGTATACAAACAGATACCATGGAAAAATATCCCAGATTGCCTTCAACATCATGCTAATCACAACTAAAACCTAATTTATCCAATGTTAGGCCACTGTAATGTGATCAAAACTACCTATCTTAATTTCTCTTCACTTTGAGTAATATAAATCATTAGATTGATCAGATGTAAAATATGAAAATGCAACCAAGCCAAATTTTCATTTTGGGGAAATATGCGCACGTGGGCATCTTGATGAGGTGACTTCTGTCAAAAAGACGGACCCGCTGAATTTTAGAGCGCCATGCAGACATTTTGTAGGAGAAAATGGCCATTTAACCAGTTCAACATTCTAAAGAACTCTTCTACCAAAAAAACAAAAAACACTCTAAAGAACTCCCTTTGGAGTGAGATTTGGAAAAGGTAAGCTTCCTGTGATATATTAACATATTTACTTACATTGAAGTCCAGGGAAGATCAGGTAAGTATTTGATGCTATTAGCATTATAATGACTGCAGCAAGAGATCTCATGAACAGTCATTTGGGACCTCAGGTATGAAACTCATGGACACAAAACCAGGCCCATATTTTATTCCATGAAGCTGGACCCAATGATATATATATATATATATATATTCAAATGCCGGACCATTACCTGATTTTCATTACTAGTTGGACCCCATGATAGACAGATCTCAATCTTGTCCGAGTCAAAACACCTACAATAAACAAAAGCAAGAGACAATAAATGGATCCAGATGCTGGACCATTACCCATTTTCATCAACTGTAGGATCCAATATGATAGACAGATCTCAGTCTTGAGTCTTTTCACCAAGTCATGACACCTGTAATAAACAAATTCAAGAGCCTGTATTATAGTGACGTTGTTCCAAGATAGGGCCTTCCAAATGAAAGCAATTCGTTCCAAGCGGCAGCTAACAAATTAGTTTGTCTAACTTGTCAAACCAAAATTCTAATTTGGGGAAATCGAAAAGCGTAAGAAACCACGAAAATTAAGATAGACAACCAAGCCACACACAAAAGAGAAATACACAGGACTTACATGATTTGGCGATGCGAGTGCATATATAACCAAGATAACTCAATATCTCTATACACTCTTTTGTTTATGGCGAATATGAAAGTAACTCTCATACTATTATAAGAGTAAGGAGTAATCCATTGAATTCATATCTAATGCTAACAACCTAAATATGAGGGTGAGAGTTACCCTCACAGGAGAATTTTCAATCCTAAAAAAGTACATATAATTGCCAAAATACCCTTTGAGCTAAAGCGTTATCCCTGGCTAATCTAATGGATCGACCCAGTTAACTCGAACTACAAGACATATATCAACCACAAATGAAGTCTCCGAATTGCAAATTCAAATGCCAATTAAGCAAACTACAAACGAGACAAGTAACAATAAAAAAGTATCTGTAATTTTGTTTGACTAGACTACTTTCTACATCCCAAAATTCACATGATCTCTGATCATGGCCCAACACAGTAAAACTTACCATAATTCTTCTATGATACACCTATTCGTGCAATACAAAACTGCAAAAGAACATTTACCATCAACCACAAGACAAGAGACACCAAGTGCATCAACACTAAACCTTTCAGAGGCAGATTTACTCACTAAGAGCTTCTCTATCTATGGTGAAATTCTCCCAGAGCAGTGTATATCAGTCTCCCACACCTCAGGGATCTTAGGCGCAGCACCCCACCCAGTGCTTGAACACATGACATATACCCCCATCTTCGAATTGGAGGTGGGTTTCTTCAGAAAAACAGAGCCAAGAATCTTGCGAAGCGCTCGAGTCATCTTCCACGATCTTGTCGATGATGGAAGGGGCGGTTGTCGGGGCATGGATGAGGTTCTGAAGGCGATCGCGGAGTCAAGCTGTCTATTGAATGATTTGAGCTCAAAGGAGTCATAGAGGCAGCTATCACAATCCCATACACGGGACTTGGCTTCTGCTTCTTGGGGTTGTTTTGGATTTTGATCTTCTAGTCTTTCCATATCTTCTTCTTGCTCTGTTACAGTTGCAGAAGAACGTGTGTGAGAAGGTTTGAGAAGAGAGTTACAGAGGTTTCTATTAGCTAGGCGATTGACCAAACTGTCAGTTAAAAATGAGGAAGTTCATGCCTTCATCATCTCAACTAAGAAATATTATCCATGTGGAAAATTTCAACATAGGATTTGATTGATATTTGATTATTCTGCAGAAGGTCAAGGCCTAATTAAGGATGTAAATGAGTTGGGTCCGGTTGGTTTGGATGTGGATCCATCTTACACCTGGGTCAGGATATTAGACTTGTAGTGTAGCCCATCATGTCACGTGAGAGACCCATATGGTCTCTCCTAATGGAGAATATCCTAAAAGAAGATTGGATATGAGTTCAACTCGGATTGGGTTAACTTGGATTTTATTTTATTGACATTTGACCATAAATAAAGTCTAAGGTCTAATTTAGTATGTAAATGAGTCGGGCTAAATTGGTTTGAGTTCGGATGCAAAGCTTTTTTTTTTTTTTTTTTTTTTTCTTTTTTTCTTACTAAGAGACGGCATTATATAAAAAGAAAAACAAAGAGTTGCAAGTTAGACTTAAAATCCTTACAGTAAAGAAGAACAGAACATCCTCAAACAATAAAAAGTAAACAAATCAATTCCTTGTTCTTTTAAAAGTGTTAGAAGAGGTGCTGCACTCTATAAAACCTTCAAGTATCATTCTATCTTGTCCAAGTTGCCCTTCGTTGTGTACAAACCTTGAAAAACCGGCCTTGACTCAGGCTTAGATCCTAATAACAACATTTCTATTAGAATCCTAAACCAAGTGATTAATCCAGTAATTAACCCTAATTCCAATTAAAAGCAAACAACCACAAAGAGAAAAGGAGACCTGATATATACGTAGAAAAACCAACTCGGGAAAACGCCACAAGTCATACCATCTAGGCCAACAGACAACCAAGCACTAAATAACTTTGAAAGTTATAAGAAAACTCACAACCCTTTTCCAATTGTAACTCGGCCTAAGGGACCGTTCGATCTTGCCGATTGCTCGCCGTACATCTTCACTATGCTTGAGCCAACCACCTTGAATGCCTCTTCAAGGTGAGTCTACTTTAGATGAGTAGAAGAAAGAAACACCAAAGAGAAAAAATTCAATGCAGCAACTTGATGAAGCTTTGGAGGAGAAGAAAATCTCTCATTATGATAGTGCTTAGAATAGGAGAGAAAAACAATTCGTACCTTTAGGTTTTCTATGATGCTCAATATATAGCCTTTAGGACGTGCATGATGTCTTCTAAGATGGATAGAACACGAATTGGCAAGCGGAGAGAAATTAAGAAACAGAGTCTTGAAAAATCTGAAGATCCACAACCCAGCCGCTCGAGCGCAGGATGGCATTCTTGAGTGCGTGCATGCTCTGTCTAGACTCTGCTTTGATGAGTTGAAGTGTGCTCTTACGCAGGTCTTCACTGGATGGGGTACGCTTGAGCGCATGTGGGGCCGCTCAAGCGCCCAGTAATGCTGTAAAATGCCATCATTCAGTTCTTTCTTTGGTCATTCAACTCATTCTTTGGGCAGTCCTTCTAAGAATTACAATGTGATTTGAATTACTGATTTTGTCCATTACCCAATGAATTAGCCAACACTAAAATAAACCTTACAATCTCTCCCTTTGGCAATTCACGAACAAAACACCTAAAAAAAAAAAAAAAACTACACTCGGATTAAATAACCCGATCAATAAAATTCAAGAAAACTTTTCCTCGGTTCAACATCATCAGCATTATCTTGCAATATCTTTTATTCAATTTAGCCCTGCAATTCCTTTTCATGAAAATTCGACAAAAGATCGAGTAACATAATCAATATAATCAATGACACTAATCAGCATATGAGATGTCATGAGCTACTCAGCTTCTCCCCCTTTTTGTTCATAATTGATAAAGTTTAAACTCCCCCTAACTCCGATATTTTATATCCTCGTTAAAAGATGCATCGATGTAAAATTTAATCAGGTCCACAATTGAAAATCCTCGATGACCAAACACAATAATTTGCAAGTCATGACGCAACACAATTTTGGAGAATTTGTCATGTGTGTTAATTGTGTGTGGGAAAATCTCAAATGTAAAACATGAAGAAGTCGCAAATCGACCACAAATCAACAATCATCATATACAAAACAAATTTCACACCTTTCAAAAACATTCGATCCGATCAGCAAGAAGAAATGAAACTCCCCCTTAATGTCACATAATTTTTTTTATCAAACCATCATTGAGACCTCATGAACATTTTCATATATAATATGCTTGTTGAGACCAAAAGTACACTTTGCCTCTTCATACACTTTCAACATCAAGAAACTACATGAAGCCATATCTTACCACAAACATGCAATGTTACTTCAAGCATTAAATCTTGTCAGAATAAAAAAAAAGAAAAAAAAAAAAGAAACTACCAAATCCTTCAAAATAGCCATAAGAAGAGTACATACGAAATTTCGAGCCATTTCAATACTATTTGGCCTACCTTCACTCTTCCATCAGTTAAATAGGAGTTGTAGTTGGCCTCAAAATGCCATTAGAAGGCTCTACATCAAATTACAGGCCATTCCGACACCGTTTAGCCCAAAAAGCAAAAGTCGCAGCAAAATCAACTCTACTGGTGGCGACAGCATCAAAGACGTCAAATCTTTGATCAGAGCCTATGGATGGTCTCAAAACACTTCCAAAAGGATCTATGTCAATTTTCAGGTCGAACCGACAACGTTTGACCCTACCTCAACCCTCAAGCAGCAAAATCAAGCCTCTCAGCGGCGGCAACCACCGAGGCTACCACTCATCAAACAGAGCACATGAGTGATCTCAAAATACTTCCAAATGGCTACATGTTAAGTTTCAGGTCATTTCGACAACATTTGACCAAACTTTGACTCCTAGAAACTAAATCAGATCTCCCTGCGGAGCCCCACAAGACCATGATTTCCAAATCGGAGCTAACGGATCATCTTAAAATGACTCCAATAAGCCCCATCTCAAATTTCAGCTCAATTGGACATCAATTGACCGTACATCAAAGCGCGGCACCTTCCTCGCCATAAAATCAAGTCTACTGGAGACAGAACACCACACGGCTTTAAAACTAAAACGAAAGCCTGTGGTTGGCCTTATTTATTGCTCAAGAGGCTTCACCTCAAATTTCAGGTCATTCTGATATCGTTTGACCTAGTTTTAGCTTTTAACAGCAAATCAGCAACTCTAAGCGACAAAGTCTTCGGCTTTCCCAAAAAATAAAAAACTTTGCCCTCTGATCCTGACGGCTTCTCATCGAACTTTATATAGGGGAATCAGGCCAAAACACGTGCAAAAATACCAAGAAAAACATCAAAGAAAAAAGAAGCAGAAAAAACCGAAAAACGAAAAAAAATCGGCGACCGAAAGGGACAAAAGTCCCTAGGGTCCCCAGGTGCATGGCCGCCAGCGACACTAGAAATCTAGGTCACCATATTTTAGACGAAAACCCATCTTTGGGTGTCTTTTTGCGTTTTGAGATGTTTGGCCTCTATGATTTTCCAAAAATCTGATTTTTGGGGCACGAAATCCGTCGATCTTTGTCAACATCACGGATCCTCCGTCAAAATCATAGGATCGTCATTAGATGCTTCAAAATCTCCAACCAGTCGACCGAGAAAACACACTTTCTGCCTGTCCGATCAAGAAATCGACAAGACAGATGGTACCGGCCCAGTGGTAGCTATTAATGTCTATAATTACTTAATCATCCGACATCAATCGGTATGAAAATCCATCGGCAATCAAGGCTTTCTACATCGCGGGTAGAATCCAAAAGACGCGGCGTGACCCATAACTCTTTAAATGCTTTGGCGGCCACTTAATGCAGTTAATGACCCGTTTTATGAAAAATTAATATGGTCGTTTACTTATTATTTTGGATGGCCTAATCAGAAGCCTAAGAATAGGAATTACAAGTCAACTATAACCATGACATTAAATCATATAACTCCTCCCATCATGGAGTTTAAAGGCAATTAAAAGCCTTTTATTCTCCAACGGCCAATCAAAAGCCAATAAAAAAGAGTTACAAAAATACAAATTTAAAAACTTGTAACTCCTCTCATCGTGGACAATTAATGCAATTAATACATTTAAATCTCATAAACTCTCCTCATAGCCACTAAAAGCGTATAAAATGAGGCCATTTCCACCATTTCAAGGATGGAATCTGGAAAATGCACAAGAGAAAACTCTGCAAAAGTTGCTACAACGACCTCTCCTCCATTGAAGAAGTTCTGCAACAATCACCACTACAAGGTAACCAAAGTCCCTTGGGGGCTACCTCTCAAGGCCCTCTCTTTCTATTTCCATGGCTTTGACGTGACTTTTCAGCCCGTCTACTTAGCTTTTTATTGGATATAGGACCTCCTCTTGGTCTTTATCCTCTAAAAATTTGAGGTTCAAGCCAAGCCAAGCAAATCAAAAGCATCATCAGTTCTCACCCGAAGAATGATGGCGAAGTTCACACACAACTTGCGACCGTCAATCTGAACGAGTCCCCATAATCTCCTGAGAAGTCAGATCTCATTTTCTTACTTTTCATTGTAGTTTGTATTTTTTAAAGAGACATAAAAAAATCACAACTCTTGTCTTCTCTTTTTTATAAGAATTGTGAATCGCCTTTCACGGCAAAAATCCCCTTTCACGGCGAAAACACCGCCTTTCACGGCAAAAAAAAAAAGAAAATCGTCTTTCACGGCATTCAAACCAAAACATGTTTATTTTCTTAAATATGTGCAATGAAAACTAGAAAAAAGTTAATTTTCTTTTCCACTTATGAAGGTGGATTTATGAACCACCACTTGTAAATTCCAAGTAGAGTAAAAATTTGGCATACCTGTACAAAAAAGTTGATGTTCGCATTGTCTCCTTTCACAAAAGAGTTGGGCCTCACGGACTCTCACATCCACTAACCCTGGTAGTCCCGTGAGCGAAAAAACGAACCCATCAATGCTCAAGTTCGAAAAATATATGAAGTGTTAAATATCAAAGGAGCAATCCTAGACATTAACAAATTCTCATGATCTCATTTTTTTTTTTAAATGCAAAAATTTTTGAACCCTCTGAAACAATTATCAGTAAGTCCTAAGGAGCAGAACCGGTAATTATTTAGTTCGACTCGATGAATCTACAAAAAATTCTCCACTCAGGGTCACATATATGCATCATTAAGTAAAGATCATAAAGAAGAGGGAAAATCAAAATCGATGCTCCAAACAAGTGCAAAACCACTAAGACCATGAATCCCATCAATCCCAGTGTCACATTGATCAAGTGAATGTCCAAGTGAGTCATCGTGTACTTATGGACATGATCAAAATCCTTAAATCGTGAAAACAGAAAATCAGTTCTAAAAAAAACAACAAATCAAGGTATATCACATGCAAGATAATCTCAATATCAACCTAAAAACGCATGCATGTGCAATCCAAAACACAATTGAATGATTAGGTTTATAAACTAATGCCTAGGGGCTTACAGAGAGGGAGATCAACCTTAGCATTCTCAATTGATTTAGACAGTGCACTGTAGACCACGTTATAGAACAAGTCGGACTTACGAATCCAGACAGCCTTAGTCTTGACATGTTGAGGAGAAGAAGGCTTCTTCCTCTACTGAGTTTTCATATGATTTCTCATCTTAGTGCAGTGTGATCTTATGTGCCCTTCGATACCACAAAAATGACAAGTGGGTGTAGGTTTGAACCTTCGCACCTGCTTATGCTTTGCTTCCACAAGTTTCAAGGGTGGAACATTATGAATAGTGTGTGCAATAGAGAACATAGTAGGTCCTCAAACAAATACAGACTTGCATTTATCTTTTTAGGATGAAGCTCCATGAGTGTAGTCAATTCCAGATTTCGACTTGTCAGTCTTTTGGCTTCCAAGAATTTCATCGAGTTTCTTAGACCCTTTGTTCATTCGATCCAAAGATGCCTTTACAATCGACAATTTAGACGTTGCCATCTTGAGCTTTCCAGTAAGATCAACCTTTTCAGCCTTGCACACACTTATCTCTTTCTGTAATGTTTCCAAGTCCTTTGAAACTTTTTCAACATGTTCTTCTCCTTACCTGCATCAGCTAGATTGTTAGTTACAGTCACAAGTTGTTCTTCTAACTGACTTACCTTAGCACGTGATTCTTGAAGTTGAGTAGTTAAAGAAGAGTTTTGAGATTCTACTTCTTTTAGCTTCAATACCTTTTTCTTATTGATTTTTGACATGCGTATGAAATCTTAAGATAATTTCTTATATGCAGTTTCTCAGTCCTTTTCATCATTTGAGAAATCATTTGAATCTAAATCTTCATCGGACTTGGACTCCCTATCAGATGAGCCCTGCATAGAAGAGACAGTAGACAAAGCCATGAAAGCAACACAATTTATAAACTCATTATCAGGAGATTCAGGCTCACTCTTTACCTCATCCATATCCTCTTCCCAAGATATATTAAGAGCCTTAATTACCATTGCTCTTTTTTTTTTTTTTTTTTTTTTTCCGTTGGCACACTTAGTAGCAGTGTGACCATATCCCTGACACTCATAGCATTGAATAGGCTCAGAGGATCCTTTAGATGGGTTCTTTTTAGACTTAGGCACAAATTTGGTCTTATTTTTCTGTGAATCCTTCTTAGCCTTTTTTTTTTCAACATCTTTTTCAATTTTTTAATGAAATATTTTTCAAATCTAGCATCATCCGAGTCACAACTCGATTTAGAATCACTATCCACAGATTTTGAAGTCTTGAATGCAATTTCCTTACCACTCTTGCTAAGACAATTGTTGGTTTCGAATGTCTGTAAATTACCAACTAATTCTTATGCACTGAGAGAATTTAGATCTTGGTACTCTTCAATGGCAACTACCTTTAGACGAAACCTTTCTGGGAGAGACCTCAATATTTTCTTAACAATTCTGGGTTGAGGTATAGGTTCTCCCGAATTAAAAATTGAGTTCACAATTTTACTCATCCAAAAATTTCAGAATCTTTCGTCCAAATCGTCTCATAAGCGGTTGTCAAGTCTTGGAGTTTGGTTTGTCTAGATCCCATGCCGCCTTGGCATTAGGGCACACTTAAAATTTTATGAAATTCTGCCAGGGTTACTCTGTTATAGATAGCATTGGTCTTATTATTGTAATTAGACTTGGTCTTTTCAGCATCGATCCATTGGACTTTGGGTTTCAACTCGGTCTGCCCATCTACAACCACGATGGGGTCATAATACCCTTTCGAACAATATCCCAAACTTGATCATCTATAGCCCTAAGGAAAGGAATCATCCTTACCTTCCAATAAGCATAATTGGTTACATCTAAGAGAAAAGGGACTTGTTAGTAGATGTTCCTTCTCTATTGAAATTCATTCGAGATTACTATTAAATAGATCACACAATAACTTAGTTTAACTTGCTCTGATACCAATTGAAAAACTGACCTTGACTCAGGCTTAGGTCTCAATAACAATATCTCTATTAGATTTCCAACCCAAGTGATTAATCTAGTAGTTAACCATAATTTCAATTAAAAGCAAACAACCACAAAGAGAGAAGACACGATGTATATGTGGAAAACCCTACTCGGAAAAAAGCCACGGGCCTTATTATCTAGGACAACAGATAACCAAGTACTAAATAATTTTGAGAGTTACAAGGAAACTCACAACCATTTCCTAGTTGCAACTCAACGTAAGGACTGTACAAGCTTGTTGACTGCTCGCCGTACATCTTCACCATGCTTGAGCCAACCACCTTGAATACCTCTTTAAGATGAATCTATTTCAGATGAGTAGAAGAAAGAAACTCCAAAGAAAAAAAATTCAGTGCAACAACTTGATGAAGCTTTGGAGAAGAAGAAAATCTCTCAATATGATTCTAGTTCTTAGAATAGGAGAGAATAATAATTCGTGCCTTTAGGTTTGCTATGACCCTCAATATATAGCCTTTAGGTCGTGCATGAAGTACTCTTCTAAGATGGATAGAACACGAATTGGCAAGCAGAAAGAAATTAGGAAACATAGTCCTAAAAAATCTGAAGATCCACAACCCAAGCGCTCGAATGTAGGATGGCACGCTCGAGTGCGTGAAGGTTTTGTCCCCGCTCCACTTTTGTGAGTTGAAGTGTGCTCTTGTGCAGGTCTTCACTGCGTGGCGTGCGCTCAAGTGCATGTGGGTCCACTTAAGCGCCCTGTAAAATGCCATCATTCAGTTCTTTCTTTGGCCATTATACTCATTTTTTGGGCAGTCCTTCTATGAATTACAATGTAATCTGAATTTCCGGTTTTGTCCATTACCCAATGAATTAGCCAACAATAAAATAAACCTTACAAACCTCTCATGAATAAATCGAGGATGCATATATAGCTTTTTAAGAGAGAATGCTTTCTCGGTTTTCAATATGCAATGGATTTTATGTTGGATCCAGGTCCATCTCTGGGCTGAAGGAAGGACCCAGATCTGATCCAGCTTTGGATCCTGGCCAAATTGATGAAGTCAAGGAATAGTTAATATATATGTATTTTTTGGGCTGTAGTCATTTGGGCTCGGGTCTTGGAATCCTTCAACATTTTTTTTATCAGTAAATTTGGAAATGCATTAGCTAGAAATAAAAGAGTACATAGTAGATAAGAAACAAAACCATACATAGTGTTCGGGTATAAGAGTTCTATACTGGACACCCACCACACCTAAATTACAAAAGCACTTAAATTACATGAATAGTGAACCCCTTGTTTTGCTAAGCAATCCGCGAAACCATTTGCGGACCTATTTATATGATGGAAAGACACCAGAGATTTTGATGAAAGGTGACGAGTCTCATTGAAATAGAATTGCACCTTCCATGGGCCCTTAAAAGAATTCACCCAAGATATGGCGTTAGATGAATCGCTCTCCACTCTAAGATGATTTTGAAATGAGAAAGTGAAAATGCGAAGAACTTCCAGAATAGCAAGGACTTCGGCTTCATTAGATTCTTTGATTCCAATATGCTTGGAGAACATGTACAACACTTTGCCTTTGTGATTTCTCAATACACGCCCAATACCAGTGAACCTCGGTTTACCCTAAGTTGCAACACCCCCATTAAACTTTAGGACTCCTATTGGGGGAGAACACTAAGAAACTTTCTTTTTCTTCTTTGAAGCACCCATAGTTATACAAAACCCCCAATCATACATAATATCATTTATCGTATGGTCTACAAATCCCTTTTTAACACAAGCCCGTTTTGTAATCCTCAAAACCATAGCTTGAATGATAGTTCCCACAGAAAATTCTCTTCTACTAAAGATACGGTCATTCCTCTCTTTCTAAATAGACCACGAAACCGATAGGGAATGAGTCTCCATATCAACAATCCGCACCCAAGGAGAGGAAAACTCCTCCAAGCTTCGAACAACCCCACTAGAGAACCAGGGAGGCAACATTCCATACATCATTCTTTAAGGAAATGCCCCCAAATAGTCGATACTATCTCGCAATGAATAAATAAACGATCTATTGACTCTTTCTTCCTTCTATGAAGGCAACATATATCTGAAATAGATTCACTCAACAGCCCCCTCCTCCTTAAATTGTCTGCAGTAGAGATTTTGCCAGTTATAGCTAACCAACAAAAAGCTTCCACCCTTGAGGAGCAAGACCCGTCCAAACCAAAGCATAAGAAGACCGCACCTCACCAGTAGTGTCTAACAACCTATAGAAAGACTTAGAAGAAAATGATCCTAAAGAGTATGGGTTCCAAATGTGGCAATCTGTTACATCCCTACAGAAAAAGGTGTTAGAAAGAAGACTCAACGATGATTCAAACTCTACTGACGCCGACTAACGAAGAGACCTCCTGACACCCACATCCCATGATACATTGTCTCCAACCCAACAATGACAATCTTTGACATATGACTCTTTATTAGAAAATACCCTAAACACTCTAGGGAACAAACGACATAATGGACCAACCCCCGCCCAATCATCTAACCAAAAACGAATATCACTCCCTTCCCCCACCTTAAAAGCCAAACTCTTATCAAACACTTCTCCCTTACTATTTGACACATCCCGAAAACTCAAAATGACTGCCCGAATCCTAGACAACCTATACCTAGGGATTCTTTTAGGAACCAGCCGCCATTTATCCTCCCCATATTTAGACACTATGATCCTCCTCCAGACAGCATCATTTTCTTCCCCATACCCCCACTACCACTTAGCTAATAAAGCCCAATTTTTAAGAGCCAAACTCTCCAAACCCAAGCCCAAACATGTATGAATCCAAATCCAAAAATACATACAGAATTAAGGAGGAGATCCCAAAATGGATTCCCTGTACAATTTTGTTTTAGTGGATTAACCGATTTTGCCAATATGATTAGGTCTAATGCGTGTTATACAAGCTAGATTATCTTTTTCTTTGCTGTTTTTATTTTTATTAATATTATTGAATGAATGGTTTATGACTGAGGTAATGTGGATATTTATTTCTATTATTAGATAATGATGATGATGAGCATGTCAAGAGATTAGGGGGAGAGAACTTTGTTAGGTGTTCACCAAATGAAGATGATGTATCCATTTAAGAGGCTCCTGCCTTTGCCCCAAGAGAATTTAAGTTTTGTGGTGTAGATTGAAGACTCAAACATTGTTCACCAAATGTTGCAAACCATAAATAAGGCAAGGGGTTGGTCCTTGATATCTTCATATCTAAGTGTTAAAATTGGATCATACCAGCAGGTCAAACCGGGTATGATAAGAATTTGCACCTTCATCGATTTGGTTCAGTGAACACCAGGAAATCGTTCCAATTCCAGCCAGAACTGTTCAAAATCCAATAAAAAGAACCAAACTGCAAAAAGGGGCAACTGAATCAGTTTTGCTTATCATTTATTATTTTAAAATAGTTTTAGATTATTTTTTATATTGTACTTGAGTATTGAAATAAGCTTTGGGAAGATCTTAACTGATTATGATCTATGGAAGATTATAAATCCTCTTTTTAATTATCAAGTATTTGAAGAACACAAGTATTATTCATTTGACTGAATGAAATATCAATTTGGGAACTTATAATAATTTATTTCATTATTAATCAATGAAACACGCCAAGTCTTAAAATTCTAGATTCATAAAAATATATTTCCGTTTTTAGATGTATTTTACTCATATTTCTTAAAGGATATTGAACTTAGATGCAACTGAGTTTGACTCAGCAAGTCCCATGTGAGTTAGTCGAGTTGAATAGTGAAGGTTGGCCAAGTGGTTCACTAAGTCCGATTTTTAAAACCTTGGTTCACTCCACGGGTTCACCCTTTGGTCCACTTTCTAAGACTTCGCTCCATATGTTTTAATCCTGCAAAATCATTCTCCTTCTTTGTAGTTGCACTAAGCCAACTTTCACTTCAGCAAATTTTGATGCCCGCCACCATCTGATTGATCACAATTAAAATGCAAGATTATATATAAGACACAAAGGACTGTATGTAAAATCATATGTTCTACATGGGATCCATCCAACAGTGGGCTTAAATCTAAATGAAGTGATATTAGGCCCTACACCTATGGGAGACTACTTTTGAGTAGTTTTTATTTTAGAAGTAGGCCCCTTGATTTATTTTAAATACTTGGGTTTCAGCAGGAACTCGACTGTGACTGACCCAGTTGAACTCAGGCCCAACTCAACAAGTAAAAAATATTAAAAAACTATTGTAAAATGGCCTGTTCCTACTTCCCATCAAGATCCAACCCAAACCAAAGGCCTCAACTTTGAGGCTACCAACGGTGCTGCAAACTCTTCTGAGCTTTATTTTTATGTATAAGATTAGAAATAATATTATTTTTCAATATATATCTTGTATAATGTATAACTTTGAGATACATATCACTCAGGTACATCCATGGTATAATCCCTGATTATAATTCAGGTTGATAAAAAAAAAGGGAAGTTTTCAAACAAGGCCTTAAGTTTCTGCCTTATTTCAAAAAAGGACATGGGTTTCAAAACTTTTTAAATTAGTCCCTAAGTTTTCCAAAAAGTTTTCAATTAAGGACATCCGTCCATTTAAAGTTATTTTTTGGTAAATTTTTCCCTCATTTTTTTAAAATACCAAAACCACCCTACCTCGAAATAAAATCTTCATTTACTTTCTCTATCTTCTCCTCATTTCCTTCACTGTTGTCCTCACGTTGATCAAGGATAACCAACGGCCCCACAGCAATCAGATACGTGTAGTGGCTGCCAAAACCATGTCATGGCTTTAAATAAAGTATGATTTGGGCATTTTAAAAAACTAAAAGAAGAAGTCATCAAAAAATACCTTTAAATGGTCGGATGTCCTTAATTGAAAACTAATTGAACAACTTAGGGACTAATTTGAGAAGTCTTAAAACTTGTGTCCTTTTTTTAAATAAGAGAGAATTTTAAGGCCTTATTTAAAATTCTTCCTAAAATGATTTATAACTAGAACTTTTGGCTTGCATTCTTCGAGTAATTGGAAAATTGGAGTTCCATTGATATCTCTATTTCAGCATTAAAAAGTCCATAGTTTAAATGGTCGCATGGCAATATTTTCCCCCAAAACTTCAGATTTTTAGCCAAATTGGGGTTCAGATGCTCCGCGAGTCATTAGGAAACTTTATTTACATGTTTTAAGGTGCATTGTATTCTAGATAGTCGTAGTTTCTACTTTGGTGAGTTAAAACCAAGACAATTTATGATTTTTCTTTATATGAGTATAGAGTCGATCCAGCAGTCTACTCCTGTCGAATGGGTACCAAACCTGGGATCGGTCACTACTAAGGTTGGGGTTTGTTTTTTGGGCGTGTGGTGGGGGGTGTCTACCTTTTTTTTATGGTATACTCAGATGGATCACCGGCTGTGCCCCACTAGGTATTTTGGCACACAATGAGATTTCCACTAGGTATTTTGGCACACAATGAGATTTTCTCTTTTTTTTCCTGATGGAAGTTTAGGGTATCTCACTTTAGGGAGAGGCGCCAACTACAAAAAGAATTTATCTAACTTGTTGGTAAAATTTCTTCAATCATGCATCAAACTTGTGATTCAGTCTAAAAGACACAAATTAATGTCCCTCGTTTCATAAACAAAAGGATTAGAGAACTTCTGAGGAAAGAAATAGTTCATGATTCAGACTTGCGCCATCTCCCTGCTGTCATAATCTGTGTTCTTCATTCATTGACTCAGATCACAAGAAAACATATCACGAAATTTCATGACAGCGCGAAACCAGGTGATTTCCACTCTTTAACACAGTAGCAGAAATTAGATTTATAATCAATTGCAACCCAACATGTAGACAACTTACAACATTATGCTTCTATGAATTCTTGACACAAAATGTTCTTAAAAGATTCATTTCATTGAATTGAGTACAGAAAACTCAAGCCGAATGAAGATCAAACCTTTAAATTATAATCTACTGTAACCCATGCGCATGCCTTTCACAGACATCTGATAAAATTGGTATAAAAGAACATAAACCAATAAAGCAATGAAAATAATACTTAACAATACAGAGCGAAGAACTTCCTAACCCCAATAGCAGAGATTCATCTGAAACATTCTGAGAATTTCTAGGAGATCGGGCATCTCCAGAGCATAAAAAATAGGTTCTAATAATACCTATCATTGAATACATCAACCATTGAACACCATCTCCATGACCAAATCATTCCAGTTGTCTATTGGCCCGGGCAAGCACCAATGAAGGCAATCGTTCTGAACTCTTTCATTTTTATCCTCTGCAAATGGATGGAACTGCCTGTAAGGACCCGGATGTCCATCAGGCCTCAACAATGATAGATGTTTAGTGTCCAAAAGCTTCAAATTTACTCCTTTCTCCAATGCTATAGCCACCGCCTTCTTAAATTCCTCTAATTCAATTTTCCTTAGCATCTCATCCACAGAATCTAGACTGATCTCACCTTCTTTATATGGAACGCTTCTTTTGCAAGTTCCCCCACTGAACCACTCTCCATTCTCAAAGTGATCTGGGGTCGAGGGTCTAAAGAAAGTCAATCCTTTGTGATTGGATGTGGCAACATAGTTGAGCATCAACCGAAGGGCCCTGCGGTAAGAGTGTTCGTATCCAGTTTCTGTCACATTCTTTCCAGGACAATAGTGGCAGCCTATGATTTTGTTGTTCTCCCAGTACATTGAGGATTTAAGGAACCATTTACCACCGGAAATTATTGAGTAATCAATGCTATGGAATTGATCAGCCCATTTCTCATCTAGTTTGTCAAGATAAACCTGTACTTCAGATGTTGAGACGCCATTTATGTCTTCGGAAATTACAGCCTTTACTAAGAAAGGGGACCAGAGCACTGAGAGAGTGAAGTTGTAGGAGGGGAAGATCCACCTTCTGGATTTGTATTCTTTGTCATGGTATACCTCAACACCTTCTTCAACCTGACATTCAGCGCCAACAAAATCTCATGTGATAAACCATTACATTTCACAATGGGCCTGTTTGTTTCATGTAATTGAGTTCCTAGGAATCCTGAAACTTTTTGTTTCTATAAATTTGTGAATGCTTATTGAAGACTATTAATGACTCAATTTATTAAAAGGTTGATTCCGAAATACGGCAGAGAATGATTATCATAATCGTAGACAACAAACTGTCATGCATATTTCTAAACTACAAGATGTCATTCCGTACATAATCATAAGAACACATGGCTTGATGACCATTAAATATTACACCTGCCAAGAACAATACTAGCTACCACTTTCACATCACCGGTTCTGTTACACCACAAGAACAATGCATCAAACTCTTCCCCGTCTAAAAAAATCAATAGCAACAGCACCTTGCTATAAAAAAATTAGCCACCCATTTTCTTAAAGTGTGCTTTTAGATGAGTCCAGTGTATCACATGCTGCTGCATTTCAATTGAAAAAATTTTGTTGTGTGTTATGATCTATGAGATTTTAGAATAATTCATAACTCGAAGTTGCTATTTCAATAGTATAACATTTGGCAGAAGGCAAAATTTTTGTAATATTTGGCTTCTTTCTAAAATACAGCCTAATAAAGCAACAGATCTCAAACAATTACAGAAGCACAAGAATTATTTAAGCACTAGCAATAGAATCAAAGAAGTTGAAAATAAGAATAAAAATAACCATCCCACATTTTGAAAGCCTACGTCAGAACAGAACAAGAATCTGGCAAACACTTTGAGTAGAACAAGATAATCTATGGTAAGAAGGAGAAACTGCAGGCTCTGAATATGAAGATATAAATAAATCCAACAGCAAGAAGAGCAGTAATCGAACCTTGGAGAGAATGCAAAGCAGTGATTGAACATGGTTTCTAGAAATTGAATCACCAATAAATGCAAAGGACTTATTCCTCATAGCCTCTAGAAACCTCTCAGAATCAAACAGAGGCAATTCGCAGCCATGGGGCTTCCATCTCCAATAAAGATAACCCGAATCTGGTCGCCCGTTTTTCATGCAATTCTGTTGCTCTTCAACAACATGGCAGCTCTCATTAGTGTAAATCGGCCCCAATGGGTTTGGGATCCACTCTCCTGTAAAAAGATCACATTTTCCTGCATTACCCATTTGGCAGTCATATAATGGGAGTCAAATTAAGAACAGGAAGAATCAGATCTGGAAACATAAGACTAGTTACAGAGAAAACCAAGATTGATAAAATGCTTCTTCTAAGAAGAGAACCACTACTCACTCCTGTCTAGTAACCAATCCAATTCCTCAGTACCACACCAAAAATCTAGATTCTCTAGAGGAGATGAGCTGAAATGGAGATTAACAAAATATCTAGTTTCTAATGAGATTGTACAAATGTGATTCCAATCACTGATGTAATATGTTTGAAAAACACCCAAATTTCTACATGGCAGCCAAAAAGCACTTAGAAAACACCGCTCATTCACTACAAGACTCACACCTGAAGTTCCCCAGAGATAAAAGTCCAATCTTTTTGCATTTGGGTCAGTTCTTTGAGAATTTTTACAAGATAAGAAGAAGAAAAACTCTAAAATTACAAACCATTCTGAGTTGCTTGATCATCAAGCCGCAAGGCCTCGTCAAGAAGATGGGTGTTTCCATCACTTGGTTTCTCCACAAATGGGGTCTCAGAAACTGGTGAAAAGTTAGCAGATTGAGAGAAGAGGAGGCGGAAAGCAAGACCCATGAGAAGGATTGAGATGAAGAATTTTACAAAAATGTGTTTGTGTTTGTGTTTGTGGAGATTCCATGGGTTTTTCCAGTCGAAGCTGTTCTCCTTCACCATTCTCTCTCACAGAAGAAACACTCTCTCAAGATAGAAAGGACCCAATTGATGCCTGCAACTACTCATATGCTCCTCCTCTCTTACAATCCTAACACCCAGTGAAAAGAACAGCCATTAAAGAAAACCAACTTCTTCGTGGATGCAAATGTTGCATAAAGTTTAACCTCAAAATATTATGAATCAATTTGAAATAGCAGAAAACCAACATCTTTACCTGTTAATGGCAGTAAGTGAGAAACGTGGATGTGATGTTTCTTTTTCTTTTTTATTTTTTTTCGAGAAATGTTCTTCATACAGTTTGTGAGTTCAATATGGACGTTACTTTGTTGGGCCTTTCCCCGTGCAGTAAATTTTAGGCGCCATTATTAACTTCCCCTCAGCTACTAAAGTTGATAAACTTCCCTACAGGTACCAATCCAATTTTTATGGGCTAAAATGTTTTTTGACTTTGTGATTTGGCCTACCATATTTTGTGATTCTTGTACTTTTTAATTAATGTGATATGGTAAAAAAGTTACCCTCTTGTTGATTAAGAAAGAAATTTGTCTTTGCGATATTACACATTTTATCATTTTATATCGCATCATCAAAGGCGTTTTAGTCTATAAAAACTGCACAGGGCTGATAGAGAATTTCTATAACTTTTATCCCAAGGTGGGGTTATCTTAGCTTTCATTAGCTCGGCATCTTATTTGGCCTTTGTGGGGCCCACCTCTAGATGATTTAAACGTGTCAATAGGCCTCGCAGGTCCCATGGGTCGGATGAGGATAAGGGTGGACTGGACAGGTGTAGATAACATGTCTACGTGGGCATCATCCCAACCTAATCCATCATAAAAAAATAAAAAAAAATTTCTATTTTTTGCTGAGAAGGAAATGAATTCTTGACCTCGGGGTTGTTTGTTTAGCATAAGGAATAGTAAAAGTAAAGTTAAAACAAGCATATGATGTGATATCTTTTTACCTCACATGCGTTGGATGAGGTTAATGGGTGGATTGACAGCTGCAAATAACTTGTCTAGGTGGGCCTTATCCCAACTTAATCCATCAAAAAAATTTCTAATTTTGGCTAAGAAGGACATGAATTTGTTATCTCAGGGCTGTTTGTCTAACAAAAGGAATACCAAAGGTCGAGGTAAAATAGATATGTGATGTGACAATTTTTACTTCATAGTATTTGGACAAATAAAGTGGAGTAGAGAAGACACTTATGATGTGACATCAATTACTATTACTCCTCTTGAACCCTCTTTTTTTTTTTTACCACAAATAGCGTGGCAACGAATGCTGTAATAAACTTTATGATAAAAAGAACTTTTTAATCTACACTCCCTTGTACCTATACTCTTTTTTTTTTTTTTTGTTATCCACATTACCTTTACTTCTGTATACATGTAACCAAATGAGTAGGCTCCAAGACCGTAATATGTCCAGAATAGAGGAATATCTTAGCAGGGACGGAGGGAGGGGGGTCAAGCGGAGTCAATTGCCCCCTCTCAACTTTTGCTATTTGTTTGAATGTATGGAAGAGGTTGCAAAAGAATTATGACATTTTTGTCACTTACAATTTTGTCCCCGCCTACTTTCTTTTCATTCACAAAAAAGAGGGATTTTAAAAAGATCCAAGGATACCTTTGTCTTTTAATTATTTCCAAAGACATAAGTAAATAATCCTCCAAATTTTAAGGAGAGGCTACAACTTGCGATCAATCCCTTCCTTCATCTGCCAGATGCTTATCTTCATGTGGGGGAATTTGAGTGAAGCCTCTCTAAAACTAGATTCGGGCATCTTAGCTTTTTCTTTGCTTTGAATTTCAAGTATTTATCTACCATTAGATTGAATCTCAAAGAAGTCTACGACTAAAAGACAACAATACATTATGGTTTTAAGTCAAGGGATATTGAAGACGTACCATGTCCTTAGTTGGGTTGCCCACAATTTTTACTCAACAGGAGTTGTTCACGCCATATTGAGCACACAATTAAAAATATCATGTGCTCAACCTTATAGTAGTTCGAGAAAACCAATTGAGGGAAGACCTTTTATTCTTTGTAGCATGAATCTTTCTACGTTGTTCACCATTTTATAATATTAGTGAATGTCTATTGTAGGCGATAAAAATATCACCAACTTCGATTAGGATGTAAAACTTGTGGATTAGGGAAGACCGAACGCCAAGAACTTGAAAGGAAAGGAAAATAGCTTTGGTCAGAGCCCTTGACTGCCGTCGGCCGAAGGCACTCTGATGCCTGAGTTAGTTCTGGTAAAACTAAGCAAGAGGAAGAAGAGAATGAGAAATTGTGAGCTGTATGTTCGCATGTTGTATATTGCGTACCTCCATGGGGCTGATCCCATATGTATTTGCAGATGATTCCTCGTTCATTCTCTTTATGAGTGAAGGTAGGTGGGGTAACGTCTCATTGGGCCTTACCCTGACACTCGACGGTAGGTAAAAAGGGCACATCCCATCAGAAACTTCCATGCTTTTGGACAGCTGATGTGAAGGGATGATAAAGCCAACTTCTTATCGCCATAAATGAGCGACCCTATCGCCATAAATGAGCGACCCTATCTATCAGGACTCGCCCGTACTTTTCATAGGAGCATGATGGCCAACTCTTTGCCTTCGGTACTTTTACCGGGACCAGGAATGATCTGGCTGGGCTGGCACTTAGCTGAGCTGGCACTCACGCCGAGCTGCCGGGCTGATGAATGCTGAGCTGGCACTCATAACCGAGATGCCGAGTGAGGGGTCTCTTGAGCCGACACTCCTTACCGAGCCACCGAACTGCTGGGCTGTGCTTACAGAGACCGAGGTGAACGGTTAGTGCATCACCGTGGTCCTCCCCTAATCTCATCATTACCGTATTTTATCCACACAATTACCCCCTAGCTTTTGGCCTCTGAGAATTCTCCAACTTACAGAGGTCGGAAGCTAAGTGATCATGTCTGGCTGGTAATACTACCAAGCTCAAAGATTGCGGAAATGTGGAAAAGGGTTATCGAGATAGCAGCGTCTCGGTTCGGAGAGGGGGTCCCTCCTTATCCTGATGACTATTGCTGACGTGCGGCCCTTATCGAGATGTCTCTTTACCTGCCCGAGGCATTTAATAGTCTTTAGTAATTGCGCCGATGGTGGCACGTGTCACCTTTTCAGCTGCCGCACAATCGTTTCGAAAGGACGTTAGGGTTGCTCGAGGTGACGCCTCATTAAAGGCGTTTCTTGAAAACCGAAACGGCGCCTCTAAACCCTTATAAATTCGGGCGTCTCCTTCGTTCTAACCTTCTTCTCTTTCTGACCTTCCTTCTTTTTCTGACCTACTACGCTTTATCGAAGCTTTGCCCTCTGCTGTTCAGAGAGCTCTTCGCTGCCTGTAAGTCGCCGGCACCTTTTTCCGCGCAATCCCCGCCTTAGGGTTTCTATGTTTCTTTCTCTTTTTCTCTCTTCTAGGTAGATAATGGGGGTTTATAGGCACCTGTTAAGAGACCATGTTTCCGTAACAGTCTTTAGGAACCTGTACCATATTCCTACCAACATAAAGGTTAGGCCGGATGGCCCTAACAATGGCTTCGCCTTCCACGATCGCTGGATGCCGTTTTGGCTCGTCACTATCATGGAAGCAGGGGTCCGGTTCCCCCTTCACCCACTCCTTAGGGATTGTCTCCGGGAGTGGAACATGTGCCCCTGCCAACTGCTACCCAACGGCTACAAAATCATTATGGGGGCAGTGCAGTTGAATAGGATCCTGGGGATAAACCTTAGTGTCTCGGACATCAAGGAAGTCTCAGACATCGAGGAAGTATATTACCTCTGTAAATCCACAAATGGGAACTCCTATTACCTTCAGTTAAGGGTCGGCCGGGCTGCCTTCGTCACCGCACTAGAAGATTCCTATTGGTACGCGGGAGATGATCGAACCTTTGTCAAAGGGGAATGAGAGTTCAGCAAACTAGAGACAAGCAGATCGGTCCGGATCCCTCGCAAAATGGGGACCCCTCCAAGTAAAGGCCGAAGTCTTTTCGGATTTTCCTTCCCTTTTTGGCTTTATACTTGCCGAATTGACCTTTCGTTTTGCTATGCAGATTTTCGCCAGAGAAGGTCTTTAGCCTAAAGAAATGGCTGGAAGATAAACACGGCCTGGCACGAGTTGGTGAGGAATTACCTTGAGCATAACGGCCGAGCTGCCTGGTCGCTGCTGGGTGATAAGTCCTTAAAAATGTAGAATTTCCTTATCATTTTAGAATAATTAAGGACTTAATCATCAAATCATGAACCATTTTAGTAAAAAAATTATGATTTTATGTTTTTGAGCATCAAAGTCTAAATTTGAGTCAAAATTCATCCAAAAATTGTATTTTCACATAAAATCATGAATTTCTCTATTTTTTACATTGAAAGTCACAAATTTCCCATAACTTTTTATTCACACATGAAATGATGAATTTTCTTTGTACCATTGATTTAATTGAAGAAAACTTGATAAAATGGTGACATTTTATGCATTTATTTGGTGTGAATTGGGACCGCATCTTGCATAATTCCTTACCTATATGATTAGATTATTCTTTGATCTTTACTTTTATTTTTGTAGGGAATTTCATAAATCGGGGCCCACGGAAGAGAATTGATGAATCAAATGCACCATGGACCCACCTTCCTTTGGCATGGAATCTAAGGTAGGGGCGGCCATGGTAGGGTCCGCTCTCATATGCAAGAAAAAAAATCAGATTTAATCTCTTGAAGATAAGTTCCAAATTTGCGGGCCATGAGATGATGAGGTGTCATATCTACTCTCCAACAAATATTGCTTACATGTCAAGATGGATGGCTAAGATTCAATTCAAGCCAAACAAAGAAGAAAAAAAATTGCAAAAGAAAGTCAAGCCAAGGCATGGGACGTTCCATGTTGTGTACACCCAAGTGGGGTCCACATGCATTCAAGAATTGCACATCAAATCTGAAATTCAGATTTGAATCGATCCTTAACCCAAGTGGGACCCAAGAGAGGGAGTTGCATGAGATAAGAACAATCCTAATTTTACTAGGATTGTGAGCCAACCCCTAGAGAATCTCTCAAAAACTCTCCTAATCCTAATCCAACTTGGACCACACACTACTAATCCTTACCCAAATCAAAACCTTGCAACCCAAGCTATCAAAAATATATAAAAAGAGGGCTGGACGTGGATCCCCATCTCTCCATTCCCCTTGGACGACCAGCAACAATAATTCCCCCTTTTTCCATTAATTCTTCTTCATCTCTTCATCTCTCCTCCTTCCATCAATATTTCATCCAAGGCCTTCCCTAAGGCACACTACCACTTGGATTTCTACGCCTTCGCGCCGCCACCGTTGCTATCGTCACTCCACCATCGGATCATCCTTGGAATCATCTTCCCTTGCTTGGATTTCAGATCGCGAAACGAGAGCCGGTTGGATCGCCGTTCAAGACCGCGAGTCCCTCTCCTCCGTTTAGTGTTTCTTGTGTCTATGGTAAGGTTGGATGCACTTTATTTTTATTAAAAGAATTTTGTAATGGTTATTTGCTTGTAATGGGTCTTTCATTAATAAATCAAGTTTATGGGGTCTTGGTCTTCACCAATGAGTCAACATTGAATTTTTGTGCGTAGTGACAGTGCGCACTTGGTGCGGTGGTCTTGATTCTTCTTGATGGCATTAAGCAAAGTAATTATTGCAAAGTTTTAGAATTAAAATATAATTTCTTTATTCTCTGATTTTATTCTATTTGATTTGATTTGATTTGATTTTATTCTTTATTCTATGCACCCTTAACAATTATTGCAATTGGTTGGGCTAATGAATCTTATGGTGATGCAGTGGTTAGATTAGGTTTCTAGATTAGGATTTTAATTTTCTTTGGTTGTAATTAATATTTCAGATTTGTAATTAATTTTTAATTCAATTAGGAAATTTGATTTGTATAGTTTTTTTTAGGCTAGAACTAGTTTTTTTTATTAGGACAGGTTTTGCGATAACTAAACTCTCCGTGGATCGATCCGGTTTCATCGGTTATTACTACAATCGCGGCCTTGCACTTGGGGCTACGATCACTGGGATACACGCCGCATTACAAATCCTTCAATACCTCAAGGAAGGCGTCTGGGATAAACTCCGTGCTGCTTGAAGAAGGCACCAGCGCGGCGCAAGCGACGATCGCAATCCCAGTTGGGCGTCTGGTTGAGTCCAATGACCGGGTTTCAGCTCCGCAACCAAACTCGGACCCCATCGAGACCGCGGCAACCGAGGCTGGGACCTCTTCATGGCGGAGGAAGAGATTGGTAGCGTCTTCCAGCTCGACGTCTTCAAGCTCGGCACCTTCCAGTTCGGAAGAAGAGATGTTGCGCCATCGTCGCCAACGCTTCACGGCAAAGGACCTGTCAGCCGCGGCTTTCGGGGACTTCAGGGGCGAGGCCTTAGATGCCCCCTAGTCTGCTAGCGATGCTCCGCCTCCCGCTGCTGCAGCTGTGGCCGTGACCGCTCCAACTGCTGCCACTGTAGTCGAGGCCACTCCTACCGCCGTGGCCGCGGTTGGTCTTGCTCCCCCTCCCCCCGCGGCCATTGTTATCGATAACTCGCCTCCTGGCTTCGCTCCAAGGGCAGAAGGTCTGGAGCGCCCTGCCGAGGCCGCGGAGGAGCGCCGGGCTGAGAAGAGGACGAGGGTCGAGGTTCCGCCCGGCCCTTCGTCGCCACCGCTTGCTGTAGAAACTCTCCCACCCCCTACGCTAATCCCATGGAGACCGGACATCGAGGGAGCGCTGGGGAGGCCGCTGGCCGAGACGTACCTTGCAGGCGGTAACCCCCTGGTCGTCGCTGTGCTGAGGTGAGCTTGCGCCCTCCCACTGGACATGGTGAAGTGGGAGACGATGGATAATGAATTGCTGTTGCTTTCGTCAATGCGGTCGTTGATAGCGGTAAGTTTCTGACAATTCTTTCAAGTCTTGACTTCGGTATTCATCCGCTAACACTTGTTTTGTTTTGTAGGTGGTCCAAAAATGCCAGTTTGGGGTGGAGAGGCTGGAGGTAGCCAAAGCCAAGGCGGCTAACGGGGCGGCTAAAAGGGAGGAACTACAGGCTAAAAGGGAGGGACTGCAGAAGGCCTTAGAGGCCAAGGATGGGCTACTGAGAGAGGAGGCGAGCAAGAACGTCGGTCTTGCTGCTGACCTCAAGTAGGCCCAGGCCGAGGTGGCACAGCTGAAGGAGGAAGAGAAGGATGTGGCAATCCAGAGCGTCACTCTTGCTACTGATTTCGAAAAGGCCCAGGCCACGGTGGAGGAGTTGGAGACGAACGCGCACATGATGAGAAGGGCCAACACTGACCTTGCTACTGAAGCGAGGCTGGCGAGGACTCGGTTGGAAGATGCCTTGAAGGAGAAGGCGGCCGAGCTCGAATCTGCTCTGGCAAAGTTGAAAGCCGAGCTCGAAGAGAAGTACGGGGCCGAGTTCGACGCCGTCATGGGGGGAGGGGCGCGAAAACTGGCTACGAACTACAAGGCGCAATTACCAGGGATCAGGGATCGAGCCTGGGAGCTCGGATGGAAGGCAGCCTTGAAGAAGGTTGGGATCTCTGGGAATAGTTTTGTTTTCTGGAATCCCCCCAAGTTTCCCCACTCGGACTCCGATCTCCACTCCATTGTTGCTTCGCCCTCTGTCCACGGCCCATCTTCTCAAGCTCCTCCAGCGGCGAGCGCTACGCTTGACGTCGTCTCAGAAGCTCCACCAGTGGCGAGCACAGCGCCTGAAGTCGCCCCTGAGGCCCCGCCAGCAATGAGCACGGCGCCTGAAGCTTGCTTGGTCATCTCCGACAACACTCCGGCCGGTCCTGAAGCTGGCACGGTCGTGTCCGAAGTTCCTCCAGAGATCGACTGCAATGTTGATGCTGCAGCCCTCTGATCCATTGTATCTTTCTTTTTTTATTGTATTTCTCCCATTCGCTTGTAATCAGAATTTATATCAATCGAACGATGATTTTTTTTTTTTTTTTAGATACACTGGCTACTCTTTTATGTCCAAATGGTAGAATGGGTGTATGGAATGTTCATTTTCTTTTTGCTTAAGTAGTCGGCCTCGGTAACCGAACTTCTCATAAGCTAAAAATTAGACTTCTGCCCTTGGGTGACCGAGCTCGGTTCATCAATCGGAGTCTCAGCGGCCTATACCCATAATCATTGAGAAGGTGAACCTATCCAGTCTCGATTTGACGAAGGACTCCACCTCAGTTTTTCAACCCAAAGTGTCCCTAAGCGCCGAAGTCAATGCCATTGATGTTTTTGGCTTTGCTGCCATAGTTGGTGCTATCACCGAGTTAAGGGCGGCTGGTACTCTGCCTGAGCTACCGAGCCAAGGCTGGGACTGTCACCGTGCCCGTAGGAAGCTGACACTGCTGCCGAGCTGTAGTTGGTGCTATCACCGCTCTAAGAATGACTGGTACTCTGACTGAGCTACCGAGCCGGAGCTGGGACTGTCACCTTGCCCTTAGAAAGTCGGCATTGCTGCCGAGCTGTATAACTTGAAGCAATTTGAAAGAGAGAGATCGATTCCAAAAGAATGCCCATTATTGATGTTTGAATCTTTGAATACATTTTTCAGAAGTAGAATTTTTTGAGGTGCGTCGCATTCCATGGTCGTGGCAGCTCCTTGCCTTCCATGTCCTCAAGTCTGTATGCGGATCTTCCGGCTGCTGAAAGTACTTTGAATGGTCCATGCCGGTTAGGTGCCAGCTTGCCTTCATTTGGATTTCTGTCTCCAGGAAGTGTTTTCTTCAGGACTAGCTCTTCTACCGCGAATCTTCTTTCTTTGACCTTCTGGTTGTATCCCCTGGCCAACTGCTGCTGGTAGGCGGCCAGGCAGATAGCTACCGCTTCTCTCCGTTCTTCAGCGAAGTCCAACTCTCGAGCTATGTTTAAGTCATTCATCCTTTGGTCACAGAGTTCCGACCTCAAGGTCGGGAGCCCGACCTCAAGTGGAATAACCGCCTCCATGCCGTAGGTAAGGGAGAACGGTGTAGCCAAGGTGGAGTGCTTTGGAGTCGTCCTGTATGCCTATAGAGCACTTGGAAGCTCTTCTGCCCACCTTCCTTTAGCTCGGTCGAGTCTCTTCTTCAGTCCGTTGAGGATGACTTTGTTTGAGATCTCAACCTAGCCGTTACTCTATGGATACGCAGGGGTAGAGTAGACATTTCGAATGCCGTGCTCCTGGCAGAAGTTCTTGAAGAAGTTGGAATCGAACTGTGTCCCGTTGTCCGATATGAGAGTTCGGGGGATTCTAAACCTAGTAATGATGTTCTTCCATACGAAATTCTTCGTGTCCTGTTCAGTGATGGAAGACAGAGGCTTGGCTTCGACCCGTTTGGTAAAGTAGTCAGTGGCTACTATCAACCACCTCTTGTTCCCTGGAGTTCGGTGGAGCGGTCCTACAATGTCCAAGCCCCACTAAGCGAAGGGCCATGGACTGGAGAGCGGGCTCAGGTCCTGTGCTGGTTGGTGGAGAGAGTGTGAGAACTTCTGGCATTTTTCACATCTTCTGGCGTAGAGCTAGGCATCTTTCTGCATGTACGGCCACCAGTAACTTTTGTTGATAGCTCGGTAAGCCAGTGACTGACCTCCAATGTGACTGTCGCAGATCTCCTCATGAATTTCATAAAGGGAGTCTTCGACCTTGCTTGGGTGAACGCACTGGAGGTAGGGTCCGGTGAATAACTTCTCGTAGAGTCTGCCAACTGGGGAGAGCCAGAACCGGATTGCATTCAGCCTAATCTTCTGAGCTTTTGTTCTGTCTTCTGGCAGTTGGTCGTCCTTCAGATAGGCAATGATCGGATCCAACCAGCTTGAACTGAGGTAGAGACACATGAGTTGCCGAGGTCGCTGGAGTTCGATGCTAGGTTCTTGTAGAGTTTCCACTTCCACAGTTCTTTTATTACCGGCTTCGACAGCCGAGGCGAGGCTGGCGAGGGCGTCAGCGTGAGAGTTGGATTCTCTGCCGATCTGCTGGACTTTGGCTCTTTCGAATTCTGAGAGGAGTCCCTTCACATGAGCTAGGTAGGCTGTCATCTTGTCATCCCTGGCTTGGTAATCTCCACTGAGCTGGCTCGTCACCAGCTGAGAATCACTGAAAACCACTACATGCCGAGCTTCCAAGATTTTGGCACTGTTTAGTCCGGTGATGAGCGCTTCGTACTCAGCCTCATTATTGGATGCCTTGAAGCCGAGTGTTAGAACTTACTTGATGACAAGGCCCTCCGAAGACTGGAGAACTATGCCAGCGCCAGCCCTCTTGGATGTTGAGGACCCGTCGACGAAGACCTTCTAGGCTGAGTCAAGGAACTTCTTCCAAGACTGCTCTTGTTCCATCTCGGTGACTGCCCCCTTATCCTTATTGCCCCCCTGTTTGATGTCGAGCAGGGTCGGTGCCGAATTCTGAAAGGTAAACTCCACAATGAAGTCTGCTAAAACTTGGGCTTTGATGGCAGTTATGGGCTCATACTTGATATCGTACTGCCCCAGTTCGACAGCCCATTTAGAGATTCTTCCAGAGAAGTCTTCCTTTCGGAACAGAGCCTTCAATGGGTGTTCTGTAACAACCACAATTGTGAAGGTTTGGAAGTAGTGGGAGAGCTTCAGCGAGGCGCTGACGAGCGTCAGGGCAAGCTTTTCGAGCTGCAAGTATCGGGTCTCGGTGTCGAGCAGGATCTTGCTCGTGTCGAGCAGGCCTTTGTTTTCTCTGATAAGTACGGAGCTCACTGCGTGATCTGAGACCGCCAGGTATAAGTACAGTGCTTCGCCATAGGTTGGAGTCGACAGCAGCGGCGGTGAAGAGAGGTAGCGCTTGGGCTGCTGCAGGGCCTGATCGCAGTCCGGCGTCCATTGGAACTTGGAGCCCTTCCGCAGAAGCTGAAAGAAAGGCCTACATTTATCAGAAGCTCGGCTGATGAAGCGGTTGAGCGCGACAGCCATGCCAGTCAGCCTCTGAACTTGTTTTGTCGAGGTCGGGCTCTGCAGCTCCTGGATTGCTGTGATCTAGTCAGGGTTTGCTTTGATCCCCCTTCTCGTGACCAGGCTCCCCAAGAACTTGCCGGAACCGACACCAAAAGCGCACTTGGATGCATTCAGCTTCAACTGGAACTGGCGGAGGATGTCGAATATTTGGCTAAGGTAGGCCAAGTGGTCCTGCAACCTCCTGGACTTGACAACCATGTCATCAATGTAAACTTCCACAGTCCTGCCGAGCTATGCTTGGAACATTTTGGTCACTAGCCGCTGATATGTCGCTCTTGCATTCTTTAACCCGAAGCGCATCACCTTGTAGCAATGGTGCCCCGGGGTGTGATGAAGGCTGTCTTCTCCTAGTCCGGTGCGTATAGGGGGATCTGGTGGTATCCTTAGTAGGCGTCGAGGAAACTCATGCGGTCATGTCCGGCAGTGGCATCGATGAGCTGGTAGATTTTCGGAAGAGGGAAGCTGTCCTTGGGACAGGCTTTATTAAGGTCGGTGAAGTCTACTCAGACCCTCCATTTCCCTGTCTTCTTTTTTACCACTACTGTGTTGGCCAACCATTACGGATAGTGGACCTCCTTTATTGATTTTGCCTCGAGCAGCTTCTGGACCTCCTCAATCATAACCTCGGTTTGCGGGACCCCAATTCTGCGTGCTTTCTGGATCACGAGCTTGTGGTTGAGGTCCACATTCAGCTTGTGGCACATGACTAAGGGATCGCTGCCGAGCATCTAATATGGTGTCCATGCAAAGACCTCTTTATTCCGCGAGAGGAGGTCGAGCAACTCCGTCTTCTTGGGCTCGGGGAGCTGGCTTCCTAACAGGAAGAATCTGTCCGGGTCGGCATGGTCAAATCTGACCTCGGTGAGGTCCTCTATGCTCTTCTGCTCTGGAGCCCGGCCAACGTCCCCGAGCTCTACCTCTCTATCCAGCTCGACCATATGGACTTGGGAGGATTCGACTTCACAAGGCAGCACGACCATCAAGCATTGCCTGGCCATGTGCTGGTCGCCTCTGACAGTGATCATGTCTGTCCGGCGAGATTGGTTTTCCAGAGGAAACTTCAGCTTTTGATGACGAGTGGAGGGCACGGCCTCCAGACTATGCAGCCACGTCCGCCCCATGATGACACTGTAAGGAGAGGGGACGTCGACTACCAGGAAATCAGCTTGCCGAGAGGCCCCTCCTACTTGGATTCTGAGGGAGATCTTACCCTTGGGGTAGACAGGCTTAGAGCTGAAGCCCACAAGAGGGGTACGGGCCGCCTGGAGATATTCATTTTTGAGTTTCAGCTTCTTAAAGTAGTCGTAGTACAGGATCTCTGACGAACTACCGGGGTCGACAAGGACTCTCTAAACCAAGAAGTTCTGCAACTTCAAGGTAAGTACTAGAGGGTAGTTATGAGGGAGCTCGACGTCCTCTAGGTCCCTATCTGAGAACCAAATTCTGGGCCCCTCTGTCCTGGCTTTCTTCGCAACTGGCTCCGGTGCAGCGGTTAGCACCTACTTCTGGTGGGAGGCCCTCCTAGCCTCGGCACGGGCCTGAGAACTCCCCTTAGCCAGAGGGGCAAGGTGAATGACGTTGATGATGCCCTCCGGTTCGCTGTCGTCTCCGCCGTCGTCACGGCGGTGAGGTCGGCTGCTGTCCCTGCCTTCCTCCTTGATGTAGTCCCGCAGGTGCCCATCCTTCACAAGGTTCTCGAGGTGGGTCTTGAAGGTTTTGCAATCCTCGGTTCTGTGCCCATTTTGTTTGTGGTAAGCACAGAACTTGCCCTGGTCTCGGGAGGACAAGTCACCTCTCATCGGCTGCAGCCACTTGAAGAAGGGCTGCGTCTTTATTTTGCCAAGGAGCCTAGAGATTGGCTCTTTGAAGACCGTTGTCACGGCTCTGTAGACTGGGGCCTGGACGTCCTGCCTCCCCCTGAGGCTACTGCCGAGGTAGACGGGGCCCTGTGACGATCTGAGGAGGGGGCCCTGCACCGGTCTGGGGACCGGGCTCTGCGCCAGTCCTCCCTCCTGGAGGACCTCTTGTCTTCCTTGGATGGTCGGTCCTTCTGGCTGAGACCAAAGTTCTCCCGACCTCGAACCTCATCCTCCTCCGCCCTGATGAATCGATTCGCCCGGGCCATTAGTTCCTTCATTGTGGCCACGTGGTACATGACCAAGTGCACCCTCAGCTTGATGCCCGGCCGCAGAACTTGCTGGAAGGACTTCATAGCCATTTCTTCAGAAGCGCCCTCGATCTGGCTGTAGACAGTCCAGAATCATCTGGTAAACTGGGTGACGTTCTCGTCCTCTTACATCCTGAGGGCCATGAGGTCGGCGTCTGTCGTCGGGATGATGCGATGGGCCTGGAACTTTTCCAGGAAGGAGGTTCGGAGCTGCCTCTAGCTGGAGATGGAGCCCTCGGGGAGCGAGTAAAACCACCTCAGGGGGAGATCTCCTAAACTGGAGGAAAAGACTCGACAGTTCAAGGAGTCATCGTCACCCCATACCGACATCCTCTGGATGAAGTGCCGGAGGTGTGCAGCAGGGTCCGAGGCTCCATTGTATAGGATGAGCCTCGGAACGTTGAACTTTTCAGGGAGGGAGAATTTTCTGATACTCCTGGAGAAGGGAGATGCGCCCAGATCGTCAACCTCGAAGGTGCTGTACCGGTCTCGGGCAACACCAGCAATCTCCATATTCTAGCGAATAGTCTGCTTGATGTGCTGGTCAAGCCACTGCTTGAACTCCTCGTCGTCTTTTGGTTTCTGGCGCTGCTTCTTTGGGCCTTCATGCACATGGCTACTGCTGGAGTCTTCTTCGTCTTGGACTCGATCACGCCTCTTATTGAGGACGTGCCTCAGGTCTCGCTCATGAGACAGAGGAGCCTGGCCGTGCCTAGGTGGAGGACCCGAAGCATAGCTGCGCAAGGGAGGCAGATTCAAAGCCCTTCTCTCCCTAAGTTGTTGCTTGAGCCTTTGGATGAGCTCTTCCTGCTCCTGGATGAGGAGGTTTGGGCCCTAACATCGCCTTGGAGAGGATCTTCATAGTCATCGGGGTTGGCCTGATGATGGGATTGAGACTTGGCCCGCACTGACTTCTGTGCTGGCTTGGTGACTGATTTTTCACCCCGTCTGGTATGCTCTTTGCTTGAGCGGGGCTGCTCCGGAGGTGAAACGTTGTGGAGAGAAGGCATTGTCAGCCCTCTCGACTACGATTCTGACTAGACCGTGAGGGACCTTTCTCCTAACCTCCTCTGTCGAGGGGGTGGAGGGGGTAGATTCTGCACCAGTACAGGCTGTATAGATGGGCCCTTACCCTTAGAGGGTCCTTCGCCATTTCTGGTCTTTGGAGGCATGGTGTTTTTGTGTCTGTAAGGCTTTTTGTTCAGTCGTTCCCACAGACGGCGCCAAACTGTAGGCGATAAAAATATCAACCACTTAGATTAGGATGTAAAACTTGTGGATTAGGGAAGACCGAACGCCAAGGACCTGAAAGGAAAGGAAAATAGCTTAGGTTAGAGCCCTTGGCTGCCGTCAACCGAAGGAACTCCGATGCCTGAGTTAGTTCTGGTAAAACTAAGTAGGAGGAAGTTCGTCATTACCGTATTTTATCCACTCATCTATCAATGATGTTCTCTCAATCATCTATTCTATTGCAATAATTGTGGGCCATCAAAGGATTACAAGTCATTAATCTATAGATCTTTGACCAACCATATCTTGTTAGGATTTTCACCACCTAACCAGGATCGGTGAAACACTAAACACAAACAAGAAATTATAAATACGAATCTAAAATCACACACACACACAGAGGAACACAAAGGATTTACGTGGTTCACCCCAGAGTAGGGTTACATCCATGGTCGCTGTAGTTTAACTATGATCTGAAAAGTTTGAATACCATACAGAGATGTGCAACTCTAATTCTATAAATACATAGAATTAGGGCAAGAAGGGAAAAACTAGAAATCATGGCTGAGTGTACAATACTATCAGGATCCACACTACCCACCATGTCTATCATAGGCTTGTGGCCCATTAAACAATCACAAGTAATGAATCAATTCAATTAATTATGGGAGGATTGATTTACAAGTGATTAATCTGGCACGGGCCCTACTTTCATTATAGTGAGATACAATTGTCAATCCTAAAATAAGGAGTAAATGGTTATTTTGAGTGGATTGAGTACATTATGGTGAGATCTACTATTTTTATATTTTAATTATTCTCAAAGTTTTGATAAATTGTCTTTAAATTTAATTAGTATTTTCAAATTTAAGATTTTTTTTCTTGGATATTATTAAAGAAACCTTGAAATAAATAAATATATATATTTTAAATGATTAGTAAGAGAAGTCAATAAATATGAAAGTATTGTTGATTTCCTCTAAAAAAAAATCCTAGCTTCGCCGCTGCTAGTAGATTATCGTTTGCCCCCTCTAAAAGAAAATTTGGCCCATCGCTGTATCTTTGTGGTTAAGAGTTCTGTGCTAAACTACATATTCAATGTTCAATCCCTAATTCCTCTCCCTACGTGTGCAAGTGAGAAGGTTGTCACTCCAAATTATGTTGGGTTCACTCCCATGTCAGTCGGGTCTCTCAAAGGTTCAACTACCTTAGATAGCATTCAAAACAAAAGAAAAGCAAGAAAATTACCACTGATAACTGAGGACATATGGTATCTAGATGCTTGCACATGCCTAACATTTCCATTCGTATTGGTACTCGGTATTTCATTGATGCTTCTTAGAGTGCTAGTTTAGTATATCCTACTTATTATGTTCAACATTGTATATAATTATTTTAATTTCTCATTTTTCAATATAAATAAATGATAGAAGGAATAAAAGCAATGATATTTTTGTTGATTCAGAAATGTTCTTTAAAAGATTAGGATAGCATTCGTACTCTAAAGTTTTCAAGAAATAATTAGCGAGAAGTTCCTAAGATCTCATAAAACAAAGGCGCAATCTAAGCTATTTTCCACTAATTCCTCTAGTCTCTTGCGGCTATAAATATTCCAGCCGGAGGTCCTTAATGAAGCCAATTCCATTTTTTTTATGACAAATTTGCCCCTTAACTGCCAAGGAGATCATATCCCATATTTTCCTCCTAGTTTTCAGACTAAGCATATTAATTAGCATAATTATCACAACCATTCCAGCATCATCACACTATTTTACAACAAAATTAAAAATTCAAATTGAAAGGATTTCCTTCTCAGAGTACAACTCCCATGTCAAAGTGTATCAGATATTTCCTCTCTGCATCATCAGGCATGGCATTGAGCAACATCTCTGCATCTTCGGCATATTTTTTTTCTTTTCTTTTTTTGGCAAACTTTTTTATCCGGCTTCACTTTCTCCACTCTTCACCTCTTCTCTTTCTCCGGATTCAATGTTTAGCAAGGTGAGTGCCTTCATCAGACAAAATTATCTGAGTTTGATAAGATAAACTCAGATAACTAAGATATTATATCAAACTCGGATAACTTTATCTGAATTCTGAAAGTTATCTGAGTTTTGGAAAATATATTTGAGTTTTGGAAAATTGATCTGTTTAGAAAAATTCTTGGCAAATTTATCTGCATTTTTGAAAATTAATCCAAGTTCTGACATGTCTCTAGACAACTTCACGATTTTTGTTATTTTCTCCTTCTCAAGAGTTCTTCACGATTTTCTCCTTCTCAAACCAGTAAATCTTCTCTCTTTTTTTATTTATTTATTTTGTCTATGCTTATGTGTCAGTGATTAATGGAAATCTCATTAATGGGATATCCATTAATCATGGGCAATTAAATGGTAAATGACCATTATTAATGGCGTATCCACTAATCGTGGGATATGTTTTATATTAAAATAAATAAGAACTTTTAAAAAATTGGTTACTTGGACATTTTAGGTATTCAAATTTGAAAAAAGGACCTCCCGCATTATAACAAAAGGTTGTGGACCTAAGGCCACAAAGATAAAAGTACAGGACCAGCCTATTTCTCCATTTTTTTCAAAAGGAACAGCGGGTTTTCCCCTATATGGTGACTTTTAGCCATGATTAATCTTCCCTGGTTGCAAAAGTTGAGATATTTCCCCATAGGTACTTATACGATTTTGGTAAATCGCATAAATTTATAAAAATGGGCGGTATCGAAAAAATCTGTCTTTTCCAACCCAAGAAGAGGAGAAAAACACATCAACTTTCGTCTCATGGGCCGGGTTATCTATGATAAAGGTTACCTATGGGCAAAACTCAGTCATATCTCCATCCTTATCAGTTATATATAGGCATCAGTTGAGGACAACCCTAGAAAAAAAAAAATAGAAACCAAATAAAAAGGTCAGCTGAAATCATAAAATTAGATTGGGAGTATCTTCGAGGTAACTTGGCAGGTGCGACTTCAATTAGTCAATCCGGTTGGCAAGTTAAATGGCAAGCAAGGACTCATTTTCAATCCAACCTATTTATCCATTGGTTGGAAAAAAGGTAAATACGAGCCTAACCCAAGAGTGAAAAGGGAGAAATTCTAAACAAAGTGAAATCTAAAATCACGTAAATAAAAAGGAGAGTAATAACTCAACGATTAGGATTTTTTTTTTTTTTTTTTTTTTTTTTTAAACTCCAGCCTAAGGGGCTCGGACCCAAAAGAGCCCACACAAACCGAAAGAAGAAGCCCACTCCATGGCGGGAATATTACAGAAGCAGAACAACCATGAGAACCCAATTGATGCTTGCAACTGCTCACATACTCTGCCTCTCTTACAACGCCAATACCCAAGTGAAAAAGATCAACCACTAAAGAAGCAAAGACAATGAAAAATGGCAGAAAAGAAAACCAACTTTTTTGTGGATGCAAATGTTCCATAAAATTCAGCCTGAGAAATACTATGAATCATTTTAAAATATATAGCAGAAATGCAACTTCTTTCACTAATGGTAGTAGGTGAGAAATGTGGATGTGATGTTTCTTTTTCATTTTTTGAATGATCTTGATACAGTTGTAAGGATAGTGTTTTTTTTTTATTATTATTAATAAGTGGTAAGGATAGTGTTGACGTTACTTTCATTGGTTTGGCATCTTATTTGACCATTTTTGGGCCCACCTCTTATTGATTTATAGGTGTTAATAGGCCTAATGAGTCCCACAGTTTGGATGAAGTTGACGGCTGTAGATAACATTTCTAGGTGTGCCTCATCCCAACTTAATACGACAACTTTTTTTATCTATATGTTTTATTGGAAAGAACTTGAAAACCCAATAGTGTCTCTAAAAATATAACCATCAACCACTCTTCCTCTCTCTTTCCAACAATGTGTGCTTCCTCTTCACACTTGAGTGTGCTCTTCTGGATCTGAGTCCCTTTTGGCTACTGTTTAAAAAAAAAAAAAATGCTAGTCTACAGCTGAAAACCTATGTCATGTAAAATTCATACAACACTCATTGATATATAACCACCAACCACTCTTCCTCTCTCTTTCCAACAATGTGTCCTTCCTCTTCACACTTGGGTGGGCTCTTTTGGATCCGAGCCCCTTTTGGCTACTGTAAAATATATATATATATATATATATCTACTCTACAGCTGAAAACCTATGTCATGTAAAATTCATACAACACTCATTGATACTTGATATTTAATCTTAAACCCGAGGGTGAAAGTTTTTTTTTTTTGGATACAACGAGGGTGGAAGTTAGAGCATCCTACTTACTAAGTCCGTTATTTTATATAATTTTTTATTTTTTATTTTATTAATATAAAAGAGTAATCCCGTGTGTGCAGTTCTCACTTGAGTGGGCAACTTTTCCATGTGTATGCGGGCTCTCTCTTTGGTCCAACTCCCTTGACTGGAGTACCAAAAAGCATATAAAAAAGTATTAGAAAAGAATGTAAGCTATGATAATCTCATTAATCGAGAAATGTTGTAAAGAAAAAAATTAAGTATTGATATATTTAGATTTTGTAAAGTTTAGAATCATATCCCGGATCTCTATATCCATAGGGCATCATAGCTGTATACAACCCATCGATTGTTTTTTTTTTTTTTTTGGTGGTGTTGGGTTGTTGTGGGGGGGAAATCAAATTGGACTCAAACTTCCAGTCAAGTTGGCAGGTCAGATTTCCATGGGTCAATACGGTTGGGAAGTTAAATGGAAAGTAAGAACTCATTTTCAAGTTTCAACCCAACCTATTCATTCATTGGTTGAGAAATATTAATGCAACCCTAAACCAAGAGTAAACGGGTGCAAATCCTAAACAGGTAAAATTTGCAAACATGTAAATTCTAAGAAGGGCGTAATTTGAAGATTTGCTTGCCCTTTGTTAGCTGTGGGTATACTGTATGAGTTTCTCAAATGGAGACATGGATCTAGATAAGTTTCTCCAAAATAAAAAAAAGCACATGGACCGGCCAGCTTTGGTTGAGACTTGGGCTCTATTATTAGGTTTTGGGCTATATACCTCAACCTATATTCTGGCCCGTTTAATATGGACTTTCAAACTCAATAACTAAATGGACCAGGCATGGATAAGCTTGAGCTGGGCTCGACCCAAGCGAGGAACACCACTGCACACCGTTGGAATTAAGGATGCAAACAGGTGTCTGATTCTCTAATTATTTGGAGATTTTCTGGCCCATAAAATGAATCTAGTTTGGAACTAGTTTTAGGTTTCGATTCAAAAACGGATTCAGAACCCTATTTACGTTCCGATTGATAAACAAATCAGGTTCTAGATACACACAGGCTCTATCCCGTGGATCCAGGACCCGATATACAAGTTTTTTATGTTTCAAACTATAGCTCAAAATAAAGTCTAATTGGACATTTTTATAATTAATACTGGAGGGGGAGTAGACTTGATGGTTGATGCATTGTTATGAGTTAAACGATATCGTGATTTTAAGAAAAAAAAATTAAAATTAAATTAAAAGAAGTCAGAACCAGTTCTGGAATTAGATCCAAGTCCTATAATTTGACTTGGTCTGGAATCAGATCTAGATCCTCCTATCAAAACCAGTTTTGGTACCAACAAAATTAATTCCGCATCCAAACTAGACCCAAAACTGAAACTATTATTTAAAAACGGGTCAGGGTCCTTGGGAACAGATCAAGCATTCCTACTTGGAATATTTAATCTGGCCCCTACAATAGTGCCATATGGTCCTGAGCTGTGGGGTGGAAGCCTTACCAGCTATGCGCACTGACAAGGTACTCATTGGAGGCATGGAAACAACTTCAACTTTTGTCCTTATTGCTTGCGGTTTAACCAGCTTTTGACTTTCGTGGTGACTGTAGTTGATTCTGTTGTAGGGCCATGACCCATGAGGCCCTAGCTTTATAGAAAATGTACATATTTCTGAGCCACTTTATCAAGTGGCCCATTTCTGAATCACTCGGCCCAATATCAATGCATAGTGTTGGGCCCATCGAAGGTGGGAAGGGCAATATTTTTCGGACACTGTGGCTGCTTGTAGATTGATATTGAATTTCTGTCACGTGAAAAAAGAAAAAATAAAGAAAGAAAAACTAATGTCACTTTATTATAAGGGTTTTTACCGGAAAAAAAAAAACCGTTGAACCCTTACTAGACCAAAAAGGCCCTGTAAGAAATTTTCGGTCTGGAGTAGTCCCCTCGGCCTTTTCGTGTTTTGGCTTCTTTTTATTTTTCACAAGCGGCAATATCGCTGCTCGCTGCCCATGTGATACAAATCCTATCCATGCCCAATTCTTATTTTCTTCTTCTTCCTCCTCATCTCTTCCCCTCCGCATCTCCATTGACAATGATGCTCCCTTCTTGTTGTGGTCCCAAACTCCTCCAGGTTATCTATCTATTGTTTTTTTTTTTTTTTACAACTTTTGATTCATACTAAACACTTGTTGGTATCTTCGTTGTCTACTTCTTCCTCTTTGTGGTCCATGGGTGGGCGGACGGGGTGGTATTCCTCTTACTATTCATCCACCAACCTTCCACTGATATTGCATCTTCACATCGAGACAAAGCACGCATGACTAACTTCCCTTCTCTTGATTTTGACTTCTAGGGCACATATGAACTCCCCGCTCATTGAATCATGGGTCCATAAATCCAGTCTTATCGCCCAGTTCTTGTGATTTTTCTCAGTCGTCCATCAGAAGTGAGCCACAATAAATGGGCACGGACTAGTTATTGGAGATTCCCATATGCTTTAACAAATACAACTTGATGCATCTTGGCCGAATGGACACTAATAATCTTGAAGTGTGCTCAATAGTTCTTCAAGTGAAATATTAATATCACAAGGCACATCTCATACTCCTGTTACTTGTGGAATGACAACGTGTATAGTATATATTCAGAAAAGGTTTCTAATAGAGTAATAGATCCATATCCATCCCATTACATACCTTTTAATTGGAGTCTGCCTTCCTATTTAGTGGAGTAATATAAGAGAAAAAGGCAAAAAAGGGGTCCTGAGATGAGAAAAGTTGCAGAGATTCTCTTCTCAAACGAAAAAGATGACAAATGGAAAAAGGGAATTCTAGCTGCTTCTATAGTTTTTAAGAAGGATATCGCTGCTCAGCGCAAAAGTGCAAAAAAAAAAAAAAAAAAAAAAGTGCGGGTGGAATGGCGGAAGTCCAATCTGGTTGTTAACAAGATCTTAGGCCCTTTTTGGAATTGTAAGGCTCAAAGGGGGTTTTCCGGTAAAAGCCCCTTATTGTGATTCGGAGTCGTTTGTTTGAGTTTAGTTAAATATGTGAACAATTCACAAGCATAATCCGTAAGTCAGCATCACATTTGTTTGTGTTCATTTACTTATGTTCTGCGTAAATGAGGTATGTCTTTGCACCTCCATAAGTGTGATAATGATTCACATCTCATTTTGGAAAAATGTGCTCGTACAAGTTTTATACAGTGATTTTTTTCTCATGTGGGGTCCGTCAAAGACCTTTAATTTTCTTACCCTCCTGGGCCTCATATTTGTCATCCAAACTATTCAATTTCTTTATTGGACTAAATAACCGCAGAACCTTGGACCTGATTATCAAATCTTCATACATTTTGAGTAATTGGTGAAAAAGTCTCAACCTATAAGTCTAACTTTTTGAACTTCTCTGGGCCCCCAATTCATGATCCAATCCAAACCATTCAATATTCTTGTATTAATGGCAAACAACAAGACTTTTAATATTCTAATTCTTTATTTGATTGTGAGAAATCTGTGAAAAACATCAAAAAAAGAAATATACAAATACTATGAATGGTTGGATGTACTCATTTACTCATTTGAAAATGGTGATTTTGACTAACATGGTAATATGTTGAACATGTGGGTCGTTTGGATATGTAACATATACATTTATGACATTTAATTGTGGAACGCTTGCATATATAAAAGGCAAACAACCTCTAAGGATGCATGGAAATGTGACGGGGAGTCCCAGTATTTAGAATGAATCCCATTGAATCACACTGTTTTTTAGGCTCTATTCTCTCAAACAATGGCGTTGACATGGTTGGGAACGCTTTGTCAAATATTGTGAAAATCTGCTTCTCTGGACACACAACAAAAATATCCGAAGTTCTCCAAACAACTGAATTGATGTCGAAAGAGTCGGCATAATGTCTTTTTGGCACCACAGCCAAGGGGCTTGGGACTCCAGAGAGAGTCCGCTAACACATGGGAAAGCAGCCCACTCAAGTAAAAATGAAGCCCGCACACACAGGAAAAAAGCTCACACAAATGGAAAAAGAGTCCGCACAAACAGGAAGAGGTGAAGTATCAAAGATTCGAACCCCGGGCAGCCAGGTAAGAACTAACGCTCCTTACCACTAGAGTAAGGAGCCGTTCTTGAGTTGGCATAATGTTAGACACAAGTACAGGCATGAAAATATGGGCGGGTCGTGCCTCAAGCCGACCATAGGCCGTGCCTTGCCCAAGCACCAAGAGCTCCACCCAGCACAGCCCAGGGCACAGATTTATCCTTGTTGTGCTAGGTCGTGCCGCCCACAGGCCGGCCCAAATGCCACTTCTTATTTTTTAAACTTTTTCAAATATTTTTATATAAATTGAAAGAGACTTTATGGACTTTTAATAGTTCTTAACTTGAAATAAGGTTGAAACTATTAAAATAAATGCACAAACATTGATGCTAATTTACAAATGAAAAATAAATCTTTAATTATTTTAAGTTTTATATTTTATTTATATAAAAAATTTAAAAATATTAGAAGTGGGCCTTGCCATGTTGCAGCCCAGGGACCCCTGGCCCAGGACGGCCAAGGCGGGAAAACTAGGTCACGTCATGCTGGCCAGTTGACCAAGTCAACGGCCCAGGGCGGCCCACCTAGATTTTCATGCCTACACGGGAAGATTTTTTTTTTTTTTGGTAAACAAACAAAGGAAGATTTATTGGCAATAAAAGGTGGAAGTGGAGAGCATTAAGAACTGTACAAAGCCTTCATGGTGAAATACTAAAGTTCCCTCGATGAGCTATCAAATGATCCCAGTTGATTGGCAACCCCAAGTGTCACCATGCTACCCAAGGATCAATCAATGGGTATGCCATTTTTCTGACATTCGTGGGCCTCTTCCTACATGTGTGGGCTGGGTCCTACCCTTCTTGGCTGAGGTACCAAAAAAAAAAATTGATCTCCCCCTTAGACTCTTCAATTATCATAGCTAATATTATCTCACGGCACGTCTGTGCAATAGATTTTTTGCGGAAGCAGAAGGTTCACTTTCTCATGATAAGGTGCAGCACAAATAGCCGTAGAAAATGGTGGTTTTTAAAATGATTTTCTTCGAAAGAACAAAATTCTAAATCTAACAACCCTCTATCAAATTTGGGTTTCTGCATGAGAGAAAGTGTAGGTTTCCTCTTCCACAACTATACACAAATAAGGCTCTTCAATTATCACTATTTCGGAGTTGATAATGCCTCCTTCGTTATATATGCCTAGGATTTCAGTAGCAAATAGGTTATTTGGTGTTGTATGAAAAAATTACAAATGTCAAAAGCAGTGGCAAACAAAGAAAATAAGAAAAAGAAAAATGTCATAAACTGGTCAAATATGCAAATATTCGGCAAAATGCGGCATAGACAAATCATTCTTTGAACCCTCACACTTAGGATTGTCAATCCGGACCTCTGACAAGGGGGCCCGGCCCGGCTCAGCCACTGAGGGAAGGCTAAAGGCTTCAATATTGTAAGACTACTGAGGGTTATGAGGGCTTTGACTCGACCTAGGCCAAGCCCACATATATGAGGGTAAGATAAGGGCTTAGTCCAGTCTGGCCCTTCTACTGCCCTACTAACACTAGAATGAAATATATTTTTTCCTTCGTATAAAAACACACGTAGCAAAACGAGGAAAAATTTATAGGAAAAATATAAGGGTTTCTCTTTTTATTCTCTTTTTTTCCTTACTTTTTTGCATTGGAGGAATGATAAATTAACCTAATCCTATGCTAGCCTAGCTAATCTACAGTCCTAGGTTGCTACAAGCTAGTGGTCATTCATGCTACAGTGCTCTACTAGCAAACTCGCGTGCTCCCCGAATAAGGTTCAACGTTGTATACTTCCAAATTAGTTTTCCACCTATGCCAAAGGTTGATCCCTACCACTTCAGTCAGAATGAAACACCCTTACCACTGGGTTCTCTTGTGATCCTGGTGGGATGCACTTTGTAAAGAAGATTAACAAACTTTTGTAATTCATTATTTCTAAGGAAAGAAGCTTTTTTCTATATGGGGGAATAGAACTCACACTGTTGCTCCTAATGGGTCTCTCTAAAACCTTGAGCATGATCGAGGATGAAAAAAGCTTCTTGGTTGTTCCATTGAAGTAGTCAATCCCATCAAACCAAGTAAATCTCGTCTCTTTTCATTTTTTGAATTTCACTTCGGCTTTTGTATTGTTTTTCCTCCTAGCTAGGCACACCAATTGCATATAATTATTTCAAAGTAATTGGTTCTTAAGCAAAGGTTTGGAAGTATTTTTTAAGTATAATCAATGTCAAACAATATCTTTCTTCAAAGGCAGCTATACAACTTGAGAATTAAGAATTAGCCCTTGTAGCCACACACAGTATAGAGACCCCTGATACAAAACATTGTCATCTTTTGTTTTGTTCCATGTCGAATTAATTGGGTAGATTGATCACGATCGAACCTTATCAATGCTCCAGATTTCCCTCCCTATAGAATTCCACTTTTATTATAGAAGTATCTCGTAAAAGAACAAGCGAACCTAGAAGTTCTATTGAGAATGGTAGAAGTAGAAGAGATCAGTTAAGATCCAAACTGAATGGAAAGAAGAAGATGAAGTGCTGAAATCTTGAAAAATAGTGCTACCTTCACAAGGACTTTAGGCTCGATAAGGCAAAGAGGAGAAAATCAAATTTAATTTGCCTTACCTTGTGTCAATTAATTCAAAAGGTTTCCCTGAAGATTTAGTCGAATTAAGTGGTTCATCTCAGGATGGAAAAGTATATTGATGCTTGGTCATGTTGGTTTCACTTTTATTATCTGGTGGCGCCATTATTTACTTTGGAGATGGTAACACATGTTAAATAGTAGGAATTCAAATATAAGAATTACAATGCTTGACTAAACTCATGTGATTTCAAGGTATGTGACATATATCTAGCTAGCCACTGGAAGTCCTCCATCATTTGAAAACTAAATCAAGATTATTACAAGCTTTCTTAAAGAAAAGAATAGTAGGATTATAAATGTAAGAATTACAAAGTTTGACTACGCTCATGTGAATTCAAGGTGTGACATCTGTCTAGTATCTGGAAATCCTCCATCATTTGAAAACTTAGTCAAGACTATTAAAAGTTTTCTAGAACAAAGAATAGTAGGAACACAAATGTAAGAATTACAATGCTTGACTGCACTCATGATGGTGTGACATATATCTAGCGTTTGGAAATCCTCCATCATTTGAAAATATAATCAAAGACCATTACAAGTTTTCTAGATGACATAATTGACTAAGATTTTCAAGTGGTGTGCACAGGGAGATATAACAGGTAGGTATATCAATTGATTGGCAATGATGACGTTGGCAAGGAGAGTATCTATATATAAAATGAAGTCTAACTTGTATTTGACCTCGTTTTAAAATTGGTCAGGTAACTTCAACCCATACCATGACCGAGCTTGCAATCAACCCGTTTAAACCGACCGAGCCTGTAGAATCTTGACCAAATCCGATCCATTTCAAATATTAAGGCTGTATCTGAGCTAAATTGTATGCCAATTAATAAAAGCCCAACACAAGCTCAAGTCATTACATATATATAAAATAGATTATCCTAAGTACCAAAATATTAAACCACTTTATTGTTTAAATGGTCGACCCTAACCCAATCCATATAAATAAGTTGGGTTCACCGAGTGGGCCGACCCTAACTCTACCCGTTTAAAAGCAAGTCAGGTGTTTCAAACTCGCAAGGGACCCATAAATTTGTGAGTTGAGTTAGTAGGTGAGGTCGGATTTTGCCACCCCTAATTAAAAGTACAGACGCGTTATATTTAAAATTCATTGTGATACTTGAGAGGCCTCTCTTAAATCTTTTAGGAAGTTTAGGCTTTCATTGATGATTGTTCTTAAGTGCAAGTAAATATGTTAAAATGAAATAGTCATTCTTTACTTTGTTTCTTGAAGCTTACCCCTTTCATTGAAAATCCAAAAGGGAAAAGAATTAAGCGCCTTGACTGCAAAAGAAGAGAAATCAATCTCTAACAACTTGTATATACAGTTGAAACAACTTGAAACTTGGTAAATCAATCTCTAACAATGGCATTATGCAATGTTGATGAAGGACATTAGGCATGTTAAGCGCATGGTTTTCCTAAGGTGACATGTCTTATGTTAGAAATCATGTGGCCTATCAAAAGACACATCATGGGACGCCCACATAGGGTTAATCCAATAGCCCTAACTTTAATCCACGAGAGGAGTTTAGATGAGATCCAGCTCTAGTGTGGTACTTTCAGGATCCTAGTCCCGGATAGACATTGAGAATGCATCGGAGTAAATGAATCAAACAAGATGACTCTTCGGAACCTAGAAAAGGGTATGAGAAACCCTATCTTACCAATCCAGTATGTTCAGAGAGATCATCTCGATCACGGTTGTTTGGATCGCAAAGAGTTGCAGGCCAACAGTTGAAGTCTTATGAGGGGCACTCTAGGAAGTGGCTCATCTTCTTCAAGGGAATCCTGTTATGTCGTTAATGAATTAATTAACTATGTACCTACAGATGAGTCGAACTGAAGTCCCGGATGCTGACAATGCTTGTGACTTTGTGGTCGGTGGAAAGAGTATGAAAGTAAATTTCCTCCGTTTTCTACCGTGTCCCGTGATTTATTAACAGTTCCAGCATCTACAATTGAATCGAAAGCAAACTTTTAGTGCAGGTGGTCGCCTTATTACACACAGCGTACGATGCTAGCGGAAGAATAGGTGAAGACCTGCATGTACCTATAAAACTAGTTCCAAGCAAAGAGTAGAACACAACACTTAATGAAAGAAGATTAAATAGAAGACGAGCTTTCGGCGTTCCAAATATCATGGTGTCTAAAGTTTATCAACTTATGCTCTTTGTAGAATTTTTCATAGTTTTTCATGCCGTAACAATTTTTCAGAATGTGTTTTTTTATTTATTTTTATTTGTTTTTCATTTCTCATAAAGTTGTAATTCTTACTTCATGTTCTTTTTAGAATGTATCATAGTGTTCAAACTAGTAATTCTTTTTCTTTTTTTTTTAATTTCTCATTAAGATTGAATTTCATCGAAGTCATATTTTTTCAAAAATTTTGTACCTTCATTTTAAAGAAATACAAAATATTTGATGTCTTCCTTCAATGAAAGTTTGTGCAGTTATTTCAGTTGAATTGTGTATTTTAAATTTTAGTTTAAAAATTTTGAACTCAAAAAGGGAAAAGGTGGAGGTGGTTTGGGCAGGCCGTGGGCGGCACGGCATGCATAACTCCATGCCTTGGGCTGTGCTGGGCTGAGCCTCGGCTGACCGCACGGCACGGCCCGGCCCAGTTTGCACCCCTACGTGGACCCACCTTAAGGAATTACATGGCCCCACATTTTAGGAATTGTTGTAAATGGGTCCAATTTGGCCTTTGATCGCTCCAATCAAATGGCTTCAAGCTAGACTCTTAATCTTAGTTCATAATAAGTGGAGTTCACAAGGTTACTTTCTTCCCCATTTGAAAGGACACACTTGACAGTTGATCTGGATCACTCTCCATGATGAACAAACTTGCCTTCAGATATAAAGATTTCTCAGTCTCCAAATTGTCAATTCCTGTTTTCTCATAATTCAAGAAATACGAGAAGAGGGAAAAAACGAAAATCAGCAGTACTCTGTTGCACCAAATGTAAGAAAGGCAAGAATTGCCTCGACTCGTGCAACACCCTTGACAACTGCAGCCATTGAACTTTGAAACCCTTAAATAGATTATTAGAATTATATGAATGATTCACCTGTAATCCACAATCCAACCTGCCAGATTGCGTGCAAGCGCACACACGTGTATAAATATAAATATATATATATATATAGACAGAGAGAGAGAGAGCCATCAGATCTAGCATCATGATACTGTGGGCCCAACAAGTACAGAACATTTCTCCCCACCAGGTATTACATTTGAAAACATCACCACCATTCATATTATCATTTGATATCTTGACGTGCTCAAACTCAGCAACACAATCAAGATTATCATCTTAGCCTTATCGCATCAATAAAGGAGGGTCCACTTAACAAACTATAAAGAGTTTAGGAAGAATACACACTATGAATATAAATTAATACAAACTTACAGTTACATACAACAAAAATATTTTGAACACATCACAGCTAATGAATTTACAATGCACTAATCTGGCTACTTCTAACAAAAAAAAAAAATGCCTATCAAAAACACAATAACTGGCACACATCATGAATGGGAGAACACTACACTAGACTGGCAACTATTACATCCCCTAACATTAATTTTCTATCACAGAGCACCATCCAAAGATTAAGGTAATTTACTTACCTCCCTCTGTTACTGGAAAAGTAGTTGGTTATTCGCAATATCACTCATGCTGCAACAGTTGAAACATAATTCTCTACATGCCATCCGGTCCCCTGACAAGGTTCCTATCTACGCCATTGATCTTGGCACCCGCATGCCGAACCCATGTTTCGCCTTTTCAACCCTGCTTAGATGGAAATCAATGCTTCAAGATGATGCAATAATTCCCCACAAAATTATATTTCCATTAAAAAGAATAAGGTAAGTCACATGATCAGAAAATGCATGCTCAATCAGTTACAAGCATGGCATAATCAACGTTTTTGGGAATTTATTTTCTCAAGAAAATATAATGCCTTTCAATTTTGGGGTTTTTCTTAGGATATTATTGGGAAGATATAGTGGAGAATAAATTCGTTTTTAGTTTTCTAAAATAATAAACAAATACAAAATATACACTACTATTAGAAACATTTTAATAGATTTGCCTATTTTTGTCACTTTTTATTCTGATAATCTATTCATTTTCTCCTTATATTTTCATCTTCCTGTTATATTTGGAAAATATTGCAATAATACCAAAAAAGCAAAGATTCAGGTATATATCACAATATTTGTGCGATATTCTCAAAACATCGCAGATATTTTGACAATGGTTGCAAGTTTTAAAGTTCCTAATAAAGTCTTCGGAATTTCTCAGAACTTGTCTCAAATGTGATCAAGGGAGGAGGTCAACAAGGTACCAATGAAAACTCCAATGTTGGATGGGAATGCAACTTATCCATACTTCAATTATGAAAATGAATCCTAGGAACTTGATAATCCCTTGTAGATCTCCACCCTTGACCCCTCCGTGTTTAATGCTTTCAATAAAAGCCAGTACCCTCCAGGAATTCAGAAAGGATTTGCCAAAATTGCCCTCAGGAATAGCGAGCATGTCAATCAATTTTCAAACAGCCACATTACATTTCTAGACCACATTTCTAACTTGATCTATAATTTGGCTATTCAGCAAAAAAGAGAGAATATCCGTACTGTCTACTATCAGCCATCCATTTTATAGGTTTGTCTAAAATGAAAGGCCAAAAACTGATTCATGAAGGTTAAATTACTAATTACCTTCCCAATGCTATGTTGACAGTTCAGTTAGAAAATAAAAATTCAACTGAGAAGTGGCAGAAAAAGCACACACTCAAAAGAAAAATGATGGAAAAAAGGACCTGAAAACATAATATGCAAGAACTGGAGCAACAAATATAGTTGTTAATGAAAAGAAACATCCATTACAGAATGATCAGGCACACAGTGCTTATCCTGAATCTTAAGTTAGAAATTGAATTCATCACGGATGTAAGTACACTTTATTTAGTAAATTAGCAACTCTCTGGCTATAAATTTATCCAATGTTTTAATTAATGCAACCATTTCCCGTATTTATCAATAACTTCAATGAAATTATTGGAAAATTGAGGAGATCATCTAAATAACAAGTTATTCATGAATCCAAAAACACAAACTTCAATCAGAATCTCCAAACCAGCAACACAAGCAACTCCCAATAAAACAATATAAACCACGTTTATCAAATCATAAATGAAACCAAAAGTGATCAACCAATTCCTTCAGATGTTTTAGGAACAATGATAGCTAGGGATGCAAATGTGTCAGGATCTGGAACCAGACTTGGGTCTGTCATCACAGATCCAATTCCAGATCCCAATCTGAATCTGACACGAAACTTACACAGTTGTATCTGAATCTGGCATCAATTTCAATAAAGGGAAACGGATCCGAAATAAAATGGATAAAAGAGCTTCAATTTATTATTTGGAAAGGAAAAAAAAAACATACAAGTGGGACTATTAAATTGTATATGATTAAAGCTAAGTAGACCTTCAAATATGGATACAACTCAAGCTATATAGGCCCTTAAAACCTATATATTAAAATATACGTGAATGTAATTGTCCTGGATGAGGATCATCAGGTCTGAACATACAAGTTATCTAGTTTTGGATCCAAATGTTTCCAGATCCTATATACATGAATATGGTCAGAATCCAAATTTCTCCGAGATCCAAAAATAAGGTCATGTACCTGCTTTATCCCAAACCAAAGGCTTGAGATATTTGGATAATAGGATACCCCATTCAATGTCGTCATAATTAGGGCAATGTTTATTGATGTCACGGTGACAGTAGAAGATATCAAAGATCAAATCAACACTCTGTGGAGTCCCCCAGGATGTCAAGGGTAGCTCAATGCCATTTATTGAGTAAATGTATAGGGTCAACTGATGTGATCAAGTAGATTTACTCCCAGATAAAAAAAGACTTCAGTGTCTACTGTCGACAGAACAAAAGTAGCAGTCTCAGCTCTTTTCAGACATCTCTGGGGTTCTTTTACTGGGAAAAATATTCTCCTACAAGCACTCGCAACTGCAGTCCAGCAATCTGGGGCCCACTTGGGCCCACCTTTCATCAATGCCAGCCCCATTGATACTCTTTTCATCCCATGATTTGGTATCACGCCCAGTTTTACACTCATTGAACCTTTACTCACCGTTGAATTAAATGTCAAGAAAATCTACAGTTAAGATGCCATTGAACTTTAAGGATATTAAATGATGGACCAGGATAATCTGGTGGGGCTGGTTTTTTGGATCCCCCTATCCATGAGGAGACCTTTCCATCTATTCTTCTCCCTTGGATAAACTTACATCTAAGTAGGCCCCATTAGCTGGACTGCATATATGCTCATACAACAACATTACCTCTTTTACAGTAGTTCTCATAAATGATCTAACATTTTATCCAATGAAAGGTATGGCAAGATGCAAAGCATAATGAAGATTTTCTTCAAAGATGTACTCAGTGGAAAACAAATATGATGAAATTGAAAATCAACAAGAGAAGGAAAAAGTATTCAATATTTCATTGTCTCTTTATTTATTTATTTATTTATTTTTATTCTTTTGGAGATGGTATTAACGTTATATTCTATAGTTGATAAAATGTGATTTCTGAATTATATGTACCAGGAAAAACAGAAGGAACGGCAATTCATCATTTAGCCATTAAGGTGTAAGGACTTACGTTGGAGCAAGTTTGCCAAGACTCTCGAGCTCTTCACCAGAGGCCTCATCAAACACTCTCCCAGAGATCTCAACAACATAAGATTTATCTCTACTGGTTCGGAGCCCCCTGGATGAAAGTAAATCCAAATCTTTCTGATGAAGTTCTCTAGCATTCACAAAAACACCAGTGTCTCCACCAGAACAATTCTTGGGCATGGGATAATTGAATTCTTCAATAAATGGCTGCAAGATACACGAGAAAGCTTTATTAAGAAAAAGAGAAAAAAATATATATAAATTTCATTGAAAAATGCAAATTAAATAATGTGTTTATAGCTCTCACAGGAATTATGCCAAGACACTGATGGCCCATGACACCCCAGAATCCAGCTCGGTAGTCATACCTGTTAGGGAGGGAACAAGAACAAGAAAGACCCATGAGTACTTACAAAAGGATAACAGCATGGCAAACATATAATATACTATTCAGGTCAAAGAAAAACAATTTTACACAAAAGATAACACCATGTCCAGTAGTAACTAATTTGGATGCATCTAATAAAAACCAGCAAGACAATTATGTCCCTGATATTTTAGTTTATTTTTTATTTTTTTGAATAATTATGTCCCTGATAAATGATGAATAAGAGTAAGCACAAAGTACCTGTACAAAAAATGTACTGTATCCTTAAACTAAAAACTTCCAAAACATCACGTTACTGATTGTCTACTTGTCAATGAAGTTTGGGCAAGTGAAGATTAGCCATTGATGCAGGCCAAGCCTATGGCCGGTTCCATATCCCTACTGTGACAGTCAACCCAGATGCCCACGTGCAAAACTCTTAATGGTTTCCAGTTGTAAATATTCTAGAAGTCTAAGTTTCCATTTAGGAAGAGTTTATTTTAGTAATAAGTATTTTTAGGTTATTCAATTTTCTAGTTTGTTAAATTCGTTTGTTTGTGAAAGATGGCATTGGCTAGAGAATTCCAAAAAGGAAAATATTGGAGAGAAATTAGGGTTGGACGACACATCATATAGGGCAGGTCAACCATCCCCATTTCTATTTAAGCCTATATATCACTCTTTCAAGCTCCAATAGTTTCATATATTATTCAAAAGGGTCCCTGAAGTCCTTTATCTGTGATTGCTCACTTTTCTTCAATCTTTTGAGTGGCAAATCCCGGATCAACACCATATTTGGCTTGGGTTTCAATCTTCAGATCAATTACATCTACTAAACCAGGCATCCGTACCACACAATGATATAAATGGAAGAAGGATGATAGAAAATATTTTAAGAAATCATTGTATCAACTACAAACTAGATAGTGAATGAAATCTGAGAAGTAGAGATGTAAATAGCTGAAAGGACAAGTGAAATATATATGACACCAACATTCACAACAGCAGAAGTCGAACAAAGTAAACCCATTAAAAATTATAGGGGTAACTGAGGTTGCATCATGATAAACCATGACTATAAAAAAAATTAAGAAAGAAAAAGGTTGCCCCAGATGCCTAAGATACAGAAACAAGGGAGGAATTTCAAGAACTTCTACCTACCACACATCGAAACTTTAAGTGACAGCCATATGGCTAGGATATCATCATTGGTCAAGCACCTTAATCCAAAATTGTGGAATGTGCAAACGGATCAAACCTAGGTTCATTGTTAGCAGAATCCTACGATTCAAATCCCAATTCATATCCCGAATCCTAAGGAAAACATTCGTATCTATTCAACGAATCCCACTTGCTGAGGAATCTAAAGATTCAAGTGAGATTCAATACTCGTTTCATCGAATCTTACAATTCAAGCCGAGCAAAAGGTTTCCCACTTGTATTTTGTTTCCACTTACAACTAGTAGTTGCCATAGTAATGGGGATTCTTTATTTAGTTCTAATCGTGACATCACTCTAAGAAATGTTCTCTCCACTTCCAACCCAGGCAATTCCTAGCCTATTCATGGTCATGTAACTCTTGTAATGCTATCTCTAATTTGCACTTTCAGTCCCACTAGCTCCCCTTAATTGTTATCGTATAAAACTTCTAACAGGCCCTTTTTCTACATTCTATAGAATGATATCCAGCCATACACTGTTGACTGTCTAAACCAGCCCTTATGTACTGCACTGTACTACCATTGGACCCCCATCTTTTGGGCCCCACACAAGTTTAACTTGTGTCTATATCATTTTCCTCTTAACCAATTTTTTATTTGTTACCAAATGGTCCTGCATGCTTCATTTAAGTTTTATACTTAATTATCCTCTATCAAATGAGACTCACATTGGCATATTTAAAAAATATATAAAAAAACCCTCAAATATTCTAAAAATTACAAAATAGGTCCTATTATTACCAAATCATGCCCTAATCAAGTTTATGCCCTGATTTTGCCCTAATTGTTTAATGTGGGTCAACTTCCCCAATTTGATTAATTCCATTATTTATTTCACAAATTAATTTCAAAAAAGATTAAATATTACTACATTGGGTCGGGATCTTACAAAGCTGACACAGGCGACTCGACTTGAGCTCAGTCCTAAATGAGTTCGATAGGAATCAACTTGGACTTCATTTTTATATATGGACTTTTGGGACAAAATTGCCCTCTATCAAGCTTCCCTGAAACCACTGCACTCGCATACAAGCAGTCTTCTCATGGCTGCCATTCAGATGCAATGCTCGGCAGGAATACATCATAGAAGTTCCAAAAAAGCAGAACCTTGGGCCAGACTTTGCCCCGCCCACAGCTTCCAATCAACACCTACAATGGTCCGACAAAACAATCTGACTTGCATCTCCTGCGGCGGATGCAGCCATAGCTAGCGAAGGGATGTGCTAGTGAAGTACAAGGAAGGGGTTTTTACAGCCATCAGGGAGAGGAAGGAGAAGGAATCATCTTCGAGGAGTAACAAGTTTTTGGGGTTTTAGCCTTATAGGGACTTGAGGGCGCTCAACTCAAGGGAAAGAGACAGCCATGATGCCGAGGGAGGGAAGAAAAGGAATTATCTTTGAGGAGGATTTACAATTTTTAAGGGGTTTAGCCCTTAAAGAACCTCGGGACAACTCTCGGCTCAACTAGACTCCGCACCCTTCTTCCCAATAATAATAACAATAACAACATAACTTCCTTGGTGGTGATGATAACGCATCCAGAGTATAATAGAACCTCAAATGCTTATTTGATGTGATCAAAAGGGGAACACCAAGACTTAAAAAGGGAAAACAAAACCCAAATTTGCTAGACAGCAGAATAACTGGACAAACAAATTATGTGGCAGTTTCTATGCTTATGTTGGATTGCTATTAGTTCAATTGTAGGCCTAAATTAAAACACCTCAAAAAAAAAAAAAAAAAAAAAAGAAAGAAAGAAAAAAGCAGCATCTCCTACTTAATCATTCTGTTACACTAAATCCTTGCTATTCATAAGCTGTTTCTAGTAGGAGACACTATCCTAAGTGGCTAACATTTAGAACAACAGCATTTACTAAGCACGAAATACAAGTTTTGGATCATGGAGATTTTAAGGCAAAAATAAAGGTTGCAAGTGGAGGCCATGTTCGTAAAAGAACCTCCTCAATTTTACAGCTTGCACATGCACACAAAACAAACAGAATTGCATGAAGATGTGGACACGTGCACACATGCACCAAGATACACGCATTATATCTCACGCAAAAGCACAACACATTCTATGCATGTATAACCATGCATACCTAATTACACACAAATTTTGCACAAATGACATGTATGCATGACAAGCAGTCAAGCGCTCCTCTTACACGTCACTATTTGGTCAGTAATCATAACAGGTCACTCTTAACATATCTAAATTGGTAACAAGAAATTTATAATAGACTCAACAAAATGAATGTGTATGGTATATGTGAACTCAAGCATACCAATAATGACCAGGTTGAATTCGTCCAGATTTTTTCTCTGCCTTCTTAACTAAACGATCCGGTATAGGCTGACCATTAACTGAAACATTAGGTTGGTCATCCTCAAATGATTGACTTGACCTACCAAAGTCTTTAAAGCTCTTCTTAATGAGTCCGGCAAAGAATGATTCACTGCCTTTGCTGATCTTATTTCGATTTTCTTCTTTGCTTGCCTCAGCAGAATCTAGAGACATACCCGAATTATACTCATTGTACGAGCAATCCATCTCAGTTGCAACTGATGCAGCTTTTACAGAGTTCTGTCTGGTAGTGCCATTATTCAACAATATCTTCTCTTGGTCCAAGTGTTTACTCCTGTTTCCCTCTCCAAACTTGTTCACAACCTGATTAGTCGGAGAGCATTCAAAATGCTCGTGAAGAGGTGACCCTGGTACTGGTGGTGATAGATCCACCTTTAGAGGCTGCTCCGTTGAGTTTGACACATCTCTCTGAGCAATCATACTGTCAGGATATTCCTCATCTTCAGAAGAAACAGATGACAATGAGAGCCCCTGCCTTCTCTCAGACTCGCTTAAGTTCAGCATGCTTTCCTTTCCAATTGGGTCCTCGCTGGTCACATCAAAAGGAGGTGATGAAATGGGTTTGGCATCTGTAGACTGGATATTATAAGTAGAGCTATCATAACCATCCGAATTAGAGCCTTTAGTCCCTTTCGTCGTGTAACCATCAACATGTAAACCTTCTTTCATCCCATCACTTGAGTCATTATCACCTTCAAGCATCAGGCTGTTGGTTTCTACAGGCAACACGAAACTAAGATTTTTACCATCATGGGTGAATGAGATCACATTTGAACATGCACCACAGCGTAGCATACACCGATGCGTTTCTGTCAGCTTACACTGGCTACCTTCTGTGAATGGAAGGTTCTGAGGTAGCTGCAGTAATTCAAAGCAATTACGGCATGTTATGAATGGGGCACCACCAGCTATTGGTCGACAGCTACGCTGATTCCCCTTTGCAAGCGCAGACCGCTGCAGCTGCGACCTTCTAAAACCACTCATATCCAACTCAACGTCACTTGGTTTTCTCACATGAGGCTGTGGCTCAAAAAAGTGAAATGGAGCATTAGCACCGCGATGATTATAAAGCTCTGGACCATGGGAACCATATGAACCGGGATTGTCAAGACGGTAAAACATCTGATTGGTTGCAGAACCAGGTAATTGTCGATTGCAGAGAACAGTGGGAGGAACCTGTAGGGGCGCTTGCCAATGTTTGTTGTAGCAGTGAAGACAAGAGCACGGGGGTTGTTCATAGAAGCCATATGGAGCATACGTACTGATGGGGTCTGGATCAGCTCCTATGTAGAGACTGGAAAGGTAACTGTTTGATTGTCTTTGAGGGTATTGATTCCGTGAATGATGGGGAGCTCTCATGGGCACTTGAGGCCCAAAAGATTCCCTGTATCGCAAAACCTCATTCTGGGCATTCACAGGAGGATAACAGCTCCGGACATCCATATCATGCTTGCCCACCGAAGGAATATGTGGCTCATTATTCAAGTAGGTTGGCCTCCGAAGAGGGTTATCGGGTGCGTAGAGCTGAGAGGAACCTCTGTCAGCAGGAAAGGTGCCTTCTTTAGACCAAGCATCATGGCCATCATTAGAGTTTGGAGGAACCATCATTCTATTTGCGGGAACCCTTTCTTTTGGGTGGTCTGATACATCACAAGATCTGGTAAGCTGGTCCCTCAGCTCATCTAGCTTTCTCAGAAGCTCTGCTCGATCTTTCTCAAGCGCATCAACCCTACCAGGCCCATCCAAATTATGATCCTTGGTCTGCTCACCATTCTCATATGGAGAAAAACTGTGATGGCTTGATGGTCCTTCGTCAGAATACGAACAATACCTAGAGCCTTCGACTGCAGCTCTCCGCCCACTGCGAAACACCAAGGGCCTTTCCCTCTCCACAGCCCATTGGTCAGGCACTGGCCTTAATCTCTGACCACCACTGACATTTTCAACCAAAGCTTTTGCCTCTCCACTATCAATTATATTTCTTCTGATCAATTCATGTGAACGAGAATCTAGATTGTCTGTAACAACCCAGTTCTCAACAGGGGCTTTAGAGGAGCGCCTATATCTACCTCGATCATACCTGGAGGGCTCAGGTTCCTCAAACTCTCTACTGAGATTACAATCATCTACAACTTTATTTCCCCCCCTACTCGACGACGGCCTACTGCTTGAATCTTCCATTCTATTTTCCATTCTCTCTGACATAACTCTCTCTTTTCTCATAACATCTGCACCATCACCCTCCCTATCTGTCTCACACATTTCATTCAAAACACTGCCCCTTTTTCCAGAAGAACTCTCAGAGTTATCACAAAATCTGACCTTTTCTTCATCAGATTTTTCTGAAGAAGCATCTGCTCTCACAGATTGATAATGTTTTGCTGTAAAAGAAGGCGGGGAGGAAAAGTTCTACTCAGAATCTACAAAAAAAAATCCCAAAACTGCATAAAAGAAAAGGGGGGAAGAGTGGGGAAATAATCAAATATTGATTACCCTGAAGGGTAGCATTGCATCCACCACATCGATAGACAGGAATATCAGGGAGCTCTGGAAGAAGCTTCCCGCACTTAGGGCAACGAACAACTCGAACCTTCCCACCTTCGTCCATCTTCTACAAAAACAATTCCAAAGAAAGAAAATTAAAATTGAGAAGTTTAAAAATAAAAAAAAATAAAAAAAAGGGAAAGGAATGAAATCCTCATTTGCCTGCAAAGATGAAATCAGGAACATCAGAAAGCATTGAAACACTAGAAAACTCCAGTAAACACCATCAATCTCTGTACTGTACATCAAATGCTCCAATTCTAACTTCAATAGCATAAAAACAGGAAATGAAACTTTTGGATTCTAGCCATTCTCTTACAAAACAATCAAATTCAAAAACTCAAAAGATTCTAACTTCAAAGAAGAGAAATCTTGGGTAAGGAATAAGGATTCCCCCTTTTTTGTTCTGCAGAAAACAAAGTCAGGAAGTTCTAGAAGCATAAAAACCTTAGAAAAAGCTCTAGAAAAGAACTGAAATCTCTGCTATACCGATCGTATACTCCAATTTGTGATCAAATAACAATTATTTTTTACCATTAAAAAAAATTTTAACTGCAACTACAGAAAGAAAGGGATTCCTGCATTAAAGAAGCCATTCTAAAACAAAATTCAATTTCACCAAAAAAAAAAAAAAAGACCCCCAAGAAAGAAACAACTAAACAGAGAAATCTTCACTGAAAACACACAAATCTTCAAAACAGAGAGAACAAAAATCCCATTTTCCTGAGAAAACAAAGTCAGGAACTTCTAGCGGCAAAGAAATGCATACATTCAAGCATTCAAGGCATTCTACAATGGAAACAAACTCAAAACAATTAAACAAAAAAAGACCCATAAAGATTAAGAACAAAAGAACCAGTTTCAAAACAGATAAATCTTCAAAAGAAATGCCTCATTTTCTTCAACCATAAAGTTCAAAACACCAAAACATCTACACCCAGAGAAACCCCAAAAAACATAAAACCTCTCCAACACCACATCAAAATACAACCAAATCAAATTCCATAAAACAAAAAAAAAAAAAAAAAAAAAAAAAAAAAAAAAAAAAAACCCAACAAGAGAAAACTCAAATCACAAAAGCCCTTATAAAAAATAAAAAAAAACCATCTTTTTCCTGCAAGGACAAAGTCAGAAACCCTAGAAAAGAAGATAAATCTTCAGCTACTATACTCCATCAAATGACCCAACTCGCGAAATCTCTACAACTCAACGCATTTTACTTCCCTAGAATCAAAACATTTGAAAACAAGAAATAATAAAAGAGAAACCTGATGAGTATAGAGCCATTTCGAGCGTCTCTTCATCTTACCTGTTTGTCGTTGTTCTCAGAGACAGAGAGAGAATGGGGGGATGTTTGTGTATTGGGTTTGCTTTTTTGGAGTGGTTTCCCGATAAGGGGAGAGGGAGAGGGAGAGGGAGAGCGAGAGGGAGAGGGGGGAAAGAGTAAAAAGAAAAGCAAAAGCTGTGTATTGTCCGTTGGGAAAAGAGAGAAGTGTCGTCGTTGTTACTGTCGTTCTTCTTCTTCTTTTTATTATTTTGGTTTTGTTTATAAGATACAACTTTGAAGGACATGCAGCGCCAAGGAAGGAGGGGTGAGTGCCTAAGTGGGGTCCCTCCCTCCCTCCCATTTGGGTATGTGGGGCCTTTCCATGAAAAGTACATTATAGTATGTTTTTTTTTTTTTCTTCTTTTAAGAAAGAGGGCACAAGAAGTTTTGTAGATCATTAGCTTCAACTTAGACAAAGGTGGGTTTGTGTCTGTGGAGCCTGTCTATGAAAAGTACAGGACTAATTAGTAGGGTTTTTTTTTTTTCTTCTTTTAAGAAAGAGGGCACAAGAAGCTGCCTTTTTTTTTTTTTTTGTAAATTATTGGCTTCAACTTAGACAAAGGTGGGGTTTGTATATGTGCGGCCTTTCTATGAAAATTACATGACTGATTAGTAGGGTTTTTTTTTCCCCTTCTTTTAAGAAAGAGGGCACAAGAATTTTTTTTTGTAGATTATTGGCTTCAATTTAGACAAAGGTGGGGTTTGTGTGTAGCCCTACTATGTGAAAAGAAAAGGAGACATTCGGCAAGTGGTTCTTGTCGTTTGGTGCAAGAACGTATGTGAAGGAGGATTCCTCTTTTTTAGGTGTAATTTTGCCGCCACGGCTCTCAACAAACACCCCGCCAATGGTATTTTGGAGAAAGGAAGATAGGAAGGAATTTTATTTAGACCCTATTGTTTGTTTGACATAGGAATCGAATAGGTAGGTAGGTTAAAAATGAAGATCAAAGGGGGATTTTTAAAAAGAAGCATCAAATAGTATCTTCTTTTAATTATACAAATAAGTATTTTCATTTTTGAAAATTTACTTTTAAGAGATTTTTACAAAATAGTTAAACTTGAGTTCTAATTAAACGGTATTGTGAAGAAGAATAATGAAACGATGGCAGAGTTGTTCATTTTTATTTTATTTTTTACAAAAATACCCAATTTGAAGTAACGATTTGAAGATGATCTGAAGAAGAATAGAGTACAAAGTACGAAGAAGAGTAGATATACGAAGGAAAGATAAGATTTTGTACTAGAGTGACGAATAAATAGTGGTGCAAAACATGCAAGAACGTTTTCTTCAATCTTATCATGCATTGGGTGCCACGAGAAAATCAAAACCTAAAAGCCAACAAGGAATAAGAAGAAAAGTTATATAAGATGGTTGACCATATCATCAATTATTGTACTTTCAACCAAAAAAAAATCATAAACAACTTTGTTGTCATTTCATTGGTTCTCTTCGTAAAAGCATTTAATAAGCATTTAAGCTTAATTTTTTTTGTTAAAATTCATTTATTAAAGCTTAATTATTTCATGAAAGTCCCTACTTTTAACATTCATTTTTAACCACTTTATGCATTCAATTCCATTCTATTCTAACGTAGACACACAAATCATTAGAAAAAAATTATGAATTTTTTAAATATTGTATTCAAATTAGGTTTTCTAAGTTCTTCAATGCATCTAAAATATAGGAGATGCTCTAATTTTGGGAAGATGAAAGGCTGAAAGATTTGAGTATTTGAGATTCTTACAATCAAGTAAGGAATTCTACAATATTATCGGATATCACAAAATCCCAACAAACGAACTTTCCCTCTTAACATTCACCCAAATAAATGCCTCAAAAGCTTTGCTTTTTATCAAAGAATTTGATCCTCCCTAGGGTTGTATAAAAAATTAAATGCTTTGAATTGTTTTTTTCTTTTTTTTCCTATGTAACCTGCACGTATACAAAGAAGTATATAACCTTTAAAGTATGCTTTGATAAGTAAAGTTCAAGCTTGGCTTAGCTGAACTTAATTAATTCCTCATCAACCCTAGATCAAGCTTGATTCGCTTCATCAAGCTCAACAACTTTCACTTGTGTAATGTTGAGGCCAAGGTCAATCTGTGCGGAGCTGCACTGCATTATGAGACTTGTAGAGTTCCACTTTTGTGGGGTAGTGTCAAAACTTTGTTGCACCTTGACAAAATGTTGCTATTATATTTTAGTAGTTGACTTTTCACTTCCATTTTTACCAAGCTAGCACTGACTTCTAAAGCCCACCACAATAAGGGCCTTCTGTTCGCATAAAATATATAAAATTTTAATAAATACAGATTAATGATGAAATGACTGCCGTCGAACAATTATAAAAGAAATGAAGTGCGAAAGATATAAGGTGAATGGTAAAGATATAAGGTAGAAATATAGATGAAACATTGACTTTTTTAAGTATTGCATTCAATTACTTCAAACAAATAGATCCAACATTGATACTTATCCAATTGTTTCCCCTCCTTTGATTTCATGAAGAACAATGTTATTTAATACCAAGATCATTTAACTATATGTATCTGGCTCTTGGCCTAACCCAGTAAGCACTCAAAGCTTCTCATCCATTTCTTCAATGTGATGGGCCTGCATCCAAGTAGGTGATTTGAGGTAGCCTCACATACAATAGTATATAAGTAGTATTAGAATGGGAAAATTAGCAATAGGTTCCTGAAGTGGAACTTGTAAAGGCTCTAGTCCACGGTATTTCTGTTTAAGGTCTCTGGTCCACGTAGCTAGACTTTTTGCAGTAAGAGGTCCCTAGATTCGCACGATCACATTTTTAGCAACTGATATGCCCTTTCAACTGTTTTAGCCATAAAAGTTTGAAATTTCAAATTTCAAATCTTGTATTCTCCCTCTGTTATTTCTATGTGCTCATCAACAGATATCAATTGATCTGGATCTTGCGACCATTGTCAACACTTGTGTTGCTACAAGAGTGGCCTCGGTCTAGTTTCTAGGAATAGAAACAAGAAAGAGTTGAAACTTTGTTAACTTGGTCAAAGATAGGACTTTTGTCCTTTTGTGGCACAAAAAGAGATCATATTCTTTTCTATAAAGGAGAATAGAGAAGAAGATTCAGGGATTTTTGGTTCTGCCACTGGTGGAGAAATCAGAAGCAGAGTAAAACAAAGGCTTCGAGCTTTCATCTCTTCGGAGAAGATAGTCCAGATTCGGACTACTTCACTGCCGTCCGTCGTTCTTCGCCAGTCGGAGACTACCGTGCCCACCACTCGTCGCTATAGATCAAGAAGAACAGGCGGAGATTACCGTTCCCAAACTTCTGGTTGCAGAGTTCTGAAACAGAACACAAGAGGAAGAAGACAAGACCTAGTTGGGTAAGTTTCCACTGAGGCTTGGAATCGTTCCCTCCCATTTGAAATTTGAAATTTAATATATTTCATCTCATTTGAGTTTCAGAAACTCAGATAAGAGAGTTTTTGACAAATTTATATGAGTTTCTTTCAAATTTATCTTAGTTTTTTATTTTTTATCAAATTTATTTGAGTTTTGCGCAACTTTATTTGAGTTTTGAAGCAAATTTATCTAAGTTCTGGACAAATCTATCTGAATTTTTTGCTATTTATCTGAGTTCTAAACAAATCTATCTAAGTTTTTGGCAAAATTATATTAGTTTTTGAAAAATATAGCTGAGTTTCGGACAAATTTATCTCCATTTTGAAAATTTTAACTAAGTTTTTGAACTAATTTTTCTATGTTTTTGAAAAGTTTATTTGTATTTTCTTAGATCTATTTGTGTTTTTGAAATTTATTTGTATTTTTTGAAATAAATTTAACCGAGTGTTGACAAAAATACTTTAGTTTTTAGCAAATTTTTCTAAAATTTGAAAAATTGGTTTATCTTAGTTTTGGCAAATGTATTTGCGTTTTTTTTAATTTATTTGCATTTTTTTATTTTATTTACATCTTTTGAAATTTATTTACATTTTTTAAAATTTATTTGGATCTTTTGAAGTTTATTTGGATCTTTTGAAATTGATTTTCATCTTTTGAAATTTATTTATATTTTTTGAAATTTATTTGGATCTTTTGAAATTTACTTGAGTTTTTTTTTTTAATTTATCTGAGTTGTTTTGAAATTTATTGCGTTTTTTAATATTATTTCATTTTTTGAAATTTGTTTGAGTTATTTTGAAATTTATTTGTGTGTTTTTAGAATTTATTTGAATAAAAATCTCATTAATGGGATTCCATTAATCGTAGCCAATTAAATGGTAGTTGACCATTATTAATGAAATATCCCACCAATCATGGGATATGATTTAAAGAAAGGGCAATATCGACATTTCAGGTAGGAGAATCCATGAGAGGGACCTTTGATTGCATCACGTTTTTTCATGGACTGTTTGCCATAAAATGATGTGTTAAGGGACCTGTGACCAAAGCCCCCTATTAGAATAACAACCCATGCTAATCATGGATATGACTCGCATGGCTATGGTTCTCACTCCATATAAGTACTTCTAATATTTTTCTAATAAACTGTTATATACTGCTCAATGTAGATCTCTTCTCCGATCAAACTAGGCCAACCGAGTCATAAAAATATCTTATATATGATCAATCTAACTTTGAGAAAGAGCTTAGTCTGAGTGAGTGGTTTGAATTTAGATGAGTTGTGCTAGTGAATTATAGGTCAATTTTCATCTTGGTCGTCTTAACCTTATGTCCTTATCACATCAAGTAGGATTATTTTTATTTTTATTTTTGTACTAGCCAAGGTAATTGGGCCCCTGAGAGACCCGGCAGCATGCAGGAGTGAACCCTGGCTGTTGGGGAAAAAAGTTGTTGCATGTAAGGGGAGATGACCCAAGGATTGAATCATGGGTAGTTGGGTGCATGAGACGGGATTTGCAAACACTAAGGCTTCTACTTTGTTCTCATCAATTAGATATTAACTGAATTTATTCTATGCACAAGGCAAGTAAAGAATAAACAAAACCTTCCTAATTGTAGAGGAGGGTACTCTCTCTCTCTCTCTCTTCGTAATTGTACAGGAGGGTACTCTCTCTCTTTCTCAATTTATTCTATGCACAATGCAGGTAATGAATAAACAAAACCTTCCTAATTGTACAGGAGGGTACTCTCTCTCTCTCTCTCTCTCTAACATGTGTGTAGTTTGAAATTGGGGATTTTAACAAAAAAAAAGTCCCCTTAGACTTGATGATGACCAAAAAGGACCAAAAATCCCAATATCGACCAAAAGGGGCATCAATTTTCAATATTGACCAAAAGGACCATGAACAGGATATCTCCGTTCGTTTGTTTCTTTCTTCTTCCTTTTCTTTTTTTTTTTAATTGCTGAGTGGGGATATCGCAGCATAAACAAAAAAGGAGTAGCAATATCACCACTCAGCAAAACGAATAAGAAGAAGAAGAAATGAGCAGGAATATCCTCATTTAGGGCTTTTTTGTAGATATTGAAATTTGAGGGCCTCTTTAGTCCTTACCGTGTATGTACAAGGGAATCTTTTTTGGTAGAATCCTCTTGAAATTAATTCCAAGTGTTAGAAGATAGTCTATTTAAATGGATGTGGACACATGTCTGTGTAAAAATCTAGAATTTGAATACTTATGATGCTCCTCCGGCCTATGAATTGGTGTTATGAGTTATAATACATACACATATAATTTCACTTATATATATAAAGAAATTAGCTAGTGAACATGGTGTGCATGGTGTTTCAGTTCAAACCTCCTAGTGGGGCTCACCTGATGACCTATCCGAATGGACCACACACACTAGATCCCTGAATTAGCGCTATTCCATTTTTTTACACCTATCCGATTGAATTACACCATTGGATTGACATGTCAATTTTTACGGGATAAGACTTGTTGGCATTGATGAAAGGATTAGGCTTATTAGATGGGACCCATATTTTGTAAGTAGGCCCTAATATATATCTATATATATATATGAAAAATTTTTAAAAATCGCCCACTTTTAAAATGTCCCTTTTCCAGCCCCTTTTTTTTTTATTGTCATGGGGCCTACCTTGAGTCAATCTAGTCTTTTTATACACATTACCTCCTGAGAATAGTCATAAGTCCAAGTTTGACACTTATCCAACTTATCCTCACTATTTGATTGAAATCATAATAAAATAATATCTCTAAATCTTTAAGTTTTAGTTTTATGGATCAAAGGATTAGGAAGATCTTATGGACTAAAGATTTTGCATATAGGGAGGCCTCATATTGATCTTTCCATCCAATGGACTTCCATAATCATTATGCATCCCAGTGGGATAACTAGGAGGGGCGTTTTATCTTAAAAAATGCTCAGACGCTATGTAGCGCTTCCTATGTATATATATGTACATGTATATGTATATATATATATAGAGAGAGAGAGAGTGATAGTACACCAGTCTAAGGGCTTGTTCTTTTATAAGAATTTCTACGAAGAAATGTGATACTTGTCTCTTTACATTTGCAAATCTCATATTTCTTTACTGGCATGTTTCTCTACTAGAATTTTAAAATTCCAACCACCTAAAAAGTTACAACTCGCAAATGATCTTTGGGATTCTTGGAATTCCAACCTCTTTACTTTTTGCTAGAGTTTCTGGATGCTAGAGTAAAAAGGAGGAATCAGGAATTCCACATGTTTGGTGAATTTATAAATTCTCAGAAATAAGAATTCTTTAAACTCCACTAAAGAAACAAGCCATAAGGACTTTTTTGTATGATGAGTGGATTTTCTGCAAATTATTGTTTGCATAAAAGACATGAGTCCTGCATTCCAACCCAACTCAGGGGAATTCAACATCCTCTTCATGGAGAAAGAGTAGTTTCTCCCTTTCTTTTCCATAAAAAAAATATGCCGCACCAAACATTAATGAAACAATGAGTTGCATTTTTCATGCAATTGCGGAATTCTTTTACCACACAAATACACCCTAATCTTGGTGTGTTAAACTTTTAGAACTATCACTCTCCATTGACGTATAGATTTTAATTTCCACAATTAGACAATCTTATTCCAAACTCTTGTAATTGGCGGTGGTCTCTATTGTGGACCATCATAAAGAAGGAATGATATGTAACCTACGCGGAATCTCTCTCTCTTGACCTAACGTGCTTGTTAGAGATGAGGAATGTTGATTGGTGAGCTACTGCTCACTTATCATTCTCTCTCTCTCCTCTCCATCTCTTATGATATTTATTCTTGTCAAAACCATCTCTCTCTCTCTCTCTTTCTCTCTCTCAGGTTCATGATCTTTATGCTAGTCACAGCCATTGTTACAATTATACACTGGATGTTCTCCTAGAAAGAAAATGTTGTAATATTTTCAAATTTCAAAATACTATTAAAATACTAACTTCTAAATTCTTTCCAAGTTTATTTCAATAGTATCTTGGTATCATCATGATATATTTAGTTTCAGCAACATTTCAAAAATACCATATTATTATCAAGAAAATGCCATTTCAAATAATTTCTCCATGTTATTAAGATACTTTTGAAACATCATCGTCAACAATTATGACGATGATCACAATGAAAAGTTGACTTAGTGGGGCGGTTTAGAAACTAAAACCATCTCCAAGGGGTGTAGCAAATGTGTACTTTCCTACATCAAATACAAATTTGCTACCTCCATTTGCTACTTTCAAAAGATTGCACTCCAACACAAGTAGCAAATTTTATTATTTTATTATTACTTTTTTTACTATTCAGCCCATTGGAATCCATGCCGTTGCGTTATTTTATTCCTTTTTATCATTTACTACTTTAACTTGCTACAGGACAAAGTTGAGGTATTTGGGAGAGGTAGCAATTTTGAATATGATAGTAGTTATTATTAGGGATGTAAATGGGTCCCCGATTTTCTGATTATATGAAGGTTCTGACCTGTTAAAAATCGAATCTGAATCCTTATTTAGGTCCCAATAAGTAAATGGGTCCTGGTCCACCTTGGTTCGGACCCATGGATCCGAGACCCAGATATATTATATCGATTTTCGAAAGTTTCTCATAAAAGCCATATTTTTTTCATATAATTATCTATCTAGACTCGGACCCGAATCCAAATCCGTCCCATATATGGTTTTTGGTTTTGGTTCCGAAACGGTTTCTTGTCCAGATCCGCTTCCACATTTTCCTTAGTGGTTCCAGTTCAGATCCACCATGGGTTGGAGAGCTGAACATCCTATCTGGCACAGCAACTTTGAGTTGCTACTTCAACTGTGGTCTTGTTTGGAGATGGGCAACTCTACCTTGTTCTTATACCAAACACAGCATGCCAGAGTGAAATCTTGGATTTGGATTATCTCAATGTGGCCCCAGCGTGGAGTTTCAGGCATGTGTCATTAGGTTCTTGGAAGGAGAATCTGGACTAAAAAGGATTTAAATTAAAACAGAAATCATGGATTCCATGGGCCTTGCTCTCCATCGAATATAAAACCATTGCGCGGCACTTTTCAGTTCTCAGTCTTTTTCCACCCATTTTAGGAGTTTGGGTCAAACTCGACCTGCCATGTTCAACCCACTTCTTTCTTCATTGCTTCCACGTTTAGTGTTTCTTTGCATCTGACCATCTGTGGGGCCCACCTTCTGCCACGTAGCCCAGTGACCCAGCTTCTATTTCGGACACGTAGTATGAACGGGAAGGATAGGAGCCTATATATAGTCTTGAAAGCGATCTGCTTTTCCTTTCTCTTTAATAAAGCCGCGTGTTATTGGTTCTTGCCAAGAGAAGAGTGCATTATATTGCGTAGTTGACAGAAGTGGATGATGAAAGTGGGCCCCCACATGTGACGGAAATAAAGTGGGCCACACATCAATCACCCCCCATTCGTCAACCGTCCAACTCCTAACAACCCTTTTATTTGTTTCCAACTGTCAAACTGAATTTATCTTGATGGGCCCCACCTGGCCTCCTAATTGACTATAAACAATTTTTATTTTAATGTTTAACTCAGGCTCTCGAGTGTTGGTAAGAGCTACCAAACCCCTGAGATGTTGCCAGGAGGACTAGGGGTGTCAAAAGTGTTTTAACCTTACTAGGCATTATTTTTTTTTTTTAATTCAATTTAACTGCAAGTAGAATTTGTATGAGTTTTAAGTTTGGATTTTATATTGATTTTATACCCACATGGGGCCCACCTAGGACTGGGACTAGGGGATCAAGAGATCTCCACTAGCCATTCATCTCTACAAGAAATCAGCACCATCATCGACCCCTACCACCTCCATCTGGGCCCCATAGATTTAACGGTGTACGGTCCATTCGGATGGGTGTGCAATTGATCTAGCAGTGTACAGTACACAGGATGGGTGCAAAGGTGGGCCTATGTGAAATTCAGGGGGTGTGTATATAGTCCATTCGGATGGACCATCAAATGGCCCCCACTCGATGCGCACCAGGCGCACCTAATAAAATTATAAGCCATAAAGAATAAATGCCTCATCTTGATGTTGGCTCTCAAGAAATTTTTATCAAACTAAAATCGGGCCCATCAAATTTGTCACTTGTAAGTCATCTGAATAAAAAATATATATGATAGTAGGACCAAGTCCTTGGAGTATCCACCCTCTTTTTTTTTTCTAATGGATCCAAGTTATTTTTTTTAATTGAAATACTTTACAGTGGGCATACTTATAAAATTATAAGCAATTAAAAATAAACACCACCTCTTGATGTGGACCCTCAACAAATCTTAATGAAACTAAAATTGAACCTATCGGATGTGTCACTTGTTAAGTCACCTGAATTAAAAATATAAAAAAAAAAAATCAAATGACTTATAGTAGTCAATCTAATGATATTTCCTCGGGATAGAGAGTTTTTCTTATACTCTTGTAATAGAACCTAATTATAAAAAAAAAAAAAAACTAAATTTCTCATAACAAATTCCTCCCTAATAGGCCCTCAAATAGATTTTATTTTTATAGGAGTTTGGCCCAATGTCATATTGATCATTCATAAAAATATCAATTAAATTCTTAAGAAAAAGTCCAATTGTTCTTGCAGTCAATGTGGGCAATATAAATTGATATGTAAATTAAAAAGACGACCAAAGAGATTATTACATGAGAACATGAACATATTAAATTGAGAAAGATTAAACGATGATATTGGATGGTTTGATTTAGGGGCTGATGTTTTACTTTATAGTTGTTACTAATGGAAATCAATATTATTCTCTAGCATTTTACAATATTTTGAATTACTTTGGATATCTTCTCAAAAAGTTTTGGGGAAAAAAAAGTTCACACCACAACGACCGGGTGAGGAATTAAAACTTGCCACCAAATCTCTCGCAATAAATTAAAACTTTCCACCAAATCTCTTTCCGTCCAAAATCCCATGGTGCCAAAAATCCCCTTGAAGGAATTAGTGGTGAACTTTAGCTGCAACATATAAGTTGCCACTAAATATGGGCATTATACTACCTTTAGTGGCGACATCAAATTGTTGGCACTAAAGGTGAGTTTTTAGTGGCGAAAATTAAATTGCAGCTAAAAATTCTCCACTAAAAGCCAACTTTCTTGGAGTAGTGGTCATGCATAAATGTGTTGCATGTGCAAAATCCGCATACGTACGTGATTGCAAACAAATGACCTCTTTAAGTTCACAATGAAGGGGATTATGTGAATACATTTTGATAATGTAATAAACAACATGATGAACTAAAAAAGTGATATTCAACAAACTCAACCACCAACTTAATTGCTAACTTTTCTTTGGTAAATAAATGTTAACTATTAATAGCAAAATTTTGGTGATTTTTCTAGTCTAGGGTAAAAATAGGTTTATAAGTGTTAAATTGACAGATTTTGGTTGACCATGACCCATTCAGCCTTATTATATGTATTTTACATCTTTCATCATCATCAACATCATCATTAAAACTTATTTAAATTATCCTTTGATCGGCTAGTGAAACTTGAAAATATAAATATTTAAAAAAATGATTAATGGTATCAACCTGACTTGAAATATAAATATTAAAAAAAAAAAAAAAAGAGGGTTAACTGGAATCAGCCTTACTTGAACATTATCTACCAGTCCAAGTCTCCAAGACCAGATCCTCTACCTCTTCATAAGTGACATTCCATGACCCACTTCATAAGACATAAATTTGTTCATTAGCTGTTCACCAAAACCTCATATTTAATAGGCCTTTCTTCATACAATACCATATACAGTCATCAAATGATGATTTTTAAATTTTTTTTTTTTTTTTGGGGGACAGGCTCAGCACTAATCCGAGCTCTTGCCGGCCAACCGAAATGTTCAGCACCTGAGTTGCCAATTGGCAGACAGTTTCCATTTGTTTCTCAAGTCAAACCCAACCAGCTGCTTCTTTGTTGCTTCTACGTTCGTTTTGATCAAATGCTTTATTCATAAAGACCTCTTTCACATGATCGAGCACTGGTCTGCACAACAATTTTCATGCTTGCTTGGAGTCTGGATCCTCTAAGCTTTGACTCAGAGAAATCTCAAACGGTAGGATTAGAACTTTGCAATGGGGTCTGTGTGGGTAAAACACCGTAATGACAAAGTTAAGCAAAGATTACAGCTAAACTTGCCGAACACCTCAGCCTCTGCGGTGGAAGCTCGTTAGCTCGGCAGCTCGCCGAACACCTCAGCCTCTGCGGTGGAAGCTCGTTAGCTCGGCAGCTCGGTCAATAGCTCGTTAGCTCGGTAGCTCGGTCAGTAGCTCGGTAGCTCAGCACCGCGGTTTGGCAGCTCGGCATAAATGCCAGCTCAGCGCAAAGGCACGCCACGGCCAAGCCATCCTTGGTCTCAGACCACAGTACTAGAGTCAGAGTGGGCCGCCACCTTCATCCTGGAAATACGGTGCGCCCAGACAGATATGAGCAGTCATTTATGGCGATAGGATCGCTCATTTATGACGATAAGATGTGCGCTTTATCAGCCCTGTACGCCAATTGACTGAAGGCGTGGAAAGAGGGAGGGGTGTTGTCCATTTCACCTACTGCTGCCAGTCAGGGTAAGGATCGATGGGACCTCACCTCACCTACCCCCACTCACAGAGAGAATGAACGAGGAACGCTCATTTATATATACACATGGGATCAGTCCCATAGGAGGTACGCAATACACAACTCACAATACTCCACATCGTTTCATTCTCCTCTTCCTCCTCCTGTTTAGTTTTCTCAGAACTAACTCAGGCATCGGAGTGCCTTCGGCTCACGACAGCCAGGGGCTCTGACTCTAGCCTTTCTCCTTCCTTTTCAGGTTCTTGGCGTTCAGCATTTCCCGTCCTAAGAAGTTTACCTCGATCTCATCTCAATCTAAGTAGGTGACCTTTTTACCACATACAGGGTCCATCTATTAAGAATATGAGCCACTCAAAATAAGTTTCAAAAGATATAATTAGTAAATATGTATAACATTGCAATCGTTTTTTTTGTTTTACGTTCAATCTGAAGGTGTGACTAATTCCTATTGAAGAAAAATTTGGAGATACCCCATTTTTGGCTTTTATAGTTTATTTTGAAGGGATCAAATTATTAATAGGTAGGCCTATAGAGTTTCCCTCATTCAACTCAGCATTTCCCACTATGAGAAGTTGCTTTTACATGCATTTCGTCAGAACAAGAAGTAATCATAGGCCTCTCCTAACTTTTGGGTTTGTTTTTTTGGGTGTACTTGCATGAAAAAAATATTGGGGTTTTGGGCCCAAGTCTTAGTAGTTTCAAAGCCATTAACATGGGCTTGGATATAAATTGGAGTTTTTTTTTTGGTAATAAATGGGCGTTGGATACTTAATATATATATATATATATATGTATATATATGAAATATGTTTATGATTCATTCATCGTGCAGGACTTGATGAAATTCAGGGTTCCCACCTTTGGTAATGATCAGATGCATGTTCTACAGCAAGTGAAAACTCTACTATAATCATGTAAGTAATTACATATATATACTAAATTTTACATTCATCATCGTTATCATAGTTATTTGATTATATATTGTACATACTAGAATACTAGCACAAAAACCCGTGCTAATCACAGGTATGCATGAAGGGGATGGATTCTATGTATTTTTTAAATGGGGGAAAATGAGAGTCCATAAGTGGGGGAAGTATATTAGTAGAAATTAGAGGGAGAGTATGTTAGCGGTTGTAAAAATTGAAAGCAACCTCCAATCAAAATTGGTTTCAAAACCTTCTAACTTAATATATTATAATTCTCTCTTCAATGAGTTCAAACTTGGACTCGGCTGAAATCTAAACTCATTGAATAATTCTTTATTAAGTCTGCTTATTGTTGATCCGAGCTTGTTTGAAATATAATTGTTTCAATTAAACCCTTTTACAAATGGCTTGTTTGAAATGTTCGATTGAATAAAAAAAAAAAAAGGGAAATTTCCAAATATGGCCTTAAGTTTTGCCTTATTTAAAAAAAGGACACAAGTTTTGAAACTTTTCAAATTAGTCCCAAACCTTTCCAGTAAATTTTCAATTAAGGACATCTGACCATTTAAAGGTATTTTCTGGTGACTTTTTCCCTCAATATTTTGAAAATACCCAAATTACCCTTTATTTAAAGCCATAACATGGTTTCGGTAGCGACTATAAGCAACCAATCGCTGTGTGAATAGTGGGTGTCCTTGATCACCAAAAGGACACCAGCGATGAAAATGAGGACAATATAGAAGTAAATTAGAGTTTTATTACAATGAAGAGTAATTTAGGTATTAAAAAAAAGAAATATTTTTTCCCAAAAATAACTTTAAATAGATGGATGTCCTTAATTGAAAACTTCTAGAAAAACTTAGGGATTAATTTGAGAAGTTTTAAAACTTGTGTCCTTTTTTGAAATAAGGCCGAAACTTAAGGACTTTTTTAAAATTTTTCCTAAAAAAATTGTCATGTAGTTTAAGTTCCGTGGGCAAATTTGTTAGAAAAGAAAAGAAGTGAGATCTGTCTTATCGCTTTAGAGACCCCTCTGTCGCTTCTTCAAAAAGAAACAAAAGACCTTAATGTTGATTCAACAAAAAAAAGTAAGTTTGAATCAGTTTTAAGCCGATTAAACCCTAAAAGTAAACCTGCCAAATGGCACCTAAAATCTTGATCTTGTATTATCCTTGTTGAAATCCCAGATTAAGTCAAAATTTATAAATCAGGCATACTTTAAAGATAATATAAAAAATAGTGAACCGTCAACGATGGGGAAGATCAATAGAACCTTCTCATTTAACATAACCCTAACCCTTGCCTTCCCTCTGGTCTAAGCTTGGCGTTTGCAATGACAGAATTACTTTTATTTGACAATTCTCAAGTTACCATCAATATTCTTTGTCAACAGAAATATATTATACATCCTCAAACTAATACATGCTTCGCTTGGGGGTCAAGGCATAATTTCAACGTTGTGACAGTAGGATTTGATTAATTGTAGAAATGGAAATTGCCTAGTTAGTGAGAGATTGGAAATTTGGAAGGGAAAAACTCAATAACTGTATGAATGAACTCTACCAATTGGCAATCAAAATATGATCTACCCAACCTTGTTTTTTTAAGTTTTTCCCCAATATTTTGAAGTCTCTGAGTTCATCAATGAGGGGCAATTAGATGATAAGGTAAATATCATAAATGAACTTAAAATAGAGACATTCAAAGAACTCAACCTCCAAATAAAATGATCTACCAAAAAACCTCCAAATTAAATGTTAAAAGGGGAAAAAATAGTAATGGTCTACATTCAACTTAAAAGGAGACAACTGCTGCTTATCCACTATCTTTGAACACCCATTATTTTCAAGGTATTGTCTATCTAATTAATGTGGTGGTTCACATCACCAAATTAATCTTAGGCCCTACGTGACCAAAGTCGAGGATTGATATAATCGTGAATAGAATCAAATAAGTGATCATCAGATCATATGGCTAGTCCAATGTTGCTACTGTTGCTAGTCATCATCAGATCATAAATGGAGACTACTGCTGCTAGTCCACTTGATTTAAAACTCCACTATTTTCTAAGGTCTTGCCTATCTAATGTGGTGGTTCACATCACCAAATTAATCTTAAGCCCTACATGACCAAAGCCCTATCTAATGTGGTGGTTCACATCACCAAATTAATCTTAAGCCCTACATGACCAAAGTCGAGGATTGATATTATCATGAATAGAATCAAATAATATCATATCAGATCATATGGCAAGTCCAATAGGCTTTTGTGCATAGCAGATGCATGTACATATGGTAGTCAAACACCCATTAAATCATGGCTAGTTTCACCAAGAGGCTTCTTGTGAAATTCTTTTAAATCATCCAGTACATAATAAGTGCAATTATTTTAAGCATGGATTCCAGGCCTTTTCAATGAAAAAGACTAGCACAAAAAACAGTGCTAATCACATGTTTGCATGAATGGATAGAATTCTATGTAGGTTAGAAATGAAAAATACGAGAGTCCAAAGTGGAAATAGTATATTAGTGGAAATTGGATAAAGAGTATGTTAACAGTTATAAGTACTGAATGTAACTTTCAATTAAAATAAAAAAATATAGTGAAAATTAAATCCAAAACCTTCTAGCTTAATATTATAACTATTCCAGTAACTCGTGCTTAGCACAGTATCTTCCTGCACTGCAAAATAAATAATCACATATTAAATTTTTTTACCTCTTTTCACATGACAAGTTGGATAAAATAGGAATATAGAAATTGGAGCAAAAATGATATAGTTATATAGAAACAACTGAAACATGAATGGTTTAATTAAAAAATAAGTGAATAGTTGCATGAATAATCATATAATAGCTGGTCAAAATTAGAACCGACAGTGAAAATTGAAGCCCAAACCTACCTACTTGATATATTATAATGGATAAGGTTTGAGAGCGTCTGGAAGACAATCATAGGGGTAGAAGGGCATTTCTGTCAATGGAAGGGCTGATTTTTGAGGATCTGATGTGGATTCTTCAGTCGTACTAATTGCACGGAAAATGAGGAGGCCACACATTCATCCTCCCTGGCCATGCACATATCCCCACGCGGGACAAAATCACACTACTGAGTGGGAGAGAGCCACGTGGCACAAGATGAGTGGCGCTGACTTTTCTTCACTTCTAGTCTTTTATCCAAAGTAGTCTTCGTCAAGGGAACCGCGTAGCACATCTCAAAAGACCCCAGCCTTTTAATGCCTACAAATTTGTTGATACTCGGTATATGGGCCCAACCTTGATAGTTGTTGATCTTGTATTTAAAGTGGTGTGTTCATTACCAGAAAGTGATGATAATCTTGATTTAATCCTGACCAAATCAATTTATTCGACAATTGTGGATCAAGAATTTTCGTCTTCTCGAATATCTTAAAATCTTATTTAATGAGTTTCTAGAATCACGCGGGGTGCGACCGCACCTGAATGCTTTGAGGTCGACTTGCATCACATATTTCATCATATTCGTGGCTAATATTATGGTAATTGCAATAGCTAATTTAATTTATATAGAATGGACGATCTTATATTGGGCTTTTTCGGCCTACTACCAACTCAAATAATAGCCTAATAATGTTTACAATGGAATGGGCTTGGCCCAAGATTATGCAAGTTCGGTCGGGCTAAATGGTTGGACAAACATTTGATGTAGGTTATGCGTGTTGGGTCGAGTTGACTTGCATCCGGTGTAGGGACGGAATGACGTCCCCTGCCCCCAAGATTTGAAAATTCCTACATTTATATGCTTTGGACCCACCATCATGCGGCCATCCTTTAATGGATGGCCCCTCCATCATCATTAACAATGTTCATTAATCAATATAATTTTTGGTTTCCAAAAAAGGGTAATGAAATCAGAGCTAAATTAGCTAAATTTAGGTAAAAAATCAGTAAGAAAGAAAGAGAGAAAGGAAAACAAATGAAAAGGATGGAAGGAAAAAAAGTAAGAAGGGAAGAGATTGAAAAGATACTATTTACCTAGCCTAAACTTGTCATTGCTCTCCCACATGCCCTGATGGGCCTGATCCCAATTTTGAGATCATATTCCCTTGATCAAAGAGACGCAGAGACCATTCTTCCTTTGAGATGTTGTAAGAAGCTTTGGTTCCATAAAGGCTTCACTTAAGTGCTAATGCACCGGATCCCTAATCCAGCTCAACAAATTCAACACAAATAGAGCAAATAAATAGTTTGAGGACATGGGCCTTGTTGCCTGGACCTTGGCCTAATTAAATGATTGGGTTTATATATAAACAGGAGAGAAAATAGTGTGCCCTTCAATCGAATGTATCAATTTCCTTCATCCTATTATTTTATGGAAACTGAAGGCTCGTTCAAGCAAATAAAAAATCATAACCATATGAGTTAGATATCAAATAAATGGTTCAATCTGAACCATTTATCGGGCACGCCATGTGGTAGATGAAAGTCATTCATAGCACACTGATCAGATAGTAACTTTTAATTTTTTGGCTTTTGATTTTTCTCTAATGGCTAATTTGCAGTAGAACTCATTGATGATTTGTCCAGATATATCACTGCTAGCAATGTGTCTGATTTATGTGGACACAGCAGATATCTGCTAAAGGGCATGCCTGTTTAATGAGGTATTAAATTTCTATGATTTCTATCTAATGCTTCCCAATCAGCAAAAAGTGAAGGATTACAAATGTGGACTAGAGTTCAAATTGGGTCATGTTATGGTTGAGTCAACAGTGTAGACTTAGGGACGAAAACAGCGCGCGCCCAGGTCCAGATTGAGTCCTTCTATACACAGGCCCAAGCCTGTATTACTATTGGTGGACCATAGACAAAACTGGAGCCAACTCGGGTCAAGGTTTTAAGACCCATGCCATACCTGACATGATTTAGAGATCTGAGCATGGACCTGGGCCCAAAACATGGACCCAACCTTAGACTGAAATAAAATGATTACAACATTAGTTTAAAGTTCTTACCAAACCTCTGCAACAAGATTAAGGCTTTTCGAAGCTAATGACCCAAGGTGCACGATGTAATGTTGTAGAAGCAAAGTTTTCCAAAGATAAAAATCTGCAAAACTTAATTCCAAGCAACTGTGAACTCATTTAACGCAAATAAGAGCTCATATATAAAGGTTTTGAGAAATAGAAAAATCTTTTAAATAGATAGGGTAGTTAGAAATGAATATCTAAGGTGAATTTACAAAAATGAACGTCAAATAACATCTTCTTTTGATTCTATTTCTCCATGGGTTGTTTGTTTGCATGAGGTAAGGAGTAAGAGATAAGCAAGGGTCACATCATAAAAAAGGTTAATGAGGAGAGGAGTGGGTTAAAATAAATGAGTAGATAAGTGACTTTCCATGTGGTTGGATGGGTGGTGTAACGGGAAAAAAAATAAAATAAAAGGCTTTTTATGAAGAGGATGGAGTAAAAGGCATGTTATCGTATATTGTATGAGTAACTCTAGGAAAGGAAAGAGAAGTAAAAGAGGAATACACATTAGCAAATATGTTCACTCCTTTTGTATCCTTGGGTCATCCATGAGAAGTAGAATCTCCTACAAAGGCCAATTCCACTCTTCTTTCACTTGACTCAAGTGGAAATGCAAAAAATAAATCTAAATCATAAAAATAAATTTTTTATCCTAATGCAATTGTAAAAATGTATATACTTTTGAAACATCAACTATGCTACTCTTAACAATAGTAAAAATGTTTTCACAAAAAAAAAAGCTATTTTTTTCCTTGGTAACTAAGGGTATTGGGACCCAATTGGGAATGTTATAGGTTGATACTAAGTCTAACTAATTGAGAAATAATTTTTTTTTTCTAAAAAAAAATAGATCAGAAACAAGGTGATAATCTGCTAGTTTGATTTAGACTTTTACAGCATAAAGTTTTCTTCAATTGTTTTCTCTGCCTTTATTTTATGCACTCAAATAAGCCCCTAATCTACTCCAAATTGACATTCAATAGGGGCATTTTTATTCTATCTAGCAAGATATTAGCTAGTATGGTGATGAAGATGAGGACATGATTTAGTTATTCCTTAAAATCAGTAACTCATGTAAACTTGAAAGAAGGGGAAAAGGAATCTTGCCAAAGGAAGATGATAAGAGAACCAATAACAAAAACGCAAACAAGAATAGATAGTGGAAAGGAAGCCGATTGATAGACAATGTCTACCATTTAAAACTAAAATATATGCTATTTGAAAAATAATAAGAAAGAAAAGAAATCACACCCAACTGATTTCATATATATATATATATATATTTGGTTTTAACTCTCAATGAGTTAGATTTCTTCTTGTCCAACTTCAACATTATGTTTTACTTACTTTATAATTTTTTTTGTTAAACTAAGAAAATACTTTGGGGATAGAAGCATATTTTATTGGTTCATGAGTGAAAACTTATACTATGAGAATGAGAAGCAATGCCACATATATGGGTGGTATTTTGAAAATATTGTGATTGTGTCACATGAAATGATTGCTAGTCTAAATGGGTGTCGGAACCGAAGTCACCGAGAACCTTTGTGCATTATGATGTGAGATAGATCATGCGAACTCACTCCGAATGCTTTCTGATCTACTGGATGATCAAGTAAGAGTCCCCATTTCTTTATATACAGCAATCCCTAAGAGTCACGACTACTATGGACACTATTCCTCCTAAAATCTCACATCTCCTGACTAGTGTTGTAATTCTGCCAAATCAGGAGTCTGAACCTGACCCAAACTTTACCATCAAGAGTTTGATCCTTATCTGACTCAACCAGATCAAGATTTGTTGAGAGTTCATCTGCGACACACCATCGGGCTCGATCTAGCGTGGCTCCTATGGCAGTCGGTTCTTAGCAACTTCAAATGTCTATGAAGAGATCCAACCCGATGACCACTTGGATTTCTGCATCTCGGTTCATATCATTAGATTTTGTTCTTAACAGAGTTATCATGTTTGTTTTCTTTATACTAGAAAATCAATGGGTTAAGACTTCTTCGGAGTTCAACTGCGACACACTGTCGGGCTCAATTTGACAGTGGCGCCACACAGTTTTCCTAACATCACAATGATATTTTAGAATTTTCACAAGAAGACCACTATAATATTTCGAGAAAAACGGAAAAAAAAAGTGGAAAGATCTATAAAAATCTTAATGGGTATTTTTAGTTATTTCGCACGTGTTTATTATCTTTAATTATTTCAATTTGATTTTTGTTCCGTGAAATTTTCATCCTAAGGAAACACAAATTTAAAAAAATCCCAAATTATTATCTCATTTATCACTATGATGACAAGTTTAAAAGAAGGTAAAAGGAAATACAAAGTGCGGACGCAAAATATGAATTAAATGTTAGAAGTTAATCGAATCAAATTATGCATAGGATCAACTATCATATGGCTAGATCTGAATAACAGGAAATCAGATTAAATGTAAATGCATTCCTGATTCTATTGTTGGTAAAGAGAACGGGCCCATAAGCCATGGTCGTCCAAGTGTGAAAATAGAAAGTAAGGAATGAAGGTATTTTTCTAGTAATGTGAAGTCGTAATGAATATAGAATATGAGTTTCTATTAAATTTCATTCTCTTATGAGGATGGAAAAAATTCCATCCCCACTAACTATCACAAAAGAACTCGATTCCCCCATTATACTGAATTTAGGAATTTATAGTAAAAGGGGTATGTTCAGAAGAGTATTAAAGAGCTGAAAAGCATAGGGCCTTAATTGAAAATTTAGTGACCAATCTTCCTTGTGCCTCACTCCTTGCTTGATTAAAGGTACGCACAAGAGGTCAAGGGTTCAAGGATTGGTACCACCCTCTTCTTCAAACGAAACAACAAAAAAAAAAAAAGTGTGAAAATTTAGTGTGACCATTACTTTTCTAGAATTTATCTTATTGCTACAAAAATGAATAGGTAATCATTTTCTGCAAACAGAGAATTTAATCCATTGCTTTTAACCCCACTTTTACGAAGGCATTGCATAGAAACCTCAGAGAGATTCAATAACAGAAATGAAAAAGCCCAAGATGAAAATCATAAAACTGAAAACAGGGTCTCAAGAACAAGTGAAAGAGAACATATCAGCTACTCATCAATTATATATAATTCAAGATGACAACAAAGAAAGACTGATTAATCAATGACCACATTCATTCAAGAACAACTTCAAATCTCTACATAACCAGGACTATTTTTTCCAAAAGGCCACAGAGCTGTAAAACCCATGAAAGCTAGCCTTGACCTTCTTAAACTTATTGCCCTTCATAATTCCTCCATGAACCCCAATCTTCCTCTTCCATGCTCTCTTCCACAAACCCACCAAAGATCACCCACCTTCTTGTATTCTTTACCAACTCAAAAGATAGCCTTAATGTCTAAAATGGAATGGGCTTGGCCCAAGATTATGCAAGTTGGGTCGGGCTAAATGGTTGGACAAACATTTGGTGTTGGTTATGCGGGTTGGGTCGAGCTGACTTGCATCAGGTGTGGGATGGAATGACGTCCCCTGCCCCCACAAAGATTTAAAAGTTCCTAAATTTATATGCTTTGGACCCACCATCATGTGGCCATCCTTTAATGGATGGCCCCTCCATCATCAACAATGTTCATTAACCAATATAATTTTTCGTTTCCAAAAAAGAGTAAAGAAATCATCGCTAAATTTAGTAAAAAAATCAGAATGGAAGAAAGAGAGAAAGGAAAACAAATGAAAAGGATGGGAGAAAAAAAATAAGAAGGGAAGGGATGGAAAAGATACAATTTACGTAGTCTAAACTTGTCATTGTCCTCCCACATGCCCTGATTGGCCTGATCCCAATTTTGAGATCATATTCCTTTGATCAAAGATGTAACGCCCCGTCCTTTAATCTTTTATTTATTATAATTGATTGCGTGACTAGTTAGTAAGCGTGTTTAGAGTCTTAGTGAGTCGGGTTTGGCGTATGGATCACACGTACGAAGTCTCGCGTGAGTCTGAGTTCGTTTGGGTATAGTAGGGGGTAGTTTGCAATTTTGGAGAGTTTTCAGGGGTTTTTATGAGATTATGAATTTTGAGAGTTTGGGTGCATCGGGTAGGTCTTGACATTTCATGAACTTTAGTCTTTTATCGTGTTTCGATCTGACACATCGAAGAGGCCTGAAAATCATTAATAGTGGATCGAAGGACTTAACTGTAATTATCCCTCAAATCTAATCTAATATACTCTCACTCACCCTCACCCTCACCCTCACCCATCTCTTATTCTCTTTCATCCGTTTCACTGTGTTGCCTCCTCCAAGCTCTCAACCCCTCACTACCTCCTCACTGTCGACGATCCTCGGAGCTCCGTCGACGCCAGTGAAGCTTCATTTCTTCTTCCTCAAGTCTCCAAGAGTCCACCCATTCCATTTTCTAAGGTTTTTATCCACAACCCATCTCTTAGAAAGCTTCCAAAGCTTGTAGACTTCTTCTTCTTCTTCCTCTTTGACTAGAAATGGATTAGGGAGACTCATTCTCACCCTTGGCATGCATTTGTAGGTTTTATCTGAGATTGAGAGTCTTTTTCCCCAAGTTTGAGCTTTGAGTGGATTTTCCCCCCTTTCTTCTTGGATTTCTTTGATCAAGCTCTTCATCTAAGGCAAGTAGATAAATATGTTGATGCATGATATGTTTGTGTTCCTTGATTTGTATAGAAATATGTTGATTTAGCTGGCATTTGCTCATTTGATGGTTTATGGTTTGAAAACATGATAATCTTATTTAGTTGTTTAATGAAATGGATTAGCATGTTAATTGCTTGATTAGATGGATCTATGGAATGAGTTTAGACTGCTTTTACACTTGATTTGCTTGCATATCAGGTTTAGGGAAATCAGGGAGGGTTTTGGACCCACCTCACTGCAAAAACAGAACCTGGGTTCTATTTCCGCGGTGTGCCCGGTCAACCGGCGGCACTGAGTCAGGTTCTCTGGAACCTGACGAAGTCACTGTGTTTCCTTTTTCAGTTACAACTGCCGGTTGACCGGCCAAGGGCGCAGTCGACCGAGCACACAGGGAGGGTGTCGACCTGTCCCCTGCAGGTCAACAAGTTTTTAGTGTAGGCGGTCGACCGGGTAGTCTGTTTATGCGGTCGACTGGCCAAGGGCCAGGTCGACTGGGTCAACTGCGAGAACCCTCTTTTAAGGTTCTTTTCTGCCATCTTTAGATGCCTTTAGGTGGAACTTTGGCTACCCTTTTTGGACTCATTTGACTATATGTGAAGATGTTTTGAGCCAACAACCTTCACGGTTATTCCGATGGCATCGGGTACCAATCTTATGCAATCTTGAATGGTACGGGACAACGTGATACCCTTCTTTATTTCTATGCACGAAGACTGTCTGTTCGGGTACCACGAACTTTATTCCTTTCATTGACTGTGTAGGTTGTACGATGGTCTCAGGTTTAACATTTGACTTAGGTTTGGATTGTTTATCGCTTCTGATTCTGAATCGTACCGTCTGGTACTATCTACATGTAATGCCCATGTTCTATAGCTTCGTTTGCTTTATTTCGTTATGGGATTACATGAAGAACTTAGATGATGGACTTAGGATCCCCTTTGATGTTTTGTTTATTTTGAGATCTGTATGAAGTGTTGAGATTAGGCGACTTTGATTGTAAAGCTTAAAGAAAACTACTATTGATGTCCGAAATCTGTTTGTAGTCTGATCTGATTAAAGTAAAGTAGTTTCTCTATTGGTTATTGAATTTTGTTCGTGCAAGAAAGCCTAATTCCTCACTGATGTCTGTTTAGGATTCTGTTGTTGGGCACCACTCAGCTGTTAACGTTCAACACAGCTGGGACACTACCTGTGAGAGGACTCTGAATATAGAACCTTGAGGCAAGATTAGGCCAGAGCCCACGGGGACCGAGCCGTATGAGCCAAGAGAGGAATGGTATGAGTTAAGTGGTGCCTCTGACTCATGACCAGATGCCAAGGGGTATCACTCTGAACACTCTGTGATTGGGATGTGCTCCCATCAATTAGCCTATGTGGACCGCTTATTTTGATAGTTGTTTATTGATTCAAATGCTATGTATTCCGGTAAATCTGATTACTCGTTTACTCTGTTTTAGTATTGCATATCTATGATGTTTTACATATCTATCTGCTTGCCGACCATCGTGTCTGATGATGCTACTCTTGGTGCATAGGTACTGAGCCCTTCTACGTCGAGGAGGAAGCGACGGACGAAGTTCAGGCAGATTAGCCTGATGACTCCTTAGATTACAGTACGGATGACATTGTATAGCCGTATCGACCCTGTATACGAGTGCCTTCATGATATATCTGATTAGCTTCATCCTTTTTGATTTCTTTTGGTTCTCTATTTTGTTTAGGCCCAGTTTTTATGTGGCCTTCGTTTTGTAACTAATACTTTGATAATTGTTTTCAACTTGAACCTTATTTAATATTCAGTCTTGCTCTTAACTATACATGTTTAAGATACCTTTTGCTATTATGAAGCTTCCACTAATTGTTGTTGTATTCGAGGAAATATTTGTCCCTCACAGCGGTCTTCGATCCAGTTGGGACACGATTGGGGCCAAGTTGGATTTGATTAACGTTGGGAAAATTTTTAATTGGCCCTAATCTCCGCATAACCCCGGTTTCACTTTTGGGGGCGTGACAAAAGAGATGCAGAGACCATTCTTCCTTTGAGATGTTGTAAGAAGCTTTGGTTCCATAAAGGCTTCACTAAAGTGCTAATGCACTAGGTCCCTAATCTAGCTCAACAAATTCAACACAAATAGACCAAATAAATAGTTTGAGGACATGGGCCTTGTTGCCTGGACCTTGGCCTAATTAAATGTTAGGGTTTATATATAAACAGGAGAGAAAATAGTGTGCCCCTTCAATCAAATGTATCAATTTCCTTCATCCTATTATTTTATGGAAACTGAAGGATCGTTCAAGCAAATAAAAAATCATAACCATATGAGTCAGATATCAAATAAATGGTTCAATCTGAACCATTTACCGGGCACGCCATGTGGTAGATGAAATTCATTCGAATGAGTCCGGATCACCTATTACATTTGTTATACCTTCATCGTGAGTGGACCAATAACACTCCTCCACGTCATCCAAAAATTTAGGTGATATAGCACACTGATTAGATAGTAACTTTTAATTTTTTGGCTTTTGATTTTTTCTCTAATGGCTAATTTGCAGTATAACTCATTGATGATTTGTCCAGATACATCACTGCTAGCAATATGTCTAATTTATGTGGACACAACAGATATCTGGCTAAGGGCATGCCTGTTTAATGAGGTATTAAATTTCTATGATTTCTATCTAATGCTTCCCAATCAGCAAAAAGTGAAGGATTACAAATGTGGACTAGTGTTGAAATTGGGTCATGTTATGGTTGAGTCAACATTGTAGACTTAGGGACGAAAACAGCGCGCGCCCAGGTCCAGATTGGGTCCTTTTGTACACAGGCCCAAGCCTGTATTACTATTGCTGGACCATAGACAAAACTGGAGCCAACTCGGGTCAAGGTTTTAAGACCCATGCCATACCTGACATAATTTAGAGATCTGAGCGTGGACCTGGGCCCAAAACATGGACCCAACCTTAGACTGAAATAAAATGATTACAACATTAGTTTAAAGTTCTTACCAAACCTCTGAAACAAGATTAAGGCTTTTCCAAAACCTCCATGAAGGCATGAAGCTAATGACCCAAGGTGCACGATGTTATGTTGTAGAAGCAAAGTTTTCCAAAGAAAAAAAATCTGCAAAACTAAATTCAAAGCAGCCGTAAACTCATTTAACGCAAATAAGAGCTCCTATAAAGGTTTTGAGAAATAGAAAAATCTATTGAATAGATAGGGTGGTTAGAAATGCAGATCAAATGTGAATTTACAAAAAATAAACGTAAAATAGCATCTTCTTTTGATTCTATTTCCGTAGGGGTTGTTTGTTTGCATGAGGGGAGGAGTAAGAGATAAGCAAGGGTCACATCATAAAAAAGGTTAATGAGGAGCGTGTTAAAATAAATGAGTAGATAAGTGACTTTCCATGTGTTTGGATGGTAGGTGTGAGAAAAAAAATGCTCTAGTTGAACGTCAATCTGCCTTTATTTTCTGCACTCAAATAAGCCCCTAATCTACTGCAAATTGACGTTCAATTGGAGCATTTTTTTTTTCTATCTAGGTAGAAATTAGCTAGTATGGTGATGAAGGTGAGGACATGATTTAGTTATTCCTTAAAATCAACAACTCATGCAAACTTGAAAGAAGGGGAAAAGTAATCTTGCCAAAGGAAGATGATAAGAGATCGAACCAATAACAAAAACGCAAACAAGAATAGAGAGTGAAGGAAGCCGATTGATAGGCAATGTCTACCATTTAAAACGAAAATATATGTTATTTGAAAACTAATAAGAAAGAAAAGAAGATCACACCCAACTCATTTCATCTTTTTTTTTTTTTTGGTTTTAACTCTCAATGAGTTAGATTTCTTCTTGTCCAACTTCAACCTTGTGTTTTACCTACTTTATAATTTTTTTTTGTTAAATCTAAGAAAATCCTTTGGGGATAGAAGCATATTTTATTGGTTCACGAGTGAAAACTTATACTATGAGAATGAGAAGCAATGCCACATATATGGGTGGTATTTTGAAAATATTGTGATTGTGTCACATGAAAGGATCGCTGGTCCAAATGGGCGTCAGAACCGAATTCACCGAGAACCTTTGTGCATTCAGATGTGAGATAGATCATGCGAACTCGCTCCGAATGCTCTCTGATCTACCGGATGATCAAGTAAGGGTTTGCATCTTCTTTATATACAACAATCCCTAGGAGTCACGACTACTATGGACATTATCCCTCCTGAAATCTCACATCTCCTAACTAGTGTGGGAATTCTGCCAAATCAGGAGTCTGAACCTGACCCAAACTTTACCACCAAGAGTTTGATCCTTATCTCACTCTACTAGATCAAGATTTGTTGAGAGTTCATCTGCGGCACACCGCTGGGCTCGATCTGGCGTGGCCCCTATGGCAGTTGGGCCACACAATTTTTCTAACAATCTCCTACCTAACACGAGTGCCATGTATATCAGACATGCCAACGTAAATCAACATAAACTCTAGTCCCTACATACATCTCTAATGCAGTAAAGGCTTAATGAAGGAATACACGTCAATTCCACTAGTGGAATCCATGAGATTGAAATCTCAAATTTCTTTCCCACACATTAGTGGAATCCACGAGATCGAAATCTTAAATTTCTTTTCCACATTTTAGGTATACAGATATCACAATTCAATATCATGAGGGATGGTGGAATCGTGGTTCCATTCACCGATGTAATGGAAGATTCATTACATTTGCACCAACTCATCGATTCTTAGTTTACCAACTTCAAATGTCCATGAAGAGATCCAACCTGATGGCTACTTGGATTTCTGCATCGCAGTTCGTATCATTAACTTTTGTTCTTAACAGAGTTATCATGTTTGTTTTCTTTATACCGGAAAATCAATGCATTTGCCAAGGTTCAAGACTTGTTCAGAGTTTATCCGTGGCACACCGTTGGGCTCGATCTGGTGTGGGCTTCATGACAGTGGGGCCACACAGTTTTCCTAACATCACAATGATATTTGAGAATCTTCACAAGAAGACCACTATAATATTTTGAGAAAAAAAGGGAAAAAAGTGGAAAGATCTATAAAAAATCTTAATGGTTTTTTTAGTTATTTTGTATGTGTTTATTATCTTTAATTATTTCAAATTAATTCTTGTTCTGTGAAAGTTTCATCCCAGGGAAACACAGATTTAAAAATATCCCAAATTATTACCTCATATTATCACTATGATGACAAGTTTAAAAGAAGGTAAAAAGAAATACATAGTGCGGATACAAAATATGAATTAAATGTTAGAATTTAATCGAATCAAATTATGCATAGGATCAACTATCATATGGCTAGATATGAATAACAGGAAATCAGATTCAATGTAAATGCATTCCTGATTCAATTGTTGGTAAAGAGGATGGGCCCATATGCCATGGTCGTCCAAGTGTGAAAATAGGAAGCAAGGTATGAAGGTATTTTGCTAGTAATGTGAAGTCCCAGTGAATATAGAATATGAGTTAATATGAGTTTCCATTAAATCTCATTCTCTTATGAGAATGGAAGAGAATGGAAAAAATCCCATCCCCAATTTCCCCCTCACTATCACAAAAGAGCTCAATTCCGCGCATTATACTGAATTTAGGAATTTATAGTACAAGGGGTCTGATCATAAGAGTATTAAAGAGCTGAAGAACATAGTCTAAAGTGAAAATTTAGTGACCAATCTTCCTTGTGCTTCACTGGTTGCTTTGATTAGGAGTATGTACAAGAGGTCAAGGGTTCAAGGATTGGTATCTTCTTTACCCCAAAAAACAAGAAGTGAGAATTTAGCGAGACCATTACTTTTCTAGAATTTAACTTATTGCTACAAAAATGAATTGGTAATCATTTTCTACAAACAGAGAATTTAATCCATGGCTTTTAACCCCCCTTTTACAAAGGCATTGCCTAGAAACCTCAGCGAGGTTCAATAACAGAAATGAAAAAGCCTGAGATGAAAATCATAAAAATGAAAAAGGGATAATAAGAACAAGTGAAAGAGAACATATCAACTACTCATCAATTATATATAATTCAAGATAACAACAAAGAAAGACAGATTAATCAAAGACCACATTCATTCAAGAACAGCTTCAAATCTCTACATGCCAATGACTATTTTTTCCAAAAGGCCACAGAGCTGTAAAACCCATGAAAGCTAGCCTTGACCTTCTTAAACTTATTACCCTTCATAATTCCTCCATGAACCCCAATCTTCCTCTTCATGCCCTCTTCCACAAACCCACCCAAGATCACCACCTTCTTGTATTCTTTGCCATCTTCTCTGCCCCCCATCTCTCCTCTAAATGGTCCATCAATGCAAGGCAGGGTCATTACGTTCCTGTCAAGAAGATGGTAGAGGGAGGCCAACTCAAAGGAGTCATACAAGGGGCTCCCACAGTCCCAAGGAGTAGCAGCTTCACCATCTTCTCTCTCCTTTTGCTCCCCCATTTGGGCCTGGCCCTGACGTAAGCCTTTACAGGTCTTCTTAGACCACCCACAATAGCTTCTCTTTCCCTTTATAGAGATTCTGCAATCTTTGCTTGCATTCCAATTTGGTGGAGAAAATTACATAGTTGGCATTTAAAAGCATTCTTACATTAGAGAGAACCGACCAAAGGTTAGTTGTGTTTCCATGTGTGTGATGTTTTATTTATTTTTGAGTTTTAATTAGTGGGGTTATTTATTAATATTAATTACAAGCAAGATGAAGTCAATATTATTGTTAAATCTAACAGAAATGTTCAAATCCAGTTGGTTGGATTACAGGGACAGTGCAACCCAATTCTAGTGGCCCAATTCAGTCATTTATGGGCGTGGTGATGATTAGTTTGGAATTAATTAATGTTGCTTGTTATGATTGGGTGGGCATCAATTCAAGTAGCTTGTGTATGTATCAAATTTCATCTTGATTCTATGATTGTAACACTCCAGATCACTGTAGATGAATGGGATGGGGCAAAGATGGTGGTGGTAATGATGATTTTTCAATGATCACAGCCATTGAACCTGAGAACATGAAAAATATTCCACTGGATTGAATTATTCTAGCCATATATTTTGTGGACCATTCATCACATGCTTACATTCAATCATTAAATGAATCCTAATTTTAACTCAGATGAAATCCATTTAAAGCCACTCCTATGCGAACCATCCATCATGCCTATAGACAGCTGCAATTGGCCAATGGCCACACAAGCTCCCATTCAAGTGTAACTAACCCATTGAATGTGATCACTGCTCTAAATTTAATGGGATGGACTTGGTGTCCTTGCGAGGCACACAGAAAAAAGTTGTCCCTCATGCTTAAGTTGCACTGATGTATGCTTGTTTTAGATCTAGACCGGCCATCTAATGGGTTCCACATAAGATCTATGAATTGGGCTGTCTTAAAATCTACAATGGATCTTCTTTCTTGTTCAATTCTTTTGAACTCTCATTTGCCATTCTAACACATTTTGTTTTTCCATTTATTGCCTATGCCATGGTGTGTATTATATTCTTCCTTTTCCCTTTTAAGGTTTAAGGAGGTAATGCAAATTGATTTAGTAAATCATATCTGCCCCTACGAACTCTTGATTGGTGCATTTTAATTTTCTTTTTTTGATGATTTAGTAGCATTACTGGTGACCTAGTCACCTAAAGAACCTTCCTTGTGTTCTTGGGTCTGACATGTGGAGGTCGTCTGTTCTTTATATTTTATTTATTTTCTATTTGCACACTCAAGTAGAAAAGATTATCCCAAATTATATCAAGAGATAGGATTAGGAGAAAACAAGGGAAAAAAGGGAGATATAGCTTGTTCTATTCTATAATGATGTTTTCATGTGTTTGGCATTTGATTGGAGAGAGGATCAATAAGTCCCACCTTCTCCCATTTATTTATATTTAAAAAGAGAATTGATTCCTTTGACATAGAGATATAATAATGTCATTTCTTCCATAAGATATGTCAATGTATAACCACTTTTTCATATGGATATCATCATCATTATCATCTTACACCCTATTCCATTGATTAGAGGTTAGAGGTTAGCTTATTAATTATATTCTATTCACAAGACAATGAAAGAATAACCAAAACATTTCTCACAGTCATATGGGTCGTTAGTTTGAGCCCATTTACTTACGTAAATGATTTGTGTGTGTAACCATTATGCAAGTGTAGATTTACTCATGTATTGCATAAATTAGGTGTGTAAGTGAGGTCATTTACATACCAAAATTTTCACACTTGAACACCTGTGAAAATGTTACATATCTCCTTAATGCAAAAGCCACTAGTACACATGTTTATATGGTGACTTTTTCTCATGAAAGTCCCGTCAAAGGCCTTTATTTTTCTATTTTCTATGACTCCGGCCCATATTTTAATTATCCAAATTGTTTAGTTTATTTCAATTAACCATAATACTTTAAGGTTGATTATCTTAAATCTTCACAAATTTTGACTGGTTTGTGACAAAGTCCCAACCTATAGACCTAAATTTCTAACTTTTATGGTCTCCCAATTCATGATCTAAACTATTTAATATTCTTGTATTAATAGTAAACATCAAAAACAGAAAATTTCACATCCTAATTCTTCAAGGATTTTGAGGAAATTCTTAAAAAATTCAAATCATATAGAACCATTTGACGTACTATCTACTCATGTGAAAATGATACTTGTGACAAACATACTAACACATTTCACATGTGTATCAGTTACATTTGTAACATATGCATATATAAAAAGCAAACGACCCCTTAGAGACCGTTGTTTGCATAAAGCACATAAGAATTCATTGTGAAATGAGATCAACCATATGAGGTGAGGAATGAACGATGCAAGGTGGAGATGTTGATTGGACCTTGACTTTCTTATGTATTGAATTACTAGGTTGATGGTTGGGCTTTCATTCTCCATCTTTCCTTGATTTTATTTTCATTTCATGAGAAGTTGTCTCACAATCATATTTGGATTTGAGTATTCACCTTTTAGCTCTCTTTATTCTTAACCACTTAAAGGGAAATATTTAAGTGTGAATAGTCACTAATCCCAAGGATTGACACACATTCGAATTGACTAAACCGTTTGATCGAGGGTTGAATATTTTTTTGAATATGAAGCTATTAAATTTGTGGGCCACGGATGAAGGGGTTACGGGCATAGGTTTGGGGTCAAACTTGATCCTTGGGGTGATCTCACATAGATCTTTCCATCCCCCCAGCTCTCATCCCCAAATGGGGCCCACAGTTGGGCCCCTTATAGATATACATCACATTACATTAAACAAGTAGAAATCTAAGAATATCAAACTTGAAATATTAAAATATTTTTTACACTTCCTCTCCAACCAAATTTCATTTTGCAAATCTTGAGTCCCTCCTTTTTTTTTCTTTCTTTCTTTTTTTAACAAGAGATTGAATCCCTTGATAATATAGGTAACTAAAAGGTGGACGGAAGTCTCTCTCTCTAAGAAATGGACGCGCACAGAACCTTTCCAATTTTTAAGTCAAAATGTTTCTAGTGAAAGGAAGACTGGTAATTGCAGAATCTCAATCATGACAGACCCAAGTGGGACAAATAGGGTGGGATGGTGGCAACTGCAGTGTCATGTGGCCCGGCCCTACACATGACACTGCTCAACTCTCTGAACTAGATCCCATTTGTTTTTTTTTTTCTTTTATCAAACAAATCGGTTAAGATGCGATCCCAATCAGCCATTTTTGCTAGGACCTACCCTTCACTGACAAACAACTTCATTTTGATAAGATCCACCACCCGGGAAGGTATTGGTAAGGGGTTGCAATCCTTACCCTAATCTCCAACCCTACCCAACTAACAAATCATTCTGATTAAAATGGGCTGGCTCCAAGTCGAGTCCTTAATTAGCTGCTGCCCGACCCCGGCTCATGTACCTGATTTAAACTCTGACCCACCAACCGAATTGAATGTGACCTTTAACTTTCAGGATAGGGATAGAAACATGTTGGATTTAAATGGGGACCTTAGGTAAGCCATTTTTTTCCGCATGTTCGGACACCCTTTCCATTTGTGTGACTTTTTTTCCCATGTGTGTGTGCTTCTTTCCCACTTGAGTGGGCTGTCTTCCGTGTGTGCGTGGGCTCTTTCTTAGGCCCTGACCTCCTTGGTTGAGGTACCAAAAAAATGGGGATCAACTCTGACTACCTCATGTTAGTGATGAGTGTTGCAGTAGGTTGATTGGGTTAGGACAGGTATGGGTTCAGATTTTGACCTGACGCAGGTTTAGGGCTCAAACCGCGCCACCTAGTTTTCTTTCATTTATATACTAGTGCGAGAGGCCCGTGCCCAAAACGGGCCAAAAAAGAAAAAAGAATTTCCAATATAAAAGCAATATTTTCATATATCAAAGAAACCCAATTGAAAGAGAGATGCATACCTCTATAAGAATTGTAAGTTCTAGTAGAGGAACATGTATAAATGAATTCTATTAGAGGAAAGGGCCAAAAAAGAGAGAAAGAAAAAAAATTAAAAATGGTTGAAAATAATACTTATAAATAATATTACAAGAAAATCTAGTGCCATTGTAAATCCATAACTTTAATTTCAATGGAAAAGTGTTGCGTGAAATCCAACAAAGATTATAAATAATTTTTCGGGCACGGGCCATAAGATGCAATATTATTATTTACAAATAATTTCTCGGGCACAAGCCAATGCCACATATTTGTTGCCATTATGTGGGCACTGAATACCTCCAATAAAAATCATTTGGAATATTACTCATTTACCAACAGAAATGAGCAGGCAATATTACTCATGTATAAACTTGAAATATTACTCATAGTATTTAGGTGACATAAGTAGGCAATATTACTCGCACTGGCAATGGAAAATTGTTGGGCATTGCCATGGCAACATAGATTATAGTGTCATATTTGGCCCAGATCTATTTATAATGTGATTGACTGAATTTCTATTATGCCAGCCATATTATATATAAATATATATATATTAAAGCAATAGGATTTGTTTTGTTACGTTATCACTCATGGAGCTCTCCTTTTAAAAAAATACCTAAGAAAAAAATATAGCCTTTTGCTTTGATGTGGCCCACTTACCTCTCCAGGTTTATCTCATCTCATCACATGCAATTCACATTCAAATAATTTTTTCATCTTTATCCTTTCTTAACCCCTCTCGTACCTAAATCTTCTCTTTCCATAATACTCCTTTACATTAATACTTGTATTCCCCAACCCCCTCTTACATGAGTTTTAATCTAAGTAATAGCAAACCACATCCTATCCAACGGTAAACATTATTTTGATTCATAACTTAATTCGTTAGAGTGTTAAACACATGATATTCTGATCATTAAAACTATAATAGGTAGACCGTAAACTGATTAATTACATTAGGATTGAATGGTTTTTCAATTTTGAGAATTTTAATAGGTAGACTGTTTAATGCAAGTTTTCCTCTCCTTAGAGAGGAGGAAAAGTTGAAAATGCGACTTCAGAGGCAATGGTAAAGCTGCAGAGTGACCATTAATCTACATATCTACAAATGCAATTTTTCCTCCGCTTAGAGAGGAGGAAAAGTTGCAAATGCCCATACAAACTTCTAATAGCAGCGGTAAAGCTGCATGAATGCCCATACAAACTTCTAATAGCAGCGGTAAAGTTACATGAATGCCATACAAACCGTTTCATTATATAGAATGTTACTGAAACATCTCCAATGAAAATTATTGGCACTATTACTTATTATCTATAAATTTGAAATACTACTCCTAATATTTAGGTGACATGAGTAGGCAATATTACTCATAATATTAGGCACAGGTAATGGAAAATTGTTGGGAACGGCCACGGCAATCTAGATTATAGTGTGATGTTTGGTCCAGATCTATTTATCGTGTGATTGAGTGAATTTCTATTATGTGGGCCATCAATCATATGATTAGAAACAATGCGTGATAAAGATAGAGATTATTTATGAAAATTTTTAGGAGACATGATAAGGTGGGCCATCAATCATATGATTAAAAATAATAGGTCTGATAAGGACAAAAATAGATTAGTTAAGAGAAATTTTAGGAGATACGATAATGATGAAGTGTAAGAAGGATATAATTAGAAATTACATGTGTTATAGGGATGGGAAGAGATTATTTAAGAGAAATTATAGGAGACATGATATAGAAGAGATGGGTGTGCCATATATCACCGTGAAACCCCAAGAGAAAGCGCCACGTGTCACTCTCCTATGAAAAAGGCTGCTGCTTTAATATATATATATAATTATTAGTTCTCTACACAATATATTTCATTACCACAAGTGGTAATGAGATTGTTACAAGTTGTTATATTTTGTTAATAATATAAAATAAAAAAGAAGCTCGAACCCAACTCGATCCGTACCTATCATGGGGTGAGTTTGGTATCATAAGCTCTAAACCCATCATGGTTTTGGTCGGGTATGAGGCAGATCATGCGCTAGTTAGGTGAGGTACAGGCCAGCCTAAATCCAAACCCGACCAGACCTCTTGCCATCCCTATTTTAGGTTAAGCTTGGATTTGGGTTGAGCCTATGCGTGTTACCCTGCCAAAGTGCTTGACTCAACCCCAAACCATACCAACCCAATCCATCCCATCCATATATAATTAGTTAGGCATATGTGGAAGCTGGAACTTGGGCCAGGAGAAGAAAGAGCCCTCACATCCTGAGTCCTAACCCATTTGAAAACAGAAGTTAAGCTTGGTTTTGTCAAGCTCGAGCCTGGACTTCAATGTAAATCTCAATTTGTGTGCAAGTACTCAAATTATATCGGTTGTTGTGAGGTCCACCTGCTGGCCCACTTCGTGATTTGAAGATCTGCCTGAGCCCCTCCTATGTATAAAAGAATTGTCCCATCCGATCATCCTAACCCTATGATATGAGAACATTCATATGGATTTACAACTGATCCAACACTAGGCCATTTGCATGGGTACAATCCCATGGGGAGCCACTGTGGGTGCTCACAATGCATGAGGTGCTAGAAAATTCCTGGGGAGTTTCTTTTTCGAAAAGCTCTCTTCCCAGTTGGGCCCATTATAGTGTATGAAAGCCATAGAATGCCACTGGATAGAATAATCTAGATGAAATCTACCTATTGAAAAACTTACTCCACTATGTTATACTAATCTCTTGATCTATGGCCACAGATTTTGATGGTTTTAGAGCAATCACTCTCTTATAGTGGTAAGTAAAAGTCAGATGAGTGTCAAATTTGGCCTTTATTCCACTTCACGAGGGGTAGTATTTTTGAAATAATTGGATTGGCTTAAGGTGGGCTACACACCCTAAAACCATAGGAGAACAAAACGGAGAGTTTTGAAAATGGAGAGCTTTTGAGAATTCCCCCCTCTCTCTCTCTATACACACACACACACACACAATATAGGGCAAGACTCTCCTAAGCTCAAGCTTATGATAAGATTCCATAAGCTCACGCTTGTGGGGCCCACCCTTGATCCATCTAAATGAACCAAACACACGACCCCCCAAAATTGCACATGTCCACCAACTTTCGGTCAAATTTGAATTTACTAGACCGTTGGATTGATTATGTACCTATCTGTATGGAATATTAACCATTAAATTTTTTTGACTTAAATGGAGATGATAGAAATTACAGTTGGAGCTGATTTTTTTGTAGAGAGGAGGGTCCTAGGGAGTCCTTCAAATCCCTCTCATCTCCATCCCCATCCCTATGTGGGACCCCTGGTAGGCCCTACTACACACTTGAGCTTACCTTATCCTAAGCTTGAGCTTATATGTATACACACACGGTAAGGCTCTCCTAAGCTCAAGCTTAGGATAAAACTCTGTAAGCTAACGATTATGGGTCCCACCCTTGGTCTATTCAAATGGACCAAACACACGACTCCCTTGAATTGCACTTGTCCATCAACTTTCGGTCAGATCTGAATTTACTGGATCGTTGGATCGACTGTGTACCGATCCAAATGTATTATTAACCATTAAACTTTTGGAGCCCAGATGAAGATGATAGAAATCACAGTTGAAGTTGATTTTTTGCAGAGGAAGGGTCCTAGGGAGTCCTTGAAATCCCCCTAATCTCCATCCCCATGTGGATCCCCAAGTGTGCCCCCCCCCCTCCTCACACACTTGAGCTTACCTTATCATAAGCTTGAGCTTAGGAGAGCTGCCCCCTATATATATGTATATGTGCGCGCGTGCGTGTATGGGTGATATTCAGGTAGGAATTGTTCCCACATATTATGTGAGAAGTGACTTTACAGCCTTTGGATCGTCAAAGTGGATCCAATGGCTGCCTTCATTCTCATTTAACGTATGATTTTGACGAGGGTTGCCCAACCTTTTCTTTTCCCCTCTTTCAACAATACTCCTCTCCATCTCTCTAGGACCGTGCTTCGTCCCCTCTCCATCTCCATCTCTCTATCATTGTTCTTTGTAGCAGCATCATCAAAATCGCCAAAAGCTTGAGTCATGCTGTCCTCTCCTCCAGAACGACGAGTTCTCCATCTCCATCACCGATTGAGGATCTCCATCCAAATCTTGGCCTAAGAAACATAGAAGATAAAAGGGAAGGGGAGAAGGTTTGAGCCTGAGAAAGAAACAGAGAGAAACAAATAAGCAGCGGACTCACAGATCATCTGCATCGCCTCCAAAACCCCTCCCCCTCTTGGCCGACCCAACGGGGAAGGAAGGTCATGTTTCTCTTTTTTCTTTAATTTTTTTTTTATGTAAAAAGAGCCCTTTCATGATCTTTTGAATCCATTCATCGATGATTTTCAAACCTTTGTCTAGTTCAACTCCTTGTTTGGCGTTAAGTGGACTAAAGTTTTAAGAGTCTAAGCATTACCTTTGCAACAATTGAAAGGCTAGCAGGGATCTTCAAATTCCCACGCTCTTGCATCATTTTCAGTTGCAAGTGGAAAATGAAATAAATAACAACTTTGTGGTATTTAAGCCAAAGATGCAGTTCTGCATCCCAAATCAGAATATAAGTAAGGATGTAAGAACTGGCCCATGGAGACAGGACAAGATTTTCTGTCTCCAATCCCAGCCCATAGACATCAAATTTATATTGGAAATTTGAATGCTCAAATGAGTTGAACTACTATACAGCTATACATCAATGAAAATTAGAATTCTAGCACATAGTTAGCTCCTCCCTTCTAATGGAGGATTAGCCTCCATAAATTGTCAAGTATAAACAACTGTATTTATGGGTTTGATTTTGTTACAATTTAAATGATTCGGCAGCCACTTTGTTGCTTCCTCTTCATGAATTAGTATTCAGGGGCATGTTTGATATGTAGTATTTGCCCTAATGGATGATAAAGAACCATCTCATGATCCACATCTCGATTTATAACTTTGGCTTCTGATCCATTTGCAGTCTCTGATGCCCTCGCAGCTCCCAGCCCCATCTAAGGCACCAAACTCATCACAACCGATCGCATGTGAAGTCACCGGCAGCCAAGTAGGTTACTATCTCTTTTTCTCTATGTCTCTCCCATCTCAACATCTCTATCCATAGAAAAAATAATATATATTTTGCTAAAACTTGCAATTAATTGCTTTCCTATTTCTTTTTTAATTTTGTTTTGTATGTATTGTCGTGGTGTGCTGCTCATATCGAGTTTAAAACATACAAAAGATTGACGATGTAGCATCTTTACCAATTAAAACATTTGTGCCACAAGTTGATGAGGAGGAATCACCAAGAGTAGGTCCAGTTTGAAAATATAGAGGATGCTTACAATGCTTACAACACTTATGTGAAAGTAGCGGGTTTTAGCATTAGACGAAGTTTGGAGACGAGGGTCAATAACCAAGTAGTGAGAAAAAAATTGTGTATTCTAAAGAAGGATTTGGTGGTGAAAGACAGACCTTAAATACACAGGAGAATTGTGGTGCATATCTTCAGCTAAAAAAAAAATTAAGGGGGGGGGGGGGGGGGGGGGGGGGGGAGGGGAGGGGGTGGATTGTATATAAAATTATTGTGGAACATTCTCACCTATTAAGTACCCTTAGAAAGACCCACATGCTATGGTCACACCGTTGGATTGACGCCCCAAAAAAAAATAAAATTGATAGATACTTATGGGGTTGCTAATATCAGATCAAATAAACAAATGAGGATTTTAGTATTGCAGGTTGGTAAGAGAGATAAAGTTGGTTTCACAGAAACAAACTTTCAGAATCATATTAGAGAAAAAAATGAGGAAACAAAGGACAATGATGGTGAAATATTTTACAAACACTTTAGACAATGGAAGGAGAGAGATTCAAGGAATGCTTTTCCTATTGAGAAAGATGATGAGGACCACATAAAACATGTGTTTTGGGCTGAATATTATTTCAGAAGTCATATTAGGAGTTCGGTGGTGTTGTCTCTTTTGATACAACATGCAATACAAACAGATATGGTCTCATTTTTGGCGCATTCATTGGAATTAATCATCATGATCAGTCCATACTATTTGGATGCTGCCTAATCTCAAATGAGAGTTTTGATACATTTGTTTGGGTTTTCAATAAATGGCTTGAAGCAATGCCGGGATACCCACCAAAGTCCATCTTGATAGATCAGGACCCCACAATGACAAAAGTCATTGGGTTTATTCTTCCAACTACGAGCCACCGTTACTGTTTGTGGCACATCATGGAAAATTTACAGAAGAATTTAGGTGAAGTTGCGATACATAAGAACGACTTGATCCCAACTATTAAAAAAATCGCATTCAATTCTTTGACAACCGAAGAATTTGATTAAGGTTGGTAGAATATGTTGATAAAAGGGGACGTCGCAAACAATGATTGGTTGAATGGAATGTACGATATTCGTCATATGTGGGTACCTATTTATATGAGATGTCTTCTTTTTGGTGGGATGTTTACAACTGGAAGAAGTGAAAGTATCAATGCCTTTTTAAGCAATATGTGACACAAAAGAATGGTCTGTATGGTTTTATGTTTCGATTTAAGCAAGGGATTAGAACCCAAAAATACCGTCAATTGAAGGCAGTTCAAGACACTTCTAAAGGAAGACCAAAACTGATGACAGACTTGGCAATGGATAGGCAAATGTCACAAATATATACAAAGAAGATGTTCTAAAAGTTCCAAGATTAGTTCATGTACATAACGTTCGGCATTGTTGAGATTGGAAACGATGATATGGAATAAAGAATTTATAATGTTTCATCATTCAAAGATAACAATGAAATTGAAAGGGTCGTCATTTTCAAAAAGGATGAAAAAGAAGCAAAATGTTCTTGTCAACTATTTGAATTCAAAGGCATTCCATTTGGACACATCATCTAAGAGAAAATATACACACTGCCTGAACAATACATTTTGAAAAGATGGACAAGGCATGCGAGGGTAGATGATGATTCTGACAAAAGTATGTGCTTTGTGTTTGACGGGTCATTGCTAGCACGACATGGAGATTTATCAGATGATGCTTCAAATATCTTGATGAAGTGTCATTGTCTAAGGAAGCATATCACCATATCACCATGGAAAATCAGTTCTATAAGACCTTAAAAAAAGCATTTGCGAGATAAATGAAAAGGCAGTGATGGTAGAAGATGATCCTAAGAGAAAAAATAAAAGTGCAAGGCCTGCACAGAGATATCTTCTACCGAAGCATGCAATTATAGAGGGTTTTCCAAAGAGATTGAAGTCCTCTAAGTAAAAAGCAAGGAAGAAAGATCGACTTTACCACAGATGTGGCAAGCGTGGGGTTGCACATGACAAACGCAATTGTCCTGGGCTTGATAAGAGGTATCATTCCATTGAATTTTTCCAACCAATGCATTTTTTTTAATTTGATATACATTGATATGCTTTGTTTAATATGTTTAGCATGTACTTATTTTAGTATTGTAGAGAACAACAATGAGCCCTTCAATGAAAATGAGGCATCAGAGAGATCTTCTGAGGACGAGACATTAACACAATTAGTAGGTATACATTTTTCCCTTCTTATTAATTAGTCCATGTTTGATGGCAAGTTGTATTGATGCTCATGTTGGAACTTATGATATCTGAAGGTGTTTTAGGCTATCAAGTTATATTTTTTGGTGCAATTGGTTCATCTTAGTTGTATTGTTTGGTGGTAGAAAGAAGGATGTATTTTGTTGGGGATGGAACAGTCTTCCCTTTGTGTTAAACTTTCATTGTAATTTGGTATGTGTTATTCTCATTTTGAGGTATAGAAGATGTTGGATGTTGAATTCATGTGAGTGAAAATGTATCAAGTGGAGTTTGCACTTTTGAAATTGAATTGAAATTGAATGAACAAATGGATGTTACAGTAATTAAATTGAAAGGAATGAATAATTGGCTAAATTGAATTTTCTTTTCTTTGACATTCTACTGATAATTATTGAAAATGAATGAATGGATGAGTGGATATTGATGTTGAATGGATGATTATATAGGTTTAAAACAAGTGAAGTTTTGATGTGTTTGATCAATGAATCTTATTTGGCCGAGGCCATGCAGGTTTCAATTTATGGGTTATTGAATTGAAAATGAATGGATGGATTAGAATATTTACATGTTAGAGGTTACAGAAAATGAATGGATGGATCATGGATGGATTGGAATATTTACATGTTAGAGGAATTCTGGGCAGAAGTGAGCACAATTGGGAGAATCAATCACATGAATCTAGTGAGGATGTGGGGATATTGTGTAGAAGTCAAAAATAGGCTCCTAGTCTTAGAGTTCATTGAAGGCGGCTCACTAGAAACTCACCTGTTCAGCTATGAAGGTACTAAACCAGCTAATGCACTTGGATGGCTTGAGATGTTTAAAATCGCAGTAGGTATGGCAAAGGGTCTGGCCTATCTTCACCATGAGTGTCTAGAGTGGGTTGTTCATTGCAATGTGAAGCCATAAAACATACTTTTGGATAAAGATTTTTAACCCAAGACAACAGATTTTGGACTAGCAAAATGGTCACAGAGAGGAGGGCTAGGTTCTAACTTTTCAAGGATCAGAGGGACCAAAGGCTACATTGTGCCTGAGTGGACTTTGAATTTGGTTATGTAATGTAACTTTTATTAGCTACAGTATTTGACAAGTCCTGTTGCTCTCCTTTATCAGTCTTTTTGAAGAATCCCTTCTCTCTGATATGCTTTCCCAGTCTCTCTCTACAATCAATCCCTTCCTTATTCTATAATCAGTATTGACAATTGACTCTGATGATACTGATAAAAAGAAAACAATTGGCTCCCTAACAATCGTGATGAGATGACTCATATTCTACACAAGCAAACAATTTGAGATCACCTGACTTAATATACCATTAAAGGCCCATTACAGCAAAGTATTCATGCTTGATCAAAATATAACATCAAAATCCACTGTCATTAAAATCACCTGAAAGTTTTTGCAAGCTACCAGAATGGATTACTAGTTCTAATTTAACGAATCAACACGTAGTGGAAATAACCAATCAGACAATATAGAACTAGCTATCTACCAATCACACATCACAAGAAGGCATACATGATATTTATCGTGGAAATCGTATCTAGGGAGAAAAACTGCAAACCATAAATCAAGAACGCACGAATAGTTACAAGATATACTCTCAGCTCATTTCCCTCTGTCTGTACCTTGACTTAAGAATTGTAGTTGTTCTTGCAAATAATCCACTAACACAACATCCACCATGCCCCGTTCTCCTTACTTGATTTCCTCGCACATTGTCAGTCAAGATGAACTATATTCTACAAGAAAGGTAGAAGCAGCAACAACCTTCTAGAGCAGCTTTCCACGCCAAGATATCATTGACTTAAATTAATGAGAGGTGTGTTCTAGGGGTGAGAGCAATACCCTATATATAGCTCCAAATTCGTGCCTTAGACTTAGTGCACAAGTAGGGCTCAAAGTGAGAAACAAAGTCACAAAAGGAAATAACTTCGTAGCAGTTTTGGAAACTTTCTCGAAATTCCGCGCCTATCTAATTGATCGGACAGTGCATCCGATCGATCGAACCACCCAAATAACTGGGGTACTTCTACTGTTTGATCGATCGGACAGAGGCTCCGATCGATCGGGCCTGGGGGATTTCGCCCGGTCTTCTCTTTTCTTCTATTCTTCGCTTCAGCTTTTCCGGTGACACAACCACAGTCTATTCTAAAATAAAATAAAAAATACAACTCAATGGACCTAGAGTTTTGTCCAACCCATGAATTAGCCAACATAAAAATACTAACATCACCCCAAAAAACATTCATGATGTTTCAAAATATACATCACACATTTTTCATCATGCATATCACAATTACAAGACAACTGACAAACACCACTACAGAAAGAAATTTAATTTGTTTGATTTTTCCTTTCTTCAATCGCATGTCTCATCTCTTCAACTGCAACACATATGTTTTCATTCAGTTTCTCCATTGTCTTCTTCATATCCTTGATAAATACTGCTACATTCTTCTCATAGTCAACTTCATCTTTCCATACGAATCTACCACAACCCTTTTCATCTTTCCAATTGGGACATTTCCAAAACTTCCTATTTGGATTAGTCTTTGTATGAGAGGTGAGACAAATCATCTCTCCATATGAGCATTTTGGCACGTAATCACTGGAAACGGAATACGACAATGACATGCTCACGATCTACAAAAAGGAGCAGTCTATGAAACTACAAAAGAAATAAAAATTGTGTACACATGAATGGCTAAACAAAATAGAGGATGAACTAAAAATAATGTAGAGTCTTGCTTGTCAGTTTTAATGTCAACTATATGTAAAAGAACTATTAAAAAAAAAAAAAAAAAACCCAGAGAGGATATGGAGGAAAGAAGCTTCCTTTTTGATTGGAATGGAGGAAACAAAACCATCACTCTTAATGTCAGGTATAGACCAAAAAAAAAAAAAAAAAAAAAAAAAAAAAAAAAAAAAAAAAAGGAAAGAAAAGGAAAGTGAGGAAATAAACGATTTTTTCCGAATGGAATGGAGTAAATGGGTTTTGCAAGACCCATCACCTGTTCATGTCAGGTATATGTAAAAGAACTTAGAAAAAAAAAAGAGGACAGGGAGGAAAGAAAGGGATTTTTCGATTGGAATGGAGGGTAGTTCTTTTTAAAAAACAAGCACCTATTAATGTTAAGTATATGTAAAAGAATTTTAAAAAAAGAAAACAGAGAGGACAAGGAGGAATTTCTCTGACCTTTTTGATTGGAATGGAGGAAAGGGTTTTTTTTTTTTTGCAAAAACCAGTCTCTGTTTCTCAAGTTCAGACCTTCTTCCCTTCCCTTTTATCTTCTCTGTTTCTCAGGCCAAGATATGGATGGAGATCCTCGACCGGTGATGGAGATGGAGAACTCGCTCTTCTGGAGGAGAGAAGAGCGGCCCCACTTCCGGCTAGTGACATGTCCCTGATATGAAATCGTTGGAGGTCTCTTGGTCCGAGGGGAAACTCTCTTCTTTGCGATATAGACACAAATGAGGAGATGGAGATGGCAATAGAGAGGAGAGGCTACTGCCTGAGAACCTGGAGAAGGGAGGGAAAAGCTTTGATCTAATGGAATTGCTGAAAGGGGGAAGAGGAAAGGATCGATCACTCCCTCTAAACCCTAACACATCACAACTCTAGCTCCCGCCCCTTGTCTCAGGTGAGAGTCATCATGACTCAAGCTTCTAGCGATTTTGATGGTGTTGCTACAAAGAACGATGATGGAGAGATGGAGATGGAGAGGAGACGAAGCACAGGCCTGGAGAGATGGAGAGGAGTACTGTCAAAAGGGGGGAAATAAAAAGGTTAGGCGGGTCTCATTAAAATCATCCGTTAAATGAAAATGAAGGCAGTTGTTGGATCCACTTTGATGATCCAACTGCTGTAAAGTCATTTCTTACATAATATGTGAGAACAGTTCCCACCTGAATATTACCCATATATATATATATATATATATATAGGGCAGGGTTCTCCTAAGTTAGAGCTTAGGATAAAATTCCATAAGCTCACTCTTGTGAGGCCCTCCCTTAGTCCATCTAAATGGACAAAACATACGACCCCTTTGAATTACACATGTCCACCAACTTTCAGTCAGACCAGTCTTAAATTTACTGGACTGTTTGATCGATTGTGTACCGATTCGAATGGACTGTTAACCGATAAACTTTTAGGGCCTAGATGAAGTTGATAAAAACCACGGTTGAGCTTGATTTTTTACAAAGAATAGGGTCCTAGGGAGTCTTTGAAATCCCACCATCCCCATGTGGGCCCCTAGGAAGGCCCCACCACACACTTGAGCTTACCTGAGATTATTTTATTCTAAGCTTTGGCTTATAAGAGCTGAGAGAGAGGCCCTAGAAAACTCCTGGGTAGTTTTTTTTGTTTATAAAAAATGCCCCTCCCAGTCTGGCCCACTAAGGTGTATGACAACCATGGAATGCCGTGGGACGAAATAATCTAAATGAGATTTACATATGTGAAGAATTTCAACTCCATTATATTATCCTAACCCCTTGATCCATGACCACAAAGTTTAATGGTTTTAAGGCATCACTTTCTTGTGATTTCAATCCAACAACGAGTAAAAGTTGAATGAGTCTCAAATTTCTGGCTTTGTACCAACTCACAAGGGATGGTATGTGTGAAATGATTTGATAGGCTCAAGGTGGGCAACATGCCTTAAAAACATATGAGAGCAAAAGGAAGAGTTATTAAAATGGGGAGTTTTTGAGAATTCCTCTCTTTCTCTATCTCTATGTATATTACACATGTAGATACACTCGCATATACACCTCACAACAACACCTGGGCATAACCTCTCTTGCTAGTTCCTTTCATTCTACCACGTTCTCTTGTATTTCAAAAAAGTTCAATGAGGTTGCCAGGGGTGGATCTAGGGGGGGTGGGCGGGCGGGAGGGGCCATGGCCCCCCCAAAGATATGAAAATCTCCATTTGGAGAGATCCTCTGGCCCCCCCGCCCCCCCAGGGGTGGATCTAGGGGGGGTGGGTGGGCGGGAGGGGCCATGGCCCCCCCAAAGATATGAAAATCTCCATTTGGAGAGATCCTCTGGCCCCCCCTATCATATGCCCATCCATTAATGGAATGCACCATTTTGTTAGCAATTAGCAAATCTAATCACTGATCCGAGAATTATGCTAACACAATCTAAGCTGATTTTGCCAAAAAAAGAAATGAAAATAGAATGAAGGAAAGGGAAGGAAAGGAATTAAGGAATTAAGGAAAGGCAAGGGAATGAAGGAATTAAGGAAGGAAGGAAGGAAGGAAGGAAGGAAGAAAGAAATGAGTATGAAAAGATCAAAGAAGAGATTTCTGCCCATCTTACATTTGCTTCTGCTTGGAGTATTGGGATCTAAATCACGAGTACCCCTTTATCGTTACCAATTTCATTTTTGAGGTTTTGATGAAAGTTGCAAGTATGTTTCAGAAGAACTGACCCCATCTCTGGAATTTATTTGCTTTAGTAGTTTAGAACTAGTACATATAGTAGTGACCAATGCATCATAGTGATTCTCACTCACTGATGCTCATACATGAAAACCACTCAAAATTACTCGGCCTCCGTACTCTTTTATCAAATAATTTCTAATCCAATCGTAATTGTATACACTGCAGATTAAAAAAACAATTAGTTCCATGTGCCATTTTATTATGATTTTTTGTCATAATAAATCCAAATAGAGGAAAACCTTTTAAATTGATAAAACTGTTGGGGAACGTGCTTTTGAATTGTTTAGATTTCAAATATGGGTCTCAGTCACAAATTTATATATGATGATAATACTAAGTTAGTTGTACCAAAAAAAAACCCCAATGTCCTATTTAAATGAAAATTTTCGAGGATTTGGACTATTTTGAGATGCCTTAAACTTTTCCCATATTACATAAAATTTTAATTCAATTAGAATTTATCTACCATGGATAAATATAAAAAATGTATTTTTCTTATGATTATCCATTTGAGAACAAGTTTGATTGAAGCAGATTCTTCTATGTAGATAAAAAAAAAGTTTTTTTTTCTATATATGGCCCCACCTAAACAAAATTCTTGGTTCCGCCCCTGATTTCAGTGTAGACCATGGATTAGATTAGGGACCAACTACACTGTTAGAATTCAAAGCAGTGGATGATGAATCTGATCCCTGTGGAAGTTGAATTGAGGGCCACTAATCACATATGTTCACGACTGGATATTATTGTCTGGTGTTTGGGTGCAGTTCTTGGACTCTGGTCTCTCAATACTGCTCCTCCATCTGATGGAGAATATAGTTCAACCTGCCTTGCAGCCATGCTAACTTAGATTAGAGGATGGCCTGGGTTTTGGGTTTGGTTCTGATCCATGGTCATCTGGGGCTGGATAGCTTTTTAGTGTATTGAACCTTCAAGTGCAAAGCAAAGATCCCAGCCAATGTAAACAAGACCAATGGTTGCAGCAATTCCTGATCCGGTTCACCAAATGCAACCATACTCAGTCCAGTAATTCTTGGATTAAAATCTCCACCCAAACAAGATCTCTGGTTTGAATCCATATGTGCTACTTAAACCATCAGCACAACCAAACCAGACCCACCTCTGGGCCGATAAATATATGACACAGGCTAAGACAAGCTCCAGCCTGGCCCATCTCTTCAACCCGCCCATTTATTTTATGGGTCAAACTCAACATCGCAGCTTGCTGACCCGCGTAGATTTTGGCACCCTCCTTAGGGGCCATTTTGGATCCAATATCCGTAAGCCATGTCCAGATAACAGTTGAATCTGGGTCCAACAAATGATCCAAAAATGGGTCATCTCCTTTCCCTTTTCCTGATCAAGTTTGAAATCTAGAATACATTGTGGGTATCCACTCAGATTTAGGTGTGGATATTGTAGAGATTTTCTCCTATTGTATTGTACAAAACCAATATCAATTCTCTTTAAATGGAAAGGGAAACGACAAAGCAATCATGGGTGCATACATCATTAAGGGCACTACACATATATTATGGTCCTACAAATAATCTATGTACAAAAAGTTTGCACCCTATGTGCAAAGATTACCAATTAGATGATCTGATGGTGGGACATGAAATGCGACTTCACACTAATAATTTAGGGTCTTCAATGGACCAGCCGACTAGTAGACAAATAAGGAGGCACATTAATGATGGTCCCACATAGATGGTCCCTTGTGTAGAAACTTTAAATCCATTAGATCTAAGAGTTTGACATAAATGGTCAGGCCTGGTCGGGAGAGGTAAACAAAGTCAAATGAAGATGTATTTTGGTTAGTGGGCAATCTACAAGCCCTCTTTGTATCATATGGTCAATGGGCCCACCGTCCACAAACATTGCATGTGTTATAAGATTGGCGCCAAAGTTTATAGCTTGACAGGGCATGGACCAGTTTCTCAGGCCCATCATATACATTAGCCAGGACTAAGCCCATGCTTTCCTAAATTCTCAACTAGATGACTTTGGCCAAGTCCAATATATCAAATAAAAAAGGGCTCATGGCCTCATGCGCCGCAATTGGGCCGGCTATGATATTGTTCAGGCAATGAAAAGACTCAGAATTTGGTGGGGTGAGTTGTGTTTTTTTTTTTTTGTTTGTTTTAACCCAACCAATTTGTTGGGACCCAAGAGCTAGCCCACACACACAAGGGAAGACAGCTTGCACAAGCGGGAAGAAGGCCCACACCCGTGGGAAAGAAGCCCGCATAAGCAAGAAGAAAGCCTATACAAATAGGAAGAGGTGGCGTACCCAGGGTTCGAACCCTGAGAAGCCAAGCCATTTTCAGTAGAGTGAGTTGTAATGGCTGATTGTCCATCTAACATCAATCCATTTTCCATTTTTTTCTCCTTTATACCAAGACATGATCCATGACAGGAGCTATCTAAATGGGACATTCAAACAGAGGCATTAAACTGGACACATTGGTGAGCAGTGACCAGTTCAATTTTCGGTTGAAGAAAGGGACCACACACAATAACAAATTACTCAAACAGAGACTATCAATACGCTGGTCAGATTAATGGATTAAAGAAGTCAAAAGGAGCAATGGAGGGGTGCATGAGAACCATGAAGAATGAACAGTAGGCTAGATGTCAATATCAAAATTGAGAGCCAGTACTCTTCTTTTATTTTATTTTTCCCAATGCCCAGAGCTTATTTACTTGCAAGCATTTTTGGATGTTCTTATTGGAGCATTTTCAGAATTCTAAATTCTATTTCAACAAAGTAGAATTCCAAAATGCTAATGGTAAAAGGCAATTCTGAATTTAGCCAGACAAAAGTGACTTTTCACTTGTCCAGCTCAACAAATTCTCATCACCTAAATGCAATATAAAAAAAGAAAAATTGAATTATGAATTCCCAAGGACAACTTTGTATTTTTGTTGAGAATTCTCAATAAGAGGAGTTCCTGTAAGAGATATTCTCAACCAGAGTTTGTCAATCTACTGATAGCTCAGTTAGGCGACTCACTTCTAATAAGAACGATTTCCGGTGGGGGTCTTGCATGAGTATATGTGTGAACACCCACACCCCAATCCCGCGCCCGCCCCGCGCCTGAAAATATAAAAAATTTAAAGAAAAGGAAAAAGAGGAAAGCCTAGCTTAGCCCATATGCAGCCAGCAGGGGTGCCACAAGGAGTGTGAACCAGGTAGACTAATAAGGACAGAGATAATGACATGGTAAGTTTGATGTGCTTGACGCAGGCATATGTAAAAGTTGACTGGGATTCTTGGAGTAGAGATGCAACTTGGGCAGGCTGGGCCCAGCAAGGTATTGCCTCAGACAAAGCCCATCTGATCAGTCAAAGCCCGATTAATCATGCAAAGCCAATGCCCGAATTAAAAAATCTGGGCCCAATTTTGAGCCTAAGCTCAAGCCTTATGCCCATTGCCCAGGTGATGTGTGTGTGTGTGTGTTTTTTTTTAAGTAGGAGTGTAGGACAGAGAAGAATGAAGAAAGACAGAAATCAAAAGAAGCCACAAACACAAATAAAGAGGAAACAAAGATAACCGGGCGCTGCTTCTGATCCTGATTGAAGCTATTCAAAACATGGACCGGGACATCCACCTTGTAACAAAAGTCCAATACAGAGAAAAAGCTTAGTTCTTCGAGAAAAGTGGGCAGCCTGTCTGTAATGTTTATAGGTGACAGCCATTGACCTACAATTTAAACCAGACACTTCATTAACCCAGCTGGGATGAGAATGTGATCATAAGATAATTTCATCTTCAACCAAATGCAGTACTGAAACATTTCTTAACCACATTGTTACAAAGGATCTGCAACACCATACTGTTTGTGCTGCCAATGCACCGCGGTGTCTTGAACTGGCTGACCGCACCGCCAAGGCCTAGATAATGATCAAGGATCTTCTGAAAGGTTCCTCTTCGAACCACCCGGAGCTCGAGAGGTCCAATTGCATCAACCTTCCTAGAACTGACATAACCTGCATCGATAAAAGACTGATCCAAGCAATTCGTGCACTCGGCCAAGACTTCTTGATCAGGGTCGCCGCTGAGCTCCAAGAAGATAACATAGTGACCCGGGTCAGTCGATGAGTCTCCATGACTGGTGAAGTCGAAAACTTCGAGTTTCTTTTCTGCTAATAGCTTGGATGCGGCTTCGACTGCTAACTGTAAGTCTTTTTCGGTGTTCTTGTCTATGTTGATGGTCAGCAACATACTCCTCCGGCAAACGAATTGCAGCTTTGGGGATGCGTTGTGAAAGCCCATTACCTTCACTACATCTCCTAACCTGTACCTGTATAAGCCTGCAGTTAAAATGGTATTAGAGACTTATTTGAATTTTTGTTGAGCAAACTTTTTATCACAAGCTTCAAAGACCATAACTACGTACAAACTCCCTCTAACGTACTTCATGAAGGAAATGCCTATAATATTTTCATTACAAAGGTTGTCTTGTTTCTAGGACCTCGCAAACAAATTGGAATGGAGGACGAACCAGTGGAGTGGATGGTTTGGTACATCTCAGTTTGATCATCTGGTTCAACCAAACGCAACCATGAAAAATTAAAGAAATAAAAAGTTTACAAACTAATTGAAATAATGAAAGGTCCAACAGGTTTAACTTAAAGCTTTTATAACTTCAAGCTTTTACCCTTTTATTGAACATGACCCCAATTTTTATACAACTGGAGCAGTGAAGATATTGGTTTGTGTTGAATTTGGCTCGGCCCGCCAGTCCAGTCGAGCTTTTGAAAAACTGCTCAGAATGTTGGGTGGCTTTATGATGAACGATCTCACGATGCACAAACACAATCAGACTATCAAGCAATTACACATAGTACAATAAAATTTACGTGATTCAACAAGATTGTCTACATCCACGGAAAATAGTTATCTATTCTTTCTCTACACCCTCTCAATCAAGGATTAGGGTGATACAACATGACATATACATAATGTGATCAAATGACCAAACTGCCATTGAACCCTCGACCTCAGTCTTGGCTAACTCAGACGAGCTGATTCCACTAAACTACAGTACAAGACATGCCCCTAACATAGAACGGTGCATCTGATTGTAGACACAGTGCTTAAGCATGAGAAATAGTTGATAGTTGATGAAATGGTAAAATCTAAAAATGTTTCCAATAAAAATTGGGAGATAGATAAAATATCTATGGAATTTAACAAAGGTCAAACACTTCCGTTTAACATCCGTAGACGGTGGTTCTTAATTCCTACAGCTATGTGTGAGTTACATCATGAGCAACAAGTAAAAAAAAAAAAGAAATGAGCAAGCAAAATTCATTTAAGGAAGGCAAGCATGGAGAGAAGTATGAGCTCTACCACAGTTACCTAAAATGACAATCTACTAGTGTGAAATGTGAGCTTAGTTAGAGATGTTTTGATTTTAAAAAGAAAGCCTAAAAAGAGAGAAAAATGAAGAGAATAGAAAGACAACACCATGCAATTATGTTAAGAATAATACCAAACCAACACACATCATGATCATCATCGAAGCTTATCTAATCAATTTCTGGTGGCTTTGTTTGTTTTACTTTTCCACTCAACTATATTAAACAAGGGTGTGTTGGACCACCCCACAATATACAAACATTTCTTTCCTTTCTACTCCTTGTGTTAGCCTGTAGATTTCCTCTTACGTACATATTCCCAACTCTATCATTTCCAGTTACGTAATAAAACACAATTCAGTCATTGGGAAAAAAAATGAAACATACAGTAAAACTAAATATTTATTTTACTGACCATCCATATTTTTTTTAAAGAGTTTTCATCGCTATTAAAAGTGTTCAACTGTCAGTAGCTGATTATAGCAGTGAACCTGAAGCAAACAAATTAACAAATCAGTGAAGACATTCAAAGTTCCAAGCTAGGGAACCAGGTAACATAAACTTCCTTGTGCAGATACATCCATGTCTGCCACCACAGATAAGTGAGAGAAATCATGGAATGTGTTATTTGTCGTGTGCTTGTGTGTGCTTGATCTCTCTTGGTAGGCCCTAGATCGCAACAGAATGAAACTACCCTAGATCGCAACAGAATGAAACTATGACTGGGAATCAATCTTGCAGATAGTAGGGTAAGATCATGGGATGCCGAGCTCAAAGTCTTCAGCAGTACGCATCTCTCCAATTTTTTAAAAGGGATATGGGACCTCCCCAGTATCTCAGCATGATTGGAACATAACCATTAGTTAAATGCCTCATAAGCAAAATGTGGATCTGTCTTGTTAATTGATTATCGGTTGTGAAGTGTTTTTCTTCCCTTGGCCCACAAGCTCCCGTGGTGAGCTAGTGAAGACTTTAAAAATGGGACCACCTGCCATCTATCATTGTAATATAAAACACATTAGCTTCTTTTGATTTGTAATAGAACCTAGAAGCCAGAACCCAGAACCCAGTCAAAACCTATAAGGCTAAAAAGTCAACAAAAGGGGCTTAGATGGAGATAGAGACAATAACTTGTCTAGCTAGAGCGAGAATGGAGAGTGATGTTGCGCGTTCTAGTAGCAGGTTTCGCTATAGCGAAATTAATGCTCGCTATAGCGAGCCTGGGCGGTGAAGAAGAGTCTGATCCGGACTCTTATGTTAAGTTTGACTCAAACTGCTATTCTGAGTGGATTATGATTAAGAGCCTTATGCATGAACATGAGGCTATTTATTAAGTGTTTCTCTCAACCCTAAAGATACACCACCACTCTCATTAATCTGAGTTAGAGATATCTTTGAGAGAGTTTATTCTCTAGAGCCATTGAGAGATCGTTCTGAAAGGCTACTCTAAAAGGTATTTGCTGCTTCTGCTTTCTTGTAAAAGATAGTTCATCTTGACTGACAAGGTGCGAGGAGATCAAGTAAGGAGAACGGTGCACGGTGGAAGTCGTGTTAGTGGATTTTGTGCAAGAACAACTACAGTCTTTAGGTCGAGGTACAGACTGAGGTAAAGGAGCTGTGAGTATATCTTGTAAACTGTTCGTGAAATCTTGATTTCTAGATCGTGGTTTTTTTCCCTGAAAATGGTTTCTATGTTAAATTTTTGTCTGCCTTTTTGTGGTGATTGCTTGGTAGATTTATTTACTAGTTCTATATTTTGTGATTGGTTACATCCGCTGCATTGATTGGTTAAATTAGAACTAATATCCATTCTAGTGGGTCCCGTAAAATCCTCAACTGGTATCAGAGCGGGTTACACTATTTTATTGTGTTGATTATATTTTTGCTGAGAATGGATATCCATCGTGAAGGCACTTCAACCAATAAGCCTCCTTTGTTGGATGGTAGCAATTATGCTTATTGGAAAGCCAGGATGGTTGCCTTCTTAAAAGTCATAAATCTGAAAGTTTGGAAATCTGCTGTGAATGGCTATTCCTTGCCCACTATTACTACTGATGGGGTAACTGGTTTCAAACTTGAAGATAAGTGGACTAAGGAAGAAGAGTTGGCTGCCACTTGCAACTCTAGAGCTTTGAATACTATTCATAATGGAGTTAGCATGTCTGAGTTTCGTAGAATTTCTACATGTACTACTGCAAAAGAGGCTTGGGATATTCTGCAGACTGTGCATGAAGGGACTGACACTGTCAAACAATCGAAACTTTAGAAATTGTATATAGCATTCGAAACCATAAAGATGGAAGATGATGAAACTTTTCATGAGTTTAATTCGAAGCTGAATGCAATTGTGAATGACACCTTAACTTTGGGAGAGCCAGTTCCTGAAAATAGAATTGTGAAAAAGATTTTGCGGTCTCTTCCAGAAGGGTTTGATGCAAAGGTTGTAGCTATAGATGAAAATAAAAATCTGAATACACTCAAAGTTGATTTTGCGGTCTCTTCCAAAAAGGTTTGATGCAAAGGTTGTGGCTATAGAGGAAAATAAAAATCTGAACACACTCAAAGTTGATGAGTTAATTGGCAACCTTCAAACTTTTGAAGCAAACCTTAGGTCTCATGGGAAGACACACTCTAAAGGTATTGCTTTGAAAGCGTCCAAGGGATCATACAAAAAGGCTGCAAGTGATTCAGATTCCGAGGAAATTGATCCCCAAGTTGCTGTACAATTTGTGAAGGAATTCAAACTTTTTATGAAGGGGCAGGAAACCAATGTGAGGATCCCTAGAATTTCTGGAAAGAAGATATCTTTTAAAGGGATTCAATGCTATGAATGTCAAGGCTATGGACACATTGCTAATTACTGCGGAAACAAAAAATCTAAAAAGAAGGATTTGAATACTACTTGGGAAGATGAAACTTCTGATGAGAATGATGAAACTCCTGAGTCTGATAAGCCTGACATTGGCAAGGGAAAGTTTATTGCTTTTATGGCAACTTCTGGTTCTGCTACTTCCAATGTTTCTTCCGAAGCTGAGACCGATCAAGATTCTGAGTTAGATGAAGAACCAGATTGGAAAGCTGAATATGAAACACTTTTCAAGAAAACTATGAAGATGGTTAAAATGAATGAAAAAGTTGCTATCAACTGGAAAGTGTCTAAAGAGGAGAATTCCTCCTTGAAAGCTGACCTTGCAAAAGCACTTGCAAAAGTACAAAAATTGGAGGATGAAAAAGCTAAGTTGGCTGACAAATTGATTGCAGAATCACAAAAGTGTGACATACTTGATTTTGACATGAAGACTTTGAAATCAGAAAATTCTGACCTGAATGAAAGACTCAAGATGGTTCTATAGGAGTTAAATACCGCTAAAGCTTCATTGAATAGGACGAACACTAGATCGAAAACATTAGATGACATCCTGTGTAGTCAAAAGGCACACACTGACAAGCATGGCATTGGCTATGCTGACAAAGCATCAACTTCGAATGCCAAAGGTAAAAATTGTTTTGTTAAAAATTCAGTTATTACTAATCCGGTTGTTAGTGTTGCAAAGCAAACTCCAAAGAAGCAAAATGTGTCTCGTCTTGAACGAATTCCCACATACCATCATTGTGGAATTAAAGGACATATTCGACCCCATTGCAATAAGTTGCGAAGTTTACCGAATCAAAAGCAATAAAAAACGCAGAAGGCTGAGCTAAAAAAGAAGAATACGAAAGCTGTCTGGGTCAAGAAAGAAGTCCTCTCTTCTGTATTCGTACACATTATGCTGAAAATTTTCAATTCACAAGTGTGTGTGCCTAAGCTTCATCACCCTTGATCTGCAAGATCGAGCCCCCACCCCAGTGCTGATACGAAGATCATATTGAGGGGGAGTCAATATTGAGGGGGAGCTACTGCATCCGGATTGACAAGAGCTGCATGATGATATTTGTTTGTCAATTGTGAACAACTGCAAGGGGAGAAGAATGGAGCTCGTAGGAGCTTTACAAGCCAAGGCAATTCAAGAGCTACATGTTCAAGCAAAGGCTATACAAGATCTACAGTGCCGATTTCTTTTATTTTAAAATTCAATGTATTTTGGGTTTTATTTTTGGGTAGATCAAATTGTATTTTTCTAGGGGATTTTGTCCAAGAATTGCCAAAAGGGGGAGATTGCAAGGCTAAAAAGTCAACAAAAGGGGCTGAGATGAAGATAGAGACAGTAACTTGTCTCGCTAAAGTAATACTTTTTCTCGCTAAAGCGAGAATGGAGAGTGATGTTGCGCATTCCAATAGCAGGTCTTGCTATAGCGAGCCTAGGCGGTGAAGAAGAGTCTGATCCGGACTCTTATGTGAAGTTTGACTCAAACTGCTATTCTGAGTGAATTATGATTAAGAGCCTTATGCACGAACATGAGGCTATTTATTGGGTGTTTCTCTCAACCCTAAAGATACACCACCACTCTCATTAATCTGAGTTAGAGATATCTTTGAGAGAGTTTATTTTCTAGAGCCATTGAGAGATCGTTTTGAAAGGCTGCTGTAGAAGGTATTTGCTGCTTCTGCTTTCTTGTAAAAGATAGTTCATCTTGACTGACAAGGTGCGAGGAGATCAAGTAAGGAGAACGGTGCACGGTGGAAGTCGTGTTAATGGATTCTGTGCAAGAACAACTACAGTCCTTAGGTCGAGGTACATACTGAGGTAAAGGAGCTGTTAGTATATCTTGTAAACTGTTCGTGAAATCTTGATTTCTAGATCGTGGTTTTTCTCCCTGAAAAGGGTTTCCACGTTAAATTTGTGTCTGCCTTCTTGTGGTGATTGCTTGGTAGATTTATTTGCTAGTTCTATATTTTGTGATTGGTTACATCCGCTGCATTGATTGGTTAAATTAAAACTAATATCCATTCTAGTGGGTCCTGTAAAATCCTCAAACCTCCCACTGTTTTTCGATTTGCGTAATAGTTTGTCCTTTTGATATTCCTTTATCACAACCCTCTATTTGATATAAAACAAAGAAACCAACAAATGGTGATACAACCCAAGAGCACCTCATACTAGTACTAGATCACCACCATGTGGGCCTCTGCCCAATGATGCTGGATTTCATGTCGGTATTTCACTTAATCTTTTATTATATAGCACAAACTTTCAACGTTAGTACATTATTTCGGGCAGGGCTCAAATGCAGTCATTGTGTGGTGCAGCACCCCATTTTCAATGATTGGTGGGACCTAGCTTTTTAAAATCCGAGCAGGTAGCTCCAGGACCCATAATATTCATTGTATCTAAGTTTTTAAAGAAACTTCTAGTGGGCCAACCATTAGATTGATCCCTCCATTTCTGTCCCAACAAGGGAAAAGTGAGGCAAGTTAATCATTTGTTTTAGCTAGAGTCTAATCTAATGGTGGCCACCTTACATATTTCAATAATAACTTATAGGTTGATCATTATAAAGGGTCTTAGGGCTGATGACCAAATCAGATTTTGAAAGGGTCCCACCATGCATTGAAGATGAGGCGCTGCACCATACCACACAAATAAAAAGGATGCAACTTGTTTTGTTTAAGCATCCAAATAGTTATTTTTTTGCTAAATGGTTTTGGGGTTACCAAATTATTTATTTATAAGCAGTAACGGTCATAAATGAAGAAGTGTAAAAATTATTCCGACGAATATTCATAGTATTGTTGAGGTGGTCTACAGAAATTAATAGAGGAACTGGAAAGAGGTAAGGGAGGCTAAATTATTGGTGTACCCCAGAACAGGGATAATGACAAAATTGCCTTTCAGACTAGAAATATGTATGACTTTTTCTCCAACCATAACTAGAAAGTTGCATGACTTTTCTCCAACTTTCTTTCTTACTTTCTGCATAGGAGTTCCAAAGACTATTTTCATCATTCATTAAAGTCAAGGGGAAGTAATTTGTTTCTTGGAACTCAATGATAGTTTAATTCTTCTTCTTTTTTTTGCCGAATACAGAAAACTGCAATTTCATACTGCGATATTCTTTATCTTGCATACTTTCAACTAATCAAAAACTCCAAGTTACAAGGATGTCCAAGTCATCCAACTTGGAAAAAGAACTAACGTTTTCTAATGTCAATGTCAATATACGTATGAAAAACAAAGGAAATAAGACTTTAGTGTAAGAAGGATACTAAAAGAATAGTTTTTTGCTTCCTTGGATTTCAAACGAGGCAAAAGACAGGATAAACATGTCAAACGATCAACAAACGATAATATACTATACCTTCAAAATGGTAGGCAATAAACAAATATTAAACAAGCTTTCGATAAACTAAGGACAAGGCAACATAACTTCCATTTTCTTATTAAAAGAGTAAGGTGCAAGAAATTCTTTTGGGAAAGATAGTCATTGGGTGATGGCAGGGAGATATCTTTCTTCAAGTAAAGTAGTATAATAGTTCATCAATATCTGTTAAGCTTTATAAATTGTGAGACTTTATAATTGAGCTCCCAGGGTCTGTTTGGAAGAGTCGTGAAGGCAAAGAGAATGGGGGTCGAGAAAACTGTCTAAAGTACAAGTTTGATTTGTAAGGCAGTATTCTCACCCGTTTTCACCAAAGCAGTCATGGTCTAGACTCTAGAGTTTGTTGGTATTACTATGACCCAACTGCCACGTTGAAGTGAAAATGAAGATAAATACTAAGAAGTAAAAAGTATAGGAATTCTCACCAGCGAAATTTGTGACGATGACTTCATACTCTTCACCAACTTTCACTTCTGTCAGACCAACAGGCTCTGATTCCATGTATGCAACAGTAGATGAAGTCCTCTCAAGTACCTCCTCATCAAGTTTCTCCCTGAGAGGGACAAACTCAAAGTATCCAATATCAGGAAGCACAACATAAGTCACCAACTCCGGCCGCAACCTGGGATACACATTCACACCAATCCATCCTTCAGAAGAACCATAATCAGCACTCAACAATGGCAAGCCACCTGCATAGTGCCTCAATTTCTTGAGATAAGGCTCCATCGACCCCGTCATAATACCATAAACATACTTTGCATTGGGCCAAAGCTCTGGAATTACTCCATACCAGTTAGTCAACCCTGAGCATTTCCTGTATATAGAATTTGCAAGTTCTGGGTTGGGCTTGAGGAGCTTAGAAACAGCTGCGCGGATAGATGGGATTGTAATAATGCTTGAAAGGACCCCTTCTCTTATATCAGTACAAATCTCTTCCCACACCTGTTCGAAGGTCTGGAACGCGCGAACGATGGTGTGTGCGAAAGTGGATGATATGAAGTGCACTTCATCACGGTAGATGAGGCCACACAAGAGGTGGCAGTATAAGGACTGGTGAAAATCGGTACCGAATATCACTTCATCAGGGCTACAACATTGGGACTGAATGTCCTTCATTGTGTTCTTGAACTGTTCGCTGCGGTACACATTTGTGGTCGCAGTGCTAGCTGTGAGGTCCCCTTTTGTTTTGAATTGCTTGCTGCCAAAGATGAATTGCAGCGCCTTTCCATTCTCAAGAGGGAATTCTCTGCCACAGAATCAACAGTACAAACTATCCCAGTAGGAAATCTCCATGTAACCAACAATGGAACTCAACTATAAGTAACCAGATATTCAAATCATGGATAGATTATCAATCAGATCCCTGGTTTACTATTGATTCAATCTACTTGACCAATGTTGTTATCGATACAGTTAAATTACAATTGGATGGAATAAATGAAGATTGAAGCGATGGATTTAAATGATAATCTATCCAGGATTTTGGATATAGAGTCTGTTAAGAACAGATGCATGGCTGTATTGAGATCAGTGGAAAAACATGTGGTTAATATATTGCACTGAGATATCATCTAACAGTAGATTCCAATTTCCAACTTTTGAAATCCTGTAGCGTATGTGATAATTTTTTTTTTTCCTGTAGCGTATGTAAAAGATAATTAAAACAAATAAATAAAGAAATAAAATCAAAGCACTAAATCAAACCATAGAAGCAGCAAATACAAGAAGAACCCACGATTCATAAAATGACATGCAATAAAAAATCAAGCTCAGATGAATCACCTGTTCCTGAAAGCGAATGATGTGCGAAAAATCTGCATTGTGTTCTTCACCAACTCTTCATTGAAAGGGAGGAACTTGGGTCTTCCTTGAGTAGTCCCAGAGCTGCAAAATAAAAAAAATTCCATAAAGGTTTCACATAAAACCAATTCAAAGAAGAACAGAGAGAAATCAATCAATACCTTAAAGATATGGAGGTGATGGGTTTCCCAGTGAGGATTGGAGAGTCATCCCCATCTGCAATTCGTTGAATATAAGGCTCCAAATCCTTGTGGGTCGAGAGAGGAACATATGATTTGAAGCTCTCTGTGTCTGTTCTTCCATTGAGGCCAAGTCTCTGCAAGTACTCGGCATCACCATTTTCTTCTAGAATCCTTCGAAGGGTCTCTATTTGAACCCTCCCTGCATCTTTGGTGCTCGTCTCGAATTCGTCAACCACTCTCTGATGCTTGAATTCTCCCATTTTCTCTAACTTTCCTCTTACTAGATCCTAAGAAGGAGAATTTCCAAGAAAGAAAGAAGCTCTAGATACTACGGGTGAGAAAAGACCGAGAAAAGACTATTCATGGAAAACCCAGAAAGCTAAAGCTGGACGCACGAAAAGCCACACGAATTGAAAGGGATTTTGCCGGATAGAGAGGACAAATTAAAGATGCGCAGTCGAAATGCAAGCAATTTACTTGATCCAAACTTCTAGGAAAGCGCAGAGCTTTACACACAAGAAGCCCACAGATACCAAGAAAGGGGCATCAGAACGAAAGAAACGACTTTTCGTGGGAAACCCACGAACTCAAATCTGACCTTTCATTCATAGAAGGACGGAAAGCAACGGAATTGAAACGGACAAAACGAAAAAGAAGACGACTTTGGAAGCAAGAACGAAGCTTAAAAAGCTGGAGAAAGATATCAGAAACAAAGAAACTACTTTCCACGGAAAAACCCATCAACTAAAAAGCTGAGATTTAGACATAGGAGCCGAGAACCAACAGAGCTGAAAGAGAATAGCCGGGAAAGTCGATTCAAAGACAACAAAGCAAGAAGTTTTAATCACACAGAGACGAAAACATCAAAAGAAATCATAGAAACTACTTTCCATGGAAAACCCCACAAGGATTAAAAGCTGGTTATTTGGGAAAAGTAAGAAATTTGAGAGAGAGAGAGAGAGAGAGAGAGAGAGAGAGAGAGCTGTAGCTGGAAGAAGCTGGGTAGAGTGGGGCATTTATAGAGGCGGGAATGCCACGTTTGAGCAGTTTCTGGAGAGACGAATCTGGGCCGTTCGTTTGGTACTGCGACACCAATGGCGACGAGATCACGGTCCTTGATACGCTCTTCAGATGCGTCAAAATTATAAAATCAAACAGATGCATGAATCTCTTACAAAAAAAAACAGATGCATGAATGAGAGAGAGAGAGAGAGCGAGCGAGCGAGCGAGCGAGAGAGCGAGCTGAGTATGGGTGTAAAGTGGGCCCAGCCGGAGTCGGGTTGTAAAGTGGGCCGTGCCAGTACTTTCAGGCCTGCCCAGCAGTGCGCTGCTCGCCCGTGCCGTGCCGAGGTTGGCAAGGGGTCGGCCCAGCACAATACATTATTAATTCATTAACGATGTGACCGTATCCGAAGGAAGAGTGCTCCTAATAAGACCCCAAACGACCTTCTTGTTTCCTTCCTAAGGTTGGGGAGGGCCCATATGGGGCAGAGGGTATGGTGTTTCAAATCTATCCATTTGGGTAGAATATTTCATATAAAGTTGTTTTAAATAAGTTTTAATCATAGAAACATCATTTATATTAGTTCGATTCATATTGTTATTTATAGCATTAAGTTAAGTTTCTACACTTACTAATTCCAACCTAGGGTCTAACGCAACAGCTAAACAAAATGTTAATGGAGCATTTTTCAATATTGTGAAAATTTCACCTCCATTATTGCTTCACCATACTTTTGAAAACCAATTCATCTCTATATTTTTAAAAAGCAATGTTAATTTCATAAAAATGGTTCAAAGCTTAAGTTGATGTGGGATGATATACCAAAAAAAAAAAAAAAAAAAAAAAAAGGGGTTGCATAATGAAAAACTTCTAAAAAATGTTTTATTATTTTAAGAGTTTACCAATTTTTTCAGGTATAAAAATCCGTGCATGTGTTAAATATAAAGCACAATATTGATTAACTGGAGGTTTATAACTGTAGGCTTCTTTTCACATTTAATAAGTAAAGTTCCACCTATGATTTACATCTGATTGTATTTTTCTTGGAAATTTATTAAGATTTTCACATATAACCCCACATTATTGTTTTCTTGAGAGAGATGACAAAATATGAATTACAATGTATTTAATTACTTCTAAGTTAAGTTTAATAAATTCTAAGCCTTATTGTACAATAACATTTAAGACATGACGTGCACATATATTGTGAAAGAAAGCTCCATTAAAATTAAGTTGAAGCGGAGATATTAATGTCTATATTGGGCTATTGTTGGAGCTTGCATTATTTAAAATTACAAAGATTACTTTATTTTCAATATTATACTCTCTAATTTTTTCAAGGATAGTGGACCCTATCCTAGCACTGGTATTTGGGAACTTAAGTAACAAGAATGAGATCATTCTCTTTTGTATAATCCAGTCATTGTCAATATAATGTGAAGTTACTTAAATATACCCAACATTTTGTTCGGACGTCCATAAATCTGAAGTTAATACTACTTTTTTAGATATGTTTTGAATAGTTATTTTAAAAATTTTTTAAAACATTTTTACTGCATCATTTCTTACAATATTTCAAGAAACCCTTTGCCATGAAGGTGTGAACGATGGCCTCAAAAATTCTTCAAATGATTTACTTTCAGCAAGAACAAATGGTAATTGATTAATTACAATCCATTTTACAAGTTGGTATCTATTATTAGCCGGATTATAATTAAAGAACTCATAAACTATCAGTTGAAGAACTTTGAAAATAGCTAAGTTTAAATGCCACCGCCCCTGCCCCCAGTGGCGGACCTAAGCAGTACAACACGGGTGTGACCTCACCCGCTAGACTCTATTTATTCATTAAATAAAACCTTAGGATTCTCATTTTATTATTTGACTTCATAACTTGGCTATTGCACGCGCCACCCAAATGAAAATCCTAGGTCCGTCGTTGCATGTCCCCGGATTGGCATCTCCTTTAGTATGTTTGGGCTTTTATGATTTTACGTGTTTAGGCCACTCGCTGATTTGCAGCTGTAAAGTTCTTTGTAAAAGATACATTGTGCATTTTCCACTATTATTCCAGTGGGATCTTTTTAACCTTAAGTATTGTTAAACATCTCCAAAATCTAGAAGTTGTAAGGATTATAATCTGATTATAATTAGTGTTGGCAAATTCATTGAGTATTGGACAAAACTTGGGATTTATATAATTGTAATTTTAGTAGGACTGCTCAAGAAAGATGGTGACAGGATTTGTTATGTGGAGTCTTACATAGCCATCACATGTGGACCATCATATGTGGAGTTGTCATGCCATCACACGTGGATCATATGGACTACCATATACTCACATGGAGTATCATAAGGAAGTTTACCATTAAACGTGGATTATTTTCATGAAGTGATGGATGATGACATCATGTGACATATTGACTTGATTGTTGCTTTTGGAATATACGGAAAAGATTTAAAAGGAAGTCGAACTCTATTGAATGATGCAACCAACGCTACATGTCACATGGGTCTGTGCAACGGTAGAAGTATGAGCGCTCGGGTATTGTGCAACATCAAAGAATACATGTCGCTCGACCCATTTTATGGTCGCTCGAGCGAATGAAGGCAGAATGTCATCCGCTCGAGCGCACATTTATTCGCTCCAGCGGTCAGTGCGCAGAAAGTTCGTTTTGAATAGGAAACTGCATTCTAATTTGATTCAAATTACTTTTTTGAGTCCTACTTGATCTACAAGTATTAAGACACGAATTAAAGCCTATTTATGGCCTTCATCTCTCAACTCTAGGGTACCACTCTCCCATCAAAAAATCTAGAGTTCTATTGAGAGATTATTTTCTTCTCCAAAGTTTCAAGTTGCTGCGCTAAAGTTCAAGTCTTTGGAGGTTTTTCTGCTACTTTTCTGAAATGGATTCATCTTGAAGAGGCATTCAAGGTGGTTGATTCAAGCGCGGTGAAGGTGCACGGCGAGCAGTCGGCAAGATCAAAGCAGTCCTTAAGTTGAGTTAGCAACTTGGAAATGGTTGTGAGTTTTCTTGTAACTTTCAATTTATAGTGCTTGGTTGTCTGTTGGCCTAGACAATAAGGCCCGTGGTTTTTTCTTGAGTAGAGTTTTCCACGTATAAATCCCGTGTCCTTCTCTTTGTGTGGATTGCTTGATTTTAATTGGATCTAGGATTAATCACTAGTTTAATCATAGTTATTGAAATCTAGTAGAGATCGGTTGGTTGGGACCCGAGCCTGTGTTAAGGCCGAATTTCTTTTCAATTGGTATCAGAGCAAGTTGCACTAAATTATTGTGTGATCTTTTTGCTGATCTCTAATGGACTTCAATAGAGAATGAACGTCTACTAATAAGCCCCCTCTCTTAGATGGAACCAATAATCCTTACTGGAAAGTAAGAATGATTGCTTTTCTCAGGGCTATAGACGATTAGGTCTGAGATATTGTAGTGAAAGGATATGCTGATCCCACTGTGGTTGTAGATGACCAAACTGTCAAGAAACTAAGAGCCCAATGGATTGCTGTTGAAAGGACCAATTCCAACTGCAATAACAAGGCCTTAAATGCTATTTACAATGGCATCACTCCAGCAGAATTCTATAGAATTTCTGCGTGTTCTACTGCTAAAGCAGCTTGGGACTTACTTCAAACTGTTCATGAGGGAACAGACACAGTCAAGCAAACCAAACTCCAAAACTTGACAACCACTTTTGAGACAATTCGATAAAAGATTCTGAAACTTTTGACGAGTTCAATTCTAAATTGAGTAAAATTGTGAACTCAAGTTTTAATTTGGGAGAACCTATACCTCAACAGAAAATTGTCAAGAAAATTTTGAGGTCACTCCCAGAATGTTTTCGTCCAAAAGTAGTTTCCATCGAGGAACATCAAGATCTCAATCCCCTCAGTGTGGAAGAGTTAGTTGGTAATTTACAAACGTACGAAGCTAACCACTGTCTTAACAAGAATGGAAATGAAGTTGCACTGAAGTCTTCAAAATCTGTGGATAGTAGTTTTGAATCAGAGTGTGATTCAGAGGATGCTGGGTTTGAAAAATATTTCATTAAAAAATTCAAAAAGATGTTGAAAAATAAAAAGGCTAAGAAGGATGGTAACAACAAGGCACCCTACAAGACCAAATTTGTGTCAGAAAAGAACACATCTAAAGGATCCACCAAGCCTATCCAATGCTTTGAATGTCAAGGTTATGGTCACACTGCTGCTAAGTGTGCCAATATAAAGGAAAAGAGCAAAGGTAAGGCTCTTAATGTGTCTTGGGAAGAGGATGCAGATGAAGAAAAGAGTGAGCCCGAATCTCCTGATAATGATTTTAAAAACTATGTTGTTTTCATGGCTTTATCTACTGTCTCTTCTATGTAGGGTTCATCTGACAGGGAGTCCAAGTCTAATGACAATTCAGATTCTAATAACTTTTCTGATGATGACAAGGACTGGGAAACTGCATACAAGAAATTGTTGCAAGGTTCCATACGTATGTCAAAGATTAGTAAGAAAAGAGTATTAAAGCTAAAAGAAAGGAATCTCAAAATTCTTCTCTTACTGTACAACTGAAAGAATCACATACTAAGGTAAGCCAGTTAGAAGATCAACATATAATCTTGTCTAATAATCTAATTGCTGCAGGTAAGGAGAGTGAATTATTGAAGCAACAAGAGTTGAAAGCAACATCTGAGATGAACAATTTAAAGAAAGAGTTGAGTGACTGTAAAGCTGAAAAGGAAGATTTAAGAGGAAAGTTGAAGATGGCTCTCACCGAACTAGATTCCGCTACAGCATCAATCAAGTGGATGAATACTGGGTCTAAGAAACTTGATGAGATCCTTGGAAGCCAAAAGACTGACAAGTCAAAATTTGGAATTGGCTACACTCATGGAACTTCGTCATCAAAAGATAAAGGTAAATCTGTATCTGTTCAAGGACCCATTGTTTATTCTATGATTCTTATTGTTCATCCACCCTTGAAATCTGTAAATGCTAGAATGTGCATAAGCCAAAATTCACCCCCACATGTCATTTTTATGGAATTAAAAGACACATTAGACCACACTGCAATAAAAGAAGAAATCATATCAGAAATCAGACGAGGAAGAAACCTTCTTCTCCTCAACAGGTCAAGACTAAAGCTATTTGGATTCATAAAATTGACCTGAGCTATAATGTGGTCGACACTGGAATGTCTAAATCAATTGAGAATGCTGAGGTTGATCCCCCTCCGCGCAAGCTCCTAGGCATTGGCCTACACCCTTAATCCTTAAATTATGTTTTGAATAGCACATGTATACTTTTTCGAGCTAATTTTGAGATTATCTGGCATGCGATACACTTTGATTAGTTGGATTTTAGCACTAAATTTTTTTTCACGATTTAAGAAGTTTGATCATGTCCACAAGTACACGATGACTCACTTCGACACTCACTTAGGGTCAATGAGACACTAGGATTGACAGGATTTACGGTCTTAGTGGTTTTGTACCTATTTGGAGCATCGATTTTGATTTTCCCACTTCCCTATGCTCTCTTCTTAATGTCAATATCTATATATGTGACCCAAGGTGCGTAGAGATTTTTGTAGACCGACGCAATAGAACTGTATCCTATAGGGTTCATAAATTTTTCAAAAAAAAATGAGCACTTGAACTTGTGCATTATTTTATGCCAGGAAGTTCATAAAAAATCTTGAGTTGGGCTTAAAAAGAAAAAAGAAAAAAAAGGTGTCTGACATTAAGGGGGAGCTTAGCACCTCACTTCTAATCGGATAGATTATTTTTTAAAAGGTGTGAAATTTGCTATGTATCTGATGATTGTTGATTTATGGTCAATCTGCGATTTCTTTGTATTTTTCATTTGAGATTATCTTACACACAATTAACACACATGACAGATTCCCCAAAATTGTGTTGCCTCATGACTTGCAAATTATAGTGTTTGATCATCGAAGGTTTTCGATTGTTGGCCTTATTAAGTTTTGCATTTGTACATTTTTTATCGAGGATATAGATTCTCTCATTTAGGGGGAGTATGAGCTTTGTCAATTATGAACAAAAGGGGGGGGCGGGGGGGGGGGGGGCGGGATTAGTGTTTTGTTAAGTTTAATTTACATTTTAGAATTAATTTTCAAGATTTCACGCTTGATATTTTGTCAAACTTTCGTGGACAGGAATTGCAGGGATGATCTGAAGAAAAATTTCTTGATATCTATTTTATTCTTTTTGGGTAGAATTTTTTTTGTATTTAGGTGTTTTGTCCATGAATTGCCAAATGAGGAGATTGTAAGGATTATAATCCGATTATAATTAGTGTTGGCAAATTCATTGAGTATTGGACAAAACTTGGGATTTATATAATTGTAATTTTAGTAGGACTGCTCAAGAAAGATGGTGACAGGATTTGTTCTGTGGAGTTTTACATAGCCATCACATGTGGACCACCATATGGGATTTAATGGTGGGACCATCATATGTGGAGTTGTCATGCCATCACATGTGGATCATATGGACTACCATACACTCACATGGACTATCATAAGGAAGTTTGCCATTAAACGTGGATTATTTTCATGAAGTGATGTATGATGACATCATGTGACATATTGACTTGATTGTTGCTTTTGGAATATACGGAAAAGATTTAAAAGGAAGTCAAACTCTATTGAATGATGCTGCCAATGCTACATGTCACATGGGTCTGTGCAACGGTAGAAGTATGAGCGCTCGGGTATTGTGCAACATCAAAGAATACATGTCGCTCGACCCATTTTATGGTCGCTCGAGCGAATGAAGGCAGAATGTCATCCGCTCGAGCGCACATTTATTCGCTCCAGCGGTCAGTGCGCAGAAAGTTCGTTTTGAATAGGAAACTGCCTTCTAATTTGATTCAAATTACTTTTTTGAGTCATACTTGATCTACATATTAAGACACGAATTAAAGCCTATTTATGGCCTTCATCTCTCAACTCTAGGGTACCACTCTCCCATCAAAAAATCTAGAGTTCTATTGAGAGATTATTTTCTTCTCCAAAGTTTCAAGTTGCTGCGCTAAAGTTCAAGTCTTTGGAGGTTTTTCTGCTACTTTTCTGAAATGGATTCATCTTGAAGAGGCATTCAAGGTGGTTGATTCAAGCGCGGTGAAGGTGCATGGCGAGCAGTCGGCAAGATCAAAGCAGTCCTTAAGTTGAGTTAGCAACTTAGAAATGGTTGTGAGTTTTCTTATAACTTTCAATTTATAGTGCTTGATTGTTTGTTGGCCTAGATAATAAGGCCCGTGGTTTTTTCCTGAGTAGGGTTTTCCACGTATAAATCCCGTGTCCTTCTCTTTGTGTGAATTGCTTGATTTTAATCAGATCTAGGATTAATCACTAGTTTAATCACAGTTATTGAAATCTAGTAGAGATTGGTTGGTTGGGACCCGAGCCTGTGTTAAGGTCGAATTTTTTTCAGAAATCATTCTTGTTTTCTTTTTACCTGAAGATTGTGGGCCACCAGATTCATGATGGCTTTCTACTTTTACCTCCTAATCTTGATTCAAATTTGCAGGATCTTCCTCATTTAGAGAGAAGTCAAAGTTAAACGGCTGTGATGGTCCAGCCATTTTTTTAAAAAGATTTTACAAAAAAACCAAATAAACAATTATAGATAATGTATTTATTGTGATAATTTATATAACAAAGGGAAGAAGATTAGACTTATCATATAATATTACTATGTACAGTACTAACTAAAATTTAAAATGTAAATTAATAAGTAACTTGAAGAGAAAGGGAGGGCTAATAGCCTATAGATAAGTTCTGAGAGAGTGACAGAGAGCTCCTTTTGGAGTCTTTGTTACACACAAACTTGTAAATGAGAATACATAGGTTTCGTGGACTACAAAATTATGAGACTTGATATTGGACTTTCAAGATTTTATGGATTTGAGGATTTTTATAAAAAGATTTGAATTTTTTTTATATCAAAACTCTTGAGGTTGTGAGGTTCGTTTTATCTCCTTATTTGATCTTGTAATGAAGCAAACATTGCCATAATTTCTGCAAATCACCTACTTGTTTCTTGCATGTGTTGTGCAAAGGCGGATATAGGGTTGGATTCTGATTATTCGAGTTTATCATCGTGACCAATCATGTAGATGGGAGCCATACTTGATTCTGATGAAGGAGATACCACTTTCTCACTTGATGCCCCAAGTGGATCTAATTTATCATTTGAAGATCCCTCTAAAATATTCATATCAAGCATAATGTAGGCAGAAGGATCTTTCTTCTTCTCTCCTTCACCGACGACATTAATTGAAATAATTGGTCCTTCAAAATTTTTAGGGATCCACGTAGGAGTGACCTTAAATTTGCTGGCCTTGTGGGCCGTTCTTCTTTTACTCCTAAGTGTCCATCGACATCCCTTTTTGTGCTTGTCCCCTCATGTACTGCCTTTTCTTTAAATTTTTCAATCAATTGAGGAATAGAATCACTTGAGTGTTTCCCCATTATTTCAATTTGGGCCGGATCAATCATCTTCTTAGCCAACCTTTTTTATGTAACAATGAGCCTTGGCTTGCTTGATTTGGTGAAGGACTTGAGCCTGTTTGGGTGGACTCTTTTTCATTTTGGCATAGGTATGACCTACATGACTTTGGACCTTACCTTCAAAGGTTTGGGCTTGGATTCCTTGCTCATGCGCTAGGGTTTGTTGTACTTTAGTTTTGAAAGTGCATGAATCAACTTCATTTTGCTTGTCATGATAATGGCCTTTACACTTGACTTGGTAGTGCGATTGACCCTACATGACTTGGTAATAGGCTTGACCATGTATGACTTGGTAATGGGCTTGATCTTGCATAGGTTGAGCCTTGTTTGAGTGAACCTTGGTATTTCTGGCATGAACTTGGGCTTTAACTTCATGGCTTTGGGCTTGGCTTTTTTTTGTTATCAGTTGGGGTCCATTGGACTTGGTTTTGCATGGTGCATGATGGATGATGATATATGGATATAGTAGACAAGTCTAGGAGATCATAGTCGATGGAAATTGCATTTGGAGGTGGGGCACACTTGTTCTTATACTCGGAGCTAATCATGTCAAGTGTGGTCATTGAGTGCACGATTCGCTTATTGATTCTTTCTTCATAGCTCTTAGATAGAACATTTGATGGGATGACTTGCTTCTTGGTGATAAAATCTTGACCATATTTTTGGCTTTAAGGTCTAGATTTCATCGACCCATTCTTTCTTGTCAGAATTTGCAACCCACTTGAACTTGGCAAAAATTTGACAGGTAATGGAGCTCTCATATTCTTAGGGTGGCGGTGTGGGGCTCTCATATTCTTAGGGTGGCAAGGTGAGAGGCTCGAAAGCATTTTCAATGAGTACCGGCAATTGGTCCCACATTGAACTCTTCCTAGGCAATTGCGTCTGGTCAGACTTAGCCACTTTGGTGGCCGGGGTAAGTGCTAGGGCATGACCTGGTAGCATCTGTTAGGTTTATGGGTTTGGGTTTTTTGGCTCATTTTGTAGGCCCAATCCATTTGTATTAGGGTTGAGGGTAATTTGGTATTTTGTCTAAAACTACATATTATCCTTTTCTGTTTTGTAACCCTAATTGAGGGTGAAAAAAAAAAACTCTGAATAGTAGAGGAGAAGAAGACAAGCCTTTGACTGTGGATGTAGGTGTGAAATCACCGAACCACGTAAATCTGTGTTCTCTTTTGTGTGGCTTAATTTATTTGCTTGTTGATCGCACGCTTCCGCACACACTCGATCACAACAAATTGGTATCAGAGCATTGTTGTGGTATGCAATCGACGGCAAAATCTGAATTTCGGAGTGGGCCAGATTGTTGATCGGAGAAGATCAAGAAGCCTCTGTTTGCAAGGGACATGTTGTAGGAACCAGAGGAAACAAAGTTTCTTCTTTGACTAGTGTGGGTACAAAAGACAACTCATTTTGTCTTTAGTGCCTTTAGAGGAGTAGTACTTGTTTTTTGCAGAACCCAGTTTATTTGTTTGATTCCAAGGTGCAGGAATCGCCCAATTTGTTCCCGAGGTTCTGTTTCGCTGGAATCAGAGAAGGGATCGCATCCTAGTTGCCTCGTTAGTCCGATCACCGCATTCGCCTCCGACCCATTTACGCGGGAGATCCAAAGGGGCAGATCTGTGGCTGTGTTCTCTTCTGTCACAGAACTCAACGCAGGGAAGGAGAAGAAAGAACCCACTTTGGGTTGCTCTTTAGGCTAGGTCAAGGCTAGGTCAGGTCTGACCCGTCCAGCCTAGAAGCCCAACGCAGTAGAAGTCCAGCAGCAGTTCACTGCAACCGCTGACGTCATCCTAACATCATTTGTACGATCAACCAATCGGACAGTCAGAATTGATTTGTGATTTCTGGAGCCATCCGGACTCAGAGTTGAGCTCCTTTTTTCTTTGTTGGCTTCGTATCGACGAGGTCTACGATCTGAATGAAGTGGATTGAAAGTTTGGCAGACATAAAAAAAAATAGCAAACTCATCATCGGCAAAGACCACCATCTCGAATGCAAAATTTGAAGTTGAAAAATTTGACGGTACCAATAACTTTGGTATGTGGCAATGTGAAGTTAGAGATGTTTTAAGCCAACAAGAGTTGGAAATTGTGCTGGAGAATAAACCCTCATATGTGAAAGATGAGGAATGGAAGAAAATCAATCGTTAGGCATGTAGCACCATCAGATTATGTCTCGCGAAGGATCAGAAATACTTAGTGGAGAGAGAAACTTCTGCAAAAGAGTTGTGGTAGAAATTGGAGGAAAAGTATATGACCAAAAGCTTGGAAAATCGGATCTATCTGAAGAAGAAACTTTTCCGCTTCGAGTATCGTCAAGGTATTTCTATGACCGAACATCTCGATGATTTTAATAAAATTATTGCTGATTTGATGTAACATTGATGTGAAAATTAATGATGAGGATAAGGCATTACTTCTTCTGAATTCACTTCTCGATAGTTATGATCATTTTACTCACACTTTGATCAACGGGAAGACTGAGGTTAAATACGATGTTGTTTCTGCTGCTTTGATGAATAATGAATATCAGAAGAAGGACAAACAAGCCCACAAGGATTCATCATTTGATGCATTGACAGTAAGAGGCAGATCAGATGATAGAAAATCTGGTAGAAAATATCGTTCTAAGTCAAGAGGAAAATCAAAACCACCTGCAAAAGATGAATGTGCCTTTTGTCACAAAAAGGGGCATTGGAAGAAGGATTGTCCAAAGTTAAAAAATAAGAACAAAGATAAATCTGTAGCAAACATTGGACAAAATGGGAATGATGATTCTGAATTTAGTTTGACTGTTTCTTCATTGGTATGCCATTCTGACAATTGGATTTTAGACTTGGGTTGTACCTATCATATGTGTCTCAACAGGGAATGGTTTTCCAGCTTTCAAGAGTTGGATGGTGGAACAGTTTTGATGGGAAATGATAGTGCCTGCAAAACAAAAGGGATAGGAAAAATTCATTTGAAAATGCAAGATGGAGCAGTTAGAGTTTTGACAGATGTTCGGTATGTACCGAATTTGAAAAAGAATCTCATCTCATTAGGTGCCTTAGACTCCAAAGACTACAAGATTACCATGGAAGGTGGAGTTCTAAAAGTTGTTTATGGTGCACTTGTGTTGATGAAGGGTGTCCGAAGAAGTAATCTGTATTTCTTATAAGGAAGTACAGTTGTAGGTGGAGCAGCAACAATATCTGATGGCTCGAAAAAGACTATTATAGACACTACCAGATTGTGGCACATGCGTCTAGGGCATGCTGGGGAGAGAGCATTGCAAGGTTTGGTTAAACAAGGCTTGTTGCAAGGTACAAAGACTTGCAAGTTGGGATTTTGCGAACATTGTGTTTTTGGCAAGCAGGCAAAAGTGAAGTTTGATACTGCGATCCATCGCACTCAAGGCACATTAGACTATGTTCATTCGGATGTATGGGGTCCTACCAAGGTGGCATCTTTGGGAGGTATGCACCACTTTGCTACATTCATTGATGACTTCTCCAGGAGAGTATGGGTGTACACCATGAAGTACAAGGATGAAGTCTTGAATGTGTTCTTGAAGTGGAAGAAAATGATTGAAACACAGACTAGCAGAAAGATCAAAAGACTCAGGTCAGATAACGGTGGAGAGTACAAGTCTGATCCGTTCTTGCAAATATGTCAGGATGAGGGGATAGTGAGGCATTTCATAGTTAGTAGAACACCGCAACAGAATAGGGTGGCAGAACGCATGAACTGCACTATATTGGAGAAAGTTTGGTGTATGTTGTCTAATTCTGGATTAGGCAAAGCGTTTTGGGGTGAGGCAGTTGCTTATGCATGTCATCTCATCAACAGGTTACCGTCTGCTGCAATTGATGGAAAAACACCTATTGAGGTATGGTCTGGAAAACCCGCTGCTGATTATGATAAGTTGCATATATTTTGTTGTCCTGCTTATTACCATGTCATAGAGAGTAAGTTGGATCCAAGGGCCAAGAAAGCTATATTCTTGGGTTTCAGCAGTGGTGTGAAAGGATACCGGCTATGGTGTCCAAATTCAAAGAAACTTGTTCTAAGCAGGGATGTGACTTTTGATGAAGCTGCTATGTGGAAACAGAACAAGCAAAATGGCTCTCAGGATGAGAGCAAGGCCAGTGGTAAATCGAAGCAAGTGGAGTTTGATGTCATCCCAGTTAAGTCAGATGGTGATTATACAAATGAGGAGGAGACTCCAGTTGATGTTATCCCATTTGAGTTAGAAGGTGATGATACAGGTGAGAAGGAGACTCCAGCCCAGAGGCCTCCACAAGAATAAGCAGATTCTATTGCAGCCAGTAGACCAAAAAGGAATATTCGAAAACCTCAACGGTTCACTGACATGGTGGCATATGCACTTCCAATGGTTGAAGAATGTGTTCCTACTACCTACAAGGAAGCAAAGAGGCATTTAGAAAGTGTAGAGTGGCAGAATGCAATGGATGAGGAAATGAAATCTCTTCATAAAAATGACACTTGGGAGCTAGTACAGTTACCTAAGGGGAAGAAAGCAATTGGGTGCAAATGGGTATACACCATGAAGGAAGGATCTCCAGGAAAGGACAGTGTCAGGTACAAGGCTAGATTGGTGGCTAAAGGCTACGCACAGAAGGAAGGCATTGACTACAATGAGGTATTCTCTCCCGTTGTGAAGCATTCTTCGATTCGTATTTTGTTAGCCTTGGTTGCTCAGTTTGATCTTGAGTTGGTGCAACTCGATGTTAAAACTGCATTTTTGCATGGTGATTTAAATGAGGAGATCTACATGACCCAACCAGATGGGTATAAAGCTGCTGGTAAAGAACATTTGGCATGTAAACTGAAAAAATCGTTGTATGGTTTGAAACAATCTCCAAGACAGTGGTACAAACGATTTAACAAGTTTATGATTGGACAGAAGTACACACGAAGTTCTTTTGATCATTGTGTCTACTATCGCGAACTACGGAATGAAACCTTTATTTATTTGCTCTTATATGTCGATGATATGCTTATAGCTTCTAAGAGCAAGGTGGAGATTGAAAAGTTGAAGACTCAGATGAGTATTCAATTTGAAATGAAGGATCTGGGGGAAGCCAAGAAGATACTTGGTATGGAAATTCAGAGAGACAAGGTGCAAGGCAAGGTTTGTCTATCGCAGAAACAGTATTTGATGAAGATACTACAACGTTTTGGTATGGATGCAAAAACAAAACCTGTATGTACACCTCTTGCCTCTCACTTTAAGCTTAGCGCTACTATGTCTCCTAGCACAGATGATGAGCGTCAGTACATGGCTTATGTTCCTTATCAAAGTGCTGTTGGTAGTTTGATGTATGCGATGGTGTGTACTAGGCCCGATATTTCACAAGCTGTCAGTATAGTAAGCAGATATATGCATGATCCAAGAAAAGGGCACTGGCAAGCGGTGAAATGGCTCCTACGGTATATTCTGGGTACCGTGGATGTTGGTTTGGTGTTTCAGTGGGATGATAGTATTGGTCAGCATGTGGTTGGATATGTGGATTCCGATTACGCTGGTGATTTAGATAAGCGCCAGTCTACAACAGGTTATGTGTTTACACTTGCAAGGGGACCGGTGAGTTGGAGCTCAACGTTACAGTCTACAGTTGCTTTGTCGACTACTGAGGCAGAGTACATGGCAATGACAGAGGCTATTAAGGAGGCCATTTGGCTTCAAGGTTTGCTTGATGACATGGGATCTTTCAGGAGCACATGGATGTCTATTGTGATAGTCAAAGTGCAATTTGTTTGGCAAAGGATCAGGTTCATCATTCACGTACGAAACACATCAACGTACGGTATCATTTTGTGCGGGAGATTGTTGACGAGGGAGATATACTCCTTCAGAAGATCGCAACTGCTGATAACCCCGCAGATATGCTGACTAAGGTTGTGACTGGGGTCAAGTTTAAGCATTGCTTGGACTTGATCAACATCCTGCGAGTTTGAGCACCTTCGGGTGTATGGCACCTAGGGGCGCATTTGGAGGCGTGTCATTGCATGCCAAGGTGGAAAATGATGTGACCTGCAAATCTCGCCAAGGTGGAGATTTGTTAGGTTTATGGGTTTGGGTTTTTTGGCTCGTTTTGTAGGCCCAATCCATTTGTATTAGGGTTGAGGGAAATTTGGTATTTTGTCTAAAACTACATATTATCCTTTTTTGTTTTGTAACCCTAATTGAGGGTGAAAGAAAAAAAAAAAACTTTGAATAGTAGAGGAGAAGAAGACGAGCCTTTGACCGTGGATGTAGGTGTGAAATCACCGAACCACGTAAATCTGTGTTCTCTTTTGTGTGGCTTAATTTATTTGCTTGTTGATCGCACGCTTCCGCACACACTCGATCACAACAACATCATCCCAAGTTTTAGTCTTCCTTACCCCTCTGGTGGGGTAAGAGCTAGATACAAGGGGCTTTTGTTTCTTTTTTTAGTGTCTATGACCCATAAACCATACCGCTCTGGTGGTGCAGGCGTGGGTGCATGGAACCACAAAATTATCTCCATCATTTTCATTGGACATTTTATTTTTTATTGGAATTTAATGGACTGATTAAACTTGGATCCATTCAAACATACCTTATTTTGAAATTGATATGTTGATGGAGTTTGGTGAGAGTTAGCTAATTGACGATCAGCTCCTTGGTTGGACGTCCCTTGCATGTCCTTTGGAGCTTGGTAGTTTGCTAACCCTTTGTGAGCTCATCCACCATTAGCTAGTTGATCAACTTGAAAATGAGGAAATTCGCCTTCTTTTGACACTTCATGAGTTTTGGAGAAAGCAAACTTCTAATTTTCCAAAACTGCATTTTCTCCAAGCAACTCTTCAAACCTTATCCTTGCAATCTTTACATGGGTCTTGATCATTTGCAAGGAATTTCTTGCTTGGACTTTGGCCTCTAGATAGGCCTTGTACTTGGTATCGTCAAAGGTGACGACAAGCTTAGGTTGCCATTAATGGAACTTGATGGTAGAACTTAAAAGTGTTTTTTTTTTTTTTTTTTTTTTTTAACCTAAAGAGAAAAGGAAACAGTGAGCCTAGGTCCCACCGGGTGCGCTAAATTTCTGTAAACACGGAAATTAAGAAATGGGGATGCAAGAATATATATAAAATCATTTGTTTCATTCATACAAAAGGAGTTACAAAATATAACATTCAGTCCCTCATTTTACATGAAATAAAAACACATATAAAAAAATGGGGACATGGCTCAAAACTAGGAAATCATGCTTCAACTCTTGATGAAGGCATGATCCTAGTCCTTAACCTGCTTCTAATCTTCTCTCCAGGACAATCTTGCTATTTTCTCCCTATTTCATAAAGCTTTTAGATAAAAGGGCTCTTATCTTTTGGTACTGTCACCCATCTATAGCAAGAGGAGATACCGCTTTGGTGGGGAATATGATGTAGAGAAGGGGGAGATGGAGTGAAAAAAAAAAAACAGTCTAGTCTTCTTACTTTTTCCTTGTCTCTCTTTCTTTTCTCTTTTCCTCTCTTGACTCCTTCTCCCAGCCGAACTCTTCTCTCTTTTCTCCTCTCCTCTCCTTTGAACTTGGCAATACTAGAGGGTCGGCCGAGCGAGCCAACCACCTCTCCTCTCCTTTGAGAACTTTGCAATATTGGAGGGTCGGCCGAGCGAGCCATATGTCTTGATAGCCATACAGCACTCACCTTCTAATGGGCTAGCGTGGCATATTTAGCCAACCGACCCTTTTAAATTTTAAAACATAGCCCGCTGTCCTTCTAATACACTGCTTCTCTCCTCAATTTCTTTACTCCTAGCCGATGAGGGACTTTTGAGACACATCTCTCTCTCTCTTTCTCTTTCTCTATATATGTTCAATGGTTATTTATTTCCTACTCATTTGGTACGAGGCCCACCGAAACAGAGCTGGTCAGAGTAGCCAGTGGATGATGGCTTCTTAGCAAAATACCAACTCTGAAGGATTGCATGGAAAAATTTCTGCTATCACTTGTTCATTTGACGTTTTACCTTTCTGAAGTGAACCCAAGGTATTTGTATTGTTCGGTTAAAAATGTACTCTCATTGACAAGAGGGCTACAGTCAACTGGCCTGCACAGCAACACTGCAAACATTAATTATCAGACTGTAACTCAATTTAGCTCATTAGTCTCCACAAACAGGTTTAGCAGTTTTCCAACAACTTGAACAAGGTGGGGTCACCTTACTGCACCTTTTGAGAGGTTATGTAAACCAGTAGGTTATAGCGACTAAAAATAAAAATGCAACCATCTTTACCACTTAGCCATCACTTAATAGCTTATGGAAAGTTTATCAAAAGATTATATTAACAAAGCTTTGACTCCTTATAAGTCATAGATGGAGCCATATTGTTTCTCCTCATGTCAACATGACCTAGGCCAGAAACTGACTTGGACTGACGTCGACCAAAATTGGTCTTATGGCTTGGGCCAAAAATTGGCTTGGACCAAAATGTATGCATTGGATCCAAATATGACATGGTGGCAAATTAGAATCAGCTTGAACCCATATTAATCATATTAGTTGGCCCCATCAATCTAAGAGAGTTTGATGAGACCCATGAAATTCATTATGTATGGTACGTGGCACGACTCCATGCCATATAGCGATCGCCGAACGTGGGCTTGATAATGGGTCCGGTAGCTAAATGGATTTAGGCCCATCTATGTATAAGTGGGATCAATGCATTCTTGGGTTTGCGCCCATCTAATTATGACCCGCAACAAGGGTCTTATGCCCAATAGAAGTTTGACATTTTTTTATGCCAACAACGTACGGGTAAGAGACTCCCATATCTGAACAATTACAAATGATTCCCTTTTCTTTTTCGGTTTTATAGATAATAACCATTTCCATTAAGGTCGAAAAAATTTCAGTCAACCACCTTGATACTAAACTAAACACTGGATTTTTTTATCCATAATTTGATGAAGTACATTTTTTTGGAAGGATAAATGGTTTCTTATGTTTATATTTCTTTAAGAAGGATAAAATATTGGGGAGTTTATAAAAAAATAAAGATAACAAAAAGCACTTTATATGACCAGTGGACAAAAAAAGGTAACTTTAGCAAATCTTAAATCAAACCAGCCTTTCCTCCCAAAAAACCTTTTTTTTCGTTGACCCTTGCTAAGACCAGGGAGGGTCGACGACCACCTTGACGTCGACCCTCCCTGATATTGCAACCTGTAGTGACCAGTTGAATTTTAGTTTCAATCAATTGAATGGATGTATTCCAATGGAGAGGTTTGTTAAATCAGATATGTATCAAATGCAATGCAACTGGTTAAACATTCACACAGTTAGTTGACGATAATCGATCTTAATCTTGTGTCCATGTACTTGTTAAATTTGTTAATTCGAGTACGTATATACCGAATTAATTCAATATTTAGGAAACAGGTTTGCACTACAGAAAACCAAAACAACAACAATACAAAATATAATCTTGAAAATGTAAATCCACTTACGGTTTGAAGGCAGAAAATAGAGAACAGTTGAGTAATCCGGCAATCTAAAATTAGAATAGAGGTCGATCAAGGCTAGTGTTTATCTCTATGTCCTTAAGACAATTTTCGCCTCCGCAATGGTTCTTACGAGCTTTTGTGGTGTTTGTCTCCTAAGATGCAATGATCACTCACATAGTAGCAGCACTTACCAACTGTGGGACCAGCGAACCAAACTTGTGACAGACTCTCTCTCGATTTTGACGAACGACCCAGATGATGCATAGACAGAGTGCAGATGTAGGAAAAACAACGCCGAAAAACACAAGGGCAAATGCGTTTAAATACAACTATTCAAGGCTGTTCATTCATGAGGCGCATCTGTTATGTTCATGACTATTCATGGTTGAAAAGATAGACAGAATAGTAACGTTTTTCTATGGACACGCCCGAATACCCTTTGGACACACACCCCATTTGGAAAAAAAAGAGATTTTATTTAATAAAATTTCTCTAAAAATATAAATGGGTAATGGGCCAAGAAAAAAGTGGGATGCCCCTTGTGGCTTATCCTATGCTATCAAGGCAAACATATTTATATACAAAGAATGTTTTACTTCCAAGCAATGTAGGATGCAAGCTCACCACTTCCTTGTGTTTCCATGTTCAAATAGTGGTGTTAGGAAGCAATTTTTCATTCACTCATCAATGGATTAGAACAACCCAGTACAAATTCTTAATCTACTTATGCAGTAGATCACATTCCCATGCAGTCCCACCTAAAAGGATAGGTGGGTCCCACTTTTGTTTTGGCTTAAAATTGAAAACCATAGGTGCTCTTAACCGTTTTTCCAACAAAATCACCTAATTTGCTGACGAAGTGTCACAATCACAAGTTGTCCTGTATCCTCTCTTTGATTCTGTCAACAGTTCAACACCACTTACCAAAAGAAAACATCAGTTCAAAACTACGGGATTGGTTGTGTTTAAAGCTTAAACTTCCAGGGTCTTTACATTTCCATCAAGACCATAGATAGTTTTTCATTTACAAATATCTTGAAAAGGAAAGACACAATGAAATGACATATATCTTTAAACTCATAAATTCCTCCTTCTTCACTCAAAGTGAGAGACTTGATCAACACCATCTATCAGTAGTAGGCCCCTAGATCAACACTGATTGGACAATCCCAGCCATCACTTCCTCGTTCTATCCAATCTAAAACAGCCTATGAATCTGCAAAATTACACCTCCTGGCAAACAACACTATTTAAACCCACTAACCAGCTTCTGTGATTTGTCAAATTCTAGCAAACAATACCTCCATAAGGGCCCACTAATAAAACCATCCTAAGGTTTGGAGAATAAAAAGAAAGAAAGAAAAATCTCTAACTGGCAGTCCTAGTACCCCTCACCTGTCTCCACCTACACACAAAAATCTCAATGCACCACTTTTCTTTATAGATGAATCGGTGCATCCACACCTTAGATTTCAGTGGGCCATTGTGCACATCTTGTCCAAGACCATCTTGTAGTCGTTTTCCTTGACCCGAACGGTGATGATCGGGTCCAGTACATATGACCCATGGAAGATCTAAATCAAATTATCCAAATTAGGATAGCTCCATCAAGGGTTGTCACTTGGGCGGGCTAAATCGAAACCCACTTAGCCCTTCTCCAAATTCAGGCGAGGCTTGGCCTAGCTTTGAAATGTTCATGGATTTTGGATCTAGAGTGTAGGTTTTAGCGAGGGTCGACGTCGACCTTTGAAAAAAAAAGAAAAAAAAAAAAAAGGCTTTTGGACAAGAAGGCTGATTTGGTATGAGGTTTGCTAAGGTGACCTTTTTGGTCTACTGGTCATTTGTGTGTTTTATTATTATTATTTTTTTGGTAAAATCCCATAAAGTATTTCTTATGCTTATATGGGTGACAAAATTAAACCAAACTTTGGTTGAGCTTTAACTTGTAGACACCCATATTCAAATTGACTCATTTGTCACAATTTGACTAAACTTTATTAACTTGAATTTGAAGCAATGTCACAAAAGGACTATTCAATTTGAGTAAATATAAGAAGGGTCGTGCTCTTAGTTTAATCTGAATTCAGTTAGATAAAGAAATTATCACTGAGCAATGAGCATATAAATTAAAGTATTTGCAAATGTCTTTTTTCTTGCAGAATTGATTGAGAGCCAGCCAGGTAGTTGAGGGAGATTTTGAGAGTTATATAAGTAGTTATGTGTAAAATCTAGGAGATTTTTTCGCATTAGGGGGGTATATATAATTTTTCATTATTACAAAAGGAGGAAAGATTGAAAGTCCTCAATTTGGATATCAGTACTGACAATGACATAAACCATTGTCCTGATGACTGGAAAATATATAAGATTCTAAATTTCCCTAAACAGTTCAAGTTTCATCGGAAGATTATAAACTCGAAACTATACTACTACATTGAAACTAAAGGAGAGTTTACCTAACTTTCCTCTGGGCTCGGAGAGATTAGTCCAACCTAAAGGGTTGGAAACCCTTCAATAGCAAAAAATGAAAAAAAAAATCAATTCAGAAAAGTAGCATCTGCATTTTATCTTGTTATTGCCCCCACAAATTTATAAGGGTATGTACAATGTCCCTTCTAAATATGTCAAAACAAGTCAAGTTGACCCAACGAATTCAGACCACTTTGTGTTTGGTTGTAATAGTACTCTAGAAGCATTTTTGGATTTCTTTGTGTAAAGAGAGGATTTTGCACTTTTAAGGATTTTTATTTGTACAGTAGTGATGAATTCTGCATTTTCATCCGTTTCACAGGAAAAAAAAAAAAAATCAATTCTCTCATCTACATTATGCTTTCTAACTACTAAATAAATTTAGAAGGGCATGTGCAATGTCTCTTATAAATATGCCACATAGATTCAAGTGGACCCTTCAGCCTCCACACCCAGCCCATATTAAGTCCAAAGCTATATCATATCTCCTTGAATGGAACCTAACCCACTTATATACAGGTCCAGGTTCTTCAGTGGGATCCTCGGTTGATAAATGGCTTCCTCCTCTGCACTTCATATCATTTCCACAAAAAATCAAAACCCCTCTGCACTTCAAGAGAAATAGTTCATTTTTCTTATTTTTCGAAAAGAAAATCTATCTTACGGAAATAAAGATTATAGCACAAAGAATCAAAATTTTTCTCCTTACTTTCACGAAATCCTCAATGAATCAAAATACTCTTTCTCACTGTCATGGAATCCCCTCATTGTATAAATGCGCATCCACTAGTCACTCAATGCAGCCCAGCTTCCAAATTCAAAGTGCTCATGTTTAATCACTTTATCAGATTGATCACATGTAATATAGGTGGTTTTCAGGTATTTTCAATGATGGATTGTCTCATGAAGATTTTCTTGATGCTGTGGGTCAGGGGTGTTTCCATCACTTTAATGGGCCCCCGCCATTATTTCTTTATAGTGGGTCCATCTCACCATACAGGGCTTTTCCATCCATCTTTTGAGTGACATGATTCGGTAGTAACACTTGAACCCGTGGCAGTCAAAGGAACTATTATAACCGAGGAATCTTCTTCTGTTGGCCCACTAATTTGCCACTGGTCCACAACTGCTACATGTCAGATTGCCGCGGATGTTGGCTATCTGTTGCCAAGCTTCCGAGTCTGGATCTGTTGAGTATCTACTCTCGCGCTTTCCGGGGGAGGAGTTAGTGGTGTTCATTGGCCGGGCTGAGTCATATCCAAACCAATCTAACTTCATAAATATTGGGCCCGACAAGGCTATAAAAATTAGGCCAAAGTCCGCCCATTTAATCAATTGGGCCAAGCCGAATCAGCCTTTTATCACTTTTGTGGGCATTTGAGTAATTGTTTGGACTAATTAAATTAAGTCACACGTATTCCTTACATGGGCCGGGCCGGGCTTTGGGCTCTCTATCTCTTAATCCAAGCCCGGTCCAAAGTGGGATGAGCCCAGATCAGGCTCGAGGTGGCCTGGCCCATGAGCAGCCCTAGAAAGGAGTTGAACTCCATAGAGTGGCCCACATATTGAAAATCCAAGCCGTTCAAAAAGACTGCCCTCCCTATCTATTGGATATCCTCAAAGTTCACTCAAATAGGTATTGATACCCGTATAAAATTGTGCATGTACTAAAGTTTGGGACTAACCCAATCTTGTGCAAAATTTATTATATACATTATTGACATTTTTAATCACGTGCACAATCTTAGGTTGGGGCAAACTATTATGAGTGCAAGATATTTGATGCAAAGGGAGTGCAGTCTTTTTTTTTTTTTTTTTGAGGATTAGATAGGTCATTTCTGTGCGGCCACTTTATATGACAAAAAAGTTTAAAGGTGGAAATACTTTTTTGAAGTAGACTATAGTAAAATTCACATTTGGTGGAGGTATTCCTTTTTCATGAGAAAACGTAGCAAAATGAAGTGACCTTTTCATGATTCCCCAACAAGCAGAAAAGCAGAAAAGTAGAAAATGAGAATTTTGAGAACTCAAACTCAACTTTCTACTGTGCGCACACGGGAAGTATAAGATAAAACACATAGGGGACGTGAGCATGTGACAGCCCACCACCAGCATTTGCGCGGACTGGTCACAAGGCTCGGGGAAAGTTCTGGAACACACTAGATGCTGCCGATACGAGACCCGCACCCAAGAGAACTCCGAATATTCTAGAGCCCTTGAGCATGTACTAGAACATGTGCTAGAGCTTTCTAAAGACTTAGTGTGTGTAGCCAATTAAGAAGTCTCTAGACCTTTGTATCTCTAGAAGGCCACACACTTTCAAACAATTGTAGCCACAAATTGTAAGGGGCATTGCCCTATATAAAGGGGTCACGACCCCTCATTTGTATACAACAAGCCGAGTTTGAGTAATTCAAGCGCATTTTTAGCATTCTTTCAAAATCTCTTGTTTTCTTTGTACCCTTAAGTGTTTTAGTCTTGCTAGTAGCATTCCAAGTCCTTGGTGAGCAAGGTTCAAGGCTGACTTAGGCATACAAGAGTGGCACCTCAAGCCTAAGATTGTATGGTGTGCACTAAAGCTTGCAGCCCGTGACAAGCACATGTACCTAGTTTGGTCAGGAGTCCTTCAGACTGCGAATACTTCATTTAGAACAATGCACAGTTCAATTCATGAACTAATAGCAAATTAGTTTCATATAATTCCCTAAGTTAAATCACATAATTCTATTGTAGTACTTACCTAGTAACACAAGTTACTCAAAAGAACTGCACCCCTATGTATTAGCGCCAATCCATATTTAAAGCCGATCAGAGTTAATCCCACCGAAAAATTGATCACCAGTAAAATATGAAATTTGACTTTGGTTTTTATCTTAGCTGTATTTTACGTGCTGCTCCATTGAATTTTATTAGGAGTTGCAAATTATAGTCACTACGAATTAGGTATCGATGTGAAGTATGAAGGAGCTCCTCTCCTCACATGGTGCAGTAATTACAAGATGGTCCTGTAGATGGTCGGATCATATCAGAGATGGCCCCACCAGATGAGTCACCCTGCTTGGGAATCACAACTCACATGTCACAACCGAGTACGTTACAGTGTGGGCCATGTGGAGGTCTTAGGGTTCGTACGCTTGCGCGGGACAGATTCAGTGTATCTGGTCACCAGAGGGAAATGGGCCTCGTCAGCCAGACCGGGTTCGGGTCCTTATGAAATGTGTTGGGCTTTTAGAGCGGACATGAGCCTTATATTCGAAAGTGGACTGGGACTTAATGTGCCCTATGCTCGTCCAACACAGACCAAAAATATATCCCGAGCAAATTTGGTTCAGTGGTTAGGATCGATCCTTAGATCTTACACTGCTTCCTGACGCTGCATAAAGAACAATATGCAGTAACCCAGATCTAAAACGTACCCATAAAAAGCATAATTCAGAGGCAGGAATAATTTATCCTAATTTGTCTCCAACGAAGTTTGAAGTCCACCCCCCACCCAGTTTTAACTCAGTGAATCCAAGAACCAATCCTTGGGCATGTGGAAAATTAGGGTGTCAATCAGTGACAGATACAGGAATTTCATTCAGGAGGGGCTAAGGTTATTGACCTACAAAAGGTCAGTAACTGTTTGCCACAACTTTTAACTATTAACAATAAAAATTATAATAAAAATTTGAGGATTTTACCTGAAAAATCTTCAAAGACTTAGAAAAAGCTTAAAGCACCATTAACAGCTTATATAGACTAGTTGGGTCCTCCCGCCAAGGTTTTTTTTTTTTTTTGCTTTTAGCGCTGACACCACTTTGACCAACCACGTCATGGAGTGCTGAAGAATTGCTTCCAAAGCAATAAAAATTGTGGTGGTCATGTATATTTGTCCATTTGTTGATATATTAATACAATTTATTTAATATTTCTTTATAATAATGGATGGAGTCCATAATGTAATATTTTTGTCATTGGAATTCATGTCATTGTTTAGTTATTGGTGTTAAAACTCAGTTCAAGCATTTTTTTTTTATTGAATGTTAGGATGTCAGACAATGAAGTTTTGGTCATCTTCCACTATGATGGAGAGTTTGATTCTGATATTAACCGTCCGACGTATAAAGGTGGAAAACAAAAGATGAGGTATTTACCCACCGACATAAGTTATAGTTATTTGCTGGACGTTGCACTTGAAGTATCTAAGTGGGAAGCATTCAGTTACATACCAGTTTTACAGTACTTTTATCACAATGGATTTGCATTCTCATTGATTACCCTAGAAGAGGATGAGGATATTAAGGTAATGTTCAGAGCATCGGTAAACAAAACGAATGGTTTGTATTTATATATTAGTGAATGAACAAATCTAGCAGCTGGGAACGGACAAGAAAAACCTATGTAAGTGAGTTTCTTCTATTTTCTTAATATAAGTCGAGTTTCTAATACAGTTTCTTACAATTTCATTTATTATGAATTGAAAGGTTGCAACATATGCCTTCGCATGGTCTAAGCCAAGACAATTCTTTTGCGTCGAGAGAGAAACACAAAGAGAAGGAGGTAGTACATGCAATTCCTGTCCGAGGATTTCCGACGGTCAACCTCCATGAAGATAATGATATCAAGTTCTCGGAAGCACCCAATCATGTTGTCATTGATCAAAGTATAGGAGCTGATCATGTCATTGATGAGATAATGTATGATCCAACCGTTGAAGATGAGATAACGTTTGATAGATGTGAACATGCACAAGTGGGTAGAAATACAACAACTGTTTTCAACAAAGAACAAAATCAAGCTACCTAAAAAAAAATCTGGAGCCTTCATACAAAGTTTTGGATGTTAATATTGAGGACACAATGGTTCCTAAAGAGTACTTGATTGAAACGTATCAAAACTCTGCATGGGAGATCTGGATAGGACGGAAGTTTTCAGATCGTGACACATTTAGATGAACATTGGCGAAGTTTGCAATTTATAACAATTTCAGTCTTAAGCACTTGAAGACCAGTCGCACCAATGTTACATCACGTTGTAGTGGTCAGAGTTGCCCTTGGCGTATTTATGCTTCCATTATTGAATCTGGGCCACACTTCCAAGTCCGCACGTATAACTCTAACCATTGTTGTTCTAAACCGATGATGACAATGGCACATCGGCAAGCTTCTTCAGAGTTAATTGCAGAGTACATAATGGATAGAGTCCGATCCAATAATGATTTAACACCGAAGGAGATTATTAATGATTTTCAAATGGAGTTTGGTTGTCATATTACTTACAGAAAGGCTCATAAAGCGAAAGACATTGCACTTCGATTGATCCATGGATCATATGAGGAGTCATTCAGAAATCTTCCTCTTTATTGTAATGAATTGCAGAGGATGAATCCAGGTACAATTACTAATATTGAAATAAACAATGATGATACATGTTCAGAGATGTCATAATCCACCAATGAAGAGAGATGACACATGTTCAGAGATGTCATAATCCACCAGTGAGCTATTGTTTTGCTACCCAAACAACCTAACATGTGTCTTTTGTTTTGGGTGATGCTTTGATGTTCTTGAAAAACTTGAGATTTGTATACACAATTGTTAATGCTACTTGACATATATTTTGGTGTTGATGGATGTTTCAGAGAATGTCAAATTTTGTGTTGATGGATATTTCTGATACTTATTTTTGTAGTTGATGGATGTTTTCTAATAATACACATTGATGTAGTACCCGCCCAGTTGCCTGTATCCGTACTTATGAAACTCTAATTGGAGTTGTTATACCTTGCGTACAAGTATCAGGTGAGTGGGGATATCGCCGTTCACAAAACTCTAGTGGGCGGGGATATCCCCGTCCCAACTGAAACCACTCTAAGATATAGAACCTGTGGTACTCTAGTGGCCGGAGATCTCCCTGCTCACAGCACTCACACATGCAGGGATATCCCTGTTCACAACAATAATTTGGGTGGGGATATCCCTGTCCTAACTGAAACCACTCTGAGATACAGAACCTGTGGTACTCTAGTTGACGGGGATATCCCCGCTCACAGCATTCACACATATAGGGATATCCCTGTTCACAACAATAATTTGGGTGGGGATATCCCTGTCCCAATTGAAATCACTCTGAGATACAAAACCTGTGGTACTCTAGTTGACGGGGATATCCCCGCTCACAGCATTCACACATACAGGGATATCCTTGTTCACAACATTAATTGGAGCGGGGATATCCCCGCCTACTAGAATATGCATGCATATCCATCCATTTTTAATTCATAAGAGAAACGCCTCTCTACAGCCCAAGAAGACATAAACAAATTAAAAAAAAAAAAAAAAAAACCTATATCAAAGGTAGACATGCATATTCACTTTCACATTCACACCATTCAAGAAGTTCCTTGACAATCACACATTCATCCATCAAAGGTAGACCCAAATATTCACATCCTTCAATTAACATTTAACATCAAGTTCCCTGCCATCTGTCAATACACATTTAACAACAAGTTCCCTGCCAAAAAATGCATATTTTGACAAAACAGTTAACCTATGCACATCTAATTCTCTAAAAGCATGTCCTATTGTATCAGAATGAATATACATGCAAACTGACTATACAAAAAAACTGGCCAATTACACAAAAAAGAGGTAGGTCAGTTTCTTAGTCTAAAGCACTTAAATCCAATCTATAGTAGTTTAGCACCCAGGTCCTTTTGAATATCTCCAGAACTATTTTGCTCCGATAAAATGGAATGTCAACTTGTGTAAACTTGAGTAGTTTCCGGAGAATGCAGTGTTCGGCGAAAGCACATGCGAAGACCCCACAGTCGTTCCCATTGTCTTGGTGGGGGATGTCTATCTTTTCTTTGAAGATCCAAACGAAGGGATCATTCCAACCATAAACCGTAAATTTTTGAGTGAGCCAACCAACCTGAGGGGTATCAAAGTAGAAGGTTAGTTTGCAAGTACTTAGAGAAACATTTGTATAAAGATAGTACAATGCATACTTACAAATTCCTTGCAAGTAGTTAGAGAATAATGATCACTTGTTGAGCTATTGTAAAACTCCTACACTGCCTCATATGGGTAACCAACCAGCAAACTGAAGTGATCAATGTAATCCAGCAAAAGGACTAATGTTTTACTTTCCTTCATATCCATCACATTTGTACCGTTCAGACCAAAGGCAAAGGGTTCCGTTTGACGGTGTCCTTCTTTCCACATACTCTGCATGATTCGGCAAGATATATTATAACTTTAATTGACTCATTCGTAGTTCATAAATTTCTATCATATACAATTAACTTACACAAATGCTTAGATCCGCAATGTACATCTAATTCATCATCATCATTTAGGATGCAAGTATGGATTTTTGCTGAGCTTTTGTTTGGGGCTGCCACCATGTGCTTCCAAGAGTTTGTGGTTCCCAGTGATAGAGAGTGGGGAAGCCAAGAAGTTGTCTCTGGAAATCTAAGTACTTATCTTGGGGGCAAAATAAGTATAATTCAAGCAGCACTATTGAATGTTCTGGTCATTTGTATTCCTCCCTTAAAACGTCCCATTGCAGTTATTCATAGGATGGGGAAGCTTCAAACAAAACTCCTTTGGTAAGATATGGAAGAAATTGAAAAAAAAAAACACCTTCTTAGCTAGGATCAATCGTGCAGCCGAAGAATCAAAGGGGTGTAGGGTAAAGTCCTTTGAAGGAATGGATGGGGACATAGGGGAGTTTGTTGCCCGTCACTCTGGTAGTTGAAGAGGTATAAGGACCTATCATGAACAGTTAACTCATCATGTTCATTGTGAAGTTAGTTTCTAAATACACTTCGAAACGTAGATAAAGTCAACAACAGGGGAGGTGTTTGTATGTGTTTGTGGTCGTCTATTAATGAACCCCATCTATAATCAACACCTAGATGCATGAAAGTAAAGGGCGGCATGACAATGGAAAGGTTTGGACATGGATCAGGGAAATGCAAAATATCATCAAATGATCCTAAGACTTGGTGTAGGACGTCAAACTTTAATGGCCATGCATGATGCAAGCCTATTGTGATAAAATCCATTAATGAATACTACCAAGAAAGGTGTGAAATTAGGATAATAGGCCCTTACAAAACCATTGAAATTTAATATGCTCAATTCAATGGTTAAGATGATCTAATTAGACTGATATTCAACCAACCCCCAATTTAGAGCAGACCCCACTCATCCTCCCTAACTTGTGACTGCATACATCCAATTGGGTCTCATACAAACAAACCCATGTTGTTTTTTCACCATTCCCCATTTAATCTCCCCACTTTTGACTTGCCCACATCAATAAAAAACAACAGTGCTGCTAAAGTAAGAACAATTAATCATAAATTACTCACTTTTACAGTATCATAAGCATGTATTCAACCAAAACTCCATTCAATTCAGCTTCTGTTTCAATTTTCCCAATCATATCTCTCAATTAACAAAAGTAGGGCTAGTTTTAGGACATGGGTTTTTCATGCAGTCATCAAAAAAGGAAAAGGCAAAAAACCCACCTGAAGGATTGGTGGCCGGGGCCTCCTCTGCTGAGACTGGGAGGGAGAAGGAGCGAATGGGAGGCCGGATTCGATGCCAGGGAGAACGGACGGTGGGGATGCGCCATGGAGATTGGGCATTCCGGAGGAGGATAAGATGGTGATTGTTGTGGTCGTGGTGGTTGTTTGGAAGAAGGGGTTTGGAGAATGTGGAAGAAGCAGTGGCCATGGCCGTTGATATGCCTATCCAAACGGCCATTTTGCTTCTTTTAACTCTCTCTCTCTCTCTCTCTCTCTCTCTCTCTCTCTCTCTCTCCGACAATATGGAGCCTCGTTCACTACAAATTATCTAATGGCCTTTTGTGTTTTTGTTGTGGAATGAGGATCATAAATCCAAGGTGTTTAGGTATGGCCACGGAAATCATTGGGCAAGAATCTGGCCTAACAAATCAATATTATACCAAAGAGAGCATATATATATGAGTAATACATGCATGAATTCGGCCAAGGTACTGCAAACACAAACCAGACTTTCTGTTGACAGGGGAGATTTATTTAAAAGGATAAACCCTACAAAATCTGAAAACAAGAAAAGAAGTTAGGGATTGGTACCGGCGGTGAGGAAGAAATGCAGGTGGGGAGGAGAGGAGAGGAAGAACTGCAGTTGAGTCGATCTCCGCTGCCGTTGCCAACCGAACCCTTGAATCTCTGCTGCTGTTTGGGAGAGAAAGGGAGATAGAAGGAGGGAGAGAGAAGAAGTCGAACTGGTAAAAGGGCGTTGGGGTCTGTTTAAGGTAAAGGAGCAGGGATATCCCTGCTTAGAGAAAAAATTCAAAAAAAAAAAACCTAACAGGGCCGTCGAGACTACCGTGGTCTTTATAAAATGTTGATGGTTCTTTTGGCCTTTTCCAAGTCTTTGACGATTTTTGGGTAAAATCCTCTAAAAAATTTGAACTATTACAAAAGGTCAGTCACTTACAAAGGTTATTGACTTACAAAAGGTCAGTAGCTTATGTAGGAACTAAGAAGCGTAGACATCAAAGGATAACCATCAGATCATCATTCCAAGAATGACTCAATGTCAAAATAAAATAAAAAATAAAAACAAAAGTCCTCATCACACGATGTAGTCATGTAGACATATGGTCTATAAAGCAAAAAGAAGCTAACCTCAACAGATTAAATTGGATATTTTAGAATATAATTTTAGAGATTTTAAAAATTATGTTAACTAATTAATTTATGTTAATTCTTGGAGAAAAAAAAGTATAAAGCTTTTGGCTCATTTTGAAAAAAGTACAAGAGGATTTGATTATTTAAAGAAAAGTATAAAAGATTTTCGTATTTCTTTTAATCAAGTCCTCTTCATGAAGGAAATTTCAAAATAACAAAAATACCCTTATGAAAGTTTTTATTTATAATTCAATATTTAACCTTCTTTTGTCCCCAAAACCAACCTAAAAATCACTTTATGGGCCTCAATGATAAAATGTTAATGGTCGGATACCTTCTTTTGATGGTTTAGTCAACTTAAGGCTCTTTTCTTTGGATTCTCATATGGCCCAAGTTTTAACTTAATTTTGATCATCATAATAATTCAATGAAGCTAGTTTTCCATTTGTTTGGAATCCATATAAACCCCTTTTTAACCATTTATTCATAAAGGTAGTTGCAGTGGGCACCTTTAGGTTTTTTGGCTGGACTTGAACTCTTAAATTACTTATTAGAGGAAAAATACAAAAAAATGGGATAAGGGTATTCTTTTCATTTCTCTAATTAATTTTTTATTGAGGAGTTGATTGAAAGAAATTTCAAAAAAATTTATAGTAATTAGAAATATTCAAATCTTCATGTACACAGGCCCCCCCCCCCCCCCCCCCCCCCCCCACACACACACACACACACACACACACACACAAAAAAAAAGGAAAGGAAATCTTGGCTTGGCTTCGCCACTGGTTTGGTCCATATCGTATCTCTACTTATGAATCTAAATTCTCTTAAGACCACCCTTACAATCTACATGCTTACATAAAAATACAAATAAAAAGACGAAAAGAAAACTCAAGTATTGGGGCTGGGGCTGGGCTCAACATTTGAAATCTAGCACAAATCTTTCCTAATGGTTTAGCATTGGACAAAATTAGTCCTTTTAGAGTAAACTTCACTGTGTGATTTATCACAACTGTTTACATGTAATTTACTATATTTATTTTCTCATATTTAAATTATATGTAAAACACAAAATCATAAGATAGGGTCACGCAACTCATTCATTTGTTGGAGTGAAATTTGGCCTAATAGTAAGACAATAAGATCGAGAGAATTATTAATCAACTAAAATGGTAGAAGGCACTTCACATGCAACAGTACTTTGCAAGGCTGCAGCCTCAAGATATTTCCGTTCTCCTTTGGATTTGTTGAAGTGACATAAAATGTGGGTTTGCTTTCTATGATCTTGCATTCGAGCCCGCCTCAAATTTGTCCAGATTAATCCCACGTCATCAAAATAGATTATATAAGTAAATAGACCACTAGTGTTTTTTTTTTTTTTTTTTCTTTTTTTAAATAGGCAGAAAGGAAAAAATTATTCAAAGAAAACTAGAACGAAAATAAAAGTTTATGTATTTAACCCGGAGGTCTTACTGATATTCTCCAGAATGGTTAGCTGGTCTTTTGAGCAATTTTAGCCACTGGGGCACATCAGGATTAAAGATTCTAGAAACATAACAAAGTTCAACATTAGCCTTTCTCATTGAAATGATGTATAAAAGAGTATTATGATCATACACGGGTGGTTGGAATTGGATAAATTAAGTAAGAAGTTCATTTTTGGTTAAGACCATGGGTACTTCATACTTGTGCCTCCATCTAAAACCATTCATTTCACAGAGGCCATAAGGGCCACATGTATTCTTTACAAGATCTTTCTTTGATCTTATCAGCCAGATCATTGTTCTTTTCATATATTTTCTTTTGTCTTTTAGCTGTCGATCTGTAGGCTGATTTTAGAATTTGGAATGATTCTTATGGGAAAATTAACAGAACTGTGCCTATGTTTTTTTTTTTGTCAATCTCAAAAGTAGATTTGCAGCAATCCCACCCACCTTTGTAGTTACTATTTTTGTAGGCATGTTCATGGCCCGGCCGATCTAAGTCTCGACTTTAGAAACACAGGCTTGTATCTATTCCAAGCTTGGCACCAGCCTTTAGTGTCTGGCTTAAGCCTGGCTGGCCTTGTACATGTTTGGTATGAGCTCAATCATTTAGTCAATGCTGAGCCAGGCTGAGGTCTCTATCATTTGTTTGGACTTTCTGATCACTTGTTTAGATTAAAAAAAAACAATAAGTTACAAGGGGTCGGATAGAGACATAGAGTATTATATAGAGAAGGGCCAATTTGCATCAACTTGTGTTGATATAAGTTTTGTGGTTTTGTTCTTTTGTGGCCAACTTGTAAGCACCTTGACCAAAAGTTCAAAAACTGTGGTGCCCTTCTATGATTTATATGTTCAAGACAAGGGTAAAACCTTCATTCAATAGGCCCCATGCCCAAGTTATCATTAACTGAAATTATCAATATCCGTTATTATTGACTGATTAACTTTATAAAGAGAAACCTATAAGTCCCACTTCTGCTAGACTGTACATTGAACTTTAAGAGTAGTTTGTCCATATCACAGCAGGCATCTTTGATTTGGCTAGAACATGGGGTCCATTTGTTTGCCAACCTAACATGAATGGCATCACTTGCCAATTACCAAGAGCAGGAAATAGAAAATATATGATTTTGTTTTACCCCAGCCAAGTGGCCTCGGACCCAAGCCTGGCAAGTGGACCCAAGCATGGCAAGTGGGAAGGTAGCCAGACATGTGAAAAGGAGAGCCCACTAATGTAGGTAGAATGGAATACCAAGGATTGATCCTTGTATAGGACGTGCATCTGGGGTTGCCAACCAACCGAACCCAAGTTGTCTTAAAAAGTATCATGATGGAATAGGTTTGAGTCCGGATCCCCTGAGTGTCTTCCTCAAGCTACTCTTGAGTGGAACTCCATTATGGGGCTCAATATTTATTGAAAATCTCAGTCACTCAAACTGAACATGCTTGCAGTGCATAATGTCTTCAAATATCACACCAGGGAGAGTTGGTCCGTCGCCTGATTGAGCATAGGATTAAAAATACAATAAGTAATAACGTATAAAATTATGTTAACCATTCTTAATTACATGCTTTATGTCAAGGTGGGACCAACTCGTATTGGTACATGAGAAATGAATGCCCTGAAGTTTAATATATGGGCCCTGTTAAGCATTAAAACTACGTGCAGGGATTATTCATTTCCCACATTTAATGGCCTCAAATAATCAAATTCAATAGTAGGTACCTTGCATTGTGTTTAAAATCAAGTTCAACATGTGTCTGATTGGGATTAATTCAATGACATACACATCATATAAGTCAGAATAATACAAGTCGTCTTGTCGTGTTTTGTAGACTTGCTTCTATACTGCAGAAGGATCTGGTTGTTTTTTTTTTCTTTTACCAAGGGTAAAGAGTGATACTTTAAATTTAAAAACACAATGGTGTATGATACTGAGGTGCTAATACCACTCAACCATAACTGCGATGGCATGCACATCTAGGCTTTAACTGTGAAAAGTTTGAGTTAAATTAAGAGTAAACAAGTGGATTCAACCAAACGACATGTGGGTGTTTGCACAGTGCAAAGCTGTGTGCAGGTAGAAGCTCCCGTATCATTTACTTTTACCTCTCAAAAGAAACGGAAACAAGAAAGTGGGCAGTGTCGTTCTCGCAAGTTGCAGTAATCTATCATTACTTTCAGCGGATGTGATTGGTGGGAAAGGAAAGCGATCTACTCAAATCAGCAGTGGGATGGTGACTACGATTGCTATCTGCTACTGCATTTTGAAGTGACCCTCCACTGCTTTCTATGTAGAAAGAAACCCAGCCGCAAGAACAACATTCTTTGGGGTCCACTACCTTCTACAAGAAGAAAAATGGAAATTACCAAGTCATTGGGGAAACCTTTTTTTTTATTTATATGTATTTTATATTTTCCACACTTGTTTTCTCGTTGGAACCAACTTAAATAATATTGAGATTTTAAATCAGCTTAAAAAGGTGTATTAATAGTTTTGTGAACCATTTGTTATACCATGGATTTATGCTCACCTCTTATTATTATTATTATTATTATTATTATTATTATTTTCATACAAAAAAAAAAAAAAACTGATTTCATTAAAACGAACAACAACAGGCGAGAGAATCAAGCATCCATTGTGAACAGAAAAGGTTACACAAAAGAAAAAAGATAATGATTTCGGATTTTGTAAAATCACCGGAGTACCAGGCACTCAATTTAAAAAAATGAAATAAAAACAATAACATAGCGAATTTAAAAATTTGAGTTTCTTTTTATTGATTTTTGGATGAGGTATACAGTCTAGGAATACTATTGATTCCGGATTGAGATTACGCTCTTCATTGACCTGACAACTCTCAATACCCATTGTATAGTAGACAGAGATCTGAGAAAGAAAAAAATACAGGAAAAAGAATCTCAAAAGGCATGAAAAATAGATTTTGTGAAAAACTAAATGTTCTATGAAAAATGAAGAAACATGAAATATGACCTTCTCAATCAAAAGACCATCAAAAGTGGGTCCAAAACCCCAAAACGAAGGAAAAGACGCAAGTTTCATCAAAATCAAATATCAAAAGAACAAGACAGGTTGAAAAACAACACAGCCAGACGTGGGCACTGCACCCTGGGTCAAACAGTTTAAAATCCACGAAAGATGGTCATAGATTCCAAACTGAGCATAGGATAATCTTAGGACCTACAGAGGCAAACTCAAAAAGAGCTTCGAACGATATATAGAACATCAAAACCCAACATTTAAGTCAAACGTTATAGTTGTTTGAAGATTCTAATGTAAAAAAAAAAGTGCATAAAATAGGGTCCTGGACGAGTTTGTGCACTCCCTCACACAGACCTTAGCGTGGGACGCATGCCCCTTAGCCATACCTAGTGAGGGGATGCACTTCCACTCCCAAATGCCTCTCTCTCTCTCTCTCTCTCTCTCTCTCTCTCATGACATAGGGCAGCTCCAGAAGCCTATAAATCCCCCTAACCTCCCTCATTTCACATACACTAGCTCTCTTACTACAACTCTTGTAAGAAATACTTGAAATCCAGTCTTTTGGCTTTAGTCCTTTGCGATCCTTGTCTTCGTATTGGAATCCCAAAGAACTAGAGTTGAATGCCTTAGGTTCTAACTTCTGTTTCCTCGAGTTCAAGTGTTTTTATCTTCTCCCATGACTAGCATAGTAAGTCCCTTGGGACAAGTTTGCCTTCTCCTTTGTGGCATTTCTTGCCTTAGGAACCTTATTAATATTATTAAGATGTGAAAATGACTTCTAAGGACCCACTTGGCTGAAAATGCATGGACTTACATGAATAAGGTCCATATGGGAGCGGTTAGGTTGTCCACAATGGTTAGGCAGGTTTATTAAGTTTCCTTAGCAAGTCATTCTTACCACAATCTTGAGGTGTTAAACTCCGCCTTCGGTGAGGACCGCTACTCAACACTCCCCCTTACGTGAAACCTAGTCAGCGCACATTTAGCGATATACATTTTTTTAGTGCCAAGTCGCTCCCATTTAGATTTGAAATTGCTACCGATTTGCTCTAATACCATATTAAGTATCCTTAGCGAACTAATCCTACTAAATTTTCATTGTGTTAGTAGAGGCAGTATAAATACTTTTCAATAAGGTCAACCCGTTTCCGATCTGTTTAACTATGTGTCAGAATTCACTGGTTTGCAGCCGGCACATAAAAATGATGTGGAGGGATTGAGGTCAAATTAAGACGCTATGGATTCGATCCGTGAGTAGATTACATCAGGTTTTTCATCCTAGGATTTGATCCAGTTAGTCAGTTAGAAGACTTTGATTTAAAAATATGTGGGGAAAGTGATCCCCAAGAGTAAGCCATAACTCGCTATTACTGTGTGGGAGCGATGGTGGCATTGCCTATTTTTATGTTTCTAATAAAAGTAATGTAGGTGTTTTTTCTTTGATATTACTGTGTGGGAGCGATGGTGGCATTGTCTATTTTTATGTTTCTAATAAGAGTAATGTAGGTGTTTTTTCTTTGATACCCGAGAAAAGGGGGTTGACCCATGATAGCACAGCGCACACGAGAAAAGATCCCGAACAAATTGGGAGTGAGCCCGCAATACTTGTGGGAAATGAGCTTATATGAATGGAAGAAGGCAGCATACCTAGGGATTGAACTTGAGAAGGTGAGATGCGGGATTGCCAATTAACTGAGCAACCATGACTTAGTCAAAACAATGTATGTGTTAGCTCTCTTTTTTGACCAATCACGTTACTTCTTTTTTTTTATAACGCAGGGTGTCCCAGCCTTTTGGGCCAAAATAATACCTATGGGCCCAGAAGAGAAAGCTTGGTAAAATTCCCATGTGGTACCAATATGGTAGTGCAGTTTCAAACCCACACCCTCTGAATGCAAACCATGGTCCGATGTCAACTGAGCTACCCCTCGGGATTACCAATCATGTTGCTTGCATGAATCAGGATGTAGTTCAAGATATGAAATTATGCACTGTTCCTGCGTCAATTTGGTATTGGATTCAAACTGGGGTTCACGTTACATTTCTATATTAAAAACTTATTTTGATAAGATAAGTTCCATTATCATTATTGTTTTTATTTTTTTTATTTATTATTTTTATTATTTTTACTTTTTTATTTTCAAGCTGCACAGATAATCTATTAATGGTAATTTATAACCATTTGCTCATATTGGGCCAAGTCTCAGTTTGGCAAGAGTATAAGACGACAAATCATTCTTTTTTAAAATAAAAATAATAACAATAATAAGAGCATAAATTTTTACACATTGGATTGGTCAATATGTGTGGGCAGACTCAAATTCTTCGGATTTTAAGCCATCCTTCTTTCTTATGTTTTTTTTTTTTTTTTTCTCTCTCTTTGCTTAATGATAAACTTGTATTGAGGAAAGAAAAGGGCACAGCCCCCAGAACAAGGGACCAAAACTTATAGACCTCTTAACGGGGGAAGCGAAAAAGAGAAGACAAACGAGAAATAGAGAAAGACAAAAGCTCTGCAAAAGCAAAACAGAGCAAAAAAGCAAATAAGAAGAGAATCCAGCGAAAGCCAGAATTGGGGGAGGAGGCAGATCTTGAGCTGAGAAAGCCATCCCTATTCAGGCGGACAAGAAAGTTACTTTGGCTTTCTCCATAGAGGGCATCTTAGAAATATGCTTGGAGACATTCCACCCACCTACTGCAAGTTCGAGTTCAGAGGAGAACTGGGCGATCTGAGTAACTTGGAAGGAGGGCTGGGAGGGCTGCGCTGCATGGAAGGAGGGCTGGCCGATCTGGGCAACTTGGAAGGAGGACCTGGGCCAACTTGCTGAGACCTAATATGGGGGGAGATGACGATGGGGAATTTCCAATTGAAGGATGATAGGCTTTAATTGAGGGCTATTGAAGGGTTTTACAATTTTCTGTAGGGTGAAGGAGAGGTCTTCTTGATGGTGGATCTTGATCTAGTGGAGGGGGAAGCTAATCGCTTCAAAGGTAGCTACATTTCTGGCATTCCAAATTGCATGAGAAAACACTAAGGCAGATTGCTACCATAAATTTGCTTTCCTTCTTTGTCACTCCCTCTGGTAAGAGACAGCCAAATTGAAGAGGCAGAGAAGGGAATGGGCGTTTGAGAGCTGGCTGTAGAGAGGATCCATCTCCATAGAGAAATTACTAGATCGCAAGAGAAGAAGAGGTGATCAGTAGAGTCTTCTTCTAGACAACAAAGGTTGCATCTGGAAGCTAGAGAGTAGCCCGGACGTTTGAGGTGTTGCTCAGTTGGAGTTTTGTTGTGCATCAGACGTCATCCGAAGCAGCTGATTTTATGATGGAGATGCCATTCTAGTTGAGACTAGGCCAATGAAGCTTAGGGGCTCTTTATCTGATGAGGTTCCAGGCTGCCTTCAGGGATAGCTGACCATTGGGACTCTTTCCATGAAGGAATATCTTTATCTGATAGAGTTGGGGAGAAAAGGGAGATGGCTGAGGAGAGTTGGCTACTGATGTCTGGAGGGAGGTTGGAAGGGATGAGCCAAGAACCTGCTTGGTAGAGAGAGGCTAGACGCTGGTCGTCAGGGAAATTCAGGTGAGGAAAATTTTCTGAGAAAGGGGTTCCTGCACTCCAGTTATCATGCCATAGATTGATTTCCTGGCCATTTCCCACAATCCAGGAACTACCTCCTTGAATTCTGAGAGCTAGCCTGCAATTTTTTTTTCCATATGCAAGAGCCATACTTGGTGTTTGCTAGGCTCTAAAGAGAGTTATCTTTGAAGTAGCGGTTCTTGAACCAACATGCCCAAGGAGAATTAGATGTGGATGCTTGCCAACCTAACTTGATAAAGGCTGCCTCATTGACTTCAGAGATTTTTCTAATACCCAAGCCTCCTTCCTCCTTAGGAAGAGTAATTGTATCCCACTTGACATAGTTGGACCTAGAGACTGTAGCATTCCTAAACCAGAGGAAGTGCCTCATCATCCTTTCTATCTCTAAACTGATGGAAGCTGGGATGGGCAGAGTGGTAGCAAGATGGATGGGAATGCTAGAGAGCACATGCTTGATAAGGATTAAGCGGCCAGCAAAAGAGAGGAATTTCGCTTTCCAGGATGCCAATCTAGCATTGATAGAGTCTATCAGAGGGAGGAAATGATGTCTTTTTGGAGTTCTAAAGGCAATTGAAATTCCAAGGTATTTGAGCTGGGCTGAGGACTCTTCAATTCCTAGAATAGAGCTAATCCTGCCTTTTCTTCTGTTACTGCATTTCCCTAACAAAAGTTGGCTCTTTTGAAGGTTGAAGAATTGACCTGAAGAGGATTGGTATTGATGAAGGAGGGAGTGTAGGGTTATAACACTGGAGGTAGAACCTTTCTTGAAAATGATCATGTCATCGGCATAGAGGAGGTGGTAGGGAGATGGTAGAAGGGAGGAGAGTGGGTGAATGAACCCTTGGAGCTGGAGATTGTGAAGGTGAAGGCTCATGATTTCTTTGGCTATGATAAACAGGTAAGGGGAGAGGGGGTCACCTTGTCTGAGACCACATGAGGGGCTGAAAAGGCCTTGAGGAATACGATTTATAAGGACTGATCCCTTAGTAGTGCAAATGCATTCTTTGATCAAAGAGATCCAAGTATCTAAAAAATTAAAGAATTTTAAAGCTGTGAAAAGGAAAGACCAATTCAGCTTGTCAAAGGCTTTAGAGATGTCTAGCTTGAGGCATAGGGATCCTTTGCTGAGGTTGGACTTAAGCGTCTGAAAAAGCTTAAAGGCTAGGCCAGGGTGGTGTTGGACATTCCTACCTTGGATGAAGGCTGCTTGGTGAGAGAAATGATGGATGGCAGAATTTGGGTAAGTCTTGAGGCTAGGATTTTGGATATTATTTTGTATGAGAAGTTCAGCAAGCTAATTGGTCTGAAGTCAGCAAAAGTTTCAGGGGATTTTGTTTTTTGGATGAGGGCCAGAAAGAAGGCATTGGAGGCTTTCAGGATTTTTTTGGTTTTGAAGAAATGTTGAACTGCTTGGGAAACATATTTTCCAATAATACACCAAGTTGAGGTGAAGAAGACACCGTTGAATCCGTCGGGGCCAAGAGAGTTTCTTTTTTTTAGAGCAAAAACTGCTTTTTTTATTTCTTCTTCTGAGGGCATTGAAATGAGATCAGAATTTTCTTCGGTTAAGACCTTTGGGCTGTCTAATTGAAACAGAAGAGGATTAGTGTAACACCCTGCCCCGAGTTAATTAAGATTAACTCTAATTAATCGGGATTAACGCTAATTCAACATGTATTATGGAATTAATGCTGCTTAATGGCTAAATTGATATAGAATTTGGCTCAAGTGGTCAAATTGCACTTAATGACAAGAATAGTGAAGATTCTGAATGGACTTAAATGGGTTTAGGCTAAACCATGCCATGTAAGGACTTTTTCGTAAATACGAAAGTACACGTATTTCGTCGAATACGGAAACTCTTGATACTCACACGTATATCTCGAGGAGTACGTTAACTTTTATAAGTGTGACGATTCCATTCGACGTGAATTGGGTCAAATGACCATTCATGTGACTTGAATTGTAATTAAAGAAATGAAGAGGGGGTTAAATGCAATTTTGGGCTTATAAGATGAGGATGAACTCATTTGAGTTCATTCCTTCATCCCAGCCGGTTTCTCCTCTTCTCTTTCTTTCTCTCCTTCTTCTTTCTTCCATGTTTTCTTCCTTAAGTGGTGTGCTTGGGAGAATTGTCAAGGGCTTGTGAAGAGGGCTTCATCTTCATCCTATTCTCCATCTTCTTTCTTATTTTGTTTGGAGTTTAAACTTGAGAAGAGCTCAAGCTTTCCATCAAGAAGCTACAAGTAAGTGTTGAGTTGAATTCAGCACTTTCCTGGTTTCAGTATTGAGTTATGGCTCAAAGAATTCACAAGAATTCTGTTTTGTGGATTGATTTTGGATTTTAGGTTCAAAAGAAGCTTTGATTTGAGGAATTTAGCTTGGATTCAAGTTAAACAAGGCAAGTATACTCAAGTTCATTGATTTCAATTGTTAGGTGATTTGTTAGAACTCAAGGAGTGCAGTTACAGAAAATTCGGTTCAGAATTTTCTGATCTTCTGGGCGGCTGACCGCCACTTAACCGAGAGCTGACCGACATAGGTCGGCTAGCCGCAACTGCAAGTTCGGCTAGCCGCGGGTTAACCGTAAGGTGACCGCAAATTTTGTCAGGGTTTTCCATCAGAAATCGAGCTTCTGGAAAACGAACCGTAAGCTAACCGAATAAATTCGGCTAACCGAAATTTGAATTTCGGCCAGCCGCAAGGGTGACCGAATTTGGACAAAGTGTCCTGTAGAAATTGACATTTTGGAAGCTGACCGAATGTGGTTCGGTCAGCCGAAAACCCTAATGCGGCTAACCGCTAGGTAACCGCCGAGGTGACCGAAATTGAGGGAATATCAGAATTGGTTTCTGGTAGTTTCCTAAACCTTCATGGGTGTTAGCTAAACTTATGTGAATGTAAATTTCACTAAAAAGTGATGTCATCTAAAATAACACCTACATTGCATAATGAACGTTTCACCCGAATGTTGTTTTAGGAAATTTACTTGTTTATGACTTGAGTTGACTTGTCCTCTCTTGTCTATTACTGTTATGCTCCTTGTTGAGCTTCATTGAATAAGGTATTGAATTAATATACTGAAATGCAATGAAATGAAACGAAAAGAACTGAAATGAACCAACACTGTAATGTATGAAAGATTAAGTCTGCTGCAGTAGATGGAGCGTTCCGGAGCTCCGTGGTGATGCCGGTGATCTCTGATCAAGACACTGGTAAATCCCACACATTTGATAAGCCACCTAATAAAGTGCGTGACCATTTGAAAAGCCACTAATAAAGTGAGCACTAAGGCAATGAAATGAGTCCTTGAAAGGCTGGGTTGTGAACGGTGCGCCTTCCGCCTATGCTTTAGGACAACGAACAGACACTTGGTAAAGTGTATACATGAATTGACTGCTCTCTTTAGGGGAGAACTACATCAATTGAATGCTTCCTTCAGGGAAGAACTAGATGAATGGAATTGAATTGAATTGAATTGAATTGAACTTGAATTGATTTGAATATTATTGTTATCTATATTGATTGGAATCACATTGCTAACATATGAGTATCATAGACTTGTGTATACATTGTTGAACCGTCGTGTTCACAGTGTTATTGATGACATGACAGGCCCAGTTGGCCATTCCAGTGGTACAGAGACCGCGCCGCCAGCGGAGGAAACCAGTTCGGTTCCCCCAGGAGGGTTGAACGAATGGATGTAAATCGGAGGCGACCGGTTTAGCAAATTTTGGGAACATTTTGAATAGATTCATTTTGTTGTAAATAGTGATCACATGCATTGTATTTGAATATGCATGGTTGATTTAAATAGGACATGACATGTATAAGTAAACTTTACTGTCTGTAAAGCATTTGTACATATTAAAGTTACATGTCAATGTATTGATATATTCCGCAAAAATAATGTACATTTGACAGGTATATGTAAGATCCCTTGTGAATCTCGTATGGACTTCGGTGATGCGAGGTTTACGGGAGTAAGTATGGCATCGCGACTCGGGGTTTGGCCGTGGTAACCCTAATCTCGGGCCCGGGTCGTGACATACTTATTGTATGGTATCAGAGCTAAGTTAACTAAGTTAAATGACTTAGCCAATTATAGGAACGAAGTGAGGAACGTTACGTTTCGTGCCAAATCCAATCTTGGATTTGTAAATGCTTTCACTTTATGTGAGATATGTGATGGAAGTGTTGAGATCTATGTATCTTACCTTCCGTATTGTTTACAGCATGGCTGCATCTGGATCGAATACAGGAAATGATGACTTTGTAGAGGTTGTCACACCGTCTCCTGTCTCCGATATGGACACACGGATGACTGCCATTCTAGAGCAGTTGGTGAGAAGTAATGAACAAATGGCCAAGAGTCATGAAGCACAGATGGGTATGCAAGCCCAGATCACTTCTTTATTGCAAGTGCAGAGCCAGTTGCAGGCTCAGATGCAAGCAGCACCAGTAGTGCCACCAGTTCAACCACCTGCTCAGGTTGGAACACAAGTGGTAATTCAGTCCAAGGAGAAAGACCCTAATGTCCTGTATGAACAATTCAGGAAAAGAGGAGCTACTGAGTTCCGGGGTACTGAAGACGTGCTGAAAGCTGATGAGTGGCTGGAACACATTGAGGATGTGTTTGGCACAGTCACATGTACACAGAAACAAAAAGTTGCCCTCATTTCCTCCATGCTACGAGAAGTAGCAAAGACATGGTGGAAGAGTGTGAGTGGGGCAATCACTAAATTGCCAGAAGCAGTAATGTGGGAGACTTTCAAACAGCAGTTTCAGAGGAAGTTTGTTCCAGATCATGTGAGGCAGAAGAAAGAAGCAGAATTTCTGCAATTGAAGCAAGGTCAAATGACTGTATCTGTGTATGTCCATACCTTTTTGCAATTGTCTAAGTATGCTACTGATTTGGTAGATACAGAAGACAAGAAGGTGAAGAGGTTTCTCAATGGCCTAAATGCCACATATAAGAAAATGGTATTGGCAAACAGGCCTACGACCTTCGATGATGCTGTGGATAGAGCTTACACAGCAGAAGAAGTCCACAGAGAGGAAATGGCTGAGAATGAGAGTACCAAGAGGAGTAGTGGTGAAAAATCTACAGGCTCCTGGTTTAAAAGGGGAGGACGATTCAAGGACAAAAATAAGAAGCAGAAATTTACTGCTAGGACTGAGAGTAAGCCAGTTTGTGAGACATCTGGAAAGGCTCACAAGACTGAGTTGTGTTGGAGAACTACTGGAGCATGCCTTGTTTGTGGTTCTTTGGAACACAAAATGGCACAATGTCCAAAGGTAAGGAGAGATGACAGAGCTCCTAATCAGCAGACTGCTCAATCACAAGCAGCACTTCCTGCTCCTCCACAACGATTAGCTTTGCCAGCACCTCCTAAGCAACAGCAACAACAAGGCCAGCAGCGTCAATGGCAGAGGCAACAACCTGGACAGCAACAGCAGAGGCCACAGATAGCTGGAAGGGCTTATGCTCTTAACCGAGAACAAGCTGATGTTGCAACCAATGTGGTTGAAGGTACAATTCTTATAGGTGATAAACCTGCGGTTGCATTATTTGATCCCGGTTCCACGCATTCATTTGTAGCACCTGTATTTGTGTGTAATATGCGAGACCGGATAATGCAATTGCCATATGACTTTACAGTATCTACTCCTTTAGGGAGAAGGGTAGTATGGGAATTGTACGTTCCCCAATGCAATGTGAAAATCGGGAAAGTAGCAATGCCAGCTGATCTGGTTATACTAGCCATGAATGATTTTGATGTGATCTTTGGCATGGATTGGCTTGCGAAGTACAGAGCTTGTTTAGACTGTTTCCGCAAAATCATCACCTTCAGGGTTGATGAGGCCAATGCCAGTGTACTTTTTGAAGGCACTCTAAAGAGATTTGACACAAGACTTATTTCAGCTCTTAAGGCTGAACGACTGATGCATAGTGGTTGTGAAGGCTACATTGCATTCATTTCTGAACAGAAGCCTGAACAGAAATTAGAAAACATCCCGGTAGTCTGTGAATTTCCAGACGTATTTCCCGATGAAGTGCCAGGTCTACCTCCAGCAAGGGAAGTGGACTTCACAATTGAACTTGTGCCCGATACTGCACCGATATCCAAGGCACCGTATCGAATGGCACCATCAGAGTTGTATGAATTGAAGAAACAGATACAGGAATTGCTAGACAAAGGTTTTATTCGACCCAGTGTCTCACCATGGGGAGCACCTATACTGTTTGTAAAGAAGAAAGATGGCACCTTTCGAATGTGTATTGATTATAGGCAGATCAATCAAGTGACAATTAAAAATAAATATCCACTGCCTAGAATCGATGAGTTGTTTGATCAACTCCAAGGTGCAGCTTACTTTTCTAAGATTGATCTTCGATCTGGATATCACCAGATACGAGTTAAGGATCAAGATGTACAGAAGACTGCATTCAGGACTCGTTATGGACACTATGAATTTTTAGTGATGCCTTTTGGTCTAACCAATGCACCTGCAGTTTTTATGGCTCTAATGAACAGAGTGTTTGCTTCATACCTAGACCAGTTTGTTGTGATCTTTATTGATGACATCCTGGTATACTCAAGGTCAGAGAGAGAGCATTCACATCATCTGAGAATAGCCTTGCAGACACTGAGAGAGAATCAGTTGTATGCAAAGTTCTCGAAGTGCGACTTTTGGTTGCAGCAGGTTGCATTTTTGGGTCACGTCATTACCAGAGATGGATTAGCTGTTGATTCGGCTAAGATTGACGCGGTTAGCAATTGGCAGAGTCCGAAGAATGTGCCAGAGGTTCGGAGTTTCTTAGGGTTGGCGGGCTACTATAGAAGGTTCGTAAAGGACTTCTCCAAGATAGCAGCTCCGTTGACGAAACTGACTCGGAAGGACGTTCCTTTTCAATGGAATGATGTATGCGAGTGCAGTTTCCAAACTCTGAAGCAGAAGTTGATAACAGCCCCAATCTTAGCTTTACCTGAAGGAAGAGGAGGGTTTGAGATTTACTCAGATGCCTCAGGCGTTGGATTGGGATGTGTGTTGATGCAACGAGGTAGGGTAATTGCCTACGGTTCGCGTCAATTAAAAGAGCATGAGAAGAATTATGCTACACATGATTTAGAGCTCGCGGCTGTTGTATTCGCATTGAAGCAATGGAGACATTATCTGTATGGAGAGACTTTTGAAGTCCATTGCGATCACAGAAGTCTCCAATACTTGTTCACTCAGAAAGATATCAATCTGAGGCAACGCCGTTGGTTAGAGCTAATCAAGGATTATGATTTTCCATTCACATATGTACCTGGAAAGGGTAATGTGGTAGCTGATGCTTTGAGTCGCAAGTCAGCTGACTTGGCATCATTGGTGGGTGAATGGAATATGATTGAAGAATTCAGGGATTGGGATGTATCCATTGAAGTCATGGACAATCATGTCATGATTGCAGCGATGTCAGTGTTCGAACCGCTACTCATCCAGCAAATTAAAGATAGGCAGTTCGATGACCCGGAATTAGTAAAAATTCGGGATAACATTGCAGCAAGGCCAGATTTTGTGTTGGTAACAGGAGTTCTCTATTTCAGAGACAGATTATGTGTACCAGCACAGGAAGATTTGAAGCAAGCAGTCATGTTTGAAGCTCATCACACCAGATATTCTGTGCATCCAGGAAGTACGAAGATGTATAGAAATCTTAAGGGCAGATTCTGGTGGAATAACATGAAACGGGAGATAGCCAGTTATGTCTCTTCCTGCTTGACTTGCCAGCGTGTGAAGTTTGAGCATAAGAAGCCACCAGGCTTGCTTCATCCATTGTATATCCCTAAATGGAAGTGGGAACATCTCACGATGGACTTTGTTTCCAGATTACCAAGGACGCGGAGACAACATGATGCCATTTGGGTTATTGTGGATCGTCTTACGAAGTCCGCACATTTCCTTCCATTTCGAAAGGATATGGGATTCAGCGAAATGTCCAAATTGTTTGTCAAGGAAATTGTTAGACTGCATGGAGTACCTGTCTCGATCATTTCTGATTGAGATAGTCGCTTTGTCTCCACATTTTGGCAAACTTATCAGAATGCCATGGGTACGAGACTGCGGTTTAGTACTGCATATCATCCACAGACAGATGGGCAGTTAGAGAGAACAATCCAAACTCTTGAAGATTTGCTTCGGGCTAGTGTTGCAGATTTTGGGAGTGATTGGGATGATCACCTAGCTTTGTGCGAATTTGCGTACAACAATAGCTATCACTCCAGCATTGAAATGGCACCCTTTGAAGCATTATATGGTAGAAGATGTAGGACTCCAGTTAGCTGGGAAGAAGTTGGAACTCGAAGTTTCCACGGTCCTACGATCATTGCTGAAACAGCAGATAAAGTGCAGAAAGTGCAAGAAATGTTGGAAATTGCTAGATCAAGGCAGAAAAGCTATGCTGACAATCGTCGGCGTGATCTGGAATTCGCCGTTGGTGATTTAGTCTTTTTGAAGACTTCTCCAATGAAGGGCACTGTTAGATTTGGACAAAAAGGTAAGCTTTCTCCGAGATTTATCGGACCCTTTAAGATCCAAAGTAGAATTGGGAATGTGGCTTATCGTCTAGATCTGCCAGCAGAACTCTCTAGTATTCATAATGTCTTTCATGTGTCAATGCTTCGGAAGTATGTATCAGATCCTTCACATGTGATTCGTCATGAAGAGATCCAAGTGTTGCCAGACACTGCATACATTGAGAAGCCAATTCAGATAATTGATACCAAGGAGGTGGTTCTGCGTACCAAGACTATCAAATGGGTCAAAGTGCTTTGGGCACATCATGGACTAAACGAAGCTACCTGGGAGCTTGAAGAGCAAATGGCTCGAAAGTATCCAGAGCTATTCGTTCAGGTAATTTTCATTTTAAATTGCTTAATTGATTTGTAGTGCATTCGGAGGACCGAATGGTTCTAAAAGTTTAGGGGAATGTAACACCCTGCCCCGAGTTAATTAAGATTAACTCTAATTAATCGGGATTAACGCTAATTCAACATGTATTATGGAATTAATGCTGCTTAATGGCTAAATTGATATAGAATTTGGCTCAAGTGGTCAAATTGCACTTAATGACAAGAATAGTGAAGATTCTGAATGGACTTAAATGGGTTTAGGCTAAACCATGCCATGTAAGGACTTTTTCGTAAATACGAAAGTACACGTATTTCGTCGAATACGGAAACTCTTGATACTCACACGTATATCTCGAGGAGTACGTTAACTTTTATAAGTGTGACGATTCCATTCGACGTGAATTGGGTCAAATGACCATTCATGTGACTTGAATTGTAATTAAAGAAATGAAGAGGGGGTTAAATGCAATTTTGGGCTTATAAGATGAGGATGAACTCATTTGAGTTCATTCCTTCATCCCAGCCGGTTTCTCCTCTTCTCTTTCTTTCTCTCCTTCTTCTTTCTTCCATGTTTTCTTCCTTAAGTGGTGTGCTTGGGAGAATTGTCAAGGGCTTGTGAAGAGGGCTTCATCTTCATCCTATTCTCCATCTTCTTTCTTATTTTGTTTGGAGTTTAAACTTGAGAAGAGCTCAAGCTTTCCATCAAGAAGCTACAAGTAAGTGTTGAGTTGAATTCAGCACTTTCCTGGTTTCAGTATTGAGTTATGGCTCAAAGAATTCACAAGAATTCTGTTTTGTGGATTGATTTTGGATTTTAGGTTCAAAAGAAGCTTTGATTTGAGGAATTTAGCTTGGATTCAAGTTAAACAAGGCAAGTATACTCAAGTTCATTGATTTCAATTGTTAGGTGATTTGTTAGAACTCAAGGAGTGCAGTTACAGAAAATTCGGTTCAGAATTTTCTGATCTTCTGGGCGGCGGCTGACCGCCACTTAACCGAGAGCTGACCGACATAGGTCGGCTAGCCGCAACTGCAAGTTCGGCTAGCCGCGGGTTAACCGTAAGGTGACCGCAAATTTTGTCAGGGTTTTCCATCAGAAATCGAGCTTCTGGAAAACGAACCGTAAGCTAACCGAATAAATTCGGCTAACCGAAATTTGAATTTCGGCCAGCCGCAAGGGTGACCGAATTTGGACAAAGTGTCCTGTAGAAATTGACATTTTGGAAGCTGACCGAATGTGGTTCGGTCAGCCGAAAACCCTAATGCGGCCTACCGCTAGGTAACCGCCGAGGTGACCGAAATTGAGGGAATATCAGAATTGGTTTCTGGTAGTTTCCTAAACCTTCATGGGTGTTAGCTAAACTTATGTGAATGTAAATTTCACTAAAAAGTGATGTCATCTAAAATAACACCTACATTGCATAATGAACGTTTCACCCGAATGTTGTTTTAGGAAATTTACTTGTTTATGACTTGAGTTGACTTGTCCTCTCTTGTCTATTACTGTTATGCTCCTTGTTGAGCTTCATTGAATAAGGTATTGAATTAATATACTGAAATGCAATGAAATGAAACGAAAAGAACTGAAATGAACCAACACTGTAATGTATGAAAGATTAAGTCTGCTGCAGTAGATGGAGCGTTCCGGAGCTCCGTGGTGATGCCGGTGATCTCTGATCAAGACACTGGTAAATCCCACACATTTGATAAGCCACCTAATAAAGTGCGTGACCATTTGAAAAGCCACTAATAAAGTGAGCACTAAGGCAATGAAATGAGTCCTTGAAAGGCTGGGTTGTGAACGGTGCGCCTTCCGCCTATGCTTTAGGACAACGAACAGACACTTGGTAAAGTGTATACATGAATTGACTGCTCTCTTTAGGGGAGAACTATATCAATTGAATGCTTCCTTCAGGGAAGAACTAGATGAATGGAATTGAATTGAATTGAATTGAATTGAACTTGAATTGATTTGAATATTATTGTTATCTATATTGATTGGAATCACATTGCTAACGTATGAGTATCATAGACTTGTGTATACATTGTTGAACCGTCGTGTTCACAGTGTTATTGATGACATGACAGGCCCAGTTGGCCATTCCAGTGGTACAGAGACCGCGCCGCCAGCGGAGGAGACCAGTTCGGTTTCCCCAGGAGGGTTGAACGAATGGATGTAAATCGGAGGCGACCGGTTTAGCAAATTTTGAGAACATTTTGAATAGATTCATTTTGTTGTAAATAGTGATCATATGCATTGTATTTGAATATGCATGGTTGATTTAAATAGGACATGACATGTATAAGTAAACTTTACTGTCTGTAAAGCATTTGTACATATTAAAGTTACATGTCAATGTATTGATATATTCCGCAAAAAATAATGTACATTTGACAGGTATATGTAAGATCCCTTGTGAATCTCGTATGGACTTCGGTGATGCGAGGTTTACGGGAGTAAGTATGGCATCGCGACTCGGGGTTTGGCCGTGGTAACCCTAATCTCGGGCCCGGGTCGTGACAATTAGGTTGGCCTTCATGAGGTTTGTAGAGGTTAGTGAAGAACTCCAGTGCATTGGCTTGGATAGTAGCTGAGTCCTTTGTTTTCCTTCCATCAACAGTGATATGGCTAATTTTGTTACAAGAGCTCCTTGCCTTGGCTGATTGGTGGAAGAATTTCATGTTTTGGTCTCCCTCTTTCAGCCAAACAATTCTAGATTGCTGATTCCAGTGGATTCCTTGGGCTTTTAGATTGAGCTTCATGAATGACAAGATTTGCTAAAAGGAGAGCTGTCTTGAAGGAGTCCGAAGGATTAGCAGCGAGCTACTGCTAGCATTACAAAACAGTAGCCTCTGCTGCATTGATATTCTGTTGAATTTGGCCAAAGGTGGAGGAAGAATTTGAAGAAAAAATTGTCGAAGTTAGGGGCAGACCCAAGTGTTGGGTTTTGGGGGAAGTTGTCCAAGGGGCTAGCTATGGACTAGACAACCCATAAGTCCCTCAGCCCCATCAAACAACAAAATAAAGAAGAAAGTAACACCATCATCACCATCGTCCGCTCCCCTCAAATGAAAGTAATCCTAGATAAGCAACTTGTTGAAGTCAATATTTAATTTTTTTTTCATACCTTGATTAATCAAATGGAGTATATTATCTGGTTGAAATTTGGAATGCTAACTACTCAATGGGATGTATAAATTTGGGCCAATCAAACGTGGGCCGCATATAAGTGAAAACTGTTTGCATAAAAACTCTCAAGCATCGAAAGTGATAAACTCTCTTTCAGATTTAGATCAACTTAGATTCAAAAAGTCTTTATTCAAATTATAGACTTTCCCCTCAAATTGTATTTTTTGTAATTGAAGGTCGGTATTTTTTTTTTCCCAACATTATTCTCTAAGAATCACATGAGATCAATTCTCTTTCGGATTTAGATCACATAAGATTGTTTCATGCTTCCTCGATTGGTACATTTAGGGATTAAAGAACTTTTTTTTTTTTTTTTGCATTGTTATATTAAATAAGTTTGATAAAACCTTGGTCATCTTAAAAAATTACTAAAGTTCATAAATGTATTATTCTATTTAAGGTCTTGAAGTTAGCAGAGACCTTTCTGCTAGGTAATAAATAATAAATATAAAATAATATATAATATATTATTTAGTTTTAAGTATGGTCCATATTAGGCCGAGCCAACTAAATTGGTTACTGACTAACCAGTAGACATATGTAGCCCATTGGCAAATAATCCATATCTCATGATTCTTTATTTACTCAAACTCTTCAAATACATGAGAGTATGATCAAATCCACATCATAGTGAATAATTTAGTCCAGCAATTGAGCTAAAAAAGTAATTGGTTTCGATGCCATCTACAAAGACAAAATGAAACTCTTATCTCAATATGGTAAAAGGTGTTGGTTCTTTCGTGGCTGCACAAGGTTTGAACCCACTAACCTTGGGCATTTCACCTTCCTCACTGGAGGGCTCTCCTACTGAAGTTCATTGGGTCCGCAAAATAGGCACATAAATATTCTTATGTATTATAATGCACAAAAATAGGCATCCCTAAGAGAATATTCTAAAGGTAGCTACAAATTGAGGAAACTAAGATCAAATTTCATAAATTACAATTAAATAAGTTCTCCTTTACTAAAAAATAAATTAAGAATAAGCGTATGAATTTAATTCCTATGCAAACAAGCAGGTAGAAAGTGATATGTGATTTTGATAATTAAAACATGATTTCATTCCATTTGAGAAAATTTCGGTCACGTAGATTGTTATATGGGGGATAAGTCAATCCCATAAAATAAAATAAAAACCCGAATTCAATTGAGCCAAAATTAATACATTGTATTTCGCTTCAATGGAATCTTATAAACCTTTATAAATTTAACCAAAAAAAAAAAAAAAAACCTATATAAAAGTGTGCCAAATTTGCAAAGTCAATAATTCAATCAACAGTTGCATGGGTAAGGACGTTCCATAACTAGAGGGTTGGCCATACAGTGTTCTACCACCTAGTAAAGGGGCGTGTTCCAATGGGATCATCATTCATGTGAACAATTTTCATTGAAGACTTGTCCAACAAAAATCTTCATTAAAGACTGTTTTTTTTATACCGAGGTAGTTGGGCCATTGAAAGGCCCCACCCCCACTTATGCGGAAGTGAGCCTCATCGCCTATATGTGGGGAGAAGATCACATACACATGTAGAAAAACGATCCAAGATCAAATACTCTGCAATTGGGTGAGAATGGGACTCCCGACCAATGGGCTATCCCATTATTCTCCATTCTCCATTAAATACATTAGTACTAGTAGAAAATCAAGTCTATGGTACCAACCACATAGGAGTTTCCATGTGAATAAATTTCATTCAACTTATGCAGGCCGGCCTACCTTTAATTGATGTAAGCTATTTGTACTTGATTCATTGACTATTGGTCCAGATTTTATCTCAGTTGGAGTAATACATCATTAAATTTATCACTAATTGGAAAAGAAGTAACTATTAAGTTAAATTTTATTCCATACACATCAACCAAAATTTAAGAAAACCTAAGTCACACTTCACATCCACCATTAAAGGCATATGAGGGGCAGCGGCATATTAGGTTCAAGCAAAAGTAAACTAGTCCCTGCCGTAACTAACTTACCATAGAACTTTAACCAAAACTCTTGCAACAGAACCAGACAAGTTACTGTATTTTTCTAGAGAAAACACCTGGACAACTTTGACATTTGCAGATTGCATTCAATGCTCTACCTTTAGTGAGATGATGTAATCGATGGATGCATGCATAGTTCATTTGCTGTACACTCAATACAAAGTTGCTTGTGTCCCTCATTGTCATAAATGGTCGTTCTCGTGGAATTATATTTCCATGAAAAAGACTCGTCTATGTCCATGTTAACAACATGGGTGCGCCCCACTTTTGAAAAATAGGAATCTCTTATTAGTTGTAGCACCTTTGGGAGTTCAAAATTACCCTACCATACTGGATCAGGGCTCCCCCATGCCCATAGGGATCAGGGATTAGTTCTCTTATTAGTTCTAGCACGATTGAGAGCTTGAAATTACCCTACCACACTGGATCAGGGGAGATTTATTGGGCTCCCCCATGCTCGTAGAGATTAGTCCGTCTCAAAAGCCTGGAACACCATTTATGGGACTTAGGGGGATGGAAATAGACATCTTAGATGGACCTATCTATTAAGTTTGGGGTCAATTCCATGCCTCTAACTCATTCATTCGTGGCCCACAAATTTAGGGACTTTATATTAAAGGAAAAAAATTGACCTTTGATCTAATGGTCCAATCAATTTGAATAAGTGAAAACTTGATTGATTCAATCTACTTAAGGAGGTTTTATGTATGTAGTTGGTTCGAATATATCATAACGTTGGCCCCACCATATTGTCCCTCACCACAACATGGTGGGGGATGGTTGCACATGAATATTTCCCACGTATGTGAGTGTGTGTATATGTGTATGTGCATGTATATGTGTATGTGTATGTGTGTGTATGTGTATGTATATGTATGTATATGAGATGCTCTCGTGAGAGTTGCTCTTACTAGTCACTGTTAGACAAACTAAATCCGAAATTTGCGATTAACTTTCTTTACTTCCTCTTTAATGGGCAGAAATGGCAAGAGTCTCTCATACGTGAAATCTGGTGATTAATCCATTGGTTGGTCAATTGGAATTGACTTTAAATATGTAGATGCAGAGTATACAATGGATCTTAAGGCTGGAGAACGGTTTGTGTTTCCCAAAGGTAGGTCCCACCCATGTTGTTAACATGGCGCTGCGCCATATTACCATGCAACGATTTAGTGGTTTTGCCCAGTGGAATATAAGGTGTTTTTTACAATTTTACTTCAGAAATATTATAAAGATTGAAATAGAGTTTAATAATTAAAAATAATAGTAATCTTACTTCAGAAATATTATAAAGATTGAATAGGTTTCTAGGGAGATTGACTTATGTGTGATCTTATATCATCAACAAAAGTGATGATGCTTAAAGGTTTTTAATGCGACTAATATGGGATTTGATACTGATGTTTGAACAATGAGCCAACCCATTTTGTGGGGCTCACTTTGGCTGCTTGTTTCAGTGTCAGAAGGTTAAATCAAAAGCTATCTATTTCATAAGGGGTCTTCAAAATAAACTTTGAGAGAAGTTTGATGGAAAATCTCATTCCACCTCCTCTTAATGCATTGTTAATGATTATTGAATCAAGTCTCGCACTTGGCCATATATAATATATTATACATTTAAGTGGATGCAGTGGGCCACAGAAGGATAGTTGGAGTTTATTATAGTCAAACCAATTGAATATGGATCTTTATTTATTTATTCATTTTTTTTTTTTTTTCATTCTCTACCATGTGTATAATCTTGTGTAGTGTTTAGCCCTGACCTTTTATTTTGCCATGTGTAATATTATGGTATGAAAAAGAATTGGACTCACTACCTTATTTAGAAAATCACACAAAAATCTTCAATGACAATTCATGAGAGAAGGTGTTGGGCCTATAAGAGTTGGCAAAACTTAACCTGATCATCTAACAAAATCCTAACTGGACCAGTGTTTGACCTGCCAAATCTGACCTGCATAAAATGCCAATTGGTCATGAGTCATTTTTTTCTGACCCGGACCAAAAAAAGAAAAGAAAAGAAAAGGGTCAGGTTAAAGTTAACCGTCTAACCCTCATTATCTGCATATACTTTCCTTTGGTTTTTCTTTATTTCAATGTGTTTTAAAAATATACCATCTAGAGTTAATTGCCTATTGCTTCCACCATCTCATGTATTTTTCACTTCAAGTCTCTCAAACCTTTGATTTTTGTAGAGTTAATTGGCATAAACAACCCAATTTGAGGGTTATGCGGGTTAATACAAGTCAGGTAAGGTTGATGGCCTTCGGCATGTGTTGCGAAACCAAATTCGTTTTTGTATCATTATGGAAAAGTCCCGTAACATCATGAGATTAATCAGTTTTTGTAACATACACCGTTCCCATGATATCATGTGATTTGAGATCATAGTATTTTGCAAGAAATGTGGACCAGAGTCACTTAATTGTGGTGACTTTATTTAAATTTCAGTCATAAAATTAGGAAAATCAGATTTAAGGATGACTAATATATCAAGACCTTTTTTTAGTAGAAAAGTGTTGGGAGTTAATCTGATGCTTTTGTTCAATTCCTATAATTCATTGATAGCGAAGAAAAGCTTTTGATTTTTCACACTTGCTAGTTTTTCCTTGTTCATTCATTGGAACCGCTCATAGCCTTCCATTCCACGGCCCAATTTGTAGGGGTGTGTAAGTGGTGATGATGGTGTGGGGCTGGTGTGCTGCAGTGGTACTGGGCTCCTGTGGTGTATAGAAGACTCTATTCTGAAAATCAAAGCGGACGGCTCAGATCAAGTGTCACACGATCAACATGCAACACCCCATCCCATGCATCCTCATGAGATATCTTAGGAAATCTTTGTAAGAGTTGGTCATCCTAGGAAATAATTGTGAGAGCTGGTCAACTTTCTAATTGTATAGCTTTGCACTGTTGCTGACTTTGTGTGGCATGTTGATCATGTGGCACTTGATCTGAGCGGTCCACTTTGACATTTGGATTAGAGTCTTCTATATGGTGATTGGCAGATGCAAGTTGGGCTCGATTTGGTTGATATGTGGCTGTGAGAACTATGAACTGTAAAGGTGAAGTATGAGATGATGATGATGATGATGATGATGATGAAGTATGACTACGAAAATAGGGTCTGACAGACAAGAGGAAAAGAGAAAAGACAAGAACCAAAAGAAGAGCAAGAAAAACAGGTGGGCGATTGGGGAAAGGGGAGAGGAATACAGAGAGAACTTGAAATGAGATTAGAGATAAGTTGGGCTGATTTCTTCAGTAATAATTTCATATTGAAAGTGGGAATTTAAAAAAAAAAGAGTTGTGGGCTGGTCCGCTATGACGTACGGAAATGAGCAACATATCATCATCTTGTATCATATATTTCATTTTTTTTAACATGTAAAATCCGTATCCCTGCCATGTTTATAGCATGCCTCTACCGTACCAATGCCGTATCTAGGCATCACAGCTGGTCTGACCCTGAGCGACAGGTGGACTTGTAAATCTCTAGGTTCTCCCAAGGTAACCATGTTGCACTGAATTGGTCCCATGTGAGCCCTACTTGCAGCAATCTTCAGGGGGACAAGTGTACGAACCCAATGGACCCCACTGTAACACACTCAGTTGCAATTCCCAAGCAGGATAGCTCATCAGTGGGGGCCACCGCTGATCTGTTCCAACCGCTGGTTTTGATTTACACCTATTTACTGTGGCACAAACGTGCCGCACTGCAGGAAATCAAATTCTCAAAGAGGCTTTTATGCTTTCCGCGGAAAATTAAATATGAAGCTCGCATTGAAATGAATTTTCTGCGGAATCATGAAAAAGTTAGTTTATTTTTTTAACCCTTTTACATAGAAATGCAGATGCATCAAGTGTAGATTTTACTTTAGCACCGAAAAGTGTTTATGCTTTTCATCCTTCTTTCGCGAAAAAACTCGCTGCAAAAAATGCGGCCATTAGTAGAGTCACCTGTCTAAAATGTGATGCACGAAAAAGGCCACATTGCTTTGATGCGAGATATCTTCAAATTTTATCTTAATAATAACTTATCCTATTATAAAATTAAGCACATGATTAAGAACGCAATTATCCCATATAATTATTATGCAGAAGATTATGTTAGCCGCACTCTTTAGTATATTCTCGATTTTATGGTGGGAGCAGCTTCTATTGGAGCCAATTTTGGGAGGTGGGTGCAATTCATTTTGACGGGCTAAAATTTACAATGTGGGCCCCACTATAATGCTCGAACTCGTTCAACGCACTGGAATCCCAGCGTTTGGCTGCTGATACCTGACGTCATCCGCGGCAGGCTGACGTTTTAGCAGTGGTGGGCCAGAGGCAAATCAGTGGGCCACCTAAGGGAGATTCCTCAGCTATAACAGTTCCTTTTGACTGCCATGGGTTCAAGTATTACTGCCAAATGCTACCACCTGGGAGAGAATAAAACCCTATATGGTGACATGGGCCAACTAATTAAAGAATGCAAGTTGGGGCCCACTTATGTCATGGAATCATCACAACCCTATAATATCAAGAAAACCTCCATGAGCCAATCCAACAGTATAAATAATGTGAAACCACTTGTTTTACATATAATCAATCGGATAAAGTGATTAGATATGAGCACTTTTAAATTTAAAACTTGAATTGTATTGAGTTACTAGAGGATGTTCGCATTTGTACGTGGAGAGGATTCCGATATAGAGAAAAAAAAAATTCTCATCTACATTCCTTTAGTAAGATCTAATATATCTTTTTTTAAAAATAAAAAATTGTACTATTTCTCTTGGATGAGAGGGATTTCAATTTTCTATGGAAGAGATAAGAATGCATAATGCACTTTTAGTAAAGAAATAAAAATCCTCAAGGGTGCAAAATCCTCTCTTTGCATAAAGAAAGCCCCAAAAGTCTTCTAGAATCCTATTTTAACTAACATAAAAATTATATGAGACATTGCAATTGTATTTCTAGATTTATTAAGCAATTAGAAGAAAAATGCACAAGAGAGAATCAAATTCTTAATAGAGAGGGTTTTAATTTTCTAGAAAAATGATGAAAATCTAGAATTCATCTCTTCTGTAGAAATTGAAATACTCAAAGCACAAAATAAACTCTTTACACAAAAAAAAAATAAAAAATAAAAAATAAAATCCTAGAGGGATTGTAGAACTATAATAATATATTAATGCAGAAGGTTTTGAATCCAATTTTGATCAGATTAATTTTAATTTTGACTTCTTTTATTGAGTTGACAAGGTAGTAAAAAAAAAAAAAAACGAAAAATGTATACAAGCTAGGAGGTTCAACATCATTACCTTTCTTTGTTTTTTTTTTTTTTCTATTTTTATTTTAAATAACTAATCTAACCACTACAACACATAATATCTAAATATAATTATTTATCAAAATAACGTAAAAAATAACTAAATAGAGCAGAGACCATAGCTGCATGGGTCAAGCCCATGCTTAGCATTGGTTATTGTGCTAGTATACTTTAAAGCCCACCTCAAGGTGGGACTGAATTAGTTGGGCGGACTTTACTTGTTTTGGCATATTTATAAGGAACATTGTATATTTGTACATGTCCTTATAATTTTGGTAGGCAGTTACAAAGTATTATCTAGTTGCCACTTTTCCGAATCTAAAACTGGAATTGAGGAAATTCAGGAGTTTATTTCCCAGTCATCAGGAACATGGTATATGGACATATGCCATTTTTTTATGCTGGTATCCCCCCACACCCCACCCTTTTGAGATAATGAAAAATTACATATGACCCCCCTAATACAAAAACTCTCCTACTTTTGATTTTACAACTAACTACATATATTACTCTTAAAATCTCAACCAACAACCTTGGCTCTCAATCAAAGGTTTGTTAATTTTATATGCTCATTGGTAATCTCTTTATCTAACAAAAATTCAGATGAAACTAAAAGCATGATCCTTTTTAATTTCGCTCAAATTGAATAGTCCTTTTGTGACATTGCTTCAAATCTCACTTAAATAAACTCAAGCGTGGCAACGAGACGATTAGAATAAAGGTGTCTACAGGTTAAATCTCAACCCAAGTCTAAAGTCTAAACTGGTTTAAAAGTAGGCCAAATAACTCACGTTTGATGCGGGTCAATCTGTCCGGTTCAACGTGACCCAACATTTGGAAGTATAATCCATGCCCAATCCATTTCAAACATGAAGGCTATGTTTGAATTTGGTTGCTAAATAAATTTTACGCTCATTGGACCCTCACTCTTGGATGGACTGAATAACAAAAAATTAAAAGTCGATGATTAAGACACCGTTAAAGCTAAGGCCATTAAATCAAGGGCTAGGTTAGTATAATTGGGTAAAGCTGATTTTTGGATGTACAGTGAATTGAAGTATAGGAAGGTAAAGCATCAAATTAAAAGAGAATAAATATATAAGGTGTTATGATGGTGTTTTGTTTTTAGTTATTTGGTATAGAATCTTTTTTACTTCTTTTATTAAAAAAGTTTTTTTTTTTTTTTTTTTTTTTGAAGAAAGGAGGTTTTTTTTTTTTTTTTTTACTTTTTTTGAAAAATTTAAAGGAAATTTTAAAATTATGTATTTTTGATATAACCCGTGTTATTTTTTTATCTAAATTCACTTTACTTTAACTTAACCAGTTAAATGTCAAATGCGCCCTAAAGATACATTTCCATCTGCTCACCTCCTATGGATAAAAATGCATCTAATGGGCCCTACTAGTTGGAATTGGGTAAAAGAACCGGTCTTTAATTTTGTAGTCAAGGGGGTTGACTGATTTTTGATGTTTTAATGGCAGTGTCTATCTGTATCACGGAGAAGGATACAAGGAATCATCTGTAATTGTTCAGCAATAGGAGCTTGTTACCTGTGTGTTTTCCTTTTGTAACAGATAATGAGATAAGCTTCACATTACTGAGTTCTCTCTCTCTTTCTCTCTCTTGGTGATCTCGTCACCATCAAGGTTGCAGCACCAAACCAACGGCCCAGATTTGTCTCTCCTGAAACGGCTCAGACGTGGCATTCCCGCCTCTATAAATGCCCCACTCTACTCATCTTCTGCCATCCAAATTTCTCTCTTTCGATCTCTCGAGATTTCTTCCTTCTCTCAGAAGACCAGGTTTTAATCTTTTGTGGGGTTTTCCATGTAAAGTAGTTTCTATGATTTCTTCTGATGTTTTCATCTCCGTGTGATTAAAAGTTCGCGGTTTCTTGTCTTTTGAATCGACGTTCGCGGCTCTTCTCTCTCAATTCGGTTTTTATTTTTTAGTTTTCGGTTCCAATGTCTAGATTTCAGCTTTTTTTCGTTACTGGGTTTTCCGTGGAAAGCAGTTTCTTGCTTCTGATGTCTTTCTCCAGTGTGTAAGGCTACGACTTCTTCTGCTCTTGTTTTCGTAAAATCCCTTTCAATTCCGTTGCTTTCCGTGCTTCTTATCGTCGTGGGTTTCCCAAGGAGAGTCGTTTCTTTTGTTCTGTTGTCATCTTGTCGGTCTCTGTGCTCTTCGTGCGTGCAAACTGTAAAAACCCTTTAACTTTGTCCTCTCTGTCTTTCACTCCAGGAAAATCCCTTTCAATTCGTCTGGCTTTTTGTGGGTTTTGTTCTGAGGCCAGCTTTGGTTTTCTGGGTTTTTCCATGAAAAGACTTTTCTCGGTCTATGCAGGCGTCCTTTGATTAAAGCTTCGAGCTTTTCTTTGAATTCTCTGAAGTCTGCTTCTGGGTCTTTCTATTCTCACTCACTCTATCTAAAGATTCTTTCTTTTTTGGGAATTCTCCAGATTTGAGGAATGTTAGAGAAAATGGAAGAATTCAAGCTTCAGAAAGTGGTAGACGAGTTCCAGTCAAACACCAAAGATGCAGGGAGAGTTCAAATAGAGACCCTTAGAAGGATTCTAGAAGAAAATGGCGAGGCTGAGTACTTGCAGATACTAGGCCTCGATGGAAAAACAAACCTAGAGAGCTTCAAATCATGTGTTCCTCTCTCGACCCACAAGGATTTGGAGCCTTTTATTCAACGAATTGCAGATGGGGATGATTCTCCAATCCTCACTGGAAAACCCCTCACTTGCATTTCTTTAAGGTATTGATTGATTCGTCTCTATTCTTCTTTGTATTGCTTTGTATGTTTTTTTGTTTTAATTTCTTTTTATGGAATTTGTTTGATTCTGCAGCTCTGGGACTACTCAAGGAAGACCCAAGTTCATCCCTTTCAATGAAGAGTTGGTGAAGAACACAATGCAGGTTTTCCGCACGTCATTCGCTTTCAGGAACAGGTAACTGGATTTTAGTTTGGTTTTTGAAAGAACCCAATTGAGAATTGCAAAGTCTTTTCTTAGATTAGATCATTTTACGAAACATGGGTTCTGCTTGTATTTGGTTCTTCTACGGTTTGGTATAATGCTTTGACTTGATTTGTTTTTATTTTTCTTCAACACACTACAGGATTCCAGAAGTTGGAATCTACTGTTCGATGATATCTCAATGCAATGTGTATCAACAATATATTAACCTTGGATCTGTTCTTAATGGACTCTATATCCAAATCCTAGATTTTAATCTTCATTTGTTCTAGCTGATTATAATTTACTATATAGATAACAGCACTAGAGTGGTTAAGTAGATTAAATCAATAGTACATCAAGTTCCTGATTGATAATCTATCTGTGATTTGAATATCTGATTAGTTGTAGTTGAATTCCTTTATTGTTTACATGGAGATTTCCTACTGGGATTGTTTATACTGTTGTTTCTGTGGCAGAGAATTCCCTCTTGAGAATGGAAAGGCGCTGCAATTCATCTTTGGCAGCAAGCAATTCAAAACAAAAGGGGGCCTCGCAGCAAGCACTGCAACCACAAATGTGTACCGCAGCGAACAGTTTAAGGTCACAATGAAGGACATTCAGTCCCAATGTTGTAGCCCTGATGAAGTGATATTCGGTACCGATTTCAGCCAGTCCTTATACTGCCACCTCTTGTGTGGCCTCATCTATTGTGATGAGGTGCAGCTCATATCATCCACTTTCGCACACACAATCGTTCGCGCGTTCCAGACATTCGAGCAGGTGTGGGAAGAGATTTGTACTGATATAAGAGAAGGGGTCCTTTCAAGCATTGTTACAATCCCATCTATCCGCGCAGCTGTTTCTAAGATCCTCAAGCCCAATCCAGACCTTGCAGATTCTATATGCAAGAAATGCTCAGGGTTGACTAACTGGTATGGAGTGATTCCACAGCTTTGGCCCAATGCGAAGTATGTTTATGGTATTATGACGGGGTCGATGGAGCCTTATCTCAAGAAATTGAGGCACTACGCGGGTGGCTTGCCATTGTTGAGTGCTGATTATGGGTCTTCTGAAGGATGGATTGGTGTGAATGTTTACCCCAGATTGCCGCCCGAGTTGGTCACTTATGTGGTGCTTCCTGATATTGGATACTTTGAGTTTATTCCGCTCAGGGAGAATATTGACGGGGAGGTACTTGAGAAGACTCCATCTACTGTTGAGTATATGGAGTTGGAGCCCGTTGGTCTGACAGAAGTCAAAGTTGGTGAAGAGTATGAAATCGTGGTCACAAATTTTGCCGGTGAGAACTCCTAGTACTTTTTTCTTCTCAGATACTTTTTTCTTCTCAGTCTTTGTCTGCATTTTCAATCCAATGTACGGTAAAGCTGACAAGCTCTAGAACATTCAGCCCAAAAAAAAAAAAGACCATGACTACTTTGGTTTTGTCTCTTCATCCTAGTAGAGAACCTTGAATGGGTCATTTGGATGCAGAGAAAACAAGTGGAGAATACCTCCCTACGGTGCTAATTTGTAGACAGTTTTCTCAACCCCCATTTGGTCTGCCTTGACTCCTCTTCCAAGCAGACCCTGAGAGCTCAATTACAAAGTCTTAGTTTGTAAAGCTTATTGGTTTTGATAGACTATCATACCACTTTAATTGAAGAAAGGTATCTCTCTGCCTTCACCCATGTTTATCCTCATTACACTAGAGTAATGACATTGACATCCTTGGAACTTAGAGTTTTGAATTAGAAAGCTTTTAGTTCTTTTTCAAGTTGAATGACTTGCACATCCTCAGAACTTAGAGTGCTAAATAAAAGATACGACACTGTATGCAAATTGCATTTCTCTGTATTCAACATAAAGAATTTGTGTTCCGAGAAACAAGCAAGTACCCCTTGACTATAGTAAATTGACAAAAATGCTCTTTTGAACTCTCTGCAGAAAGTTAGGTAGAAAGTAGGAGAAAAGCTTTGCATCTTTCTAGTAATATTTGAAATGATGGACAAATGACTGTTCTGGGTTACACCAATTCATCTTTTGATTTGTGTAGACCACCTCAACAATACTATGAAGTTTATAAAGTATTTGTCAGAATACTTATAAACTTCTTCATTTTTTACAGTTAAGAGTTTTTAATTTGGTGACCAAAAACCGTTCAGCAATAGACAACTATTTGGATGCTTAAACAGAACAAGTTACATTCTTTATGTGTGGTTAATTGTCAACACTATGAAATAATGAATTAAAATTGAAAGTTTGTGCGATATAATAAAAGCTTAGGTGAAATACCGACATAAAGTCCAGCATCATTGGACAGATGCACATGGGGGTGTTCTAGTATTAGGTGCTAATTGGTTGTATCACCATTACTTGCTTTCTTTGTTTTATGGAATGGTGGTTTGTTCGAATGGAATTAACAAAACAGCAAACTAATAAACAAACCCAAAATTAGTGGGAGGCTCTGACTGGGTTCTTGGTTCCCATACATATCAAAAGAAGACAAGTTTTATCTTACAATGATAGAAGGTAGGTGGTCCCATTTGTTAAGTGTTTTTACTAATTCACCATGGGAGTTTGTGGGCCAATGGAAGTAAAAACATTTCACAACCAATTTTTTATTAACAAGGCAAATCCATGTTTTGCTTCTGATGCTTTTAACTAATGGCTATGGTCCAATCATGCTGAGGCAATGGATCAGTCCCACATCCCATTCAGTAAAAAATTGCAGAGAAGCTTGAATGCTCAGGACTTTGAGCCTCACTATCCCACAATCTTGCCCTAGTATCTGCATGATTGATTTTCAGTCATAGCTTCGGTCCCTGATTTCTCACATATCTGTGATAGCAAATTCTCCACAAGCCCTCCAACTTGGAGGTTATGTTACCTGGTTCACTAGTTTTGAACTTTGAATGTCTTCACTGATCTGTTTGTTTGCTTTTAGGTTCACTGCTATAATCAACTACTGACAGTTGAACATTATAAATAAAGGTGAAAATCCTTTAAAAAATTTAATGATAATTCGTAAAATATATATTTAATTTCGCTGTATGTTTCATTTTTCTATTGATTGAATTGTACTTTATTAGGTAACTATAAATCATAGAGTTGGGAATGTTTATGTAAGAGGAAATCTGCAGGTTTAGCACAAGGAGTAGAAAGTCGGAAATTGTTTGTAATTGTGGGGTGTTCTTGGCCTTGTTCGATAGGGTTGAGTGGAAAAGTAGAACACGCACAAAGCCGCCACAGATTGATTGGATAAGCTTGAATGATGATTATGTGTGCTGGTTTGGTATTACTCTTAACAAAATTGCCTGGTGTTAGCCTTTTTATTTCCCTCTTGGTATTTTTTCTCTTTTCAAAAATCAAATCAGTTCTAACTTAGTTCACATTTCATACTTGTAGATAGCCATTTAGGTAATTGCGGTGGAGCACATACTTCTCTCCATGCTTTCCTTCCTGAGATGATCTTTGCTTGCACATTTCTCAGTTTTTGTAACATTTCTTAGGCATTTCTTCTTGAAGTACATTATCTGAAACTGATGAGTCTAATTGATAAACATGGAAAAAGACCATCAGAATATTGATTCAGCTTTAGTTTATACATAGTTATCAAGTTTTTGAAGCTTGTGACATGTCAGTTTACTCTATAAAATTTAGATAAATCTCTTATGCCATTTAATTGCAGGTTTATACAGGTACAGGTTAGGAGATGTAGTGAAGGTGATGGGCTTTCACAACTCGTCGCCAGAGCTGCAATTCGTGTGCCGGAGGAGTCTGTTGCTGACCATCAACATAGACAAGAACACCGAAAAAGACTTACAGTTAGCAGTCGAAGCGGCATCCAAGCTATTAGCTGAAAAGAAACTCGAAGTTATCGAGTTCACCAGTCATGTGGACTCATCGAATGAACCGGGTCACTATGTGATCTTCTGGGAGCTCAGCGGCGAGCCTGATCAAGGGGTCTTGGTCGAGTGCACCAATTGCTTGGATCGTTCTTTTGTCGATGCAGGTTATGTCAGTTCTAGGAAGGTCAATGCAATCGGACCTCTCGAGCTCCGGGTTGTTCAAAGAGGAACCTTTCAGAAGCTCCTTGATCATTATCTGGGTCTCGGGGGCGCAGTCAGCCAGTACAAGACACCGCGGTGCATTAGCGCCTCAAACAGTGTGGTCATGCAGATCCTTTCTAACAATGTTGTTAGGAGCTGTTTCAGTGCTGCATTTGGTTGAAGATGAAATTATCTTATGATTATATTGTCATCTCACCTGGGTTAATAAAGTGATTGGAAAAAATTGCTGATCAATAGCTGTCACATACGTAGACATTACCATGCACGCCATGGATTGGATTAGGGACCAATTTGAGCTATCAGTGTTCCTCGAATGGAGATATAGGTTTTGAACTTAGATTACATGCTAACTTAAATTAGAGGATGCAAAATGGGCTAGGTTTTTTGTTTTGGTTCTGATCCTCTGATCCATGGTGCATCTGGGCCCGGACTGCTTCTTAGTGAATTTAACCTTGAAGGGCAAAGCAGACATCCCAACCAATGTAAAGAAGACCAATAATTGCAATTCCTGATCCGGTTCACCAAATGCAACCAAACTCAGTCCAGTTATTCTTGGATTAACATTTCCACCCAATCAAGAATATTCTGGTATCCATTCAGATTGAGGTGTTGCTGTAATGTGCAAAGCCAATAGCAATCATTTTTCAATGGAAAGGAAAAACATGAGCAATGATGGGTGCCGAAGAGAATTCAGATTCCCAAGTAAAGATGTAAACAGGATAGGGACCGAACTCACTGAAAGTAGTTGATCATACCCATACACAAATTTATTTAGATATAGACCGAAACCCAGCTAGAAGGCAAGGACCTACACTATAATTGAGACCCAAATACCAATGGTGTGACACTGTACTGCACCATGCATTTTTACCTAAAAAATTGCCCACCTAGATGCAAGACAATCAAGCCACATGAGTTATATTTGATTTGACCTCAATGGTCATGCGAAAATTCAAACTTCACTGGAGACAAGTTGGGGCAAAATGCTCCTGCCTCAATTATGCTTTTCATAAAGGGATGAATCTTTGAAAGATTTTCTTCTATGAGTTAAGCTTGTCCACCTGCTGAAAAAGACCTCATTTACCTTTATGACACATTAACACTCACAATCATTTTCCCTCCAGAGATTTCCCTGTTTCTCATGCTGTAGGCAATTCCAATTATGGAATCTACATAATCTCTTAAAGGAAAAGGATGGAATGTGCCTATGCTTGAATTTCGGGCCCATGAACTGGATCCAGACCTGAATATTAATCCCAGTAAATAAACGGGCCAAGACTTGATAGTTCTTTGCCCTACCCAATCCAGCCCATAATAACCCCTCCCGCACCCAACACCGCACCCACAACTACTAAAAAAAAAAGTCAAGTGAGAAAAAGTTCATTTATACAGGTTGATGATGTGAACAAAAAATACCCCAATAGATGTGTGTAAATGACAGTGGCCCTGTCGCCAATTCTATATTATTTTTAAACTATGGAAGCCGGCGGCGATAGCGACGCTTCTTCTTCTTCTTGTTTTTTTTTACTTCGAAGCGGAACGTCAACCTCAGCGGCATCTCCTTCACCAAGTGCATCCCCACCTCATCTAGGTTTTGCAAAGCTTCTCCCACAACACTGCATTCTTGGCCAGTGATGCAAATCCGCAAGCCTCTCCCGACAGAAGTTGAGGGCGGAAGAAGGTGGAGCGGAGGCTGGAGAAGATGATGGCATGTTTGTAAGAGAAGGAAGATGATGCAGTGATGGTGTGAAAGTTCGAGTGAAGATGATGGGCTTGTGTTTTGTAATGGAGGCTGGGTTTGATGGGGCTCTTTAGATAACGAGAAGAAAGAAGGCTTGCATGACAGTAAAGTTGGTGAAGATGGATTATGATGTTTGAGGAAGAAGATGTAGGTGCTAGTTTGGAATAACTATATGGGATGAAATGTGTGAGGTGAAGATTGGTGTTTTGGCGGTGTTAAGGATGATGGAGGCTTGAGGATGGTGGGTCGGGCAAGAAATCGAGTGTGGAGGTGAGAAAGAGGAAGGAGAAGAGGAAGAAGACGACATGAGCGTCGATATTGACATTCAACTAATCCAAAAACCAGTATTGCGTGTCGATATCAATGCTCAAGCTGAAAGAATTGAAAACAAAAAAGGACGAGAGGGGACCTTTATTGTTTGTGAAGATCTTTTGGAGCTTTTTTTGTGTACCGGACTTCTAAAGACTACCCCAGCTAACAATGGAGCAAACCAAAGTGGCCTTTCTTTTCATTGTCCTTATTTGAGATGACCAAAGTTGGACATTTGGCTTCAGAATCAATGTTGTTGTGAGCATGTGTGCAGAAGCGGGAAACCTTTGATTAAACAATCATGTCACACAAAAGAGAGAAGATGGTTTTACGTGATTCGGCAAAATCGCCTATGTTTGCAGTAAGATAGCAATAGCTCACATCTTAACTCTCTTTAGAGTCTAATGTTACATATTACATTGTATATATAATCTCTACTTTCTTAACCCCTTAGAAAGCCTCGGTACAATAACCAAAGCATTGACCCTGACCCTGAACCCAGTCATTGACTAACCTAACGGACCAATCCGGTCAAATTGGAATACAAGATATAAACCTACCAATCTCTATCTTCGCTTGAATTCCGTACAGCTCGGGCCACTAAAAAATATCCCGCAATGTCTTGCTTGGATTCAAGGCATAAACACAAAAGGATGTGTACAAGCTTGAATTGCCATGTTGGGATTGGTAGTTTGATAGAAGTTAACAGCATCCTCAAGTCTTCCGGCACTAAATTATTAAACTACAACAGAATATGCTCTTACAGATCATCCGGATTCGATAACTGAAGTGCAAAATCAAAGGCCAAAAGTCTCACATTTAAGGGGCCATCGACCTGTATGAAAATTTCTTCTGAGTTGTGTTAAATATATTCAAACCATCTCAAAGAAGTTTCTCTTAATTTATAACTAGAGACAACAAACTATAGTAGGCAGATAAATACGCTTGTAAGCAAGTACAAATTAGCGTGAATATTAAAAGTATCTAACCCAAAATGGCAAAATGTCAAGTAAATGTATTTGAGCCAATACAGATGGTCAATCTGACTAAGAGCCACACAGCTCTTAAATATTGTACTCATTTGGTTTAAAAACTCTGGCCAAGTGGGTGTGGGTGTGACCGTGTGGAGGTTGGTTGGGGGAGGGGTAATCATAGGCTAGGTTGGTGAAACAATACAGCCCAAATCCAGCCCAATGTGGATCAGGGTAGTAGGGCTGGCACAGCTTGTGGGGTACCCCTAAAAGAGTATGTAGATTCCATAATTGGAATTGCCAGCAAGATGAGAAACCGGGAAATCTCTGGTGGGACAATGCTTCTAATATTGTCAAAAGATCAATAAGGACTTTTTCAGCAAGGGACAAGCTTAGTTTGTGAAAGAAAGTCTTGAGGAAGCAATGGATCTTGATCTCTTTAGTTTCAAAGATCCATCTCTTTATCAAAAGCATAATTGAGGAGGAGGAATATTTTGTTGCCCCAACTTGTCTCCAATGACGTTTGAAATTTTGTGCATGGCCATTGAGGTCAAATCAAATATATGTAAACTAATTTCTCTTGTGTTTGGCAATTAACTAGTTAAGTTAAAGTAAAGTGAATACTGACAAGAAATGACAAGGGGTCATATCAAAAGTAAACAATTTCAAAATTTCCTCCGAATTTAAAAAAAAAAGTAAAAAAGCAACCTCCTTTCTCTACTAAAAAGCAAAAAAAGAAAAAAAAAAAAAAAAAAAAAAACCTCCACTTTTCTATATAAAAAGTTAAAAAGATTCCATACAAAAAAACTAAAAACAAAACATCATCATAACACATTATATTTTATTCTCTTTTGATTTGATACTTCAGCTCACCATACTTCAATTCACCGTACATTTAAACAGGCCCACACTCTTACATAAGAACTAAGCCTGGATCCAAATAAATTTGGGCCTTGGGTATGATCCACAATTTAAACCCATGTTTGCTTCAAGTTCAGCCTTGGTTTCGGTGACTTCAGTCCCTATCATTTTTTCATCTTTATTTATGAATCTGCATTCTCTTAAAGCCACCCTTACAACCTACATGTTAAAAAAAAAAAAAAAAAAAAAGGAAAAGAAAACTCCTGTAGTGAGACCCTCCTTCTATAATCTAAGAAGCTCAAAATAAATCTTTTCAATTAATTTAATATTAGACAAGTTTCTAATTGTTCACGAATTTTACATGCAATTTACTTTATTCTTTTCATGGAGTGGAATTTTGCTTAATATCAAAATAGGAAGAAAGAAATATACAAGTCAAGATAAATAGTAGAAGGTGGGCCACATGGAAGAGTTCTTTGCTAGGCATCCATAATATATTTCCATTCTCCAGATAAATTTTTATTGTTTCTTTGTTTCTTTGTTTGTCAATGAGAATGAGGCTTTTTACCAAAAATATATCTAATCCAGAGGTTCAATGAACCAATAAAGATCTGAGTTAATAGAAAAACCAACTTTAGCCAGGTGCAAATCAGAATTAAAGATTCTAGATACATCGCAAAGTTCAACATTAACCTTTTTGGTTGAAATGATGTAAAAAAGTGTATTATGATAGACTGGTGATTGGAATTGGAACAAAACATGTAACAAGTTCTTTTTTTTTTTTTTACAATGTTTTGGGTACTTGTGCCTCCATCTAAACCGTTCATTTTGGAGAGACACAAAGGGTTCATGCATGACATGGCTACTTTATTACATATTTTTCTTTTGTCTTTTAGCTGTCGATTTGTAATGGATCCCTGTGAGAAAAATTAACTGCTTTTGTTAATTTCATAAAGCCCCACATCTCATTGTTGATTTGCACCACCAACATCACCTGTGATTATGGGTACTTTTTTCCTGCAGGCATACAGGCTCATATCTGGACCAAGCCAGATAGACCAGCCTTAAGTGCCTTGCTCGAGCCCGGCCTGACCTTATACATGTCAAGCATGAGCTCAACCATTTAGTCAATGTTGGGACAGATTGAGCTCTCAATCACCTTTTTGGGAGTTAATCACTTATTAAGGTAAATCAATCATTAAACTACATGGATTTAATAAGAGAACATGAACAAAGAAGGTTTTGATATACAGTAAAACATTAGAGGAACATTTTGGATATTCGAAATTCACATGGCTTTTTTCTATTAGAAAAACAAAAAGTTAGCCAAAAGTGTAGAGTCTACTATGATAATTTTCCTTTTTTCAAATAGCGGCTCAATATATTACACAGTTACACTCTAATTATCTTTTATCATCTCATTGAATAATACCTTGGTAACATGTATATTGTGAACTTTATTAATAATAAAGACTTTAAAAGTTCAAAGGTATAGTTAATTCCAAAACTTTCTTCAAAGAAGGAATCCAAAGCCAATAACGAAGTGGTGAGGGACTTTCCCTCTACAAAAACAAGAAGGTACAACAAGGTATCAATCCCTCATATATTATACAGCTTTTTTTTTTTTTTCTTTTTTCCTTTTTTTTTGCCGGTGGGGAGTGGAGGGGTGGGGGTAGGAAAAAAAAAACACCCCTTTATTCCACTTTTGTTTTTTTATTTTACTGGGTTCATGTTGAGTCGATCTAGTCTTTTCACACACGATATACCACACCCCCCCCCCCCCCACCTCGCGCTTATGTTGATTCAATATAGTCTTTTTACACACAGTACCACCCCTCAATAATAGTCACTAGCCCAAGTTTGACATTGATTCAACTTTTCCTCACCGTTGGATTGGAAGCATGATAAAAAGATGCCTCTAAACCATTAGATTTTAGTGCCATTGATCAAAAGGTCAGGATGATCTTATAGACTCAAGATTTTGCATATAGATAAGCCTCATATAGATCTTTCCATCGAATGGACTTTCATGATCATCTTGCATTCCAGTGGGCCGGACTAGGAGCGGCATTTTCTCCTAAAAAGGCACGGGCGTTGTGTAGTGCTCCCCATATATATATATATATATTGTGAAGGGCCAACTCACATCAACCTACATGATATAAGTTTTGTGGTTTTATTCATATGTGGCCCACCTGTAAGCACCTTGACACAATCCAAAGAACTTGATTCAACCTAAGGCCAAATGTGAGCCCAGAGTCACAACATGAATTAACCAAAATTCTATGAAAAGGAGACACTAGCCTTTTATTTTTCCTAATAAGATGGTAGATGAGTTTCTTTTTCCTCCTCCAAAGAGCTACTTGACTAAAAAGACTTTTGCAAGCTTTAGAAGCCATTTCATATAGATAATAGGGATCATAGCAATTCATCTATCCGGACTTTGCTCAAAATGGAGACTACCCCTCTCGACTTTGGGTTTTTATAATAAACCTACTTGAAGTTCTAATTAACATACAAAATGGACAGATTCTATCAGTATTAACGGCATATACATATAAATGACGTCTAGTGCATACTAGCGGCAACATACTCGCCCAAATAGGTTATGAATGAGACTTATTTGTATGCCCCTGAACATAGCTTATAAAAATGATATTCAATACTGTGTGGGTAAAATACCATAATGCCGAGATTAAGGGAGAACCATGGTAATAGCACTGGCCGTTCACCTCGGTCTCGTTAACCACAGCCTAGCAGTTCGGCGGCTCGGTAAGAAGCGTCGACTCAATAGGCTCCCCCGCTCGGCAGCTCGGTTAAGAGTGCCAGCTCAGCGTTTACCAGCTCGGCGTAAATGCCAGCCCAGCCGGACCATTCCTGGTCCCAGTAAAAGTACTGAAGGAAAAGTGGGTCATCACGCTCCTATGAGAAGCACGGGCGCACCCTGACAGATAGGGGCGCTCATTTATGGCGATATGAAGTTGGCTTTATCATCCTTAACAACAACTGACCGAAAGCATGGAAGTTTCTGATATGAGAAGCACGGGCGCCCCATGAAGGTACGCTAACTCACAATACGCGAACCCCTACTCAAAACTTTCATTCTCTTCTTCCTCCTCTTGCTTAGTTTTTCCAGAACTAACTCAGGCATCGGAGTGCCTTCGGCTCACAGCAACCAGGGGCTCTGACCCAAGCTATTTTCCGTTCCTTTTCAGGTTCTCAGCGTTCGGTCTTCCCTAATCCACAAATTCTGCATGATAATCTAAGTGGGTGATACATTTATCGCCTACAGTTTGGCGCCGTCTGTGGAAAACTGAACAAAAAGCTTACAAACACAAACACCATGCCTCCAAAAACCAGAAATGGCGAAGGACCCTCCAAGGGCAAGGCCTTATCCCTACAGCCTGTATTGGTCGAGAACCTACCCCCTCCACCCCCTCGATAGAAGAGGTCAAGAGAAAGGTCCCTCACGGTCTAGACAGCATCGCAGTCGAGAGGGCTGACAATGCCTTCTCTCCACAATGTTCCACCTCTAGAGCAACCCTGCCATAGCAAAGAGCACACCAGGCGAGGTGACAAATCAGTCACCAAGCTTGGTGAGAAGTCAATGTGGGCCAGATCTCAGTCCCACTATCAAGCTAACCTCGACGATGAAGACCCTGTCCTAGACGATGTCAGGGCTCAGAACCGCCTCATCCAAGAGCAGGAAGAGCTGATCCGACAGCTTAAGCAGCAGCTCCAGGAGAGGAGGGGGGCTCGGAGTCCACCTCCCGTGCGCAGCCATGCTTCGGGTCCTCCACCTAGGCACGACCAAGCTCCACCTCCATCACACGAGCGGGACCTGAGGCACGTCTTCAATAAGAGGCGTGATCGGGTCCACGATGAAGAAGGCTCTAGCAGCAGCCGTGTACATGCAAGCCCCAAGAAGCAGTGTTAGCTGCCTGAAGACGAGGCCGAGCCGAAGCAATGGCTCGACCGGCATATCAAGCAGACTATCCGCCAGAATATGGAGACTGCTAGTATCGCCCGAGACCAGTATAGCACCTTTGAAGCTGAAGACACGGGCGCATCTCCTTTCTCCAGGGACATTAGAAAGTTCTCCCTCCCTGAGAAGTTCAACGTCCCGAGGTTCATCCTGTACGATGGAACCTCGGACCCTGCAGCACATCTCCAACATTTCATTCAGAGGATGTCGGTGTGGGGTGATGACGATTTCCTGAATTGTCGAGTCTTTTCCTCCAGTTTAGGAGATCTCCCCCTGCGGTGGTTTTGCTCGCTCCCCGAGGGCTCTATCTCCAGTTGGCAGCAGCTCCAGACCTCCTTCCTGGAGAAGTTCCAAGCCCATCGTTTTATCCCAAAGATAGATGCCGACCTCATGGCCCTTCGGATACGAGAGGACGAGAACGTCACCCAGTTCGCTAGACAATTCTGGACTATTTATAGCCAGATCGAAAGCGCTTCTGAGGAGATGGCTGTGAAGTCCTTCCAGCAGGCTCTGTGACCGGGCATCGAGCTGTGGGCACAGTTGGTCATGTACCCCGTGGCCACAATGAAAAAGCTGATGACTCGGGCGAACCGGTTCATTCGAGCGGAAGAAGACGAGGTCCGAGGTCAGGAGAACTTCAACCTCACTCAGAATGACCGGCTGTCTAAGGGAGACAACAGGTCCTCCAAGAGGGAGGATCGTCCCAGAGACCCATCCCTGGATCGGCGCAGGGCCTCGTCCCCAGACCGGCGCAGGCCCCCTCCACCTCAGCAGCGGCCTCAGGGAGCGGCAGGAAGTCAAGGTATGAAGCTGCAACCTTCAAAGCGGTGAACACAATCTTCAAGGAGCCAATCTATAAGCTCCTCAGCAAAATAAAGACACAGCCCTTCTTCAAGTGGCCACAGCCGATGAAAGGTGACTCCTCCCGGGACTAGAGCAAGTTCTATGCCTATCACAAGCAAAACGGGCACAGAACAAATGAGTGCAAGACCTTCAAGGCCCACCTGGAGAACCTTGTGAAGGAGGGGCACCTGAGGGACTACATCAAGGAGGAAGGCCGAAACAACAGCCGACCTTGGCGCCAAGATGATGGCTGCCAGGACAGCGAACCGGAGGTCATCATTAATGTCATCCACCTCGCTCCTCCACCTAAGGGGATCTCCCAGGCCCGTGCCGAGGCCAAGAGGACCTCTCATCAGAAGCAGGTGCTGACCGCCGCACCAGAGCCAGCTGCAAAAAAGGCCAAGATAGAGGAGCCCAGAATTTGGTTCTCAAACAGGGACCTAGAGGACGTCGAGCTCCACATAACAACCCTCTAGTACTCACCTTGAAGCTGCAGAACTTCTTGGTTCAGAGAGTCCTTGTCGACCCAGGCAATTTGTCAGAGATCCTGTACTACGATTGCTTCAAGATGCTGAAACTCAAATATGAGGATCTCCAAATGGCCCGTACCCTTCTAGTCGGCTTCAGCTCAAAGCCAGTGTACCCAAAGGGTAAGATCTCCCTCAGAGTCTAAGTAGGAGGCGCCTCCAGGCAGGTCGACTTCCTAGTGGTCGACGTTCCCTCCCCTTACAATGTCATAATGGGGAGGACGTGGCTGCATAGCATGGAGGTCGTGCCCTCCACCCTCCATCAGAAACTTAAGTTCGCTCTGGAGAACCAGTCTAGCCGGACAGACGTGATTACTATCAGAGGCGACCAGCACATGGCCAAGCAATGCTTGTTGGCCGTGCTGTCTGGTGAAGCTGAATCATCCAAAGTCCACATGGTCAAGCTAGACAGAGAAGCAGAGCTCAGGGATGTTGGCAGGGCTCCGGCACAGAACAGCATAGAGGACCTCACCGAGGTCAAATTCGACACTGCCGACCAGGACAGATTCTTCCTGATAGGAAGCTAGCTCCCCGAGCCCGAAAAGACAGAGCTGCTCGACCTCCTCCTGAAGAATAAAGAGGTCTTTGTGTGGACACCATATAAGATGCCCGGCATCGACCCAGCAGTCATGTGCCACAAGCTGAATGTGGACCCCGACCATAAACCCGTGATCCAAAAAGCACGCCGAACTAGGGTCCCACAAACTAAGGCCGTGATTGAGGAGGTCCAGAAGCTGCTAGAGGCAGAAGCAATAAAAGAGGTCCACTATCCGCAGTGGCTGGCTAACACACTGGTGGTAAAAAAGAAGCAGGGAAATGGAGGGTCTGCGTGGACTTCACTGACCTGAATAAAGCCTGTCCCAAGGACAGCTTCCCTCTTCCAAAGATCGACCAGCTTATTGATGCCACTGTCGGACATGACCGCATGAGCTTCCTCGACGCCTACCGGGGATACCATCAAATCCCCTTGTACGCAGCGGACCAGGAAAAGACAGCCTTCATCACACCCCGGGGCACCTACTGTTACAAGGTGATGCCCTTCTGGTTAAATAATGCAAGAGCGACATACCAGCGGCTAGTGACAAAGATGTTCCAAGCGCAGCTCTGCAAAACGGTGGAGGTTTACATTGATGACATGGTTGTCAAGTCCAGGAGGTCGTAGGACCACTTGACCGACCTAAGGCAAATATTCGACATCTTCCGCCAATTCCAGTTGAAGCTGAACGCGTCCAAATGCGCTTTCGGTGTAGGTTCCGAAAAGTTCTTGGGGAGCCTAGTCACAAGAAGGGGGATTGAAGTGAACCCTGACCAGATCACGGCAATCCAGGAGCTCCAAAGTTCGACCTCGGTAAAACAAGTTCAGAGGCTGACCGGCATGGCTGCCGCGCTCAATCGCTTCATCAGCCGAGCTTCCGACAAATGCATGCCTTTCTTTCAGCTCCTGCGAAAAGGCTCCAAGTTCCAATGGACGCCGGACTGTTATCTGACCCTGTAACAGCTCAAGCGCTACCTTTCTTCACCACCGCTGCTGTTGACTCCAACCCATGGCAAAGCGCTGTACTTGTACCTAGCTGTCTCGGACCACGCAGTGAGCTCGATACTCATCAGAGAGGGCAACGGCCAACAGAGGCCTATCTATTATACCAGCAAGGTCCTGCTCTACGCCGAAACCCGGTACTTGCAGCTAGAAAAGCTTGCCCTGGCGCTCGTCAGCGCCTTGCGAAAGCTCTCCCACTAATTCCAAACCTTCACCATTGTGGTCGAGACAGAACACCCACTAAAGGCTCTCTTCTGGAAGGCAGCCTTCTCCGGCAGAATCTCCAAATGGGTTGTCGAATTGGGGCAGTACGATATTTAATATCAGCCCAGAACGGCCATCAAAGCCCAAGTCTTAGCGGACTTCATCGTGGAATTCACCTCTCAGAGTTCGACACCGACCCTGCTCGACACCGAACTAGGGGGCAGTAAGGATACAGAGGTAGTCACCGAAACGGAGCAAGAGCAGTCCTGGAAGACGTTCCTAGACTCGGCCTGGAAAGTCTTCATCAACGGATCCCTAACGTCCAAGAGGGCTGGCACTGGCATAGTCCTCCAGTCTCCGGAGGGCCTTGTCATCGAGCAAGCTCTGACACTCGGCTTCAAGGCATCTAATAATGAGGCCGAGTACGAAGCGCTCATCGCCGGACTGAACAGTGCCAAAATCTTGGAAGCTCGGCGCGTAGTGGTTTTCAGTGATTCTCAGTTGGTGACGAGCCAGCTCAGTGGAGATTACCAAGCCTAGGATGACAGGATGGTGGCCTACCTAGCTTACGCGAAGGGACTCCTTTCAGAATTCGAAAGAGCAGAAGTCCAACAGATCAGCAGAGAGTCCAACTCTCATGCGGACTCCCTCGCTAGCCTCGCCTCGGCTGTCGAAGCCGGTAATAAAAGAACTGTGGAAGTGGAAACTCTGCAAGAGCCCAGCATCGAACTCCAGCGACCTTGGCAGCTAATATATGTCAACCTCGGACCAAGCTGGATGGATCCGGTCATTGCCTACTTGAAGAACAACCAGCTGCCAGAAGAAAAAACCGAAGCTCATAAGATCAGGTTGAAAACGACTCGGTTCTGGCTCTCCCCAGATGACAGACTCTATAGGAAGTCATTCATCGGGCCCTACCTCCAATGCGTTCATCCAAGCAAAGTCGAAGATCTCCTCTATGAAATTCATGAGGGGATCTGCATCAGTCACATAGGAGGTCGGTCATTAGCTTACCGAGCTATCAGCCAAGGTTACTGGTGGCCATTTATGCAGAAGGACACCTAGCTCTACGCAGAAAATGTGAACAGTACTAGAAGTTCTCACACTTTCTCCACTAGCCAGCGCAGGACTTAAGCCCTCTCTCCAGTCCGCCCTCTCTCCAGTCCGTGGCCTTCTGCTCAATGGGGCTTGGACATCGTAGGACCGCTCCACCAAACTCCAGGAAACAAGAGGTGGCTGCTAGTAGCCACAAATTACTTCACAAAGTGGGTCGAAGCCGAGCCTCTGTCATCCATCACCAAGCAGGACACGAAGAACTTCGCATGGAAGAACATCATTACAAGATTTGGAATCCTGCGAACTGTCATCTTCGACAACGGGATACAGTTCGATTCTAACTTCTTCAAAAGCTTCTGCCAGGAGCACGGCATCCAAAATGTCTACCCCATCCCGGCGTACCCGGAAAGCAATGGCCAGGCTGAGATCTCAAACAAAGTGATCCTTGACGGACTCAAAAAAAGACTCGACCGAGCTAAAGGAAGGTGGGTAGAAGAGCTTCCAAGTGTTCTATGGGCGTACAGGACGACTCCAAGGCGTTCCACCTCGGCTACACCATTTTCCCTTGCTTACTGCATGGAAACAGTTATTCCACTTAAGGTCGGAACTCTGCGACCAAGGGCTGAATGATCTGAACGTGGCTCGAGAGTTGGACTTCGCTGAAGAACGAAGAGAGGCGGCAACTATCCGCCTGGCCGCCTATCAGCAGCAGTTGGCCAGGGGATACAACCAGAAGGTCAAAGAATAAAGATTCATGATGGGAGAGCTAGTCCTGAAGAAAACACTTCCTGGCGACAGAAATCCAAACGAAGGCAAACTGGTGCCTAATTGGCAGGGGCCGTTCAAAGTACTTTCAGCAGCTGTAAGATCATCGTACAGACTTGAGGACATGGAAGGCAAGGAGCTGCCACGACCATTGAATACAACACACCTCAACAAATATTACTTCTAAAAAATGTACTCAGATTCAACAATAAAAAGGCAGTTTTTCGAAAGGATCTCTCTCAAATTGCTTCAAGTTAAACAGCTCGGCAATGCCTGCTCCTACGGGCACGGTGACAGTCCCAGCCCAGGCTCGGTAGCTCAGTCACAGTACTAACCGCCCTTAGCTCGGTAACAGCACTAGCTACGATGGCAAAGCCAAAAACTTCCTAGGAGCACGATGACAATCCCAGCCCCGGCTCAGTAGCTCAGTCAGAGTACCAACCGCCCTTAGCTCGGTGATAGCACCAACTACGGCAGCAAAGCTAAAAACATCATACGGGCATGGTGACAGTCCCAGCCCGGGCTCGATAGCTCAGTTAGAGTACTAACCACCCTTAACTAGGTGACAGCACCAGCTATGGCGGCAAAGCCAAAAACATCCTACGGGCAAGGTGATAGTCCCAGCCCTAGCTCGGTAGCTCAGTTCGAGTACCAACCGCCCTTAGCTCGGTGACAGCACTAGCTACAGCGGCAAAGCCAAAAACATCCTACAGGCACAGTGACAATTCCAGCCCGGGCTCGGTAGCTCGGTTAGAGTACCAACCACCCTTACTTCGGTGACAGCACCAATTACGGCGGCAAAGCCAAAAACATCCTACGGGCAAGGTGACAGTCCCAGCCCTAGCTCGGTAGCTCAGTTAAAGTATCAACCACCCTTAGTTCGGTGACAGCACCAGCTATGGTGGCAAAGCCAAAAACATCCAACGGGCACGATGATAGTCTCAGCCCAGGCTCGGTAACTCAGTTAGAGTACCAACTCCCCTTAGCTCGGTGACAACACCAGCTACGGTGGCAAAGCCAAAAACATCCTACGGGCACGGTGACAGTCCCAGCCCAGGCTCGGTAGCTCAGTCACAGTACCAACCGCCCTTAGCTCGGTGACAGCACTAGCTACGACAGCAAAGCCAAAAACTTCCTAGGGGCACGGTGACAATCCCAACCCCGGCTCGGTAGCTCAGTCAGAGTACCAACCACCCTTAGCTCTATGACAGCATCGCTACGGCAGCAAAGCCAAAAGCATCCTAGGCATTGGCTTCGGCGTTTAGGGACACCTTGGTTGGAGAATCAAGGCGGGTCCCTTCGTCAAGTCAACGCTAGATGGGTTCACCTTGTCAATGATAATGGGTACAGGCCACTGAGACTCCGGTTGATAAACCGAGCTCGGCCCCTTGAGGAAAGAAGTCCAATTTTAAAGCTTACGAGGAGTTCGGTTACCGAGACCAATTACTTAAGCGAAAGAAAGTTTGACATTCCATACACCCATTCCATCATTCAGACAAGCAAAAGAAAGTTGACATTCCATGCACCCATTCAGACCGGAAAAAAAAGCCAAGTGTGTAAAAAAGTCGTTGTTTCATTAATATAAATTTTGATTACAAGCGAATGGGAGAGATACAATAAAAAAGAAAAAATACAGAAAATCAGAGGGCTACAGCGTCAACATTGTAGTCGATCTCTAGAGGACCGGCCGGGTGGCTTCAGGAGTGGCTTGGAGGGCTTCAGGCGCTACATCCGCCATTGGAGAAGCCTTCAGAGGCACCTCAAGGTTGGAAGGCACGGCAACACGGGCTTCGGGCCTAGCGCTCGCCGCTGGAGGAGTTAGAGAAGAAGGGCCGAGGAAAAAGGGCAAAGCAATGATGGAATGGAGATCGGAATCCGAGCGGGGAAACTTGGGGGGATTCCTGAAAACAGGGCTATCCTTAGGAACCCCAACCTTCTTCAAGGCTGCTTTCCATCTGAGCTCCCAGGCTCGGTCCAGTTCCCTGGCAATTGCGCCTTGTAGTCCGCAGCCAGTTTCCCACCTCCTCCGCCATGGCGGTGTCGAGCTCGGCCACGTACTTCTCTTCAAGCTCGATTTTCTACTTTGCCATAACAGATTCGAGCTCAGCCGCCTTCTCCTTAAAAGTGTCTCCCAGTCGAGTCTTCGCCAGCTGCGCTTCAGTACAAGGTCATTGTTGGACCTTCCGTCTCCAACTCCTCCACCGTGGCTTGGGCCCTTATGAGATCAACAGCAAGGGTGGCGCTCTAGATCGTTGCATCCTTCGCTTCCTCCGTCAGCCGCGCCACCTCGGCCTGAGCCTGCTCGAGGTCGGCGGCAAGACCGACGCTCTTGCTCGCCTCCTCTCTCGGCAGCCTATCCTTGGCCTCTAAGGCCTTCTGCAGCGCCTCCCTTTCAGTCTGCAGTTGTTCCCTCTCAGCCTGCAGCTTTTCCCTCTCAGCCGCCTAGTCAGCCGCCTTGGCTTCGGCTGCCTCCATCCTATCCATGCCTACCTGGCATTTTTGCACCACCTGTAGAACGAAAACAAGCGTCAGAGGGTGAGTACCTAAGTAAAAAGACTTGAAAGAATCCAGACACTTACCATTATCAGCGACCGCAATGACGAAAGCATCAGCGACTCGCTGTCCATCATCTCCCACTTAACTGTGTCCAATGGGAGGGCGCAAGCTCGCCCCAGCGCAGCGACTACCTGGGGGTTGCTGCCTGCAAGGTCTGTCACGGCCAACGGCCTCCCCAACACGCCCTCGATGTCCGATCTCAATGGGACCAGTTGAGGGGACAGAAGAGTTTCAACAGGCGATGGTGACGACGAGCAGGGCGGAACCTCGACCATCTGCCTCTTCTCAGCTCGGCGCTCCTTTGCGGCCTCTGAAGGGTGCTTCCGATCTTCTCCCCTTGGAAAGGAGCCAGGAGGCGAGTAGTTGATTGCGATAGCAGCAGGGTCGACCTCGGCCACAACGGCAAGAGGGGCCTCGACAACGGTGGCAGCAGCAGGAGTGGCCACGGCCACAGCAGCAGTAGCGGGAGGCAACAAAGCCGGAGCATTGCTAGTAGACTAGGGGGAATTCAGAGCCTCTCCCCTGACATCCCCGAAAGCCACGACAGACAGGTTTTCTGTCGTGAAGCACTGGCGACGGTGGCGCAACATCGCCTATTCTTCTTTTTCCGAGCTGGAAGATGTCGAGCTGGAGGATGCTACAAGTTTCTTCCTCCGCCGCGAAGAGGGTCCGGCCTCGGCTGTTGCGGTCTCGACAAGGCCTGAGTCTAGGAGCGGTACTGAAGCCTGGTCACCGGACTCGGCTAGACATCGGGTGGGGATTGCGACCGTTCCTGGCTTCGAATTGGTGCCTTCTCCGCGCAGCACGGAGTCTACCTTGGTCACCTTCCTCGAGGTGTTGAAGGACTTGTAGTGCGGCGTATACCCTAGCAGCGACCACGCAACTTGGCCGTTGTGCCCGCAGTAGTTCCTTACCAGCTTGTGCCAGGCTGTGTTTACCTTCCAGTGGTTTCTCCTAGCTAACTCCCTTCTCTGGCGAAAATCTGCGTGACAGAAAAAAATGTTAGTCCGCAGATAGAAAAAAGAAAAGGAAAAACCGCATACCGAATAAACTTCAGCCTTTACTTGGAGGGGTTACGGGCCATTGTGCAGCCTCTGTTTCACCGAATTCTCATCCTCCTCTAACAAATACTCGATCTTCGCCCGCATACCGGTTGGAGTCCTCCAGTGCGGTGACGAAGCCAGCACGGCCAACCCTTAGCCGGAGATAATGGGTTTTCCCATCCGTGGACTTATAGAGGTCATATGTATCCTCGATGTCCAGGACACCAAGGTTGATCCCCAAGATCCCTTTCAACTGCACTGCCCCCACAATAATTTTGTAGCCATTGGGAAGCAGTTGGTAGGGATACAGGTTCCACTCCCGGAGACAGTCCCTGAGGAGTGGGTGAAAGGGGAACCGGACCCCCGCTTCCACGACGGTGACGAGCCAAAACGGCATCCAGCCATCACCCATAATGAAGCCATCGTCAGGGCCATCTGGTCTGACCTCTACATTGGCAGGGATATTGTACAAGTTCCTAAAGACCGCTACGGAAACTGGGTCTCCTAACAGGTGCCTATAGACTCCCATTTTCTACCCAAAAATCGACCTAGAAGAGAGAGAAAGAAGAAAGCAGAGAGAAACCCTACAAAGGGGACTGCGCAGAAGAGGGCACTGGTGACTTGCAGATAGCAGAGAGCTCTCAAGCAGTAACGAACAGAAAATTCGATCAAGCATAAAAAAAGGTCAGGGCAAAGGAGACGCCCTAATTTATAAGAGTTAGAGGCGCCGTTTCAGCTTTCGAGGAACTCCTTCCATGAAGAACGCCTTCAATAAGGCATGCCTTTAATGAGACGCCACCTCGAGCAACCCTAACGTCCTTTTGAAACAATTGCGTGGCAGCCGAAGAGGCGACACGTACCACCAACGGCACAACTCCTGAGGATTATTAAATGCCTTGGGCAGGCGAAAAGACATCTTGATGAGGACCGCACGTCAGCAACGGTCATCAGGATAAGAAGGGACCCCCCTCTTCTAACCGAGACTCAGCCATCTCAGTAACCCCTTCCCACACTTCGGCAACCTTCTCTCAAGCTCGGTAGCAGTACCGGCTAGGCAGAGTCACTTAGCTTCCGACCCCCTCAAGTTGGAGAACTTTCAGAGGTCAAAAGCTAGGGGGCAATTGTGTGGGTAAAATACAGTAATGCCGAGATTAAGGGAGAACACCGTAATAGCACTGGCCGTTCACCTCGGTCTCGTTAACCACAGCCTAGCAGCTCGATGGCTCGGTAAAAAGCGTCGGCTCAAGAGGCTCCTCCACTCGGTAGCTCAGTTAAGAGTGCCAGCTCAACGTTTACCAACTCGGCGTAAATGGCAACCCAACCGGACCATTCCCGGTCCCGGTAAAAGTACTGAAGGCAAAGTTGGCCATCACGCTCCTATGAGAAGTATGGGCGCACCCTGACAGATAGGGGCTCTCATTTATGGCGATATGAAGTTGGCTTTATCATCCCTTAATATCAACTGACCGAAAGTATGGAAGTTTCTGATGGGATGTGCTCTTTTTACCTACCGCCGAATGTCAGGGTAAGGCCCGATGGGACCTTACCCCACCTACCCCCACTCACAAAAAAAGAATGAACGAGGAATCGTCTACGAATACACATGGGATCGGCCCTATGAAGGTACGCTAACTCAGAATACGTGAACCCCTACTCAAATTTTTCATTCTCTTCTTCCTCCTCCTGCTTAGTTTTTCCAAAACTAACTCAGGCATCGGAGTGCCTTCGGCTCACAGCAGCCAGAGGCTCTGACCCAAGCTAATTTTGCTTCCTTTTTCAGGTTTTCAGTGTTCGGTCTTCCCTAATCCACAAATTCTACGTCTTAATCTAAGTGGGTAATACTTTTATCGCCTACAAATACTATGGGTGTGTGAGTAGCTCTCAGTCATTTTTTTCATTCTTATCAAATGCATTCCTCTTAAAACTCCTATACCCATTATTCTCATGGTCAAAACTCTCAATTTGATGGTGAAATTCGTTACTGTCACTGCGGGCAAAGGGCTGCTTTGAGAACTTCCCAAACGCAGCGAAATTTGGGGAGGGGGTTTCTTGGCTATGCTTTATTTGGGGTTATGCATTGATCAATCTTATTGTTCTTCATGATGTCTAGTCAACCATGCTAGTATTATTGTATTTTTTTTTCAATTTTTTCTTCGATACAGCCAGCATGTGGATTTTTTGCATGGGTTGATGGAGAAATAGAGCTTGTGCCGAAGCTATTGGATAGAATTTATGTGTTGGAGAGGGAATTGAAGTCAACTTGTCGAAGGGAAACATCTTACCTACGTGTGCTGTCACGTCCCCCGAACCCAATTAGCGAATAAACCGGATCCGGAGAGTGAGATTTAGAGCTAATTAAAAATTTTGCCCTTTAGGACCAAGGATGGTAAGTCCGATGTGAGGATATTGCATTTCAAATTTCAAGTAATATAAAAATCGCGAAATTCATAAAATTCTATGCATATTTAAATATCAAACAGTGGATAATAAATCTCATTTAATATTTGAAATTGCAAAAGAACAATTAAAGTTATTCAAGGAGTTAAATTAATTACAATGGCCATCACAATAACTAAGGCCATTAAACAACATAAAGTCAATGAAAGAAAGGTCCAACGATGAAAAGATCCATAAAGAATAAATAAAATCTAAGAATGTTTCCATGCAAATCACTCTCGTGCCGGAAGTGATGACGCTACTCTACATCATTGGCACGTCATTCTTGCTCGTCCTCTGCTGGTTGGAGATTCTCTGGGATCTCCTCACCTACCTGCTCCTCATAGTAGAACTTACTTGAGGTGTTTGCACACCAATTAACAGAGTCAACGACATGTTGAGCAATAGATAAGCAATAAATAACGAACATGACATGCATCAAGTATAAAAGTAATGACAGGACATAATCAAGTAAATAAAAGGAACAATACTAGGCATAAAGCATGAATAAATATCACCAAAAACAATAACAAGAATCCTAACATCAACTAGTAATCACCACTATACAAGCAATGCAATGCAAATAATAAGAGGGAGACTCCGAGTATATCCTGGCCACCTCCCGGGGTACCAGTAACAATCCAATCCGGACTACTGATACCAAAGTCAAGCTCCAGGGGGTTCCTAGCTCTCTGTCTTGGGAATAGTAGCACAGTCCAAGCCGGCTCCCAACTATTCAACGCCATGGACACCGTCCAAAGCCGATTACCCACTCCAATGTCCGAGTAAGTAGCCCATTAATAAATCCCCAAACTGCAGTTGGCCATGACATGCAAATGATAATGAAGTGGTGTTGACACAAGGGAAAACCAAGACAAGCAAGTCTGGCTAGTTCAATATACATGACATGCTCATATGGATTATCTCATTCAAGACAATACAAGACAAGTCAAACACACGATAATCCCTTACATATTAGCCAGTCATGTTTATCAATACATAGCACACGGTTCCTACGTTACACTCTAAGTCAGATTCATATCCTAGCTCTACAAGAATTTACTTTTCATAATTAATTAGATGTATTATGTCAAGAGAGTGTACAATGAGCAATAACAACGGATACAATTAACAAGTCAAGGAGGAATTACAAACCAAACCTAGGCAAGCAGTGTCATCCATGTATTGTATATGTTCTAACGGAGTGCGAGTGGAAATTGACTCAACAATGCTTCTGAGAGAATTCATTTGTGTACAATCATATTAAGCATCTATTGAGACAATTCCATAAGCATTCGGTTAAACCATGCATACTAAATGAATACCTAGACACCCAATCGAAGCACACCAAGCCACGCGCTACGATTTTAATCCCATTAATGGTCTGATGAGAGTAGATTCATAGTTTGCAACATCTAAGGTCCAAACCAAGGTTACCGGTCTCATTTTCAATAAAAAAAATTAGCTGAAGCAATAGTCAAGGTATTTACATCACTTTTGGATCTCTAATCGTAACAAAATAAAACCGTTGAATTCTACGTCTCAAGGGCTTTCCAACGGTATATAGAACTCCAAATTCCGACGAACGGGTCAAAAGTTAAGCCCGTTCAAAGTGGACATTGCTGACTACAGAATACTGTCTCCCTATAGTGAGCAAAAGTCTTGCCCACTATAGCGAGAATGCATTCTGCCTGGGCTCCAGAACAGTAGCAAAGCTAGCTCTGGAGAGGGTTAAGCCCCCTAGAGCGAGCCAACTTGCTGCATGAGCCCGAGCTGAAGCAAATTTGGCCTGTTTCAAGGTAGTTTCACTCTCATTCACCTAGGGTCCATCCCCTTCCTTCCTAAGCCTTTCCAAGGCTTGTATCTGCATGAGAAGAGCTTCCATGCTCTCTCTCTCAATCCACATTCCATCCATTCATCAAATCAATATCAATTAAGGTCCATTCAACCCATTTATCCAATTTTAGCATATGTAATCCAATTAACCATGACAAGCTTGGAATTTAGGGAAAATCTAAGTAATGAATTAACAAGAAGCAATAATAATACATGCACGCTTAATATATAAAGCAAATTTACTTGCCTCAACCAAGAAGAAGATTGAAATTGGGGAAAATTCGAGGAGAAGCCTTCTACCATGAAAAACTACGATTTACCTGCTCAAAAGCAATCTAACACAAAAAGGAGAAGGAATGGAAGAAAAAGATTAAGAAAAACCTAAATCTAACCAAAAGGGAAGATTATTGAAAAGATGAGGGTGAGGGAAATCTTGCCAAACCATGATCAATGGAAAGAGGAAAGTGCGATGAAGAAGATGTGCAGTTCGGATCTTCAAGATGATCTCTCCCAAGAGTTCTGGGCTTGAGAAGATGAAGAGGAAGAAGAAGAGGGCTACTGTAGTTTCGTTGCATAGATTAGAAAAGATAGATTAAGGCAGATCTCTGCTTAAGAAGAAGAGAGGGGAAAAAAGACAAGTTTGCTCTTAAGTGGGTCCGGTGAAAGAATGGACCACTTAAAGGGTTTTTGATCATCGGATCGCGACAAGCCAAAATAAAAAATGATCAATACAATGAGACCTTTCCAACGAACCCAAAATCACGATGATTGGAATCTTTCGGAAAAACACTCAATTTTTCTTAAATTGCATACTACCCCCCTGCTAGAGTCAAACGGACTCGAAATCGCACGAAACTTTGCAGACACTATTCTAACACTAAAAGAAACTCGCTCATGATCTAAACTCACCTAATTATCTAACAATACAATTAATTATAATAATAACAAAATAAACGGGTCGGCGGGCCTACAATTGGGCCTAACTGACCCAGTAAGGTCATGGACCTTACATGTGCTGCTCGGGACTTGGGCTAGAATTGTGTTTGTGTTGTTCATGTGTTACTTACTAATAGCTTGGTTGCCTATGGATGAGTTGGAATTACCATGAGCATATGTAAACCAACTCTAGAATTATATGTATCAAATGGAATATAATATTATGAAAATGGGTTGGTGTTGTTGGTTTGTCAATGCATGCTTTGGTTGTCGCTAATTTTTTTATGAACTTTAGTTAACCTTAAGTAAGAAAACCCTAACTTGAGGATTTTATTGGAAAAACCCCTTTAGGGTGAAAATAAGAAAAGGCCCTCAACTATCAATATAAACAATAAAGGCTCTCCGACTACTTTTTTAATTTTTATTTTATTATGTTGTTTTGTTTGGCAATAATACCACCGTTCGTGCATAATGTAAGCAGTGATCGACGATATCTCTACTCATGTCTTCTTCTTCTCACCCCCACCCCTTTTAGGGATTTTTTTGGCCATTACCCGCCTTCAAGTATGCCATAATCCACGGCAAGACCAACAAAGGACTTTGCGTTTCAGATTTCCCTCGTATCAAACTCTTCAATAGCAAAAAGGACCCAACTCATATCTATTTCCCATTTGCTTCCCCATAACAGCAGTGCCAAACATTAATGCTCCAACAGCACCCGCCACTACCTCCTCGCGGGCTCAATGCTGCCTTAAACAATGCTCTGATCCCCAAGCCAGCCAACAACATTGTTTGCCACATGTAGAAGAAGCCCTTGACACCTGACTTAGAGGCCTTAGTGCCATAGAAGAAGTCCTTAGTGGGGCTTGTAATCTCTAGCGGTGATGTTCCCTCTCATATAGAAGAAAAGGGGGAGGAGGAGGAAGAAACGAGTGGCAATATCGCCGCTCATGTATACAGGTGAGTTGTGATATCGCTGCTCAAACGAACAATAAAGAAATGAAACAAGTGACATGTCAATGCACCCTTGCCACTGCCAATCCATGGATCATTTCTCGCTGCCAGAGAAGACAACCTTTTGCACTATTGGTATGGTTTTTCCACAACAGAGGTGTCATGACCCCGGACCAAGACTTAGGCCCGCAACACGGTTTCCCACAGGTTCTCGCAGTGAGGATCCCCAAAAACACGGTACAAACTCACACAATCAATGGTTGCAGAAGCGTGTAGCAAATCACTTCTAAACAAAACATAATAATTTCGAGATGCATAAGTAAAATCATTAAAACATAATATCAGAGGGAGGAATGTAATCATAGCATTACCCAAATCAGTTCAAGTTCCAATGTTAGCAAAAGTATGTTAAAGTTAAATTTACAACCCAGCAAGAAGCCAACAAAGGCCAATAGATCCCCAAAAGACAAAAGATGAAACCCTTAGCAATAGCAACACATTTCAAGTTCCCATCCGTCGTCTAGACAACATCGTCGGGCTGCCACTCTCGGGCTGGTGGTGGCTCAACAGCCTCCTCCTGGTGCTCCTCCTCAAAGGCATCAACGGCTGCACCTGAGCACAAAACAAACGGAACAGACACAACAGTCTAGCAGGTGATCAATTTAGGCATGACCATAAATCATTTAAAGTTTAAAAGAAACAATGTTTAAAACCATTTACAGAATTTAAAACAATTTATTGAATTTAAAACAATGCTTGAACAATATGCTTATCAAGAATCCAAAGTCCATGAATGATATACGAAATGAAACTAACATGGATACATATAATATAATGATTATTAAATCCACATTAGCCCATCATTTCTCTATCATTCATGATGATAAGAGTAAGTAAAGACAAAGCAAAGCAAAATCCGACTCCACACGAGGTAGATGGGGACCGGCCGAGGAACTGGAGCAAATCAAAGATGTATATATAAATACACGACTAATCTGTAAATAGTCCATACGTTTAAGGACCCCCGGATAAATGGATTAGACTGAAGGGGCAGTCCAAGCTCAGTGGTAGTCACTTAATTTCATGGATGTACAAAACAAAGCGATACATGTACAAGACAGATGTAAAAATCCTCCAAACCCACTCTTGACTTCACTTAATCAATTCTGGAGTAAAACCCACATTCGCTCAAGTGGGTAACCGCTCGCTTGAGCGGACTGACCAAGAGGCTTCCTCTTTTGAGCGGGCCCAAGCTAGCTCGAGCGGGTAGAGTCTCTGGCTAGCGCCTTGCCACACAGAGGCCAGCTTGCTTAGACGGACAAAAACACACTCGAGCGGGAATGGCTTTTGGTTTGCCCTTGCGCCAGGCAGTGGCTTGGTTTGCTTGAGTAGGGCTCATGCGCACTTGAGTGCAGATAGGCTACTGCTTGAGCTCATACAATGCAAGAAAAATGCATTCTTTTGCAAAAAAAATTTATCCTTTCTCCTTTCTTTTCTTTTCTATCCAGACCTACAATTCCCTGAGCCTACATGCTCTCCAAGGGATCATTTCCAAACATTTCCACCATACCACTTCCATTCACCCACACAACTTCATCTCACACTAAAATAAACCAATTTCTCCAAGACAATTACAGAAGCTGCAATTTAAAAAAAAAAAAATGTAAAAAAGAATTCTGGAGAGTAACTAACATAACAAATATGCGAACAGGAAATCCAAACCATGCTTCATTAACAAACAACATACTTTGAATACTTACTTAACCTAACTAATGCACTTTGAAAGCAAAAATACATCATATATTTCACATGCAACAAAGAACCTAGAGTGATTACTCGCCTTGATCCAAAATTCCAATCCAAAACCTCCTCAAGATCCTACCCAAGAGTTGCGCCAAGAGTTCTACAAAAGCCCCAAGAAAAGAGCCTAAAAAACCAACAAATTTTAACAACCAAAACCCCATTTCGAAAATGGGTTTGCATATTAGAAAAACAAGTTTCTTAGGAGTTCAAAAGACTCCATGGAAGAGGTAAGCTGAAGCTCTTACCTAAAGGTGTCCAAACAAGAAGCAAGGAAGAAGAAAAAGAAGTTGTCCAGCTGAGATATCCAAACAAAAGGTAGCAACGAGAAACTTGAAAGGAGAGGAAGAAGATGGTGTGATCAGATTTTCATTTCAAGCCCTAAAGTCATGAAATGAGAGAGGAAGATGGTGGTTTTTCCTAAGGTCTGAGTTCTGAAATTTCTGCAACTGAATGGAGTTTGAAAATTAAAATGAGTGCAGGAGAGTTGGCTTAAGTTGAGTGGAAAAGTGGGCCCTAATAGGTTTGAAACTTGAAATGGCTAAAACATCATCTTGCGGGCCCCGGACAAGATCAACGAAGAAGGGTAAAATGATCATTGAAAAAGCTAGTTTTCAAAAAGCACAACTTTCGCATTGTTTTGAGACCTCAAAAATCGTGCACAGATTTGAGTGTGAAAAGATAATTTCACCCTTTTGGGCCAAAACACGGGTTTCTAGGCTTTGAACATGGATGGATTAAATACGAAAGTTGTAGATAATAACAAAATCATTCAAAAGCAATTAAAATCACAATTAAATCAGGAATCCAGAATCATCCTCCCATGCTTACACATGTACTCAGGGTATCCCTGAACTTGTTTGACTAAAACCAAACGCTCTCAAAATTCCCAAAGCTATTTCCAAGAATAGGTCAAACCACATTCTAACCTAACGATCACTAAACCCTCTTAAGACTAAACACTCACTTAATTAAACACTAATCGGGCTAATCTGGGTCGGGGTCTGACAAGAGGAGAGACAGTGTTGATATACATTATTATGCCATTTACTAACAGCTCAAGCTTTTGGTATTTTTTGTCATTAACACGGTATCAGAGCCAGAGGTCACAAGTTCAAAACCCTCGAGCTTTTGGTGTTTTTAGTTATTAACAGATAAGAGATAGCAGAAAAAACAGAAAAGAAACCGTTCAAATCTTGCTACCAGAGCAAACTGTTCATTTTGGGAAAACTGTTAACCGAACTGTAACAAATCATTAAAAACGCGTTTAACGGTTCGGTTAGTGAAAAAAAAAAAATAGTTAGAGAATGGCATAATATGATACTGTAAAAGAAAAGGTAATTTTCATTAAGGCCCTTAGGTTTTTTTTTCTTATTACCGAAATGGTTCGGTTAATCATGTGTTTTGGGAACACGGTTAACCGAACCGTAGTTAAAGGTTTGGTTCAATTAATAACCGTGAGTCAAGACAAAAAGGGTAACCGAACCGTAAAGCACAGTTTTCCGATTTCAATAACCGTAATCGAACCATAAAACATGGTTATTAACCACGATTCGGTGCGATTAGACGGTTTTTCGATTTTCTTTTACACCTTTACAGAGTGCTGTCATCACCGTAGAGGGGTGCCGGGTTTAGTGTGAAAAAAATACTAGTTGCCGAACCCACTCTCCTTCGAAGTGTTTTTTTTTTTTTTTTTAAAGGACTTCACTAGAAATAGAAGAAGGATAGCAAGGATTTGAGTTCCAGAAACTTATAGGCAATTGAGGAAAGAGATGAAGAATAAAAGAGTGGTTTTTGAGAAAGAGATTACAAAGGATATAGAAGAAGAGAGGAAGAAAAAGAAAAGGGAGAACAAGTATTTAGGAGTTCCCTTGGCAAGGGAGCTGCGATATCACCTCTCATGTCCAATTAAAGTAAAATTAAAAAAAAAAAAAAGAAAACACAAAAGGGTCTCTGGGACCACTGTGGTGGATACAAAAGATTTAGGACCGTTTTGGTCTTCACCCACATTAAGGGGATTTTTTCCAGTACAATCCTCTTAAAAATACTATGTATTTTGTTGATTTCTTATTTTCTTTATTTTACATAGAAATTCTTTCACGATCTTCCCACGATATTTTGATAATAGTGTGATATTGATAAAAGTCGTCACATTTGTTAAATATTACAATATTTTCAATTATTGTCGATGTTTGAAACATAATCTGTATTTCATATAAAAATGATCAAAATTCAACTTATAGAACTTTGATGTAAGGGTGCTCATGGGCCGGAACTTGGCCCAGCCCGCTTTGGGCCGGGCTTGGACATATAAATTGTGCCCTATTAGTATTTGACCTGGGCTTGGATTTAGTGATAGAATGCCCAAAGCCCAGTCTGGCCTGCCTAATGAGTGCTTGTAATTTAGTGTATATTTTCCAAAAAATTGGTAAAAAGCCTGATTTGAGCTGGCTTGACCCAACCCAATTGACTAAATGGGCGGGCTTGGGCTGACTTTTACGTCTGTTGTTGGGCTTGGGCCTATCTTTCTAAAGTCAGGCCAGGCATGGATATGACTCAGCCCAACTCTGCCTGAACACCCCTACTTTGGTGGTTGAACCACTGTCTTATATAATCTTAGCCATATGTTATTTGTCCAAAATCTTATTATTTTAGGAATTGAAACAACATAAGTATGCCTCTTGTTTTATATTTGTATTATTGATACATGTCAGGATCCTCTCAGGTTGGTGCTTGAAGAGAAGTCCGAATGATTAGAAACCATTGTCCCACTTTGAATTATCATTAAGTGCAATTTTACTCCATTCAGATTTATCCCCGTTGTCGGATTAATCAGGTGAAAACATATGATTAGAATGAGAAAAAAGTGAATTTATTTGTTTATTGTTTAAGTGAGTACAACTTTAATTGGAGTAAAATCATATTAAGATGTCATTTGTTAAGCCTATTTTTTGGGCCTATTTGATTTAAAATTGATTTAAATCAATGATTAATTCCTCTAGACTATTTGGAATTTTTAATATAAATATCTGACTGAATTAGTTTTAAGATATTTTACCGCTTTCTCAAAAAGTAACATAACTTTTTCAAAATATAAGAAGTTTGTATATACTACTTTTATTAAATAATAATTTTTTTTCTTTTCAAATTAAATCCAACACTATTTTTTTTTTATGCACTGGGTCTAACTTACAAGGCTCTATTTTAAATTGTTCAGAATTACCAAAGCAAGCCCTCAATGACAGTCCAAGGTGCCACTGTGGCTATGGGCTATTTGAATTTCCAAGGGCCGTTTGGCCGCAGGCCCCTTAACATTGCATTTTATTGAAAAATGCCACATTTTTTTTTTCTGTAGAGGCAAATGTCCATTTTCAAGTTTCAATAGTTAAAAAGTCCCAAAATGTCCCTCATGATACACTCTCCGCGTTATTAAAAAACGCTCAAAATTAGCCCGTAAATTTTGTGAAGACGAAACGTCTCGACAAATTAGGGATTTCAACAGAGGAGATAAGGAAAAAGGAGGAAAGTGATTCAACGAAGCATATATCATCATATTGCACTTCTTCTTCTTCTTCGTTTCCTCCTCCTCTTTTTTTTTTTTTCTGATTCATCTTCTTTTTCCTCTAATTCATTTTCGCTCAATCCAAACAAAAAGTAAGTTGAATATTACAACATTTGCAAACAGTGATCATCTTCAAGCCCTAACAATCTGTATATCATAGGAAATTACACAAATCATCACTAAATCTGCTAAGTTTATAAACTCAGATAAATTTATAAGAGTTTCCATGTGAACAAATTTCATTCAACTTATGAAGGCCCACCTTTGATCGATGTAAGCTATATGAACAGGACTCATTTAGTTTTGATCCAAAGTTTATCTTAGTTAGAGTAATTATATTATTAAATTTAACAATAAGTACGAGACAAAAAAAGTAATTATTAAGTTCAATTTCATTTTATACACACCAACCAAAATTTAACCACTCTATATTTAGTATTCACTGTAAATTGAACTCAATCTAACAGGTCCTGTTGAAACTAACAATACAATTGGATAAGGTGTTATATATATATATATATATATATATAACTTCTAGACAAGTTGGCATTTGAACATTGCATTCAGTGCTATTTATTAGCTCAATTGCTTATAAATTTATCTGAGTTTGTGACAGAAAATCAGATAAATTTATTTGAGTTTGTTTCATTATTTATAAATTTATCTGAGTTTGTGACAGAAAGTTAGATAGGTTTATTTGAGTTTTTTGAAAAACTCGGATAAATTCACACTAAACTCAGATAAATTTATAACAAACTCAAATAAATTTATCTGAATTTTCGGCAAAAAATAGATAAATTAATCTAAGTTTCTTAAAGAACTCAAATAAATGTATTTATATTGTATTCAAAACTAAGATAAGTTTATCTAACTTTCTTTCAAAACTTAGACAAATTAAAGTTGCCAAACATTTAAGCGACCTCTTGTTCTTGGTGCACCATGCCTGGTTAGGGACACTGATGCCCCACCTTTTCAAAGTCATGAGAACCAAGCAATATAAAACTACAGGAGAATCATGAATTTGAAGAAGTCTTTTTTGCTATTGTTTTTTTCCTTCTCTTTAGTCATACGTATCAAATTAGAGGCCCACTAAACGAATATTTATTTGACTATAACTATGCACGCAAGGGGAACGTCTTTTCCCTTTTGTATTTTCTCCAGTTAAATGATTTAAATGGTATTCATGATTCCCTGACCACTTGACTCTTTGTACACTTGAATGGCTTTCACATCACTCAAGTCAAATGGGCATCGTCTTCCCTTGGTATATCTGGAAACTGAGTAATGAATACCTATTCCAATCCCATTTGAATTTCAAAACTTTATCTTCAACTAGGAAGTAAAATCCGTGAGACGGCGTCAAGCGTTTACAGGGGCAAATTAGTCTTTAAAGATCATGTTAATGAGCCTAAAATTAGGGATAAAATACGTGATACAACTTTAGACGGTTAGAATAACAAATGAGTCATGAAAAAAATATTATCTAATATACTTAGGGACCGCTGCCCCGAAATAAGTCCAGCCACATGGACTAAAGGCCTTAACCAAAAATCTTATGTATCAGAAGCCTTAAAGGATAATATAAGAGACCTCCGGCCAGTTTTCCCAATCTTAAATGTAGACTGCATGAATCAATTTTATAACATTGTGGTTTGAAAATTTCAAAGCACTGGCCTAGGGAGACTTGTTGGCATCGTGAAGGCTTAATATGAATCCGAATGATCCACGAGATGAGTTGGATTCATAGTTTTCAATAACGGAATTGGACAAAGTACCAACCAAATAAAAAACAGATATTTCGTCCCTATCTATAATTCAAAGCAACAAATAAACCATGTGGGAGATTAAATAAAATAATAGTACATATTGTACAAGTTCATATGGAGATTTACTTAAATATTGATCTTATATCATCGATAAAATGACGTTTAATGGTTTTTAATGCGACTAATACGGGATTTGATACTGAGATTTGAACCGCTTGTATGTGTGACCAAATCAAAAGTGTTTTATTTAGATTGCATAGCACTAAAAACTACTTTGTATTTCTAGTGAAAACTGTTCTCACAAAGTCACTGTGAGAACTTTTTATGGGGCCCATTTGTGGGTCCCATTTAGGGATGGGACCAGAGGAGATAGAAAAAACTATGTGAGAGAACCCCAAGTATCAAATTTGACCCTAATCTTATGCCTCTAACCCCTTCATCCATTGTCCATGAGTTTAATGGCTTCATATTAAGAAAAAAATTCTATCATCCATCCAACGCCCAGTCCATTTGGATGGGTGTCAAACATCAGGATTAGTAACTATCAAGGGAGGTCACTGTTTATACACGGTTTGGATTAGTTTCTAGTGGGCCCCACAAATAGTTCTCACGGAAGCATAGTGAGAACTAGTTCTCACTTGAATATTTCCCTTATAGATCCTTCAAAATAAATTTTGAGAGAGTTTTGAATACATTTGGTTCTTCATGTAGTTAACCCATGGTTAATGATTATAGAATTAGATTTCTACGGCAAGAAAATCCACTTCTAGTGCCAGAAATTCTTTTATGTCACTAAAACTGTGGTTATTGGTTTTTTAGAGAGCGTCCCGTCTAGGCATTAGTGGAAGTTTTAGCGACGGAAAATAATTTCTTTGTATATGTTACCATTCTTCATTTATTTAAGTGGACGTAGTGGGCCCCACAAGAAGAATTGGACGTTTATGATTATCAAATCAATTGAGCTTGGATCATGTTTTTGTTTACCATTCTTAGTCAAATCAATTGAACTTAGATCTCTATTTTTTTTTATTCTCATTATCTATCATGTGGATCTTGCGTACTATTTTGGCCTTGTCCTTCTATTTTTCTCAGCCTATCTGAACCGTTCAACTGTTAGCATTAGTATCGTTTTTATTATTATTTTTTATATGAAAGCGAGTTCTATCTTCACCAACTCGATCACTATCTTGTTTAGAAAATCACATGAAAGTCTTGAGTGAGAGACAATTCAGGACAATGACACGTTCGTGCAATCCAATGATCCCTTGGCAGCGCAGAATAAGGCATTGATTTTTATTTATTTATCTGGGGTTACCACTTTTCTTTTTCTTTGTTATGCATATAGATTCCTCTGACTTTGCGGAAAATCATTTTCTATGAAGTAGGTATTCTATTCCTCGTAGAACTTTGGCATTATGTAAATGTGTATTAACTATACTTTTGTTTCCTTCTTTTGTTTTTCTTTTAGGATACCCGTTGAACCTATACACCTAACTATTTCAGGCCCTTTTTTCTTAGGGAATCGAGATCCTAAACCAGAGAAATCATGAGTTAAAGGATCGTAACTCTGCAGTGGGGCCCACTTTTAAAATCTGAAGTGTTCAAAAATAAACTCTCTCCATAGTACATGGGGTATCATCAAGTTCTTCATTAGAGTTGGATTGATCATACTGTGAAAAGAGTCTGAATACCCTATTTCATTGAAACAGGAAGATATTATTTGATCGTATTAAATATTGCCAACTATATAAAATTTTATGCTAGCCATGAACCCTCTCAATTGCTTCCTTTGAATGAAAATCTTAAAGACGAGATTTTATATGGTTGGTAGTATTTGATAAGATGAAATAGTATCTTCATGTTTTGACGAAATAGGGGATCCGAACTCCTACGAAAAACATGATTTACACAATCTTAGGCAATACCATTATCACATTTTTTTTTTCATCATACAGTTAATCCAATGGCGGAACAAACGTGGGTCGATAGAAGATTTAAGGATACCCCATGTGCTTAGAGGGCATTTGTTTTGAATAGTTTTGAGGTACCCACTACATCATGCAATTCTAGTCTTTTAACTTAGGATTTATATATGTTAAAGCCTCATAGGATCATGATTCTTATTGAGTTCCAATCCTGTGAGTGTCTCCCTCATACTCCCTGTAAGGGGAAGGATTGGAACTCTATAGTGGAGGCACTCACTGAAATTCTGAGCCTCTCAAAATTACCGCTAGTAGTTGGTCCCACTAAAAGATTGAGCACATGATTAAGAATATTATTAATACATATGGTTAATCATGCATAATATTGTGTTAGTTATGCGTTTACTTATATGATCAATCTTATGGTGGAACCAACTCCCATTTAAACAAAGCCTGAAAGTATTAGGTAGATAGAGAAGGTGGTCATCTTGAGCGGCTCGGATTATCAGTAGGTAGGCTTCAGTACTGAGTTCAACTCCTTCAACTCAGTCAAGCGTGAGTTAGATACTCAATCGGAGCTAGACTCATTCAAATATTCCTACGATACCTCCTTATCACTTGGGAGAAAAGGCAACCAGAAGATGAAACCCAGCAGGCTGACATGGGCAACCAAACTAAAGAAAGTATGGTGGGGCCTACTTAACGTTGTTATTTGTTTGGCTCAATTGAATAAATAATAAATAAACCGGGCCCCTATATTTGCCCATGTTCTACTGTGATTAGAAGTAGGTCTGTTATCATAGGTCTACTGTGATTAGAAGTAGTATTTGGGTGTAACTGGGTATTGGGCTGATATTATAAATAGAGACTTAGGGTTTCTATGATGTACAACCCTCTTCTGATTGCATAGTGAATTCTCCCGTCTTCCCCGTGGACGTAGGCCAAAAGCCGAACCACGTGAATCTCCTTCGTTCTTGTGCGTGTTTGATCTTTTCTCATAGGCCCTAGATCACAACAAACTGGTATCAAAGCTCTTTGTTGGCGTGATCGAAGGAAATCTGATGGATCAGATCTTCAAAGGGTTGATCGGAGAAAAGGAGGGATCGCTCCCTGTTCTGGATTGGTTCGCAGGCAGAAGCTACAGAGGATCTGGACTGCTCCATCGGATCGCAAAACCAGATCGGAAATTGCCTTGTAGCGAAGATCAGATCACAGAGTGTGATTTGATTTGGGCGGTTTGGGTTCTGTTTTTTTTTTCAGCTGGGCCCCACCACGCTGTCGAGGACAACAGGACGTCGCCGAAGCCGCTGCCGGAGAAGAAGCGCTGATTTGGGCGGTTTAGGTTCTGTTTTTTTTTTCAGCTGGGCCCCACCACGCCGCCAAGGACAGCAGGACGTCGCCGGAGCCGCTGCCGGAGAAGAAGCCCTACCTGCGCTGCGTGATGCCTGCGCTGTTGCCGTGGAAGAAGAAGACTGGAACCATCTTTTGTATCCAGTTGCAGAACAGGAAGGGCGGCGATTTGGGTTTGGCCGGGCCCCACATCGCCGTGAAAAGACGCTGGAGTCGCCGCCGCCGTCGCGTCTCGCCAGAGGAGAGAGGTTCGCTGCTGTTGCCTCACCGTGCAATGGTCGCAGGAGGAGAATCGCTGGTCTGGTTCTAGAACAGAACCAGAACGTGAGGAGGAAGACAACCCAGATTTCTGGGCTTGGTTCCAGGTTGGGTTCGGGTCAGGTCCAGCCAGACTCGTTTCAGAAGCCCATCCGAGAAGACAGATCCAAGTTACGATCGGGTGGGGTCAAGTTGACCTGATCCACGTGCAGAAGAACCCAGAAGCAAAGCCCGCAGGAAAGCGCTGACATCATCAAAATTCGTCCGGTCAACACAGTTTGACCAAATCGAAGGTTGAAATTTGATTTCGCGATATCTTGACGATCCGGAGTCCGATCGGAGATCCGTTTGAACCCGCGGACTAGTTGCAAGCAGGTCCACGCTGTTGTGGAAGAAGATTGGCTTTTCAACAGTCAACAAAAGAGATTGACTGATTGGAGCGCAGAAACTTATTTCTGCCACATCTTAGCCGTTCAAAGTCGGATTTCTAATTCGTTTCTCCCAGCGTGCTCGTAGTGACCAGATCTACACAAGTATAGTGAAAGATTCGCAGAATGGCTATGAAGTTTGACATTGAGAAATTTGATGGAAATAATGACTTCAGTCTTTGGCGTCTAAAGATGCATGCTTTGTTAGTACAGAATGGGTTGCATAAAGCTTTGAGGGGAAAGAATGCTCTATCTGAGAAATTGTCAGATGAAGAGAAGGATGAGTTGCTGGAAAAGGCGTATGGTCAGATTCTGCTGTTCTTGAGTGATGGTGTACTGCGAAAGGTTGTTCAGGAAAAAACTGCTGCTGGCATATGGAAAAAGTTGGAGAACTTGTACATCACAAAATCTCTCACGAATCGCTTGTATCTGAAGAAGCGGTTGTTCACGTTACAAATGCAGGAAGGTACGTCTGTTTCAACTCACCTTGATTCTTTCACAAAAGCTATTATGGATCTGGAAAATATCAATGTTGAAATTGATGATGAGGACCGAGCTATTATGTTGTTGTGCTCGTTACCACCCTCATATAAGAACTTTGTTGATACCATGATGTATGGTAGAGAAACTCTTTCTAAGGAAGATGTTGAGTCAGCCTTGAACTCCAAAGAGTTGAAGAAAAAGGTTGCAGCTAACAATGATAGTTCGGGTGAAGGTTTGGTAGTACTAGGAAAAACAAAAGACTCTAGTAATAAGGGCAAACATAGGTCCAACTGAAAAAACATTCAATGTTATTATTGCCATAAGAAAGGGCACATCAGAAAAACTCTCCCGAAAGGCAGAGGAAAGGGAAAGAAATAGAAGATTCATCATCTGATGATAATTCAGTCAGTGTTGCAGATGGAAGATCAAATTATGTTTCCGATAATGCACTTTCTGTGATTGAAAATGGTATTCGTCCTAAGGATGAATGGATTCTTGATTCGGGTTGTTCTTACCATATGTGTCCCAATAGGGACTGGTTTACCACTTATAGAGAAATCAACGGTGGTAGTGTCTTGATGGGCAACAATATTGCATGTAAGACGGTTGGAATTGGAACAGTTAAAATCAAGATGTATGATGGAATCGTCAGAACGTTGGCAGAAGTTCGGCATGTTCCTGATCTGAAAAAGAATCTTGTTTCTCTTAGTGCCTTAGACTCCGATGGTTGTAAGTTCTCAGCTGAAGGTGGAGTCATGAAGGTTGTGAAGGGTGCTTTGGTTCTTATGAGAGGCAATAGAGTTGAAAACTTATATGTTTTGTCTGGAAATACAATTACAGGTGGAGCTGCAGTGTCTTCCTCAGATGGCCATGAATCTGTCTCAACACGCTTATGGCTCTTGCGCCTGGGTCACATGAGTGAGAAGGGATTGACAATACTGAGCAATTGGAATTTGCTATGTGGCAAAAAGACAAGCAAGTTGGATTTCTGTGAGAGATGCGTCTTCGGGAAGCATCGAAAGGTTAGTTTTAAGACAAGTATTCATCGCACGAAAGGTATCCTTGATTATGTTCATTCAGATGTATGGGGGCCTTCTAAGGTTTACTCTAAGGGCGGGTCCCGGTTTATGCTGACTTTTATTGATGATTATTCAAAGAAAGTCTGGGTTTATACTCTGAAGATGAAGGATCAGACCTTTGTTACATTCAAGCGATGGAAAGAAATGGTTGAGAAACAGACTGGCAGAAAGGTGAAGAAGTTGAAGACAGGTAATGGCAAGGAGTACAGATCGACAGAGTTTGAGAACTATTGCACGGATCATAGCATAGTTCGGCATTACACCACTACAGAAACTCCGTAGCAGAATGGAGTTGCAAAGAGGATGAACAGAACGATCTTGGAAAGAGCTCGTTGTATGTTGTTTACTGTAGGATTGTCCAAGGACTTTTGGGCTGAGGCAGTAAATGTTGCAGGCTACTTGATAAATAGGTCTCCACACACAAAGATTTGTTGCAAAACACCGGAAGAAATGTGGTCAGGTAATCCAGCTAATTATTCTAACTTGAGGATTTTCAGTTGTCCGGCTTATGTGAAAACTGATAAGTTAGAACCAAGAGCTGTTAAGTGCATCTTGGTGGGATATGCTTCTGGGGTGAAAGGATACAGATTGTGGTGTATTGATCAAAATCCACCCAGATTTATCATCAGCAGGGATGTTACATTTCATGAGGATGCTTTACTCGAAGCGAGAAAGCAAGTGGAGAGGACAGAAGTAGGTAGCAGCAGTGACACCGTTCAGGTGGAGTCCGACATCCTAGTGAGGAGGGAGAGTGCATCCGACTCCTCCCGAGATACAGGGGATCGTCAGACTGTGCAGCAGATGCAGCAGACAGAGCCGTAGATGCCGCAGACTGGTAGACCGCAGAGAGAAAGGAAACCGCCGGTTAGATACGGTTTTGAGGATATGACGACGTACGTGTCGACATCAGACAGTGGCCGTGATGATATGGTTGCATACGCATTGACGACTGAGTCTCTTGAATTAATGGAAGGGCTGGAAAGTAGTCAACAAGCAGCAACTATAACTGAAGAGATGGAGTCTCTTGATGAGGAAAATCAGGTCATTGGATGCAAGCGGTTCTACGAGGAAGATGAAGGAGCTTCCGGTGTAGGTAGAGTGCAGTTTAAGGTTCCTGATCATGTATGCAGTTTAAAGAAATCATTGTATGGGTCGAAGCAAGCTTCTAGACAATGGTACAAGCGATTTGGTGTACTCATGAATGAATGGTTTAAATTCAAGTTCAAGCATTGCTTGGACTTGATTGGTGTGCTCAGTACCTAAGTGCCCTAAGGGGCAGGTGGAGACGGTGAGACGTGTTAAGTACACGAGGATCAGCTTCAATGTTCACCAAGGTGGAGATTTGTTATTTGTTTGGCTCAATTGAATAAATAATAAATAAACCGGGCCCCTGTATTTGCCCATGTTCTCCTGTGATTAGAAGTATGTCTATTATCATAGGTCTACTGTAATTAGAAGTAGTGTTTGGGTGTAACTGGGTATTGAGCTGATATTATAAATAGAGACTTAGGGTCTCTATGATGTACAACCCTCTTCTGATTGCATAGTGAATTCTCCCGTCTTCCCCGTGGACGTAGGCCAAAAGCCGAACCACGTAAATCTCCTGTATTCTTGTGCGTGTTTGATCTCTTCTCATAGGCCCTAGATCACAACAAACGTCATGGAAACACCCTGCCCTACAACATCAAGAAAATCTTTGTAAGCCTATCAAACTGTGAAAATACGGTGAAATCACTTGATTTACATGTAATCAATCTGATAAAATATTTGACATGAGCACTTTAGATTTGAAAAGCGGGCTGCATTCAATGTGCATTTGTGCAATAAAATAAATCATGATAGGAAGAAAAATCACTTTTATCTTTTGTGCTACATTTTTTAATAAGATATACTCTCTTTTCAAAAAATAAAAGAGAATGAACTATTTTCGTTAGGTGAAAAGGGGTTTCCATTTCCTATAAAAGGGTTAGGAATGCAAAATGCACCTCTAGTGTAGATATAGAAATCCTCAATAGTGCAAATCCTTTCCTTGCACAAAGAAATCCCAAAAGGCTTTTGGTATCCTATATTATAACCAACCTCAAGTTTGTCTAAATTCCTTGGGTCGGCAACTTGATTGTAATAGGCCTATATAAATATATATATATATAGGGTAATATTCAGGTGGGAACTGTTCTCACATATTATGTGAGAATTTTTTTGTGGAGCCCAATTGTGGGCCCCATTTGGGGATAGGACCTGAGGAGATGGAAAGACCTATGTGAGACCAAGTATCAAGTTTGGCCTCAAACCCATGCCCCTAACCCCTTCATCCATGGCCCACAAGTTTAATGGCTTCATATTCAAAAAAATATTCAACTCTCGATCAAACGGTTCAATTCATTCGGATGTGTGTCAATCATTGGGATTGCTGACTATCAGGGGGCTCTCTATTGGTTGCTAAGTTTGGATGGATTGCTAGTTGGGCCCCGTAAAGAAGTTCTCATATAATAGGTGAGAATTAGTTCTCACTTTAATATTTCTCATATATATATATATATATATATATATATAAATAAGGGACATTCGACACGTCCTTCTAAATTTGAAAAATGTAGACGAGAGAATTGATTTCCTCCTAAAATCCACTCTTTACCCACAGAAATCCTAGGCGGCTTCTACTCTAGAATACAATTGCTACCAACCTCAGAATGGTCCCAAATGGTTTGGTAAACTTGACCCTGTCGTATTTACAATGGACATTGTACATGTCTTTCTAAATTTGTGGGGGTACTTACAGGATTAAATGTAGATGCCACCTTTCTGCATCTGACACTGGTATTGAGGGAGATTCAGGAGTTCATTTTCTAGTCATCAGGAACATCATGTATGTCATTTTCGTTGCTGATAGTGATATCCAAATTCAGGAATTTGGACTTTTCCTCCTTCTGAATAATTGGAAATTACATATGACCCCCAAATACAAAAAATCTCCTAGTTTTGATTTTACAATTAACTCCTTTTATTACTCTTAAAATCTCAATCAACTACCTTGACTCTCAATCAAGGGTTTATTAATTTATATGCCCATTGATATTATCCTTATCTAACCAAGATTCAGATTAAACTAAAAGCATGAAAAGTCCTTTTAATTTGAAATTTCACCTGAATAAACTAAAGTGAGTCTGAGGATGGCAGATGGGTCAATTAGAAGTTTAGAATAAGGGAGTATAGGTTAAAGCTCAACCCGGCTTATATATTTTTAAAGCAAGCCAAGCTCCTCATGGTTGATGTGGGTCAATCTGTTCAATTCAACCTGATCACCCAACATGTGGAAGTGTAAACCACATCCAATCCATTTCAAATATTAACGCTATATTAGAGTTTCATTGTAAGATAAAAAAAAAGAAAGAAAAGGGATAAGCGCAATGCAATCTCCTCCCATTGCTTATAAAAGGAATTATTTTAAGCGTCATAATTTTGAACAATTGTTTAATTGGGTTTAGCTATACAGGAATACCCTAATCCAATTATTCGTATGGGTTATACATGATGGCAACACTTATCTGACCCATTTAACTATAAACAAGTTTTCCTTGCGCATTACTAATCTATGATCTGTTTATATTGCACGTCAGGTCACTAGCCTTCCCGCAAAACAACTCTTGTTTTTTTACCATTTTTTTCGATGGCCGACGTTGATCCTTATTTTCTGTGTTAAGGGTCGATGTCGAACTTGTCATTTATATTATGCCAAGGCAGAATGTTAATACCCGCGTCACTATCGACCCTAGCAGTGTCAAGAAGATTTGGAGGTGTACTTTGAATCTAAAATTAAGAATTGGAATTTGATTGAGGTATCATATTCATTCATACAAGAACAATTTAGGAATATTTAATTTGCTATCGTAGTGGGTCTTAACTTGATTTGCTCTTCGAATTACTGATGTTCATGAAATCTACAAAACCTCCAAACTCCAGCTCCCTTTCTCTAAAACTGCATCTCCTTTTCTTTCAAAATGAAAAACCCGGATGGAAAAATCATAAGAGAACCGAACACTTTGCTGATAATGAAGTAAGAATTCTTCATCTACTCAAGGCTTTTGGTGAGGCAATTGGGATGGGATCAATTGAGTTGGGAGAAGTGATCTTACAGCGCATAAGCAAGAAGGTTAGCCCAGTGGGTGCAACCATGGAGCGATTGGGGCACTACTTGTCTCAATGTGACAACCATCAAAATGACTACCTAGAGAGTGTTTGGCACTTTACTAGTAAAGTTAAAGTGAAGTAAAGTCACCATTATCCAGACAAGAAAAGATAATGGGTCATCGAAAGGACAAAAATTCAAAATTCCCTCCTTTAAAAAAAAAAACCCTCATTTCTCCACTAAATGACAAAAAAATCTTCTCTTTTTACACAAAAAGTAAAAAAGATTACATATCAAATAATTAAAAACAAAAGACCATCATAACCCCCTATATTTTATTATCTCTTTGTTTGATGCCTCACCTCAGGCCAACATGATAATCGTCGAGGCCAATCCTGAGGACAATTCATATCATCCATTTTGATATAGGAGAAGAGATTCAATGGCCTTAATTGCTCGAGGCCATGGGATGACATTGAATGGTGGGGCTCACATTGCTAATTCAAAGAGAATATCAAGTTAAGACCCACCACAATAGCAAATTAAATGTCCCAAAATTATTCTTGTATGAATGAATGGAGTGCCTCAATCAATCCCCAATTCTTGATTTTTGATTCGAAGTAAACACCTAAATCTTCTTAACACTGTCATTGTCAATAGTGATGCAGGTATTGGCATAATGTGAATGCCAGGGTTGACATCGACCCCGATGCATTATATTCAGAGTTGATGTCGACCCTCGACACAGAAAATGAGGATCCATGCCCACCCTCGAAAAAAAGGTAAAAAAAGAAGGGATTTTGGGGGGGAGGGCTGGTTTGACATGGGTTTTGCTAAAGTGATATTTTTGGTGCAATGGCCACCTTAAGTTTTTTTTTTTTTTTTTTTTAAATCCTCGTAAAATATGGACGACCAAAACCTTGTTTTTTACTTAGAGTCAATGCTGTTGACTGAAGTTTTTTCTTGAAATTAATGGAAATGGTTATCTGTAAAACTAAAAAAGAAAAGGGATCATTTGTAATTGTTCAGAAATAGGAGTTTGTTACCTGTTCATTTCATGTTTTAGGATAGAAAAGGTAAGCTTCACATAACAAAGTCCTCTCTCTCTCTCTCCTCCTCCTCTGCTCTCTCCCTCTCATTCATCTTCTGTTTTGTCACTCTCATTCATCGTCTGTTTTGTCATTTTATATTCTCTCCCTCAGATGTCTCTCTCTCATACATGTGTTTTGTCATTTTATAATTCTGACGCATCTTAAGAAGGCATCAAGGACGGTGATCTCGTCAGCGTCGAGGTCCCAGCGCCAAACAGACGGCTCAGATTCATCTCTTCTGAAACGGCTCAGACGTGGCATTCCCGCCTCTATAAATGATGCGCTACTCTGCCCATCTTCTTCCATCCAAATCTCTCTCTCTCTAGTCTCTCGAAATTTCTTTCGTCTCTCCAGAGACCAGCTTTTAATCTTTGTAGCGGTTTCCATGTAAAGTAGTTTCTATGATTTCTTCTGATGTTTTTCATCTCAGTGGTCTTGTCGTGATTTAAAACTTCCTGCTTTCTTGTCTTTGAATCGACTTTCCCGGCTATTCTCTTTCAATTCTGTTGTTTTTTCGGTTCCTATTTCTAAATTTCAGCTTTTTTGTTGCTGGGTTTTCCATGGAAGGTAGTTCCTTTGTTTCTGACGTCTTTCTCTAGTGAATTTAAAGCGTCGTTCTTGCTTTGAAAGACGTTTCCTTCTTCTCTTGTTTCCGTAAAACCCCTTTCAATTCCATTGTTTTTCGTGCTGCAATGACTGAAAGGTCAGATTTGTGTTCGTGGGTTTCCCACGAAAAGTAGTTTCGTCGGTTCTAATGTCCTTTTCTCTGTCTCTGTCGGTGGTCCTCCTGTGTGTAACTCCCCGTGCTTTCCTGTGAATTTCCGTTGTTTGGATCAAGTAAATTGCCTACATTTGGACTCTACTTTCTTCCTTCGTCCTCTCTTGCTCTCTCTCTCTTTCAAAATCTCTTTCAATTCGTGTGGCTTTTCGTCTTCCCTGGCTTAAAGGTCAGCTTTGGCTTTCTGGGTTTTCCAGGAAAAGTCTTCTCTCAGTCTATGCAGCAGTTCTGTGATTATAAAGCCTCGAGCTTTTCTTTGAATCCTCTGAAGTCTGCTTCTGGGTCTTTCCAATCTCGCTCTATCTAAAGCTTCTTTCTTTGTTGGGAATTCTCCAGATTTGGGGAATGTTAGAGAAAATGGGAGAATCCGTACATCAGAAAGTGGTAGACGAGTTCGAGTCCAACACCAAAGAGGCAGGGAGAGTTCAAATAGAGACCCTTAGAAGGATTCTAGAAGAAAATGGTGAGGCCGAGTACCTGCAGAGACTAGGCCTCAATGGAAGCACAGACCCAGAGAAATTCAAATCATGTGTTCCTCTCTCAACCCACAAGGATTTGGAGCCTTATATTCAACGAATTGCAGATGGGGATGATTCTCCAATCCTTACTGGAAAACCCATAACCTCCATTTCTTTAAGGTATTGATCTATTGGTCTCTGTTCTTCCTTGCATTGGTTTTATGGGTTATTTTTTTATAGATTTTTTATGGATTTTTTTTTTTTTTTTTTTTTTGGTTTTGCAGCTCTGGGACTACTCAAGGAAGACCCAAGTTCGTCCCTTTCAATGAAGAGTTGGTGAAGAACACCATGCAGGTTTATCGCACATCATTCGCTTTCAGGAACAGGTAACTGATCTGAGATTGATTTTTGAAAGAACCCATTTGATTTTTGAAAGAGTTGGAATCTACTGTTAGATCATATCTTAATGCAATTGTATCGACAATATATTAACCTTGGATCTGTTCTTAATGGACTCTATATCCAAATCCTAGATTTTAATCTTCATTTATTCTAGCTGATTGTAATTTACTATATAGATAGCAGCACTGGAGCGGTCAAGTAGATTAAATCAATAGTAAATCAAGTTCCTGCTTGATAATTTATCCATTATTTGAATATCTGATTAGTTCTAGTTTGAATAATCTATCCATTATTGTTTACATGGAGATTTCCTACTGGGGTAGTTCATACTGTTGATTCTGTGGCAGAGAATTCCCTCTTGAGAATGGAAAGGCGCTGCAATTCATCTTTGGCAGCAAGCAATTCAAAACAAAAGGGGGCCTCGCAGCGAGCACTGCAACCACAAATGTGTACAGCAGCGAACAGTTTAAGATCACAATGAAGGACATTCAGTCCCAATGTTGTAGCCCCGATGAAGTGATATTCGGTACCGATTTCAGCCAGTCCTTATACTGCCACCTCTTGTGTGGCCTCATCTATTGTGATGAAGTGCAGCTCATATCATCCACTTTCGCGCACACAATCGTTCGCGCACTCCAGACATTCGAGCAGGTGTGGGAAGAGATTTGTACTGATATAAGAGAAGGGGTCCTTTCAAGCATTGTTACAATCCCATCTATCCGCGCAGCTGTTTCTAAGATCCTCAAGCCCAACCCAGACCTTGCAGATTCTATATACAAGAAATGCTCAGGGTTGACTAACTGGTATGGAGTGATTCCAGAGCTTTGGCCCAATTCAAAGTATATTTATGGTATTATGACGGGTTCTATGGAGCCTTATCTCAAGAAATTGAGGCACTATGGGGGTGGGTTGCCATTGTTGAGTGCTGATTATGGATCTTCTGAAGGTTGGATTGGTGTGAATGTGTACCCCAGATTGCAGCCTGAATTGGTCACCTACGTGGTGCTTCCTGATATTGGATACTTTGAATTTATCCCTCTCAGGGAGAAAATTGATGAGGAGGTACTTGAGAGAACTCCATCTACTGTTGTGTACAAGGAGTCGGAGCCCGTAGGCCTGACAGAAGTGAAAGTTGGTGAAGAGTATGAAATCATTGTCACCAATTTCGCTGGTGAGAATTCCTTTACTTTTTACTTCTTAGTATTTATCTTCATTTTTACTTCAATGGTAATACTAACAGGCTCTAAGCCATTCAACAGGAAAAAAAAAAAAAAGGTAAAGAGAAAAGGTAAAAACAAGCTCTTGACCATCACTTCTTTGGTCTTTCTCTTCATCCTAAGAGACTGTATGCACTTGTTTATTAATTCTACTTTTCAAGTCAAGTAAAGTTAAGCATCAAATCAAAAGCATTTTAATTCAAAACTCTCTCATTCTTAAACAAATAAATAAATAAATAAACAAACAACTACCTTTATTCACTAAAAGACAAAAAAATTCCATTTTCCCATACAAAAAGTAAAAAATATTCTATCCCAAACAACTAAAAACAAAATACTATCATAACCCTCTTATATTTTATTCTTTCTTTTTACTTCACTTCTATCCACTTCACTTTAAAAGTAAAATTCCAAACGGGCCCTAAAGGGGTCATTTGGATGTGGAGAAAACAAGTGGAGAAGACCACCTTATGGTACAAATTTGTACTATAGTTTCTGAACCCCCATTTTCTCTGTGTTTACTCCTCTTCCAAACATACCCTGAGAGCTCAATTACAAAGTCGCAGTTTATGAAGCTTAACAGATTTTGATGAGCTATTATACTACTTTAATTGAAGAAAGATATCTCTCTGCCTTCACCCAATGCCTGTCTTCTCCGAATGAATTTCTTGTACTCACTCTTGTAATAAGATAATGTAAGGTAACATGCATTGTCTTTAGTTTATGGAAAGCTTTGTTTAATATTTGTTTATTGCCTACCAGTTAAAGGGTATATCTTTATGTATTATTTCTTCTTGCTTGTTTGACAGGTTTGTCCTGTCTCTTCCCCTGTTTGAAATCCGAGAAGGCAAAACTATTTTTTTTTTTTTTAGTATCCTCGGTGCACTGGAGTTTTATTTCTTTTGTTTTTCACACGTTTATTGAAATTGACATCCTTGGAACTTAGAGTTTTGGATTAGAAAACTTTAGTTTTTTTATTTATTTATTTCAAGTTGAATGACTTGGACATCCTTGCAACTTTGAAATTTCAAATAGTATGCAAGATATAAAAAAATATGACACCGTATGAAAATTGCAGGTCTCTGTATTCAACATAAAGATTTAAACTGTCCTCAACTTCCAAGGAGCAAGTAACTACCCCTTGACTTTAGTGAATTGACCAAAATACTCTTTGGAACTCCTTTGCAGAAAGTAAGAAGAAAGTAGGAGAAAAGCCATCATCTTTCTATTAATATTTGAATTGATTTACAAATGAATCTGAAAGGGCAATTTTTTCATCATATCTGTTATGGGGTATACCAATAATTTAATCTCTAAGGATTCTTTCCAGTTCCTCTTTTAATTTGTGTAGACCATCTCAACAATGGTATGGATATTCATCAGAATACTTCATATACTTCTTCATTTGTGATCGTTACTGTTTATAATTTGATGGCCCCATAACCGTTTTGATTAAATAACTATTTGGATGCTTAAACAAAACAAGTTGCATCCTTAAATAGTGGTTTAGTGTCAACACTATGAAATAATGAGATAAAGTTCAGCATCATAGCACAGAAGCACATGGGGGTGTTCTAGAATCATAGTGACAGAAAGCTGGTGGTCCCATTTCTTAAGGCTTTACTAATTGACCTTGGGAGCTTGTGGCCCAACGGAAGAAAAAAATTTCACAGCCAGTTTTTAATAAACAAGGCAAATCCATGTTTTGCTTGAAATGCTTTTAACTAATGGTTATGGTCCAATCATGTTGAGGCAATGAGACAGTCGCACGTCCCATTCAGTAAAAAATTGCAGAGAAGCATGAATGCTGAAGATTTTGAGCACTTGAGCCTCACTATGCCATGATCTTGCCCCAGTATCTGCATGATTGATTGCGTGTCATTGTTTCGGTCCCTGATTTCTCACATATCTGTGGTTGCAAACATGGATATATCCGTACGAGGGCTCCAACTTCAAGGTTTATGTTACCTGGTTCCCAGTTCGGAATTTTGAATGTCTTCACTGATTTTTTTTTCTGCTATAATTGGCTACTGACAGTTGAAACATTCTTAATAGAGCTGAAATCTCTTTAAAAAGATTCATCGATAATTAGTAAAATAAGTATTTTATTTCGCTGTATGTTTCATTTTTCCATTGATGAAGGGTGTCCTTTGGGGAGTTCTATTGGCGGGCGGCACGGATGCAGGGTTGCAGGGCGGGATCCCCGGTGATCCCTCCCTGTCGGAGGGTGTGGTGGGGGAGAGAAAGAGGGGAGGGGTAGTTTAGGAAATAGAAATTTTTTGTGGTGTGGAGAGATACTTTTGTGGTGCCAATAGAACTCCCCTTGTCCTTTATTAGGTAACTAGAAATCATAGTGTTGGGAATGTGTATGCAAGAGGAAATGCACAGGGTAACACTAGGAGTAGATAGTTTAAAATTTTTTTGTAATTGTGGGCCATTCTTGGCCTCGTTATAGGGTTGAGTGGAAAAGTAGAGCACAGAAAGCCACTTAGATTGATTGGATAAACCTCTATGATGATTATGTGTGTTGGTTTGGTATTATTGTCAACCTAATTGCCTGGTGTTGGCCTTTTTTTTCCATTTTTGTTATTTTTTTTTTTTAAAAAACCAAATCAGTTCTTAGTTCACATTTCATACTAGTAGATAGGTAATTGTGGTGGAGCTCATACTCCTCTAGGTCTCTCCATGCTTTCCTCCCTGAAATGATCTTTGCTTGCACATTTCTCAGTTTTTAACATTTCTTGGTCATTCCTTCTTTAAGTACATTATCTGGATTTGATGAGGGCCGATTGATACAGTTTACACTTAAAAGGACCACTGGATGATAGATTCAGTGCTTGTGATATTTCATTTTGCTCTATAATTTAGATAAATTTCTTATACCATTTAATTGCAGGTTTATACAGGTACAGGTTAGGAGATGTGGTGAAGGTGATGGGCTTTCACAACTCGTCACCAGAGCTGCAATTTGTGTGCAGGAGGAGTCTGTTACTGACCATCAACATAGACAAGAACACCGAAAAAGACTTACAGTTAGCAGTCGAAGCGGCATCCAAGCTATTAGCAGAAAAGAAACTCGAACTTATTGAGTTCACCAGTCATGTGGACTCATCGACTGAACCGGGTCACTATGTGATCTTCTGGGAGCTCAGCGGTGCGCCTGATCAAGAGGTCTTGGTCGAGTGCACCAATTGCTTGGATCGTTCTTTTATTGATGCAGGTTACGTCAGTTCTAGGAAGGTCAATGCGATCGGCCCTCTCGAGCTCCGGGTTGTTCGAAGAGGTACCTTTCAGAAGGTGCTTGATCATTATCTGGGTCTCGGGGGCGCAGTCAGCCAGTTCAAGACACCGCGGTGCATTAGCGCCTCAAACAGTATGGTCTTGCAGATCATTTCTAACAATGTTGTTAAGAGCTGTTTCAGTACTGCATTTGGTTGAAGATGAAATTATCTTTACGATTATATTCTCATCTCACCTGGGTAAATAAAGTGATTAGATTAAATTGCTGATCAATGGCTGTTGTCACCTACGTAGACATTACTGTGTAGAACATGGATTGAATTAGGGACCATTTGAACTACTAGACTTCAAAGCAGTGGATGACCCATCTAACCCCTGTGGAACTTCAAAAGCTATCCTTGGAGGACCACTGATCACATGTTCTGGACAGGATATTATGGTTGGTGTTTGGGTGCAGTTCACCCTGTCTTGCAGCCATGCTAACTTAGACTAGGGGATGGAAAATGGGTCAGGTTTTGTCTTTGGTTCTGATCCATGGTGCATCTGGGCCCGGATAGCTTTTAGTGTATTGAACCTTCAAGTGCAAAGCAAAGATCCCAACCACTGTCAAGAAAACCAATGGTTGCAATTCGTGATCCGATTAACCACATGCAACCACACCCAATCCAGTTATTCTTGGATTGGCTCAACTTTTCCACCCAATCAAGATCTCTGGTTTGAATCCTGACCCACCTGTGGGCCGGTAAATAAGTGACCTGGGCTAGGACAAGCTCCAGGCTGCCCCATCTCATCAACCTGCTTTCACCCAATCAAAATATCTCTTACCTTATACGAGATAGTCCATCCTATCTCTCGGAGCATCTCCCCATATATAGAATATTCTGGGTACCTACTCAGATTTTGGAGTAACTGTTTTGTCCAAAACCAATAGCGATCCTCTTTTAATGGAAGAGAAAAAGACAAACAATTATGGATGCCCACATCATTTACTGGTAGAGGTTAGTTGAGAAGGGGCACATATTAGGCACCTACATATAATCCAAGAGCAAAGGACTTGTCCACTCTTTGGACCCTGTGTGTAAAAGTCCAAAGATAACGAAATAGATGATCTGATGGTGGCCGATACCAATCAAACGGGACCTACAAACTAATAATTTAGGTTCTTCAATCGACAAGCAGACAAACAAGGGAGGGGCATTTATGAAGGTCCCACATAGATGGTCCCTTTTGGAAACTTTAAAGTCCAATAGATCCAAGTGCTTGAAGAAACATGGTCCGGACAAAATCCAATGTGATTCTCTTGGTCTGGAAAGCTGGACAAAGTCAAATGAAGGTGTTTTTTTTTAATTGGTCCACATGCCCTCTTTGTCTCCATATAGTCAATGGGTCCACCGTCCCCTATAATTGTATGTGTCACATAAGCTTGGCGCAAAAGTTTACTGCTTGACAGGGCATGCACTATGTCAGAATTTAGAATAAACGACGGCCATTGACCTTCGTTTAATAAGATAAACGCCAACCATCCCGCGTCTGGGGCCATCTTAAAAAACGCAGTCATTTTTATAAAACGACTGCCCATGAGCCTTCGTTTATTTACTAATACAAATGACGGTCCAAAGGCCGTCTTAGTTGGCGACGGATCCAATCCGTCGGTTATTTAAAATTGGCGGTCGTTGTTTTTAGATGCACAACGGCTAGGTGATTGTACTTTAGATGGAAACGACTGCTCAAGAGCCGTCGTTTTTAATAATATTTATTCTTTTTTCTATCCATTTTTGACCTTTCGTTTTTCACTTCTATTGCCTATTTAATGATTTTTTATCCTGTAGCTTTTGTCAGTTTTGCAAGATTGAAAATTCTACAAATTAGGCACTTGAAAAGGAAGAAGAAAGTAGTAGAAAAGATTTTATTAAAAGATGAAAAGGGCCGAATCTCACTAGGCAGCCTGTTACATAGATGTAATATGTCGCAATCTTCAATGAGATTTGAGACATTTTCAGTTATTAAGGTCATCATCATCTGCAGCCGTAGCAGCAGAAGAGAAAGGATCCACGAGATTGCTGTAGTGTATGAGCAAAGAGCTGGTACTTGCGGATGTCAGCATCACTCACACTTCGACGAGCAAACTTCATAGATTCTTCAAAATGTGCAGCGTTAGTTTTAGGGACCTCATCAGTGTCATCTTCTTCAATCGCATCAGGACTCTCTCTCCTCTTCCTCTCCTTCTCGATATCCTGTTGTCAGTTGGGAGGTCAGATTTCCAATCAAAATAGTTTCAAGCGTGATAATTACAAGTTGTTCGAAAGATGCTAATAAAGCACAACACTATGGACAGTTTTAAACAACATATCAACATAAATATGTAAGTACATACGTAATGCCAAATGAACATTCTATCACAATCTTTCATCCTAAACTCTGATTTCTGTAAAAAACTGTAATGTGGACACACCAATCAACTAAATGCATATCAAGACTTTAATTTTTCATCCTCTGAATGAAGAGCCAAACTAAATGTAGATCCTCTGAATGAACATAAAAATAAACACCCGTCTTCTTCTCATCTAGTAATGAAGCCATGGGGCACGTTCGATCTTCATAAACCAAGAGCAGGTAGCTTGGCTTGCACTTTAATGAGGGTTAATGTATCTAGATACAGAGGAAATGATATATACAGGCTGTGTGTTTAGTGGCAAACTCACTTCCCATGATCAGTAACAGGTAATTAAGATTCACAAGCAGAGTGCAGAGGAGGCCACAGTAAAATATAAGAGGATTGGATTAAAGTTTTTCTTGAATGAATGGCCAAGTGCGATTTTATGTTCTCCAGCAGCGTATAACTCAGTAAATGGCAATCCAGCCAACTATAACAAGTTGCGTACTTGTATCTATCTTGAAGGAGAGAGATGAGGAGACAGGAGTACAAAAATTTATACATTGTATCATCCAGGGAATGCTCAAAGATGTGCTTCAGCTCTCAATAAAACAAGGGAATAATAAGATAATTTTTCAACTAAATGCATATCAAGACTTTAATTTTTCATTGATTACATTTGGAGGTCATCATTCATCCAGAATTATCCATAACCCAAAACTAACATAAACACCTGATGCTTAGGGAACATTTTGATATCTAAAAAAAAGTGCCAGCACAGACACATTATAAAAACATATAGGAAAATGAGTGGATACCACACCTTCATTGGATAGCAATCAATCATGGGGTAGTAGTATTAATTGTAAGTGTCACAGTGGTTCACATAGATCATCAAAAGCAGTTGCAGTGAGGAGAAAGCTCAGATTGGTGAATAATCTGCTTAATATCTTCCATTCTCTCATGATGTGGGAGGAGAAAGCTCAGATTAGTGAATAATCTACTTAATATCTTCTAAAACAGTGAAACAAAGATCCCCAAGAAACTTGCCCTGGGTTATACTAAACTCAAGCAAATCTTTTCTCAAAACATTCTTAAAAAAGAAAGTACCTGCAGTTTGCAAACTTTTTCAATCCTTTCCAGCTTTACTAAAGGCTAGCATTGGCTTGAATAACATCAGACAATATTTTACACCCTGAAATCTCAAAAGCATATCCCCATTCTTCATCTTCTTCAGAAGGACAAGTGAAAATCAGCCGGGCCTGTTTTGCCAAAAGACTACCATCAAAGGTTTTTTTTTTTTTTTTTGGGGGAGGGGTGGGGGGCACTAGGTGATGGCCTAAGAATCATCAAGGTCACAGAGCCTCAACCTAAACATGATGACCTAAAAAAAGATATGTTGCTGTATTCAACCCCTCATGAAATGAAATGTGGGTACCTTTCTTTCCCAAATATCATCATCAACCCAGGGCACCAATGAGGATAAAATTGGGGTCAGCTTAAACAGTCATACAATTTATCTAAACAATAATTGCAACACTGAAAAGCTCAAAAAAGAAAAAGAGCCGTTGATGTGGGAATTACCTCAACAACACTCAAGCAAATGCAATTGGCGATGAAGCAGGACCCCTTTATGTTGCATCTGAAGCCTTTGAGCTCCTAAAATCCCTCTTAACTATCATCCATCCACTATCACTAGTACATCAGCAAAATCACAGTATGTAAAACAGCACATAGGGATTGTACTAAGAACTAAACAAATGTAGTCCTAAAGATGGGCCAATCAATAGTATCGCCGAGAGTAAGATCTTGAAATGATTTTACTCCACCAATCAACTCCACGCTTCCCTCGATGATTTCGTCTACAATGACCTTATAGCATTCTTCCTCCTCGGTTGAAAGACCCCTCACTCTGCCATAAGCAATACACGTAGACTTCCATGTAAGATGCATCAACCTACAAGATCGTGCGTCTCGATGTGGGAGGTCACGCCTTTCCTACAAACATTAGCAACACATGAATTTAGTCATTTCTCGATCCAAACACTTAAATAAGTTAAGATATCTACTATTTACAGAAAATAAAGGTTTTTACTTGAGAAAAACTGCCGTTATCAGCAGAATGTTGCATCACTATCTGACCCTGGGAAAGACATGAAAGGATCCGCTTCTCCATCCGCTTGCGTTCTCTAGACTCCTTTTCTAGTCGTTCCCTCAACTGAGTGTTTTGCTCTTTGAGCTCATCCACAGCAGTTTTAATGGCTGCCTGTGATGCCATCTCATATCTCCTATATGGAGTAGTATGATGGACGGTAGTTTTGGACACACCCATTCCTAGGCCCCGTACACGGCCTCGATTATCACGACCAAGAGCCTATTCAAAAAAATCAGAGACAATCTTCAAGGCAAATGAAAGGAGAATATTGCCTAAAATGCCTAACCATTTTTTGTGACTAGAAAACAAGATCACATATTGGAAAGAAATGAAACTTGAGGTCATTGATTACATATTAGAAGCAATGTGTCATACAATTACTTCAAAAGTTTTGACATGTCAAATGCATGGTTATTATGAAATCATTCCCAACTATTAAATGTAAACAAAACAACTACTGTCCTAGTTACAATACTAGGTTTGATGGGCTTTTCAGTTTTCAATTTCAGTTCTTCTTCATAGTTTTCTGTTATCTGTGAAAGTTGGAATATGCTGTAATGCTTTACAATTCCTGATCCAGGTGCAGAGCACCAGAAAAGTAAACAAGCTGGCCTTTCTGGACAGATCAGTCCCACTGAAACATGTTACTTCAAATTCAAACTATTTCAAGTGCATGATGATGATGATGATGATGATGATGATGGACCCATGTTTCCACTTAAAAGAAATCATCAAACGCATTATGTACGTAAATATTTATGATAAACAAAAAATGCAAATAAGAGTATAAGATAATTCACCTACCAATGCGACCGGATCATGGTTAAGGTCTTTCTCCACAATGGTGGGGTCACGCTGAATCAGATTATCGATTTCATCCTGAAAAGAATTCAACTCCTTCCAATCAAGAGTTCTAGAGAAGAGTACCAAAAGGAAAGTGGCATGAAACTTATGATGACTATTCTACATTATATTATGAAACCAACCAATATACATTTGCATACATGTACAACATGTATGAAAACTTCTTACTAGTTTGACACACATCTGGTTTGGATTAGAATTAGCAATGGATACCCATTCAGCCTTAACCAATTTGACGGCCAGCCTAGTCTTTTAAAAATAGGTGAATGAACCAGCTTGATGAGTTTAAGAACCTGCACTGAGCAAGTGTTATACCATGTCTGTTCATTACTACAATCAGTGTAACCATTCATGAATTAGCCCATAAGGACTTTGACAAGACGGAAAAAATGAATTTAGCCTATGATATATGATACAACACTCATCAAGTATACAACAAATGCATTTGTACATAGATTAGCAAAGATCTAAGTATAAAGTTGAGGAGGAGGTTTGGCTTTGGCTTGACAATACAGTGAGTCACCTTGCTCTATAAAATTGGATGACCAAAAAAAGAGTCCTATGTTACATATAAGATTTATTAGTGTTAAACTGGGATAAATGCCAAATCATTTATGAGAAATGGAGGCGAAAGTGTGCATGAGGGCCTTTTTCAATCATAATCGGGCCTCTGTGTTGAATAAAAATAGGATTCATGGTCTCAAGAGATAAAAACTCAAAACTGTGTGTGATGTATCTATTTTGGGGTTTGGGTTATCAAAGGAACACCTGCGGATTAATTATGATGACTATTCTGCATTATATTATGAAAACAACCAGCGACAGACTTCTTACCAAATATTGATTTCCAGTAGCACCATCCTTCCTACCATGAGTGGCGAGATATACTTGCGTCCGAGTGACCAAACCGTCAGGATTTTGCTGCGACTATAAAAAGAAATAACAAAATATGGAGCTTAAAACATATTATAATAGTAAAGTAATATCAATTAAAGTCAACAATACTTACCAACTCTGCCGCCACTCGTGCTTGTCCCTTTCTACCAGAAGTATGTGGGCATTTCAGCGCTTTTCTAGCAACCTTCCCCTTTTGTCTAAGAGAATGGGCCTCGGACATCAAGTTGAGTTCAACAAATCTCTCCCAGTCTTCTTTCTTGACACCCTCAGGTATGTTGGACTTTCTCTCCACATCCGTTTGATATTTGTCTAGAACTTTCAGCCGGACTTTGGACTTCCAATCTTTCGATGAATTGTTGGCTCTCTTAAGTATAAACCTTTTGGAGTATTCTGGGACTTCAAATGAGTGCTACAAATAAAAAAATCAAGACATAGGTCATAATTAAAAAAATTCAAATTACTATGTAAATTTAAATGAAGTAAATGAACAAGCACTTACACTAACAATCTCCCAAACTAGCTCCTTGAGCTCATTAGGCACATCAGACCATTTGAGGTAAATGGGAGACACATAGGTCCTCACAACCTCCCCTATCTTAGAGGACAACTGCACTGAGTTGCCTCCAATAGGTTGCCCATTTTCCCCAGATGTGACTGGGGGAAGTCCACCTGTTGCAATAGGCCATTATTAGAAAATTTTCAAGTTCAGATACTACAGGAAATTTGTAGGGTCTTTGAAGATTTCCCCAAATATAAATGAGGTCGATGTCTATGATGGATCCTAAGAAAACCAGGCCTAGACCAAATGCCAGTGCTCCACATCAAGATTGCAGTGGGTGGATTCTTATCATTTCCTTTCCTAATATTCTTATGCATTCTTTTTTCAAGACATCAAAAGCATAAAATGATTCTTTACATTTGTGGAACAAAAATTATATTAGCATAATTACATGGAATTAGTAAGATGAAAGGCTCTGCTGTTAGTAGTTACATAGTTCTGGACTTTCTTGTATGAACTTAAAAACATATGGAAAAGAATTTAAATGGCTACATTAATGAGCTCTAAATGAACTTTTGAATAAAGACTAGTCTTCCATTAATGAACATGTGATAGACTACTCTGTAAAAAAAAGTAAAATCAAATTAAAATCAACACATCTCAGTCATACTGATCAAATTAGATCAAACAACAATAACTTGTACTTTATTGGCTTGTACTTTATACAGATAAAACAAATGACTCCTATTGGCTTGTACTTTATTTGGTAGTGCATTTTCAGTGATTACAAAGTATGAAACGGATGAAACAATACATACCCTCATGAGAGCTACCCTGAACAGTAGATGCAGAAGAAGACGATGAGGTATCATGTGACATAGCACCTACAACCACATTTAAATAAGAAACTCAACATTATGAAACAAATATTGGCTTGTATAAAGAATGAAAAAAAATCTTGAATCTAAAAATGTTGAGATTAAAAGACATAAGCAGTAATCATGTAGTGTACATAAGTAGTACTTTGGACACACTTAAAAGCATGCAAATCAAGACATGGAGACACCAAAGATTTCAAGAATCAACTCAAGCACCAAAACATTACAAAGTAGGAGACAAATACCTTTCACAAACAATTTGTTGCAGACTTCTAGTGACAAGTTCTAGTGCTTGAAATGCTAAGATTAATCTTCATCATCACCATTTATATCCTCTTCCATGATATCATCTTGTAATGTTGCTGCTATTGTATTTTCATTCATTCTTGCTTCAAAGACTAAGGGATCTTCAAAAGAGTCCACGTCACAATTCAGTCTCTTTAGAACATCCAAGACAACATGCCACTCTTCAGATGGCCTACTATGATCTTTGCAATAGAAGACTTGAGTTGCTTGATAAGCAAGAATAAATGGCTCATCATTTTCTTTTGTATTTCCCTTTAACCTCCTCATATTAACAAATATCAAGTTTGTTTCTGCATCAACTCTAAGTCCAGTTGCATCTTCTGTACACACCCAATCACAATAAAATACTACTACTTTGAAGTAATGGTAATCCAACTCAAGAATTTGTTTGACAATGCCATAATAAGCGACTTCTTTAACCACAGGTTTCTTGTCCTTGGCACTTGACCGGCAGATAGTCATAGCCTTTATAGAGACTCCACTGTTTTGTGTTATTTTATTCATTTCCACATCCGCGGTATAGAACACATATCCATTTACCGCGTATGCTGTATATGAAATGGCTTCAAAATTTGGGCCATCAGCAAGCGTTTTTAGGGTACAGCTCTCTTCATCCTTTAATTGTTGTCTAAGCCAAGGAACATAATCCATGGGTTTTTCTGTACGCCTATTAACCCTCCGATTTTGAACATTAGATATGTGGCTTTGAAGATATTGTTCATACTTCCTGCATATGAATATAAAGTGATTGCATTATATTACATTAAACCAATAAGCATGAACGTATTTACTATGACTACCATCAGACATGTGTTTACCTTTTACACTCGGTGTTATCAGTTGAGTGGCATAGTACCCATTTGCGTGCTTGCTGGTACTGCACATTATCAAGGCGTATGACCTTTCCCTTTTTATCAATAGGGTAGGAACAGTCCCCATCCATATCTATGAGTGTCTTAATTCCTTGCTTATGGCTTCCATTTTCACCGTCGATAACATTATTCATGGCATACATCACTGATTCATCCATAAGAAAGCACTCTGTGATAGAACCCTCAGGATACCTTTGATTCGCCACATATCGTTTGAATGTTCTCGTCTTCCTAATACATGTGGCTTAAGTTATCTTTTGTACAAAACTTATATCAATTAAAAAAAATAAAATAAAACAATATATTTACCGCTCAAAAGGATACATCCATCAATATCTAACAGGTCCATAAATCTGCGCCACTTCCGCCAGGTGCACAACAAGGTGTGTCATAGAAACAAAAAAAGAAGGCGGAAAGTACTTTTCGAAGACACAAAGTGTTTCCACAATACGTCCTTTCATCTTTGAAAGTTCTTCATGGTTTATAGTCTTTGAACATAAGACATTAAAGAACATTGATAATTGTAGAATAGAAGCTCACAAGGGTTTATGTGACTCGAATGCATGCATCAACAACACTGGCAGTAGTTGTTGCATGAGGATGTGGTAGTCATGTGACTTAAGATTTTTTAACTCCATGTCGTCCATGCTCACCTTATATTTCCAGTTTACATTGTACCCAATAGGAGCCTTCAAATCACACAATGTTTTACAGATCAATTCCTTCTCATGCTGGGACAGCCAATAAGGAGCTTCTGGACATGTCAACTTGCCATTTTTTTCCACTGGCCACAGCTTTTTCTTAATTCGCATGACCTTCAAGTTTTTGCGGGCTTCAAGACCATCCTTAGTTTTGTCCTTTGTGTTCATTATTGTTGCAAGTAGGTTTTCTGCCACATTTTTTTTCCGCGTGCATCACATCTAGATTGTGTCGAATCGGGAGATCCTATAAAAAATGGTTCATTTATGTTAGTACATAAGAGTCATTGTTACCACATTATTTAATATTAAGAACCATATTATAACGCACCTTCCAATACAGCAAGTCAAAAAGGACCGATCTCTTTGACCATGCAGTGGATTCATTCTCATTTGCACACCTTTTTCTCTTCTTGCCTACTACCTTTCCAAACCTAGTATGAATAGCCTCCATTTTTCTTAATACCTCAAAACCAGTCAAACGCTTGGGATGCTTCCCATTTTCTTCATTCCCATTAAATTGTGATTTTTGGCGCCTGAAAGGATGTGTCATAGGCAACCATTTCCTATGCCCCATGTAAGCAAACTTCTGCCCATGTTTTAGCCGCATTGAATATGTACTTTCGCTGCACACAGGACAACCAAACTTTCCTGCGGTCCTACAACCAGATAAATGACCATATGCTGGGAAATCATGTATAGCCCATAATAAAATTGCTTTCATTGTGAACCTAGTCTTGCTATAAGAGTCATATGTTACTGCCCCAGTAGACCATAACTCCTTTAACTCTGCTACTAGTTGCTGCAAGTAGACATCAATGTTATGCCCTGGACCTTTCTTCCCTGGAATCAATAATGTTAACATAGTAAACTCCTTCCGCATGCATAGAGACGGAGGAAGATTGTATGCAACCAACATAACAGGCCAACAACTATGGTAGTTGTTATTGTTCCCAAATGGATTGAACCCATCAGTTGCAAGTCCCAGCCGAACATTACGTGTGTCGGCAGCAAAGTTCGTCCATTTACGATTTACTTGTTTCCAATAAGAAGAATCTACTGGATGACGCATCATTGAATCGTTTGGTATTGAGCTTGCCTTTGCATGCCATGTCATACTCTCTGCAATCCATGATACACTGTACATTCTTTGTAGCCTTGGTTTTAATGGAAAGTATCCTAACTTTTTCCACGACAAGCGTGATCCTATGGGCTTTGATTCATTCACTAGTTTCCATCTGCTTTCATCACACGTAGGACAACTGTCCTTATTTTCATGCTCTCTCCAGAATAGTATGCAATCATTACGACACGCATGGATAATCTTGCAATCCATGTGAAGAGACTTGATCATCTTCTTTGCATTGTAAGTATTATTTGGCAAAGTGTTTTCAACCGGCAGAACCCTTTTGAACATATGTAACAATTCCGTGAAACTCTTATTAGACCACCGATATCTAGCCTTCATGCTTAGCAACTCAACCGTCACTGACAATTTTGTATCCTCAATTTGACACAAGGATATAAAGGTTGCATTGCATCTTCCATCAACTTCTTATACTGGACATTCTCTGATGTATCATCATGACCTTCCCCATCTTCTTGATGATTGTCTTCATCACTGCATGCAGATGCACTACCCCCCACATTTTTTTGAGCATTATCCTCATCTTGAGACACATCGTTCACCAAATCAACCTGTCCGCATACCACATTACTAGCCCCTACATTTACAAGATTTTTGGGATAGAGTTCTCCATGGTGGATCCATGTTGTGTGAGATGTATCTATTCCATCACATATTAAATGTGTATGAATTTCTCTTAGTGTCTTCTTCCCTCGAAAATTTCGGCATTTGACACACGGACAACAATACCAATCATCACCCCCTAATTTATGTGTATTAGCCCTTAAATACCAAAAGAATAATTCTACTCCTTCTAGGTACTCTTTAGAAAGCCTAGGTGCCGTCATCCATTCCTTGCTAGGAGGCTTCATTTTGAACGTAGAAATTTTATAACCTAGACAACCCAACAAGTACCAGTTACAACAATCTGAACAAGAATTTCAAAATCTATTGAAATTAGATCCAATTACTAAACATAATATACATCATAAAACTATGTTTTTATATCTCTCTAAATGAGTTCTATGTATATTAAATCTATAGATATAGCACACAGAGTCACATACTTAAAAATAAAAGGCAGCAACAAATCATTGAGAAAGTTACAACTCCACCGCTGTACATTAATGATGAAAACCCATAATTCCATATATAGAGATTGACAAGGAATAATAAAACTCCATCACTGTACATTAATGATGGAAACGAGAACTTGTTTCTACTTTTGTGTCCCTTTATATAGTTCTCTAATCAGAACAGAGGAAATCTTTATCTATTTTTTTTTTAATTTCAGTGTCACCTGTTAAATTTCTTGGAAATTTTTTAGGAAAGTATTTATATAGTGTGGTGTGATAGGGAAGTACATATTTGTGTTCTTTGAATTTGTGATGGGGACATGTCAGTTCCATTACTGTTGATACCCATGGATTTAGCATACATATAGTGCCAAGTCAATTCAAGATCTGGATCCAGGTCTGGATGTTCTGTCCTGCCAAGATATCATGAATCTTCACATAGGACCCTTCAAAATACACAAAAAAATAGGTGACTAGATGGAGATATATTGTCTTTGATTTGTTTTCTATAGTAAGAAATTTGTTGTTATTATTGTTATATCACTCTTTGGTCGTTGCTAGGGTATGTGCTGATTCTATCTTTAAATATACCTGCAAATTTACATGAAAAACTCAGGTTTTAGTTTTGGAACTTAGATTGTTTTGTATTGGAAGAACCCACTTTTTAGAGTGTCAGTCTTTCTGAAGGTTTACAACAACATTGATTTGGTTGGTTTTAACACCAATTCAAGGTTGCATCATTGGGACATGTCTTGGTTGGGTTTGCAGGTTGGGTCAAGATTTGTCACCCTCTGTATTATTGGGCTTGGGTCTGACCCTCAGTTGCATAATGCATGCACTACGTATGGGCCTCATATCATACACCTTATGAAATAGGCCGGACCAGAGCACTCTTCAGCCCATCCCATTTGCAATACTGGCTACTACAATTAATGTTATTACTTTGTTTAAAAGCTTATTGGAATGGCACGGGACAGCTGGGCCTACTGTCCTAATTTGATTTCTTCATCACTGGAATAAAAAAGTACTATCCTGACCTGTTAAACAGACATTGGAATAGCAGAGGCACCTTTTCTCATTCAAAGTGAATAGCAGAGGCACCTTTTCTCATTCAAAAAGAGATTAAGAAATAAAAACAAAATCCTCTCTCAAGCAATGGAAGTGAAGAAATCGCACAAACCATAAGCAATGAAATGAGATGTTGGGTTTCAAATCAATTGAATTGCAGCTTTCATACAGAATAAAAAACACAATCTCAACAGCACAGAGACTGTTGGTACTCTACATCACAGAGAAAGTTACTAAACCATAAATTGACAGATCTACCAAAGAAATTGAACACTATGTACACATAGAAATCTCCCCCAAGTATCATCCGCTCAGACCACAAATTACATGCAAGCTTCATAAACCATAGTTTGAACTGGGGGTCTAGGAGAGTGTATAAAGTTGTTAAACACTACCAACATTGCTTCTATAACATATCATAGGCAGACAAGGGTGGTGTTGAGGAGAAGTCTTCGAAATGGAAATCTAAACAAAGCAGAATCCCACCCTAAATAAACTTTCAGACGGTCTTGCATGAACTGGAAGTGGGGGCTGATTTCAAAAGAAAAATTCTTCATTACACCCCTTTTCTGTTTTCATATGAGGTGTGACCTGTTATAATTATCCAATCCCTCCACTCTTATCTTCCCCTATTGATAATAATTCGAGCATTGTTTTGGTATTGAACTCATTGAGTTTGGATCATTGAGCTTGATTTCCCCCTTGAATTACTTGAATAGTTATGTAATGACGATAGGTATGTCTTCTATTCTGCACATGTGCTGGGATTTAGGGATGGTTGGAACAGTATTGAGTGGCCCTAGCATAGACTATTGTAAATCAGCACTATTTCAACATCATATCCATCAAATTTTCTTCTCAGATCCGAAGTCCCAACTCCTGCTTATATATTTTACAGTACTAAGTAGTAAACAGTAGTTCTATCTTCGAAAAATCTCTAAAATCCTCTCAGACTCAAAGAGGCAAAATCTCTAAAACATCTACCAACTCAAAGACGCAAAATCTCTAAAACATCATTCACAAACGCACAAAAAAAAATCACAAGCATACGCCAAAAAAATGGGAAATGAAGAGATCTACATGACATGAGTTGAAAACAGGGAAGAAAACGCAAAAAATATGAAAAGAGCAGTGTAGATAATGAAAAATGAAGCGAACTACATCATCAGAACCATCTAAACCCTAAATCAACAGATCTACCAAAAAATCAAAAGTAAAGATCAAAACTACAAAAAAAAGGAACAATATTTACACCATACCTGCAAACCGAAAATCAAGTAGTAAGAGAGAGTTGTAAAAGAGCCACCATACCTGCAAACCGCTTCAAAAACCACTCTTCGTCATACAGTTGAAGATAAGCGGTTTCAGAGAGAGAAAAACCCCGCACTTGGGGAGTGAAATATAGGGAGAGATAAAAAGGGTATGGAAGGATCGGATAAAAAGGGAGTGAACGATGCAGAGGCGTCATTTGTGTGTTAAGATTCAAAATGGCATGCAAACGAAATAGGGTTGTAAACGATGGTCCGCGGCAACATCGGCTATACGAGACCACTTAAGAACAAATGATCAACGACTGACAACCATCAAAATCTAAACAACAGATGATCAAAGGCTAAGAACCATCAAAATCTAATCGACAGCCATATCCGTCGTTTTTCCCTAATCTCTAACATCGGATAATTGTGTTTTTGACGTAGTGATGGGCCAATTTTTTAAGCCTATCATATACATTAGCCAGGACTAAGCTCATGTTTTCCTAAATTCTCAACTAGATGACTTTGTCCATTTCTTCAAGCTTTGCAAGAAAAGCTTTGGGTGGAGAAGGAAAAAAAAAAAACCTTCTTTTGTCCTTACAAAGAGAAAAGATAATATTTTAAATAGGACATTCTTAAGAGAAATATTTTGGCCATTCTCCCCTTGATCACATGAGTAGAATATATTAAGCTAAACTCATACTTTTGGAATAAGACTAGCATGATAATGAATTAATGATGATGCTATTCACATGAAAAAATGGATGTGCATTGATTATCTTATAGAGAAAAGGGTAATATTATATCTCTATGTAAAAGGAATCAATTTCTCTTTAAATATGAACAAATGGGAGGAAGTGTGGCGCGCCCATTGATCCTCTATCTAATCAGATGCGAAACACATGAAAACATCATTGTAGGGTCGAACTATTATAGAACAAGCTATCTCTCTTATATTTCCCCCTTCTTTCTCCTAATTTTTATTGGATTTTTGCCTTGTATTATGAGCTAGCCAGATTGTTAGTGTACAAAAAAATTTCATTCATTAAAACACCACATGTCCCAAGACAAACTACTCATTTCCAAAAGAAAATGTCATTTTTACCGACTGTTGGAATTGACTGGCCATAATGACAGCATTACAGCAGTCATTCCATGCGAGGCCTCGCCGGCCATTTCAAATTACAAGACATTGGCTGCTCAGCACATAATGTGGCTGTTGCTCTTCGTTCAAATTAACATCAAGCCGCTAGATGCTACGGGAATATCACACCAGCCATTGAACGTCTTCTTCAGTGGTCGCCACATAATGATCTGGGTGGTTGGGCTTTTGATGTCCATTGGATCAGCAAAGTTGCATTTGTTGTGTATGCTTCTTAGGTGTAAATGTAGTGCTAGGTGAGTGCATATACGATGTAACATCATCTTGATGGGATGATGATAACTCCACTGTCAAATCCCATCCTTCAACATTTGGTGCCTAATGACGTATCACGAGTGGACGGCGCCTTCACTTGATGTAGTGTTGATGTCTCTACTGTGTGTTTGGGTTCTGTGTTAGGAATAACGCACTGAGTGAAATATGAAAACGAGGTAATAGTGCATGATTCCAAGGCGGGTATCAACATATTTTATGAACTCTTGTATGGAAATATAGTTTCATCAAGAATCGCATGACGTGAGATTTATACTTTCCGACTCTGGGGATGGTAGTATTGAAAGCCTTTATGCAAAGGGCTATACCCTATAAAAATGTAGGGATATGTCTTAGGTTCAAACTTGTTTTTTGTTGTGATCCTGTAAGTAAGGGAAGCATTGACACCCAAAAACTATGAGACGTGAGTAATCTGGATGACCACCAAGAAGTCTGAAAATTTGTGTTTCCTTATTCAAAACCGTTGGGTGGAAGTTTGTTTATAAAAAAGACTGCAATCATGAATACTGCTACCCAAAAACTTTTTGGTAAATTTGCATGTAGGAGCAAAGTAAGCCATGTCTCAACCATATGTCTGTGCTTTCTTTCTATAATACCATTTTGTTATGGGGTACCTGGACAAAAAATTTGTCTGTGAATACCACAATTTTCAAGACAGAAAATAAACTTGTGTGACTGAGATTCACCACCACCATCATATTGAAATATTTGTACCCTTGTAAGAAAGCTGATTTTCTACTAATTTCTAAAATTTGACAAAATTTTCAAAAAAAAGTCATATTTATTTTTTAGGGGATAAAACCAAGTAAGTCAGGTACAATCATCAACAAAAATCACATAATATCTGATTCCTTGAGAAGAAGAAATAGGAGAGGGCCCCCCATAAATCACAGTGGATTTTCAAAAGAGGTATGTTGGCAACTTTATTATTAAAAAAAAGGCAGCTTACAACTCCTTCCCATTTGATAACTAACACAAACACTGGGTATTTTATTCCAACTTCTAACATTAATGGTGTTTTGAGGATTTAAGATCTTCAACAATTTATTAGTTGGATAACCCGATCTCAGGCGCCAAATCTCTTCCATAGTTTTCCTAGATCTGAGTGCCACAAAAGTCGCAACCGCTTCTCCATCTAAGTCATATAGATTGCCCTTTTTACTGCCTGTTTTGACATTAGTCTGCCCATGGCTCGTTCCTTTCAAAAAAAAAAAAAAAAAACTTGCGTAAAAAAACTCCAAAGGACAAGAATTATCTCGAGCCAATTGTGAAACCGAAACTAGATTTTTCTTGATTTCAGGCACAACTAAAACATTTTTTAAATTCCATTGTACCATAATCAAATTTAAAGGAGGCGGTCCCCTATGTGAGAAAATTCTAATTTGGGACCATCCCATATCATCAATTGATTATTCCCGATATAAGGTCAAGCATGGAGTAATTTACATAGATCATTGATAACATGTGCATTGGCCCCAGTATCAACATACAGGCTCGGGTCTTGTGTTTTAGTTGTAGATAGTACAATTAGTGCTTGGGATAGGTCTTCAGGAGCCTGGTATGAATAGTCCCATCAATGAAAGCATTTCATTGCAGTGTGATTCCTCCTTCCACATATTTGGCATGGGTTTGAAATACCCACGCCTTGCTGCTCTATACTATTATTATGAAAACGTGGAGTGTAAGACCCATTAAGAAAGCATTATCGTTACACGTTTGATGCAAAGAAGCAGCCTGCTGCTGTTGTCCGTTTGTTGCACTTGGCTGGGTTGGGCAGAACCCCTGATTTTTTCCAACTGCAGAAAACCCATGGCCAAGTAATTTATGTGTTGTATTGACCATTGTGAATTTTCCGTGACTTATAGCTTCCTCTGCCATGACCACCACCTTGTTGTCCTCTTTGTTGTTTTTGGGCCACAAATGTCATTGATTGATCAAGGTTTTTGGTTTTAGGTTCCAAACTTTGAAGATGAAGTTAATAATTTTGGACAGCGGTGACAAATTGGGTGTAGGTGGGGAAATGGTGGTTTTGCTAGCATAGAGGTTACTAGCACAATATACTTCTTTCCAAGGCCATGAGACATGTAAATAACTTTATCTTCATATGGAACTATTTCTGAATTGAAGCAAGACCATTAATAATATTTTTGAAAGCTTTAAGGTGTTCAGTTAGTGGCTGATTACTAGGTTTGAGATCTTGCAACCTTTGCTTTAGTTGAACTTCGCGTTCCTTCACGGCATGAAGAAAGTCTTCCTCAAGACAAACCAAAATTCCTTGGCTGTATTGCATCGCATGGCTGGGTAAAGGACCTCTTCTGATAGAGTTCCTATAACTCAACTCTTTAATAAGAGATCTTTTTCTTTCAGCAACTCATATTCTGAATCGGCCTCACCTTCCTTGTCTATTTCTTCTTTTGTCGGCAGCTCTTCCTTTATCAAATCCTTAGCCTTAAGACTCTTGATCAAAGGAAGGATTTGAATGCGCCAAACTAGATAATTTGTGCGGTTCGGTTTTACTAAAACAATTGTGATGAGATGGTGAAGTGCAGTAGCAGATAGGGTGTGAGAGAGATTGACATTGAAGATAATCCAGCCATCAATATAATAGAAAGAAGAAAGACTATTAAAAGGCAGGGCATATCTAGAGTTGGTGATGCTCTGATACTATGAGAAAATTAAGACATTGTGAACATGGTTAGGCTGGAAGCTTCTGAATGTGCCTAGCCTTCCCTCATCATTTCATTATATAGATATGTAGCTTCCTTATATATGGATTAGTTTCCATACACATGGATTTTGAAAATATATTGTAAATACATTTAAAAGAACTAAATAGCATAAAATCAGATTTTTATAACCCATACCAACTCCTTTGTACACCCATTGTATCCTTGGTACAAGTTGTCTCACCGATTACGATACATATGACGTGTCCGTGTGATATCTTGAGGATTCTCTCGCAACATAGAAGCTGATGTACTGATCTTCTCCGCTGAGATGGCTCGTCAATCCTCTCATATATAAGTAGCATGTGGTGACTCATGGAATGGCCAACCAACTTGTGGTCTTCCGTATCAAAACATACTTTAGAGATGGACGAAGTAACAAGAGTTCTTTTGTCAAACGAAATCATGAGAAATAACAATGAAAAATATTAAGAAGAAAGTGTTATTTTTACATCAAGTTCAAACCGAACGAGGGGGAAATGCAAGGAGAGAAGGTCGGGAGATCGGGGTCGCTCCAAATAAAAAGGGAAATGAAAGACTGTGACTTACTATAACATTGGAGAAAGGTCATTTCAAGAGGGATTGTCCAAACCAAAACAAAGATCTAGCCCAAGAAACCCGAATCAAAGAATGCTAGAGCGGCAGAAAGTTCAGATGACGAGGAAGTATTACTTTCAATCACTAAAGGTACGGATCATACTCTTGATTCTTGGATTCTTGATTGCAGATGTGACTGTCATATGTGCTATAGTAGAGATTTGTTTGACACTTAAACATCTTGCATTGGCAAATCAGTTTTCATGGAAAACAATGCCCAATGCAAGAGCACTGGGATTGGATCGGTGAAAATCAAAATGTTTGACAGAGTTATTCGAGCCCTAATAAATGCGATGTATGTTCTAGATTTATGAAGAAACTCAATTTCTTTGGTGGTCTTAGACTCCAAGGACTGCATGTGCACGGAAGTAGGTAGAGTTATGAAGGTGGTTTGGAGAGCAATGGTCATTGTGAAGCGTGAGTTGGTTAAAGTCTCTACGGCTTGGTAGGAAATACAGTAATAGGTGGAGATGGAGCAGTTTCAAGGAAGAAAGGAAAGTTAGTTGAGGTGGTGCAACAGATATTTCCAAAATGACATCTAATAGCGGATCGAAATTGCAAGGACACTAGAAGGAACACAAAGGGCAGAATATTCACAATGCCTCAAGCCCGGGGAAACATGCCATCGAAAAGAATGTCATTTTTTCCTTGACAGTTGGAGGTGGAAAGTCGTCATATTGCAAGGATGTTAGCATGGATGGCAACAAAGTGACTGGGTCACTTTGGAAGAATAAGACGAAGGTGTTCAGGGAAGCCAACCATGGAGAAGTTCAAGCCCCGTTTGGGCTAGACTGGTTCTACTCATCGTTAAGATTGGGGGTGCACACAGGGCTAAGGGGGTGCTGGAGCTACGCTTGATCGTAGTGGGTGTGGGGGTGTACCTTTCAACAGGGTACGGAATGGAATGACAGTATTGATGGTATCTTCAAGGTGGCTCAAGGATTGACAGAATCCAAGTTAAGAGGAGATTGTTGGATTTATGTCTTGTCTTCCGGTTTAGCCAGATTGGTCACTTTGTGTTAATCTAGATGTAATTGGGTTTGAGGGTATTGGTAATTGTACTAGGTTTTTTTGGGAGGCTAAGAAAGACTTTCTTATGAGACAAGAAAGAGGATATAATCTATTTAATGTAATTTGTAACTGTAAAGCTAGCCCTAACCCTAACCCTAAGCACAACATGGAGAAAAAGGACTTGACGAAGCTCTTTCTATGGATATAGGTTGTTTTGTTCAACCATGTAAATTGTTGTCTTCATCTTCGTTGATTGATTATTTATGTGGATCTGTGTGTGTGCTTGTCATTCACAGATTGTTCATTCTGCTACACCATTTCCCAACAATCCCAACTTCTCTTTAAATTAATTGTGAATAATCTTTTGCTACTTGAGTGTGCAAATAGCAAATAAATAAAATATAAACAACCGATAACTGCCATTTGTCACACACAAGAAAACAAGGAAGGTTCTTTAAGTGGTTAGGTCACCAGTAATACTAATAAATCACCAAGAAAAAAAAATGCACCAATCAAAGTCTGTAGGGTTGAAAACATTTGTTCAATCAATTTGTATTTATCTTCTTAATCATTAAAAAGGAGTAATAATATAATAAACAAACATAACTAATACACACCATGCCATAAGTTATAGGTGAAAATGAAATATATTGAATAGCAAATTCGAGTTCAATAGAATAGAGCAAGAAATAAGATCCATTGTAGAATTCAAGACAATCCTGTTAATAGATCTTTGTAGAATCTAGGCCATCCATGTTGCACCCATCAGATGACCATTCCAGATCTCAAACAAGTATACATTAGTGCAACTCAAGCGTGAGGGACAACTTGTTCTGTGTGCCTCACTGATACCAAATCTATCCCACTAAATTTAAAGCGATGATCAAATGCAATGGGTTGGACTTGAATAGGAGTCCAATATGCCTTGTATGGCCCCCTGCAGCTGTCTATAGGCATGATGGATGTTTCTCATAGGAGTGGCTTTACATGGACTGCTTATGGTTAAAATTAGCATTCATTTAAAGATTATATATTAGCATGTGATGAGAGGAATACAAATATATGGCTAGAATAATTCGATCTGGCAGAATATTTTTCATGATCTTAGATTCTAAGATTGTGATCAAATCATCGTCATTCATCACCACCACCATCTTTGCTTTTATCTCATTGATCCAAGGTGATTTCAAGTCTTACAATGATCAAATCAAATTGAAATTTGATACATCCACTCATACACTCATGCACAACCACCATTAAATAATTCCAAACCAATCATCCACTGTGCTCATAAATGACTAAATTGGGTCACTAAAGTTATGTTGGAGTGTCAGAATAATCCAACCAATTGGATTTGGACATTTCTCTTATATTTAACAGCAGTACAAAGACTGATGACTTCATCTAGTCTAGTAATTAGTACTAATAAATAACCCACTAAATAAAGATCACGAGCAAATAAAAACAAAATGCATACACATCACACACGTGGAAACACAGCTAGCAAGGTTTTCTCTCTAATGTAAGAATGTTTTTAAATGCCAACTTTGTCATTTCTCTACCAAATAAAAATGCAAGCAAAGATTGCAAAATCTCTATAAATGGAAAGAGAAGCTATCATGGGTGATCTAAGAAGACCCTGGAAAGTCTTAGGTCAAGGCTAGGCCCAAATGAGGGAGGAGATGGTGAAGCTGTTGCTCCATGGGACTGCAGGAGCCTATTGTATGACTCCTTTGAGTTGGCCTGTCACGCCCCGAATTCTGAGATCCTTGGGACCCTCAGATTTCGGGGCGTGACAGATTGGTATCAGAGCCAAGTTTCTATAAGAAATAAAATTGGTAGAAACCTTTAAGACGTGTGAGATTGCTGGGTAGAATAGGAATTGGGTAATAATGAGATCCATTTTACAATTCCTTCCTACTTTAAGTGTGTTTCCTTTCGAAGATGGCATCAAGCTCAAATTCCCAAGCTAACAATGGTAGCTCCCAAGCTAAAAATGGTAACTCTGAACTTGAGGATATTCGAAGGACACTCCGCGATGTTACAAGTGTTATTACCGCACAGAATGGGGCCCGACAAGAGCCCGACCTTTATAAAGAATTCAAAGGCTATGATCCACCCTCTTTCAGTGGAACTACAGACCCAATAGTGGCTGAGGCATGGTTAAGGGAAATTGAAAAGGTGTTCAAAGTAATGAAATGCGTGGAGGCAGATAAGGTGCGTCTGGCCACATACAAAATCAAAGGATCGGCTGAGCATTGGTGGGAGTTTGAGGAGGAAGCCTTGAAGAAAACTAAGACAGAAATTACTTGGGAAGTTTTCAATGATAAGTTCAACAAGAAGTACATTCCGAAGCACATCAGAGCTCAAAAGGCACAAGAATTTGCTAATCTAATTCAGGGGAACATGACCGTGGCAAAGTACGAGGCGAAATTCTGGGAACTGGCTAGGTATGCACCTCACGTGATACCAGATGAAGCATCCAAGGCTGACAAATTCGAAAAGGGGTTACGTCCAATTCTCATGAAGCAGGTAGCAGGGTTCGAACTAGAAGATTATGATAAGTTGGTTACCAAGCCCTTCAAGATGGAAGGTACTTTGGCCCTCACTGAGTTGTTCAAGGATAAGAAGCACAATGGAAATAATGGAAACAACTATAAGAGGGGATCACCAAACAAGAGCCATGGAGGTTATGGACAACCTCAGAAGCAGCGAAGGGTAGATAACATCAAGACTCTAGCAGTCACATGCAGCTATTGTCAGGAACGGCATCATATAGATGAATGCTATAAAAAGAACAAGTTATGCTTCAACTGTAGTAAATCAGGCCACATGGTTAAAGACCGCACTCAGTTGTGTCGCCAGGGGCAACCCGCTCCACAAGCTCATAGGCCCCAACAATAGCAACGCCCCCCACAACAGCAGCAGCAACAACGCAAGCCATCCCCTAATGATTAGAAGGCTCCTACCAAAGGCAGAGTGTTTGTGCTAACTGAGAAAGATGCATATGCCTCCCAAGCCGTGGTGGAAGGTACGCTAACGACAACAAGCCAAGGTCTTATTTGACCCTGGCTCCACGCACTCATTTGTTTCCCCTACATTTGCCTCTAAATTAGAAGTTGTGCCTGCATCTATGGATTGTGCTTTAACTGTAGTTACCCTTGTTAGTGAGAATGTTGAAACTAGTATTGTGTATCGTTCTAATATTGTGCTTTAACTGTAGTTGCCCCTGTTAGTGAGAATGTTGAAACTAATATTGTGTATCATTCTAATGTTGTTAGAATTGGAGAACATGAGTTCTTAGTGGACCTCATTTTGTTATGTATGAATGATTTTGATATCATTTTGGGCATGGATTGGCTGGCATCCTATCATGCTTCTTTTGAGAAGACTATTACTTTTAAGGTCAACGGGCAGCCGACCTTTCAGGGGAAGAAAATGGCTATCAAGATCACTCGGATTTCAACAATTAAGGCAGATAAATTGCTCCGTAAGGGGTGCGAGTGTTATCTAGCCTTTGTAGCTGAGGGAACAGCAGAGAAGAGTTTGGATAATATCCCTATGGTACGGGAGTTCTCAGATGTATTCCCAAAGGAAATTCTCGATTTGCCGCCCAAGCGTGAAATGGACTTCACAATTGACTTAGTGCCTGGAACAGTTCCTATCTCCAAGGCACCATATCAAATGGCACCGGTGGAACTTAGGGAATTGAAGGAGCAATTACAGGATCTGTTAGACAAGGGATTCATAAGGCCTAGTGTGTCACCATGGGGTGCACCTATGTTGTTCGTCAAGAAGAAAGACAGAACCATGCGGATGTGGTTCGACTACCAGCAGCTTAATAAAGTCACTGTAAAGAACAAGTATCCGCTGCCAATGATTGATGACCTCTTCGATCAACTGCGAGGGGCACAGTATTTCTCAAAGATTGACCTAAGATCGGGGTATCACCAGCTTAGGGTTAGGGATGAGGACATTCCTAAGATGACATTTCGAACGAGGTACGGACATTATGAGTACCTCGTGATGTCGTTTGGTTTGACCAATGCCCCGGCAGCCTTCATGGATATGATGAATCGGGTGTTCAAGAAATATTTGGATCAATTCACTGTGGTTTTTGTGGATGACATCTTAGTCTACTCTCAAACAAAGGAGGACCATGAACAACACCTAAGGATTGCCTTGCAATTATTGAGGGAGCACCAGCTCTATGCCAAACTTAGTAAATGTGATTTTTGGTTGGATAAGGTGCTATTCTTAGGGCACGTTATTTCCAAGGATGGTGTTTCAGTGGACCCGGCTAAAATTGACTCAATAGTTAATTGGGAAAGACCAAAGTCAACATCTGACATTCGAAGTTTTTTGGGACTAGCCGGATATTACAAAAGGTTCGTGCAGGGTTTTTCTTCATTGGCAGCACCTTTGACCAAATTAACCATAAAGAATGAACCATTCAATTGGTCAGAGGAATGTGAGAAAAGCTTCAAGGAATTGAAGACCAGACTGACCACTGCCCCAGTTTTGTCTTTACCTACAGGTAATGGAGGATTTGTGGTGTACAGTGATGCTTCCAAAATTGGGTTAGGTTGTGTGCTAATGCAGCATGGAAAGGTCATTGCCTATGGGTCCAGACAACTTAAAACTCATGAAAGAGGTTATACTTCTCATGACTTGGAACTCGCTGCTATTGTCTCCGCACTCAAAATCTGGCGGCATTACCTTTATGGAGAGCGATTTAAGGCTTTTACATATCACAAAAGCTTGAAGTACTTGTTCTCGCAAAAGGATTTGAATATGAGGCAGAGGAGGTGACTGGAATTTATCAAGGATTATGACTTTGAAATTCATTACCATCCGGGAAAAGCCAATGTAGTGGCCGATGCCCTAAGCAGAAAATCTCCGAGACTGGTGGCAAGTTTGATGTATCAAAAATGGCAATTGATTGAAGAATTCAAAGACTTGGATTTGAATGTGGAGATTAAGGATGATAAGGTTCGTCTAGCAAGTATAACCGTTGTGCCAACATTGATCCACCAAATCAAAGAAAAGTAGATGGATGACCCAGAATTGGCTAAGCTGATCAAAAAAATTGATGAGAGGCCGGATTTCTGTCTTAAAGATGGTGTGTTATATTTCAAAGGACGTTTGTGTGTTCCAAATGTCCCATAGTTTAAGGCCACTATATTGGAAGAGGCGCATCACACCAAGTACACGATATACCCTGGTAGTACCAAAATGTACCACAATTTGAAGGCTACATACTAGTGGAATGACATGAAAAGGGAAATAGCCAAATACGTTTCCAGGTGTCTGGTTTGTTAGAAAGTTAAGGCGGAGCATCAGAAGCCAGGAGGAAAATTGAGACCCTTGAAAATACCAAAATGGAAATGGGAGCATGTGACCATGGGCTTCATTGTTGGGTTACCTAGGACCAGCTTAGGTAAGAATTTGATTTGGGTGATTGTTAATTGACTTACCAAGTCAGCCCATTTCTTATCATATGAAACAGGAGCCTCATTCAACACGATGGCAAGGCTATACGTAAAGGAGGTGATCAGATTACATGGTGTGCCAACGTCAATTGTTTCGGACAGAGATACCCGATACACCTCGCACCTATGGAGAGGTTTCCAGGAAGCTTTGGGGACCAAGTTAAATTTTAATACAGCTTTCTACACTCAGATGGACGGTCAAACTGCATGGACAAACCAAATATTGGAGGACATGCTGAGAGCTTGAGTGCTTGATTTTAAGGGTGATTGGGATAGGCATCTACCTCTCATTGAGTTTGCATACAACAATAGCTACCGGGCAAGCATCAAGATGACTCCGTTTGAGGCATTGTACGGTAGGAATTGCAAAACTCCCGTTTGTTGGTATGAAGTTGGTGAACGAAGGCTATATGTCCCAGATCAAGTTGTAGAAATGATAGAGAAGGTAAAGATCATTCGAGAGAGACTTCAAGTTGCACAGGACAGGCAAAAGAGCTATGCGGATAATCGAAGAAGAGACTTGGAATTCCAGGAAGGCGGTCATGTTTTTCTTAAAGTTTCTCCTACTAAATGAGTAATGAGGTTTGGAAAGAAAGGGAAGTTGAGTCAACGGTATGTTGGACCGTTTGAAATACTTGAAAGAATTGGGGAAGTCACCTATTGGCTCGCATTGCCACCTCAGTTTGCAGATGTACATAATGTGTCTCATGTTTCCATGCTTAAGAAGTATCATTTCGATCCATCGCATGTAATAGATTTCTAGCCTTTCCAAGTTCAAGACGATTGGTCTTTTATTGAAGAGTCAATTCAAATTTTAGATCGAACTAAAAAAGTGTTGAAAAGGAGGATTATTTCTATGGTAAAAGTGCTTTGGCGGTATCACAACTCAAAGAAAGCTACTTGGGAACTTGAGCACACAGTTAAGGAAAAGTATCCTCACCTTTTTCAGCAACAAGCATCAGATGAGCAGAATTTTTCAGCAACAAGCATCAGATGAGCAGAATATGGAGGAACAAATTCCCTAAGGTGGGGAGGATGTAAGGACCCAATTCCTATGTCTTTAATGTGATTATTATTATTATTATTATTATTGTTTTTGCTATTTAATTTTGATCATAGATTGGATCATGCTTGGACCCCACCCATTCATTGAATTAAATTAGTGCCTTATGTAATTTCATCATATTTTGGGTCGGACCCAACATTGATGATAGAGATTAAATTTCAGTATACTTGGTTTCATTAAGGGAGTTATACCCAGTCAAACTGGTGTTGATATCATTAGTTAGAGCACTCTCTCCACTTCACGATCTTTCCTCCCACTAGAACTCCATCTCTTCCTTATTTAGAGGGACCCTACTTGCATGGCCCATTTTTCCCACACCACCTTTCAACCTCTCTTCCTCTCGTACATCTCTCTCTCTCTCTCTAGTTCTCTCCCCTAAGATTCTCCTGCAAAGAGTTCTCTTCCAGCTAACTCTTATTCCTCTTTCTCTGTTGCTTTCTTCTATTTACTATAGTTACTTCCTGTTTGTTTCCTATTTATAGTTTATGCTAGTAGCCTAGTACTGCATGTAGTTCTGTTTCTCTCCCTTCCTTTTCTTTTACTTTTGATGTTGTGTTATCCTTTATTATATTTAGTTCTTTGTTTTCCATTTTATGATGTGCTGCCATCTAAACCCATTTCCATCTTCATCTCTCTACCTCATGAATCCACCCAACCAAACGGGCCCTGCCATTACTCTTCTTAATACAGAACCCATTTTCCTTTTTATCTTTTCACAATTGCAGAACCCAAACTAACACACATACTCATGCCTATAATTACATCAGCTCTGCTGCACCAAATCGCCATATCTGTTTTCTCTTTTTCTTTGTCTATGTCATAGAAACCAATCCAATTCAACCCAACAGAGCACCTGGGAAACTCTCTTCTTTGACAACTCATTTCCATCCAAAGCTAACCTGAACCAGTCTCTCTATTAAACCTAACCCACATAGCCTCTAACCATCTAACCTACCCAACTGAATTCATTGTCTTCTTTCCATCCTTTATTTCTCTATTTGACATGGCCTTCCTTTTGTGTTTCTATTATTTTATTTCAGTCACTATATGCTATATCCACATTTTGTTCTTTGAATCTACAACATCATCTCTACAAGGATTTCACCACCAGGACCAAGCAGTCTGTGAGAAACGTAGGACCAAACCAGACTTGTGTACCCACCTCACCTTAGCTCCCTTCATAGTCATGCTAGTTACATGACAAGGACAGAACTTCATCTTATCATTCAGTTAACCACAAAGAACCCAGTTCCTATTTTGTAATTTGAGCCAAGTATTCAACTCTTCTTCACTTCTATTCATGTCATCTCTTCCATACCCATCTATGCTTCCAAACCAAACATCACAACTAAGACCCAAATGGGTTAAATCCAGCATCTACCACTAATTGAGGCAAGTAACCTTACTATGGTCCTCTAGTAGCTAGAGTTTTCTAACCCTTGCTTTACAATATGTTAAATTGATATACAATCCTTATGTTTCATGTGGGGCCCGGTCCTGGCATCTTAGCTTATTTAGGGCCATTGATTTTATTAATATAACTGTACCTTTATGAACTAATTCATGTTTTCATCAATGATCAAAATTGTAATTATTGAACTTGTTCTATGTTCATTTGATGCTACCATGAGATATAGAAATTTTGATAAAAATCCTTGCTAGAAATATTTATATCATGGTTGGACTTCAAAATCATGACACAATTCCATTTATATTGGAAAAATGCTCCAAATCACATTTTGTTTAGAAACCTGAATTATGAGTTTTATGGTCCACCCTTGTACGTAAACCTTGATCTCTAAGGCAACATCCAACATATTGGGCAACGCGATGTTGGGTCACCCAAATGCGGATTTAGCCCTCTTTATGGGTATGACATTGGGCCCTGGGAACCCCTTTGTGCATGATAACTAGACTACAGCTAGTCCCTTATGGCTTCGGGCCCTTTTGTGTGTGTGATTATGGCTTCGGGCACTTATATGTGTGATCATATTATACCTGTCAAGGCTTAATTCTGACAGGTACTTTTGTGTATTGTGACTGTGGATGTGCCTATTCTTAGATTAGATTGTGTGATCTCTAATTACTGCCAATATTCATGAATCCTTGCTAAATTATTCATGTATCATTGTTCAAATTATCTTGTTAATATTTCCTAGCATTTCATTTTATTGGGATACCCTTGAATTAACTGCATTTACTCATCGTACACAAATTGCTATCATTTGATTGAATAATTGTTTGCTATAGCTCTATAGTTTGTTTACTTCTGGAGCTTTATGCTCATATGTGTATTCTTCTTATTTTTGTTTTCATCAGATGTTGAGGTTGAACTTGACAATGAAGAATCTTATCTTGGCAAGGACGAGTGAAGCTTGAGAAGCAAACCACTATTTAGCACCTTAGATTTCATTTTCTTTGTAGTGGCTTAGATGGATCATGTTATATTTCTTTGGATATCTTGAGACTATTTAGCTTTGATATTATTGCTCAATTTAACTAATAGGGGTTTGTTCATTGATGCATTAATTCAAATTAATTGATTTAGATTGTCCACATTATGTCTATTAAGGGGATTGACCCCTCATGTTTAATGTGGGACCGTCGCATTCAAGAAATCTGAGGGTCCCAAGGATCTCAAAATTCGGGCGTGACATGACCTCTCTTTACCATCTTCTTGATAGGAACCTAATGGCCCTGCCTTACGCTGATGGACCATTGAGAGTAGAGGTGGGGGCCAGAGCAGATGTTAAGGAGTACAAGGTGGTGTTCGTGGGTGGGTTTGTGGAAGGGGATCTTGTGAGGCCTAAAATCGGACAAACGTTGTCTGCTGTCACAGTGATGTCTTGCTATAGTGAGATGCATGATCGTTATAGCGAGCGTGGAGAAGAAAGCCTAGTCCGATCCGGACTCTATGACAGAGTTTGAGATTGCTTGTAATTCTTAGTGGATTATCACTAGGAGTTTTATGCATATGTTTGGGACTATAAATTGGGTGATTCGCTCAACCCAAATAGACACACCACCTCTCACATTAATCTAAATAAAAGATATCTTAGAGAGAGAATTATTCTCTAAAGCCATTGAGAAATTGTTCTGAATGGCTGCTCTAGAATGTTTTGTTGCTTCTACTCTCTTGTAGAAGATTGATTATCTTGGTTGATAAGTTGCGACAGGATCAAGTAAGGAGAACGGTGCACAGTGGAAGGTGTGACAATAGAAGTTGTGTAAGAACAACTACCGTCCTTAGGTTGAGGTACTGACTGAGGTAAAGGAGCTGTGAGTATATCTTGTAACTGTTCGTGAGTTCTTGATGACAAGATCGTGATTTTTCTTCCTGAAAAGGGTTTTCACGTTAAATATTGTGTCTGCCTTCTTGTGGTGATTGTCTAGTAGATTTATTTGCTAGTTCTATTTTATTTGATTGGTTACATCTGCTGCATTGGTTTGATTAATTAGACTAGCATCCATTCTAGTGGGTTTTGCAGAACTTTTAATTGGTTTCAGAGCGGGTTCCACTATTTTATTATGTTGATTCAAATATTGCTAGAATGGATATATACCACAAAGGTAGTTCAACCAATAGGCCTCCTATGTTGGATAGTAACAATTATGCTTCTTGAAAAGCCATGATGGTTGCCTTTTTGAAAGCCATAGATCTGAAAGTTTGGAAATCTGCTTTGAATGGCTATTCCTTACCCACTATTACCGCTAATGGGGTAACTGGTCCCAAACCTGAAGATAAGTGGACTAAGGAAGAAGGTAACTTTAGGGCTTTGAATGCTATTTATAATTGAGTAACTATGTCTGAGTTTCGAAGAACTTCTACATGCACAATTACAAAAAAAAAAAAAAAAAAAACTTGGGATATCCTGCAGACTGTGTATGAAGGGACTGACACTGTCAAACAGTCGAAACTTCAAAAATTGTATATAGCCTTTGAAACCATAAAGATTTAAGAAAATGAGTCTTTCAATGAATTTAATGGTAGGTTGAATGCAATTGTCAATGAGACCTTTACCGTGGGAGAACCAATTTCTGAAAATAGAATTGTTAAAAAGATTTTGAGGTCTCTCTCAGGAAGGTTTGATGGAAAGATTGTGGCCATAGAGGAAAATAAAAATCTGAATACGCTCAAAGTTGATGAGTTGGTTGGCAACCTACAAATTTTTGAAGCAAACCTTAGGTCAAATGGGAAGACACAATCTAAAGGTATTGCTTTGAAAGTGTCCAAAGAATCATACAAGAAAGTTGTAAGTGATTCAGATTTAGATTCAGATTCCGAGGAAATTGATCCCCAAGTTGCGGTACAGTTCATGAAGCAATTCAAGCTTTTTGTGAAGGGGAAGAAAACCAATGTGATAATCCCTAAAAATTCTGGAATGAAGAAATCTTTTAAAGGGATTCAATGTTTTGAGTGTCAAGGCTATGGACACATTGCTAGTAACTGCGGAAATAAAAAATCTAAAAAGAAGGCTTTGAATACTACTTGGGAAGATGAAACTTCTGATGAGAATGATGAAAATCCTGAATGTAACAAGCCTGACACTAGCAAGGGAAAGTTATTGCTTTTATGGCAACTTCTGATTCTGCTACTTTTCATGTTTCTTCCGAAGCTGAGACTGATCAAGATACTGTGTCAGAGGAAGAATCAGATTGGAAAGTTGAATATGAAATACTTTTCAAGAAAACTATGAAGATGGTTAAAGTGAATGAAAAAGTTGCTATCAATTAGAAAGTCTCTGAGTAGCAGAATACCTCCTTGAAAGCTAAACTTGTAGAAGCACTTTCTAAATACAAAAAATGGAGGATGAAAATAATAAATTGACAGCAGAATCACAAAAGTGTGACTTAGTTGATTCTGATATGAAGACTTTAAAAGCAGAGAATTCTGATCTGAATGGAAGACTCAAAAAGGTTCTTTCTGAGTTAAGCACTATTAAAGCTTCATTGAATAGGATGAACACTAGATCGAAAAAATTAGATGACATCATGTGCAGTCATAAGGCACACATTGACAAACATGGCATTGGCTACGCTGACGGAGCATCCACTTCGAATGCCAAAGGTACAAACTATTTTGTTAAAAATTTAGTTGTTAATAATCCTGTTGTTAGTGTTGCAAAGAAAGCTCCAAAGAAGCAAAATGTGTCACGTCCTGATCGAATTCCCACTTATCATTACTGTGGAATTAAAGGACACATTCGATTCCATTACAATAAGCTGCGAAATTTACCGAATCAAAAGCAATGGAGAATGCAAAAGGCTGAGCTGAAAAAGAAAAATACCAAAGTTGTTTTGGTCAAGAAAGAAGACATACCTTCTCTGTTGGTACACACTTTGCTAAAATATTTAAATTTACAAATGTGTGTATCTAAGCTTCATCACCCTTGATCTGTAAGATCAAGCCCCCACCCCAGTACTGATATGAAGATCATATTGAGGGGAAGCTACTAGATCCAGATTGACAAAAGCTGCATAATGATATTTGTTTGTCAATTATGGACAAATACAGGGGGAGAAGAATGGAGCTAGGGGGAGCTATACAAGCCAAGGCAATTTAAGATCTAAAAGTTCAAACAAAGGCAATACAAGATCTACAGTGCTGAATTTTTTTTATTTTAAATTCAATGTATTTTGGGTTTTTCTTTTGGGTAGATCAAATTGTATTGTTTTAAGGAGTTTTGTCCAAGAATTACCAAAAGGGGGAGATTGTAAGGCCTAAAACTAGACAGACATTGTCTGCTGTCAGAGTCCGAGGCAGAGTGATGTCTTGCTATAGCAAGACTCATGCTCGCTATAACGAGCGTGGCGCAGAAAGCCTGGTCCGATCCAGACTCTATGACAAAGTTTGAGATTGCTTGTAGTTCTCAATGGATTATCACTAGAAGTCTTATGCACGAATTTGGGGCTATAAATTGGGTGATTCTCTCAACCCAAATAGACACACCATCTCTCTCATTAATCTAAATAAGAGATATCTTAGAGAGTGAATTATTCTCTAAAGCCATTGAGAGATTATTCTGAATATGTGCTTTAGAAGGTTTTGTTGCTTCTACTCTCTTGTATAAAATTGATCATCTTGGTTGACAAGGTGCAACGAGATCAAGTAAGGAGAACGGTGCACGGTGGAAGTCGTGGAAATGAAAGTTCTGCAAGAACAACTACCATCCTTAGGTCGATGTATTGACTGAGGTAAATGAGTTGTGAGTAGATCTTGTAACTGTTCGTGAGTTCTTGATTACAAGATTGTGGTTTTTCTCCCTAGAAAGGGTTTCCACGTTAAATATTGTGTCTGCCTTCTTGTGGTGATTGCTTGGTAGATTTATTTGCTAGTTCTATCTTATTTGATTGGTTACATCCGCTGCATTTATTTGATTAATTAGACTAGCATCCAGTTTAGTGGGTTTTGCAGAACTTTCAGGTCTTTTACATTTAATTAGTTATTGAATTCCCAAGGTCTGTGAGAAATGCCTTTGTAAGAAAGGGGCTAAAAGCAAATGATTAAATTTCTCGTTATAGTTGATAGAAAATGATTACCCACTGGTTTTTATTGCACTAAAAGAAATTCTAGAGAAGTGAGGATCTCATCTAATTTTCACCTTAAACTCTATGGCTCTTCATCTCTTTAATACTTTGCTTTTAATATGAACTCCTTAAATTCAGTATGATGCACGGAATAAAGACTCTTTTGCCATATGATAGAATAGAAGAGGAATAAAAAAGGTTACAATGGTTGAAATTTTTACCTCAAAGCGTGTTTGGATGGAGCACAGGGAACTGGTGAAATAAAGTTGTCGGGTGACGCGGCACCCCACCTTACTCTACTCAATCCATCAAAATCTCATTCCAACCAACCTAAATAACTTGCTTACGTTACCCCCACATTCTTTCTTTCCCATGCACTTTAATTTTATTCTAAATCTGAGATTTACTTTTCTCTTACTCTATCCCTCTTTGAAACAAACAGTTAGTGATAGTTGGTGTGGGAAAAGAGGCATGTAATTATTTGTTTTTCGTTTTCATAAGAGAGTCAGATTTAAAATAAACTCTCATTCTATAATTATCGGGACTCTATATTCCTTGCAAAGCACCTTCATTCCTTACTTCCATTCCTTACTTTCTATTTTACTTAGAAAAGTAAATACAAGATTTGATAAGAATGCAGATGCATTTGATTTTCGAATAATTGAGCTCTTTGTGGTTCACATGACCACATGCCCATGTTGGGGCCTCACAACTTGGACAAACAAGGCATATGGGCCCCTCTTCTTTACCAATTATAGAATCAGTTACCCATTTACATTTAATTTGATTATGTGTTATTCAGATCTAGCTCGATAATAGCTAGTCAATACTGTGCACGAATTTATTGTGTTAAATTATAGGATTCAATTCATGTTTCATTCTCTGCACTTTTTAGTCCTTTTCGCCTTCTCCCAAACTTCTCATCCTAGTAAAAATATCATTCTTGACAAATCATTATTTCCATAATATATTGGGACATTTTTAAAATTTCTTTTTCCTTAGATGTTCTTGCGGAAAATCTTACCAAACATAAATTAATTTGAAATAATTAAAGATAATAAACACATGAAAAATAAGTAATAAATACCATTAGGATTTATTTTTATAGATTCTCCAATTTTCCTTTTTGCTCAAATATTATAGCTGTTTTATTGTGGGATTTTCAAGATATTATTGCGGTATAATCCGAAGTATTTTCAAAATATCACTCATATATGTGGCATATTGCTTCTCATTTTCATATGATATGTTTATATTCCTACCAATAAAAAAATGCTTTCATTCCCGAAGAGTGTTCTTAGATTTAGTGGAGAATTATAAAGTAAGTAAAATATGAGGTTGAAGTTGAAAAAAAAAAATTAACTCATTGAGATTTAAGACAAAAAAAAAAAAAAAAAAAAAAAACCACAGATGAAATGATCAGTTGCATGATTCCCTTTTTTCTTATAATTCTTCTTATAACATATGTTTTAGTCTTTAATCGTAGACATTATATATCAATCCGATTCCTTTCCACTCTCTGTATTCTTGGGTGTATTTTGTTTTATTTGTTCTCTTTTCATCATTCGTTTGGAATGATTCTCTTTCCCCTTCTTACAAGCTTAGATGGAATATTGATTTAAGAAATAATTTAAAGACGTTTAAAGACTTTCAAAGAATTACTTATTTTCCATAATTTCACCGTAAGATTCATTGACAGAAAAGATTACATTTATAAGAAAACACTAACTAACCATATCCAAAGGATAAGGATAACCTACTATTATCCTTAAAATCCTAACAAACTGATAATCTTCAATATTCCCCCTCAATCACATGGTACTTTCAAAGAAAGAATATGTGATTGTAAACATGAAAAATAAAAACCCTTTAATCTCTAAAAAATAGATGATAAAATATTTTAATAGAAATGATTCTTCATGTCTTCTTGGTGATCACCATCTATCCGTGGATCCATCACTATCGCAAACCGCTCCTTTTTTAGTCTGCTGTTGCTAGTGGCCCACTGGATTAGATCTGTTGCAAGTTCTTCCATAAACTTCGATCATGCAATTTTGATGAAGATGATGAGATTGTAGGGCTTACATGGATGGATAAGAGAAGGTGCTTAGTTTATTTTTTTTTATTGAGAAATAAAAAAAAATTGACAGTTATAATTGCGGTAGCAAGATCGTACCCAGCTTGATCGCAAGATCATCGCTGGGCCCACGCTCTGATACCATAAAGACTTTCAAAGAATTACTTATTTTCCATAATTTCACCGTAAGATTCATTGACAGAAAAGATTATATTTATAAGAAAATACTAACTAACCATATCCAAAGGATAAGGATAACCTACTATTATCCTTAAAATCCTAACAAACTGATATTCTTCAATATAATTAAATCATATCGTAATCATCTTCGCTGCAACAACTAATCTGTTGCTAAATAGATAAAAATGCACCCCCCACACCGTGAGGTTTCTATTATTTGTAAATAGGCCAATGCTGTTTATAAATACCTTTTTACGTACCAAAATATGTTAAGGTAACACTCTTTGAAAGCCCAATTCATAAAATGTTAAAAATGAATAAAGGGAAGAGAAAAGCAAACAATAGAAAGTTGTGCATGTAGATTTCTTCAATTCTATTGTCTTAAGAAGCACTTGTAGATGTTGGTTTTTCATAGAAAAAACCACTAAGAGAAAAAAGGCAATTCCAATATGTGGAGCTTTAGGTTAAGTAATAGGATGGATAGATCTTGGCATCAACTAGAACTGGCATCAACTAGAACTCCACACAAGATAGCTTGTAGAACTCGACTGCAAGAGACTTGGTTCCAAGTGAATGTGAAGGATTTTGGTGATGGCATTCTGAGAATTATGCAAAAAGGATAAAGATAAGTGTAAAGGGATCAAAATGCTTTTAGCCCTCACGGTGTTTTCTCCTTACTATCAACTTGACATAATTTGGGACGTGAAAGGCATTAAAATGCCAAAGCAGAGGGCTAATTATAAATATTGAAACCACAGGGGTCTATTTACAAATCTTAGAAACCTCAGGGCGCCGTATATAAAAAAACACTTTTATTTACCTTAAAAAAGGCTATAGTTAGAGATGAATTTGTAACATTTTAACTATAAGTTTTTTCAATGGTAAGGAGTGTATATATTGACAAAAGGGAAAGTCCTAATATAACAAGATAGGGCCATCTACTTCCTCAGCAACTCGTAAGATACTAGCGATACCAAAATATATGGTGAACCAAAATATAGTGCACTAAGAACATTTTAACTAGAGTTAAGACTATCATAGTTGCTATTCTCAAGGTTAAACTTAACCAAGTTAAGTTGATGAGGCTCACTATAGGGGTTTATTTTAGCCTAGCTAAGGGGCAGGGACCCACAATAGTGCTCACACATGCGGGGAGAGACACTCACATTTGCAAGGAAAAAGAACCCCCACAAACGCAGGGAGTAAGTCCTTGCACATGTGAGGAGGGAGAACCTGTGAATTAGAGGAGTGGGGGGAGACCATGGATCGATCCTTGGTGATCTAGGCAACCCTTTTTGTCCCTTGTGAGTGTAAATCTAATGAAAGGAAGAAATTGCCCTCTATAGGCTTTTGACTTCTTAAGTTGCTTTTTAAAATAGGGCACGTTGCATATGGTGCCCTTTAAGACACAAGACGGTTGGAAAGCTAGCTATGTTGAAAAGAAACAATGAATAATTAAAAAACAGGACGTTTAGATATTTTAATTGCCTTATCTAGTGCTTAATAAATAGAGGACGAGTCTTTTATTTCAGATTTTGAGAATGTTTCATTGTGAGAATAAATAAAGAAAACTTGCATTTTTTTTCACCCTTTATGGATATCCATAAAGTCTTTCCCCCCCCCCCCCCCCCCCCCAGATTTTCTCTCATAAGAAACTTACCACAAAGTTTTTCTTTATTCATTCTCAAAATGAACACATTCCTAGAATGATGCCAAATAGGCCCTAAAGTGCCAACACCACTTAACCATGGGTGTGTTGCCATAAACCCTCCATCATTTGTCATGATGGTAAGGCTTTATAGGGTTAGATTTGGGCTGGACTCACCTGTGTCCATAGGCCTGAGTCTGCTTAAAATTGAGTTTTATTAGTCTTGAGTTCAAGTATGATATAGACTCAAAAGGTCATCCCTGAATCGGCCCATGTAAATGTTGTTAAATCGCTTGAAACTCGATCTGGCTTTGGGTCAGAGTTCAAATGTAGGCCTGTTACTATAGATCAGTAAGTTGAAGTAAAAGCAGTGGAATTCTGCAACGGAGCTTATCTATTGGAAATCACAACTGATTAAAATAAAAGCTCTTCCATTATATATTTGTATTGATATTCCCAAATTTTACGCCAAGAAGGGTTGGCGCCACTGTGAGATTCATTATTTGAGAAATATCAGACGGTCAATCTTAAATTAGGACCAACTCCTATTGGGGTGAAATGCAAAACTACTCTAGAAACTAAAATGGTTTTTATTTTTGAGTAATTTGGATTTTCAATAAGTGAGCCCCATTGTAGACATCGGCTCCTATTTAACTCATTGACCCCGGCTCATCCATAATGTAGATGAAAGTGCCTCAAATGTCCAATAGATGGGCCCATAATGGAGTTCCCCTCAAAGGATGCATGAGGGAGGAATCCAATGGGCCATCATTCCTGCTGGTTTAATATATATATATATATATATAATAATATTTGTGAATATGTGATAAATGGGGCCATGTTTTAGTCAAATCAAAGATACGGACAGACTACTTTGAGGGCATGTTTGTGTAAAGGCAACTTCCATGGAAAGACGAAATTGCTACATCAGCAAATTCTATGGTTTTTAAAAACCTCAGAAAAGGTTTTCTGAGGAAGTTAGAAATTCATGTTTGGTGTAAAAAGTTTTTCCTCGATGAATTGGTGCTAATGTCGTTCGGTGCAGTTGTGGATTTCTTTAGAGAAAACTATTGTTTAGTGAAAACTACTAGGTGAGTGGGTCAGTATGTGCGTTGGGTGGGTGGGGTTGGGAGGGAAGGGAGAAGAAAGAGGGTTGCTTGATAGAGTGGGGGTGGAAGTGAGGAAATGGGAGGCCAGTTTTCCGTGGAAATGGACTTCCCATACCCCCCCCCCCCCCCCCCCCCCCCCCCCCCCTAGGAAGTCCATTTCCATGCCTAGAAAGGAAAAAGCTGATGTGGCAAAAAAGTGATTCCGTGGAAAACTACCGCACCAAACGCATGAAAATTAAAGTAGGTTTTCCACGGAAAACCGTCCACTTTTCCACGGAAATAGGCTACACAAACATGCCCAAAATTCAATGTAACTCAAGTGGGACTTGTAGGTTTCTTTTTCAATCTTTGTAAGGGTTTTTTTTTTCTTTTTATTTTTTATTTTTTTTTAAAGCAATCTTTATAAAACTAAACAATCAGTAAGGACAGACTATTGCAATTGAAAAGTTGATAATTTCAGTCAATGAGAACTTGGGATTTTACTTGGGCACCACTTTTTTGGGCACCACTTTTTTGCACTTTTGGTCGGTGCTTTTTCGCATGAAGTAAGAAAACTTAAATTCATCTTTCCCAAATCAAAGAAAATCATATCTGTGACTGTGAGGGTTAAAACTGATTTTTACCCGTCACCAGTGAAAACAAAATCTATAGAAAGCAGAATTCCAGCATCAATGGCTTTTAGAGCTTGTAATACTAAGAATGGCAAAACTTGGCTCTATCCCTATCAGTTAATCTAACCACTAACTGATCCATATTTGACCCATCAAAGCCAACTTGCATGTAAACGGCTCCTTACCCGAGTGGTAAGGAGTGGTAGTTCTCACTTGGCCATCTAGGATTCGAATCCTTAGTACGCCATCTCTTTCCGTGTATGCGGGCTTCTTTCAACTTAAGTGGCCTGTCCTCCCGTGTGTGTAGGGGGCTCCCAATTGGATCCTTGCCCCTTTCATGCAAAAATTTTCTTAAAAAATATGGGCACCACTTTCATGCAAAAATACTGTGCAGGGCACCACTTTCTTTTTTACTCTTTAAAAAAACAAAAATACTCTTAAAAAAAAGTTGGATCCTAGCCCCTTGGCTGGGTTACCCAAAAAAAAAAAAAAACCAACTTGCATAAAATATTTATCGATCATGTGTCAGGTTTTCTTGACCTGCCAAAGAAGGGTAATAACTCCCATTAGACCCCATATCATCACAAATTAAAATGTTGTTTGGATGTCTCTCTTTTGTTTTTTTCCTTCAATAAATACTCACAACCACACACACTCAACCAAGTCTTTCACCACCATTGCTACAATAAGGGATTTATCCATGGTTGTTTTTTTTAGAAGGAAGTGCCTCATCATTGACTTACAGATAATTTAATATCCAGGCTAATGATAAGGCTTGGGCCGCCCATGGGCCTGCAAACAGAACTGACATAAAACCAGTGCCTGCCAAGCCCAGGTTGGGCTCAGGCTGGCCTTACCATGAGCACCCTTGATTGCAACCCCAATCCGACTCGTCTAATTTATGTTGGCCCATGAATTGTTCATGCAAAATTTGTAGGGCTTTCAATGATCTCACAACCACCTTGAATCGGTTTGGTCAGGATTGGCTTGAGCACAACTCTTTGCCTAAGTGAGCCTAGTGGAGCATGAATTAGGGCCTGTTCGGCTCAACTCAGAATGAAACTTGACTGTGAGTCCAGGCCCAAGTTCAAGCCCCTGCTCAGCTTGCTAATGTACACAAACATATGTATCAGGCAGACAGGCTATCCCAACCCCAAGCTGGCTCGTTCATAATATAACTTAAGCTCAAGCTATGGATCGAGCAGTCCTGTTCATACTCAAGCTTGGCCCAGCACGGCTCATTTTAACTCTAAAGTTTATGGAGTAATCCCACTTTTGCCGAGAATTCAGACAACTTCAAGGCTCTCAAAATAACAATACTTTTTACAAGATAATTTCCATTTTTGGCATAGACATAATATAGGGAGGCATTTCAAATCCTAACTCCGCATGACTGTTATACTTTCAGTCGGGGCCCACAGGCTGCGTTGTTCCTTCAAGAAAATAACCATATATACTGTAGGTGAAGAAGGCTTTATTTCACATAATCACATTATAGAAGACAAAATCCTCTTGTAATGGTCATTAGCACAATAGAATAAATATTTTGATATTTAAGATTCATTGGACCCTTTCTTGAGATTAAGGCCCGTTCTAAAGGCTGAAAAATGCTCACTCGGCCCATGTTGTATGATTTTAAATGTTTGCCAACATGTAATGTATTAGTCAATGATTATTCTTTTTTCAAAGAAATCAATATAGATTATTTGTGTAATACCCAATTAATACCTTAATTTTTGATTTGGATCATGGATGCATCAGGTTCTTGAAGCAATGAACCAAGCCCATAATGTCTATAATAGGGACCGGATTCAGTCTTGAGCTGGGTCAGAGCTAAAGAAGGTCCAAGAAATTACCCAAGAAGCCCAACTTAAATTCAGAGCACATCAAGCCCAAGCATGGTCCATGTTTGGTCCAGGCCCATTAGGTCTTAGTCGACAACCTCAGCTTTATGAAACTGACCATATGGATCATGACATAATGCTTGTAAAAAATATGGGTGTGCTTATGCTAGTAAAAAAAAACAAGCGTCGCAACAGGCCACGACCTAAATTTCGGGCCCAAAGACACCAATGGGACGGGGCTGATGGGCCAAAGAATCAACTACCCTGAAGATTAATGAAATATCTGGAGAGATATATTGAACAGCAGATTATCTCAATATACTCTCCCAACCATGAATCAACTGTTCCCGCGGTGGGCCCATTGTAAATGAAAAGTGGCCCAAATCATACTGTTGAGACCATCTTTAGATGAACCTTGAGATATAATATATGGCTAATCCATCATCCTTAGTAGACTCCTGATTTTGGATATTCTAGACCGATTTAGACCATTTCACATGTATGGTTGATATGGTCCAAGAATATTTGTATAATTCTTCCTATCAGTGTAGGAAACATCAAAGGCTTTAAACTCCAAGCCCAATTCAGTTTTTGTGGAACTTGAATAAGGCCATTATCATTGGGAGTGAATCTGACCTGCACGTGTATTGGGTCGGATTCGGGTCCAATACCTACTTACTCTTGATTTCCCTTGCACATCTTTTCTTGGAGAATTAGAATTGCATTTGCTATTCCAAGCCCAAAATCATTAACGGCGCTGCAAATGGGTCGACTCGGGCCAGAATATTTTCCAGGTGTGTGAACTCTGGTCCTACCTGGACCTGGAGTTTCAGTTCCAACCACTCCTCACTTCTAATCAGACTCAGGTCTGGAGACAGGTGAGTCCAACGTGAACCTGGCCCATTGATACACTTGGCCCTGAAATACAAAGCTTGAACCCTAGTCTCTTGGTCAACCATGAGGTCCAAAACCCTACTCCAATCTTCGTCTCAAAATCCAGACGAGCTTCACCTACGTAAGGCCCATTGACTCACCATTGCTATAAAAATTTCTCAATGATGACTTAAACAATCTCTGATTTTCATGATTATAACTGATAAAATAGAATTGAGTAAGTACAATATTAGAAAACCTAATCAGAGATGAAACCACCAACTTAATGTTTTGTTGGTTTGAGAAAGCAAAAACCTAAATAGGCCCACATTGCTCCATTTATTATGCGGGCAACAATCGCCTTGCCTGCCGAGAGCCCAAAAAACTAGGCCCATTCTTTTTTCGAACATTTTTAACCTCACAATAACTGTTCTAATTATGATAACATAGGAACGTCAAAGTGCTGAGCCTCAAAAACATTAGATCAGACCCAGCGAAATTGAAAATCCAGGACCAAAGAAAGCAGGCCTTCCTGTACAGTGCCCCAGCAGTGCGGCCCAACCCAGTTCAACTATATTCTTAGTACAATAATAGTAGATAAACTAAAGTTGGGCCCTAAGATGCTAAATACTTAATTAGGTCCAGCCTGACCCATTGAAGACCCCGCCTGCGAAAACCAAATGTGGTCAGCCAGGAGCCAAGACAGTCTAACCTAAAGTTGTGAAGAAGATGGTCTGACCGGATTATAGTTTACTTGCTTGTCTCTTGCATCTTCATGTAGGCTTGGGATTGGAACATATGCTGCCAAGGGATAACAAGTTGCGGAAGCAATAAAGCATCTATTAATGCATTTGTTGCCATTGTAAAGGTTGAATATTGATAACTTTTGGACCCGAGTTGAATTATTAGGGTTTTTACGAAATGTTTTTTTTTTTTTTTAAAGTGGTTAAGATTGAAGAAATAAAGATGAATACCCACCATCAAATAATTTCCTCTTTAATGGGAAATGAATCAAGAAGACGCTTAATTTTAAAAATAAGAAATATAGTCTACGGGATAAAGCGTGGACCTGTAACTAAAAGCTTTAAGAAATTAAGAGAAGAAAGGAGAGGATAAAGCTCTATTTCATATTCCACTTGTAGCAAGCAAAAAAAAAAAAAAAAGAATCTTGCTCATATTCTCCTTTTTATGAGAATTCCTAATGGCTCAAACAACTCTGATCTGTAGCTTCTTCTTGCTCATATTTTTTGGATTCATCTGCCATAGTTCCATTAGTGGGGGCTCTTTAAGCCCTTGTTTTTTACTTTTATTTCCTTTTGTCTTTCTTATCAATACAATTACCCTTAAAGCAGAAAAATGAAAAAATGAATAGTGCGTAAATAAGGTGTGGGGTTTTTTAGGGCATGTTTTTTTTTTTTTTTATTGGAAGTTATGAATGTTTAGACGAATCAATGTGGTCAACAAGCCGGGCACGGCATAGGCACGGTTTTTTTCTAATCTTGCTGGGCCGTGCCGTGCCCGGGCGGCCTGGCCCTGTTTATGCCCCTGATCTGGTCTAAGGACCCATTCATGAAATTCTCCAATTGGGTCATTGGGGTAATAGGCTAATCATGATCCATAGACAACCCTAGGCCCATCAGTCTTACCACACCAAGGCCCAAAACAACCTCACCCTCACTGACGCACGTACTGACGCAGATTGGTTTTTCTCCTTTCAATGCAACAATGTCCCAATTCCCTCCCCCTCTTATTGAAGCCACAAACGAAAGGAACGTAGTCACGCATCCCATGACACTATGAGAACAAAAAAAACACTTCTCTTTCCTTTCTCGACCTCCCTCCTCCTCTCCCTCTTATCTTTTCAGAAAGTCCTAGAACAAACCCAATTCATACAAATCCCTCTGTCTTCTCCAATCCCTTTGTATTTTTCTTCCAAATCAACCCAATCCAAGACCAGAAAGGAAAAAGAAAGAAAACCCAAGTTTCCTTTCAACAAATAAGATTCTGGGGTGCTTTCTGTTTGGTAAGTCTTTGATTCTTTTTTCTACTTTCATGACCATGTGTTTGACGCCATACATAAGAATAAAGGTATCAACTTTGTGTTATATCTATCATTCAGAGAATGAAATCAAGGTATATATGCATCCATATAACTTTTTCAACACGATTTGGATGAATCTCTGTCGTCCTGCTTTCATGTGATCAATATATTCATTGACACAACAAAACCCTTTAATTCTTTTCTTTGGGTATGTAACTCTAGGCCTGCCTTTCCTTGTTATAATACCTGTTTGGTGTCTGTTCTTCTTAATTTATTTATATATATATATATATATTTATAGGATTGAAGGAGATGGTATGTTCAAAGCATACATTTCCTTCATGGTTGAGTGCTGCACCAAGAGTCGATTTTGGCGGTGGGGGCGCTGTGGCAGAGGATTCAATGCCGGCGTCTGTGTTCTTGGAAGGAAGGGAGGAATCTCCTGAGCATCGCCCTTCCAATTCTCTCTCTGATGTCAACATGGGTGTCCCTGAAAGGGTTTTTGCAGCTGCGGGCGCTGCTTTTCTCTCTGCTATCATCGTTAATCCCCTGGATGTTGCCAAGGTAATTTGAGTTTATTTTTTTTTTTTTAAATCTCTGTTTTGTATTACATTCATTTGAATATTGTTTTGTTGATTTTAATTGCTTTTCCTATGGAATTTTAGGTTTGTTAGTTAGGTGATGATGGGTTTTGTGTAAAATTCACTTCTTTTTTTTTTTTTTCCTCTGTCATTTTTGGTTTGTGTTGTTGATGTTTTCTGTGGATTCTGTGGAATTCTAGAGAAAACCCACTTATTTTCATGCATTTTCTATTGCTCTCTGTCATATTTTAGTAGTTTGAATTATTGTGTTTTCGGCAGTAAGGGTTTTTTTTTTTTTTTTTTTTTTTTTAAAGAAACCTAGTTTGTATATTTTGTGTTGGTTGCGGAGTTTAAATAAAACACAGCTGTTTCTTCCTTGTACTGATTGTAATGAGAATCTTAACCATTGGATTGTGGGTTTTTTTTTTTTTTTGTTGTTGTTGTTGTTAGAAACCAAGTTCTAGAAGACGAACTTGTTTTCGGGCATTTTTTTTATTGATACATTTCCCTCATTTTGTTTATTGATTATAATGTGGGCTTTGTGACTGATTTTGTTTACCTTTTGGATTATATAGTTTAGATGCTTTGCGAGTTCTTTATTATTTTCAGATTTCTGTGGACATGTTGTGATGAGCTTGGTGTTTTTCCCTTCTTCAGACAAGGTTGCAAGCACAGGCAGCAGGGGTTCCTTATACGCCTCCACAGCATCATTTCAGCAGGCACATAGCATCTATTGGGCCAAACATGGTATGTTAGAAGGGACTGCCTAGTTTCTCTTTTGTGCGTGTTATTTGAAGCTGCCTAATTTCTCTATATTTTGTGCATGATATTCAAGATTTTCAGTGAATCTCCAATTTTGCAATGGTGTTTTTTGGAAGGGACTGCTCTTTCTCCTTTCACCAGGCACTCTTTGTAGTCAAGAATTTTTTGAACAATTTAGTTTCCAATTAATTCCAATTTCACCCATATTTCTATAGGTAGACCACCTGGTTCCACTATTCTATTTTTCTTCGTCCTAGCATTGCTCTATTACTCTTTCCCAAAGTTTAATCACATGACAAGTTCTGAATGTCCCTTTTGTTCTTGTAAGGCGAAATGATATCTCTTGTTCTCATGATATCGTTGGGCATTTTCTTGTTCTCATAATTCTGTTGAATAACTTAGTTTGCTAATTAATTACAGTTTTGCTCATCAAAACCCATACTTCTTTAGGTTACCCTCTGGTCTTCATATATATTTTTTCTTAATCATAACTAAAGCTAGCTTTACTTCTGTTATAGATATTTCTTAGATCATGCCATCATTGCTTCTGAAGCATACCTTTTTTTCACTTACATATTTTGTATTTAGCAAGTCTTACCCTCCCATTTTTTATTTAATGAATCTTATAGGATTGAGGTCCATAGTTATCCTTGCATATAGAACCATTTCCCAGTTTCCCCGCTCTTCTTCTGCAGCCCCCTTTAAAATGTGTCAGGAGTGATGAGGAAGAAAATAACTTGTCTCTATTTTTTGCTTTGCAAGATACTCGAACTGATGCTCCCTCACACTTTATGGATGTCCCTAAGCAGCTGAACGACAACCAGGGATAAATACAGTCTCTATTTACTGGTGTTAAGATGTCGAAAACTTCTTAATGAAGCAACATTTATATAGGAACCTCAAGGGCACATTTGGTAACAGGTGAGGAATCCATGGGGGATTCACAAATTTGAGAATTCCTCACTGCCGCAGATTTAAGGTTTCCTCATTGAGGATTTCTATACCTAAGGATATCATATTCATCTTGGTGCGTATAATTTAGAAAAATTGGTCTTGGTGCTTGCATTTGCAAAACTGAGGATTTTGAAATCCTACTTGAGGGGTTGGGTGGGGGGGTGGGGGTTGAGCTTGGACTTGAGCATAGTTATCAGAATGCTATGATTCTTATCCCGAATCCTAAGGAAAACAATATATATCCATGCAACGAATCCCATTTATATATGAATCTAAAGATTTAGGTGTGAATCTTACAATTCGATGCTCGTTTCACCGAATCTTTCTATTCAAGCGATTCGGCAGAGCAATAATAGCTATAACTAATAAGTTAATATTAATAATCTTTACCTTTTTTTGTTTCTTTCTTTTACCTTTTTACTTTTTAAAAGTTATTTAGTAGTTAACAAAACCTCTTAAGAATTCTTATAGCTTTTGGGAGGTTTTAGAGATGAATAAAGAACATGCATTTAATTAAAGCGTTCGACTGTATGTATGTATGGGGCATGTCTATATCTCTCTCTCTGTTTTTTTTTTTTTTAGATTCTTTTTCTCTCCATGCACACTTTCTTAACTTCAAGAGATATCGTCATATGTAAGATTGATGGTTAGGATATTTTTATTTTTTATATTTTAATTTCAAGATAACAAAAAATAAATATATATTGATACCTTAAACTTATTTAACTATTTGTGTATATATTATATATTAATATATTTCATGATATTCTTGATATGATTGATGGGCTTATTTGTCATTGTATTTATACTGCTATGAATGGGAATATAGATGGACTACTCTCTTATTTTACTTTTTTAATTTTTAATTATTTTTTATTTTTATTAGAAAAATAAAAAAATTACGATTCACGATTCAATTCGATTCGATTTATGGGTAAGAACAAATTGCGATACGATTCCAATTTTCAGAACAATGGACTTGAGGATCCTTAAAAAATGAGGATTCCCAAATTCTCTGGGGGAGGTTGGACTTTAGAATATCCTTAAGAGTGAGGATGTTCAATGGAGAAAATCTTTGAGGATTTACAATTGACAAACGTGGATTTTCCAAATCCTCAGAGAAAACCGGTGAGGAATTCTTGACAATTTGGTTGGCAAATATGACCTTAAGTTACTCTTCTAGCTAGCACTTGGGCTAAGTCAAATGTGGCTGTGGGTGATCTCCCATTGAATTCATTTTTCAGTTGTATAACATAACTGCACAAGTTAGTAAAACAAATGAAGCATCCTGATATTCTTTACTTCAAAATCATGTTTTTATAAGCCATGTGAAATGCATGCCTTTGGTTTGTGGGTGTTTACTAGTGGAGATGTTTGCAGTTGGTGTGAGGGCCTATTATTGGTTATACAGAGGGACTCGAAAATGCCACTGACACATAAGAGGATCAATTTTAAAATGTTCTAAAATAATTATCTTAAGTTAATTTCAAAATAATAATAATAATAAACCATAAGATTGTGGATACATTTTGTATACCATCAATATAATTTTTTCGATAGAAAAATCATCAAGAGATCATTTTGAAATTTCCTATACTTCTGGTGTTTTTGTTTTGTGTGCCTGCTCACTGTGTCAAATTCATTATCATTTTCATTGAAGTTTTTGACCCATATATCAATTATACTTTTTCTGCTCATCTGTGTCTGGAGCTCGCCAGATTCATTATCAACAAGAAGCAATTGCATGGAGAAAATTGACTCGATGATAATTGTAGTCTGATTCTGAATAAAATTGTTTCTAGCACTAGTGTACATTGTGATTGTTAAGAACATATCCTGGCACTTCTGATAGAATAATTTGAAGCTATCTGTTATTTTTGTGTTTTGGTAGCATTTATATTTTATCTCCTTAAATAGTAGCTCTCTCTTTTGGTTAGGTTTGTCACTATGTTTTTCATAGAACTTGTTATCTATTTATTATTATTAAGTTTTGTACCATTCATGTACTTCGTAAGTATCTCTAATGTTTTTGTTTAAATTGTCCTAGGTGTCCTATCTTTTTTTTCTTTTCTGTCCTATTTTTTTTTTTTTTTTCTTTCTTTGCTAGTCAACAAATCCTGCATTCAACAAAATTGAAAGTACATCAAATCCTAAGTCCAGATATAGGCCCATGTGAATGTCATCATCATCATCATTGTTGAATCTCCTATTGTACAATTCCTTGCCTAAATAATACGGATCAGGATTTGATTTCTTCTTGAACACAAATACTTGTTACATCAGCTTGCTTTCTCTCTGACACAAACACGGTTGCATGGAGAAAGGAAGTCCTTAATTTATGGGGACTTTTAAGCGATAATGGTGATGCTGAAGAACCTCTTGGGCAGCTCAAGAAAATGGTGATCAGGCAGAAAGGTTGCAGTAAATATATGCATACACTACTCCATCTCGCATACAGAAATTTAGCAATATATTATGCAAACTAGAACAGAAATTTTGATACCAACTTATCCATAGAGTCGAGCTCAGAATACATGAAAGACTGGGCTGATCAACTCTAGATCTCTCTTATTAGAATAGTTGTACTCTTAATTCTCACAAGAAGGCCAATTGTCTAAAAGATTCTTCCATGGTGATTTTATGTCCAGCTTTTCACACGTGCTTATAAATTAAAGATATTGAGACTGGCTAGTATCAATCTGTTTGATATAATTTACTAGTTCCACGAACCCGTCCTTGTGGATTCCATTTGGATCCATGCCAATCATGAGTAGGGAAGGTTGGAGGGGCGAAAGGGGTTAGATGCAGATTAGGGGTAGGCCACATGGATCCTAACCCTTAACTTTATTACCTTGAAGTTTAATGATTCTATCATTTCCTCCTGTGATTTGCATAATGCTTGGGCTGGTGTGAAGCTGAGGTTAGTGACAGTTCATAGGGGGGAGGAATGTGTGGATATTGATAGATCATAGGTGGGCTCCATGGTGTAGAATAAAAATGCTGTGTATGAGTTTTATGGTTGATCAAATAATTCTAGTGAAAGAAACTACTATTTTGGGTCCATGCATGTTGTCCAATGGGTCCTATCCTAAGCAGAAACTAATACTTAACTCCTTTAAGAATATTACTTGACTAAATTAAAACCTTCTTAAACTAAATTCTCTATTCAATTTCAACTTATTAATTAATACAAAATAACAACTCTATATGCACAGGACCATGCATGTAGTCCAATGGAGCGGCACATAATGGAAATGTGCCTTGGAGATAGGGGGGCCTTCCTTGCTTGCTTCAGTTTCTATCCTTCTTGGGCCTTTTACAGTGAAAGGCTGATATGCAATGTATTTATTATTTAGGGTGCCAGCGCCAAACCCAAACTCGGTATGTTGGAGGCTTGCATTTCTCTTGTTTTATGATTGGTAATGGTCGAACCTGAACCTGTTCTCTTGTAGAAGATGGCACGGTGAGGGGAAACTTTTTATTGACCTTCTCATAGTGAATAGTTTCTCCAATCTTGTCGAGGTCGAAGTTATGTTTTTAATCAATTAAAAAGGAAGGGCCCTGAAATATGATTCATTCCATTTTGCAAACCATAGCTTTTCTAGCTTGTTATTGTGCATAATGGTCAAAATTTATGTTGTCAAAACAACTCTTTCAGAAATGGGGGCCATGCTGCCTTAACACTTCAAACTGGGTGCTGTAACTATGCCTCTCCTTCACAATTTATTCTAAATAATGCGCATTTGTACCTAAGCAGTGCCCATATTACATAAAATGAAAATGTGAGGATAGACGAGGCTTAGCCCACAACAAAGCATAATTATACCCAGTGCATAAGTTTTACCTAACTTGTCCCAGCACCTCCAATGCTATTCTTCACCATTAAATTACAGGCAGTGCTGTGGATACTTCATCTGAGGTTGGACAGAAGCCTGGTCACTGAGAAATCAGTCTATTGTAGCTAAATTGAGTTTTGGGGAGCTTCTTGGCATACTCCCTTAAAAATTTGGGGGAGCGCATTGAAAATATAGAATACTGCTTCTGATGCGCCTTTTCCTTGTTTTGATAGGGAAAAGTTATCCAGTATGTTTGTCATACGTCTCTTGAAACTAATATGGATTTCTCCATGAATTTATGGAGACTTTGTATATCAGTTGAAACCAAAATGGAATTTTTCATAGATTTATGAACGTTATTTGGTTTTGTCCATTATTAGTTCTATTATTGCTTGCATTAGAAATACTATGTTTATCCTTCCATATGAACTCTGCAAATTAAAATATTTTTTTTTTTTGCTAAAAGAAAATTTTGACTAATGATTATCTACAGTTGCCTTGCTTAAATTTATGATTCTGTATCTTTCCATTGTTTGTCCAATTTCTGTGTTCTCAGTTCTCACCAACCGAAAGCTGCCTTTTCTCTTATATGTTGGCTGTTGTCGGCTTGCAGCTTTTCTATTGGACTCTATAATAGCTCTTCCTCTTTTGTGATGCATAATTTTATATTATACATGGTAGTGATGGCCTGAAAGTGTGCTGTTCAGATGTTTCCAAATGTGCGATGTTCTCCATCGTGTAACAATGGTGGAATCCTTGGTGCTGAACCGTTTTGTCGTCCTGAATGTTTTCAGTACAAAGGAACGATGGATGTCTTTTTCAAAGTTATTCGACAGGTACCTTGCTAAAGTACAAGTGGTAGATCCCATTAATTTTTGTTTTATTCATGTTTTTATTCTATATTAACAATTTTTAGTGGATTTTTAAATCTGATTTTTCCCCATGGTAGGAAGGACTTGCTAGGTTGTGGCGTGGGACAAATGCAGGATTAGCATTGGCCATACCAACTGTAAGTTTCTTTGCTTTGATGCCTGATGGTTAAACTTTCCAGTTTCCATATTTGGTAAGTCGAAGGATTTTTAAGCTTTTTCAAACTGATACAATGCTGGACTTAGGCACTAAGGTTATGAGGCTTGATGAACTTCAAATACTGACATTTTTGTCGCCCCTATCCCGAATGCATAAGCTCAATAAAACGGAAAGGTACCTAAGGTTCTAAACACACAGAAAATAGGTGAAGTATGATTAATGATGCAAACGAGGAGCAAAAAATTCAATATTTTTGTTCTAGAAACTGTGTGACTGTGACAAGAGCCATGGCCCATTGGTTGGTGCTCACAGCTATGGATCAAGATCGGGCGTAGCAGCTAAGACTACTATGCTAAATGCTATTTAGCGCCACGCTCATTTGGAGTGGCCGTTACGGTCGACTATGGATTGAGACTAATGGCTGCTTTCCATTTTTTTTTTAAAACACATAGTAGGGCTTTTTTCTTCTCATTTTCTCTCCAAACAACATTTTTATGCAACTCTTCTCCCCTTATATACTTAAAAGAACAGCAATAAACACAAGATCACTGTAAATTAAAGCCATTGGGGCTCTTCTCCAGGTCTATCCTGACAAACATCCCCTTTGGAATTAGTAGAGGTACTCTTTTCTTAACTATAAAAAAGTACAATATTTGTTTTGATGAAAGTTAATTTGTTATTTGGTTTGAACCTTAAACTTTATTTAAGGATTAATATATAATTTGTATATCTTGTGTTAAGTGGTAATTGCTTATTTGAATTTTGAATATAGTAATGCATAATAGTTTCTAACTCATCATAGCTGATCAACATGAATACATATGAAAAAATAGGTCAATACTGTTATTTTAAAATTATTCAACGATATAGAACTTCTATCCACTAATGGGACAGCTACACCCCCTATCTTAGTTACAATAGGAAAAAAGCATCAAATCCTAACATTTTTCAATATAATGGATTTTTTAATGTGTTCTCAAATTTTCCACTTTTTCGATTCACATCGCTACACCACTGTGTATCGCTGCCGCTATGTATTGCCTGCTACATAGTATTTTGGCTGCTGGCCACTATGCCTGCTGCGGCCGTTATTTTGATCCTTACCCAACAGGTTCAAGTCATGTTACCAATAAGAGGGGGAAAAAAAAGAAGGAAAGAAAGAAAAGAAAAGAAACTGTCTGTATTTGCTGGTATGCTAGCAATATTACATGTTGTTTTAGAATAAAGTATCTTGTGACAAAATATGGATTACAAGTAATGCAGTCTGTAATGCTTTGGCACCAAATATTATATAACCTGGCTGGCATGTACCAGTTTCAAGTTTGTCTGGATTGACCCAGAATTATAAACAGCTCCTAAAGACCTGGATTTGACCATCCAGAAAGCAAGGAATCTGGAATTTGAATAGAAGCCTTGGTCCCAAAAACTCAACCAATCTATAAATTCTCAGAAATTAATAGACAAAATCTAGCAAGATGATGACCTTATTTTAGGATTGACTCCGTAGAGGTGGACCCCATCATAGTTTTTCGATCCAATGGGTATACTAGCCTGAGTCAGTTATTGGGTGGCGTTGACCAGAAATCCCAACAGGTCAGAGCATCAATTTTTTTGTAATTTTAATTCTATACATGCACATAGTTACATGTATGATATATGAAAATATTTAAAAAGATCCCAAAAAAATATATAATTTCTTACAAAAATTAAATGAACAGAATACAAAGAAACTCATATTGCACAGTAACACCATGGTTCAAAATAGCGGCCACTACGGGTCGAGGCCACTGCGCTATTTTGAAAATAGCAGCGCTACGTTCTAAAACCTAGTAGAGTGAAGTACGTCTAATTTAAAACAATGTTTTTCCCATTTCTTCGTATTAATAGGCTTTCCTAAAGTTGTCTCTACCATTTTATGGTTCCATATCACTAAAAAAACACAAGATTGACAGCTACACAAGATTCGAAATTTTTTTTTACTACTTGAGAAATTCACACTGCTACACCGCAACCACTACAAATCGCCTGCTACGTAGTGTTTTGTCCACTGGCCTTTACGCTTGCTGCAACCACCATTTTGATCCTTGAGTAACACAAAACAATTAACAAAGGAGAAAAGAGTTTCTATCTCTCATCTCTTTCCCTATTAGTTTGTAGGGAGAAATATATGAACTCGGCCTCATCTTGCAATTTGGAAGGACCAAAGGCTCATGAGCATGCGCGCACACGCAAAAACCTATATTTTTAGGTGGTTTATGAATGAGAGATGAAACATTGAAAGGAGATGAATTCCCTTCTAAAAATATATTGATTTTATGGACTACATTAAAATTATTTATAAAATTCCAATATTTATATGTTGGAAAGTGCAAGGAAAAAGGAGAAAAAGAAAAGAAGTGCTTGCTGCTACATTTAACTGCAGAAAATAAAAATAAAATAAAAGCACATACATAGTACTTTTGTCGGCATCATCTTATTTTGCAGCATTGACCGAGAAAAATGAAAAACAAAAAACCATGTTTGGTTCTGCCAGCTTATTGTTCTTCCCGAAAACTTAATGTTGTGCACAGAGCATTGCAAGACTTTAGATAGAACTCTTTTCAACATAGGAAAGAGGTAGATGTATGCATTTGTGGGGTCAAGCTGTGATCCCAAGAGATTTTCCCCCATTTTTTATTGATCCTTTGACTTGGCTCTCAAATGGGTCAACCGAGCCCAAAACTTATTCTCACCTGCCCAGTTCATGACCTAGCTAAGTAGACTCAGGTGACTTTGGGTCAGAAAACTATGCACCATTTAACTTGATTTGATGCAGTATGGTACTCATTTATGACAATTTTGATTTAGGTGTGCATTTGCATGCACGTTTGGAACAAGGTCATGTTTTAAAATCAAAATTGTATTACAAATCGTTTGGTTGAATTGAATCATAAAACAATTGTTGGATTTTTTATTATTATTTTCAAAAAATGAAAAACCAAATTTAAAAAAAAAAAAAAAAGAAAAAAAAGTAGTATTCCATTATCCATTCATTTTTTTAATCCAAAGTAGCACCAAACAGTGACAATTAAGATTGATACAATCATATGAAGAATATCATTAACAGATATGAGTTGCATCGTCTTTGCTCTCTTTAGGCAAAAATAAAAATAAAGTCGAAATCATCTAATATGACCTATGGAGCAGAATGTTAGCCCATCAAGAAGCAACATACGCACAAAATGGATGTAGCAAGGATGAGAATGTTGAGGTGGATGCTTGGTAAAACTAGAAAGAATAAAATTCGAAATGAGAATTATCGAGAGCATTTGGAGGTAGCAACAATGGGAGATAAATTAGAAAAATCCATTTGAGATGGTTTGGACATGTCCAACGTAGGCCGGCAATGGCGCCGGTAAGGAAAAAGTTTGGCTTTGAAGGTGGATGGCCCACCAAGGGGAAGGGTAGGCCAAAGAGGATGTGGATGGAGGTAGTAAACATAGCGATGAAGTGTGAAGTGTAACTTATTTGAGGATTTGTCTCAAGATAGATCGGATTGGAGAAATAGAATTCGTGTAGTCAACTCCAACATACTTTGATGATGATGATGATGAAATTCCAAATCATCAATTACTAAAAGTAGTTGTTCGGCTATGGTTAGTTCTCCCCAACCAAACCCCCACCCCCACCCCCCCCCCCCCAAAAAAAAAAAAAACAGAAGAATTGTAAGATCCAATAAAGCAAATATCAGTTTGTGAGTTTTTTTTTTACGTAAATCCTAAGATTTACCTGTAAATTGCTTAGTTAACCTAAATCCTGTAAATGGCTTCATTACATAGATTTGTATCTCTTTCCCTAGAACTAAATATCAATCTTAGAATTTGGGATTCACATCCTAGGATGTTAACAACAGTGCATAGGACCACTTCTTGAATATATAGTAGCATCCCACTTACATTATCCGATTCCCCCAAACACACACGACCCCACCAAAGAGGAAACAAACGGGCAGATTTTTATTTTTATAAAAGAGCTATGCTTTACTTTTAAATTTGAATTTTCTGATTTATTGCTTATGTCAAACAGGTGGGAATTTATTTACCTTGTTACGACATTTTACGCAACTGGATTGAAGAATTTACAACGCAGAGTGCTCCTAAATTTACACCATATGCCCCACTAGTTGCTGGTTCAATTGCACGCTCGTTAGCTTGCATTGCTTGTTCCCCCATTGAACTAGCAAGAACTCGTATGCAGGTATCCGTTTTGTTCTTATTTTTTAAAAAAGATTTTAATGCTATTTTCATTTTTCTTGATCTCAGCATCTGAAACTAATATTTAATGGCATTATGGCATGGACTTGGTATTAATCGTTGACTAAACAACTTTTGACTAGTTGCATGAACAGGTCTGTAAATTTTCTTGCTAACTTCTAGAGGACATTGTAGCTAGAGGCTTAAATTCTAGCTGATTTGTAACCATATTGATCCCAGTTTTAGATTTGAAGGTGTCTTGGCTATTATAGGCATTCATTGTTGTAGTAGTGCATTTCTAGCATATGTATGTGTATAGGCCTCCCTCTGCCAAACACTGGTGCTCACCTTCTGATGAGCACCAATCTTTGCCACACACAGACAAAAAAAAATTAAAAAAACCTGCCTACTTGTGTATGATGGCGATGGCTTGAATCATCATCTTACCACTTCATGCCAACAAGTTTTTACTGTCCAAAAGGAAAATGAATACATCGTTGATCCAAAAGTCCAGTCCATTCGGATGGGTGCCAAGCTTAGGATCAGTGACTATCGGTCTACGGGAGGGGGGGGTGGGTGTGGTGTGTTTTGTGGGGTGGTGTTTTTCCCGTTTTACTCCACTCGGATGGATCTTAAGGTGGTTTTTCCGATATATATTATAATATTCTTCCAGAACCGTTAGGCCTTCCCTTAAGCATGGAATGGATGGTTCTATAGAGTCTACATGGAAGCATGAAAATCAAATTTTTTCTTGTAAGGTCTATTATGTTAAAAGAAGGAATCCTCTAATCATAAGAGGTACTATTTTGAGGGCCTCAAAGTTATCCAAATCTAGCCATCAAATAAAATTGGATGAGTTTGCCAACACATTCATGGTTGAGCGGTGTTGGTTTGACACACATGCCCAAGGATCGATCCTTGGGTCCTCAAGTTGAAAATGTTATTACTTGGGACAAGTAGTCCAACATAGCACCCCACAGAAAAATAACAATAAATAAATAAAAATGGATGAGTGTCAGAGTTTTGCATGCTTAATCCCAAGTATGTCTGCTAAACTCAATAGTTATGAAATTCGGGCAACGGGTTTGGATTGATCACAATGGGCCAGAAGTGAGCTCCAAAGGCGTGGTTGTTCAGAGTCATATGTAGTTGTGTTGGGCAATAAAGAAATGTGAAGAAGCTAAAATTCATGTAGTCAAGATGTGAATTCTTAACCCCGAGGGGTAGCTCAGTTGGCCTAGAACCACAGTTTGCTCCTGGAGGTTGAGAGTTCGAAACCGCACCACCACACTGGGGCCACAAGTGATTTACCTGGCTCCCCCTGGACCCGTAGGAATTAGTCTGGCTCAAAGGGCTGGGACACCCTCCGTTTAAAAAAAAAAAGATGTGCTTTCTTAGAAGGATGTGTGGATTTGCTAGAAGCAATAAAATTAGAAACAAGTACATTGGAAGCAAATAAGGACAAATGATATTGGAAATAAAATCAAAGAAGCTGAGAGATTTTGATGTGCTAACAATTTTGGAGTCAACGAGTCCACCTCTCTAAATAATGTATTCTAGATGCTACATTTGTGAAAGAAGATAACTCTGAGGGGAATGGCAATTTCTATACGCAAGTAGTCTAGAGCATATTGAACAACAAGCCACAAAGTCTTGAAAGACCCGATGCCTTAATCACCCATGATAAGCATATCGACATAAGAAGAAGCACTCATCCACGAATAGTAGATAAGTAGAACAATGCAGAGTCATGAAAACTCCAAGAATAGCCAATAATGAGAATGATGTTACTGAAATGCCCAACCCAAGCACGTGGAGCTTGTTTGAGTCCATGCAAACCATGAGTACATGACACAATTGACAAACATATGTGAAGGATGAGTGATTCTAGGAGGTGGGGTGTCATGTAGATCTCTTTAGTTTGAAGGCCCTTTAAGAAGGCATGCTTGACATCCATTTGACATAAAGGTCAGTGATGAGTAGCAGAGATAAAAATGAAAGTGCGAGCAGTAGTTATTTTGGCCACGGTGCAAAGGTTTCTTCATAGTCAAAGTTATATTCCTATTTATAACCTTTTGCAACTAAGTGAGCTTTGTAGCATTAATACATCTGCTTAGATTGAGTCTTGACCCTGTAAACTCATTTTCATCTGATTACATGCTCATCAGCAGGAAAAGGAACAAAATCCCAGGTATGAGTCTTGTGTAAGGCTGCCAGTTCTTTGGGCTTGTAGTTTGCTTATGGGGAGATGATGATACTTCTTTGTAGGATTAAGGCTCAGTATAAGTGTGAAGGGCTGCAAGGAACAGTTTATATGCTGGAAAGAAATGAAGAGAAGCCACACAACCATAATTATGAAAAGGTTTGCGATTACGGAGAGGATTCATGTGATCACATGTATCTCGTCGGCTGGGAAGCAGGGTCAGACAATAAGTTAGGAGGCACTATGGTTGGTTCACGAGTTTGCCAAAGATAGATACGAAGTAGAGGAGCAAAAGTTGAAGAACAGAGACTGTTCGTCAGGAATAAATCAAGAAAAGGATCGAGGGAGGAAAAAGGAGTATCAGGAGATAGAGATAGTGGGAAGATAATAGAAGGGGATGTATTCGGAAAAAAGTTACATGGCGGGAGATACAAAGTTGACTGGTTTTAGAATGCAAAAAACGAAAATCTTTATGTTCAATTTTATAACCAAGAAAGGCACAAATGGTGGGCTTGGGAGAAAGTTTGGAGCACTCATGAGGAGGAAGAAGAACAAACCAGGTACATCCAAAAGGACCTAGTGCAAAATAGTAGGGTTTCTCTAATGGAAAAGAGTTTCAAAGGTTGTTCAGACAAAACAGTGGATGTATGGCGGTTGATAAGACAACCAGCAGTAAGAAGGGCTTCGCCCAAGGAGAGAAGAATGAAAAAGAGTACGAATTATGTCTAAAAGATGATGGTGTTTTCTTTTAGCCACGCTATTTTGTTCAGACAGTTTGTGAATGGTTCCTTGATGAGTGAGGAAGTTGTAAAACCAAGTAAAGATATATTGTCCTCCCTAATTATAGGTGAAAGTTTTAGTTCTAGCAGAAAATTGGGTTTCAACGACATGACTAAATGAAACATATATGTTTATACAATTCATGCTTATGTTTAGCCAAATATACCCATGCATAACATGAATAATCATCTATTAAGAAATCACAAGAGGCAGGTTCCCAAATATCATAATGCACTATATCAAATGAAGCTTTAGTTTAAGTAGCATTTCTATTAAAGGGTAAAGCAATTGATTTCAATACATGACAACTTAAACAGTCTGATAAATCCTCAAACTTAACACTTCCCAAAACATCAGAAGAAATTAATTATTTTAAATAAGTAACAGAAAGATGTCTTAGTCTAGCATGCCAAAGACGAAAGGAAGATAGTCAACTAGTAACGATAGTAGTGAAGGTGGGTGGGAGTGGCAAATAGAGGAAATCGGGAAAGTACTGTCCGCCTGATTTATGCGTAGTCCTCAATTCTGTTCCATTCTAGCCAATTCCGTCCAAAACGATCCAGAATTGGCTGAGGCGGAACAGAATGCCCCCTAAAAGTTTCCGGGCCCAATTCCTATGCATTTGTGCATAACCCATTTGCTCATTCTGGTCCCAATTTCATTCCATAGTTCAGTCCAATTCCGGTCCATGTTTCGAATTTCCATTCATATGCAATGAAAACTAGAAAATGGTCTATTATACAGTTTAAATTAAATGATGTAAGTATGCATTTTTAGCATTATTTTAGTGTTCAACTTTTTTTTTTGTTCCAGTTTATATTTTCTTTTATATTCTTTTCATTTTTCAATGGCGTCTTTTCCAAAACGGAACCCCGGGATGCCAAAGCGTTCCACTACAAGGTCAAATTGAAATGGGGATTGGAACGGAACTGAAAATTATGGATTTATGCTCTATCCCAATATGCTTCTCAGTTGATGGATCCTGTGCAAAGTAACGTGATGAAGAGAAGGTACCGTCTTGAGCAAGTTGTCCAGCCGCTAAAAGATTCATAGAGAAGTTTGGGGCAAATAAAGAGGATGATATAGAAAGCAAACCAGAACTATCAGTGCCTATTTTATGTTAGGTATATGAGAGCCATCGTCAATGTAAAGTAACTGAGATAAAGGTGAATGTGTGGCCAATCCATTGGTAGCTTAGTTTGTGAGGCACCTTCGGTCCACAGAAATAACCAGGGATCGTTCGCTGGCTGTAGCTAGGGACTTGTGTGAGGGTGTGTGTGGGTGGGAGTGTTGAGTATTTTTCAAGAAAAAAAAGGGTAAATGAGTGAGTGAGAAAGGATGAATCATAGAGATGAGGGAGAATGAGTGAGAGTAAGAAGAGAGTTATATGAGGCATGGTTTAAAATTCCGGTCAGCACGGGGTCAACTCGTCCCTGCTGAGTTGAGTTGGGCACTGTGCTTCTGTTCTAGACGATTACTAAGGGTGTTTTTTTTTTTCTTTTAAATATCGTATTCATATACTCTAAGGATGGCACAACTTAGCTGGTAGGAACGTTTGGACGTGCAAGCAACCTGAGTTCGACTCTTCTCTCTAGCAGTTTTTTTTTCTTTTCACTTTTTTTTCCTCTCCCACAAACACCAGCCAAGACGCTAACGGATGAGTGGTATTGGCAATTAGTTTCACAAGTTAGCCCTAGAATCGTTCTATTGACCTATAGTGCGATGTAGCATAGAAATTTAAAAAAAAGAAAAGAAAATTTTGCTTCTTAAAAGTCTTCTTACAAATAGGACCCTTCATTTTCACAATTTCAAAATGGCTACTATATTTTTAGTTCTTATAAAACCTCCAACAAATAAATTGGACAAAAATTGATAACATTCCAATATATATTTTTTTACCAGTTTATCCCTAACAAAAGCTCAAATGACTTATCTCTTGAGTTAGAAAGATAGCGTTGCCCCTTCAACTTCGAGGATAAAAATTCAAATGCTAGGATCATTTGAATGGCTTGATACATAATCCACATCTAAGCCTTTTAATTGACATGCTCCCTGGATCTTTATGCATCTAAGTGTGCCCACCAAAAGAAACTTCAGCTAGTAAATTTGTTAATCTTAAATAAAAGCTATTTATGCCGTTTATCCATAAAACTAGTAGTCATATCATACACAGTCAGCTACGTAGCACCCAGCAACATTAAACATCACTATATTTGAAATAGTATACTACTTAATAGCTTAAATTTCACATTTTTACTAGTTTTTTGAATTTTTTTTTTTTTAAAACTGACTTTTTAGGAATGGCGCACCTGTACCAGTCTGAGACGGACGACATGGACCGGAACGCCCGGCACAGGTTCATCCCGGTCCCGACCGATGTGAAAACTGACATTGGAATTTAAAACTATGATATGAGGTCATGTGACTAGAGGCACCTGGTCAAATATCCAAGGGATGACTTTAGTCAGGTGAAGGAAGAAAACGGAGCAATGGCTGGAAGGTTGAGGAATATGCTTAAGTAGAAGACAAACCAAAGTCAAATGAGAGCATCTGCTGAAGCTGCTCAACAATAATGGACTAAATCTACGAGGTGTGATCAGCTACAAGATTTACAGATAAGTTTGTGGCAAATTGAACGGATGATATAGAAAGCAAACTAGAGGTAAATGGTGCTTATTTTGGTGATAGGTAGATGAGTGCTATCAGTAGTGTAGATGAGTCGTGGAGGTGAGGGTGAGTGAGTGTGAGTAGGAAGTGATTCGTCTGAGGTCATGTGACTAGAGGCACCTGAGTTGAATATCTAGTGGACAATCGAGTTACATGGAAGAGAAGGGGGCAATGGCTCGCAAGGTTGAGGAGGATGCAGATGTAGAAGACAACCCAAAGCCAGATGAGAGCATCATCTGCTGGAGCTACTCAGCAATAATAATAGATTGAATCTATTGGGTGAGAACAGTAGAGGAAGGACTTGTAGCTATAGAGAGCAGCTGCATGCTGATCTCCTAGTCCAACTAATATCTTTTCATGGATTTGGTCTGAACAAAACGTTTCGCTAAATAATCTTATGCATCCTTGGGATGAGCAAATTTTGCAAGTTGAAACCAGTTGTGGGATCCACAGAGTTGGCTAGATATGAGTTGATTTTGCCAATATTAGATTCCCATTCTTCTTCAGCAATGGGATCTGATGGTTTCTCTATTTAAATGGAAGCATATTTCCAAATTCTTTTCATCATTAGATGAGCCTAATAGGTATAGTTTGTCCCATCAAGCCAAGAAAAGATGACTTGGGCATGATCGGAAGCCATACAAGACAAGAGTGTGCAAACAAAATAGAGGAAAATGCAATCCAAATGGAGAAATATTCAGAAATACCCAAATAGTGCAAAATGGCAAAAACAAACTGCAAGAAGCAGCATACATGCCCTGGACATCCAATCTAATCAACCAGCAGAAAGGGGATAAAATCCTAGCAAATACACTCTATTCTCAGATCAACCTTTCGGGTTCTATTTGCATGTGTGTGGCATAGGTCTTCTCTATATTTGAAGTTAATCCTTTCAAAATCTTGTAAATCCAACAGTAGAGATGAATAGACCGAAAATTATCAAAACTGAAAAATTCCTGGAAACCCACCCCTTCAAACAGAGTCCAAATGAGCTAATTATTTTAGCCAGATAGTCCTCTATGATGAGCGAGCAAGATGGGGAGAGATTAGATGATTTCTGGATCTGGAGAGGGCCTCACCAGGAACCCAGCGATCGACTGTATATTCTGTTCGAGTTGCAGAAATTTGTTTCCTTTGAGAATAGAACTTAGAGGATTTTGGGAACCTAGGGCTGATAAGATGGAAGGAAAATGAGGCTATTGATCTAACTTCAATGATCAGTGGGTTCCACTACAAATGAAAACTTGAACAACAGATCTGTGGAGCCATGACAGATGAGAGCAGATCAAGAGAGTGACAAAAAATAATTCAGAAATGATAGCCCACTGCTCGAACAAAATCCAAGATTACTGGTATTAGACAGGATCAAGAGCCTTGGCTCTGATACCATGAAAAAACTTAAAGAGAGCAAGAGATTTGGAAAGTTGTTTTGGGTTAATGCTCTCAACTGCTCTATTTATAATGGAATCTCATATACACTTTTAGTAATGAGCTTACCTAAATTAGGTTCAAGTAACTACTTGAGTCTAAGACAATGTGTGGTACATAAGAGACTGAAATAAAGATGATACACTGGAGATTCTGATATATTGAGGACCATATGAAATTTAGTGTCTTCACAGGAGGATCAAAAGGTAGGCTTAGAATAGATCACAATAACCATATGTTAATCAGACTAGGGAGACCATTATTTACTTAATGCAGTTGAAAACTAGGACCAGCCAGTGGGCTGATTGTTTGATCATTCAATCCATACATGTTAGGCATTGATCCTTAACTTTTTAGGAATCCTAATTTTTTTTCCAGAAGTTATATAGGAAATTTTTATAACAGTCCAAATCACAATTAGGGCTTTATTGTACAGTTTCTTATTTTGTTGTATAAGATATAGTCAAGAATGCCTAGGATTTTATTCGTGTTTATTTTAGGTCTGAAAAGGGGAGTTGGACGAATCTTTGCTTGTAGTTAGGACTCTTAGTCCATTGAAAAAATTATTACTCTAGTACTAACCTGTGGCAAACCAAATTTCTGAATAAATGGAATTTAACACCGGTTTGTGAATGTTGAATGAGTGTTTTCCCTTTATTTTCAAGTGTTGTTTGACTCATATTTCCCTCTTGGTGTGATTCTCAGAGTTGGCAAAGAAGAATGTGGGTACTATGACTGCATCATCCATCCTATCGTGTACTTCCACATGGACCTCAGCATATGCATTTCAGCTATCTGTAGTACTTGTCATTTCTTTGCTTCTCAACATTCAGTCATTTACAACAAAACAGGTCTAACTTATGTCATTAAGAAAATGCCCCTTTGATTGACATGGCACTTGGTGATCAGACAACAATTAATATTCCACTTTGCCCATTCTCTACTAATCATAATTGCTCTATGTCATGTTCTCATATTCTGTTGTGTCTCCATATTGCGGCTCTGAACTTGTTGGCATCCTTACCATATCTCTTCAATGATGCAAGTAGGCCAGTTTAAAATGTCATATTTAAGTGTGATAACTGTTTGAATTGAGTCATGAACATGATACATAGAGACTATTAGAGCCTGTTTGAATTGAGTCGTGGACATAATGCATAGATACTATTAAAGAAACAGCAATTTCAGTAAGCTTTCAGTTGCTGGCAGCAAATAGAAGCATTCACATGCATACAAAGGACTATACATGTTTGCGTTATCTCTAAAATGGTAATTTTGCTGTGAGGTGCCATATCCCTTTTATTCCACGTATTTATTCAAAAATTCAGAGGTATGAATGATTGGACTGCTATGGTTTTGTTTCCATTTTTCATCATGCTTAATTTCGACTATACTGAATATTTTTTAGTTCTGTTATGGATACCGAACCCTGCATAATATACCATATACAGGGTTTTTGATGTGTGGAGAGATTAGCTGTTTCCTTAATATAAATACAATCCAGTTTCCTTTCAAGAATAAACAACTACGTAGCATACAATCCATTTTTCGTGATATGGAATTCCATCTTGTCTTATGCTTGCATCACTTGGTCAAAATGATCAATTTGTAATAACTCTGTTAACTGCATTGTAAAGAACAGGCATACAAAGAGTTCCAAATTGGAGCAAAGCCTCCTGGAATGTGGAAGACTTTACTTGGGGTCCTTGCATCTGTCAGGAGCACTAATAACCAACAGAACAGTATGCTTCGTTATCTTATTTATTTATTTTTAAGTTTTTATCAACAGCTAGCAACTTTCCTACCTGTGTAAGATGATACTATTGGGCTTTACATAGTGATATGAGGGGTCTATCAATCGAAATTATCTGTTTTCCTTTCATGCATCTGCACAAATGCACTGCTATTGCTACTGCTGCTCCTCCCACTTCTGCTACTAAATAGTAGCATCAGCAGCAGTTACTATTAGTATTTCTATTATTACTACTACTATTATTATTATTAGATGTATTTACTTGAGTTGCATATGTGCGCCATTCATGCATGTTTTTCAAAGATGTTTTACCATTTTCCTCTGATTAGGCATTGGAACTAAGAAATTATAAGATCAAATCCAGACCACTTTTTTTTAATAACATTAATTCCTCCAATACTACAACTTTGTTTTCACGAGGAAAGTAATTGGTTTCACTTTTTATCATTTCAGGAAGGCTTTGTTATTTCACTAATGAACTATATTTATTCTCTTTCAAACAGTTTACAGCTATCGTATCTTATGGACTGGTGTTGGAGCACAACTTGCTCGTGATGTTCCCTTTTCTGCGATTTGCTGGTCAACCCTTGAGCCTGTAAGGCTTCTTTCTTATCTGGCCATTTAAACTGGAGTCAACCCCCCTTCTCAACATTTTCTTCTCCCGGGAATTTCTTTTTGGGAAATTTTCCCAATATTATGTTTCTATCAGAATGTATGAGTACCTAGCTGGAAACTTTAAAAAAAAAAAAGTTTACTTAAAATTGATGTAGTGTAAGATACTAAATTTTGAGATTAGTAAATTCTTGTGAAATTTTGCACAGAAATTCTCATGACATTCTTCTTGAGAAAAAATCATTGAATTTTTCATCAAACCTGCAGTATATTAGAATTACTACCATTTTTGTGTCAATGTTATTTATCACATGTGCTTGATGCCACAATTTGTCCAACTTTTTTGTGACCCTTTTTGCTGTTTTGTGTTTGCATCTGCTATTCTTGTGCAGATTAGAAGGGGGTTACTTCAGCTGGTTGGTGAGGATGCAAACGCAGCAAGCATTCTTGGGGCCAACTTCACTGCAGGATTTGTTGCAGGAAGCCTTGCTGCCGCCGCTACATGCCCGCTAGATGTAGCCAAAACTAGACGACAAATACAGGTGGGTTTCTAAACTAGATTCCTAAATTAGTATGTTCTATAAGGGCGAATCAGATTAAAAAAGTTACCTTAAATTGTAGGATCTTCAAATCTCCCCCACCATGACCGCAGTGAATATTCTTGCATTAAAACCATTCTAATTTTCCAACTTTAACTTTTCATGGTAATATAAGCCCTTTAATTATTTTTACATATGTGATCATGTGAAAAGTTACAGGTCGGCATTTGTAATTTATTTGGATGTACTCTGCTTTCAGACAAATAGAATAACAGTCCATGCAGCCATGAGATATCATGTGGGTTTCTGTCTCTCTTCTTTCTTGCAGAAGGGGTACACATTTGAGGTCCAGCTTTGAAATATTACCTGCATTGACTTGAGTTGAAAATGCAATCATCTAAACAAAGTTGTGACTTCCAAATTTGTCTTAATCTGATGTTTTGTTAAAATCTGAACAAGCCACCAAGACACTCAGAACTTGTGATTTCCACACATGGATATGTTTCTGCATATTCTGAACTTCAATTTGATTGTGTATTGAAATTGTGTGAACCCCTCATGCATAGCTATTTTACTTATCTTGGTTTGCTAATGGTATGATGGTGGCATTGTTTTTCAGAAAGATCCAGCAAAGACGTGGAGGATGACAACGAGGCAAACCCTAATTGAAATATGGAGGTATTCATTTCTTTTTACTATGATACTATCCTACCTTTTTTCCCCTAATGTAAAGTGATGCTTTCATATTCTTCTATTGATTGCCAATTTCGATTGGTCAGGAATTACTTTATGTACTCTTTGATCACATTGAATTACTGTTAAACTAACTGAACTTGGATGGTTTTTTGTTCTGCTTTTTGAAACAAAAAAAAAAACAAAAACACAAAACCAAAAAAAAAAAAAAAAAAAAAAAAAAAACACAATGGACTTCTAGATCTTTGGATGCATGCATGCTATCATACCCGGATACTTGTACAAGCCCACGTATCCGTATCGGACTGAGACGACACTTGTATCGGTGCACCAATACTTCCAGGGAACAAGTTTAACATATCGTACTGATAAAGTCCTTTATTTCATATAGTTCTTTTAATATTTCTACTTCTCAACATAAAAAAAAAAAAAAAAAAAGTCCTTTATTTCATATAGTTCTTTTAATATTTCTACTTCTCAACATAAAAAAAATTCTAGAAAGGAACGAAAACAATGATAATTTGAATGATTCAAAAGTGATCTAAAGAAAAAAATTAAGACACCTGTATCCGTATCCGTGTCCTATATTTTCAAAAGTGATGAGTTGTATTTCTGATCCCCGTATCCATATCCGTATCTAAGCATCATAGCATGCATGCGTGCCCATGTTTGTTGCAATAGTGTTGTCTAATATCACCTTTGATCAGTATTTTATCTGTATTTTTGCTAACAAAATCAAACTGTGCATGTGCTTGCTTGCATGCACACACACAGGCATGTTGGTACTGGACATGTGCATGATTTTAAATGTATCAAGACTTATCTTTCAAGTCCAATAACATGCCTTGATACAGAAAGTATGAACACACCTGGAGAGCTGTTTTTGCTTTTCCAAGTACTTGGCAAGTTTCATATATTCATTGTTCTTACTGTGTAAGTCTTGCCACAGGGATGGAGGGGTGAAAGGACTCTTTACAGGTATTGGCCCCCGTGTAGGACGTGCTGGACCATCGGTGGGAATTGTGATTTCTTTTTATGAAGTCGTTAAATATGCTTTACATCAAAAGCGGACAAATTCTTGAGGGTGTGAACTCCTTAATTATCAACACAATTCCATTTCCTAACAACTTATACCATTGGATGCCTTGCAAATAAATGCACATCACACCATTTTGAAGCCTCAGCTTGCAATAAGTTCAGGCGCTGGTGCTTTTTTGAGAGCTGTTCACCACCTTTGCAGTGATCATGATGATCTGCAATTGGAAATAAATGTATTCTTTTTCTAAAATCTTGTTTTGAGGTGAAAAAATTATAGCAGAAAGGAATCATGTGAGGAGATGTCATTTTATTTTATTTTTTCACTGGAAAGCAGTGATGTTATTTTAATTGCTTCCCATTAGGCGGCTTTTCATGGTATAAATGCAAATACAGAATGAGTCAAGACAGAATGAATGAGTGTTCTTTGCTAAAGCATTCTGAGTTTGTGCCTGAAGGCTCTACTTACTGGGTTCTGCCTTCTGCCAGCTATATATGTATTACAAAGCCCATTGATCTGAAACTGTTTCTTTCACTGGTGACCAACTGACCACCAATTAGTTTTTATGGAAATAATATTTTTCTTGTGAAACAGTGTTGCAGAACAAGGATTTTATGAAACCATTTTTATAATTCCAACGCTCAGCCAAACATGTAATGTAAACCAGTTGGTATGTCCTCAACACTTGTTATCATCAAGTAAGCAATGCTGGATTGGTGTTGTGTTAATTTTCCTTGCATTCTTATTCAAGAATTCCGCTTCACATCTCTATATCTATCAAAATGGGGGTAGTGTGAAAAGGAAAGTGTATGGAGGGAAATCACCTACATAGAGAACTTAATAATAACAATAATAATAAATCTCTCTTAATCTCCTCCCCTTGAAAAGACATTCCTTTTCAAAAAGGAAGAGAATGAAAGAAAGAGAGAAAAAGAAAGACCGGCCAAACTGGCGCGTGACTCATTTCAGTCCCTTTCCTTTTGCCTTTCTTTTTTTTTTTTTTTTTTTTAACTTCACGAGGCCTGAACCAGAAATGAGAGCGAGTGCACATGCCATGCCTTGACAAAGGAAGCATAAGAAAGGACCATGACAGGACATTTATGACAGGAATGCACAAGGATTTCACATGGTCCGGTCCATCCAAGACCGCATATCACATGGTCATGGGGAAACACATAATGGCAAGAGAAAACACTATGACTGGGGCAAAACAAAACTCATAAAGTTCCTCCTGTCATCATCATGGTGAAAGGACCACTCCTCAGTTGCCGTCCATATTCAAACAAGGTTTGGGTGGTCTTACTCTCCTCTCTTCATCATTCACACATGGTCTCTCAGCATTTACAGACTGGCATTTGGTATTTTGGAGGGGACTTGGGACCGAAAGTTTACAGTGCAAAAGACAAGGGCCAGACGTGCCAGATATCATTTTTCAAAGAATTTTCCAGACAAGGCATGGGTGTGTCTGCTTCCGCAAGTTTAGGCACAGGAGGGTGGGATCTGCATTCTTACCCTAAAGATGAATCAAAATTCTCTCTGCAGAGGAAAGTGTCCACCAAATAACCGATAAGGGGGTTAGACAGCAAATATCATAACAATTTCCCTCCCTATTCTCCTTGTACCCTAAATTTCCATAGAGTCACTACCTTAAACATCCCATTAACTCCTCAAATCTTTTCAAAATCAAAATTTTCATTTACCAAGCAATTTAAGGAGCTTGGTATAACTCTTAGATATATTGAGGTAAATAAGAATAACCAAGCAGACATAGATACATTGAAGTAAATAAGAATAAATAGCCACGCAGACACTAGAGAGAGAGAGAAATAGAAAAATCACTGCGTATGCAACTAAGGAAAATATCCAGCTAATACAAAGAATGTCGCTCACATGCTTCAGGAGTTAAAACCCAGAAACCACAAAAACCTCAAAACAATTCACCAACCCATTAAAGCATTCAAACTGCACTACTGATGCCATTTCACTGAATATGGTACACACCCAAATTCATCCTCCTCTAATATTCATTCAACAGATCAGAAGAGCTTGTAGAGCGAGGAAGCATCCATTGGATGAATGAGGTATGTGAGAACTAGGGCAACCAGCATCAGCATGTAAGCAACGCCTTGGTCAATTGATATCCCTGAAATCCAGTGAGCCACACATTATAACTTAACAGGCCATAACATAATTCATAACTGGATTGAATTGAAGCTTATACAAAGAATGTCTCCGTTTTATGTTTTAACAGACAAAATGATAGAACAGAATGGTTACAATAAAAATAAAAATAAATAAAACCAAGAAGAGAAGAATCACAGAGGCATTGGACAAACATCCTCAACAAGGGTTCAAAACAATGGTTGAATTCACCATAATGTTACATTGTGGTAATCAGTTATTTTACAGGGAATTTTTGAATGCATGAAACAAGAGCGTCCATGGCAAGCATCCATTTAAATAACTCTAGAAGGTGGTTGAAAGCAATGTTGTAATGGTTTTGAAAGAATTTTGCAAACAAATTCCTAGGATTTCTTCAATCTAATCCCAAACACCAGTTCAATCAGGCTACTACCTCCATTGATGGCACCTGTTCAACATTAAATCTTCATTGCGAGAATATATCAAGAGGTACTTGTGAAGTATCGAAAGTTTGATGAGAAGGTCGGCATTTTTACTTAAATCACTCCAGTTTTTATGTGATTTTTTCCGATACAAATCTCTTGCTTATGGAATTGTTTTCCCTTGATAGTCTATGAGAAGAATTCTAAAATGAATGTTAACTACGTACAACTCAGATAAATTGAAAGTTTATTGATAAACCCCTTCAAGAATGATAATTTGGGAGGTAGACCTAATCAAAACTATCAATAGCCACTAAAACCATGGTGGGAGGATAATGTTTAACATCCTTGATCAAGGAGAAAACCTAAAGGGTCAACAACCACATTCAAGAGGGAGAAATGGTCATTGAAGTATGCTGTATTAGAAAAACTAAAGAGACAATCCTTCACAAATTATAAGGAGAAAACTGACTGACAATGTACTTAACAAATCATATTTGTAGGAATGATATATGACAATAGGTTGCAGTGAATGCAACACCATTGGACATGATCTTTCTTGCAAATTAATCAGTGTCCATTCTGCACATTGAAACAAGATCTGTACCAATCCTTACATGATCCTATGATGAAAATGAATAGAACTGTACTAATTTCTATCAGTCTATAACCAAAGAGTTTATTCATTCACAACTGTTTCCTCTCAAAAACCCTCACAATAATACCACCACTTTCCAGGACTTTAATCAAATCAAATGAGTTCCATTTCACATACAGAAAGATTCGGAATTTTAAAGGCATCTTCTACAAATAGAATTTTCACTGGTGTAGATTTTAGATATCAATACGAAAATTGGCATTAGAGAAATTCTAACATACAAAAGCCGTAACAAGAGGACATCAAGTAATCAACCAGTACTCATGGTCAAAGAAGATCAAGATCAAACCTAAATGCATACATTTAGGAGATCAAAATAGCACTGAAAAGCACAGCCTTTTAGAACACATGCTTTAAAACTAAAGACATTGCAATGCAACACCTCCTCTAATAGCAGTCTATTTCCACAGTAACTAACTCATTTTTAGGCAGATCCATCTTCTACAGCTTTCAGTTTCTCCAAAAGAATCAACAAAACACTTGTCTAAACCCTAGACAGTTTGAATCTGCTTTACAGCAAATATCGCAGAAAATGCTCTCTCTATGAAATCAATCGAGAAAATGCAAGAACAAAGCATCTATCTATCAAGAAAAGAAAAAGGCATTCTTCCGTGGGAAAGCATTTTCATTGAAAAGATCCTCACAGATTTTCAGAAATTACCAGAATCCAGATGCACATTGTTAGATCAAGCACTAGAGAGAGAGAGAGAGAGAGAGAGAAACAACAGATCTAAGAAACAAACCAAAACAAAACACATGAAAGATGAACGAAATGAGAAGAACTAACCATCGCTAGTAGGAGCAGGAGCAGGAGCGAGGCTCTGGGCGTGAAGAAGAGGCAAAACGAGGGCGAAGACGATCGCAAATGCTCCAAAAGGAACCCTAGAAAACGCCATTAGAAGCTGAAATCTCTCGATCGCTCGTCTGACTCTCTCTCTCTCTCTCTCTCTCTCTCTCTCTCTCTCTCTCTCCAACCTCTCTCTGGAGATTGAGAAACCCTAGAAGGAGAAGGAAGAAATTGCAGAGGGAGGGAAAGAAATGGAGGGAGGGGCGTTTGGGGGGTATTTATAGGAGGGAGGGAGGGGCGTTTGGTGGGGCCCGCCCCTGTGCATTGGCGGATGAAATTGGCGGGGCATGTCGCATGTGCAGGTGGCCAGGCTGGTAGCTCTCCAACGAGCCGGATCATTCAACGTGGCCTCATCACAACCGACAAAGTCCGGTGGGTCTTTCCAATGTGGATCCGTTTTTCATTCCTCCCTTTTCTTACCTGGAATTCAAAGAATTCTCTCCTCCAAGAATTTAAAATGCACCTATATAATAGAATTTCCCTCTCCTAATTTGCCCTCGGCTATAACGCTGGAAGTGGGATTTTTATTTGGGGGGGGGGTGGGGGGTTGGGACTCAACCAGGCGGTTAGATTTTAAAGGCAAATCCAAAATTCTTATATGGTTTTGGGGGGTGAACTCAAGATTTTTATGTGGATTTTGAAAGCAGACCAGAAGTTTCAATTGAGTTTTGAAAGTGGATGCACATCTTACCGGGGTGATTGCCCCCAATGCCATGTGTGAATGTCCGCCCCTGCCCTTGAGCAATCAATAATTTTGCCAAGGGTTTAGAATTTCAGAATTTTATTAGGTCATTTGAGACTTTTAAAGTTGCTAAGATTTTGAAATTCTTGTGAAAAAGTATGACATTTATAAATATAAGGAGACAAGCCATCATATCATATTAAAAAAAAAAAAAAAAAAAAAACCTCAACACATTAAGTTCTTGTCAGAAATCCTAATAAAGAAACGAGCCTAAATTGGAAATTATGAAATTAGGGAGAGATCACTGAAAGATGTGCGTTCCATTCACCCCGTCCTCTCCGAGACCAAATCCTTGCCCCATATGATGAACAATGTGATCAATATATTTTTATTAATTATATTTAGTAATTATATTATTTATCGTATGATGAGTCCAACTCTTATATATTAGAGTAAAGTTTGAGAAAACCCCATACATGATGAAGCAGTGGGGCTGCTTTTTAAAAAAAAAAGAATTGTGGAAGGGATATTGGTTTTATCTCGTCCCAATATTTTCCATTGAAAAGTGATTTATTTTTGTATGGTGTTTTTTCTTCTTCCCATCTCATATAATAGGAGGGAGATTTCAATTATTGTTGTTGCTGCTGCTGCTGCTGCTGCTGATAGAACTTTGTAAACAAATGTATTTTTATTTATCCAGTTTTTAAAAAATGGAGAGTTATTCATGAGAAATGACGCCAAAAAGGCCCACAAAGTCTCCATATTGGCATCGATTATTTATTTAGTTATTTTGAATTTTTGCATAATGGTGGGCTGTTCCATGTAGATATAAATCACCTATTCATACTGACGTCTCTGATTTGTTGGGTATCCAAAGTTTTACCCTTTTTTAATGAGGAATATTGACTATTTGATCAAATGCATCAAAAGTAATTAATTAAGCTTCATTGTTAAATACCAATAGAACACAGAGGAGAATTTATCTTGGTGTGGGATGAATCAGCTAAGCATCAAATGGAACAATGAGCTCACAGTTTGTTAAACAAATCCTCGAGGATTCCTCATGATTTTCTCACGTAGTCATGGAAAATACACGTTTGGCAATTGTAAATCTATCGGGATTTGGACTAATGAAAATTCTCATGAGGATTCATAAGATTTGAAAATCCTGATTTCCACATGTTTATGCATCGATATCAATTTTTCTTTACCATACACATTGATACACACCAAAATCGATTTGAGATCCTAAGTCATACAAATCCTCGGTGTGGAAGCCCTATTCTAGGGGTAGTGAAGATTGAAGAATCCTCAAAACTATGGATTTCTCACATGATACCAAACAAGCCGTAGTAGATCAATTAAAAGTAGCCCCTATCATAACATCCCTTCTCCACATTGGGTTGACTGGATCTAGTACAAAGGGTGTATTAAGAAATTCTCTATCTGTGCATGGATGGTTCAAGAGGATGCCTTAAAACTAAGGATGTCTTATGGCATCCGAATGTGGATTGTGATTCTACATGTGCTTTATGTGACTGTACTTGAGAAAGTTCAGCTCATCTATTTTCCCAATGCTCTTTTTCTCAAGTTGTTTGGAGCAAGTTCTTCAAAGACTTCTTCTACCGGTAGTACCATGTGGTTCTCCTGAAGGTAGGTTCTTTCAGTCATTGATGGATTGGATTTTCAAAATTCAGGCCTTCAGTGTCTTGGAAGGGTGATATTCCCGGCATTCGTTTGGCACATTTGAAGAGAAAGGAATGCAAGGACATTCCAAAAATAGACAGTCTCGTCACTTTGATGTTCTGCAATCAATTCTGAAAAAGATTAGGAGCAGAATTTTATTTTTGGGCCTTTCTCTGCCAGGTGCATTGGCTAACACATGAGATTGTCGATCTATACATCCTCATACGGGTGCCATGGAGAATAGCTGCCCCCAAGAGCAGTTCTTCATCCATCGTTAACAAGCAACATGTGATGATTGGAGTTTATTGGAGGGATAAGGATATCCCAACAGCCAGCTTAATTCAAGTAAATGTTAACTTCAATGCAGCCCTTCAGGAAATGATTGATTTGATTTCAGAGAATATTCAACTAGTATTAATTGAAATGAAAACTGACCTTACAAAAATTTCCAAAGATCAAGGTAATTCTGTCTGTGGTGTGAAAGGTTCAACTCAAGAAAAAGTAGCATTCAAGTTGTTACGCTTTCAAGGAGGTGACCAGCAGATTTACGCAGTTTAGTAAAAGACTTAAAAGCACCTACACAGTTCCATCGTATGTTTATGAGGCAAGTCTTTTCACTGTGATGTAATTGTTTATTCTCTATTACTTGAAGCCGGGTTGGGGGTGGCTTTTGATTACTTTACTTTGAGGGATTCCTGGGGTATGCCCTATAGAGAGTTGCTACATTTATACCTAGTATAAGTGTAGGCATCTTCTCCATTGTACTTTATGTTATATTTAAATGAAAGACTAACTTATCTTTTAAAAAAAAAAAAAAAAGGTACCCCACTAATGTGTTATAAAATTATGCTTTCTTGAAAAAAACTGTTTGTTTTCATCTTAATCTGATGGTGAATATCACTCCCCTGAAGGAGAATCTTTGGTCCTCCTTGGTGAAAATGAGTTATTTTACACCTTTACACAAACTACGATGTGGACCCACCTTTTGTAATTATGAACATGGCCCCATCGTAATAAATTACAACATAAGTCCACTTCTAGGAATTGTCATGCATAGAACCCACCTTTAAAAATTATAAGATGGGTTCCACATTTAGGAATTAGAATATAGCGCCCATTTTTAGAAATTTTATCATACACGGGGCCATCTTTAGAAATTATAATGTAAGACCACTTTTAGGGCCTGTTCGTTTACTAGAATCTACATAATCCATATACGGAGAATTTATAAATGCTCTAATATGTGAAATTTCTAAATCCTCCTTTGTATTTTTTTTTTTTTTTTGTACATCAATCAAGGGGGTTAGGACCCAAAAGAGAGCCCAGCCCGCACACATGCTTGAAGACAACCTACTCAAGTGGGAAAGGAGCCTGCAAAATTAGAAAGAGGTGACGTACATACCCAGGGTTTTATGTTAAAAATTCTAAGCAAAAAAGAAAAAAAATAAGCCCCAAAAGTACATTACATTGTAACATAAAATGTGGGTTTTATATTCACAATCGCAAAAGGAAGCCCACGCATTCTTTTAATGCAGCATCGTGTTCTCATTTCTAAAGATGGGTTTACATTATATTTGAAGACGGTGGGTTCCATATTGTGATTTAAAGGTGGGTTCTATATTCATAATCGCAAAAGGAAGCCTACCCATTCTTTTAATGCAGCCTCGTGTTCTCATTTCTAAAGATGGGTTTACATCATATTTGAAGAAGGTGCGTTCCATATTGTGCTTCAAAGGTAGGTTCTATATTCACAATCGCAAAAGAAAGCCTACCAATTCTTTTAATGCATCCTCGCGTTCTCATTTCTAAAGATGGCTCATATTTGAAGAAGGTGTGTTCCATATTGTGCTTCAAAGGTGGGTTCTATATTCATAATCGCACAAGGAAGCCTACCCATTCTTTTAATGCAGCCTTGTGTTCTCATTTCTAAAGATGGGTTCACATTATAATTGAAGAAGGTCCGTTCCATATTGTGATTTATAAGTGCATGCTTTTTTTAATAGAAAGTATGGAATATTTGTTTGGAGAATCTTCTCGAAAATCTATTGCCTAGGGTGGAATCCCTTAATCTCCTCTTTGGTAAAGGATTTGCAAATAGTAAAGAGTATAGAATTATGAGAGTTTCAAGGTAATTTGAAACTTTTTAGGCAGTTGAAGGGCCTTCCTTTTGTTTTACTAGAAATTCTGATGTATGGCATTCATAAATACGATATAATGGGTTATCCCCTACCATATACCATATGCATGTGTCATATATTTTTACCAAAATTTCAAAATCCCATCCCCATAAAAAGTCTCAAATGAACAGGCTCACCTATTTAAAAATTGTTGCACGTAAGACACACCTTGTCCAGAAAAATAAGCCACAGCCCCCCAAAGAATTAGGATATGGGCCACCTTTAGAAATTATCATGTGAGTGAGACCACATTTAAAATTTACATCATAACATCCATCTATTTAGAATGTTGTACCTTGGGGGTCCACCTTAAAAGAGATGGTGTATATTCCACATGCATCGTCACATGGGTTGCCAAGAGAGAGGGTTTATGCATGTGGAATGGGCCCTCTCTAATTATTAGAGCACTGAACAAGGTAGAGCCCAAAGGGACCACCAAATATTTCCCAAATCTTCCATCCATGTGGTTAGAAAAATTGAAATTCCCAACGTTCTCAATAACTGTCATTCTTGGTCAATGTTAATCTTCCTCGCCGAATCTGGTCCATTTGTTTGAAAAGACATGGACCCTACTGCCTTAGAACTACTCCTTATTATGGAACCCTGTCAGCTGACTATTTTTCTCCGGAAACAGCATGGATGGGACCAATCCGTCCTGTTTTCTAGTGCCTCTCAATTATATGAAGCACATGAGATGAGACTGAGTGAGCTTTCAATAAGGATTTAGAATTACATGTGTTTTTGAGAATTTCATACTCTCTATGCATGAATTCCATAGGGAAGAAGCATTCCAGAATTTCTCATCTAAAAGCATTTGGATAATTCCAAATGTTGACACCCTACAACCAGAATTTTGGAATGCCCAGAGCTGATTAAAAATCTCGAATGCCACATGTATGAGGATTCTACATGAAAAAAAGTGTCATTTGGAATACTAATTTATAGAATTTTCCTCACTCAAACAAGTCATTGGAGATTTCAGGGGGACAACACTTGTTTGAGATTCGAGACACAGAAATCCGATCTAAAAATCTTGCAACAGAACAGGTGCTGAGAATTCTGTTGAAAAACAGGTCCTAAAGGAATACTCCTTTTGTTCTCTAGCAAATGCTCACACTCAACCCGAAGTGCGCCCGCGCCCGCCCCCGCCCCCCCAACACTGCAACTGCAATCGGAGATTAAAACTTGGTTGTTTAAGTGGAAGGAAAGTGTCTCACTACTGACCAGCAGACGCTAAAAGGCATAAAAGATGTATTAATCTATTAAAACTTTCCATAGACATTAATATCCTTATTAGCTTTCACATGATGCCGTAGTATAAAACCCATAGATTGCCATGTTGTTATTTGAGAGGTGCAACGTTCTTCCCTCTTTTCTTTTTGGCGTGCAGCCATTTTTCATGAATCCAACCAGACCAATCACTCTTTACTCTATTTCAATGAGCCAAGTTCTGCTCAATTGAAATGACCCCACCGTAGGATTAATACCAAATGATACTGTACTTTCGGCATTTTAATTCTACTAGCATGTCTAAGTGCTTCAATTTATGTAAACCCACCTTTATTTGATCTAACCATTTCTATCATAGAAACCCATCTAAATAGGAACTTTGGCAACTGGCACAAATTTTCCTCCAAAATTAATCAAAAGAAGATGCCATTTGACACTCATTTTTGGCAATTCACCTTTAATCTTCATTTTAAGCAACCTTATGAATTCAATTTCTATGTGTTTTAATGCAAACAAATAATGCCCAAATGAATTGTGATGCACCATTAACTAAACCACATGTAGAAAAAACAACTGTATTTCACATATGATTAGTATTTCACATATGATTAGTCCAACAGTGCGCAGCACTTGGACATTAAATTTTACCCAACATCACATATCAATTCGACTTTAAGTTTTTTCTTCCACAAAAATTGTGCCACCATTTTTTAGGTTTTTCATTGGATAGTTATGGGAGAATCTTGTGGAAAACAAAGTACTCTCGATAGTGGACTTCACTAATTCTAAGTGATGAACCAAAAGGAGTCAGTCTAGTTTATTCAAATGAAAGCAACACAATAACAGCTCCTTATCTGGGTGGTAGAGAGTGATAGTTCTCACCTGGTTGCCAAGTATTCGAACCCTGGGTACGCCACCTCTTTCCACATGTGCAGCCCCTTTCCACATGTGAAGCCCCTTTCCACTTGTGTGGAATTTCTTTCTGCATGTGCGGTCCCCTTTCCCACTCATGGTTTAAAATATCGGCTGATACCGGTTCATATCGACCTATATGAACTGGTATCAGTCCAAACCGGTCCGATATTTTAGTGCTATACCGAAATCGGCGTCTGACACTAAAATATCCCCAAAATATCAGACTATTTTGAAAATATCAGTTTAGCGGATATATCGGCCGATATTTCCAAGTGGAATAGACCCTAATTTTTTTTTCTTTTCCCTTATTCCCTCATCTTCTTCCTTTTTCCTCACCTCCTTAGAGTAGCCCCTCCTCCTTGGCTCCTTCTCTTCCATATTTCCACCACTCTTTCTTCAAGAAATCATTTTATTTGGTAAGAGAAAATTAACTTAACTCCCTTAATTTTTCTATTATGTATTCTTTGTTTTTTTTTTAGATAAAGCATAGAAATGAATAACAAGATCATTGACATGTCATTTTTTGGTTTGTGTTGTGTTCTTCTCATAGATCTACACACTTTCATACTAGATTGACTCGTATATATGATTTTGGGTGTAGAAAAATATTTTTTTTTTAATAATTGTTGGAGTATTTATGATACTAAATACTAATAGCTTATTAATAGTGTGTAGATCATAGATATACTCATACACATGATTTTGGAAAAAATTTTAATTCTTTTATTTTCATATTTTTTTTATATTTAAATTATAATATATCATTTTTTTTTATTTTATCATAATAAGATAGTGAGTCAATGACACGGACGGAACTCATAACTTAAGATGACCGATATTTTGATTTATTGTTGTTACAAATAGGAAAAAAAGATATTCACAACGACCACGACGGACCGATAACCGCGACCGATACCAATATGATATCAGTTTTTTGTCCCGGCCGATACCGTGATTTTGAACCATGTAACCACTTGAGCGGGCTGTCTTCCCATATGTGCGGGCTCTCATTAGGGGGCTGGGTTACCATTTTTTTGTTTTATTTTTGAAAGCAACACAACAGGGAGAATTCTATGGAATCCAAGCTACTCCAGCCATAAATGAGCAGCAAGAGCAAATAAATGATTGCGTTTCCGACCTCTGGGGAGTAGCCTTCCCAAATCAATGGGTTGGGACATTCTTGTTATGAGTTTGTGGTGGGTATGAACTGTAATAACTCCATAGTCCATTCACATTCACATCCAATTAAAACAACATGTCCTTCATGACAACTCTTCCAAGGCATTGAGTAGGATCTACATTATCTAGAGCTTCAGCGGCATAAATACCAACGGTCCAGCCATAAGACATAGATGGAAGCAAAGGGTGAAGTTTCTATCTCTACTGGCCACTTGTGGCCTTAGATTGGATGGTCATCATTGCCCGATGGATATGATTTTTTATTTTTATTTTTTTGAAGATGACTATTCCAAACAGCCTCTTGTATTTGAAGGTGCTCCTTAAAAACCCCGAGGTTGGGGGCCTGTGTTATGTTAGGAACAACTATAGAAAAGAAAAGTAAAGAGAGGAGGAAAACAACAATCATTATACAATATTTGACTCCGGAGATCGTCATAGACTTGCAGTTTGTAATGCCATCATCAATCTTTGGACTGAAATTTAGTTTTTTAGAGTTCTGAGTTGTTAGCCATCACAACTGTGTGCGTGTGACCTGCTGGTTTCATGTAATTGAGTACCTAGGTATTCTAGAAATCTCTTTTTTTTCTAAAAAGTGGTTAAAATTGAAGAAACAAAGGTAAACATCCAAAAATGACCTGATTGTATTCAACTTACATGCTCCATCCTGACCATTGTAATAATCCTTCATTGGGGCACATTTGACCACAAATACCTATGTATTCAATTCCATGCAAACAAACACGGCCTGATTGTCTCATGTAATTGAATTCCAAGGAGTTCTAAGACTTGCATTTCTAAAAGAGGTTAGAAATTAAGAAATATACGTTAATACCCAAAAATGATCAAGTACTCCTCTTTAATAAAAATAAAAAATAAAAAAGATGAATCAAAGAGAGATGGAAAATGAATATCCCATCCATCGCCCTAGTAAGTCAAACCCTATGAAAGTCAAAGTCACGTCATAATCTCCTTCCGCTAAAGGTTGTTAAATCCCATTTGACCTTCAATTTCTATGTTTCCAGTTCCATCCAAACAAGCAGATGCCCTAAGAGTTCAAATCTCTTCAAGATTTGAAGAATCTGTGTCGGTTCTAAATGATCAAGATGGGTTGGCTCTTCAAATTAATTGTTAACAAGTATAGATGCTTACCTCAGATCTCCAACTGCCTGGATCAACAAATTGATGCTGAACTACAGCTGCATCAAACCCATCCTGCAGCTTTCACTTGTACGATGGGTCACACATTAGTACCGCTAGTTGGACCTTTGTAAGCATTGCCAAATAAAACAACTCATGAGCACTTAACCAGCATGATGCATGCGCAAAAACCACAATTTATCAGGGAGGCTGCAACTAGCATCACAACCCAAGAAGGGCAGGCCAAGAGCAGGGCATTTATGGATGAGGACCAAGCAGATTGCAATGGAATGTGATTAAAAAGAGGTGTAGAATTGTAAACAAACAACGCCCTATGTACTGGAGTCTGACCAACTAATTATGAGTGGAACTGCCTGAGTTATGGGCTGCACACCCACTGGGTGGGACGAATAGAATGGGTCTTGAAATGCCAGCCAATATCGACAAATCTGTCTGGGAATAGATTACCTGGTACAGATTTTTAGCTATCTTCCTCATTTCTGTCTCATTATTTTGACTAAGCCAACAGTAAGTTCAGATGGTTTTAAAACAAACGAAATGAGAGAGATGAATCAACTTAAGTCGGCTGTTCCACCTGATCATCCAAACTTTTTCCCTTCGGCATTGGAGCCTGGCCAATAAAGAAATTTAAATAATTTTGAGAGTCAACAATGTTCCAATTCAAAAGATGGGCCCATGCAGAATAGAATGCATAATAGACTACAGAGCACAGATTAATAATTGGGTGAAAACTACTCATCCTGATCAAATGACATGCCCAATATTTAGCATTTCCACAAACAACGTTCTAAGGAATTTGCATCCAAGTTACGGAAATGAAGAGCTTTTTCACATGGAATCTTTTCTCTAGGAGCGATCATATTCTCCGGATGGTTGTACTTCTAAGAAGGTACATCCGTAGTTTCAGTAAGCTATATAAATTCATACAACACAAAAAACAATTAGAAATATCAGCAGAGACCTAGAACTGATGACTGAAAGCAGAACAGCTATTTTGAGTGTCAACATACCACGCCTATGGATAAAATTTTGAACTAATTGGAGACAAATTCTGCAGCATCACCCCTAACGCCCTAAGCTTGTCGTTATTTCAAACATTTCAGTCAAATAAACAATACTGGGAACACCTTATCACACAAATGCTGCTTACTTGATCTTTACATTGCTAATGCAGGATCCACTGTTCCTGAGATACTACCTTCACCAGTGAGGGTTCGCTCTGGGTCCTGCATAATATAATTTATCTTAGTGACGGTTCTGATGAGGGAAACAATATTTGCAGTACCATGTGAGTCAGTATCACCGTCTCCAGGAACATACCTCCATACCCCATTTGATATAATCTGGTGACTCACAAGCCTTGTATTCATCAACCAAGCTCTCTATAATCTCTCGGGATTCATCAAACTCAGAGAGATCATTATCCTGATAGAAGACAAATACCAGAGAGATTAATTATTTGATTCATGATACTAAGGAAATGTAGTAGCATAAAGTTGCTGGATAATTACTACATTATTTAAGAGAGATTAATCTCAGGTAATTCCCTAGCCACAGGTCATGGAATTTGACAATTTGTTTTGAATAACATAAAACAAACTGCCACAACTGATGAAGCTGCAATAATAACATCATTCTAAAGAAATATTATCTTCAGGCATGGTCCTGTTAAATCTAATTACTTTATTCACTTTGATATCCTACAAAACGTGAAATGATTTGATGAGCTACCCAGTTTATTCCATTTTCCAATTCACAAGCAGCAAGCTACTGATAGTGTAGAATGAACTGACAAATTGGGAAGTGAAGCTGTAAACAATATTCGGTTAGTGTGACCAAATTGGGAATTTCTTGAACAGACAAATCGGGTAGTGATGCTGTAAACAATATTATTAGTGTGACCAAACTGGGAATTTCTTCTGCCTAAATTACCACTGTATTGAAGCCTACTTCTCCAATGTCTTTTAGGCACATATGGACATACAGCAGATGAATGTTACTCAAGAAAAAACCTTAGTATCCATTCAGCTTGAACCACCACCTCCCAACGAACAGTACAATAAATAAACCATCAAAGAGCTGAAAGCGTGTTTCGCACTCTAATCTATGCTAAAGACAGTATAATAATAATTAAAAAAAAAAAAAAGATTAAAAACTGTTTAATCTTTTTAAACTGTTTGATACTACTGGAAACTGTTTCCAATAGTATTGAGTTGGGACAAGGCTTAGATGACGATCATGATGATGAGTTTCCACTTTCCAGTACTATTGATATTATTTGTGGGAACCACTACAGATGAAGTTACCTCAGTATTATTGATTTTATTTGTGGAAACTCTAAAGCTGAAGTTACTTCAGTAAACTTTCCTACATACTCTGGAAAAAGAAAAAAAACAGGTAGCTTTATTGTTTTTTTTAATTATTATGCTTTATGAGAGACTCAAAACATATACACAACACATGTCCCTAACTGAGTAAGAGTCGGGGACAAAGTAGCTCAATGTTTATTGATCTATACTGGAATTGAATAGGTAGATAATTGAGCTTAACTATGTTGCCCTTTGAGTTCTCTAGGATGGAACTTCGGAAAATGTACAGTAAAACTATAGTAGTAAAGAATTGATCATCGTGGAGGCACATATTTGTTCATGTGTTAATGTTTTTCACCAGACACGTTTAAAATTAAAATATATATATATATATATATATCGGTGGTGAAAAACATTAGCACATGAACAAATGTAACCTGGAGGTCCTGCCTTCGAATCCCTTTAAGGCCTTACCCGATATATAGGGCTAGTGGGTGGTTCTATGTATCCGTGGGTTTACCAATGATCGACCGAAGGGGGGTCGGTGGGTTCCAATGCTTTAAAAAAAAAAAAATGTAAATGAAGTTTGAAACAGGTACAATTGTGGGAGGCAGCTTACAGCAAACATCGGGAACTTCCGATAATTGTCCAGGAAGGCCTGCTTTTTTCTCAGCTTTTCATACTGGCTCAAACACTTGCTGAAGAGGTGCCGAATGCTGGTATGGCTCGCGAGCATTAGACCACTAACCTATTAAAGAGAATGTGAAAGAAATAGAAAAATTAATCAGCAAAAATCTCCTTTAAGCATTTCAATCGTTCAAAGAAAAGCAACAATATTGAGCACTTATAGATTGAAATCACATATAAAAAGGTATGGCACGACAAACCCCAAAATGGTGACAAATTGCAAGAATTAATGCAAGTAGACAGAAATATAAATAATAAAAAAAATAGAACCAAGACCAAATCTTACTCTATGAGCTGTCTGTACATATGGAGACTTTCTAGACAAGGCAACCTGTAAGGAAAAGGCACTATTAAGTTTATGACAATAAAGAAAGGGCATACCAATCCATATTTTCTTATCATGGATACAAACCTGAATGCTAGCAGGACCCCACTCAATGAAATTAACAAGCTTTCTTTCACGTATTCTCTGCAAGCTTTCATGTACCTGGTTTGATAAAGGCCAAAAGCTAGCATTAATTTAAGTACGAACCTTGAGAAATTAAAGAGATACGGAACACATCATTGAAGTAAATGTATCATTTGAAAAGGGAAATTTTTAAAAATTTATTTAAAATTTTGTGACTGTAGTAGTAGTAGTAGTAGTAGTAGTAGTAGAGCATATAACACTAACATCAGTTAGACTCCACAATATGGAGCCCTCTGCAAGGAAAAGAACCAAACTTCCAACTTTCAGTAAATGTTCCCTCCATGCCAGGCATAAACCAAGGCGCTACAGATAATTTAACTAGCACCTCACTGTGCTTGCGAAAGGGCAACATAAAAAGAGGACTAGAAGCCTCATCAGTCCTCTCCCAAGCATAAAATGCATACCTTAGTAACGTTGAACCTAAAGGGGATTTAAAAAAATATAGAAAATTGTTTATTGGGACTTTGGTTGTGTAGGAGCCTTTCCTTGTCCCAAATGTCTTAAGCCATAGGGGCTTTTGAAAACTAGAAAACCATCAAAACTTGCAAGGGAGGGAAAATTGGGGTATGTACACCCCTTCTAGGTGTGGAACAAGCCTCCGAAGGCTTTTCCAAAGCACGGGGGACAGAAGGACCAAAGGTTGGGGTCTGAAACTCATGTTCCATGGCCAAAATTTTAAGAAAACTCAAGCCAGAAAGCAGTAAACGAATAAAAGTGACTCTTTACAGGGGAACATAGAAGCTACACACTCCTACATTAGCCAAGCAAGGAGCATACCCATATCCCATTGATAGGACCCATACTACTGTAAGAATGGAACAACCTATCTAAATGAATACCCTACTGTCCCTCCCCATAAGGGTACAATAAAAGTCTTTAGGCTCAAAGGAGTTTTACTCCTATAAAAACAAGCATATATAGGTTTTTTTTCAGGAAAACCAGGCAATAGAATATGGTGGGACTTCTGGAAAATTCTTTTGCACATTCGCCTGAGCCAAGCTAGGTTTGAGTCAGATGGTTGGGACAGGGAGGCAGGATGTGCGTGTGTGATTTGCATATTTTGGTTTCCCTCATTTTGGTTTCCTTTAACCATTGCAAGTGCAGTCCAACTATACCACACTTGTGGATCGCACCATTGGTTGCCATTGCAGCAGCATCTAGATGCTGCCACATAGCAGAGCCCGTCTAGCTTCTTCAAGAAGCTTCCTTGCCTTCTTAAAAGAGTTTTTTCTCCTCTTTTCTCTCATTCTTCTTCAAGAAACATCCTTTCTTCTCTTTATTCATGCTTAGACAAATCAGTCGAATCTAACGATTTGATAAAACAAGTATCAAATCGAAGATTCATACTTGAATCCTAAGATTCACTTCTAAATGGGATTGATTGTATAGTCTTTTAGGTCAGGATTTGATACAAGTCGTAGGATTCTGACTAAGGGTTGGGGAAAGATCAAGTAGAATGAGTGAAAACGAAAAACCAATCGCCAAGATGAGTCCAAATAATATTTAGAGGGTGCTGAATTTAATGTAGAACTAAAGCAAAACTGAAATGGGCCACTTGGAACAACCTAGCAAATCAATTGAGGTCCATATGGCAAAACAATCCATTAACAAAGAACTACAGCTCAACCAACAAGAAACAACCAAAACTGGGCCCATACCAAGACCAATCTTTAAGGGACTGCAACCAGTCTAGTCACCAGTTCTGGCATACAGTCTGGGACAAGCCAACTGGCCCACAGGTCCAGAAAGTAGAGCTGCAGCTCTTAAAAATTCAGACGACCAAATCATGCCCACTTTAATATACTTCTTTGTTTTGACTCCCCTTATTTTATGCATAATAGGACTCATTTTTGAAGAATTTGTTAGGCTGAGATTGGATTGAAAGTGTTCTCTACAAGGCAAGCGGGATCTACAGACCCTAGAAAATCCCTCAACCAAGACCAGCAGGCAATCTCTCATTACTTTAGGGTGCATTTGTACAGTGAGAGGATTCTGCTCTTTGCAAATTTCCATTTCAGAGAGAGAGAGAGAGAGAGAGAGAAGAGAGAGGAATCTTGCATTCCTACCCTTTACAGAGGATATTGAAGTACTCTCTATCGAGGAACATCAATTCATTTCTTTCCTTTTCTGCGAGGAAAATGGGTCACATGAAACGAACAAAAAGGGCTGCGCAAAAAATCAAAACAATTTTCCTTTCTACTGAATATTCATCTCATCACACGTATGTGCCCTTATTACTATAAGTTGTTTCTTTCTTTATTTCCTTCCGTATTTTATTATGAATAGGACTCTTGTAACTTGGGTTTCATTATGTTATGATATATTTAATATATGGATGAGATTTAAAGCTGTTTCGTTAGGGTTTATGCAGTAACAAACAATATATAAAACTGTGCAAGAGGAGGTTCAGCCCTATCTTTGTTATTTCTCATATTATTTCAATAAAACTGCTTTGTTGGAATTTTCTATCCTCCTCCATTTGTTTGAGAGAATATCCCAAGGATTGAAGATTATTCAAGTGGTGGATTTGCGAATTAGGATAAGATTTCTACTACTTCTCCTTGTGATTGCTCGAGCTACTGTTGATTTGGGTTAGGGATTGGAATTGGGTTTACTGATAAATTGGGGCTCACTATTGGCCACATTATATGCACTTATATATACAATCATGTGGCCACTGTATGAGGGATATTAGTGATTTTAGGCTAATCCAATAGGCCCAAAACTCTTTGCCTAATCTTTTTTATGGCAGTCTTAATTGTATTGTGGTTTTATATTATAGTGGTCCATAGGACCATTAGACCCAGTGCATAGGTAAGGCTACATTATATTGTAATTGTATATTGTGGTTTTATATTACAGTGATCTACAGGACCATTAGACCGAATGTACACCTATACACTTGCACAAATATTAGCCACCATTTACTTTTAGGATAGATTCATTTTATGATAACCAGCATGAAATGGATGCTTACAGAAAGATCATATAAACTTTTTTTTTTTTCTTTTTTTTATTGAATGGTGAAAGATCATATAAACTCAAAAGGACTTACCTGAGTAGGGTCCACCTCTCCTTGGATGATGTTTAATATTGATATATATTTTGCTTGACTTGCTTCTTTTGTTCGAGCATACGAGGAAACCATGATATTTTTTGTCTGCAAAGCATTGACCAGTCAGAAGAATTCAAAGCATATACACAAGCAGATCGACTCAAGATGGAGTGATCTTGCCTGTAGGAGTCTTCTCATAACATCTAGTACAGTAGTTTTACGAATCACATTAGCCTGTCACAAAAATAGAGGGTTGGCATCAGAAAGAATAATATATTAAGAACATTGCATTTGGTAAATATGCAAAGGGATGGATAGAAATTGTGCTAGCTTTTTGAAACAAGCATCGTAAAAATACGTGATGGTTCTTGCTGAAAGCAGATTCAATCAGTCCTGAAACAAGTATCAAAAGCTCAATGCACATGTAGGAGCAAAAGGACTGACAACAAAAGTACACGGCAAATTCTTTTAGGACCTGAAGTATCTGGGAAGTGGGAACACTGGATTCCAAAATCACAGTTGCACACGAAGGGCCCGTTTGGTAAATCTAAAAATAAGCTATTATTTTGTGATTTAAAGCTTATTTACATATTAGAGCATTTAGTAAACCTCTAATTCATTTTCTAATTTCAGAGCTTATTTACAAATTAGAGCTTTTGCCTCTAAAAAACTAAGCTAGGGGGGCCTGCTTATTTTTTTAGAGCTTTCTTTTAGCTAAAGTGAATAGAGGTGGACAATGCAAAATTTATATGTTTTGGATGAAAATATCATAAATTTTCAAAATGATGCAAATGGCGGGTTCTACAATGTAATTTTTAGGTGGGCCCCAATTACCACAATTCCCAAGGGTGGGCTCCAATTACCTCACAAAATAAGAGCTCCTTTTTTATAATTTTATCAAACACGCTAATTGTAAATTAGAACTTTCAAGTTAGAGTTTTTATTTTAGACCTTAATTTAATTAGCTACTATTAATTAGATTAGAGGTTCCAAACAGCCCCTAAGCTTCTGTGGATACATGCATAGTTTTCAAAATCGGAATCGTATCGCAAAATCGTTCATACACATGAATCGAATCGAATCGCAAATCGTATCGTGAATCGTTGTGTACAGGCACAGCCGAATGCTTTAGTTAAATGCTTGTTATTTATTCATATTTAAAACATTATCAAAGCCGTAAAAAATTCTTACGAGGTTTCGTTAACTACTGAATAACCTTTTAAAATACAAGTGATAAAAGAAAGAGAGAATAAAGAAAGAAAAAAGGTAAAAGATCATTAATATTAGCTTATTGGCTATAGCCATTCTCGCTTAGTCAAATTGCTTGAATCGTAAGATTCAATGTAACGAACATCGAATCGTAGAATTCACACCTGAATCCTAAGATTCATTCGTAAATGAGATTCATTACATAGATACGAATTGTTTTCCTTAATATTCGGGATACGAATCGTAGAATTCTGATAACTATGGATACATGGCTTACCATAGGTATGCAATTCTGAACAAAACTCTTTTTCCCTCCCTCCTCCCCACAAAGGTTCTCAGTGCCAGAAAAAGTTAGTTTCATTTCGTTCAGCCTTTGGCATTGACCTAGAAAGATTCTGCTCTCCGCATAATTAAAAACAGGGAAGAAATTTACTCCCCATTGTTCTCATTTCAATACAATGGTGAAGTGGACTGAACCCTCTAATAATTGTTCAAAACTGACCTCTCAAGAGCTGAATGAATTTTAACAATCAAATTGTAATCACCACTAAATGTGTCATGGTCCTTGTACCCAGATGATATTCTTCTTTAGGGTAAACAACCACACCAGCAAGTAGGAATGACTTTCATTCAATGGGTTGAGCTGGTCTTGAACGCCGGTACTCCTTGTGGGAGTAAATGTCCCAACCACCGAGCTATGTTTGTGGGATAATGTACCCACACGATTCAATTATTTTTCAAAAAAAAAAAAAAGATGAAGAGAAAAACAACTCAAAGCCCAAGAACAACAACATTAGCAAGGCACAAGCAGCATTGCTAAGTTGTTATCTTTATAAAAAAAAAAAAAAAAACTAACAAAAAGAGACATGGTGAAACAAAACAAAGAATATTAGTGAATTTACATACAAATAAAACTCATAGGTTCCAGCTACGTCAGCCTGGAGATGTGAATTATGCAGCACTATTGTTTGTGAGCAGAGTGTGGATTATTATCAAATTTACAGAGCCATTCACCAGAACCATAGAGAGGAGCACGTAGCACAGTTGGAAGGTGCTCAATGTAGCAACCACAAGGTTGCGGGTTCAAGTCATGTTACCGAAAAAAAAAAATCAGCACCACAAAACAATGTCATTCCAACTTTATTTTATGAAAGAATTAGGAAGTAGACCTTGAGTACATTAAATGTCTAACCTGACACTCCACAGTGAGTGGAGTATAGCCTGTCATAAGAAAATGGCATCTGGGAGTTGGAATTAAAGAGGCAAGAAGGCCAACCAAATCATTGTTCATGTATCCTGGATAGCGCAGAGTAGTTGTACTCGCAGACATTACAGTAGAAACCAATGAATTTGTTTGCGCGAAGGTAGGATTAGAAAGATGGAGGCGTTCAACAGCAATTCTGTTTAGCGCCGTGTTGTCAAGAACAACAACACAATCAGCATTTAGCGTCAGCCGTTTAAGAGTCAAAAGTGAGTTGTATGGCTGGACCACGACATCACTCGTCTCCATCTGATTGGGAAATACACTATATGTCTGAACAAGTTTTTTGCTGTAGCGATCATTTAAAGTCTCCAATAGATATGAGCCCATTCCTACAATAAGCAAAAGAAGAATCTCAGTCAAAACTGAAAAGGAAAAACAATAAGTATTTATCTGCAAGAACATCAGCCCATGGCAACACAAACACTTCAAATATAAGGACGAAGATTAAGCTATCTGCTAAGTACAAGGGCAGGCATAAAGAACACAACAGTATGCATACAAGTCCTACAAACCAGGACAAAGGAAACACACCACTTTTCTTTAAATCTACAAACATTGAAAATTCCAAGAGTTTTTCTGAGATGTCATTTAGAAAGTAATCATTTCCCATTCATCCGAGTTGGATATAAGACTATTACAACCTATTGGCCAACCATTAAAGCTTTACAAACATTATCAGAAGAAACCACTCGTGATAAAGCCTATACCCATAACAACTCGCATTATCAAAGAAAGAAAACTGAGAACTCATAAATCACATGACTCCTTCCACATGATGGGATCATTATTGAAATGTATTATCTAGTTATATGAAGCAGGAACATAAACAGGTTGGTTCCTAGACCTGGCTCAAAATTTAATTATATTATCAAATATATTTGTAAATAGTTAAGAGACTTGAACCCACAACTTTAAATTTTGCAACACTTGCACTTACCAACTATTGTGCAACCCATAACAATATGATATTTACATTCTAAATAATTATATGACTTTGTACATATCACTTATGAGTATGGACCCAACTGGGCCCAAACCTGATAATCAATCAGGTCCAGAAAGAAGGTCCATACCCTATTTTTCCAGGTCAGGTCTTCAAGAAACCACATAATTGGAGGTCCATCAACACCCCTAACATCAAGAGAATTCACTTCAACACATTAAATGATGACAAACAAGGAAAAAATTAAACTAGTCAGCTCCTGGACGTTTTCTAATCTAAACATTGTATGGTACACTATAGGTACATGGAATCATTGATTAAATAAAAAAATACTCACAAATTTTTTTGTGTTAAGAGATAATGAACAAGGTGCAAAGGAAAGCACAGGGTAGGGGAAAGGTTAAATGCTTGATGATTTTGTTGATGTTTGTACAATTTTCAGGTCTCTGTACACTAAACACCCAGTAGTTTCTACATTTTACAAATGGATGGCAAGTGACAAAATCACAAAGAATGTCTTAAGAGAGAAGAGAAAGATGAATATATATATAGAGAGAGAGAGACTCAGGGACTGTAAAGATCCAAAGGTGGGATTCACCCTAATTCTAGGCTTCACTAATGGCAAACTCATAAATATTGCAAAGTTTCCATAAAAGGGGCATCAATAGCAAGGGACTAACATGTCTCTGCACAGTAGTGTGTTCAACCTTCAACCTATTTCTAGGCTTCAGATTGATCTAAGGTTCTCCCGATCTTCACTTAAAGGCCTTTGGATGCTTCAATGAGCCCTGGTTTTGTTTTTGGAGAACCAGGGAGCTCAAACCAAAGATCAACTTTGTTTGTGGGATTGTCACAGTGCTAGTGGCACACTTTGTGACACATCTTATACGGCTCTCTCTTGAATCATTTGACTTCCGAATCTTTTTCTTTGAGGTTTTGATCTTATGTTTAAGTTTAATCAAGCTTTGTGGATCTGTCTTTTCACAAGAATGCATCAAGTGCACTACTTGTCATAGACCTGTAGCTCTGAATTTTTTAACCTTGTAGCTTGAACTTTTGAATCTTTCAAATAACTTGATTGAGATTTTGCCATTAAACCAAGACCTCTACGTGGCTATAATCATCATCATAATATTTCCAGGGAGCTGTGAGTCCCATATCTAAATGATGCAATCAGCCGTTGCAAGGAAGCCCATGGCCCATACGTGGGACCCAAGCGAGTTTAGAGATATTTTATTTTTTATTTTATTTCCCTAATTATTTGTCATTAGATTTCTAATTTTGCTTAATGGGATTGTAATTAGGGTAGTTTCTAATTTGCATCAGTTCCCTAGTTTAATTAGGTGACTTAGCTCTCCCTAGTTTTCCTTTCACTTAATTATATGGCATTGTACTGAAGACTTAGATCTCAGAACCAATGGTTAATAGAATTACAGTAGATGTTATCCTTTGAGGTGTGTCATCCTTTGTGAAAGCCTTGGACGGAAACCATTATTGTGCATCAGCACTTTTCCATGCAAGACCTAATCCTAAAGCCTACATCACTAAGCAAGTGTGCACGTATACCCATGGGCACTTGGCCATGTTTTTAGCTTGATTTTGTTACCCTTTGACTTTAAGTGTGATCTTTTGATGGTCTATAAAGGGGAAGGGAACATTCCATGCATTTAGTAAGTTCATGTAATCTCCTACCATTTCTACATATGAATAAAATTCAACAATTGGTTTGGTTCCAGATCCATGTCTATTCCATTGGTTTAGTCTGCATGGATAATGGATTTGTAGTTCAGCTTGGGGATTGTCCATTGGTCCTTCCTTCCATCCTCTACCAAATCATGAATAAAATGTTATAGGGCATTCAATACATCTTGTGAAACTTATACTTGTACAGAATACTACCAATAGAGTGTACAGAGTTGCTTTCTAGACTAATCACAGATTCAATAATTTAAGACAAACCAATGACGAAGGACAATGCAGGGAGTTGGCGAATTTGCTTACTAACGTTTTAATTTGCAGAGATGACAAGGACACTTACATTTGGAAACCTTTAACTTTTGGGGAGTTTTCATTGAAGGCTTTCTTCTTTTAGCCTAAGAGGGGCCTCCTCAATCCATATCTCCTTATGTTTGGGTCCAATGGGTTTGGCTTCGCCGAAAATGGAGGCTTTATGTTGGCTAGCGGTTGCGGTGAAGATATCTACGATCAAAGGCAAACCAAAGTATATCCTTTTGGAGGCGGTCACCCCCGCTGGACCTGGGTCCCCTTCCAAAACCCAATGAAAATCTTGGGTATGTTTCCAAAATCCACATAAAAATCCTGCAACCTCCCCTAGAACCCACATGAAAATCCTGGCTTTGCACCCAAAATCCAACTACCTATTTGGGTCCGCCCCACTCAAATGAAAATCTTGGGTCCCTTCCTATCTACAATGGACAACTTGAGGAGAAGAGGTATATAGGGTCAAGCAATATTTCGGATATTTATTTTATACAGGAAGGAAGAGGAATCAATTAACCACTTATTCTTGCATTGTGAAGGTGGCTACTTATATTTGAAGCTCTTTCATTAAAAAGTGTGGTTTAGTTTAGTGTCTTCCAGGTACTTAAACAGATCTAGTGGAGGTTAGAAGGTGAGGGCCTTTCAAGGGATGTGACTGTTGCTTTGGAGGGTCATTTAGAACGATAGGAACAACATGATTTTTAGAGATTCTTGGAAAACACTTACTTTAGTGGTCAATGAGACTAAGAGTAGTGAAATGGGCTATGACGAAAAAGAATTTGAGAATTTCAAGTTTAATTACATTGAGATGCATGTATGTCACGCGGGTAGGCCAAGACAAGGTTTTGTGTTGGTCTCCTCCGCTAGTTTGGGCGTTGAATTTTAATGTGAATAGAGCAGCTAAAGGAAAAACCAGGCCCAACAGGGATTGGTAGGGTTCTTCGCAATTGTAAAGATAGAGTTTTGTACTTTTGTATATCATCATCATCATCAAAACCTCGTCACAACTATATTGGGGTTAGCTACATGAATTATGTTTCTCCATTCCGATCTATCTTGAGCATAGTTGTCAATGTCGTTTTGGACCCCATTTCGGTCTGGCCAACAAAATGATAAGTTTCGGCTGATTCGAAATTTCGGCGAAACTATTCAGAATTGCATTTCGGGGGAAATATAAAATAATATATATATATACATATATATGTAGAAAAATAAAAAAAAAATTATAATAAATATAGATTTAATCCATTCTAGCAAAAATATTTGGAATTACAATTTGGGAAAATATAAGAAATACAAAGTATATGTGTAAAAGAATGTAAAAAAAATTAATTATGTAAAATACCATTTCGATCAATAAATCACATTTCGGCCGAAATCTTGAATTTCGGCCGAAATTGACCAAAATTCAAACCGAAAAGTTTTGAATGAAATTTCGCTACGACCACCTAACCTAAATGAAAAATTTTGGCCGAAACGGTACAAAATTAATAACTATGATCCTAAGCCAAATCCTCAAATAAGTCGCACTTCTTTAGATCTATTTTTACTATATTCATTCACGTCGTCTTCGGCCTACTCCTTCCCCCCGATGGGCCATCAACCTGAATAGACAAACTTTTCCTTACCGACGCCATTGCCGACCTGCATTGGTCCATTGGACATGCACAAACCATCTCAAACAATTTTCTTTAATTTTATCCCCTATTGATGCTACCGTTAAATGCTCTCGAAAGCACTCATTTCTAATTCTATCTTTCTTATGCTATGGACAAGGAAGCTACGGTTTCAAGTTACCTGGAAAGAATTGGATCTGGAAGCCATTTAATTTAAAGCCCTATCTTTAGAGGAAACTTAAAGGAGAATGAGGAGAGTCACATGCTTCTTCTTTTTAATCTCCTAAGCTCGGTTTATATCCCTGGGGGACAAGATGAAAGAATTAGGACTCCCTCTCGTGACAGCAGTTTTTCAGTCTCTTCTGTCTTTATGGCTTTGTCACAGAGGGCAGGGACAATTCCAGCTTTGGGAAGGATATGGAAATTAAAAGGTCCACCTAGAATTTTGGTGTTTGAGTGGTTAGCGCTCTGAAACAGAATCCTAACTTTGGATAATTTAAGAAGAAGAGGTATGGTTGTGGTGAATGCTTGCCCTTTATGTATAAAGGATGAGGAGTCTGTGGATCATCTTCTTCTTAAGTGCAGCTTTGCCCATAGGACATGGAGTGTGGTGTTGGGTTGGTTTGGGTGTAGCTGAGTCCTCCCTAACTCTCTTTCAGATCTTTTTGAAGCTTGGATTTATCCGTCTCTGGCGCCTAGGGGAAAAGAAATGTGAAAGCTGTCATTTTTTGCTGTTATATGGATTATTTGGAAGGAGAGAAACGCCAGGTGTATCAAAGGGATTGCTTCATGTGTGAATTCGATTACTGATAAGATAAAGCTTTTTGTAGCTCTTTGGGTGTCTATTAACCCAAATTTTTAAAGGATTCTGCTAGACCAAGTGTTACTGAACTGGAAGGAAATTGCCATGTCTTATTAGTTACTCTTCCAATCTGTTTGTCCTGTTTGGTTGTTTTTCTTTTTGGGCGTTCTTTTTAAGTTTTTCAGTATATTTCTCTTGTACTGATTGTTTTTTCTTAATGAAATGTTTTTTTTTAACAGTAGAATTTATTAATAAGAAAGGAAAACCTAAAAGAACAAAAAACAGGAGAAAACTCAATACAAACTATACATCAAAGGTTAAAGAAGAACGAAGCAACCCTTCCTTAGCGAGGTTATCCGCCGAAACATTAGCCTCACATAAGACATGATGAAAAAAAAAAATCTTGATGAAATTTACAGTTCAAAATTTTTTTTTTTTCTTAGTTTTACCACGCATCTATCTCATCTTTGCTACATGCATTTTGTGCATATATTGCTTCTTAATTGGCCAACATTCTGCTCCAATGTCACAGCTCGTCTAACTGTTGTCCTGTAAAAAATTTTCCTTCAATATTGTTGGCATTCATCGGTCATAAAGCACTCTAGAAGTTAGTCTCCACTTCAACCAATCCGCGTTTATCTAATGTTCGACATCTTCATCAATTTCTCTATCGTTACTAATTATCGAGCCAAGATAACGGAATGAATCTCTTTGTGATATCTCCTGGGCTTCAATTCTCACAGTAGCTTTAGTTCTTTGTATATGCACACTGAGGTTGCAATCCATATATTCTGTCTTTATACAGCCTATTTTAAAGCCTTTAGATTCTAAAGCCTCCAACCATCTCTCGAGTTTTGCATTCACACCATCTCTTAATTCATCTACCAACACTATATCATCTGCAAACAACATACACCAATGTACCTCTGCTTGAATATGAGCAATTAACTCATCCATAATCAGTGCCAAGAGATAAGGACTTAGAGTTGACCCCTGATGCAAACCTATGGTCATTAGGAACTCAACTATCTCTCTAGAACATGTGACAAGATTCCCACCCCCGCTCTCTTTCTTTTTTTGCTTCTAGGGTAATGGTTGTGGGGTATAATTCTCTAATACCCTTCTGTGTTGCTTTGACTTTGTTTGTAAGAATCTTATAATTTTAATTAAAATTTTCTGCTACTGATAAAAAAAATAAAATAGTGATGGACCTACATTACTTTTGACGATCCTTTACATACCCATATACAGTGGCCCTAATTAAAAAAGAAAAAAATATCTAACAATTTACAATATTATAAATTATTTTGGACATTTTTCAGGGGCTTTCTAGGTAATTAAACAAAAAAAAAAAAAAGAAGAAGAAGAACCAGAACACTACAGGCCGCTACAATCAAAACTGTTGCTTATCGCCTATATATATCGCTATACAAGCCAGCCAATATGCACTCGAATACAACTACTTTGAACCATGCAGTGAAATCGTATTATTCAATGCACATCTTACACCGCTATAGTGTATCAACATAGAGGAATCCCCAAAATTTTACATGGATACTGGGCACCAAATATACGTGGAACAAGAACGTTAAATCGTCCAGCTTAAGTATACATGTAGTAGAAAGTGATTTTACCAGCTAGAATCCACTTCAAGTAACTCCTAGGAGCAAAAAAAATAAAAAATAAAAAAATAAAATTCACACGAAGAAACTAAGATAGAAAAATATATATACACCAGTCCATTCATACATAGACAGACTCGACATGCATGACAGCCCAAATGGCACAATTCACATTTGCATCTACATGTGCAAGAAAGAAAGTGCATCATCCATTCCAGAGACAAGGATATGTTCAATGATAACTTCTGCAGCTCTCAAAACTTTGAATCTGATAAATATTAGGTAACTGCCCCACAGGGCCAACTGTTTGAAGAGAACCATGTCAAGCAATACACAGATATCTGAGTCAATACTAAATAAGCACAGAAATCAAATATAACAAGGGTTGCAGTTAGAACATTCAATAAATACTAAGCGATAACCTGAGCCTGTTCCTCCAGCTATCGAATGACACAAAACAAAGCCCTCAAGGCTATCACTTCCATCAGCTTCTCTATCAACCATGTCCATTATATCCTCTTCAACCTGCTCTCCCTGATAATTGCATCAAAGTTTAAGTCAATGATCTTCCACGTGAATGAGATTTTTATAGTGCCCTTGCAACAATTACAACTATCAATAAAGGGTATACTAAAGTCTAAATCTTATAAATCTGAAAAAAATGTAATGATAACCCATTTTCTTGTCTTTTTCTTCTTTTGTTAAATGCAAATGAGACTACAGTAGATAGTCGAACCAATTGTTAGCTATTTTGTCAATATTAAATACAAAGCATTTTTACCAATGTCAGCTGCCAGTAAACACCGCATTGTCGAAATTGCAGATGATTTTCTACACTTCGCATTAAGTATGTATGACAAGGCGAATCTCACGCACTGAGAAAGAATGTTAGAATACTTCTACAAGAAATCCATTGGAAGATGTGCATCAGTTTTGCTCTCTTGGCTAAGATTGAGGGACCAAAAACTGTCTCGCTTGGCTCAGGATGGTGGAACAGTGAGGGGAAGTCCAGCTACGTCTTCACTGCAAAAGACTGTTTCAGAAGGCTTTTTATTTACAGTAACTGAAATATGACTACAAGAATTTGGTAGGGCAAAAGCAAACGCTCCTGCTGGTTGACTGCCCAAAATTGTATTGTCACACGATGATATTAAATATGAGGAAATTAGACTTGTGAATATCTGCTTTATGTGCTGGAAGGACGAATGCTTTATGTGCTTTATGGTTTTTAGGTTCTTTTGGCATTTCTGTTTCTGTACCTTTTAAATAAAATTATCGCTGCTTGTCAAAGAAGAAGAAAGACAAAGAAAATAACATGAAGAAAGAAAGAGATGCTAGCATTTTGTAACTTCTTTAACAGTAACTACCCAGATGTGTGACGCTCTCAAAAAATAGGCAGCAAGAATAAATCTGTACTTCTTAAGGGGATATAGTAATCCTGCCAACTAAAGAGCAAAGCACATGTGATATGCATTGGTATATTAAATTCAAATTCTACATATAGATTGTATGTTGTTGCCTTACACTCATCAACTTCATACATATATAGCCCACTGTGGCTATCAAGTTATGGGCACAATACTGTTGATAGCACAGTTGCAGTAAGACAAAACTGCGGTATCATTGTAACCATTGTGTGTGAAACATTTAGAATGAAGCGTTCTGGGAAAAGATCCATAACTGTGTTCAGTTTCATTTATACATTTATGATCCAAAATTGTGCATTTAGTTAAACGGACCCATGAGATGGAAAAATGAAGAACACCATGAGAACATGGACTCAGATGCAGCCCCTAGACTGATTTCCTGCAATTAACATGAAAGCATTATGAACAAGAGATAGGTGGAACCTTGATCTTTTAAAAAATATTTACTGTTACTGATCGAAGAAAAGCAAGAGATGGGTGGAATGTTGAGTCATAATAAGATCCAAAACCAATGAGAACATTTCAAGGCACTTCTAGTTGCATGTAGGATTTGTCTGTAATATTAATGGGAATCAAATTTCAACATCTAGCCGCCTGTATTTAGAAAAAACAAGCAGAAAAAAAGGGGAAAAAACTTCTAGATGCCTGCACATTTATGACACAATGATCAGATTAGCTGCAAGCATTGGGAAATTACTACCAAGATCACCAAGAAGCACATGCAAAATGACTGATGACTATTTGGAAGAAAAATAACCAACCTGGTGATACCCACTAGCCCAATTATTTCCTGCACCACCTCCATGATCTGAGACAAATATATTTTCATGATTGTATAAATTTCGATATTCGCTATTTTGAATGCCATTGATGACTCTGGGCTCCAAGTCTATCAGGAGAGCTCGAGGAATATAGTGTTGATCATCAGCTTGATAGAAAAATACATCTTTCCGGTCACCTCCCTGCAGCAATTTGTATTAGGCCAAATATAGCTTCATTTCTCATCATTATTAAATAAAACTACTGATTGATCTTTCAGCATGATAAAAAAAAAAAAAAAGTGTTAGGAATATTCACATAATTAATGTGAAAATATCACCAGTTTGAAAATCCAACATATCACAACTGTTTAAAAAAAAAATTAAAAATGTTTTCACTGAAGAAAACTGTTCTTCCTGCAGTGTTTATGGTGGTGTGAGAATCAGAAACCATGTGAAGTCATAACATTATAAAACTGCTGATAGATCTTTCAGCGTGATAGAAAAAAGAGTTAGGAATATTCACATAATTAATGTGAAAATATCACCAGTTTGAAAATCCAACATATCACAACTGTTTTAAAAAAAAAATTTTAAATGTTTTCACTGGAGAAAACTGTTCTTCCTGCAGTGTTTATGGTGGTGTGGGAATCAGAAACAATGTGAAGTCATAACATTGGTTCTCTCTACTTTCTCCAATCCAATAAATGTCAGAAACAATGCCAATACTGATGGGAGAAGAGAAGATTCAAAAACTGTATTCCATGCAATGTGGTTCCTTCTTTCCTTGCCACCTAAAAACCACAGCAGCAGTTATAATAACTATCAACTCTGTCAAAATGTTCAAACTTCTCGTTATTTCGGTGTAGCCATACTCAAAGTTAACTATCAATATTATAACACAGAAACCTAACAAACCACAGTTGGCTTCAAGATTCGATAAAATAAACATGTCAAACAGCAATAACACTCCACATTCAAATCCCAGCAGCATTTTTCCTTTTCTTTAATGAACTCCCAGCAGCTTTTAGAACATGTGCTCAGTACAGTGGCGAACCCAGGATTTTTGTTTGGGTGGGGCGGACAAGGACAGGCCAAGAAAATCGGCAGTAGTATGTAGAAGCTCAATCGGCGAAGTGAATTTTTCCAGACAACATATATCGAAGTATTGGAAAATTAAGATGGACCAAGACTCTACACAAAACAGCTCACAATGATTTTTATAAAACAAACCCTTTAATTTTTATAGACACAATTATACAAAGGGCACTTGACATAATATACGTCGCATTACAAAAGCAGCATGTCACAGTACATGCCAAACAAGTTACACCACAAGACACTCATATATTATCATTACACTTTCAGATACTCTCTATGCCACACTCACGTGACACTAATTATGTTGGACTCACTCACCACACCCATGATCTCGAGGCTAAGGATCTTCTCCATGAATTGAATTGGAAGGGGATATTTTGGTATAGGAGTGGGAGGGTTTGAAATGGGATTCTGGTGGGGTTTGCGGACAGGTTTGATGATGATGCCGATGATGATGGGGTTATAGGGGTGGGCATTGAGAGAGATGGGTTAGAAGAGAGGCCGGGGGAATGAAGAGGTGGCATGATGTGGCACTTGTGTTCCGTCAGAAGGCCATCTATACACAACTTACCAGCCATTTCCACTGTTAATGTATTGACTAATAATCAAGTTTTAAGTTGAGAAAAAAAGGGGTGAATAGCAATAGTAATGCTTGGATCATCCATTAAAAAAATGTGGGCTAATAACATGACAAAGAAGATCGTAAATGGTTGCAACAGATTCCACCACATTGTTGCTGACAGCTTTCTTAAGAAACATCTTTACCTTCTTTTCTCTCTCCCTACCTAATTCATCATTCATTTTAGATAGAGATTCTTCGTAGTGACACACACTTGCTTACATTCCTAATCTCCAGTTTCAAAAGTCCATGCATGTAGGTGAGAAGAAACCATTACACTAGTCATTTTTCTTTTTGGGAGTTACTTTGCACTAGTTGGACAGACATGTGGGGCGATCTTCCCACAAATGTGGGGCACATGGGGTTCATGGTGCAGGGCACGATTCAACTCCATCCAAATTACCAGATTTGATCTGGGGCAACCGCCCCAAATCATCATAACATGGGTCCGCCCCTGGCTCAGTATACCAACTATGACTTGGTTCCGAACAGCTTTAATAGTGTAACACCATTATTAACCCACATCCTGTCCCTCTGTACTTTCAGAACCACGAGATATTTTCAACATTTCATTTGCAAGATCCAAAACCACTGACTTCAATAGACAATTTAGGCAAATCCAAGAAGAGCATGAATAATTTTACAATCATTTCTATATAACTAAAGATAGCATACATTGCTGTTATATGATCGTGTTCACATGCCGGTGCAATTAAGTCCAACAAAATTCATCAATATGAGAGCATAGTTATCAATTACATTCCGTTAGCTTTGGGAGGAACGGAATAGACCCCTAAAAGTTTCCAGTTCATTCTGGTTCCGGTCCCGATTCCGCCGCATTCTGGCCAAGGTTTTATATACTTTCATTCATATGTAGTGAAAACTAGAAAATGGTCAATTGCAGAGTGTAGCTTAAATTAAGTGATGTAAGTATGCATTTTTAGTATTATATTAGCATTCAACTATTTTATCAATTTTTTATATTTGTTTTTTTCATTTTTCAATCGCGTCTTTTTCAGATTAGGATACCAGAATTGACCGGAATGCCGAAATATTCCACTACAATGCATTTTTAGTATTATTTTAGCATTCAACTTTTTTTTTTTTTTAGGCATTCTTATATGTTTGTTTTTTCATTCTGCAATAGTGTCTGTTCTGGAACGGAAAACCAGAATTGAACAGAAAGCCAAACTGTTCCACTACAGGGACAAATCGGAACACCGACCGGAATGGAATTGATAACTATGTATGAGAGTGAAGTTCCTTGTTTGAAAGGGAAAGATCTTCAACCAAAATTTGGTACTGGACCATGCTCCTTTTGTGCTTCTGAGCACATCAACATAAGAAATTTCCAATGATAGTAGGAAAATATAAAGGAAAACGAGTAAGGACATTAAGTGAACGTTTATGGGCAAAAGTTTTCTGCACCACCTCATTCCCTGCAAATTTGAGTTCATATTGTAAGGTGGAACGAAACATTTTCAGCAGGCAAATGTGTTTCTACATCTTGTACAATGACAGCAGAAAATGGTTCTTTAGCTCTTGCACCTCAATCTGCTTTCAATAAAAATTGTTGAAAATGCTTTCTTCTCTGAAAATGCCAACAACACAGAACAACAGAAAATCACTTTCCCTCGCAAACCATTTCTCTAATCCGACACACAGACAGACATACACTCAAAAGGGGTCTCAACAGAAAGCTGAAATTTTCCTGATACCATGTACCAGGTGCGCTTTCGCGCACAATTCCCAGTATGATCCATCTCTCAACTAATCGCTTGTGCAAAAACCCATTAAACCCACATTCCAGTTTCAGCAATTGAAACGAATTTAAAGCCAATCCCACTAAAAATTGACCAACTCCTACTAAAAATCGATCAGTTTCAGTGAATCTAAGAAGCCCAACAAACAGGATATGGATGCATTTTACATGAAAAGTTCAGAAATACAGCAATTCTCCTCACATGAGCCATTTCAGACGAAATCACGTTCATTTCCGCAAAACCCAACTCGATTTGCATTGCATTTCAGTGAAGTTGCAACTTCAAATATGAGATTTTTACCTGCGTAGCGAAATCCTCTAAGATGCCTTCCTTGCTGATGCCGTGTTCGAGGCAGAGCTGCTTCCAGAACTCCATCCCGATCTGGTTTCCGCATTGCCCTACTTGCAGTGTTATGATCTCTCGAGGCATTTTCCTTCTTCTTCTTCTTCTTCCAGGAATCGAATCGAAATGAATCTAAGTTTGAGAAAAATTTAGGGTTTTTAGGGTTTCTTCTTTCTTTCTCTTCTTGGGCTTTTTCTACTGGTGCTTTTTGAGGTCTCCTGGGAGGGAAAAATTAGAAACGGCTGAGGTGGAGGGATGGGAAATCGGCTCGAGCCGCTGGTTCGACCCAAATGGTGCATGTGACCCACCTCTCACCCAGATTGTCTGGGATCCACTCCCATCTTCCCCTACTCCTCTCATGTGTGCGTTCCTCATGTGTGCTCATTCTTACTTCTCACGTGTACGGGTACTCTCTTTTCGAATGTCATCGGTGAGTTTTAATCTAGTACTTAATGTCATTATAATAGGGAAAAAATAATGAGACTTTGCTAATGTAAGGTTAAAATGTTCTTGAGCATGGAACGACACGCAGATTGTAAGGCCCATTTCGAAACATGACAATAATGAAAAGCAAAGTTGTTCTCAAAAGAACATCTCATTGTAGAATGAAATGGTTAGCCATGTTACGATATTAGGTACCAGATTCACATAATAAATCCAAGAGTTTATTTACAAAAGCTTTGATAATCTATATCTCTATTGAAATGTGATTTGCTTTTGATTAACCATAGGCCTCCAAACTACAAATCCTAATTTTAGAAAATACATCAAACAAGTGTCAAAATCTCTATTCATGCCAAGTCTCCTATCTCTCCAGTCTCCTCTCTCTCCACTATCCTCTCTCTAAACTAACTAACCCGCGTAACTTCCTTAAAAAAAAAACCAACTTCCCACTTCGTAACTGCTCTCCTATCTCCTACTCCAAATACAGAGAATATGAAACACAAAAACAAAAACAAAAAAAAAACAAATCGACTAACACCAGAGGAGGAGGAGGAGAGAGATATAGAAGGGAGAAGAAAACATAAAGAGATCCCACCATTTTCAATTAACGATTTTGTTTTAATGTCATGTTAGTTTCTCTCTCTCTCTCTCTCAACTTCATTTTTCTTTCATTTATCCCGATTCTGTTTCATGATCTGCTGCAACGCTGTAGCTTAGATAAATTCCTTCTATCATTTGATAATTTGGATCACATTTACACATGCATAGTAATACACATCAAGAGCTCTCAATCTCATCCCAATTCCAAGTTAGGGTTGCTAGATGTTTATATATTATGGGTTTTTATATGCTTCTTCTTTCCTTAATGAGTTGCAGGATGCACCGCTTAACTCAATAAAGAAAAAGTATATTAAAGAAGCTCTAAGAATTCTCACTTATCTATATCTCTATTGGAATGTGCTTTGCCTTCAGTTAACCACAGGCCTCCAAACTACAAATCCTAATTTTAGAAAATACATCAAAATAGATGTCAAAATATCTACTCTCCTATATCTCTCTAATCTCCTCTCTCTAAACTAACTAAGCCTCATAACTTCCTAAAAAAAACCAACTTCCCTCTTCGTAATTGCTCCCCTATCTCCTACTCCAAATATAGAGAATATGAAAAAAAAAATCGACTGATAGCAGAGGAGGAGAAGGAGAGAGATATACAAAGAGAGAAGAAAACATAAGGAGCTCCCACCATTTCCAATCAACGATTCTATTTTGATGTCATGTTAGTATCTCTCTCTCTCTCAACTCTATTTTTCTTTCATTTATCCCGATTCTGTTTCATTATCTGCTGCAATGTTGTAGCTTAGATGAATTTCTTCTATCATTTGATGATTTGAGTTACCTTCACACATGCATAGTAATACACATCAAGAGCTCTCAATCTCATCCCAATCCCAAGTTAGGGTTGCTAGATGTTTATATATTATGGGTTTTTATATGATTCTTCTTTCCTTAATGAGTTGCAGGATGCACTGCTTAACTTGATAAAGAAAAAGTATATTAAAGAAGCTCTAAGGATTTTCATTAAGGTATTTAATACTTTGTATGAGTTCGTGTTGAATTATATATTAGCTTCACCAAAGACGAACAACCAGCCTAAATAGAGTAAAAAAAAAAACGCAACAACCAAAATGAAATAATTATTGTTCATAAAGTAAAAATGACATACGATTTAATGCCTTTCCAACTTAAACAACTTAAAGAATTGGATACTGAGTCTAATTGCAAGCTTGTGATGAATTAGAGACACAAGCCTGATATTAGGCCCAATAATTTATATTTTGAAATTCTTTATTTAATATATTCTTCCTTTTAAAGAAAAACACATTTTATTGAGCCATCATCAAATAGAATCTTCACTCGGGAAAAATAAAAAAAATAATAGAACTATCTTGACATATAGACTGGGGCCTAGAGTAAACAAATTTCAAATGCAGTTAGGGGTTTAGGTAGATAATTCCATGTGATCTTTTTCTTTTTATTTCTTACTTTTTTTCAGATATATTCTAGACTATTAGCATTTGATTATTCCAATGATATAAGTAATGTTATAAAGCCTTTTTATTGTGGTATGTAACTCATTGACACTATTATCCGAGTATAATTTATATGTTTGTCGTACTTTTCTAAGTACGAATCTTTAGACTAATTTGTATTGATAATAGGGTCTCGCATTGGAGAAATTGTATTGATAAGTCATATTGACCTAACACCGACGTCTGGTGATTTACCATTTGCACTGAAAAGAAGACAATTTCCTATCAAGTTGGCATTTGCAATGACCATAACTAAGAGTCAAGGACAAACTCTAAAAAATATAGGTGTCTACCTCCCGAATCCTGTGTTTTCACATGGCCGGCTATACGTAGCTTTGTTGTGTATTGCATCTCCATTAGATTTGAAGATGTTGCTGATTAATAAACAAGGAATGCCAAATGATATCACTAAAAATGTTGTGTATAGGGAAGTCTTCAACGATATCTTCCATTAAAATATGTTATAAGCTTTGATATTTGATGAATTTAATGTATAAATACATAGGGACAAAATTTCGTTGAATTGTTCTTCAATTGTCGTTAATGTTATTTTGTTCTGCAGTTGCTTATTTGTCGTTATGTTTATTTTACAAGTATTTTATAATGTGTGCCAAGTTATTAACTTGCTTACTATGTTATTACTAATTTGATTGATCTGTTGTTGCTTTCATTTAAATTACAATTGATAATTTAATTTTTCAACTCTAACCTAGATAAGATGAGTACAGCTCTCAAATATTGTCGTGGCAAAAGCTCTCTACATGTTAGGGAATGGACAAATGAGTTCGAACATAAACCATTTGAAAATGATACCTTAATAGCAAAACATGGTTCCCGCAAAATATAACTAGCTCAATGGCTGAGTGTGTGGAAACTTCATCCATGAAAGCTATATAATGATAAAAATTGCTGAAACATTGCCAGTAGCTTAGGATGCTGCAAAACGGAGGATATTTGAAATTTTGCGACCATGGCATGCAGTGGAGTTTGTCGACCTATTACAATCATTTGAAAAATATATTTATCCCTTATGGATACAGTTCATGAGAGAAAAAATGGTTGAAAGAATAGGTGTTAAGGAACATTTGTTAAACACGGAACAATTGTTCTACAATCTCAGAAGAAGAGGATTTGAACCAAATGTTGCAGATCTGGTACGTTCCATAGTAAGCACTCTACCACCTCCTTGGCCGGTACAAAACATCCATGCTAAGCTCAAGACTAATTTCGTAGACATGAGGAAATTAGGAGAAATGTTGGAAGGGATCAAGTTCAACCTTACAACAATAAAGGCTTTAGAAGATTTAGATGATGGACTGAACAACGACAACAAAATATGAAAGTCGATCTCCATATTTCAGGTAAAAATGTCTTCTTATGATGACTACTGGGATAGTTTCAATGGATTATTTACCATTAACATAATAATTTATTAATTTTTAACATAGTTTTTATATGCCTACAGGTCCATCGTGAAGTATTTGAAACATGGAGTTTCAAATACTTGGCTTGAATATTTTGTTTGATATTGTCAGAGTTCTAATTTGTGAGTATTTTAGATTTCTAGAGGTTAATGTAACCGTTTCAAAAGTTGAATTCAGTGTCTTTTAATTTGTATAATTTATACGAATGTGTATATTGTGAACCCCGTGTTATTCAAATTAAATTTACTTGCTTTATTCTATTGTTTTATTGTAAATACGTCTTTAAATTATTATTTTTACACGTGCCCGAGCTTCATCAAACTTCATTTACACCTCACGTAAAGAATAAATATCTGGAAAAACATATAAAAATCAAATTACCAACAAAAAGAGGGGCTCAAAAGTTGATTAATTAATAAATCTAATAAAAATAATTCGTATTAGTCTGTGCATTTGGTGGTTCCTTGATCCATGCATAGCACGGGGTTTTGCTAGTAATAACTATCACAAAGTACTAACTTGGGTGGAGTAGGCCTATATGTTTCATTTTGTATAAATCTACTATAAGATAAGTTTTTTGTTTCAAAGTGATTTGTATTCATAGAAGGGAAATTGAATGAAGGGAATATCCCTAGCAATTCAACTTTTAGTAATGTTAATTGTCAAGGCCCCATCTACATCGCTACCATATATTCTTCACCCCACACCTCATATCATTCTCACACATTGCATCTTTAATAATCCTTCGGTGGAGCTCATTTGTTCCTATCTAACCTTATCCAGACAAACATGTATATAATACACCTCCCAAAGGTTTCTTTTAAAAGAGGATGTGGTGCTTCAATTGAAGGGCAACATCACAATTTCACATTAATGATCATCGTGAATTAATTAAAGGGGTAAAGTTGTAATTTCTTGTTTATGATAAACCATCCTTTCTCTTACCTTTTTGGTATTCCCATCAACTAATGGTGTATTTCTTTGCTCGAATTCAGATAATTCTTATCCGAAAGATTTTTGAATTATCCAAATGCTATCTCCTAATAAGTATTTCAAATCCTCTAGCGTGTCCTAACATTTTAAACCTTTAAAACTGGAGAATTTTAAAGGCCAAAAAGAAAAGTTTAAGAGCTTTGAAACTCCTTGAAACAAACATTATTATTGCTCTACTTACTAAGTTATTTCTTCTCATGCCGTCAAAATATGAGATTCTTCCATAGTAGTCAATTCCGTTTCATTTCAGCCAGAACGGCCAGAATTTTCCGTGACGGTCCTTTGCCCGAAACAGAATGGGGCTAAAAAAGCTTCAGTTTGATTTCCTGTCATTTGGGTTGTCCATTCAGGTCCATTTCGGTTTATACCACAATTTTCACTTTTTTAAATTTCTTTCTCAATATTCATATCAAGAAACATGCATAATTTATATTTCATTTTTATTTTTCTATTTATATATACATATGAATATATTTTTTTATTATTCCAAAAAGTTTTGCCGAATTCCTGAAGTATCGAAATATTCCATCTTGCATGGTAGACCGAAATGATGCCCGAAACAGAATCGACAAATATGGATTCTTCCCAAAAATTTAACCTTTTCTCTTATAATTCCTTTTTACTCTCAGAAATACTAACTCAACATACCAACCATACTCACTACCTAAGTCTATCATCAACACATCTGGAAATAAATCCTGAATGTGTTTATGGAGGAGACACCCATCCACTGAGTTAGTAGTGGATTGGCCCTTTTCATCCACTGAGTTAGCAGTGGATTGGCCCTTTTTTTTTTTTTTTTGTAGTGTAGTTGTCTTTAGTTCCTTTTTCTCCTTTTTCCTCTTATTAGTTGCTTTCAATGCTTTCTATTTGATTGCAAGTTTCCTTTCCATTACCAATACACTTTATATAGATATATATGGAAATTCTAAAAAATGCCCCCTTTTCCGACCCTCTTATTTTTGGTCATGGGGCCCATCTTGAGTCAATCTAATCTTTTCACACACACTACCTCCCTATAAATAGTCACAAGTCTAAGTTTGACACTCATCCAACTTTTCCTCACCGTTGGATTGAAATCATGATAAAATGATGCATCTAAAACCATTAGTTCTTAGAACTATAAATCAAAAGGTTATGATGATCTTATAAACTCAAGATTATGCATGTAGGTAAGTATCATATGGATCTTTCAATCCAATAGACTTTCATGATCATTATCATGCATCCTAGTGGGCCCTGCTAGGAGGGGCATTTTCTCCTAAAAAATGCCTGGGCGCTATCGGTGTGTGTGGGGGTGTGTATTTCAATTGCATTGCATCTAAGATTATCCCTTCTATAATAATTTATTTACTTACTAATACAAGTGGGCCTAGAATCTAGATAATGATAACCATTTCTCAGAGATTTCTTCTAATTTTATCTCTCATCAGTTTATCATATGTCTATCTCTAAGTCCTGTTTTGCCATGAACACTAGCTAGGGGTGATCAAGGGTTAGGAAGCCCATGCTTAACCTGAGTTGGGCCCACCTTGGGCTTTATATGGGCTGTGATTTTATCCAATGGGCTAGATATTTCTGGACAATTACGTATGTAGTTTGGATTGCATTTGTTTGTTTTTTTTTTTTTTAAAGAATAAGTTAGGTCTTCATTTCTCAAAGAAGCATACAGAAAAGGAAGTCTACCCTGAAAGTGATTGTAGAAACTTCCAAAAAGGGGCATACCCTATAAAATACAAGGGAAGAACTAAAACAATATATCAGTAGAAAAAACTACGAAAGAATATCTAATCTCTATCACAGATAGAGTTATACAAAATGTCAATATTATCAATATTAATTGGAGGAGTTCCTGGAATTCGCTGGTGCGCACGGTCTGATGGTTAAGAGGAGAGAAGTGCACTTGCGCATAGCTTTTGATCATTGCATGAATCCTTCAAGCTTGAAATCGCATGAGCCAATCTGATTTGTTTGGATTGAGAAGCATTTGCTTTGTAGAGGAGTTCATCTCAATAGTAATGGATGAAATTGTGGGTGGAATAAGTTGCACTATTTGATAGACCTCTTCATAATAATTTAGCATCGGCACTATTTTGCCCTTCACGGGTAAGTGAGCATCCCACCATACAATGCCAGCCAAATTCAATTTAGTTGGAACTATGGAAAGACGCCATCCATGGACTATCGCATGGGCCAGTCTAGGAAGCTGCACTTGGCCAATTGGGGGAGTATTCTAATGGCACTGTCTATTGTTCAATAAAGTGTGCCAAAATAAAGAGTTTAGTGGTCACCAGCTGATTTATTTGCTGCACTACAGAAATGCTTGGTTTTGCTATCACCCTGAATATTCTTGCATTCCTTTCGGCCCACATGTTCCACACAAAAACATTAAAAAGAAGCTTACCAAGAGTAATAACGCCCTCACATTGCTGATCTAGACGAGAAAGGATTGAGTTTAGTAGCTCATTTGCATCACTACAATTCGTTGGCACCAAGTTCAATTTTGAAAGTAGGACTTGCCAAATCTCTTTAGAATAAGGACAACAAATCATGATATGTGAAGCTGTCTTCCATGTGCTGTCACAAAGAACACAACAAGAACCACAATCAACATTTTTTTGGAGAGGAGAAAATCCTTTGTTTTGAGCCGTCCTTTGAGAAACATCCAAGCACAAACTAAATGTTTTTTAATACACCCTGAAAATCATATTGCTGAAGTCCACAAGAGTTGATGGTTTGGGATATTACAGATGAACTTGTAGGAAGACTTCAAAGAAAACTAACCATGGTCTTCTAGAATCCACACAATTTCATCATCAAACATACTCCATGGAACAATCTCACTAGGGATTTTTTGAAAAATATCCATCAAGGCATTCGAAGTTGTGATTGGAAAGTGCTAGCCATCATTTTGAATAAACCAACTCACCCTGAGATCATCGCCCATGCCTAGATCATAAACTACACGATCGCCATGACAGTCCTTTAAACATCCATCATTAAGCCATGGGTTGTGCCAAAAATTTGTGTACCGACCATTGCCAATCAGATATTTTATGTTAGGTAACGCAAAAGATCGAAGTGCTAAGATACCTTTCCATCCCCAAGAAGCAGATTTTGGGATTGAAATATCGCAGAAGAAGATCCTTTCAAGTAATGAGCATTAACCCATATATTCCATCATGTGTTTTTGTTTATAACAATACTCCATACTTGTCTCAGTAGTGCAGCCTTTGCGACTCCGAAGATAGATCAAATGCCTAGCCCTCCTGTAGCAGTTGGCTGGCAAATTGAGCTCCAAGCTATAGGATGGATGTAATGTGTAGCCCAACAATTCCAAAAGACATCTTTGATATAACGATCTAAGGTATGCAGTGTGGCTTGAGGAAGAAGGAAGACAGTCACCCATAATAGATGGAAGGAAGATAAAGTAGACTTAATCAGCTCCAATCTGCCTGCATAAGATAAAACTTTGGCTTTCCATCCTGATAATCTCTGTTGAACTTTGGCCAAAAGAGTTTGAAAATCACTGAAATTCAGCTTTTTTGATGAGAGAGGGATTCTCAAGTATCTGATTGGAAGATTTTGTTGTGGAACATTGAGTAGTGAAGATATAGCGTGTTGGTCCTCCTCCTTGCAATTGGAAAATAATATAGCACTTTTGAGCCAGTTAACCCCGAGACCTGTAAACTCTTTAAAATGATGAAGAAAATGTCGAAGGTTTGCTGCTGCACCTGTGGAAGCCTTGCTAAACACTATCAAATCATCAGCAAACATTAAGTGAGAGATGGTTACATTCCTTTTCACAAAAGGAGATGGAATCATATTTGCTTGAGCATATTTAGTCATCATGAGAGAAAAGAACTCCATGACTATAGCAAAGAGAAATGGAGATAGTGGGCATCCCTGTCTCGAACCACGAGTACTCTTAAAGAAACCCTCTACAGCCCCATGAACAAACATGAGAATTGTGCTCCTGAAACACATTCCATGAGAATTTTGATAACTCTTTTTGGAAACCATAGACATCAAAGAGCTACCTCCAAAAAATTCAATTTAACACTATCTTAAGCTTTGGCCAAGTCAAGCTTAATGCACATTTTGGGAGTACCTCGATTCAAATGAAAGTTATGAATGAGGTCTTGAGCAAGGAGGATATTATCTGTTATGCTTCTGCCAGGCACAAAAGCTGACTGCATAGGCCCCACAATCTTTGCAGTGATTGTTTTGAGTCATTGCACTAGAATAGGACTAATAATTGTGTACAATTCATTCGTCAAAGCCATAGGTCAAAACTTGTCTGGAGAGTTTGCATTTTCAGTCTTAGGCCCCAACACTATAAAAGTGTGCTTAAGCTACTTTAACATAGAGCCATGTTTTAAAAAATCTTTAATGCTTGCACAAACATCCTTAATTTCCTATAATTGGGTCAGCACACCTTGAAAAAATGGGCATTGAAGCTATTAGGTCCCAGGGCTTTATTAAGGTTAACAGCCTTAATCACAGCCTCAATATCAAAATTTGTAACCGGATTCATGAGATTTAATGCATCCCCTTCATCAACATAATCACATCCTCAATTTCAGAATTTGGATTGCATTTGTTGTGCTTATAGGTCTAGTTCTCCGACATATTTAGTGCAGAAGGGTGTATATATGTTAGAAATTGGTTGGACTTGGGCTTGAATCATTGACCTCATAACTAAAACGGCCATGCTTGGAAAGCTTTGGGCTTGACCGACTCGGCTCATAAAATCCATACCAATAGATTTTTATTTCTTTTTTTTAACTAATTATTTTCTTAACAAACAATTGGTTACCCCTTTCTTCATTTTTCTGCTCAAGACATCACTAAATGCAAATATATTTCATTACGTTATCTTTCGCATCAGTTTTTTATATAATATTTAGCATTTTCTCCCTTTATTATTAGAGACTTGCTACATGTTTCGTTTTTAAAATTTTATTGTGTTGAGAATCTAAACATGTTAATATTTTTTAATATCTAATTCACGTGTTTTAGACATAATTAACTGCATGTTGAGACCTGCTCAATTGAAGTTAATTTTGAAACATTTATTTTGAATGATTTAGATTTTCATAGAACCTGTGAATTTCTAATTTTTTGAACCTCAAAGGATGCAAAAATCATTATGAAGATATATATATATATATATATATAATCATGGGCCCATTTGGATATGTGCAAAACAAAACATGTGCTAACTTAAATATTGTCAGAATAAGATAGTATATAATTGTGTATTAAAAATTATAATAATCCTTTTGTTTGATAGTTTCTGAAGAATACAATCAATTTTAAATTGAGTTATTTTGCAATTGTTGTCGATCAACATAATTCCGGGATAACAAAATTTTGAAGTTCTTGATCAAAGTAGGGCTCATTTGGATCACTTATAAGACCCTTTATTTTATACAATTCATCACTTTAGATTCATTAAGGGGGCCACGTTTGATATTCAAACACTCAAATTCATTGAGGAGAACTTTCCCCCTTGGTATATCAATAAGGAAAATTACACTCTAATTAGTCTTATGCCCCGCCACAAGATTGACCATGTCTAAAATAGTGATTAATATATATAAGAAAATTTTCAAATTACATGTTTTGCTGGTCATTTCTAACTAGAGTAAAACTTTCTTCAATGATATAAAGAAAATTTAATATCACCGGTATCGACCCGGCCATTATCATCATCTCGGCATACTATCAAATCATTACCGCCCACACTACCATCATTACCACCATCACCATCTACACCATCACCAATACTAATTAATTAACATCCCCACCACCACCATTATCAGAATCACCATGAAGTCCTTAACTTCCTAACCAGAGTCTCCTGCAAGAAGCATGAGAGATGGGAGATTTTCTCAAGCTAGCCTTGCTCGGGAGAGATTTTAATGCCATAAAAAGTTTCTACATCAAGTAATTGTGGGTTAAATTATTCAAGTTTTTGAACTAAAAAAAATACTTTTTCTTATTTTTCTTACCAAAACATGCAAGTTTTCTAATTTTGCAAAGAAATATTATATTTTATTATTACCTTTTTTTTATGCACCCACTGATCCAAGTCTCTACAAGAAAATTTTGCAAAGAGATGTATATCTTTGAAGAAGAAATCATGCATGCACTTAGGCTTTTGTGTGGTCCTACTGTTTGAGCCTGGTTCTATTTAAGATCTATTAGAGTAAAGTATAGGTTTTAAACATTAGACCCATATCAGTTCCAAGTTTATATGTACTTATTTCATTTTCCTTTCTTTGGTTTTTATTTTTTTTTATTTTTATGGATGTTATTGATTGAATCTTAAATTTCATTATTTCATTATCTTTCATTATGGACTAGCAAAATATGCCCGCGCTTAGCATGGGCAACATAATTCATATAAAAAAATACCTATAAACTTTTAGAAACTTACAAAAGAATTAAGATATGATACATTCTATACAACTTATATTGAAATGAAAAAAATATATAATATATATAAATTAATATAATATATATGATATTATTATATATAAATTCATGATAAGATGACAATGATTTTATTACCGATTATCATTATTATTATTATATGTTTAAGATACGTGTCTTATTGTTTATAATAATAATTATTATTTTAAGTTATGAAGAATATCTAGAAATGTAAAATTTCAAAAACAAAAGGCTATAGTTTAACTTTTATGAACACTAGTGTGTACTTAGATATGAAGAACATAAGTACTTACTTCAGTTAAGAAAAACTTTAGGATGATGGATATATATTGGTTGGTTAAAAAGCATTTAAATATCAATGGAGATAATTTAGGGGAAGTGTGAGAAATTTTCTCTTAATAGATGAAGATTTCAAATTTAAGGATTTGAGTTTGTTAAGAAATGTGAATAGATTCCTAAAATTTCTTTTTAAATTAATATCAGATCAAAATTAAAATTGAAATTAAGCTTTGATTTCTCAATCAATTGCGAAATTGGACTCTAATTTCGAAATCGAATCCTACCTCTATAATATATATAATAATTGACTCAATTTATTATATAGAGCAAAATGTTAGCTAATCAAGAAGCAATATATGCACAAAATTGATGTAGCAAAAATGAGAGTGTTGAGGTGGATGTGTGGTAGAACTAAGAAGGAATTAAAAAAGAAATTTAAAAGAATCGATTATTGTTAATTACAAAGTATACTCGGTTTTTAGAAATTTGGACCGGATTGGTTGATCGAATTAGATTCAACCAGAAACAATTTCTCTTTTTCTTGTTTTGGTAGGTCTACTGTCCATGAGTGATACTATCAACCTGAGGAACCAAGGAAGGGATCGATTCTTGAACATGAGTGTGACACTAGGGTACCAACACCATTCAACCATCAGTGTTGGCAACTGGAAATAAATTGTTTCGTGCAGATTTGAATTTTAAAGATTCCATCAACTTAGAGATGGCAATAAGTACTTGGCTAAAGTTTGGTTGACCGCCATTTGTATAATTCATATTTAAAAATTAGAATGGACTCCTCATTGGAACTAGGTTTGACTAGCCTGCTGCCTTCACTATTCTGGTTAGATGAAAAATGGGGTATTGGTATATAAAAAAAAAAATAATAATAAAAAGAAAAAGAAAAAAAAAAAACCCATCAAAACCTATAAAGACTGGCTATTAAGGTGGTTCGAACCACAATTAAATATTTGGATTTTGATATATTAGTCCTCCTTAAAATCAGTCTTTCTAATTTCATGACCGAAATCCAGATAATATCACTAGAGTGATTTGACTTTGGTCAGCATTTTTTTTTAAACTTTTTTATTTTATATCTCATGATATCACGAGAACAGTGTATATCAAAGAAACCGATAAATCCCATGATATCATGGGACTGTCTCATAATTTCATGTCTTTTTTTGCAACATCTTAGAGAAGTATTTTTTTTTTTAATGATAGAACATGAAAAATGGTAGTCAGATGCATATTTACTTTCACAAAGCTTCACTTTTTGTGTTTTGTAAAAAATGAACTCACTTGTTGGTTGCAAAAAGTGTATGATACAAAATTTGATAATTAAATCTCATGATTCATGAGACTAATGGGGCAAAAACTTAAACAAATATTGAGTAAAGCCAAGCGACTCAGGTGACATTATCGAAATATTGGTCACAAAATTGGGAAAATCGGATTTAAGGAGGAATGACTAATATGTCAAAACCCCTTAAATATTTCAAAACTAAATTTAAAAAAAAAAATTTCTCCTCATTTTTGAGTCATGATCGAGTCAGGTCAAACTGAATTGGACCGAACAGTCCACTCTACCAATTCAGGTTCCGTTCCACTGCTTAGAACATGGGATATAACTTATTAACATTAACATGTATGTATATCATCAAGACCTCAGCCTGACCTTAACCTGTTCATTAATGGGTATCAAAATCTAAAATTGAATTTTGAACTTTAAAAAGGGCCAATTTGAGCCAACAGATAGGGGCAAGGTGCCCCCCCCCCGTCCGAATCCCCTGTTTCAACAAAATAGGGAAATACTGTTTCGCCTTATCCTGTTGAAACAGGAAAATACTGCTTCGAGCACCACCTATACAAAATGTGATATCAGCTAATTGCACAGTTATAATTGCTCCCTTAGAATGAAAAAAAAGAAGTAATTGCTCCCTTAGAATGAAAAAAAAGAAGTAAAAATGACATTTTATATAGGTGGCGCTCAAGGATAGGGCGAAACAGGAAACAGGGGATTCGGACTCCATCCCATCCCATCCCTTAGCCACTGCTATATTAAGGATTTGTTTGTGCAGGAGACAATCACACTCACCTTTGGTTTTATTTCAATAAGAGAGAGGAATTCTGCATCCCTACCTTTCTCATGATAAATTGAAATCTTCTTTATGGAGTAAATCAATATACTTTTTCCTTTTTCATGAGAAAAATGTGTCTGCATCAAACAATAAAATAATGTACTGCATGAAAAATCAAAATAATTTTCCTATCCATCACATAATCTTGTATCACACAAACGCACACTAAAACTTGGGGACCGGTTTGTAGTTGAACATTCTTGAGATGTACCAATTCTATAATTCCATTGGAACAGTGCATTGGAATATGTGGGTGCAAGCATCTCTAAGTCATGACATATATTCTAAAGACACCCATTAAAGTGCCCCCCTAAAATTATGCCCCATTTCCCTCATCATATATTCTGAAGACATACTCTAGAATGCCCACCTCAAAATCATTCCTCTTTGCCTTTCCATACCAGGGGCTCTCACATGCGACAAACTTAATGGCTTCACATATTCTCACTTACCCTCCATGAATTAGCAATTTGACATTGATTTGTCCGTCATCCACTTTCAAGTTTTAAAACAATTATTTATGTAAATCTGCTAAATTTTGAGGCCATGAAAGTAAAGGCTTAGGATCATTTAATTGGACTGGATTCACCCCTAATCCACATCTAAATCTATCAATATTTTTACTCTTCTTGATTGTCAAACGCCAAGTTTGGGCTGCATGATGGGCAACTGAACATTCTCCATTTGGTCCCTATTCAGACATGGTATGATTTTCTCTCTCTCTCTCTCTCTTCTAAAAACAAGACCTAGAAACTTGTCCTGGGATGAGATAAATATACATATGTAGTTTATCCACCATCAAATTAAAAGCTACTTCCGCTCATTTAAGGCTGGAACCTTTCTTTCATACTCATCTTCTTCTCAGCAATCAATGCAACGTAAATCAGAGGCAATTGCAAGCTACTGCCTACCACACACCCATGGCATGGGTCCCACGTTAGCATGGAGTTTTGTCTCATGGTGATAGAACCTTTCCAATCTTTATCTAATACATGTACACGAATTTTCATGACTGGTCGAAGCCTTCGAGGCCCACCTGTTCTCTTACAATATATGATCAATGTCATCCTCATTCATTAATTCCCTCTGAACTAGTAGTCTTATCCAAACTTGAAATTCATCTAATTTAAGGCAGCTCAATTTATCATGCAAGATTATGCAGCTATGGTATTTGCAGGTGGGATCTTCCTCCACCAAAATAATAATAATAATAATAAAGAAACTTAAAAATCTCTTTGTATGCTGACCATTTGATAGATTGAGTCCCACTATGGATAAGCTTTTATAAGATGGTGGCCCCATCAATGAGAGACATGCAAATGATTATGATGAAGAAAGATGAAAAGAGGAAGACTAGATAACAGTACTCGGGCATGTTTATTTGTATTAAATTACTTTGGAATTCACGGCCAAAGGAGCTCCACATAAGAATTGTTGGATATGAGGTAGGGAGTGAAGAATTTAAGGTAACAGATGGGACCTTGACTTTCCTGAGGTTTGAATTAGTAGGGTGATGATTGATAATTGGGTATTTATTTTCTATCTTGTCCAGTTCCAATTTTCATTAAAGGGGAGGTTATTTGATAATCATTTTTTTTTTTTTTTTGTATATTCATCTTTGGTCTTCATTTTCAACCACTAAGAAATAAATGATTACTAAAGAAAGGAGTTTTGACATATTAGTTCTCCTTAAATCCGGTTTTTCCAACTTCATGAACAAAATTGATATAATGTCACCAAAGTCGCTTAACTCTAGTAAATATATATTTTGTAACTTTCTTGTCCTAGATCCTATGATATCATGGGAATAGTGTATGTCACATAAATTGATAATCATTGGACCATCTCATGATCTCATAGCCTTTATGTAACCTCTTATGATTCTTTTTTCTCCAAATGATTGAACCTGAGAAATGATATTCAATTTTGTATTTATTTTTTACCAAATATTGTTTTTAATGTTCTATAAAAGACGAATTCTCATACTGGTTGCAAAAAGTGCATGATGTAGAAACTGATAAATCTCATGATTTCATGGGATATGTCGGAAAAAAGTGAAAAAAAAGAAAAGTTGACCGACTTGAGTTAAGCGGCTCTGATGACATTATCTGAATTTCGGTCATGAAATTGAAAAAAAATGGACTTAAAGGAGGAATAATATATCAAAACTCCTTAAGAATTTGGGGGGTGAATGATACAAGGTGATGTGTGGATGATATGGGATATATAGAGATGTAGACAAGATCTCACGTTTTCTAGGATCTGAATTACTGTTGTGATGGCTGGGCATTCATTTTCCATCTTCCTTTGATTTAATCTTTATTAAAGGGTAAGTTATTTGATAGTTATTTTTCAGTATTCTCTTATGATTTTTGATTTTTTGTACTTACTGTAAAGAGTCTTATAATTTATATGTCTTCAATTACACAAAACAAACAGGCTACTCATTAGCACCAACACAAAGATAAATAAGATTAGAAAATAGCGACCCACATAGTAAACATGTATTAAACAAGATTTTACATAATACCAACAACCAACAACACAACCAAACTTGTATGCATGCACATATCATATCTACGCATCATCACTACTTTGTTTCTGGTTCCACTGCTTCCATTCCTTTCTATCATTCTAGCTGTGAAGGCCATAGGAATGCACCCATGGCAAACTTCCTCTTCTCCGCGGCGTTCCCCATCACAGGCAGCCCATATTCTTTGAGCAGACAGTCGATCCTCCATTCAGGCATGGTCTCGTATTCGCCTTTAGTGTATCTGGGGTAGTGCAGGGGCATTTGGAACTCCCAGCAGCTCTTCTTCGCATGCTGTTCATTGGTCTTTTGGCCCAAATTTAGTCCTGTTTGGGCAACACCTAATCCCAAACTGCCCATCTTGGCTTCTTCTTTCTTATATACTTCTCTCAGGGCCTGAGAGTTTAGAAGCTAGATAGAATTTTCTCTGCACTGAAAATCTATCAAGCCAAGGTGGCCTTTTATAGAGAGCTTTTAGAAGATAGGACAAATGCTTTGATTTTGCAGGTGGGGAAGTAAATCCTAAAGCTTATCACAATTATAGTGACCTTTTGTGATTCTAGTCATAATAGTGACATTTCTACCATACATGTAATAAGTAGGATTACTGCTTTTGAGAAAGAAGGAAAACCAAATGAGTTGGGAAAATTTTAAAATAACGGATTTTGTGTAAGAAAAGTTTATCCTAGGGGTAAGAAAGAGAACATAAGTACTGTTTGTCTCCTCCAAGTTAGATTTGTCGGAAACAATGCTGTTGCAACTAGACTTTGCTTTTTCCTTTTTTTCCAGTAAAAAGATATATAGTAAAAATAGTATAGACGAACTAGTCTTATATCATATAATATATGCTATATATCCAAACTTGTAATAAAAAAAAAAAGGAAAGTTTATTCGATTGCTTCAGATTTTAATCCTTTCAAAAGTCACCTTTGGAGTGCTTTTAAAAAAAGAGATACTAGAACTTAAAACTGATTTAAGCTGGTATTCACATAAACTTTCCGAAACAATATAATAAATCGACATTTATTTGAATAAATTTTAACACAAATAGACCCAAAACTAGACTTGGTAAATGGCACCTAAATGGGTTGTGTTTGGGTTCAGCTGATCATTGGTAATATACCTTTTAACAAAATGCTAATCTATTATGATATTTTCAACTCTTTAAATAAATAGACCTCTGTAATCCACATTGCTCAACTCGCCAAGCCCAACCATTGGATTATTAGCTCACCTAGTGTCATACACATAGAAACATATTCACCATTCGCATATATGCTCATCTAATTATTGAAAATTGCACAGATATCATTTATTATAGAATTGTTTCATAATTGTCGTCATTGTGGTCATGCTTTCAGACTAGTAGATCATTAGAGGGGGATGAATCCTTATTGTTTAAAGGAACTGCTCTCTTTTTATTTGGAGGTAGGACTAGCACATGGTGATAGAAGTATCATATATATATATAGGGGCCAGCTCTCCTAAGCTCAAGCTTAGGATAAGGTAAGCTCAAGTGTATGGTGGGGCTCACCGGAGGACCCACATGGGGATGGGGGTGGAGGGGATTTTAAGGACTCCCTAGGATCTTCCTCTCTGCAAAAAATCAGCGCTAACCGTGATTTCTATCATCTTCATATGGGCCCAAAAGTTTAATGGTCAATAGTCCATTCAAATCGATACATAGTCAATCCAACGGTCTAGTAAATTCGGATCTAACTGAAAATTGGTGGACATGTGCAATTTAGAGGGTTCATGTATTTGGTCCATTTAGATGGACCAAAGGTGGGACCCACAAGCATAAGCTTACAAGATTTTATTCTAAACTTGTGTCAATGGTACCGTACTCATGGGACAATCAGAGATTGATCCTTATACTGCTTTGTGAGATGAAACATTCTTACCGCTGGGATGTCTCATATTTCTCAAATTGTTCTTGTAAGTTTTTGTTGAAGAGGATCCACTAACTATATAAAAATATCTGTAGAGTAAACAAATGCATTACAATCATACATATGAGAGAGAGAGCGAGACAGAGAAAGAGAGAGACGTATCTTAGAAATTAGTTGGGAACATTAATAAGAGATGTGAAGGAGAAGAAGAGAGTCTTTGTAGCTTCTATTATTGAGGAGACTCTTCATTTCCTGACCCTGTAAGGCAGCAACAATTACATGAAAGTCTAGATCTCAAGATCACACGCTTACATTGCCTTGCATACAAATAAGGGTCTATTTGGCAAATCTTATCTATATGAAATAGATATGTGGATAATAGATCTATGTAAAATAGATCGGTGTAAAATAGACATTTTATATTTAGGCCATTTGGTAAGACCATAATCCAATTTGAAATAGAAGTTTTAGAATCCTATGGTTCTATATTTTTTCATGAATTTCTCAAGATCTATAAGGAATTAAGGACTGAAATTTGGCCCCATTAATGCTCTTGAGATTAGGAAGAGTATCCACTGTTTAGATCTTGAGATTTGGGCCCACAAAGTTCAACAATTCAAATCATATGGTCCACAAATTTTCACATATATCTCAAGATTGACAAACAATCAACGGTTCAGATCTCGTACCATAGCTGGGCCTAAGATAATAAAGAGGGCCAACTGTTTTGATTAAAGTTGAGAACCCAACAATTAAAAAGAAAAGAAGATGGTCAAATTGTGATGAAACCCAGTTAGTTAAAAGGCATTGGCATCAACGGTCCCACCGGTTTTCATGATTTTCTCTAGATTTGTAAGGGATCAAAGGTTGGAATTTGACCCAACAGTCATTCTCGGGCTTCTAAAGAAGATCAACGGTTTTGATCTTGATAGAGGGTCCCACAGAAGGCCAGAAATGTAGATCCAATGGTTTACGGTTTTTTGAGAATATCTCGAGATTTGTGCAACATCAACGGCTCAGACTTGATGTCATAGCCATTCTTAAGGGTTTTAAGACATCCAACAGTTTGGATTATCACCTAGAAGTTTATAATTTAAAAAAAAAAAAAAAAAAAAAAAAGCAAGCTGCTTGGGCACTGTAGCACCGCATCTGTCCACTTTTGACAAATACATCTGTCTGAAAAAGCTTCATTTTTGTGTCTTCCTACTACATACATAAAAGGCCTTCTTGTCTGTTTGAAACAGACTATTGCTTCCACCATCCAAACAGTCTTAATGTCTGAATATTTCTTTCAAAACTCATTATGAGAAATAGAGGAGAGGGTATGGACATGCCTAACAGGCCCTAAATTGAATTGAAACAGCTTAGAAGGAATTCTACTTTCAGAGCAATTACTCAATTATGAATTGCATTAACTTTAGGCAAAAAATTAAAAAAATTAAAAAAAAAAAACATAAACTCACTAGAGTTTTGTGAGGCTTCACTCTAGAATGTATCTACTAAAAATCGCAAGTGACCAAACAAAATACCCCTCTCATACAGTCCAAGTTTCAATTTAGTAGGAGATATTCTCATAATCAAATTGATTATATATAAAACTCTTAAGACTGACCACCTACTATTCTATTTATTTTTTCATATGTAATCAAATTTATGATGAGTAGACTCTTATTGAAGTGAAATTTTCTGGATCTAAGAGACTACAGAATTTATTTTGAGAGATTTAGATTAGAATCACCGCTCATCCAATCGTCCACATGATTGAGCCATTATTATATAGTAATGTGGAACATTTTGGATCTAATTTTGACCAGAAGTTATTTTCGGTTTCTACAATTGCTATCATACTCTCCCTCCACTTTTCACTAATATACTTTCCCGACTTCCGTCACTTATGGGCTCTCATCTTCTCCCTTTCTAACCTACATAGAATCCTACATCTTCATTAGGGGTGCATAAAAAATCGTCGATCTGTAAAACCGATTCAATCTGATCTGTTGATTTTTAATCAATCCGAAGGTAAATGGATTGGTGACAGGTTGAAAATCTTGTAATTTGTTAGTAACGGATCGATGACGGATTTCACCCTCAATCCACAAATTCAAACGGATCCGTTGACATTAAATATAAATAAAAAAATTTAAGGGGACTAAATATAAGTTAAGATGTCTAAATATAAATAAGAAAAAAAATTTAAGGGGTCAAATATGAATTTTTTTACAACATGTTTGATATCTTTCTTTTAACATTAGATTGAACGGATTGGTGATGGATTCCAAATCCATAAATCCGTAGGTGACGGATTTGGCCCAATTCGTACATATCCGATCTGTGTACACCACTAATCTTCATGCATACGCATAATTAGCACGAGTTTTTGTGCTAATATAACTTATGTAGATACAGTGTAAGTACAGAGATGTCCCTTCATTTTAGATTTCTCTTTTAAGGGATAATCAATCAACCATAACAATTAGTGGATTCAATTATTGAGAGAGAGGTCTACTGTCCTGTACAGCTAAAACCCTCATAAGATGTCTCAATCTCATGGTAAAACTTCTTCATTACTCAATTGACAAATGATACCTTTCTCGGCCTCTCTAAGCATTAATCAATTGTCGAATGATGCCTTGAGATATATACAAGCACATCATTGAAAGGAGTCAAGGACAGTGTGGCATTGAACAACCAAGGCCCTAGATTTGGACCCGGATCCAACTCAAAAAATAATCCCAAGTACCTTTTTTTTTAACCCATTAATTAATTTTTTTTGTATGGATTTGGTTCAACTGAATTAGATCCGATAAAACTTGTTTCCAGGCCTGGGTCAATGCAGATCCAAATCTGAAACCCCATGCACCAACATTGCGGAAAGAATCAGGATACTTATTTTAGATTGGTTCAATTATTGGTCTTGGTTTGAGTTATAAAATTAGACCAGTGCAAATAAATTTATATATCTCAATGAATGAATAAACTAAATTCAATGAGTTATCCCTTTCTCACTAGGGATAACTCATTGGCATATAGATTACCAACAATGGTTAAGAGGAGGGGTTACTTATTTGGTTGGCAACACCGCATGTCATTCGGATGCCTACGAATCGATCCTTGGGTATGCCACTATCCCATGTGCATGGATTAATCCTTCCAACAGCATGGGGTTCCTCTTCCCACTTGTGTGGGCTATATCCTTCCCATGGTTTGGGCTCTCTTAAGTCCCAGGCACCTAAGAAGGGGTAAAAAAGAAAAGGAAAATAGTTAACATGAACCAAAGTTAGTAAAAAAAAAAAAAATCCATAATAAATATAGTATCTTTCTACTAGGAAGTGTGTCCTGGACCACTATGATAAATCAACTTCATCACACTCACTAATAGTCATTCTAGCTTGAAAATTGTGTGATTGAATTTCGTAGTCAATGATTGGGATGATTTTTGCCCAAAATCATATGTATAATGAGATCTTTTCATCACATTATCCTCCCATTGATCGACGTACATCCAAGTGAATCCCACTGCAAGAGGTTTAGATTTTACCTCTCACACAAGCCGCAAGTAGAATTTGACTTGTGACTATTTATGAGTAGCCCATTGGAAAACCTATCTTTAGAACATGTTGCAAAAAAAAAGAAGAGAGAATGGAGATAGAGAAAGGCAAGAGATTGGGATGGATTTTGGAGGAGTAAGAGGGAGGGAATTAGGATTTGGATGTTTATTCACAATATAGTATTTTATAGATTTAAAAGTATATATAAATACTTAAGCCCAACAGATAAGCCCAAGCCCAGCTTGAATCACAGTATTTGGTCTTCCAAACCCAGGCTGAAATAGAAATCCCTAGCCTAATTTGGGTGAAGGTCAGGCCATGAGCGTTAGAGAATAGGAAGGGGTATTTACATCATTGTTTACTGGGATGGGTTGAGGCCATTGGTTTTAGTACTTGAGCTGGGCCTGGATTTAAAATTTAGGGTTGTTTAATACTTGGTCCGGGATATGATTAAGTGATAAAAAAAACCCTGAAGACTAGCCTAGCCCCACCTGAGTAAGTGTGCCTTGCCTTTTGTATAGTGGATGATTTCTCCAAACAAGTGATAGAAAGGTTCGCCCAACCTGGCCCAATTGACTAGATGGGTGGGTAGAGCCTGACAGTTTTTGGTGGGCCGGGATCGGGCTAGGCACTTAGGGCCCCTGTGTTGAGAGTGGGACAGAAATGAGCCTGGGTTTCTAAAGTCATGGCGCCCATTGTGGATGTGCCTCAGCTCGGTCCGATTTGTTTTGAATCGAATCGCCCTCTCTCAACTTTGAGGTTTCAACTCATTTTTGTCACTATGGGGTATGTAACTCTACCATGGGGCCCGACTATTGAAATCATAACTAGGCAAGCAATTTATTTTGAGTGGTTTGGATTTTAATAAATAAGCCTCGTTTTGATGTTCCATATCTCTCCCGAGAGAATGAGCGAGACAATCAAAGGACTTGGCCTCCTAACTTTGCATTAGCCACCATTTACACCTTTAAGTTAGCATTTTTGTGACACGGCGAATGACTTTAAATGCTTCTCTCTTAACCATCCAAGATTACCACCAGCATTGTGGCCCACCAAATGATCATATATAACTAATCATCGATTCTCATTAATCAATAGTGGATAGATTGATTTATATGCGATCAATCTAGCATGGGTCTTACTTTAATTAGTATGAAACACTACTTTATTTGCTAAAACAAGAAGAAACTGATTATTTTTAATTTACCGGCTTGGATTTATTATAATGACTATATTAATTACGACTTTTAACTATCCTTACGAGGTTCTGAGAAATCATGTCTTTAAAAATGCTAAGGTATTTTCAAACTTAAGATTTTAATAGAATCTCAATAAATTATATGTCAAAGTCTTTTGATTTTGAATGATTAATAATAAATTAAAAGATATAAACTACTATCGATTGATATCAGTTGCCTCCTTCGAGAAGATCTTAGCTCTAGTGCCACAATAAAAGATACAAGCTTTCTGTACTGAAATCTTTAATAGCCAAGGTAGAGCCTTATATATACATATATGGGAGTCCTCCATCGAACTTAATTATGAGGCTCATGAGCTCAACGTGTAAAACACCCTGTAGGGCCTACCTTATAATCCATCTAAAGTATACCATAAAATAAGGACCTCTTAATAGTCATAGATCCCAAGCATAAGCACCCATGCAAATGAACTAGACCATTGTATCGATTGTGAATTCATTTTGGATGATGGAAACTTTAGGGTTGTTGATCAGGTGGTTAGGATCATCATCCGAGCCTCCGTCATCATATACGGGTTGACTCATCCTCCCTTGTCCGCATCTAGGGTAGAACTAGGGTCGGGCCATGGTCCATTATTCATTTTGGGAACCCCTCAATGGATGGGGGCCATCATTTGTAGATTAATCATTAATAATAAATAGGGTTTTGACCATACGGGATATAAAAGACCATGAATTCTTTCAAATGATGTTGACCAAAACTATATCCCAAAATGGGTACTATACATTGGACTACAAATTCTTTTTTCAATTTTACTCATTTTGTGCAAAATCGCACAATCTATCGCCTCTAGTTTGTGCAATATCGCATATATTGTGCAATATCGCACAATATGGGTAGAATTGAAAAAAGAATTTAGAGCCCTATGTACAGCAACTACATTTGGGATATAGATTTAGTATCACCATTTTGAGGAATTTATGCTCTTTTATATCTTGTATAGTCAAAATCCCTAATATAATTCTTGGTTTCTAAATAAAAGGGAACAAAATAGTAGCTGGTTTTGGGGAAAACAAGTTGGACTAAAAGAAGAAAGGAAAGGAAAAAAAGGAAGGAAGGAAGGAAGAAATAAAAAAGGAAAAGAAAAAGGAGGAAGGGATCGAGTGATTGACTAGAGTTGTTGCCACCACCCACATACCCTGATTTGATGTCATGGTGGTTGAGTGATTTATAAATGACTCTAGAGTGATTGAGTGATTTATAAATGATTTGATATCGTGGTGGTTTGATTCAAGAGAGGCAGTTGGAGATGTTATAAAATTGTTTCATGTTTGGATGTGAAGAAGGGCTGAAGAAAGGAACCCACCATCTACATAGTTCTTTTATAGTTGTAAATGTACTAAGTCTCCATATATTATTATTTCTTTTCAATCACTAGGATCATATTTGACATCTAACCCGCTCAAAAATACTTTCTATTCATGTTTTACTATTGCAAAATTATTTAATCCAATCAGATTTATATCCACCATAGATATTGGTGCAAAATCTAGGGGTGCACAAAAAATCCGTCGATTCGTAAATCCGATCCGATCCTATCCCAATCCGCGGATTTTGATCCGATGCAAAGGCAAACGGATCGATGGCGGATTAGAAATTTTGTAATCCGTTAGCAACGGATCGGTGGCGGATTTCAACCTTAATCTGTGGATTCAAACCGATCCGATCCGTTATCTTTAAATATAAATTAAAAAAATAAAAAATATATAAGGGTCAAAATATAAAATAAGAAAAAAATTTAAGGGGTCAAAATTTATAGATTTTAGTATTAGTATTTATGTTGTCATCTGCTGCAAATTTACTGCAATCAGATGAAATTCTTTTTCTGATATGTTGATATGCAGTATACAAGAATTCACGGGTTTTTTTTTCCATGTTATGTACAGGGACAGATTGAACGAATTAATCCGATTCGATCCTCCAGGGATCGGATCGAATTTTAATAGCCATGGATTGGTGACGGAATCCGTTAATCCGTAGGTAACGGATTTGGCCAAATCCGCACCAATCCGAACCGTGTACACCCCTAGTAAATTCTTTTCAAGTGATAAAAACCACTGGACTGGTGCTTTTGTATAGTTATGGGTCTTTTTCATTTATTACCTTTTAGCGCTTGTGTAAAAGTCTCTAAATATACAAGCTGCAAGTGTAAAAAGAAAGGGAGAAGACCAAGAACCCACTACAGGAATTCAGTCTAGATTCTTTGTCGCAACTATTAGATAGGAACCATGTAACACCTTTCTGGAATTCCATTGTGGGGCTACATAGAGATAACCCGGACCATTTAAGATGAATCCCATTGTAAAAGCTATAATATAAGAGAAGAATTGGGGTTCGGACATTCACTATGGGTTGAAACCCATGCTATGCTTCTACGACCACCTCATAGATTCAATTTAGTGGGCCCTAATTGAAATAAAATAGCTCTCTCTCTCTTTCTCTCTCTCTCTCTCAAAATAAAAATAATTTAGCAATTTGATGGCAGCCCAATTCCAATTGGAGTGATATTTGGCAAAGGTGATTTCGAGCGGTATAGATGTTAGCGTTGAATGATGAAAATAATAAGAATGGAGAATATGTACACGATGCCTTTGGAAAAAACTTTGTTAATGAATTACCTAAGTTAGTTCAAGAAATTTTTTTATAAAGGTAATTCAAAGAAAGAAAAGATGAGTTTTGTAAAGTGAACTGCCTCAAGAGAAGGGAGTAGTCAGTTCTAAATTTCAGCATAAAGTGTGATGATTTTCATGTGCAGACTTCTTGCTTGTGGGAGTACATGGCATGGCGACCGAGTCGGTCTGGTCTGGAGACAAATTTAGTGGTTAGTTAGTTGTAAGTGTTTTGATTTTGAACTAGTTTAGAAAATCGTAACTGCCAGCTGCCTTCCTGATGCCGCCTTTGATATTTGTTTTAATGCATGAGAGTTTTAAGCTTGGTGGTTTTCTTTCTTTCAAGTAGGGGTGTAAAGAAAAACCGAAAAACCGTCTAACCGAACCGAACCGCGGTTAATAACCGTGTTTCGCGGTTCGGTTACGGTTACGGTTTTTTAAATCGAAAAACCGCGCTTCACGGTTCGGTTACGGTTTTTATCTTGACTCACGGTTATTAACCGCGGTTAACCGTTAACCACGGTTCGGTTAACCGTATTCCCAAAACACACGGTTAACCGAACCGTTTCACTAATAAGAAAAAAACTTAAGGGCCTAAATGTGATTTTTTTTTTAGAGTAACATATTATGCCATTCTCTAACTATTTTTTTTTTTTCACAATAAGTTTGATTAATAAACAACAAAATTTTCATAAAAACTTTTAAGTGACAATTAACCGTAACCGAACGGTTAACCGCGGTTCGGTTTTTAACGGTTTTTTACAGTTCGGTTACGGTTACGGTTTTTAAAAACCAAAAACCGTGAAACACGGTTCGGTTAACCGTTTTCCCAAAAACCGCGGTTAACCGAACCGTTACACCCCTACTTTCAAGCATAACCTTCTTTTAAAGGTGAAAAAGTATTGAGTTACATTTTACCCCATAAGAAATGTATTAGAGTTAGATTTCCAAGGTGGCAATTCTAAAGCCACCGGGTAATTTAGGGCGAGTTTGTGTACACGCCGCGGAAAATTAATCCAGTGAGAAATTTATTCTTCTGCTAAAAAAGAAGTTTTCCTACCTCCCCAAATGAATTTGTTTTCCCAAGAATTGTGGGAAGCTTAACTTATTTTTACGCTTTTCCACAAGAAAAAAACGGGCCATAGTTTACATGGGTTTTACTGTAGTGTGAAATTTAACTTTTGTAAATGCAAATGTGCCCTTAGAGTTTAGATTGATCCTTTCTATTTGCGAATTTGGTTTGAATTTGCATTTTTTTATCTAAGAATAAATGGGTTAGGTAGGCCGTAGGGGTTGAGCACATTTTTTATATTCAATTCAACCGTTAGATCATAATTTATTAATTAAGGGTTTAGGTTGACCCACTTAACTTTCTATTTGTGATGTGCACCATGCATCATGAGGAGCCATTCTGTGTAATGTGGGCATGGCCCCGCCTCTAGAATGCTCCTGAAGCACGATGTGTCTGCAGGAGAATAAGATACTATAATAAAAAAAGAAGTATATTATATTGTAAAGATATAAATATATATTTGTAAAGTATATTAATATACATATATACATTAAGAAAAAGAAAGAGTCCCACCACATACAAAAATAATATGATGGCTACTCAGTCCTCAATGAGAGAAGGAAAATGTGACCATGACAAATGAAGAGAGAAAGTGAAGCAACTTAAATAATTAATATCAAAACAAAGGTAAATAAGATCAAAATGCATAAACCCATATAAAAAAAATATACGTCACAAGCAAAACTAAGACATGCTTATGGAAAAAAAAAAAAAACTCAGACCTGCTACCAAACAAACAACTTACTTAAGAATATTTTATTTGCTCTTCTATCTTAGGAGGATTGTGGATATGAATAAAATACAATGAAAATGACATAAATAGAATAAAATAATCAAGCAATGACTAAGTTCACGCTAGTTTTGGCACTATTTTCTCCTTACACTTGCACAAGCTACAGAGAATGGTGAATTATAGCATCATGGGTTTTAAATTGCACCAATAGGATTTAGAAAGTAAAGGGTTATTCATTTTTATCCGTATTAACTTGTCAGTTTTGGTCTGATTTAAACTTTAGGCCCGGTTAAAGCTTTAGAGGACTCTTGTTCATAAATTTAGATTTTGGTGCAAGTTCTGTTGGTCAACCCAACCCTCAGTAACCCGCAATGGTTATGCGTGTTACTGTGGGTCTGGCCCGGTTGACCCATAGCATGTGCGGGTTAGGAGTTTCTAACCCGCTTAATAAACGGGTTGGATTCGGATTAGGACCATTTAACCTGTTTAATAAACGGGTCTGCCCCTCTTTGCCCAACAAGAGCCACCCCTACTGAAAATTCAGGGGATGGACCTTCTTTGAGGTCCAATTGATTACAAGTCCAAATCTGGTCATTTCCAAATACTCTTATATCCAAGTTTATAGTGTACATGAGTATATAATAAGATAGTAGTGTCTTATAAAGTATGTTTAATATACCTAATATATCTATTCAAATAACATTATTATATACAACAAATCTAATTGGGTGTAACTCTGCTTCTACCATTGCCCAACCTGTCCACATGTTCACATCCCTATTACAATGGCTTATAATCAAGATAATCAAACCAAAATGACAACACTAAAAAGTAAATTCCCCTTAGCAATTGGGACCCATCTCAGAAATAGTGAAATGAACTCAAAGGGATTGTGCACTCTTATTTTTCCTACTCCCTTCAAACTTTGCAATTATCTCAATCATAAATTAGGGAACTGAATGTTCCCACTTATACCCCTTTGTATGTGTGAGGTCACTAATTGATATAAACCAAAATTGACACTTATTTTACCTATATAATAAAAAAAAAAGGGGAACTTAGTCAAGACATTATGATCCCATGGATCTAGTTGAACCCAAATAAAGAATGTAAGTAGGAAACTTCTCTCAGCCCAAGTTGGTACAAAATATTGATGCATTCAAATTAAATGTCTTTATTCAGGAGGAATTAATTAATACCAAGACAAAGGTAAAAATCACATCAAAACACTTAAGCACATCACCCCAAATTAAAGAAAACGTTACAAACAAAAAAGAACACATGCTATCAAAAGCCAACCAAAACCAAACAACCAAAACTTGTATGTATCTATGCATCATCACTGGTGTTCTTGGTGCCATTGCTCACATTCAATTTCTATCATTACTGCTGTGAAGGCCAGAGGAATGAGCCCATGGCAAACTTCCTCTTCTCCACAACACTCCCACTTGCAGGCAGCCCATATTCTTTGAGCAGGCAATCGAGCTTCCATTCGGGCATGCGCTCGTAGTCGGCTTTAGTGTATCTGGGGTAGTGCAGGGGCATCTGAAACTCCCAGCAACTTTTCTTTGCTTGCTGTGCATCAGTCATTCTCCCAAAATTCACCTTTGTTTGGACAATATCTGATGCCAAACTACCCATCTTTGTCTATGTAGGAAACTTCTCTCAAAGGTCTCAAGACTGTAAAAATATGTATGTTCTCTGCACTGAAATCTGTAGAGGAAAGGTGGCCCTTTATAGAAATTAGAAAGCCTAGAACTGAAATCGCCAAACAGGCAAGGTGGGCTTTTAAAGAGGAGAGAAACTTGAGAGAGAATCAATCGAGAATGAGCTGGAACCATCCATGTAATGTAAGGAAAGCATTTAACCATATGGAAACAATCAGTTTCCAGAGGGGCCGACTACAGCGCATGCCATTTATATTGTTGCAATTCAAAATGGGTTTCAAACGTTCAAAGGTATTTAAGGCTTTGTGTAAAATTATTTCTTCCATGCCACACATGAAGAATTCAATTCATAGTAGCACAAAAATAAAAAATAAAAATGAGACCCATTACTATATAATGTATTATTTATAAAATAAACTAATGGGGCCTATTTATCTCTCAAACTAGCTCCCCAAATGGTTATAACCTATATTTTATGCTTAATTCTGGGCTCGACCTATGTTTCGTCGTTAGTAGAATGCTTAATTCAATTATTATTATGTTAATTAAAAGTGATTCATAAAAAAACTACAAGACACAAAAAAAAAAAAAAAAAAAAAAATGTATAGTAAAAGATAGAATTGTTAGAAATTAATAGGTAAAATCACATTCTCTCGTTTTTATTAGATTTCACAATTGGGCAGCCCAACTCCACTTGGAGAAATATTTGGCAATGGTGATTTTTAGCGGTTCAGATTTTAGTGTTGGATGATGAAGCTAATAAGATTGGAGAACATGTAAAGAATACTTTTGAAAAGAGTTTTGTTGAGCAAAAGAAGGGAGTAGTCGTTCTAAATTTCAGCATATAAAGTGTGAAGTTGCTTGTGGGAGCACATGGCGACCAAGTCGGACCAGTCCAGAGAGTAGTAGTGTTTTGATTTTGAACCAGTTTAGAAAGACAGAATTTTCGGAGGAAATTTAGTTTAGGGAATCTTAACTGCCAGCTGCCTTCATGGTGCCTCTCATATTTGTTGTGTCTTAGTTTTCAAGTATGAACTTCTACACCCCCAAATTTAGGGCATGTTTGTGCCCATGCAGTGGAAAGCTAATTCCGTGGAAAGTTTCTTCTTCTACACAAAAAGAAAGTTTCCAACCTCCCCTATAGGAATTTGTTGTCCGAGGAACTTAACTTACTTTTACACCTTTTTAAGAGAAAAAAGTTGCCACACCAAACATGGATTATTCTATAGCACGAAATTTAATTTTTGCAATTCTCACTTTTTCGGTAGAAAGTCTAATAAACAAACGTGCCCTTAGAGTTTATATTAGTCCTTTCTATTTATAAATTTGGCTTAGATTTTCATTTTTTAATCCAGAAATAATTGGGTTAGTTAGGGGTTGAGCCTGTACTTGATCTTCAACCCAACCATTAGACCATGGGGTCGACCTTCCTAACTTTCAACTCAAATTAGGGGTGTAAATCGGGCCGTGCCAGCACGAAAACAACAGTCCCCGTGCCGTTCCCTTTATAATTCCAAAAGAACCGATCTTTATAATTAGACCTGAGAAAACTGGGACTAAAAGTTACTTATAATCCAACAATGCAGATGTGAATTGAAACCCATCAGTGACCCTGCTTTGGCAATGATGACCTTTAGAGGGGTATCCTACCTAAAAAAATTCAGGGGATGGTTCCTTCTTTTAGGCCCAATTGAATCTAAAAAAAGATCTAATTATAATTAATTTAATGTACAAAAGCATATTTAAATAATATTATTATACACAATTAATTTAATTGGGTGCGGCTCTGCTTCTACCATTACCTAACCTGTTCACATCCCCTGCTACGGCGACTTCTAGTCAAGATAATTAAGCCAAATGGGTGAGACTATAAAGTGAATTACATTTTAAAAATTGGGTCCTCTCAAATGTAGTGAAGACAACTCAAAATGGGTTGAGCTCCCATATTAATTTTCTACACCTATCAATCTTTGCAACTATACCTATCCTTTCATCTGGACTCAATATCAAAAAGAAAAAAAAAAAAAAAAAAAAAGAAGTTTAGAGATTATGATGGGGCTGATCATTTGCTCAACTCTCATTGGATCTAGATTTTTCCCATTAAATCTAATTGACCCACATAGAAGATTGTAGAACAAAACCCTTGTCAGCCTAAGTTGGTGCAAGTCAGTCCCAAATACCGATCGACTTAGATCAATCCCTCTTTAGGCCTTTGCTAATGAGGATGGTAGCTAATTTTTTGAATGGAGAATATGTTGCATGTTTTAGGGGCCCATTGACTTCACCAAATACAAGAAGGTTGGGAAACTCAGTGCTCAAACTTGACTCCCACAATCTAAAATTTCGACTACTCATCTTCTTGGGTGAGTCATGCATTCTATTTAAATTTTAAATAACTATAAAAATATAATTTTACATTGAAATGTCTTTATTCATGACTGCTAGTTCCCAAATGACTTTATTTATGCTTTGAGAATTTCCCTGTATGATGACCATTTAATAAGGCAACTCTCACGTCATAAAAAAGTATCTATTTGGCCCCATAATGAGAGATGGGTCAAGCCATATGATGATAAAATATGAAGAGAGAAAGTGAAGCAATTTTAGTAATAAAAAACAAATCCGCAATACAAAGGCCAAAAAAAAAAAAAGGAAAAAAACCATAACATTCAAGATAAAAAAAAAAAAGAAGAAGATTAAAACACATCTACCCCTGATAAAAAAAAAAAAAATTGATGCATTACAGACAAAACTGAGACATGCTCCCAAAAGCCAACCATACAGCTACTAAACTGTATGTATATATCATATCTCTGCATCATCACTAGTGTGTTTGTGGTGCTATTGCTCACATTCAAAACTTCTATCATTTCAGCTGTGAAGGCCAGAGGAATGCACCCATGGCAAACTTCCTCTTCTCCGCGGCATCCCCCATGACGGGCAATCCATACTCTTTGAGCAGGCAGTCGATCCTCCATTCAGGCATGCTCTCGTAGTCGGCTTTAGTATATCTGGGGTAGTGCAGGGGCATCTGGAACTCCCAGCAGTTCTTCTTGGCTCTCTTTTCGTCAGTCTTTCTTCCAAAAACCGCCATTGATTGGGCAACATCTGATCCCAGACTGCCCATCCTTGTCTATGTTCTCTGTACTGAAATCTCTAGTGGGAAGGTGGCCCTTTACAGAAACTAGAAAATAAAGAGAGATCAGAGAGAGAGAGGAGAAGAACTGAGATCTTTCAACCGGCAAGGTGGCCTTTTATAGATAGAGAGGTGGGAGAGAGAATCGAGAATGAGCTGGAACCATCGATGGTGAGAAAAGCATTTAATTTCAATCGCGTCGAAAGCGATCCGTGTTTCAAAAGATAGGCAGTGTTTTGATTCTGCACTTGTTTGGGTTGGGGAAGATCTTGACAGCCAGCTGCCTTGCTGGTGCCGGCTTTCACAATTCACATTGATATTTTTAGGGAAGATTTCAAAAAAACCCTTAACTTTTGGGTGATTTTCAAAAAAAGGTAAAAAAAATTCAATATTTCAAAACAGCCCTAAACTTTTTAGGTGGGCACTCTAATTATTAACCTAATCAATAGTTAATTTCAGTTTTCACGTCATAATCGATCCAATATTTTGGCACTCTAATTTTTAAAGTGAGTTTCAGTGTAAGCAATGCGTTGTGTTATATAAGTGACTTGGAACAAGTAAAAGTGATCTTATAGTTGGTCTAACATTTTGGAAAATGAATGAAATCAAATGGAATTTTTTTTTAATTTTGAATTAAAAAAGATAAAAATGCCAACAGTGGATGGAGATCTCCCAACAAGACATAATTGAAAGAAGTCTTGAAAACTTTCATACCTTTTTGAAATATTCAATTCCTTGGTCCTTTTTTGAAAGTTTATGACTGTTTTGAAAATTTCCTTTTTACCTACTTACTACTCACTAAGGGCACTATTGTCCTTTTGAGTTTTTGTTTATACAAAGTTGCCAACGATGGGTATAGATTGCAAGATTGGACTTGATTGAAATAAATTTTGAAAATTTTTATACATTTTTGAAATATTGAATTCTTTTGACATTTTTTTTTTTAAATCACTCAAAAGTTTAGGACTTTTTTGAAAATTTCCCATATTTTTATCATGCATGAGAGGTTTAAGCTTGGGAAGTAGGAAAGGTTTCTATGATTTGTAAACAAGCCCTTATGACTTTAATATTTGTAAATAGGCCCATGTCTTTTCATTTCAATTCCTTTCATGTCCTGTCATGAGATTTGAATTTTACTTTTATAAGAATGACAGCTTTTCCCTTACAACCATTAAACAAAAATGAGTATATTATTATTTATAAAAATGTCATTATCTTTTCTCAAGTCCTAAAGGTCTCTCTCAATAACTCTTTAATGCAAATGAAGTATAATCATGTATTTTGAAACTTTCATCAATCTAACGGTGGGTCGTGCATGGATTGGATCAATTATAATTAATTATAAACACAAGTATTGATTGTCATTATGACCGATTTGAATTCTATGAAATAGACCTTGTATTGATAAGCATAGATTTACGTATAGTTATTCTCTAAATCACTAGATGTAATTATTAATGTTGCAAGCTTTTGAGAAAAATAAGTCCAAGCTTTTCAATTCATGCATATAGGGGTAAAGAGATGAGCAACAGTTTCATTTTACTCTAAAAACTTTTGGTGGTTGGAAGGCTAAGATTCTGGGAATACGAAAGATATTAAAATGAAAGGTAGGGGCCTATTTACAAATACTAAAATCATAGGGACCTATTTACAAATCCTAAGAACCTTAGGGGGGTATATGCAAAAAGCTCTTTTTTTCTTGTATCCCAACCACGGGGATGTGTTCCATGTATAAACTCACACATAGGAGGGGGAGAAGACTCGCAAACAAATGAAGAGAACTCGAACATGTGAGGAGAGGGAAACTCACATATGCAAGGAGAGAGGGGAGGCCAATGTCAAACCCTAGACCTCCCGGTGAGAACTGACGTGACTTACCACTCGGGTAAGTCATCGTTCACTTCTTTGTTTCATTTTAAGTAACTCTTTCTTTTATGTATAGAGTTACTTAAAATGAGAGTATAGATTTTTAATTTTTTTAATTTATTTTTTTTGTATATTTCCCTAAGGTTTCTATGATTTGTAAATAGGCCCCTGCATTTTCATTTCAATACCTTCCATGTCCTAAAATCAGTATTTCTAATGAGAATGGGTAACCACCATAGACTTGTGTTTAACTTTTATAAAAATGATAGCTTTGCCCGTACATCCATTAAACAAAAATTAGTATATTATTTTTTACAAGAACTCCATTATTTTATGCCAAGACCTAACCGTCTCTCTCAATAACTCTTTAATGCAAGTGAAGCATAATCATATAGTTTAAAGCTTTCATCAATCTAAAGGTGGGTCATGAATGAATTGGAACAATTATACCCAATTGTAAGCACAAGCATTTATTGTTGTTATGATCGATTTGGATTTAGTGAAATAGGCGCTGTATTAATAAAAACAGATTTATGTATGACTCCTACTAAGTGTAATTATTAATTTATAAGCTTTAGAGAAAAATAGGTCCAAGCTTTTGAATTTATGCATATATGGATAAAGAGATGAGCAAAAGTGTCATTTCACCCTAAAACCTTTTTGGTGGTTGGAAGTAGGCATGTCAAACGGGCCGTGCCGGCTGCCCTAAGTGAGGCCAGCCCTTGCCATGGGCAAGGCCGGCACGGCCCTCCCCATTTGGCAGGCCGGCCCACCAAGAAAAAAGCTTGGCACGGTACGGCCCTCCATGGGCCTGGCTGGAGTGGGCCAGGCCGTGCTGTGCCTCCTTGCTAGTCGTGCCTCATTCTTTTTTTTTCCCAATTAATTTTTTTTTTTGTCTTTTCAGTATTAAAATAAAAAATTAGAATACAAGCATGGAGAATGACAAAAACTTCTTAGAGATAGTGAAAGAGTTGAATGCTTTGAGAGAGAGCTTGAGAGTGTATAGAGAGTGAGAGAGTTGTGTAAATTGGTGAGGAGTGAGAATGGGAAGGTTAGGGTATTTATAGACTTTGTAAAATTGGAAAAATATCCCTTATATGATTGTTTTTAGCTGTTTGGGTGTGGGGGGGGGGGGGGGGGGGGGGGGGGGGGGGGGGGGGGGGGTAACATGGACTTTTTTCAAAAATTTGATCATTTTTGGCCTTTGGGCGGGCCTAGCGGGCTGATCCTGGCGAGCTTGGAGGGCCGCAGGGTTCAAGCTACATGCCAGGCGGGCCGAGGGCCCGTGTCACGGGACATGCCCCGTGGGCCGTGTCGGGCCACGGGCCGTTGACTGATCGGCACGGCCTAACCCATTTGACATCCATAGTTGGAAGGCTACTGATTTTAGGGACACAAAAGGTATTAAAATAAAAAAGTAGGAACCTAGCTATTTCCAAAAGCTAAAAGCATTTAGTTTTCAATATAGTTTTTAGTCAATAGAGTTTGACCCAAAAACATTCCATCCAAGCCTGAGTCCACATTGTTCCAAATCAATGGCCCAGCACCAAAATCTGACCCACAAATTTATGGTTTGTGGATATTGGTTTGGGTCTATAAAGTTAGGTTAAAAATCATAATCTCTAGCTTTAGGGTGCGTTTGTGCATGCGCTTTCATGGCTTTTCCTTTGTTGTCGATGCCACTCCTATCTATCGTAGAGAATTAGGCAAAAAAGCCGAGTTTCAACACTAAGGGCATGTTTTTGTAATACTTTTCCGTGGAAAAGTGGACGGTTTTTTGAGGAAAAGCCACTTTTTAGGCGTTTGGAGCAAAATAATTCCACGGAAACGCTTTCCTGCCTCGTCAGCATTTTCCTTGATAATGGTGGAAATGGATTTCCTTAGGGGGGGGGTGGTATGGGAAATGGATTTTCTCGAAAAACTTCTATTTCTTTTCTTCACTCTTGTCCATTTCAACCCAAAACCTTACAACTCTTTCATTTTTTATTTCTTTAAATAAAATATTATTTGATGTTGAATAAATAATATACCTGCTATTTTATTTTTTTTTAAAAAATTGTTTCACCAAATAAGAAAATCTGATTTTCTATAAGGAATTCACAACCGCACCAAACAACATTAGCACCAATTCAATGAGGAAATTTTTTTTGCACCAAACATGAATTTCTAAATTCTACGGAAATCCTTTTCCGAAGTTTCCATTTCTATGGAATTTGGTGACGTGGCAATTTCCCATTTCCATGGAAAGGGTGTGTACACGAACTTGCCCTAAATGTTGCCGTGTTGAACACCCTCGCATCAATCATCTGGGGTTTTAGGCACCATTTTCAACTTTGTTTTTGTGGCAGTGGAATGCATGAAAACTAAAAGGAAAAACAAAGAAAGTAGAAAAAAAAAAATTAAAACATTGTGGAAATTTTTGAGTTGGTATTCGGACAAGCCCAAGTTCCATCAATTGTTGAAGGTTTTTTTTTTCTTTTCTTTTTTTGTCTTTTGATAACCCAATAAGGGGGTTGGGACCCAAGAGAGAGCCCGCACACACACATAAAGACAACCCACTCAAGTGGAAAGGGAGCCTGCACTCACACACGTGAAGGAAGCCCGCACACTCAGTAAAAGGTGGCAGTGTACCTAGCCCAGGCAACGATGTGAGAATTGTCACTTCTTACCACTTGGGTAAAGACCCGTTCTCAATTATTGAAGTTGAAAACTACATATAACAGTGTATTATTGTGTTAAACAGTTTCATGATAAATCAATTCAAGATTCAAACTAAAATCCTATTTTAAATTGAAACCTAACATCCCTGCGAAACCTAATATCTCTAACAAGTTTTATCAAGAAATTTTTTTATACGATAGAGATAACTTTAATGAGTTTCCACAATAACATCCCAAGAGATTAGGGTCCAAAAAGTTACTTCCAATCCAATAATACAATTGTCAATGGTAAGTAGGGTACCTAAAAGGATCCTACCTGAAACTAAGCCTGGACCCTTCTTTTAGGCCCAATTGATAACCAAGTACAATTCTTGTCATGTCCACAGTCCAAATTATACCCTTATATCCAAGTTTATGATGTAAATAATATATACAATGAGAGTATATTATTGGGTCGGATTCAGCTGCAGAGGACATATTACTATGAATTTGTGCCATATATTGCACAAAAGAAGGGCAAACCCAACAAGTTCACATCCTGCTACAGGAAGTGACTTTTTTTGTGATTTAAGCAAAAAGGACGAGACTAGAAAGTGAATTCCCTTTAAAAATTAGGTCCCTCTCAAAAGTAGTGAAGAAAACTAAAAAGGTAATGTGCTTCTTTTTTTTCTTTTTTTTCAATCTTTGCAATTATTGCATAATTTCGGCAACTGGAAGTTCCCAATGAGGACATTAATTGATACTCAAATCAAAATTTGGGACTTTTTTAACTATATTTCCTGAACTGGACCAATCCTCCTTAGGCCCTTGCAACTGAGGATGCTAGCTGAAAAATTTTAGCCATCCCATCTCATGTCATGAAACTAGGCCGGAAAGGGAAACTCTAAACTCATACTAGATCACTCCCACAATAAAAATAAAAAATAAAAAATAAAAAAACTGGACCACTGATGAGTCCTCTTGGGTAAGTCATGATTCAATTTAGATCTTAAATAACTGTAAGAATCTAAATTTACATTGAAATCTCTTCATTCACGTCTACCAATTCACAAACCATTTTCATAGTTAAAGAAGAAAAATTAAATATCTCTTTGTATGATGACCATTGAATAAGTCAAGTCCCACCACATACAAAAATTTCTATAATATGATCATGATGAAATGTGAAGGGAGAAGTAGAACAGTTTTAGTAATCAATATCATAATCAGAAAGAAACATATTACAAACAAAACTAATCTATGCTACTAAAAACCAACCACAAAATCAAACTTCTGTGTATACATCACTAATGTGTTACTGGTGCCATTGCTCACATTCAATTTCTATCATTACTGCTGTGAAGGCCAGAGGAATGCACCCATGGCAAACTTCCTCTTCTCCATGGTGTTCCCCATCAAGGGCAGCCCATATTCTTTGAGCAGGCAGTCGAGCTTCCATTCAGGCATGGTCTCATAGTCGACTTTAGAGTATCTGGGGTAGTGCAGGGGCATCTGAAACTCCCAGCAACTCTTCTTGACATGCTGTTCATCTGTCTTTCTTCCCAAATTCACCATTGTTTGGGCAACATTTGATCCCGAACTGCCCATTTTTTTGTCTCTGTGTGTAACTCTTCTCAAAGGTCTCAGAGAAGTGAGGTCTTTGAAGCAGAGAGGTGGCCTTTATAGAGAGGGTATAGAGAGGGTCGAGAATGGCCTGGAACCATCTATGTTTGGAAAGGCATGCATTAAACACTGTGCCAGCTTCCTTCCTGGTGGCTGGTGCCCACTTGATTTGGAAACTCTTTTTAGTTGCCAGCTGCCTTCCTGAAACTCTTTTGCTTGGGAGTTACGAAAGGGATGCAAATGCAAGTTTTTCTTTCTTAAGCTTTTTGTATATATCTCCCTAAAGTTTGTAAGATTTATAAATAGGCCCCTAAGGTTTTGGTATTTGTAAATAGACTCCTGCATTTTCATTTTAATCCCTTATGTGTCCCCAAAATCAATAGCGATCCAACCACCATAGGTTTTTAGAGCAAAATGACACTTTTGTCTATCTCTTTTATCCTTATATACATAATTTTAAAAGCTTGGGCTTGATTTTTTTTATAAAGCATGTAATACTAACAATTGCACTTAGTGGGAGAGAATAATCCTATATAAATTTATTTTTTAAAATCAATATAGGGCTCATTTAATTAAATCCAAATTGATCATGACAATGAACACCTGTATTTATAACTGATTATAATTTATCCAATCCATATACATGACCCACTAATAGATTGATGGAAGTTTAAGAATACATGATTATGCTTCATGTGTAGGGGGTGTAGAAGAAATATTGGGGGAATAGGCAAATGTAAATAAAATATTAATTTTTAGAACTTGCGAGGGTGGTGGTGTTTGTTTCTATGTAAGAATTATTAGGGAAGGGGCAAATGTAAATATATATATATATATAAATTTTAAGAATTAGTATATATATATATATATATATATAAATCTTAAGAATTAGTGGGGGGTGGGGTTTAAACATCTTCATATATGAGTGGGGGCTTTAGTCCCCAATCCTTTGTACATGGGCCCACCTTGGTCATGTGCATGAAAGAGTTATTGAAAGAAACCATTAGACTTGAGATAAAATAATGGTATTTTTATAAATATTAATATACTTATTTTTGTTTAATGGATATGAGAGCAGAACTTTCATTTATATAAAAATCCAATACAAATCTCATGGTGGCCACCCATTCTTGTTAAGAATATTGCTTTTGGGGACAAGAAAGGTATTAAAAAGAAAAGGAAATGACCTATTTACAAATACTAAAACCTCAGGGGCCTTTTTACAAATCCTACAAACCTTAGGGGGATATATACAAAAAACCCTTCTTTCTTTCAAGTATGGAGTTACTTCTTACCAAAAACAAAAAATGGAAAATAGAGTTTCTTAAATTTTCAAGGTGGGAATTGTAATTTATAAACCAATGTTTTCTTTTACCACAAAAAATAAAATAAAATAAAATCCAAAGTTTTCAAAGTTTAGGTTGATCCTTTTTACTCCTGAGTTGGATTTGAATTGTATTTTTGACTGGAAGGATAAATGGGTTGAGTCGTGTTAAGTCCATCTCTTTTATTCAACCCAATAGTTTGACCCTAATCTAGTAATTAGGGGTTCGGGTTGACCCCTTCTTAACTTTTGAATTAAATTGAGTTCATGTCAACATTTTCAATCTTATTAATAAATAACAATCTAATATAATGATATATGTGTGTGTATCTAATTAGTAAATTGAGAATTTTCTATATATTTTCCCACCAACAAGTTTGCAGAATTTGTGAATGGGTCCTTGTAGTTTAAGTATCGGTGATAGATCCATACTTTTTATTTTAATACCTTTCATGTCCATTAAATAAGTATTCTAACGAGAATGGGAAACCAACATGAGGTTTGATTTGAATTTTTATAAAAGTGATAGTTTTTCTATTATATCCTTTAAACAAATAAGTGTCTCTCCATAGCTTATGCACATGAAGCCTAATCATATGGTTTTTGAATTTTCATTAATCCAACTGTGGGTCATGCACTGAGTCAATTATAACAAATAATAAGTATAGGGGTAGATTGTTATTATGATCGACTTAAATTTAAAAAAAAAACCTATATTAATAAAAATATTCTTCGGTAGGGTTACTCTCTCCTACTCCAAGTGTACTATACTAAATGTCAATATTACCAGCTTTAAAGAAAAATAAGTCCAAACGTTTGATATTATGCATGTGGTGATAAAGAGATGATCAAAAGTATCATTTCACTCTAAAAACTTATAGTTATTGCATGGCTGCTAATTTTGGGGTCCTAATATAAAAATGAAAACAAAGGTATTATCACTAAATAGTGAAATCATTGGGGTTTATGTATAAATCTTAGAGATCTTAGGGCATACGAAAAGAACTTTAGTAAATTATTGGAAGCATTTAATGAGATGTGGAGGTAAGAATTGTATGAGTGGATTCCGTTGTTGAGCGGCCTTCATTTCCTTGCACTAAAGGGTAGGCAAATTCCTGAGATGTCTTTATCTACGGGCCACATGCCTACATGATGTCTATCTCTTTGGCGCATGCTTACATTGCCTGCAGTCTTGGTTCAACTAAGATGGAAATGCTCTTTCAGAGGAATCATAGATGTGCACAAATATGATAACAGAGTGGACCCACCTATTAAAAATTTAAATTAATCAAAATAAATATCCTTTCTCTATGTTTCTTGACCACGTTTTATGCTATAGAAGCTAGGCCCGCTTATGAATGTATGAAAAAAAAACATGTGAATTTTAGGTAGTTTTCATTCATAAGTGATGAGATTTGATCAAATTTTATAGATATAGAGTGAATTGATTTTGAGCAATTTAGATTTTTTTTATATAGTAGGTAGGCCTTACTAGGCACATTAATGTCCATCCTTTCTGGTTTAATTTCATTGTAAAAGGGCAATCAATCACAACAATTAGTAAATCCAATCATTGATCTCCATTTTTGTGTAAAAGATGTCTAAATCATTGATGAAACAATAGATAACTCAATTGAGAGCAACCACAGACCCGGATTTGGAATCATATTTGGCCCATTAATTTAGGTCTAAGAACTTATTTTAGACCCTTAATTTGTAGTATAATCTTGGGTCAACTGAGTTAGACCCAGAAACATTCCAGTCCAAGCTTGTGTCCACATAGTTCCACATTCATCGCCCTGGACCCAAATCTAACTAATAAAGATATGGTCAAGGCACTTATTTTGGGCCAATTGCCTGGGTCTAGGTGTGGGTCTATAAAATTGGATCCAAATTAAATTATAATCAATTGCCTTAGAGCGATTTGGGCTACATCAGTTGGGTTGGTACCCTATTTGTAAAATTCAAACCATGGAGAGAACTAGGGGGATCAAAATGAATTAAAAAAGTTAAATATTTTATTGTGATGTATAGATTCTGTAAATAAGAAATCCCTCACTAGAAATTGAAAATGTCAGTAAGAAAATCTCTCATTAGGCATTTTTTTTTGCTTCTCATTAAATAGGTGAACTATCCAATTACTTCTCAATGAATTCATTCCTTCTTATCTTTGGGGGGAAAATCAAAATCAAACTGTCATTACAATCCAAAAGCCAAAGGGTCAAGACAATAGAGTCAATTACCTTTAACAAACGGGTCCCTCTAATTAGTGAAGAGAACACAAAGGGTTTGATCATTTGCTTGATTTTGATTTAGAATAACTTTTTCTATCTCTCCCAACCCTAATGTTTACATGAGTTCAATCAGGGTGGGCCCACAAAACAAAGCACAAAATCTATAACAAACTTCCAAGCCCACTTTGGGGTTGATCATTGGCAAAATCCTGAATACACAACACCACCCACTAATTGGGAATCAAGTAAGGCCCCAAATGGTACAGGTAATGCCAGGTGATCTTTTCAACTAGAACATTTGGCATGTTTCAGGGGCCCATTGTTAGATTTTTTTACTCTTTGTCTACATCCCTAGTTCTACAAAAGATAAATCCAACCGTGTATAAAATCATGGCTCAGTGCATATTCATGGGAGGGGCCCATGTCATAAATTAATGGTTTCATCAAAGTCAATGTGTGGCCCACTTGAGTCAAACCAACTCACATACTGACATCAGCTTATGCCTTCTTCATGTGAGGGAAACCAAAGGAAACAGGTCCCAACTGCTGAACAAGCCTCAGGCTCAGATCAATTGCCAGCCTATCTGGTGGGGAAATTTTCCAGTTCAGGTTCGGACTGGCCCAAGTTCCATCAATTGTGGAAACCATTCAAAGTTATATTATTGTCTTAAACAGTTTCATGATAAATTTATTCATCAAGATTCAAACACAAACCTATTTTAAATTCAAACCTAAAATACTGACACCTCTAAAAAGTTGTCATGAAACTGTTTAATGAGATAATGATAACTTGAGTGGGTTTCCACAATAACCATCCTTAAGAGAGGCTGGGGACTAAAAAGTTATTTCTAGTCTAAAAATACAGATGTCAATGGAACTCCATTAGTGGGGTAACTAATAAATGACCCTACATGAGAATTCAGGAGATGGACCCTTCTTTTAAGGCCCAACTGATAACCAATCTAAAGTCATGCAATTAGGTTGGGAAGGGAAACTCGTAACTCATACTTGACTCTCCCACAATCTAAAATCTTGACTACTGATGACATGTCTTGGGTGAGTTATGATTCTGTTCATATTCAAAGAGAAATGCCTATTAAAATATAAATTCACATTGAAATGTCTTTATTAAGAAGAAAAAAAATTTGAAAACCTCTTTGTATGCTGACCATTTAATAGGGCACAAGTGCAGACACATATAAAAGTTTCTGTAATATGATGACCCCCTAATGAGAGAGGGGAAAATATGATGATGAAAGATGAAGAGAGAAAGTAAAGCAAAGGGATTTTACTGATCAATATCATACTAAGAAACATGTTACAGCAAAACTATGACATGTAACCAAAAGCCAACCACACAATCAAACTTTAAGTATCCATGCGCCATCAATACAGTTTCTAGTGCCATTGCACACTTTCAATTTCGATCATTACTGCTGTGACGGCCAGAGGAATGTGCCCATGGCAACCTTCCTCTTCTCCCCAATGCCCCCAATGGTGGGTAGTCCATATTCTTGGAGCAGGCAGTCGAGCTTCCATTCAGGCATGGTCTCGTAGTCAGCTTTGGTGTATCTGGGATAGTGCAGGGGCATCTGGAAGTCCCAGCAACTCTTCTTCGCTCGCTTTTCGTCGCCCTTTCCTCCCAAAATCACCATTGTTTGGGCAACATCCGATCCCAAACTGCCCATCTTTCTGTGTGGGGTTTTGGAAGATGTATGTATGATCTCTGCACTGAAATCTCTAGAGGGGAAGGAAGGTGGCCTTCTATAGAAACCAGAAGGCCTTGAGAGAGGAAGAAGAACTATAGTGTATAAACAGGCAAGCTGGGCTTTTATAGAGAGAGAGAGAGAGAGAGAGAGAGTGCCTTGTGAGAGAATCAAGAATTGGCTGTTCAACCGCGTGGAAAACAAAGTTCCCAAAATAGGAATGCCTGTTGATTTTTTGTACTAATGTGGGAAAATAGAATATTTGGAGACAATCTTTGGTTTGGGAAATCTTAAATGCCAGCTGCCTTCCCATTCCGCCTTTGATATTTGCATTGTGCATTGGAAATAGGGTTGTAACGGTTGGTTTTGGTCCAGGTCCACCATGGACCTGGGACCGGAACCATTAAAGAGAAGGTGGAATCGGATCCAAATTCGGAACCATTTCGAAACTGATTTCTTAGCTCTGGAACCAGAACTAAAATCATATATGGGACAGGTCTAGATCCGGGTCCGGGTCTAGATCCGGGATGGAGAATGATATTAAAAAATATAATTTTTAGAAGAGATTTTCAAGAATTGAGGTAATATGTCGGGTCTCGGGTCCACGGGTTTGAACCAAGGTGGACGCGGATCTAGACCCATTTACTTATCGGGGTCTAAATAAGGACCCAGACCCGATTTTTAACGAGTCGAAACCTCCGGATAATCAGAAAATCAGAGACCCATTTACATATTTAATTGGAAAGTTTTTAGCTTTGGAAGTTGAGAAAGACCAGATCTTTCTTTCTTCTTTCAATTATAGAGAGTTAGATTATAGCTTGGTGTGAATGCATGACTTCTCCCTCTGTTTTCTTTCCTTACTACACATGAGTGGTGTCTTTTGATTTTCAATGGTGGATGGATTTTCCCATGTCATCACAGAGTTAACATCTCCGTTCATCCAATTGCTCACATGAGGTGGGCCTCATTTGATTATTGGACAGTATAGTTTTTGTATGTTACAAGTACATGGAGGTCCTTAAAAGGGACATTTAATCACACCAATCAGTGAGTTCAATGATTGAATGGAAAAGATGTCTCAATCTCATTGATGAAACAAGTAATTCAATTGAGAGATGGTGCCTTGAGGAATAAGCGTGTCATCTAAAGGAGCACATGACACTAAACAACCAGGGACTTTTTTAAGAACCACTCCTTACCCCACTGGTAAGGAGTTGGGTTCTTATTGGAGAGGTCTGGGGTTCAACCCCTACCTCCTTCACTATATATGCTTGCATGTGTATATGCAGACTTTCTTTCCTCTTCGATGGACTTCCTTTCTGGATATGCCGGGTTTTTTTCCTACTCAGAGACTCGGATGTGGACTCAGATTGGACCCATTAAATTAGGTTCAAGACTTAATTTGGGCCCATTTAAATTTTGGTGTTATTACTTACTTTGGACCCATTTAAATTTTGGTATTATTTCTGGTTGACTGAGTTAGACCCACAAACATTCCGGTCCGAGCTTGGGTAAACATGGTTCCAAATCCTTGGTCCAGGACCCAAATCTAACCCATAATAAAGATGTGGTCAAGGTACATATTTGGATCCATTTGGTGTCTGGGTCTTGGATTGTGTGTATAAAATTAGACCCAAAACCATAATCAATAGCCTAGTTTGATTTGGGCTATGTCAGAACCCTTACTCTTATAGTACTGTGAGGGTAACTCTCAAGGGAACATCTCCCATATATACATATATGAATGCTTCAATACAAGCTTCTCTTACTATCTTACGATATAAGCCATCTTGTGACGTGGGGTGAAATGACAATATCCAAATCCGCCTCAAACCAAGAGAATCACAACCAAACCCGCCTCTAATGAGATTGGCAAAGGGCGGGTCCCCGTTTAGACCCAACCCATTGTCATTCGTAATTTATGTTAAGCATATACGTATTACCCTTTAACCTAGCCACCACACCTGAATGGTCTGAGGTAGGATGCGACTGTAACAAGGTGGGCACCTAGTTCCTCCCTATACTCGACCCAACCAGTTATAGATTTATAAAACCAATACCAAACCTACTCAGTGACTTACATTGGCTAGTCAACCTTGACGCTGGTTAAGATTTTAATTCTGACCTTTCATATTCTTCTAACAAATCAAGGTTGGAAGACTCGTGGTTTAGACTCGACTCATCCAATGTAAAAAAATTGACTCGGATTGAATCAACACGGGGACTTGATAGTCATGTTTTCTTTATAAGAATTCTGAGAATATTTAAAAATGGATCAAATACTTACACACACACAACACACACATATATAGATATATATGCATTCATGATAATCAATTCAAATTAATAAATTTATGTGTGCAAGAAAAAAAATACTATACTAGGGAAAATAAAAGAAAAGGAAACACTAGGTATTATATAATTTGTTAGCCAAAACATCGAATGTGAAAGAATTTTTATTTTTATCAGTCATCAAATGTGAATGATCAAATACAAGTTTCAAGTTACATTCTAGTCATCTTGTCTAACTTGCTAACTCCAAACCTCATGCGTACTTACTTAAAACTATAAGCATTAATTATTTAAAATAAGATCTACCAATCAAAAGGTGCAGATGTGCACATGGAACTGTAACCCAGATTCTGTTTTGTAACCGTAGCATCTGACAGGCAAAGCATAGAGCAAGGCCCTGGCTGTGTTTTTATAGAACCAAGGTTTTAATACTACCAATCTATTTGTTCTCACCTGGTTTTAACCAGATTGATGTGCAGTAGCTAGGTTGGGAATCAATGGAAAAACGTTCATGTGAATCAGGTGTTGTAGTGACATCTTAACTATAAAAAAATGATGACTGTAACACAAATATGTATAGTTATCATGTTCTGCTAGAACAATTTTGTGGTCTCCTGTGCCTGCCTGATAGATGGCAACATCAAACGTGGATGGAAGCTAGGAAACTGCTGTCTAGGCTCCAAAAGGCAAGCTTTAATTTCTGTGGCTTCTTTTGGGAACTGAATCTTGTGTCTGCTTGATCTTGTCACATTCATAGCTGATACAAGGGTGTCAGCTGTGCCAAGTTGGGCGTAGCCATGGTTGAGCATAACCTTTCTATTAATCGAGACAAGCGTGAGTTGAGCTTGTAGACTAAATGGGAGCTCAGTCTTGGGCTTGATTAGAAATCAAGCTAAGGTAAGCCAAGCATGAGCTTGGTTTAACAACATACTTAAGCTCAAGTCAAGCTAAAAATGTACAGTATTTACTGTTGATACAAACAGACCTCATATCCTGGGCAATGATTAGACATTGCCAAACACTAAAAAATCAAGAGTCGTTCCAAAAAAGAGTGATTTGATACAATATGACGTAGATATCAAGGCCCAAGGATCAATAGTGGTAAAGCACTATAAAATTTCCAAGGCAAATTCCAATGGCAAGACAGTAAAAGGATGTTTCATGAGTATTGGTGGCCAAGTCACCCTGAGAAAGGGTAGGGTGGTGGTCTTGTGAGATCACAAGTGAACCCCACATGCTAGGTTTGTAAACAGGTCGGTTCCGGTCTAGGTCCATGGTGGACCCGGAACCGGAACCTAGACCCGGGACCGGAACCGTTAAGGAGAAGGTGAAACCAAAACCGGACTCGGAACCAGTTTATTGGCTCCGAAACCGGAACCAAAACCATATATGGGACGGGCCTGGATCCGGATCCGGGTCTAGGTAGAGAATGATATTAAAAAAATATGAATTTTAGGTGATATTTTCAAAAATTGAGGTAATATGTCGGATTTCTGGTCCACGGGTCTGAACCAAGGTGGAACCAGATCCAGACCCATTTATTTATCAGGGTCTAAATAAGGATCCAGACAAGGTTTTTAACGGGTCGAAACCTTCAAGTAATCGGAGAATCAGAGACCATTTACATCCCTACCATATGCACTCTCATCCACTGTCTCGGTGGGCAATGCCATCCATAGGATCAAATCCGTGTCTAAGCATGCCTGATAATTTTCCTTTTTTCCCTTCATAGCACCACTCATGAGCCCCATTAGATCACCACTTGGGCCGCCACCTCCAAAAGGGTACATCCCACATATGTATCAAATCTAAGTAGTTGACATTTTCAGTATGCTTAGGGTGTTTAAAAAGAAAAAAGAAAAAAAAAGAGGGTTCATTTCTCATTGTACCATGCTCCATTGAGTTAATTTTAACAAAATCCTAAACAGACTACAGTTTTATGTATTATTTATCATATATATATATATATCAATTATTATACCGCCATCAAACTATTTTTTAAATTTTAAGATAATTGATTATCTTAAGCATGTGCAACTTGGTTTCCACCTGTAAAAGAGGATCTTGGATCAATACAAATAAATGTTCCAACACTAACTTTGTAATTTTCTGATGGGACTGAGATGCTAATGACTCTGATTTCAACAGTTAACAAAACTTTTTTTTCAATTTGCAGTGTCAACCGTCAAATCAAATAAAGCTTTACATCCAAAGAAATTTTCCTATGACAAATTCAATGGGAGGAAAATGGAACCTTAAACATTCCCTGACCACCACCAGTCCTATGAATTACAGAATTGTGAATAATTACAAAATTAACGATAACACCCATTTGACAATGGCCCGCAGAAAGTTGGAATATACACGTCTCAAGTAATGTTGCCAATAACACCCATCTCATAATCTAAAACACCAGACATACTGTCTCCTCGAATTATCAAATCCTGCATATGGTTGTTAAGTACTCCATGCATTAAAAGATTAGTGTCACAGTCATTTGTTCCCTGAAACCATCTCATCCATCATGAGCCTTCCTTAAAAACACAATCTTGACCACCTCATACTGAAAGAGTGAATAGATTTCATCACCAATTTTAACGGCGACCTTCATTTACACGGTATTTGCCTCGGTTCATAACTCAAAACCAATCACAGGAAATAAAAGAACCGTACACGGGATGGTGATGATGATTGTCCAGCACAAAGACGTCCTGCAACCTGCGGCCTTCCACTCCAAAAGGAGTTCTATGACTTCATGTTGATCTCTTTTTTCCTTATATACAGTATTTGTGTCGTCATGCCCTCTCAGGAGGATTTGTGTTCTTCAACTCTAACCTAAATCCAAAAAATAAAGAACAAGTCTTCTTTGGGAGTAAAGATTTTTGTGTTCTTTTGTTGTCTTGCGCAAATGGATTCAAGCCACTGTTTTGCTGGTTTCTTCTTCAACCATGAGCATAGAGCGTGCATGAAGTCACACTCCAAGCTGCAAACATCATCAACGGAACTATTTACAAGGCCCATAAAATTGGGCCTCTCCACTTATCACACCATTTGCAAAAGTTTTATACAGCCATTAGAATTTGCAGCAACAACCATATTGGACTTCCCACTCCAGAAAACACTTGAAACAAAGTGCCCACTGTCATCTACAGTGTCTTGGCCAGAAACAGGATCAAAGGAGCCAAACTTGTGGGAAGTTATTGGCATAGGTAGGGATCGATAATAAGCATAAACCTGGAGGAAAAACGTGACAAAGTATTACAAACCAAGATGTTGTCTCTGTAAATGTGGGATTATCCATGTTGTAAACCAGTCAAAGCTAACAATAACTTGGTCACACTTTAACACGCTTAACAAAGCAAATCCTATAAGTTTATACTTTTTATGTACATCATTAGGCATTGAACCTAGAAAGTAGCTGGCAGACAGTGTAAGATTCTTTAAATAAATGAAAGCATAAAACTGGCGATACTTAAGAGATAGTAGTGGCTAGTAGTGGGCACTCAATCTGCTCAAGGAATGAGGAACTAGTAAAAGGGTGGTAAAGCCCCAAAAGAAATCAAATAAAAGGCTAAAAAAACATATATCAATTCAGGTAAGCCAATTAGGAAAGTACAACCAAGTTAAAAGATTGGCAGGTAAACAGGCTAAGGCAAGTCAATAAGAATTTGAATCATGTTCTAGAAACATAGTCGAGTGAAATCACATATCAACTATAAACAGCTACAAAGATACTACATAAGTTTTAAAGCAGATATTTCCCTGAGAAATAATAGGGTACTAATGCGTCTATTCCATAGATGGAGCCCCACAGTTCAGTGATCCAGACTGTTAATCTCCACAAAGTGAAGAAGGGATGACCCAGAAATTTTCAAATTGAATTATCCAAGCCCTTGAATCTTTGTCCTTTCAATTGGATACAAGCTGAATATTGAATTATATGATCTCACAATCTACAAAGATTTTGAGATCATCTTTGGATCAAAAAGTGGGGCATCAACCAATGGCAGATGGACTGCTCAGATCAACGGTGACCATCGAGTCACATATGGAATGTTACATCAGGATGGTATACACTGTGAAGGAACATAGATTAGTATGTCCTCCAAGAGCACCATACTGTAAATCAGTGTATAATTTTGTATACAACTTCAAAGCACTATAATTTTGTATCTTTTAGGGAAATTTTGGAATGGATTTTGATTGATTTTTAATTCTCTTAACAATCTGACCTTCAGGGATGGAACCAGGAAATTGGCCTTGAGGTTTGGGGGGAGAATGAAATTTTGGAAAGCCCTTTCAAGGATCCTAGTTTTGTTGCCCCTGACGACCTTTCTAGGTAACTTTCTATTGACAAGAGATCATTTGTTGATGATTTCATATATCGGACAAGGATCTAACCTCAAGAGGAGAAATCAATCATTTGTTATTGTTTTCTTTGATCAGACAAGGATCTGATCTCATGGGAAGAACAACTTATTGTTGCTATTCTCTACTGTTCTCCATATTGCCATTCTATCTGGTTCTACTTGCTCTCTGCCAGCTTGCTGATCAAGCCTTCATATTATTAGAATACTTTTCTGTGGGAGCTACAGTATATGTGTTGAGATCATGCTCTGAAAAGGTTCCCAGAGCCTTTATCTTCTTCCATATTGGAACAATCATCACCAGGATCATCCAATCCGTTGGTGGGGCCCATCTGTGATTCATCACAAGGTCAGATTCTTCCAGATCATTATTTTTTTGAGAATTTTTTGGTTCTCTTTGGAGGTTTTTTTTTTTTTGTGCGTGTGGATTATTTGAATAGGCAGACTTGCGGAGCAGTTTTGATCATGACCATCCAAAAACCTTGATCTGGTTCTGATCCCTCTAAAAAATTGTTGTATGCTCTGACTCGTCTGGGACCTAAATATGAACTCTGATTTGCAAACCAACTATTAAGAAATCGATTTTTTGGCAATCTTCCACCATTCACAGGGTCACCCAAGCCTATTTTGAGTTCTGAAATTTCTGAACAGTTGGATTTCTTGTGGAAATGGATAAATATGAAACCCTGCCAGTCAAATTTAACAGAAACAAGTATTAATTATGGGAATTTTAATTCCAGAATTTATTTTTAAAGGCGACTGTATTAATAAAAGAAAACTATACAGTATAGGAGAGGTATACTGTAACAAAAAGGCAAGCAGCCAAGCCCCGAAAACACAAAAGGACCCAAGCCCCAGCCGAAAGCAAACCAACCAAACTACAAGGGACAAGGGAAACGTGATAACAGAAAGATGAGAAAGAGAGGCGCCCTCCTTGGCAAGACGGTCTGCTTCAGAATTAGCACTACAAAGAACGCTTCCAGAATTTGTTCAAGGGCAAGAATTGGATTTTGTTGATTGCTGTTGTAAAAAAAAAAAGGAAAAAAGAAAACTGTCGCCCGACAAAACAGATGGGCTTGTCACATGGACCACAAAAAATTGCTATGGTCATTTAGTTTGATCCTCAATTCAGTTGAACCATCTTTGCAATCAATCATAAAAAACTGCGGTTTGGCAGGTGGAATCATTTACCCATCGTATATCACTAAGAAAATGAAGCTCGCTGGTTTCAATTGGAACATGAAATGCAGAATATAATCAAAGGAATAAAAGTATTTAAGAATATTATTCAAGGCCCATGACTTCTAGGCATAAGTATGCCTCTCATATTCATGCCACCATTCCAGATGAGTCAGCAAGTCTTATTCAACAGATTCGTAAATTGACTCGTTGTCATCAATTTCTAATGAAATTACAATATTATTTTGAACCTGTATGTGATGCAAGTTTGTTAAATCAAAGCCCGACCCCGTCTTTAGATGCATGTTTGAAGGACTTGCTTCGTGAAAAACAATGGTGCAGGTCCTAAGCTGTATTGGACTTTCATAAGTTCGATCCACTTGGCACACCTAGTTCCAGCAGTTATTTGGTAAAAGATAAGAAGGATTTGTATGATATCCAGTGTTTCAGTGCAAAGAGATGGTACACTTTCCTAATATATGTCGATCAATTTCAAATATTTCTTAAAAATAAGGAAATTGAGGCTCTACGTTCCTATCCCTATACCCCTCAACAAAATATGGATCCCTAAGCAGAAAAATCTATACATTCTTGCTATTGTATGTGCTTTGCTCATTGATGCATTTGTTCCAACTTTTGGGCTGAAGCATTTCACACAGCAGTACATTGGATTAATCATCAATTTAGTTGTCTTGCAAAACCAACCCCAAAATCTCCCAGTGATACAATGGTATAGTGCCCCTATGGCGTACACAAAATTATACACTGATTTACAACAGGGCCTTGTCTACCAGAGGCGACAAACGACAGTTGTTCCTACTTCTGCCCCCCTCAATGAGATAGCTCCTAATCCTCCTGCAAATGCTGCTATTGTCTCCATAATTCATTGATCCAATCAAATTTCTCAGCCCAATTGATATGAATTTCACCAACTTCTCTTTCCTCTAACCAACAATCTAGTATCATACCTTGATCTTACAAACAAACAATCCTCATGAGTGTTGGAAAGCAACAATGCAGGAAGTACTTAAAGCATTGATGAGAATCATACATGGGATCTTGTTCTGTCCATAGGAGGTTACTCCAATCGGCTGTAAATGGGTGTACACTGATAAACTTAAGGCCCATGGATCCCTTGATCGATATAAACATTGTTCTTAGAATCCTACAATTCGTATCCCAAATCCCAATTTCTATCTCGAATCCTACGAAAAATGACTAGTATCTATGCAACGAATCTCATTTACAGATGAATAGTAGGATTTGGGTGTGAATCTTACAATTCGATACTAATTTCATCGAATCTTACGATTCAATCGATTAGACTGAGCAAGAATAGTTACAACCAATAACTTAATATTAATAATTTTTTACCTTTTTTATTCTTTCTTTCTCCTAGCATTTTTACTTTTAAAAGGTTATTTAGTAGTTAATGAAACCTCTTAAGGATTTTTAGGGCTTTGGGAATGTTTTAGATATGAATAAAGAACATGCATTTTATTAAAGTGTTCGACTGTACATATGGAGCTTGCTTATATATCGTCGTTTTTTTAATCCTTTTTTTTTATTTTTTCTTGACGAATATTTTTTTAACTTCAAGAACTATCATACTGTGTAAGATTGATGGTTTGGATTTTATTTTTACTTTTATATTTTGATCTAAAGATAAAAAATAAATATATATTGATGCCTTAAACTTATTTAATTATTTACACATATTATTCATTATATATTAATATGTCATGATGCTCTTGATATGATTGTAAGATAGACTTATTTTTTATTGTATTTTTATTGCTATGAATGGGAAAATGGATGGATTATGAATAACTACTACTTTTTTTTTTTCATTTTCTTTTTTGATTTTTGATTATTTTTTCATTTCATTAGAAAAAAAAAACCTAAGATTTGCGATGCGGTTCACGATTCGATTTGATTCATGGGTATGAACGATTCGCGATACGATTCCAATTTTCAAAACTATGGATACAAAACTCATCTTATCACTTTAGGAAATAAATAGGAACATGGACTGGATTATGATGAGCTTTTCCACCAGTGGCTTAGATAACGACAGTTTGCACTCTGATGGTTGCTGCAACAATTAAGTCATAGCCCATATTTAGAAGGGATGTTAATAACGCCTTCTTCCATGGTGATCTTAAGGAGATTGTCTACACGCATGTCCCAGATGGCCTTGATGCACCTGTTAAAGATTTTCTGTTGCAATTTGATTGGATACGATTTCATTTTTAAAGTTCGATTTTTCATACATGATTTTTTTAACCTTTTAAATTTGGGTTTTCATGCAATTTTATGATTTCGTTTTCATATCTTTTTAGGCATCTTAGGATCATGATTTAAAAATCATTGTTATCATCATTTTAATGAATTTCTTTGGAGTAGCTCTTTTTGGACAATCATTTTCAAAAAATCCTTATTATTATTATTATTATTATTATATATTTTTGCAGCGTTTGCTACAGTAGATTTGAAAAAAAATAAATTCAAAGCTAGTTACAAGGCTTGTGAGGGCTAAAATTTTTAAAAGAAAAGGGAGCAAGCCAAGGGCTCTAAGTTGGGGGATTCTAGAGATGAAGAGAGAGAAACAAAAACAAGAATCCTTCACATGATTCACACTAAGTTAGTTTAAGTTTTGTTTAAAGTTTTCATGCTATGCTAAAATCTTTGATTTCTTTTATAGCATTTCTATTTGCTTGGGTGAATCTTTTTATTCTTGATTCCATCAAATGAAAATCACTTTCAAACTATTTTATGTTTTGGGTTCAACAATGCTCATTCATCACATGTTTTGCGTTTGAATGTTTATTCAACTTGTTATGCTTTGATTTTCATTTCAACATCAAGTTGTCTCATGCATTACATGTGTTTGACATATTACCCAACCAAATAATATCTTTAGAAAGCCAAATCAAGCTCTAGTTTATTTTGAATCTATTTTGGCATATTTTCACATACAATCACTCTCATTGATTGAAGGTAACACACATTGCATTATAACCTTTGTATCTTCACACTGTGTGCAATGATCAAAATAGCGGTTGCAGCGAGCGTAGCGGCCAGTGGCCAAAACGTTAGGTAGCGGGTGATAGTAGCAGTGTAGCGGTGTGAGTTTTTTAAGTTGTAAAAAAAATATGAATATTGTATAACGGCCAATCTTGTGTTTTTTTAGTGATTTGAAACCATGCAAGGGTAGCGACAACTTTAGGAAAGGCTATTGAGCAGAAAAAACAGGAAAAATAATATTTAAAATTAAAATTGCTTGGCTTTACTAGGTTTTAGACTGTAGCGCTGCTATTTTCAAAATAGCGTAGCGGCCTTAACCGCTACGGCCGATAATGCGGCTACTACGCTACATTTTTAACCATGATTGTGTGTATTAGGCCAGACTATCATTGTTAATATTAGCCTATTTTAAAGGCATTTTTTGTACTTCATTTTATCTCTATTTGTGTGCCATAGACAAGTTTTAAGAGAAAAATAATTTGTTATAAAGGTTATTGCTAAGCCTAAAAATCCATTTGTAATGGTTCTAGATTAGCCAAGAAAATTTAAATGTTGTAAGGTTTTGAGGTGAACCGGAAACCTCTAAATGTTTAGTGGAATACCGGTGGGGTGTGGGTACACAAGCTGAGAGTGGATGTGGGTATTTTGGCCAAACCACTATAAATCTTTGTGTTGTGGTGGGTGTTTTATTTGAGTGTTTATCCTTCCGCTTTTATATTTTTACAAACATCACTTGTGCTTAAATTGTAAGAAGAATTTAAAATTGGTCAAAATTGGATTAGATTTTGGCTCACCCTATTCAAACCCTCCCCCCGAGGGTTCGGATCCCGAACTTTCAGCACCCACAACTTTTGCGTCACCTCCATCATTCTCTCTATGGACTTAAACAGGCCACTCGAATTTGGTTTGCAAAACTATCATCAATTTAGCATTCAAACAGTCATTCAGACCATTCACTTTTTCTTCAATGGACATCCAAAGGCATTGTCATTCTCTTAGGGCACGTTTGTGTACACACCCTTTCCGCGAAAAGGCGGAATTGCCACGTCAGCAAATTCCATAGACATGGAAAGCTCAAAAAAGGATTTCAATGGAATTTAAAATTTAATGTTTGGTGCGAGTCTTTTTTCCTCGATAAATTGGTGCTAATGTTATTTGGTGCGGCTGTAGATTCCTTACTGAAAATCAAATTTCCCTGTTTGGTCCAACAATTTTCTGCAGAAAAATAACATAACCTTTATATAATTAAATTATCCATTCAAATAAATTCCAAATCACTACCTTCAAAGAAAGAGACGTTCTAATATAAATTCCCATCGGTCCATTACAAAACATCCACCAGACATATCCAAGTAGAATGGAATGACCCCTTGTTCATAAAAACAATTTAATGCCAACATAATGTAGCTTGAAAAAGGGAAGATGCATGCAGATGCAGTCATGACATCCTATGAGGAATCGCCCTTCATCCATCTGAATAACAAGCCTTAGTTTGTAATTTCAGAAAACTTAGGACTCAATAAATTAAATAAAACAGGTTCACATATGAAAACAAAGGTGTCAGTCCAACATAAAGAACTCAATCAGTGTACAGTGATTATACCAAGGGTGTGTTGTAATTATTGGAAACATCAGGGCCAGACTCACAATTGTGCAACAGATTACATTGCCTCTTTCGTTGCTCACAAGTCACAGAGGCTTCATCACACCTCTTCCCTTTAGGAATAATTAGATGGTGGGGCCCACTAATCCATGTCCCTGTTGGACGTGATCCCTATCGTCGCCCAGAGCCCCACTATAGAGTCTGCAGCTCAGATTAGTTATCAGAATGCCCCACTGGCCCCACAGCCTGCATACAATGGGGAAAACTTGGGCCGAGACTCACGCCTCATGCAAATAAAGTAACAAGAAGGTGGGCCAAACAGGGTCCACTCCCTGTGGGTCCAATACTACAGTGGTCAAACTGGCAGCCCCCTATCAGATTACCGGATCTGATTCCCAATCAAGTGGGCCATGGGGTCCCACAAAGGCTGTATACAAAACAGCTTCCTTCCTCCATCACGCCCCTGGATTTAAAGCAATCAGATGGTTTTTGGTTGAGCTGGAGAAAAGAATGAGGAAATGAGATTATATAGTGAGGAGTTTTCTGGAGGAAACAGAATTCCCATACCACGGCAAGAAAGTGTTTCCATGGAATTGCTCCGCTCCAAACGCATGAAAATTGGGGCTTTCTGCCGAAAACCGTCCACTTTTCTGCCCTTGGTATATGTGGATGATATTCTTGTCTCCGGGAGTGGTCCTATCAGCATTTGACAGCTACAATGGAATGACATCATTTTATATGAAATATCTTGATGAACTTACTTTCTCATATGGGAGGTCAATCGTTCAGACTGTAAGAATGTGAGATTATGCATAATCAAACAAACTATGCTAAGAAACAGACTGAAATTGCCTGACAGGTTAATTCTAAGCATATGGGTAAACCCATGGAAGTTTGTTAAATATCGTAGAATTATGGTGATCTGATTTCTGATCCCACTCCATATCGAAAGTTAGTTGCCAGCCTCATTTATTTGACAACAACACAGCCAGATATCTCCAATGCCCTTAATATTGTTGGCAAATACATGTCTGACCCAAGACATCATCATTTAGCTGTCTTTGGTATCATCCAATATATTCATGGAACCCTCAGATGAGGGTTGTTCTTTTCCTCTACATCCCCATTGCAACTCACTGCTTATGTTGATACGGACGAGGATAGACGTCCTGACACTCGTCACTTCACCACCAATTGGAGCATGTTTTTATGAAGTTCAATAATTCCCTGGAAATGCAAAAGGCAAGATTGGGTTTCCAAATCATCCACTAAAGCTGAATAGCACACCAGACCTCTTTTGAAATTATATGGCTTGTTGGACTTCTCCACGAACTTGGCATCAATATTCCTACTCCCATTCCTCCAAATCCTGATAACACTAGTGCCATTCAAATTGTACTAAATCCAGTCTTCCATGAGTGAACAAAGAATATTGATGAGAGAAGCTTCAGGACAATTTGCTCTCACTCCCTCATGTATCCTTCTCAAATCAAACCGCAGACACCTTTGACCTTTCCTAAAGCTATTGCTTGAGATTAGCATATTCTTCTCATATCCAAATTGATGTTTCTTAATCCGCATCAATTTGAAAGGGAGTCTGGAGGAACATAGATTAGTATGTCCTCCAAGAGCATCAAATTGTAAATCAGTGTATAATTTTGTATACACCTTAGGAGCACTATACAATTTTATTTTAGGAAGATTTTGGGATTGATTTTGATTGATTGTAATTCCCTTAAAAAAGGGATTGTAATTTCCTAAAGAAGGATTGATACAAATTATAAAAGGGGGAGGCTAGTAAATGCAAAGGACCACTACATTCTCTGCATTGTCTTGTTTCTTCCAAGTTGAGACGTCTTGATAAGAACGTTACCAATCCTCGATACCTTGTCCTCAAGGTGTTTCAACAATACTCCTAATGCAAAAAGATCCTATAATTCCTTGGTGCCTTTTAGGAGGGTTTTGCAAAATCCTTCTCTACAATGTTCTCTTCATTAGTTTAGCACGAAATTTCTGAGTGCTATATAATCCAACCAATATCAAGGTCACTTGTAGGAAAAGCATATATGGCCTGCTCCCAAGCACATGTGCTGTGGAGTGACAAGAAGGAACCTAGATATGTACCTAGTACCAAGTGCATTGCGGTAAAAATAATCAACAGAAATACTCTGCATCCTAAATTAAAAATAAGAAATCGAGATTGATACCAACATTTTACACATACCTCATTAGTCTCTGAGCCGCACGCTATATAACCATCAGAAACTGACAAACCCACAAAATTCTGGGAACCAAAAGGTGAAAACACGACTATCAAGTAAATAATTAAGCCAGAAACTTTTTTTTTTTTAAATAGAGCAAATCAATTGCAAGCAAACCTTTTCATTCGTATGACCTCTCAAGGTTAGGCTGCAAGCATTAGTGGATAACCCACTGGAAGTCGTCTTGTTAAGATCCCAAATCTTAAGTGTGTTGTCAGTTGATGCAGAAACAATTGTACATGGGTCTAAGAATTTCACATAGCTAACAGCTTTCCCATGTCCTCCCAACGTACACCAAGGGATTCTCGTAGTCCGAAGATCATAGCAGTGGATCTTGTAATCAGCAGATCCAAAAGCCAGTAAATGGGTGGAGTGAGAGGAGAACTGAACACAGCAGACATTGGCAGCATTTCTGATTGTGCCGGTGCAGTTCAACTGCCATTGTGTCAAAAACAGGTATTGATAAGAATATTTTCTTTCTCAATTTCCTTCAAAGAAATGTTCCATATAAAGCGAGTTTCCAGAAACCTAATTTCTCAATTAAAACATCAGAAAAAAAAAATGTACCATTACTGTGGAAGACACAGCTTGATAGTCAACATAAAGGTACACATTTCATGTAACATTTTCTTTTTATTAAAAGGACAGAAGAGACTCTTTTTTTTACCTTGCGACCATGTTACAATGGGACACCCAGAATGTTTGTGCAGTCCACTAGACCCTACCGGATGAAAGAACATTTTTGTGAATTCGGCATCCACCCAAAATAAGTTCCATTGGACATTACTAGTTGTTCGATCAATAAATTTGACAGACATACAACACTCATGCTAGCACGATTCTTTTTCTTTATTATTTACTTCTGAAAAACGGTATTAGGAACAAACTAAAAATCCTAATGCCAAATGAACGCAAGATCCAAGCAGCACCAGTTTTCTTGCATACCTCACTAATGCTCCAAAGCCTCACAGAACAGTCATCACTTCCGCTGGCTAACATTTTGGGGTCTACATGGGAAAAATCAACAGACCAGGCTCTCTTTTGATGCTCCTTATATTGTAAAAGCCCTTGCCCAGTGCTTGCATCCCATAACTGTATACCATTCAAGGCTAATAACTTTATGTACCGATGATAAAAAATTGGTCAATATAAAAATTAATAATAAAATAAAAAAGTGCATGTGACAGAAGGGATGATGCTGCTATAAGTAAACTGCACAATTGAAGGAAAGTATGCTTGATGTGCAGAATAGTTAACTTTATAAAACATATATACAGAAATATAAATATATCTATCTATATAAATATGGGGGATATTCCAGTGCATCCTTCCCTCACCATATGGTGAGGGACAAACTTAATGGGGCCCACCTAGGGACCCACTGATCATGGGACTTGTGGGGGATGGGTGTAATATCTTGATGTTACCTGGCCCCAGGATTAGTTGGCCCAGGAAGGGCCTTAGTTGTTTAACTCATTATTCTTGTAGTGGAGTCCCACGCGAATGGATGTTGGAAAGGAGAAGAGTTGTATAATAATTAGAATTAGAAAGTATAAGAGAAGGATTAGGACTCTACCCCTCCTTATATATTTAAAAGAAACCAACGACCCTCAGTTTAGTGTTTTCTCTTTTTCCTGTTGAGAAATTGAGAGGAGGATCTTGTGACTGCAACCCAGGAGAAGAAGGAGGAGGCGACGATCATCGGATGTCCTATCCGTGTCCACACATTGCAAACGCAACCATCACGTACAAAAGGTGAGCGGATCTTCCTAATTAACCAGTTTATTAAACAAGATGATTGTTACGTTGTGATTGGTTATACTGTGATGAAAGGATCTGTTTACAAGATGATTGCTATTCTATGTTTTGGTTATGATGTGTTTTAAGGATCTATTTTAGTCAAGAAATCCTATACTAATGGATGTTAGGATGATACTAGTAGAATGGGATGCAGGGACATGGAATAAGGATTGAAAATCTGTTGAAACAGAGACTGTCGATATGGTGACAATTGCTATTGGAGGGCTGTGGGACCCCATGGCCCACTAGCTGGATAATCTGAACCATGGATCCAGAAGTGGCCCATGTTCGACCCTAGGAGACCTGGACCCATGAGGGGTGGGCCCCATCTGGGCCCTCATCCAATTGCTTTGATGCAACACAGGCGGTAGATGCTAGGATTACAGGTTTTTGTCATCAGGCCCTTCTGGGACTCATTAGGCTGTCTGATTGGAAATCATAGTGGGTCATCAGATGTGGGACCCTTGGGCGAGCTCAAGGATGGTGGCATTTGGGATTTGAACCAGTGGGACCCACTGTCCAATAGACTCAAATAGTCCTAGGCGTGAATGTGATGGAGGCTTGCGGTCGACAACAGTTGTGGGACCCACCAGTATACTTGATCCAAGATTAGGACCCCTTATCCTTCAGAGGACTCATAGGCGACCTGGTTGGTGGGGGTCTCCTGTGGAGTGGGCCCCACCTGCTCAACCATCCAGAAACTACAATCTGGGACTCGTTAGACCCAGCATGGAATTTTTGTAGTTATTCAACATGCGGGGCCTAGTGGAATTATTTGATACTAAATCTGAGTCGTGGGATTTCATGTGGGGCCCTGGGCGATCGTTGAGATCAAGTCTGATCTTGGATTAGATCAGTGGGACCCACTGCATTATACTCCAAGATGTTTCAGATGTGAGATCCATGTTTTGACTTTTTGTGTGTGGATAAGACCTGGGAGAAGTTCATAAGTTGGGTCAGCCCCTGGACTTATTAGTAAATTACAAAATAACCTTATTCCTCGAATGATAGGGTTTTATGTATGTTCTAATGGATTGTGTGGACTGTTTGGGAAATGTTGGCATGTTCTGTTACTTGTGAAATATTTTATGAAGGTGGACCACTCCTAAATTAATTCTTAACTGTTATGATCAGAAGTGGGGCACTAATCTGATAAAGACTTGAATGGGGTTGGTTCCACACTATAAATTGTGTAAAGTATCAATGATGTTAAATTCTAGTTGCTATTTGATTAGGAGATATTGTGAGGTCCCCAGACGTGGGATGTTGGACTTAGTGTCCGCGCCGTTATAGCGGCCGGTCCTTGTGAACATGTCTGATGAGACAGGGTCATGGTGACCGGTATACATGTATACGATAAGCATTGGAGGCGTGGTAATGTGCATGGGCACGAATATGTTTATGGATGTACTTTTTAATGGTAATTGATTTATGTATTCAGATTTGTTATTTATGCGACATTATGTTTTATGCTGTTTATGTAATTAGGAAAATTCATTCACCAGTAATACTGATTTTGTGTTGCCCCCTTCAGGTAATCACGTTGCGGGTGGGGCAGAGCAAAACGACGTTCAGCACGTAAATTTTGGCATGTGTGGCTGACGGGAGAGAACGAGAAATATTCAATTAGTTGATAAGGGGATTAACCCTTGTTTAGGGAATTTTATTATATGAACTGAATTAGAATATGGAATTTGGTTTACTCAGAGATATTTGATTTTGTTCGACATTCATAATTTAATTAAAGCTATGTTTGATATAAATGCCCGATCTCTTGTGAAAGTCATTTGATGAATGTGTGGTGAATATTTACTAAATAATCACGATCTAGAGGCCGACAAGGCCCCAGAATTTGGATCATGACAATGGGAAAAGACATCTTGGATGAGACCATATATCAAATTTGGGGTCAATCCCATGCCTCTAACTCCTTCATCCGTGGCCTACAAATTTAATGACTTGATATTAAAGGAAAAATTTTGACCTCAATCTAACAGTCCAATCCATTTAGATAGGTGAAAATTCAATGGGTCTAGTGTATTTAAAGGGGTTCGATGTGCGTGGACGGTTCGAATGTGTTATAAAGTCAACCCTACTATGTTGTCCCTCACCATAACATGGTGAAGGATGGATGCACATGAATATTTCCATATTTCCATATATATATATATATATATATATAAATGTGTGTGTGTGTGTGCTTGCTGTGCAAATTAGTATATATATATTTATAGGTAATATTCATGCAGCAGTGCGCACCGGCTGTTGGGGCCCCACAAATCATGAGACATGGAGGGGATGGAAAGATCCACTCATATGGACCCAAATATAAAAAATGGGGTCAATCTCATGCCTCTAACCCCTTGATCCATGGCCCACAATTTTAATGGCTTTATAAAGAAAAAAAATTGACCATCAATCCAATGATCTAGTCCATTTAGTGGATGCAAACCCCAAGGTCCGGTGACTAGCAAGGGGTCCTGTATGTGACCGTCTCGGATGGATCATAAGGTGGGTCTGCTGGAAGTTATCAACATAAGGATGTACCGGGACATTTCCCACCATAAGGATGGATCATAAGGAGGACCCTGGGGTTTGCACCCACCGAATGGACTGGACCATTGGATTGAGGGTCAATTTTTTCCTTTAATTTAAAGCCGTTCAACTTTGGGGCCATGGGCCAAGGGGTTAGAAGCATGAGATTGACCCCATTTTTTATATCCGGGTCCATCATGAGTGGATCCCGCCAGGAAAAAAAAAAAACGTCCCATGATCTATGGGCCCCCCAGTGAGCACCAACAGTCGTGTACATTGGATGCACATAAATATTACCCATATTACATATATATATATATATATATATAAAGAGAGTAAATATCAGGTCCCAAGTATCTATGAGAATCTCATTTTTAAAAGATACAAGCTGTTAGAGGTATCAGCCATTAGAAGGTTCACTATTCATAATAACCCAACTTGAACTCTGATTCTCTGAACTGTACCTATTAGAATGAGCTTTTAACAATATTGCAAGATCTAGCTCATACTATAGTTTCAAATGTTCATATATCACGCGTAGGGTACTCTTTAAGATAGGGAATGTTCTCCTACGAGCAACATACTGCTTATATGTAGTCCAACTCATATCAGCAAGGGTTGAGTACATGGAAAGGTCTGTATGGATAAGGATCAACAAAAAAAATCAGCCCTGTCAAATCATCCTAGCCCTTAATAAAAGTTTAGTGGATATTTTAACCATCAATTTCTTTGAGATTCAATCCAACGGTGAATAAAGATTTGATGAGAGCGAAATTAGGACTGGTGCCAGATCATAGAGGGATGAGAGTGTAAAAGGTCCTGCACTGATCAAAGGTGGGCCCCACTGGACTGCATACGTTGGTGCTTGTAGGAGAAGATTTCTCCTAAAAAATAGCATGTTAATCTTTCAGGGACAACACTTCTGAGAAAATCACCACAGATAAACAGCTTTTCTCATAAGTATGGGTCCTGCCTCAGCTCCATAAAGAATACAGACCAAAGAATATAAGCTTGATAGCAAAAACCCAAAACAGAGACAGAAATATGATTAAACTTTCAAATGAACAAGCTTATGCAGACAAGAAATACTAACCTGAACCACACCATCATAATCAGTTGAAGCCAAGTAGTTCTTGATGTAGTTATTCCAGGAAACGCAGCTGAGCTTTGATTTACATGACATTTCAACTACTGGGTAATGGATATCAACAGTGTCATTTAGAAGGGAACTGAACTCAAAGATTTTAATTTTCTTAGATACCCCAGCAGTGGCAAAGTAGTCTTCATCCCGGTCAAAACTCAAAGAACAAATAACATTTGCGGAATTGAGAAGATCCCCATTCCTCAAAATGCCACGCACTTCAAATTTACTGTAATGAGCATACTTGCATATACCTTTAAAAAAGGCTCCAAGTCGGTCGGTAGGTTTCTCACTTGAGTACGATTCATTGCCATTTTGCATCAGACGCCATCTATCTTGTTCTTTTATGATATCATTGTCCAAGCGCAATGCAACATCAGTTTCAAGCAGCTCAATTTTGGACCTTATAGAAAAGTATGCATGTTCAAGCTGTTTGATATTTCTTGCCAAAATTGTCTCTTCCATACATGAAGTAGGTGGCCTAGTAGACACTGCCTTCAAGAGTAATGATTCATTATGAAAGCATTCATTGTTTTCATTAGGGCCCTTACAAGTCTGGGAAAGAAACTTGGCACTCAACAAGTGCCTTTTCTCCACCACCTCAATGTCTGCATTTAAGCATCCGATTTTTTCAAGTAACTCAGAGACCTGTTTGTTCTTTTGCTCTTCCAAGGACATGAGAAAATATAATAACAGCTCTGACTCGGCATCTTCTTCATCAATAGAGAAGGATAAATGATTCTCAGAGGATAAGTCCCGAACTTCACATATCAGTTCAGATTGTAGGATTTCACTGGCATACAAAATATGATGACATTTTCATCAAGTGCTCATAGAACATATGGAGTCTATTTTTTTGAACAGTCTGGAGTCGTCACATTATCTAAACTATCATGCCCCAGTTCTCAACATGTATCCCCTCATACTATTGATTAAACTCCACAGAATGAACACTTTAGGCTCATATCAACAAATATTTTAGCTTGTATATATAATGAAATCACACTAGTGATCAGCAATCACATTTCATTGGTAAAAGAAAACTTCCAATTAAAAAAAAAAAAAACCATCAGAGGAAAGAATAATCAATGGTGAATAGAAAAGTGACAGAAAAATATAGTTACCACACAGAGAAGCAAATACACGAAGCAAAGCGAAAAATGTGACATAAATCGCCTCATTCTCTAAATTTTTGTATAGCATTTATTTAGAAGAGTGAAACAAATGCGAGAAACAGGAAGCAGAAAGCATAGATATATTTTTAGGGGAAAACTAGAAACTATAGGCACAAAACAACTGAATCAACCAAAGATGGACTACAGACAATTAAGGCAAAAGAATACATGGTTGACCAGCAGGGCATCACAGAAGACTTGATATCACTATAAGTTTGATACATAACTTGAGCAGCTAATCTGAAAAAACTAAGGTTCACAGGAATGGTTAATGTTATTTTCAATCAGGTACCTCGTGGTACTGGAGGGTGGTACCAATCTACCAATCTCTGTGTTTTCTGATAAACAAAATATGAAATTATTCGTCTATCAATAAAGATCAAAGTCCATGTGAATTGATATCCCAAATAAAACGTACTCTTGATCTCAAGGAAGAAAACATCTTCAAAAGAATCCATTTTTGAAGAACAGAGACAAACGGATGACTGTATTTGATCTTGAAAACACACACAAAGGCCTCTATTCAGCAGAGAAAAGAACTTGATCTTGCAAAAAGCCCCGGAATTTATGTTTATGCTCTATAGCTTTTTATATGCTTGTCGATGGGTTATCTTAATAACTAGAGATGATTTGTCAAATCCTCCAGTTTAGGAGTTATACATAATCATCAACATCATCCCTAGAGCCTTATCTCATCTATCAAGGGTAGGCTTTGTAAGTTCTACTTCTCTAGTCATCAACCATACTAAAAGCCTCATTTTCTAACAAGGTTTAGAACGACGTATCAGGGGCAACTCGATCTCCCTCGAGTCAAGTCAACTCAGTTGAGTCAGAGCGAGCTGCATCCACGAGCCAAGTAAGCCCCAAAAAATTATAAAAAATGGAAAAAAATAATTCTATAATCTAGAATTTTATGGTTCATTGCGCCTTATGATTAATAATGGATTTAAGCAGTAATTGGTGGCTGTGTTTTTTTCACACTCACTTGTCCATTTTCTGCAACATATAGTAAGAAAATAATAGCAATTAAACATAACGAACAAACCATACATTCGTACTACAGAAGCATTGCAAGTTTACACCATTAATCAAAAACTTAATAGCAAAAAAGAAGTAACAAATAGTATATATGAACTGAGGTTCCACCCACAGATTTGCACTCTACATAACATTTTTTCATCTACTAACTACATACTAACGCAAAACGGAATGAATCCAAAAGGCAATAAATATATACTTCACATGTTCAAGTACTAGAATGCATCAAAAATCTTAAAAATTGGCGCAGATGCATAGATTTTATGTCAAACTACAATTTTAAGGTAACATGAAGATATCTACAATCTTTGAGACTACAATTTGAAGGAACCATGAAGATGTCTTCCCATATGTAGTTCCACCCAACCCCACAGAGCTGTTCGACTTCTTATTTGGGCAGTCTTTCATACAACTGACCCTCTTTAAAGAAGCTCAATTGCTGTGGCTAGAAAATTGAGAGGGAAATTCGATGTGATTATTGTTAAGAGTTACAGTGAGGACTTACTTATAATTATTGTTAAGGATGTTCAACTTTGTGGCCTTCTAAGTGTTTGGAGGTAAATATCTCCCTTTCTATGCTTTTGTGGCGATTCGGAGGACCCCAAAAGCTCTTTGGATTTACTGCAGAGAAGTCATTTAAGTTGTGAAGGAGTTTTGCCCTAGCCAATCAAAGAAAGCTGTTCAGCTTTCTGCTTTTGTGATGTTTCTCTTCCAAAGAAGTCCCTGTTGCTACTATTTTAAGTTGATGCCCTGTCTGAAACTCTCTTTCAGCGCAAGATTAAACTGGGCAACATTCTTTTGGCACCAGATTTTTGCAAGACAGTCATTGTTCTGTGGCCTTTAGGAGGAAACCAGTGCTTAATAGTTTCGTTTTACTTAATCGATCAAAGAAACATAGGACTATTTCAATGACAGTGCAGTTTTCTGTGATTTGTCTTTTGTTTAAAGAGATCTGAACTGCTGTTTGAGCCTTTGAGGTGTTTTCGAGAGTTTTAACTTGAGTGTTCGAAGAATTAATCCCCTTTTTTAGTTCCGGGTTGTTGGTGTTGGCATCAAACAGCATTGTTTTTCAGTTTTGTAAGGTTTAAGATGGAATTCAAGCAAAGGAGAGATTATTCTGGTGGTTCCTCTTCTACTTTCTCACACTACGGAACCTAAATCCAATTTATAAAATTACTCAAGACATGTTAAATGGGAGAAAATATAGTGAATGGTAATACTCAGCTGAGTTGGCCCATGGAGGAACTCAAAGATCAGGATATGTTGGTAGGACTATATCTGAAATGTCTAAAGATGACCCTAAATATGCCAAATGGAAGGCAGAAAACATGTTGGTTAAGAGTTGGATCTATAACTCAATAGAAGGTAATATTTCATTAAGTTTTCGTTATTGCAAGACAACAAAAGAAATATGTGATTCAATTGCTAGTTCTTATGCCCAGAGAAGGAATCATGCTAGGAGTTATATGTTGACAAGGGATCTAGCCAAGTGAAAGCAAAGAGATTTCTCCGTAGAAAAGTATTCTGCTCAAAATAAATACAAGGGTGGTTGTGAGAGCTTGAGTTATATGAGCCTATTCCTACCAGCAAGGGCAAAACTATTGAAAGTCAGAGCATCTGAGTGTTTGGTTGGTGTTAATTCAAAAGAGAGAGAATTTATAGGGTTCAATCGACCTCCAAGATTGGCATGACTAGTTGTCCAGATTATTTCAATTGACCGAATGGAGGGTTTCAATCGAAATTTGTAAACAAATAAGTGGATGCATTTGGTTATCGTTCAGTAGGATGACCATTACTTGTGATATTTGAATGCTTAAATGTTCCAGACCTTGTGGTTTTGATCTTCCAAAATCAACGCAAAAGGACCCCCAAAGGCCTCCCAACAACTTGAACAAGATAGGGGGAAGATGAGAGTTTTGGCATTTTGCTAGTAGGATTCAACAGAATCAGCTCAGGGGGTGACTTGACTCAGCAGGGAGCAAGTCCAAGTCGACTCAGCTGAGTCAACTTGGACTTGACTCAATTTTAAAACCATGCTTCTCCTTATTCAAATTTATGTAGGATCATTAGCTCTACTGCCGAATCATGTGTGATGCAGTCCAAGTACATCACGGGCCCCGAAGTTTACAAAAAGAGGGCCAAGACCAAGCCCACAATTGGCCATCCCATTTATCCTGAACTTTAGCAGGCCAGCTCATTGAACCTAGCCCATGACAGCCAGCCCATTGGCCAAACCATGTCTATTTTCTTAGTATAGCAATTTCCAACAAATTTTCCTAGATCTATATCCTAAATGTAGCAAATTTTCAAGAAGATTTTTTCTAGAGATACATTTTAGTTTAGAAAATCCTAAGAAGATCTAGCAAAATAATTGATTGGCATTAATTAATAAAAGGTAATTGATTGACATGTAATCAATAAGAGAGAGGAAAGAAAATCCTATAAATGAAAAATAGATTGCCATGAAACATCTCATGGTGAGGAAAGTAAATCCTATTAGGATCCCTAATAGGCAAGATTGTAATTCCATCCTCCATAAATTTTCTTGTTTCTCTCAATTATGAAATTCAATGAAAGTTCTCTTCTTTCCGTTACATTATTGCTGATGCATTAGGAGTCCCCTTGTGTTAAGACTCCTTGAGTTGGCAAAGGTAAATGACTCAAGAGGACAGGCATCCTAGGTGAATGTGTGAAGACTTCATCCATTATTGGATCCCATCACATTTGATACCAAAGCAAATAAGGTCTTCCCATTTGTCTTGTTTTATTTCCGTTATCTTAGATTAGATTACTCGTTTGATTCCAATCAAATTTCCAAAGGAGAAAAAAAAACAAAAAATATTCAAGATTTTAGGGAAAAATAAGTCTCTCTCCGAAAATCCAAAATATTAAGTGTTAGTTTCTACCTTGTTCTCGATTTCTTTTACCATTTCAATCCAGTTTTACCCCTTACTTCCATTCAATATGATTAAAACACTGCTCTTCGTGTTTACTGATGTTGCTATCACAATTCCTTGCAGCAACCCTATCAAATCTGACCAAATCTAGAACCCTCCAAAAAATCTAATCCCACGTTTAAATCAAATACCCTCAAACACAAACCCGATTTCAATTGATAACCACCCCAACTCACCCAATACGCCCTTCAAACTGCCACAAATATGTCCAGTTCTCAAGCCAAATCAGAACCCCTAATTTACCTAACCAAGTTCGAGCCGAAGCCTTAGCCCAAAGCCTGATCTGATTATTTTCAAACCCCAAATCCATTACTTGTGCAAATCTGCAAGGACAGCAAGTTGTTGACATCAAAACAGTCCCATAAAACCACAAGTCTCATCCCTGAATAAACCCTAGAACTTTCAACATTATTACCCTAGATTCTGCCCCCAATTTCCCAACAAATCAGGACAAAAAATAACCCCTATCCATAACACAGAAATTGCTTAATTTTAGCAAAGTTTGTGACTGCCAACAACCATTAAAACTCAAAACACTAAAATAGTCCCATAAATATACGAATTCCCAATTCTGAAATCTAATCAGCAGTACAAGACTTAGGTTTCCGTAACACACTCCATAGTCCATACAACACCCATTCACACCATGTATTAAAAATAGCAGTCCTGTAAAGGCTTATCTAGACCTTAAAACCCAACTCCTATTCATCCCAAACTACCAATACCCACCAGGCCCCATCCCAACCAAGGATGAAAATAGCGGTAGCGGCGGGCGTAGCGGCCTGCCGCCAAAACGCTACGTAGCGGGCGATACGTAGCGTAGCGGCGCTACGTAGCGGCGTAGCGGTGCGATTTGGAAAAATCGTCAAAAAAATATGAAAAAATTCTAGAAAATCTAGAATATTGGAAAATGAGAGAAAATGTATTTTTTTTGCAAAAGTAACTAAGGTAAGGAGGCGTAGCGGTCCCCTCACTATATGAGGTCCTGTATCGCTGTATAAATAGAAAATAATAGTAATGATCCATGTGTTCATGTTGCTTGATTATGCTAACTTAGAAACTAATGAAAGGCTCAGAAAAGAAAAAAACTATATCATGAAATCAAGACTTAAGAGTACCTAGAGAAAAAAATACATCTACCAAAGGGGGTGTCTAATAGGATGTACTTAGAGAAGAACTCTTTGAATCGACTGTAATTCGGCGAGATCATGTGCTTTTTGGTGTTCTTTTAAACATAAAAGGGTAAAAGAGTTGTATAGAAATGTTATTTGAAGAGAAGAAGAAAAGAAATAATTCTTATTATGTTTTTTTTTAAAAATTGAAAAGTAGGAATTTTTCTCACCCCGTAGCGGCCCCGTAGCGGTCCCGTAGCGGTCGTAGCGGCCCGTAGCGGGCCTGTAGCGGCCGTAGCGGCCCCGTAGCGGACGTAGCGGCCGCTACGGGTGCGGCGGCCGATAAATCGGCCGTAGCGTAGCGGTGGCGGCCGCTACGGCCGATATAGCGGCCGCTACGCTACGTAGCGGCCGCTATTTTCATCTATGATCCCAACCCACTACAGGCCCTAAACCATACCATTACCACCCCACGTCAACTTATTTAAACCCAACCCAACCCTGCCCATATACAGGCCTATATGACAATCATCCCAAACAACAATTTCCTTGAAAAGAACAGTCCCTAAAATGGTCTCAAAAGTACTATATACTTCCCCATTAGTCCTCTTTCAGATTGTACTATATAATTTCTTGAAGGAAATCTATAAAAAAACAAGACTAAACACACATCTTCGCCAGGCTCGCTCAAGCCAAAGTTCACATACCATGTAAACAACAAAAAATCAGTGTTTCTTGCAAAAAATAAGCTCTCACGTGGTGGGGAGTAAATTAGACGTGTTTTTTTTTTTTTTACTCCCCACAAGCAGAAACCTTTAAGGTCAAAGAAGGGGAATGAAAGCAATATATAAGCCAGTTGGACAAGATTTTGAAATTCTCGATTGATACTGATAAAAAATTAAACCAATACGGCTGATACAAGCAATATTTTCAATCTATCAGCCAGTAAATTGCCGATATTTTGGGATACGTACTGACACGGACACCACACCACATAAAATTGTGTATAGGTACGAACCTATTTCCAGTTTGGGGCACCTGCTGTAGAGATTGCTAATGAGGATCCTCCTACTGCTGTAGATTCTCATACTCTTCATGGCGATCTTCCCATTACATTATGCATATGTACTAAGCATCAACCTACAATTTTTTTCTGCAAGTCTACAGTGCCCTTGTAATGAGCTTTTCAAGCATCTATTATGTTGGCTTGTGTTCCTTTCAGGGTTAGCAACGCTTTTAATCATCCAAAGTGGAAAGAAGTCATGACTGGAAATGAAAGCAGGAGAGAAAAATCAAACTTGGGATTCTGTTGAGTAACACGCGATGACTTGCAAATGGGTATTCACACTAAAATTAAAGTCTAATAGAGACATTGAAGTTTGAGATATATAAAGGCAAGTGCGGTTGTAAAAAGTTTTATAAACATATCCAGTAGCCAGCCATGACACTTTTCTGCCAGTTGCAAAGCTGAATTAGTTAGAGTATTAGAATTTATTTTGGCTAAACTATAGTGGCCATTGCATCGACTCGATGTGAAAAGAATGTGATTTAGCATTATGATCTGCAAAAAGAAGTTTATAAACCTCTTCCCCCAATATTCTCACCTTCATCACAACCACGGGCCATCTGCCCAACAAAAAAGGCAATTTATGGCCTTAAGCAATCTCCTCATGCATGTTTTGGAAAATTCAGTCCAGCCACGTTTAAGTTTGGGTGTCCTAGAAGCCATTCACATTGTACATTGTTCTTCAAAAGGACTGCAGGCATAACCACATGCGGATGATAAAGTGGTCATTGGTGATGATGATCCAAGTAAAGAAGTTCAGGCATTAAACAGGTTTCTGAAGGACCAGATGTAAATAGTATTTCTTAGGTATTGAAGGGTCTCAATTGCTCATTTCTCAAAGTACGTTAAGGACCTACTTAGTAATAAAGGATGACTCAGAGCATTCAGAGCATGCTTTTCTCCATGGTGACTTATAGTAAAGAAGTTCAGGAATTAAACAGGTTTCTGAAGGACCAGATGTAAATAGTATTTCTTAGGTATTGAAGGGTCTCAATTGCTCATTTCTCAAAGTACGTTAAGGACCCACTTAGTAATAAAGGATGACTCAGAGCACTCAGAGTATGCTTTTCTCCATGGTGACTTATAGGAGGAAGTTTACATGGATCCACTACCTGAACTTGTTCCAAAAGGTCAAAAAGGGAAGGTTGGTCACTTAAATAAGACTCTATGTGCTTAAACAGGCACAATTTTGAAAGGTTTAGTCAGGCCTTGCTGAAATATAATTTTAAGATCTGTCAGGTGATCACACTCCATATGATAAAAGAAGTGACAAAAGAGCTCCTGTTATAATTGTCTATCTAGATTGTATTGTTGTGACAAGGAATGATGAACTGAAAATTAAAAGTTGAAAACATATCCAAGAAAAAAGTTTGAAATTAAAGACCTAGGCCTGTTAAAATACTTTTTTTTAAATATCTCTTTGGGAATAGATGTAGCTAGATTAAAACTAGAAAACTGCAATTTCACAGCATGAGCATACACTAGATTTGCTGAAAAAAACAAAAAATAAAGGCACTAGACCTGCTGAAACACCAAAAGAACCTAATCATGCTAATGCAGGAGCTCGTCATCAAGATCCATATGGATGTGATTGATCTAACCGTTGAATATCTTGATTGGTTTGATCGAAGAAGGGGCCAAATTTTCATGTAAATCAAGGAAAGATCTAGCATAAGGGGTCAAAACTTAGATTGGATGGTCGAGATGGATCCAAATCCATTTGAAAATTTCGTTCTTTTTTACTTTTAATGGGAGAATTTCAAAATTATTTAAAGGATCAAAATAGCACTTGTAGTAACCTATACCTGATCCATTTCGATGCCCCTTTGACTGGTCAAACAGGTCAAAAAAGTGGGGACCACAGCCCTTTCGCATAGAACGTCCAAATTGATTCATTTGCAAGTAATATGAACTGGAAACTTTCTAAAGGCAAGATCCTTGTGCATGCATGAAGCTTAAAACAAGGAATATCCAAGGAAGGAGTATGTGTTGGGAAACTTTCCAAAACACAGTTAGCAAGGAATCAAGCAGTAAGTGGAACCCATTCCACAACCAAAAGGGACATTCAATGCTCTCATAAGCTAGCACTTTCTAAAATCAAAGGATATCCAAGAGGGAGTCTTTAAAGCAAGCACTCGCTAAAAAAGGATCGAAATTAGCTAGCAATCAAGTGGAGCCATATCCAAGACAATATGGACGTCCAAGTGGAGTTGGTGCAAGACTTTCTACATTTTTGTTTCTTTTCTTTTTTGCAATGGACATTTTTGTTTCTTTTCTTAATACATTGCCATGTAAAGAGGACATTATTACAGTATTCATTCTACATTTGATTGCTTTAATAGATGGCTAGGATTAGACATAGATTGGGATTTTTCTTTATTTTGTGAAATGATATAAACATATGGAAGGGGACATCCAACCCTAGTCTTGATTTAATGATTATTTTATTAATAAAATTGCAATGGTTGCAACTGATGTCTCTTCTCCATTGGTTTGAGATGGATTTCTCCAAAAGACTGAAGATTGATTCAAATGGTGAATTGCAGTTGGGGTAGGCTTTCTACCACTTATCTCCTTGTGTTTGATTAAGTTGCTGCTGATTTAAGGTTAGGGTGTTGATTTGGTTCCCCGATCAATTGGGCTCATCTTTTTTGGATGCATCACATGTGTAGACTCCAGTAGTGGTGGACCATTGACTGATCCATGTTCAAATCAAAGATTAGTTCGTAATTTATCCATCCAGTCATCATGCAACCAGGTATCTCGCATGTAGTAAGTGTGGTTAGCTAATTTATGCATGCTGCTAGAACTGGGCACTTAAATGCTGTTCATCATATTTTCTGCGCGATAATTTTTAAATACAGTTCAAATTTGAATCTGTCCAAGAAAACTGTATTCAGTACAAACTTGGATATAGAGAAAGGGAAAGAAAGAAAAAGTTATCATCTGGGCCACAATTTCTAGATACAGTTTCAAGTTAAACCTGCCCAAGGAAACTGTATATTCAATGCAAACTACAAACAATAGATGGATGTGTACTTCTTTAATCAAGTGTAATATGCAATACCTTGTCTTTGGCCGGGATGAAGGCTCAGGATGAAGCAGCCAGAGACAAAAGCCAGCCTCCTTTGGGTCTTCTGATAGAAAATATGGAGGAAGAATCCGATGGCGAAGATTGGACATTGTCCTTGAATGCCTTTCACATGATTCAAAACGGCAAAACAGCTGAAACAGAAGCCGGAGTAAGTCTAACCAACCAACTCAGTAATCTAAACTACATCATGAAATAGACAGTAAAATCCGAATTAAAAAACTGATGTACACAAACCGATTTGAAAAAAACAATCAAAAAGGATCATTCACTTTCAGATATTTGTTAAGGCCTCTAACGTTGCTCGCTCTACTATATGAAAGCACTTCAGCTGTGTGTAAACTCTTCATCATAAGCTACAAGTCAACAGGAAGTTTTGCAATTCGCAGATCCATAAATCAGCCTAATTTCTTCCTATGGGAAGGGATGAAGAAGTGTCATTTGATGAAATGGGGGCACGTGTATGTGCCCAGGTAACCTAGGGGTATTAGGATAAGACCTGTTACACAGATGCTCTAGTTCTCACAAATGCAGGTGGGTGATGACTATAACAGCTATTTAAGAAGTGAAGCATGGCCATTGGCCTGTACAGCCAAGAACAGACCTTGAGTTATGATTAAACCTATGATCTACTGCAAATTGTGTGCATCACAAGGTTCAAAGTTCAAACCTTCTATTTTTGGACCACTTGTCCCACATGATCCATCCACCTGTCTCACACTAACACACACCTGTCCAATTCTTAATCACCATTGGACTGAAAATCCAAAATGTAAATGCCTCTAAAGTTAAGCCATTAAATTTTGAGGACCAAAGAACAAGGTGTTAGGGTCGCCCATACAGGGTCAGCCCAACCACTTGAAAGCTATCCTATCTCCATTTTTTGTAAACTGCCCAAATTTAATTTAGATCAAAGAAGATTACATCATCAAATCTGTGGCTTTCAAATAAGCTGTAATCAACTAACGTAAATGAATGGTTAAGCAAACCTCATCCACAATGAGGCAGTTCTAAATGACCTCACAACGCGATTGAAGTTGGTCCTAGATGGGCACCTTAAAGAACAGTGGCGCACAGGGTATACAGTCTACACCACAAATGTACTGAAAATATTTCCATTCCCTGTTTTAACAAAACTGCGAAATAAGCCCAGATTTTTTCTTTTCTAAATGGCAAATGTAACTGACGTATTTGGGCATGAAAATTGGTGAGATAGCCCACTTGTTAAAATCTAAACAGCTTAAAAAAGGTTGAAGTCACCAACAATATTACCGTAAATTTGATTAGGACTGGAGTGAAACTAAACCTTGGATTAAAGCAGGATGCTTAGGACTGCATATTTATAGCTATCATCATCAAGGATGAATTTTTGGCAAGCTCATCCAAGGTATGGCCATTACAATATCATTTAAGAAAAAAAGGAAGCACTATTACATCCTACCCAAGGTTGAGATTGACAGAGGCCTCTAATGAGGCCATACAGAACTATATTGTGTTCAGTCAATCACACACACCAAAAACACTGGCGTCCTCAGTTCTGCCGATCAGGGTGGTTTGGGAGTTCATTCCATTGAGAAAGTCAATAAAGCTTTCCTAGGGACATGGCTTTGGAAGGTGGAAGAGCCTGGTCATGGTCTGTGGAAACAGACTTTATTAAGTAAATATAAGTTAGGGAATGAGGGTTGGTGAGTACCAAATCAGATTTCTAATGCTTCTCGGTTATGGAAGTCTATCCTTTCTGTCAAGAGTGGGCATGATGAAAGGATCCGTAATAGGGTTCATAATGGGAGGCGAGTTAAGGTCTGGCATGATGAATGGTGTGGGCAGCCGGCATTGCATTGTCTTTTCCCTAATCTTTATTTATTAGAAAGGGGACATCATGGTTGTGGAATATTGTCGATATGTGGGCGGCTAAATAGTTTCAGATTTTCGCTTTTGAAGGAATTTAACAGATGGGAGGTCTCTCATTTTAATAGGTTGCTTGGCATGTTAGAAAAGGCTTATCTGTCAATTGCAAAGGATGATGTTAGGCTATGGAAACCTGAAGTCAAAGGGAGATTTTTGGTGAAGTCTTTCTTTAAGGATATGAATGTTTCTTCTAATAGTGTGCAAGGTTGGAAAAGCTTTTGGAATACTCTAGTGCCACCAAGAGTGCTGGTTTTTTGTTGGATTGCGAGACGTCATAGTATCCTAACTATTGACAATCTTAGAAGAAGAAATATCATTTTAGTAAATGGCTGTCTGATGTGCTTAAAGGATGAGGAAACAGTGCATCATCATCTAATTCATTGTAGTTTTGCTCATAGAGTTTGGTCAGTCATTCTTATGATGTTTGATATGCAATAGGTGATGCCAAGATACGTTGAGGAGTGTTTCTTTCATTGGTTGTAGCTGGGTACTCCCTCGATCCATTTCGGAGCTTTTTGATGCTTGGAAGTTTGGATTTCAGTCCAAGAGAGTAAAACTTCTTTGGCGTTCGTCCTTTGTTGCTAACATTTGGGCAGTTTGGAAGGAAAGAAATAGGCGTTGCTTTGAAGATTGTTCTTCTCCCTCTGTAGTTGTTGATGTGAAAGCCAGATTCCTCGTTGCTTCCTAGTTTCTGTGTTGCCAAATTTTTGGGGAGTGCCTATCGAGGTCATGTTGTTTAAATGGAGAGAAGTAGTATCCTCTTAACTTTTTTTGGTTTTCCTTTTTGGGGCCTTAGGCCTGCTTAGGAGGCTATGTGTTTCCTCTCTTGCTCTATTGGATGGTTTCTCTGTCTCCCTTGTATTTTTCCTTGCATTCCAGTATATACCTTTTGTACTGCTTTGCTTTGATTAATACAATTCACCATTCCAAAAAAAAAAAAAAAAAAGGTTAGGTCCCAAGCATGGTTTAAAATCGTGGTATTGGTCGAGGTATCAGCCTACCCTAAAAACCGATACGGTATTGATATCGGTCGCGGTCCGTCGTGGTCGTCGTGGTGTGAATTTCTTTTTTACTCCAAATATTGAAAAAATATCCAAAAAATTCAGAATATTGTAAAATGCTCAAAAACAATGTTTTTTTCCATTAGTAACAACTCTAAATCAAAATATCAGTTCCCATAAGTCATGACATCCTATATCGCTGTTTATTAATTATATGTATTAAGTTTTAGTGTTTAATCTTGGGGACATCATTATTAATTTAGTTATTATTTACCCTTTGCATTGACCACTATTTAGCTCCTAAATTATTAAAAAAATTATTCACATGTTTTATAAATAATTAATATGACAGTAGCATGATTCCTATTGAATAAATTTTATTGAGGTAAACTTTATTTTGAATGATTTATATTTTTTTACAAGTGGACTTTAATAGACTGGTACAAATCAAAATAAGTAGAGCATTCAATTGACCAAGTTAGATCTATAGACTGTGGGTCCCATTGTGGAGCCCACATAATGTTATAATTCATAAATCAAAGCAAGTAGGGATTCAATTGACAAGTTAGATCTATAGATTGTGGGCCCCATTGTGGAGCCCACAAAAACAGTGAATAAAAGCCTCACAAGTCACACCTCACGTGGACAAAGAAAAGGGCCATTTCCCCACATCACATAACACGGGAAATGAAAGGGCATTTGCTCTTAGTTGTTTCCAACTTCTAGAGGAGTAACATGTGGAAAACAAACATAAGAGAAAAATGAAAAGAGGCGAAGAGAGAAGACTTATTTTTAGAGAAGAAGAAGACAAAGAGCAGCTAACCAGACAGCCGCTTCAGTCTCTAGGAGCATTCACCAATACCATCCACATTCACAGGTACGTCTCCTTCATTTAGTCCTCCTTTCTTTTTTTTTTTCTCTTTTTTTTCCCACCTTAAGCATCGATCTCTTTTTCCTTTCACGGTAAACATCCAATGCATTGATATTTTGTCCCCCAACTCTTTCTTTCTTTTTTTTAATTATTTTTCATCCCGAAAAAACGCTACAATGATTGTATCGGCCGATACCAGTTTTTATCCGATATTTTGAAATATCGGCCAATATTTACCAATAGGACTACGATTTTTAACCATGCCAAGACCGCGACCGATACCCAATAAAATATCAGTTCGTTCAGATACATACCGGTATCGGCCGATATTTTAAACAATGGTTGCAAGTCTGTTCGCGGTAAGATTCTTTGGAAGCTAATGTTGTATGCTATGTTTTGGAGGATATGGATGGAGATGAATAATAGTGTTTCCGAATAAAATTCAATCGGCGCGGAGATTGTTAAGTCTATTGTTTGGTTTGTGTCTGAGTGGGTGAGCAAGAAAAAGGAACTTGATGGTGTTGATTTGTTTGATCTTAACAGATCTTATGCAGCTATTTTAATGAGGGGTCGGACTATTAAGCATGTGAAGAGAGTTTCATGGATGTGCCCTCCTATGGGAATCCTTCAGCTCAATTTTGATGTAGCTTCATTAAATCTATAAGTGGAGGAGTAATTGGAGGTGTTATTCGAGACTGGTCTGGGAACATTGTTAGAAGCTTTTCAGGTTCAGTGTAATTTTTGAATGCTAATGAAGCTAAAGTCTCTGCTCTTCTGATTGGTTGTCGTGAGTTGTGTCATCTGGACGATCTTAATGCTATCATTGAAGGTGATTCTTTCTTTGCGATTCAATGGGGTCAGGAAAGACTTATTTTCCATGGCATCTGGCGGATTGGGTTGAGGAGGTTCAGGATATTTCTAGTATATTGGGGGCTACTATTCTTTCATGTTCTTAGGAAGGCAAATATTGAGGCAGATACTTTGGCTAAGGAGTTCTTCTCACTTCAATGATGTTTTATGTCTCCCTCTTCAATGATGTTTTATGTTTACTTTTTTTTGTGTTTCAGCTTTCGTAATTGTCTTGTTCTTGTTTAATTTTCTGGGAGCAATAAAATGCTTATAGTTATAAAAAAAACAGAGATAACTCATGGGCCTTTACCAACTCACTGACAGTTTCGGATGGGTCTCAATCATGTTTGACGTAAACTATTGGCAACCAATAAAGCCTCTACAAGCTTTAATAGTAGAACAGATCAGCCATACTAATTTTAGTAAGCGGTTTATATTACTTAGTTTGAGAAGAGTTTAAAGGCTACATTAGGAAGGCCATGGGCCTTACACTCGATATATGAACCCAGTAATTGTTAAAATTGATATTCGAAATAAAATCTTATAAAAATTAGTTAAGCCTGTTTGAAAAAGAAATGAGCCTGAATAGCCTACATAACTTAAATTAGAAGTTCCAACCTTCTCTTATTAAACTAGCAACTCAAATGAAATAGACACAGAGATTCTACATGTTGAACAAGCTTGTTCAATTATCGACCCTAGGAAAGAAAATCAAATCAAGCATTAATCCCATATATCCCTTGTGTTTAATATTAATGCTTCACACAATAGCCTAAAATCATTGGCATTCTTCCTACTGGCCAGGAGTGATACTACGGAGACACTACCAACCTGAAGATGCAGTGATTTACTGGAAGGGTCCACAATGAAAGAATCCTGCTCAAATCTAAGGTTACAAGTTACAACAAGATCAAGCCAGGTCGGGTATTGGGTTAATATTGGAAGGGTATATTTGAATATTGAATTTAATCAAGCACGATTCACACGTATCCAAGTTGATTCTAGAAGGCTAAGTTAAATTTTGTTTGAACTAGCTGTCAACTACTTTATGTAGAATTTATTGATTGATATGTGGATGTAGACATGAAACATTGAAACTTTTTATTAATACTCTTGAAATTTTACTTTAGTGAAATATTTAGACTTTTAACTGAGTTGGGATTGTGGCTTCTGTTGGATATATTGTTCCAATTTACAAATGGCATTTTGTTTGATATATTGTTTCAATTTATGGTAGATGTGATATGTCCTTCCCTCTTAAGTGGATGTAGTCATAAAACATTGAGACTTTTATTAGAACTTTCTGAGATTTTACATTTGTGAAATATTTAGCTTTCTGAACTGAGTTATGACTATGGCATTTTGTTTGAGATATTGTTTCAATTTATAAAATGGCATTTTGTTTAAACGTTGATTCAATTAATGAATTATCCGTATGGCAGATGGTACTTTGTTCCTTCCCTCTTCTCATTCTCTTCTTTTATTGAAGGTTTGCCTAGCAAAATACTCTGTGGGTTAGGCTGCAACAGGGCTTGGCACCTTGCTCTTTGACTACTGATAATAGGTGGGCCTCACATGGGTTGTAGTTCACAATATTATTTTGAGCTCCGTAGCTCATCTGATCATTTACATGTGTGTGGAGAGCAGAATAGAGGTCTCTCGATTACCAATGGCAACTCCTGAGTCCTAATCCAATCAGAATCCAACTTAGTGATCCGGGTTAAGGTTAACATTTTCAGCCTGACTAAATGGATCGGGTTTGGCTTAAGGCCCTACATGCTAGTCAAATCACCAAAGCAAACTAAACCTGACACGCCCCAAACTTAATACAGTTCAACCCACGAACCCGAACCTGTAAATTTAGGGGTCTGTTGACATTTCCACCCTTATCAATGAACAGGTTGGCTTCAAGTTGGCCATATTACACTAAGAGGTTAACCTGTCCCAACACAACCCACCCACACTCCTACTCTTGATGACTACAAAAGTAAAATAAATAAAGAGCATAATAGAAACTGACTCGCACCTCAAAAAGAAGAACCCCAAGGCTGTAGATGTTTGACTCCAACGAACACACACTGTCAATAAGAATTTCTGGACTAGTATACCATGTCTTCTCCAACAGTATGCTTTCAGAGGTCCCTTGTGGGTTTTGGCAATTAGAGAAACTTGGACCATGAACAAACTTTCGACTCTTCCGTTTATTTTCTAATATTTGTGGTTCCCTAAAATTACAGCCAGGACTTGGTGCTCGGAGACAGTCAGCATCATCCTCATAGGCTTCACTTTTCCAACCAAACGTAGCAGACAACTTGGGTAGTTGGTCAGCCAATTTCAGATGCTCGCTGAGCTTCTGATTCTTTGTCAGTGAAACAGAATTAGTGAGTATACCCTGTTCCATAGGCCTCTTCCTTTTCAAATGATGCTCCAAAGAGTGAGGATCTTGGCTTCTTACATTCCCTAGAAACTTGGTCTGAGTTTGAGGGGCCCAAGAACCAATATACTTCACCCTTTCTGATGACACTAACATAAAACAAGATGGACGTGCATCTTGCAAGGAAAATCCTTGCGAGTGTGCAGTATCCACAAGCTTCAATATCTGCTTAAAAATATTCATGTTCTCAACTTTGCTAATCTTCCGAGACCTGGATTTAAGCCATTCTCTTAAGCTGATTCCATCCTGAACTGAGCCAGGACCAACCCCTGCACTATCACATGGGAATAGATCATGTGCCTCTGGGTTAGAACCCTGCAATGTATTGGAGTCTTTTACACCCTCACAAATTGACTTCTCACTATTCTGATTCCGGCTGAGAACACTAGATCTCTCAAGATTTTGAAAATGTCTGTACACAGTCCCTTTCCCCTTCAAGGTATTTTTGACAAAAAAATGAGAAAAACCTGATGCTGGAAGAAACTTTGTCCGGATCCCTCCTGGGAAATTTGTGAATGCACTCCTTGAAACAGTACAGTTGTTACTACTAATCAAAGGCTCTGCGCTCCCGGAATAGACTTCATCTGGATGCTTATCAAGCTGAGGCTTTTCAGCCAATAATGTAGTTGGAGATTCGTTACCGGCACCCTCTCTGCCATCTGTTTCCATGGATAGATCCACCGGTGAATTTCCAATTTTGAGACCACCTGCCAATTGATATAGATGATGCCATTGACCTTTCCTTGACAGAACTGCTTCTTGGCTATTTGAGCTACCAGCTACAGATAAATCCACATGCCTGTAATTATTTAAAGTCAACTCTTCAACCACCACACCAGAATCTGTCATAGTACATGGGCCAGCACTCGGCCTCCCATTTTGAGCCTGGGGATCTGTGCACCATATTTCACTCTTACCCCCTAAAGCCTCTGCAAATGCATCAGCTGATATTAGTGAAGAAAGTGGTTCTGCCCAATCATTCTCTGCAGCCATCACATTACAAGTACGTGATTCCACGGACTGATCATTTTCTTTGCTTTTGAGCTGTGGAGCCTCTGCCTCCTCCTCAACAGTCACATGTATATCCTCAGTCCGTTCCATGGCATCTGAATGGACATCATGCAATCATGTGAACAGCCATGATCCACTAATCAACTGGGCCACGGTCAGACTTCAAGAAATATTCATTTCAAATATAAGTAGTTAACAAGTGAAGAACATATTAAGAACACAGAAGGCCTGACCAGAAAATGGAAATGCTTTGGTGGTTTTCCTGCACGAGGCAACAAACAGATATAAAATCTTCAGCTTCAGCTCAAAAAGAAATAGAACGTAAAATCAGTATAAAATTCATTGGTGACTATCCTTAGACGACCTTCGTGATTTTTCTTCATTTCGGGCCAAAGGATTCAGTAGATCAGTCTTTTTAAATACACCCAATGACAAAGGCAAGAAGCAGGAGATCCATTCAATCTATGGACCCCCACCATGCATGGCCCACAGGCCATTTCATAATTGACTCCAACCAGACAGAAGAACCCTGGAACTTCTGGACTGTTCACATTCTGCAGATAGAAGTGAATCAAATGTTTGTGTGTGTTTCTTTCCGCGCACACGCGCGCAGACACACACACACACACACACACACAGAGAGAGAGAGAGAGAGAGAGAGAGAGAGAGAGAGAGGCTTCTTCAGGAATGGTCTAGCCTGTGGGGGCCCACTAGGAAGCATGATATCATGGAGGGGTACCTGGAGGCACTGTTGTGAGGGCCTCAAATTTATTCAGTCCTTGGACATTGGATAAAGCTTGATGAGTGTCACATTTTCATGACCAATTGGGAGGCCTACAAAATTCGGTTGAGTTTTCCTTGCACAGGAATGGCTGGCCCCATCCCTGAAAATTCATTTATATTGAAATCAAGTGAAATCTCGACTTGCCTAATAACTGCAGTCTTGTAATTGCCAGCCATCCTTTGTGGGACCCACTATACGAAGATTAACATCTAACGTCCCCTGCCATGTACATGCAATGGAAAGTACACACTGCAAGGGGCTTTTGCTAGAGATGACCCTATTGAAACTATCCCTGTTGTGGGAGTTTCTATATAATCTAACAAGCTAGAATTCCGCATTATAGAATGATTAAATGCTTCAATTATCTCAATAACTGAGAATAGGCCTTTCACCAAATTTTCATTATTTGGCTACATTTTTAAATCCCAATCGAAACCCCAAATCCAAAATCCATAAAAGACCATTTAGCTATAAAAAGGAAAAAAAATCCGTTACAGTGATCGGTAGGATTTCTGTTCTTTGAGCCATCCCTAAAAATTCAAAAAGAAAAAGAAAAACAACACCAATCTATTGCCAACATCACCAAAAGAGAAAACACCAATCTGATTTTCTAATGGAAAAAATACATTATTCGAGAAAAAAGAAAATGTCAATCTGACAAATCTAAGTTCTTTCTAAATTTGGGTTCAACAACAACAATAACAACAAAGAGACCCATAATCAGAAATCCCATTGCAAGATTCTGCTGAATTGCAAGCAATCAAAAACCCAGATGAAAGATTCTGCTAATTGCAAGAATAAACAGCGAAATTCTTCAAGGGATGAAATTCAAAACCCAAAACAGCAAAATCTTAAAAACCCAATACGAGATAGAAAGAATTCGAGAAAGAAAATAAAAAATAAAAAAAAAACATCACCATAACTCAAAACGCACAGCAAAAAAGAACATGAACATTGAAAAATACAACAACTGCTCAACAGAATCCTAACTAAACTAAAGGGAGAACCCTAATTTCCTAAAAAATGGAAAAGATCGAATTTTTTTGCAAGTACCTGTAAAAAAGAGAAGAAATGGATATCCTCTCTCTCTCTCTCTCTCTCTCTGCGCCTCTCTCTGTCTCTAAAAAGATGTTGAGATTGATGGAATTGGAAAAGTCTTTGTTTGGATGTGAAGACAAAGTGAGGAGGTGAAGAAAAGATCTCTGGTGAATGAAACTCTATTTGCCTTGTTTGGATTCTTTTCAAGATTTTCTCCCCCTTGTTTTCATGGAAAAGGTAAAATCTCTCTCTCTACTCACTTGTTTTCATGGAAGAGTTAATTCCATTCTCCCCAAAACCTGCTTTTCCCGTTAAGTGAGAGAAAATGGTTTTCCTCGGGAAAGTAAAACACCCAGTCTAGTTTTATATTTATTTTAATTTTTTGTATTTGACCCCTATGGTTTCTAGGATTCGTATACACGCCAGCTGGTTTCCGTATTTAGAGTTAAATGACTCTTTCACCCATCCATTTTATCTCTATTACGGTAATACATTTAGTGGGAGATAGTAAACCTCCAAAATCTATTTTTATTGATATGAAGGTCATTTCATCAAATTTAAATCAATCATAATGACAATCAATACCTTTACTTAAATTTACCAAATATCCATACATGACCTATTTGATTGATGACGGTTTCAAAATGCATGATTAGACTTCATATGCATGAGAAAGTTATTTATTTAGAGAGGGGCCTTTGAGACTTGGTAGGGACTTGGGATAAAAAAACAAATAATTGTGTTTTTGTAAATATTGACTGACTCATTTTTATTTAATGACATGCTCACGGTGGTTGCCCCCTCTCATTAGGGTTATTGATTTGGGGGACATTACTAAAATAAAAACGAGGATGTATCACTAAATACTCAAACCACATGGGCCTATTTACAAATTTATAAACCTTAAGGGGGGCATATGTAAAAAAAAACCCTTTTCTTAGTAGTAATTCTAAATTAAATTTGTTCCTATCAAAGTGGGTAGCAGCTATTCAACCATGATGAGTATTAAATCCTAGGAAAGTATGTCCCGTCTATATCTCCACCTTACCAATTTGTTTAGGGAATAGAAATGTAGTTGTTATTTCCTCAAAGTTCTGAATTTTCTATTTGAATGGTAAAAAATTCACAAAGTTAGCCTTGCGAATGTCACTTTTGGGCAACAAAATTCTCAAAATGTCAGCTTTTTAAATGTTGGATGATACTTAAAAGGACAACATTTGGAGAATTTCAAATTTTGTTACATAAGAATTCTCCAAATTATTGCAAACAAACAATCCCGAGCATGTTTGTTTTGAGGATATTTAAAACTTCCAACCTAAAAGATTTCTAAAAAAAAGTCATGCTGCAGCATTAAATTGTTGGAAACTTGGAAAATAAACGGTGTGCAAAATATTGGAAACCCAGCCCCACCTAATTATTGGAGCCTTTGATTTGATAGTCTTAAAGTTTAAAGGAGTTTTAATAGTAATTTTTTTTACAATTCAATCCGACAATGAATGGACGTCCAATGAGTGCAAAATTTAACCTGATGCTAAATCTTGGGATGACGAGTATCAAGTATCAAAGATGCTGCACTGATGAAAGGTGGTCCTGTATGGACCCCTGGAGTGGAGCTGGAGTACACATGCAATCCCCTCCAAGGATAACATTTTCCCTCTCTTCACATCACATGGTTGAACATAATACATAATAACTAGTATAGTATAAAAACAGAAGGTCAATTATCTAGTGCGATTGCTGTTGGACACATGCAATGGACAAGACCTAAACCTAAATTTATAATGGATACAAATCATTACCCGAAAAGCATACTCAATTTTCTTCTTTTTAAGGATTCATTTGGTAACTGGGGATCCATTTCCATTAGCATATACCATAGACCTGTGGTATAGCAAACAGGGACTCAGCATAGACAACTCTTGGCAATGGGCTTGAAAGACATAAAACACATTCAGGTCTGGCATTATGTCTACTATAATGGGCCTTTGAGAAACAGGTCTAGGTATGGATCCAGAAAAACCCAATAGAGTGTAAGAATTATAAGAGGTACTCAGGCATGGCCCGACCATACATGACAAAAGGATAATGCTGGGCTCTCAACATGCTGAGGCCAACTTGAATGCACATGAAGCTAGCTAACACTGGATTCAACGTGCCCAATGTGCTCAATGGGACAAATTGCACCCAATTTAGGGTCCACAATGCTTATCTTGCCAACCCTGATCCTGGAGATTCAGGCCCTTATTGGGCTCACGCCATTTTGGGTAGACTAGGGCCTACCATAACTACCATTTTACAGGCTGAGGTAGGTTCTAGCCTGCATCCAACTGGGCATGAAGTCCTTTGTTAAGGTCCAGGTCCAGGCCATGAGTCGAGACCAAGTCTGCCCAGCTGATGAGTAAACAACTCGCTGTCATTGCCTTAGATCAGACAGCTAGCCTAAACCCTCCATGAACTTATGGTGCAGTGGGCCTCACCAACATGGGATGTGTGAGATTAAAAGGACTCAGGTCTTGGTCTTGACCTCAGTACCAAGAAACTTAAATAATTTTAGTCAAGTGCACCAAAGAAACTGTGTCCACCATCCATATACTAGTGGGACGATCAGCAGCCAATCAAAATGCTGTCTGAAGTCTGCCTTCTCAATGAGGTAGTACACCACGAAAACCGCATCAATCAAAGCCATCATCACAAGGTTCAGTCAGTCACCCATTAGAAATAAATAGAAAAGTAAAAAAACATCAGTCCAAATTCAAAAACCAGATAGTTACAATATCCAATCGCTTGTGCAGTCAAATTAGAGTCAGCCCCACTCAGGCTCGGCTCATAAACAGCCCTAGCCATGAGAGTCCATAGGACATCTTGATCTAAGTAGGTCCATGTCAATACATACATCTTCAATATTTGCATCTTTGTATCAAATACATCAAAACAAAGGAACAAAACAACTACTGTAGCATTTAACATCTGGAAATCTGAGAATTAAGGGTTAGTTCAAACCTATACAATAACAAATGTACATTTGAACAGCAAAATCACCTCTCTCTGTGGAGATTCTTCAGGCATCTGCCCACTTCACTCGACCCCAAAACCTTGAAGTAACACTGACATGGACTGTATCAACCCTGTTCAGCATGGGAGGAAGTAAGGATCTTCTTTGTTTTTATATATCTCAAATAATTGCTTCGAGTAGTGGGAAGCCAGTCGAGAGCAATATTCAAGCGCCTTTGGGTCGTGCTTTTCAAGTTCTTCCACAGACTTCTTTAATGGACCATGAGGATCTCCATCGGTAAGAAAATCGGCCAAAAGAGAACCCCTACAACAAGGACCAGATTCTCTAATTCAATATATACGTTCAAAATTATGCAGACATAAACAGGAGCAAAATCTTGAACATTTAACAGAAGGAAATTTTTTTAAGCAAACATCATGGACACCAAAAGACAAGCCCAGTGTATTCAGAACAGAATATAGCAACTTCAAATGGTAGAACATGATGAGGTAAAACTGTCAGAAGCAATGCATCATAACCAGTAGTCTCTTTACCAAAAGGGAAGAAAATCAGGTGATATATGTCATTGCATTATCACTGGCTCATTATTTCCAGCACCTTTGCAGTAAGCTGATAAAGCAGCAGTTTGACAAACATGGGAAAAATAGAAAATGAAAAGTAGAGAGGAGATTGGAGGAGAACCATAAAACAACTGCACTAGTCCGACTAATGGTTAGTCAAAACACTAAACCAACAAAATTGTCTGGTGCACATGATAAGTTGATGGACACACTGGCCCATGCTCCATCGAACAGGAGCCATCAAATCTAAAGCTTGAAAATATATGGTAAAATTAAAAATCAGTGGACAGATCAAAATCACCAACCTGAAATGGACAGCTAGCAATGCCTGATGAAGAAGAAAATTTTATAGACAACAGCCCTCCATTTTGTGGAGCCGATGGGGCTGGGCCTATCGATAAGCCACATGTCCCCTGGCTAAAGTGAGTCAAGACTTACATAAAGATTCTCCAAATAAGCAGCAGTTCATGCATTTTTTCACCATCTAATCCCTTTCATTTTTTCACTTTATCCACTTTAACAATCCTACTATCCCAAATACCTTGCAGAATTTATTATGACTCTTTTAACAACATTGACACGATCTAATGCCCTGCCGATGGCAAGGAGGAGATTGACCATCAGATACAACTCTAAAGTTAAGGCCTAAAGATACCCCAATCAATACCACCTTGCATAGTATCACATCTGCCATCGGAAGAGATTCAAAAATTTTATTTATCAATGAGTTGGCCAAATTTAGAAATTTCTAGGAAAGAACCCAATGATCTGTAAAGCCTAAGAAAACACGAATAGAAACTTATAAAAATCCTAATTAACATAATTAGAAACTCTTAACTTGCTTAAGGCTCACACTTTCTAAAACTAGGGCTCTTACATAATAATTGAAAACGATTAATGCATGTGCTTTGCACCAGGGTTGGAAAACTTCCTGACTTGAATCATGACTCAGCCAAGTCAACTCAATTTGGACAATGATCGAGTCAAATCCATAGGAGACTCAACATATGAAAAAAAAATTGTTGTAAGGTTTCTTTTCTTTTCTTTTTCTTTCCTTCTTATTTTCATATTTTTTAGTCTATAAATTTATTGGATTAATTATCATTAATACTCGTGAATTAATATATATTCATAATTTTATAAACATTTAACCTATTTTTAGATTAATTTAGATGAAAAAGATGACTCTCCCGCCTAACCACATTGACTCCCCCAAGTCAAGTTTCTTTTGAGTTGGACAAGAAAAGTCTGCATCTGAAGTTTCTCAACCTTGCTTTGCACGCAACCGACTTGACTCAGACTTGTGGGGACCCACCCCCCCACACCCCGCGGTCCGAGTCCTACGTTCTTTTTACCCCAACTCACCTTATCCTCCCTATTTTTGTTGGAAGAAGCTTTGAGAGGGTCTTAAGAAGCATTTTGCATTGATTTTGGAAAATCAAAATCACATTTTTTAGAAGATCTGAGCATTCAAAGATTTGAGGTAAATCAACACGTGCGACTCACCTGGTATTGGGTATAAGGTAAATTTGTTTTGAAATTTCAATTTATTTCACATTTGTGATACATTGAACTACCAAAATATTAATCATTTGGGTATTAGAATTTTTTTCTCAAGTATAAATGATAACAGAATGTCACTGACTTGTATTTGTACTAGCTTGATCTTACAATTCAAATGATTGATCAGTCATCTCCCTATATTGTAGCTCTAATTAATGTTAAAAACACCTAAAGAATAGAAGAGTTCAATAATCTCTTACACACGGAGCACAATTAAATTGTAACAGCTGAGACATAATTGAATAATCTTTCTTATTTTTTGTGATTTTGGAGGTCTCAAACGGCCCAGATACCTGACTTGGGTCAACTCGATGAGGCGCCACCCAAGTCAAGAGTTGTTAAAACAAATCACAACTAATAGCAAATCTTTTGCCACAAAAAAGAGCAAATGATTGATCAAAAATGGGGAACGATCCCCTGATGTAGTCAGGTAAAGGATATTTTGCAAATGAATGGTAGAGTTCATATCACCCATTTGATGAATATAAGACATGAACTCCATGGGCTGAAAATAAAAAGGTAACAATCTAGATTTCAATAATTTTTGAGAAAAAGTAAAATGATATTTCTAATTTAATAAAGTAAAAATACAAAAAAATGAAAGTTTATAGAAAAAAGAATAAAGGTAAATAAATTTCTCAAAAAATTTATATCCAATATGCAAATAAATATCATGAATTTGGAGAAGCATATGAAATCCTCTTGGGAAATTTCTAAAAATAATCAGTTGAGAAAAGAGAAAAAAATTGTCATGAATTGTAAACATATAACAAAAGATATCAAAACGATGATGAACGATGATGAATATATAATGGTATCCAAAACACACAAGAACTGTTTGTTTTTTTTTTTTTTTCCTAATATTCACAACAACTGAAATTCCATGTATGGATTTTAAAATTAAAAAAAATCTATGAAAAAAAGAAGAAAAAAGGTTAAGGAGCTTTATTACATAAAAAAAAAATTGTTCAGAAAAAAAGAATCCTTCTCCTAATGAGAAATAAAATAACTACAGAAAATATCTAAAAACCAAAAAGGTACGCAGGACAAAAGATATAATTCCAGGTTCATTTAATATATACTCCTAATCTGACTCTTTAACGCCCCCAAACTATGATGCACGGATACTTCAAAATGGGCAACGTATCGTATCCGATACTTCACCTTTTACATGTAAAATCCGTGTCCCTGCCATGTCTATGGCGTGTCCCTGCCATATCCATGCCGTATCTGGGCATCCTAGCCCCCAAACCACATGAGACTCAAGAAGGGATGGCGGCTAAGAGAGTAGCTTTCAAGGGCACATCTCCTTATACCTGTCATCCATTGTCCTAATAGATGGCCCATTAAAAATGGCATGTTAATTCAAGTTTCATTTGTTCTGTAAGTCCAAAATTCCAATTGTATTTTTAAGAAAAGAAGAATGATCTGGCGTAGTTACTTGGGTGTTGTCAGCCAAGCTCCCGTGGAGGTTTCATTTTACTTCATCAAGATTAGATCTCTCTCTTCTTCCCTTGGTGTGACTCGTGTGAGATTTGATCATGCTCAGTTTGCGGACTCTTTAGCAAAACAAGGGGTAAATAGATCTTTAGATTTGGTGGCTGTTTTATTGTGATGTGCTGTTTTGTTTTCCCCCTTTTCTGTGGTTATAATCCTTTTATACGTATTTTTGTTTTCCTTTGCTGCGTTGGGTGTATGGTTTTTCTATTTTCTTTTGCGTTTATCCCTTCTTTAATATAATTTAAATTACCGATGAAAAAAGGGAATGACGCAGTGTATCCATGAAAAATCTACTTGCTCGGGCCCATTTTACTCAATCCTAACTATTGGATCGAACTCTTCCCTCGCGAAAGATAGCTTGCTCAAATACCAAAGTAGTTAACTTGCTCAAACATAGTTGTCAAAGTAATAATCACTGTTGGATTCAAAAGTGAAGTTGAAGTCATTAACTCATCCAACCATCATCATCTGGATTGTTTCAATCTAATTAGGGATGTGACAGCTGAGGATTGGTCCAGGTACATGATCAACCAAGTCCCATTGGTTTCTGCCCAGACCCAGACTCGCTATGGGTCTGGTGTTCTGGACCTGACTCCAACTTCAATGAACTCAAATAAGCACGTACCCGACCCTATATCCAACTCAAGACACAAGAACATTCATATATTGCATATTACTGCAAATAATGATATTGACCTTATAAATTAGTATATATTATACATCTCATAAAAATATCTATAACATTAGGTTATAATTATATATGTTATATACAATACTTAACTTTTCCAGTTCTTCCTGCCGGTCCAAAGCCCGGATAAAGGAGGGTTGTATTAGGTAGTATGATGGCCAATGTAAAACTCTTGTCACAGCCCAAACATGAATTCTAAATACAGAATTCATGCAGCTAACCCTAACATAGTTGGGATAAGGCTTTGATGACAATGATGAGACGGTATTTATTATTATACATTTGAGGTCGCCTGAAGCAATACCTGAATACCAATCAGACCTAGAAAAGGGCCCCACCAAGATTTTCAGTTGGGTCCTTCCAGTGTAGGGCAATTGGGGGTCCACTGACATCCTTACATCCAGTTCAATGGTGGATATTACTTCGATCAGAATGATATTCGGTTATGTCTCCATTCAGCATGGGAAGAATTCAACTAATCTTGGAATGGCAATGAATAGAGTTAAACAAATGAACCACCCCGAACCCACTTCTATTAGGGGCAAGCTTTGGTAGGAACTTTGATGAGTTCAAGGCCTAAAGATTGCAACAAGAGTCAGGTTGGAAGTGGGCTTGTGTTTTGGTGGGTTTGTGTTACTCTCCACAACCCAATCCGCCCGGCTTTGATTTATTTACATACTAACAATGAAAATTATATATCATCATCATCATCATTATCAAAGCCTTATCCCAACTATGTTGGGGAATAATGAAAATTATATATAAAAATTAAAAATATTAATAAAACATTTAATACTAACTTATAGCAAAACTGACCTAAATCATACCCGTCATGGGGCAGGAGCAGGACAAGTGTGAGATTGGACAGATACAAGATTACCCCAACCTTCTAAATGTAAATTGAATACAACATCCAAATGAAAAGATGATGATGATGATAAGAAAAACAACCAGCAGTTATGAAATTCACAAACCAGAATGAAAAGAGACCAAATCAAGGAGAGGAAATTATTAACAGAAAACCAAGAAAAATCTGTACTAAACTATGTTAAGTCACAAATATGTAACATCTAAAAGAATCCAAGAAGGCTCACCAAGTTTCTCCAGACTCCCAGAGCTTCAATTAAAACAATCAATATAAAGCATCCAATAAAAAGATCCCCAATCGTGATATAAGATTCTGGAAAGTAACCAGAAACAAAAGCAAAAAACCATGCCCTTTTTATATGCACATAGAGTCCAATTTGGTGTGGTGATGTTGGGGGAGCGGGGAAGATAGAGAGAGATTTAAATAGTGAAAATTGTGGTTTGTGAGACTGGAAAGAGATTCTATGGAGCTCACCATGATACCAAGAGCTTGAGCCATGGAAAAAAGAGGAAAGGACACCTCGAATTTCTAGAAAGAGACTTCTTATAGTTAAGAATAAGAGAGCAAAAATGAGTCATGAAAAGCACATCAGGAAAGAATTAGCAAGGGGGAATACATATAACTGACAAATTTAGACATTGATTAATCCATTAAGACAAAAAAAGTGGGCTGAAGAATAATACTAAAGATAAATAAAACTACTAAATTTAAAACCATGTTAGCCCACATATTAATTGAACATGCTGAACTTTCTATTTATGAATGAAGCAACTAACTTCTGGGGGCCCAGATCTTTCCTTGGGCCTCATTGAGTATCAATAGGACAGGTAGACCTGTTTGTTGGCCATGGACTAGATTTGGCCCATGATTCAAAAGCCCATTCTGCATAGCCCTCTTAGGTTAAATCAATTTGGCCATACATTGCCTTAGATCTCCTTGGTACCTAAACCTCCCTGGTAGGGTTAATTAAGTTTCACTTCAACCCAGTCTAGGCCGCTGAAAAGGTAGACAACAGTAAAAGTTAGGGCAGCCAAACCCATTCCTCATGTCAAACTTATGAGAAAGAACTCAGAAACTACGCCTTTGAAACAATTGGAGATGTTGGTAATCAGCTTCGTAATTGCAGGTGGCCAGTATGGATTATGGAATGAAGGAAGGCGCAATTAGGGCAAAATAAACAGGGAATTTTCTTATAGTTCCATTCAACAAAGATACAGGTAATGTTATATCGGTTTTGGAAAAAAACTCTCGAGAGAACAGGTTGCTCAAGTGTCTTAAATTGCAAAACAATAGCAAAAGAACACAGAAACGAGAAGAGATATAAGCTTTAAATTGCAGCTTATTTCTATAGAAAATTGTCCAGTGACAGGGGAAGGGGGAAATTTCTTGAAGTGTAATAGTCAGTTGGAATGTTAGAGGTATAAGAAAGAGGGAAAAGTCATGTGCAGTCAGAGGGTTCAAAGGAGGAAGACTGATTTATTCTGAGAGAGAGAGAGAGAGAGAGAGAGAGAGAGAGAGAGAGAGAGAGAGGTCTATACACAGCTAGTTTGGCTGGCAGCAAGTTGGATGAGAGGATGTAGTTGCTAAAAGATGTCGTTTGTTTACAGAGGTCTATACCATTGAGCTCCAAATGAGTGGCTAATATTTTCAGTTGATTGATAACTTTAAGAGAAGGAAGAAGCACTTGGAAAAAAACAATCAGGAATTTCCATTCTCCGTGTCATGCAGCTAGGACCATTTCTTATTTTAAAAGCAATGCAAGGAACACTTTCAATGGGAGTTAATCAGATAACTCTATCGAGATTGGCCTATTTAACAAGATTGCAATTTTCAGCAGGCTTCCAAAAAACCCATGCCAAAAAAGGAAAACCAAATTGTAACTGTAATAATTATTTAATTGCTATCACATGAAACCAAAAGGCCAAGAGTCCTGCGCTTATCAAAAGTACAATGCACAAGAGCATAGCTAGACCTGTGTGCAGGTGTTAATGTATGAACTAACACACAGCAACATTTGCCACCATAATATAGATCTACAATGTCCAAGCTGTGCAAAAGATGGACCCATCATGATAACACCTCACTTGGAAATTAGGCGATTCATTAAAAGGACCATGTGAAAGAGATAGATCATCAGCATCACAGCAAGAGAGGGAGAGTTGCCTAAGTTTCCTGGAGAGGAGCTGGATTGTAAGTGTTAACCTATATAATTGTGTTATCATTTCATCCATACATACTGCTGTCAGCAGATTTAAGTTAAAAAAATCCATTGCTGGAAAAAAATTTATATATATATATATATATATCAAGCAGTTGGCAATCTTAAGTCCTGAACTGTTTTTCAGTCACAAATTTAGACTTAGAAACGCAGAAAAGTTTTCACAGTCCTCAATCCAGGAGGAATAAACGTTACTTGTAGAACTAATAAGCATTCTCAAATGAAAAACTGAAGAAATGAATCCAGTAATAGCACATTAAATGTTCTAAAAAAAGTTGCTCGGGCTCACAATATATATATATATATATATAAATATTATAGACACAGACACTGGTATAAAAGTTCAAAACAAATGTTAATGCAGAAACTCGGTAAAGAATAATGTATGAAAAGAAATAATATCCTTCCAAACCCTTACTTGAGTGCATCAAACTTGCTGAATCCACGGTTGTTAGCATATAATGACCCTTTCATAGATTTCTCGTCAGATGTTTGTTGGCGATAGAGAGCACATACAGCCTTCATGCAGAGCACAGGATCTTGTGAAAATGAAGAAAGCAAATCGGCCTCATATTCCCATTTGGAAGTATCCTTCTTCCTACGGATACCTTCTAGCAGCTGCTTGAGTTCTTTACCATTTTCTGCTTCATCTCCAGAAGAATCAGCAAAAGAACCTTTACTTTCTGAACCATCAGACTCTTGAACAATAAATCCACCCAAACTTTCGCCTTCACTATCTGACTCAACATGTTCCACTTCATCTGCTTCAGGATGACTTTCTGGAGTTGCCTCTTGCGGTGTTTGATAAGAGGCTTCACTTGTCGCAAAAGGCACATTATCTGTCTTAGAAAATAGGTTTTCTCCTATTGAATGGCTTGGATAGGATTTTTTTGCCCTATGTTTTGTTTCTCCACATTCTCGCAATGGAATTATACGCCTCCTTGAAGGGGTTATTTCAACACTGTCATTGTCAGAAGAGATTGTTGGAGATTTACGAGACCTCTGTACAGGAGAGAGAGAGGGATTAAAACACCTGTCAGTCACCTCTGCAAGTTTTTTCATCTTAAGTCTGGAAAGTGGGACCTTATCATCATCATCCTCTCCCTCATTATCGCTAGCAATTACTTTAGAAGCATGTTTCCGTTTAGGTGTAAACGATAATGTAATGTTCTCCTCGGAACTGCTAGCATTTTCTTCCGCTGCAGCCTGAAGGTCAGAATGGATCCCCCTCAAACCCTTCAGCAAAGCTGGCCCTTTCATATTACGATAAGTTTCTTCAAATCTGCTATTTCCAACATTGGAACTTAATGGTGGGGCCACAATATCCATTTCATCGTCACTGACGACAACAACATCTTCTCTAGATTTTGCACAATTCGCTCTTACTGGAGTCTCCTTTTTGTAAGAACTCCGTTCTTCATTAAACAGTAACTTCTGTCTGACTTGCCTCAAATGGTCTTTCCCAGTTATTATTGGACCTTCATAGTCAGCAATTCCAAATGATTCAGATGGCACACCGATAACAAGTGGTGTCACTGCATAACAAAAAGCAGATAAAAGCAAAATTAATTTCTACTCAAACAGGATATGGCATTGAAACTACAACAACAGAAGGTAACTTGTGGTGCCACCTGAAAAGGGATGAACAAATTTCCAAACAGTGGTAGCTTTCAATTGAATGTGGACTGCTAAAGATTTTTCTCCACTGACACTAGCTATCCAATAGGTAGAAACTTGCCGCTGAAAGTTGATAGTCAGCACATTTTCCATTTCATCTTCCATTTGGAAGCCAATAATTGTATAGTTAGCATCTCCAGAATCCAGATTGATGCAATTTCAGGAGTCTTACACATTTACAATTGGTTTCACATTTTGGACAGCCCATCCCAAACCATAGTTACCTAATTCAGTATAATTTGTTTGGTACCGCGAAAAGTTCAAACTGAACATTTCTCAGTTCGATTCATTGAAGTTCGGCATTTCAAAACTGTGTAGTTCGATGCAGTTTGACATTATTGACAGCATGAAATGTTCATTTTTAAGTAACCATCCAACAATGAAATACACTTAACATAGACTAGAGGGTGGCCCAGTGGCCCCACCACAAATACAAAGGAATGCTAGATTAGTTGGTAGTAGAATATCAGTCTCACCAAATATTATTAATCATCAAATTAAAGAAAATAAAATGGACAGTCAATATAGAAGCATTGAATGGTTCAAAATGATTTTCATTGACTGTATGAACAAATTTGCCCGATGAGGTTTAATTTTTTCATATCGCTAATCCATCAAGCTTTCTTCCATATAGCGTGACCGCTGGGCCACTCTTAAATGCCATGTGTCCACTATCGCATTATACAAGGAAATTTCTTTTAACTAGTGCGTGTATAGAAGATTTTACTTAAGTAAGATGTTAGTTGGACATCTGTGCTGGCAGAAAAGATTGTTGGAGATAATTTTTAGAATTCAGATCCTCCGTACTATGATTTGGAGAGATCCTACGTTAAAGGGGTAGAACTCCATGATGGGGCCCATTGGTTGAAAATCTGGCCCGCTCAAAATAAAATTCCCTTTTAAGTGTGAGATTCCTCCAAATTTTACTTGAGGAGGAGTTGGTCTCATCGCAAGATTGACCATTCAACTAAAAAAATGATTAAATAATCACGCCTAATTTATTAATCACATTTTTCTAATCAAAACAGTCAATCTAATAGGGATAAAATTCGTACATAGCCCACACACTGTGTGGGAATTATTTTGAGTGATTCAGACATACATTGTGAGGGAATTATTTTGAGCGATTCAGATTTCCACTAGGTGGGCTCCACTATGGAGTTTCACTCCTTAAACTCAAGATTAGCTCATCTATGGAGTTCCACACCTTTAACTTGAGGTTTCCCTGAGTCAAAGCCTCGGAGGATCCAAATTCCCCTAAAGAATAGGGTGGATTGGATATAATATCTATTAGACTTGTGAATTGCATTGTACTACATATATCGACTTAGTGCATCAAACTTGTCGAGTTCGAACTTGGAATTAAGCGAATTGAAAAATGAACTAAATAAGCCAACCATATCAAATTTCCAAATTTATTCAATGGTCGAACTACAAATTGCAAACTCAAATGCAAATAAGTCAAACTGCGCATCAGGTAACTATGTCCCAAATGTGCTACAGTAAGCTTTGCTCAAATGTCCTACAGTAACATTCTAGATGTGCTAATTGATTACTATGTAATTAATTAGCTACAATACTCCATTGGTGACTATGTAACTGATTAACCAATCCAATGTTTAATACCTCGAGTTTGAGGAGGAGCAGTTTCTCTCAGGGGAGAATGGGAAGAAGACCCAACATCAGCAAATGCATGAACCAGTTCATTTTGATGTCCAACCATTCCAAGCGATTCCCTCTTCACTTTCTCTCCATAACAAGAATTACCCAATAACTCTTTGGGTTCCATCCTTATCTTCTCTAGTAAACCTCGTTCTCTACTGCGCAAATTCGAATTATCTTCTTCCAACTGCAAGATCCTCACTTCCAACTCTCCACACCGCTTCTTGTAATCTGCAATCTCATTCTCAGCTCTTCTATTCTCCACTTTCAGCTCAACAAACTTCTCCTGCGCCTCTTGCTCCACCTCCACCTCCAGACGGGCGATTTTCTCTCGCGCTCTTTGCTCCCTCTCACAAACAAGCCTGTGATCTTCTTCCAAACGTGCAACTTGCTTTTCCAACTTGCCACACAATCTCTTTTGCGTCTCAAGCTCCTGGTCCACAGCAAACTTTCTGAAATCCATCGCCCCCAACTTCGTCTCCAGCGACGCAATCCGTTCTCTCCCCTCTCTTTCCTTCCTCTCAATCTCCACTATCAAACCCCGAAAACCCACTTCCGCCTTCTTATTCTTCTCTTCCATTTCAGCGTGCCAAATCCGAAAACCCTCCAATTCCTTCTCCAATTCCTCCAATCTCCTCTCGCAGGCCTTCTGCTTTTCCTCTTTCAATCTCAGCATCTCTTCCGCCTTTGCGAAATCCTCGCGCCGGAAAGCCGACCTCAGGAAGGAAATCAGCTCCGAAGGGTCCCAATCGTTCCTCCCCTCAAAATCAAACGGTGGAAAGTCATTGAAGACGCTGGATTTGGGGTTCTCTTCCATTTTTTCCTTCTTGAAAACCCTGTGATTTCTTCACACGAAATCTCACCCAATCTTCTGCAATCAAAACAAACAGATGAGTCAGAGAAATTGATTTGTCAGCAGTCTTGCAAACCCTAGATTGAGAAAGAAGGAAGTGAGTGATTGAAGTAGTATAGTGTTTCAGACATGCAGTCCAAGCATGGAGAAAAAATGGAAACTTCGATAAGAAAAAGAGAAGTAATGAAAGAGAGAGAGGGGAAGAAGAGAACCCTAGTTGCAGAAGCAGTGAAGAAGGGTTTCTGCTTTGAGCTCTCTGCGTCTCTCTGTCTCTATATATAGTGCTGGCTGGTGTGAGTGTCACTGTGTATATATGGAAATTGCATGCATGAGGGTGTGGGAGTGGGATTCCGGATTGTTAGGGTGGTGCCTATAAGGGGAAAATGTTGCTGGAGGTGCAGCTGGCAGTAAAGTCCAGCACTAGTGGGGCCCACTTGGGCCCACCTTTTATCGGCCCAAGACACCTAGATTCATCCCATGATCTGGCATCAGGCCTATTTTAGGCTCAATGTTGAATCTCTTTATCCACTGTTGGATTGAATATCTAAGAAAATAAATGGTTAAGATGCTATCAGAGTTTAGAATAATCTAGTGGGGTTGATTTTTCGGTCCACCTTTGCACTAGATATGATTTGGATTGCCCTTGCCAATATAAGCTATAAGTATTCTTGTGCTCTTAGGTGAACATTTCCAGCTAGATGACAGCTATACAGCGTGCGTATTTTAGGACCTATTTGGCAAGTTTGATCTTTCCAAATAAAGCTATTTGAAATAGACTTTTTTTTTTCTACAAATAGATCATTTAGATGATATTTGGAATCTCTTGGTTTTGCCTCTATTTTTTGTAAAATTGATTCAATGAGAGGAAAAATGAATTAAGACCTTTTGGTTCATCTCTACTTACATGTTTATTTTGCTCATAGTTAAGACTTTTTTCCTTTATTTCAAGGGGCGAGGGAAGCAGGCACATTTCAAACCGACGTTGGAGGACTGAAGCGGGTAGACACACGATAGCATTTTCTTCATAAGTTTCTCTGCAGAAATTCAGATATTACAATTTCGCCTATATAAAAATGTGTTCTTTCCCCATTTCAGCTTTTGACTCTTTTTCTAAAGGAACCCTAACAAGGTTGTTTCTCCATAAAAAAAAAATCCTTCAATTGTCTGAAGTCATTTAAAATCAATATCCACCCCTCTCCTTGTCTCTCTCTTTATATATATATACATACAGATATATATATATGTACAGATATATATATATATAGGGAGATACTCCTATGAGAGATATCTCTTACCTTATATAAGAGATAGGGGTGGGGGGCCCTCACATTTAAGTTGCTGGCATTGGATATGGATGTGAGGGGCCGCACCCAATCTCTCATTTAAGGTGAGAGATATCTCTCATAGGAGCATCTCTCTATATATGTATGTACATTTTTAGGGAGATGCTCATATGAGAGATATCTCTCACCTTAAATGAGAGATTGGCGTGAGGGTCCTCACATTTAAGTTGTTGGCATTAGATATGGATGTGAGGGGCCGCACCCAATCTCTCATTTAAGGTGAGAGATATTTCTCATAGGAGCATCTCCTTATATATGTATGTACATTTTTAGGGATATGCTCATATGAGAGATATCTCTCACCTTAAATGAGAGATTGGCGTGGGGGTCCTCACATTTAAGTTGTTATCATTGGATATAGATGTGAGGACTCCCACTCAATCTCTCATATATATATGGGAGATGCTCTTATAAGAGATATCTCTCACCTTAAATTAGATATTAGCGTGGGGTCCTCACATTTAAGTTGTTGGCATTGGATATGAATGCGAGGACCATCATCTAATCTCTCATATAAAGTGAGAGATATCTCTCATAGGAGCATCTCCCTTTATATTTAGGGAGGCAAGTCAATCTAATACCTCTAACCCGTTTATCTATGGTCCACAAGTTTAATAGCTTTATATCAAAAAAAAAAAATTAACCCTCAATCCAATGGTCTAGTTCATCCGAATCCATGCAAATTCATGGGATTCAGCGCCTATAAGAGAGTTATGAATGAGTGGTCAATTTGGATGGGTCATAAAGTGGGCCTCAGTAGGCATTCTGAACGGTGCGGATCGTAAGAACGGTCCTTACAGGACCGCCTCCCTTATATATATATATATATAAAGCAGCTCTCCTAAGCTTAAGCTTAGGATAAAGTAAGCTCAAGTGTGTCGTGGGCCCACCTGAGAACACATGGGGATGGGGATGGAGGGATTTTAAGGACTTCCTAGGATCCTCTTCTCTGCAAAAAAAACAGCCACAACTGTGACTTCTACCATCTCCATTTGGGCCCAAAAATTCAGTGGTCAATAGTCCATTTGAATCGATACACAATCGATCCAACGGTCCAGTAAATTCGGATCTAACCGAAAGTTGGTGAACATGTGCAATTCAAGAGAGTCGTGTGCTTGGTCCATTTGGATAGACCAAGGGTGACCAAGGTTGTGCCCCACAAGCGTGAGCTTACGGAATTTTATCTAAGCTCGAGCTTTGGAGAGCCTTGCCCTATATATATAAGGTAAGCTGAGGTGAGCTCAATTGTGTAGTGGGGCCCACCTGAGGACCCACATGGGGATGGGGATGGGGATGGGGGATTTCAAGGACTCCCTGGGGCCCTCCTCTTTGTAAAAAATCAGCTGCAACTGTAGTTTCTATCATCTCCATCTGTGCACCAAAAGTCCAATGGTCAACAATCCATTCGGATTGGTACACAGTCGATCCATCTGTCCAGCAAATTCGGATCTGACCAAAAGTTGGTGGACATGTGCAATTTAAGTGGGTCGTGTATTTGGTCCATTTAGATGGACTAAGGGTGAGCCCTAGAAGCGTTAGCTTACAAAATATATTTCTAAGCTTAAGTTTAGGATAGCATTGGCCCATATATATATATGGGAGATGCTCTTATGAGAGATGCTCTCACCTTACTATGAGAGATAATATGGGGGCCCTCACATCCAAATCCAATTCCAACAACTAAAATGTGAGGGTCCCCACCTTATCTCTCGTAATAAGGTGAGAGCATTTTTCACAGGAGTATCTCCTTATATATATATATATATGGGGGGTATTCCTATGCATCCATCCCTTACCGGCTGGTGAGGGACAATGACGTGGAATCGTCATGGCCGTTCAAAAAGTCTGGAGATCGGACGATTTTAAAGGACCCCTTCTATTCTCTAAGGTAGCGTTTGGTTCGCTGGAATGGTTTTAGGTAAGAATGGAATGGAGAGTGGAATGAGTCTAGAATGCAATAAGGTAGGAATGGTCATCTCTATTACAACGTTTGGTTTTACTGAAGAATCAATCCAGTAATGGAATTACCATTTATGTTCTTGCGTTTGGTATGCTGGAATGATGCCCGGAATGGAATAAAATTTATATAAAACTGACCAAAATACCCTCCCTCTACCCCCCCCCCCCTCTCTTCCTCCCTCTCCATCTCTCTCCTTTCTCTACAAAGTTGACATTTTTTCTTGGAATTGTGTTGTTTTTTTTATTTTGTCCATTTGGGTGTTTCTAGAAGTTTCTATTGAAAGATCTTTTTGACCAAAGTTTGCATTTTTTTTCCTTAGACCTTCACATGATGATGGTTTCTCATATCGGTTTCCTAATGAAGTCTCCTAATGAAGTCTCTCTCACTCTCTTCTCAATTATGACAGATGCAGTGGAAGATGTGGAATTGTCGTTTCTAGTTTCATAGGGTCGTTTGCATTTGCTCCCATCTAAGTGGGCCACCTATGGGATAGCCTTTTTTGTTAGATCTAAACCGTTGGATCGATTTTCAAGAAGGGCTTTAGGTGCTCCCAATAAACAATGGGCCTGACAGTCTCAGCGGTGTGGATTAAAAATGATTCTGGTCAAGATCATAATTGCATTTGCACATGCACATAAATTAAAGGTTGGAAATGGGCATTAGGAAGAGGAGATGAGGCAGAGGAGCTATCGTTTCAAATCGATGGGCGTTCAAGGGATCTTCTCCGAAGATTCATGGCGGAATCCGATTGCCATCATGATTCCTCGACGCAAAGTCTCGGATGAGATCAAGCTGAAGCTGGGTCTCTCTTTGGGCGGGCGTTTTGGAACTGACCCGAAAGACAAGTGGCTCCTCCGCTTATCGTTGATTATCGGGCTCAAGATGATGCCGAGGGACGTCGACCTGGCGCCTCCGGTGGCGGCATTGCCGCTTATAAGGACGTGCTCGCTGCCGACGAGATGGAGGAGGACTGGCGGAAGAGGAAGGAGCTACAATCGCTGCGGCGGATGGAGGCGAAGAGAAAGAGATCGGAGAAGCAGAGGAGCTACAGAGGAAGAGATCAGAGAAGCAGAGGGCCGGCAACGGCTTCGTTGAACTGAAAATGGAGAGGAGGGCGATGGAGACCGAGAGGAGACGATCCATTTTCGTTAGAGGAGAAAGGGTTTTTTTGGGCTCATATGGAAGGGTATTTTCATCTCAACGAAAAGTTAGGCAAGAATGGAATGGCCATTCCTCTGCTTCCCCAATGGAATGGTCATTCCTCTACATAAAGGAATGGTGATTCCGGAGGTAATGGTCATTCAAGCACTTTTTTGCCAACCAAACACAGTAATGATCATTCCATTGGAATGACCATTCCATTCTGACTTTCATTACAGCGAACCAAACGTTACCTAAGTTAGGGCATGTGAGACAAACCCAAAGAAAAAGAGGCATCGTCTGCTAGAAGCGATCTTTCCACTGGAAGCTCTTCTCCGATCCGCACTTCCGCCTTCCTCTTCCCGCCGCCCCTCTTCTCCGATCCCAATCCCCTTCTTCCTCTTCCCGCTCCCTCTCTTCTCTGATCCCGATCCCGATCCTAATCCCCCATCCCATCTTTTCCAAAGGGATCTTCCGGCTCCCCCTCCTCCTTCCCCGTTTGTCCTTTCATGCTTCTCGGTGGCCATTGAAGGTTCTTTGCATGCTCCCAGAAGGCCATCGAAGGAGTCCCTCCACTTGGCCATTTTATGCCTTTTCGAGTTCTAGATATCAAAGAAAGGGTTCCTCATCATCCTAGAAGGCCATCAAAGGAGTCCCTCTGCTCAATCATTCCTGTTTTGAAAAGGAATTCTACATTTATGATGTTGGAAACTGCAGCTAAACTTGAAAAGGCATTTGATTGAATGATTGATGATGATGATAAATTTAAGAAGGAACTTGAGGACGTAGGTGGACCTCCTACCTTAGAGGATTGGGAAGACTGTAGGCTCTTGACCACTTTTTTGCAGGAATTCTATGATGCTACAACTAAGTTGTCTCCATTGAGAACAAATTGAATACCTTGATGTTTGGTTTCAATCATTGTTTAAAAGCTATGGCTGTCAAAATGAAATTGAAATTTCAAAAGTATTGGGAACCAATTGAGAAAATGAATATGATGTTGTTGATTGTAATTGTGTTGGATCCACGTTACAAGTTAAAATATGTGACTTGGTGTTATGGATTTTATTTCAAACTTGAGTCTTCCAAGGTGTTTGAGCTTATTGAAAAGATAATGGATACACTTAATATTTTGTATGTGGAGTACTAACAACTTGAGTCCTCTAATGCTTCATCTTCAAGTCAAAATTATGATTTGGAGGTTGACCAACCCATTTTTAATGAAAATGATGTCACAAAGGAATATGAAAAGCATATGAAAGAAGTAGAAAATGATGTGGACAAAAATAAAGTTAAACAATACTTGGATTTTCCTCGTGAAAAAGTTCAAGCCAATTCTAGTTTTGATATTTTGGCTTAGTGGAAAGTAGATTCTTCAAGGTATTTAGTTCTTTCTCAAGTTGCACGAGATATTCTAGTTATTCCCATATCTACTGTTGCTTCGGAATCTACCTTTAGTACAGGAGGACGTGTGTTGGATCCATATCGTAGTTCTCTATCTCTCCAAACAGTAGAATGCCTGATTTGTGCACAAGATTGGTTTCGAGGTTCAAATGTAACAGCTGATTTGGAAGATATCAAGGAGGGATTTCAAGCCTTCGAGGAGTTAGGTAAAACATTCCTTAATTCTTTTGAGATTTTATGTTATTTCAAATTTGTTGTGAATTTAAATTAGATCAAATGATTGATACTGATTTTCTTTTTTGTCAGAATTTGATTTTGATGAGGTTTAAATTAAAGCTCTGTTAAATCGAAGGTAGACGCATGTGCTTCCGAGACTCTAGATATTTAGTGCATCAACAATGATAAACATTTTGTGTTTGTTATGCACTTATAAGTCTTTACTTTCCAATTTCCATGCAAATGTTAGACCTTAGAGTTATCATAACTCATATTTGGGCCTTTGTTAGGTACTTATATAGCTTGCTTTCCATGTGGTGTTATTATTGTAATGGTTCCTTTTAGTTCAGATTCTGTTTTTCCTATTCAGATTATTGGGTCTAGCTTTGAGTTTAGGAATAGTGACGGTTTTGTTTGTGTTATGTAGCAAGGATGCAGAGAAGGTTTTGAGTTTGTATGTATGGTTTTTTGTTGTGTAGGTTGTTTGTGTTTTGTGTTTGTATGTATGATTTTGAATTCAGATTCTCTTTTCCTTCAAGAAGCTGTTGCAGTCTGGAAGAGAGATCACCACCAGTTTGGTTGATGCCATAGGTTTCCTTGGTAAAGGCAAGCCTTGTGCCCAGCTCTATGCATGCATGCGTGGTTCATTTATGTGTGGTTCATTAATGAAGCTAATGAGGTTTACCTGGGAGCTTTGCTTACTGCTTGTAGGATGCATGCATTGGAATGTAAAGTTAGGTGAAAGGGTGGCCAATTACTTTATTAGGATTTAATTAGAAAAGACCCCACAATGCAATTCTCATCTTTTTATCCCAACTTATGTCGTCTTTGATACCAAGTAACTAAAGATTATTCTACTAATCTTAATCTTAACTATCTGTTTCTATTGACCATTAGATTGAATTGTTCGGCTTCCAATTCTAGACCATAGCCTATCCAGATCATCTGAACAGTAAAGCAACCGCTTTAGGATAAATATGAAAAAACTAGTTTGACCAGCTTAGCTTTCAACGTTGTTGTGGCATATATGCAGTGGTGACTTGAATGAGCCTCAAAAGATTAATAAGAAAAAGCACAATACATTCTTCTCCAAACCTTTGCAATTTTGCAGGCCAACTTCAAACATGGACATCCTCTTCTCTCTTCTCACCTTAGCAGCAACTGCTGTCTTTGTTCTCTTTATGAGATTCTCTATCTTTCCACGGTTATTAACTGTAACTGAACCGTCTAATACGGTTAACCGCGGTTCGGTTTTCCACGGTTTTTGTGGATACTGTTACGGTTTTAAAAGACAGAAAACTACGGTTACGGTTTGGTTAACGGTTTTCCCAAAATGACTGATTAACCGAACCGTTGCACCCCTACTGTTTGCCTGGGCACCATTCTGGAGAAGAAAGGAATTTGGGCGGGCTTTTGAAAAATTTTGTCTTTGGGCTTCAAGCTCGTTTTGGGCGGGCCTTTTCAAAATCAATGTTGGCGGGCTTTCTAAAATTTTGGGTAGCTCAAACATCTCTCTCTCCACCCACTAGCGTGTGCTGATGTCATTGTCTGTCACCAGCTGGTGAGGGATGGATGCATAGGAACACCCCCTATATGTATAAGATAATAGCAGAATACTTACTTGTACTTTGCTCAAAATGCAGATTATCCCCTTGTACAAATTTTTGTTTTACTAAAGTTACTTGTATTTTAAATCACAATGCAAATAGAGACTGCCGTGACGGAAAAGGTGGAATGATAAATTTACCCCTCCATATATAAGATGTGACCTAGCATTTTTTATCATTTTCCCCATTCTCGTTCGAGGCTAGAGTTCTTCTTCGCTGATTATAACTGCAAGCAATCTTCGCTGTTTGTTGTTAGGGAAAGCCTCTGCTCTGCAAAGCTAGTTCACGCCCAATTGGATTTTGAATCTTCAGCAATTTTGAATTTTCTGGTTTCCAACCATTTCCTGCATCTGATTATGAAAACTAGGCCTAAAAACCCCTTCTCACCAAGATCTTATATGCCTAAGAACTGTGTAAATACATGTCATGTTAGCTCTTCTTCACTCTGTTGATGCAAAATGAGAATCTAGGTCTTAAAAACTCCAGGCCATGCGTGGTGAAGTGGCCAATGTGAAGGATCCCTAGGCTTCTGGGTTTGGGATTTTTAGGTTGTTTGTTGGGTGTGGGTGTCTTTTTTTTTTTTTTTTTTCCTGAATCTTTAGTAGAAATGAGGATTTGGGTCTTAAATTAGAGGTCATGGATAGTGGAGTTTACAAAGAGAAAGATGCTTAGGGTTTTGGTTTTTGGGATTTTGGATTTTTAGGGTTTTTGTTGGTGGGTTTCCTTTTTGTGTATAGGAGAAATGAGGATTAAGATGGGAATGGGTAGGTTTTGGAGTGAGGAGGATAAGGCCATGGCCATAGCGGTTATGGGTTTTGATGCTTTTAAGAGTTTGTTTGCTACGGCTGGCGGCGTGGATGATGGAAATCTGCAAAACAAGCTCACAGGGATAGTTGAGGGATCGAATTCTTTGAATTTGGGGTGGAATTATGCCATCTTTTGGCAGTCTTCGCATACGAAATCCGGAGAATTAGTTGAGACGCTAGATACTGATGATGGGTTGTATTGCTACATCCACCCCTCTCCATCATTCGCTGCCCACGGTTGCTGATTCCTGTTTGATGATTTGTGGCAGACGAAGTGGATGAGAATTCATCCCGTATTATGTCTTTGAAGGAGGCTCTTGTGTAGGCATTTGCAACTACTTATGGGTTTTCGGTTTCTGAGGTTTTATGAGGTGGGCGAGTTGGTGGAGGCTTGCAAGATTTGGAATTTAATAGTGATGTTGCACATGGTGTTTGGTGAAATGCTCAAGAGAGGGATTGGTGGTGATAATGAAGTGTTTGCTTTTTTGGTTTATGGGGTTGTGAGCAGAGGGGGTGTTTGGGAAGGGTCTAAGATTGTACAAGAGATTAGAGACCATTGTAGGCATTTGATATGGATGAAAAAAAAAATGACTGAGAGCTGCCCACACACTCATAGTGCTCAATACCATTTTTATAGGTTAGGTTCAAGGGCAAATAAGTCTCATTCATAACCTATTTGGGCGAGTAAGTTGCCACTAGAATGCATCGGACGCCATTTATACATATACGCTATTAATACTAATAGAATTCGTTAATTTTGTATGTTAATTAGAACTTCAGGTAGGTTTAGAACAAAAAACCAAAATCCAGGGGGTACTCTGCATTTTGACCAAAGTACAAGTAGGTATTCTGTTATTTTCCCTGTTGAGCTTAGGGGAGCATAAGCTCTATCATGCGAGCAACACGTGTAGCCTTAAGTGCCTTTAAACGAAAAAAATATCATTGCCCGCACACTGGTTTTAATTTCCCCCTTTCACTGTGTATGCCCTAATCGATCCACAGAGCAGCCGATCTCTCCTTCCCTCTTCCTTTGTCTCTCCCTCTCTCCACAGCCAGCCTAGACGTCGCCGAAGAAGACGCTGCTCTCCCCTCCAGCCTCATCTCTCTCTCCCGTAGAAAAGCCGACGTCTTCCTCTCGCCATTGCCAAGAGAGAAAAGCGATCTCTGTCTCTCTTCCTTCATCTCTCCCTCTCTCCACAGCCAGCCTAGACATCGCCAGAGAAGACACTGCTCTCCCCTCCAACCCCATCTCTCCCTCCCGCAGAGAAGTCGATCTTTCCCTCTCGCAACTGCGAAGAGAGAAGAAAACCCTCTAGCCACGTCCGCCAATGCGTCCGTCGATCAGCCACGTCCGCCAATGCGTCCGTCGATCAGCCACGTCCGAGCCAGACCATCCTCCATCCAGGGGCGAACCTAGGCGGGCTGGCAGGGGCCATGCCGCCCCCCCCGCCCCCCCCACTTTTGAAAACCCCCTAAAGTAAGTACTTTTGCCATCCTATGTGTGGCCATCCATTAATGGAGGGCCCCTCCTTCATTTAGAGATTTTTTTAAACATAGTTTTGACTTTAGAAAAATGAAACAAAACTGTTATTGATATAGGGGAAATTTTAAAATGAAAAAAAGAAAAGAAAAGAAAGGAAAGGAGAACAAATAAAGAATACTTGATGGAGATTGGAGGGGAGATTTTTTAATTTTCATTCTAATCTATTTACACTTGCCCTAAATCTTATGATCAAAGAGAGGAAGAGGACAAAGTATATTTTTTTGTTGGAGAACTCGTAGACTTGCAGAGACTTTGAGGTATGAATAAAGAAGAAGAACGACGAACCGACTTTCACTTTTTTAAATTTAATAGATATACTGACTTCAATACATGTCATTATGTATTTTCAATCTTTGTTGCTCATTGAAATCTAATTCACATAAAATCAATGTCTATTTGCATTGTATTATTACATAATTTTTTAGCTCAATCGGAGTTTCATCCATTGTGGATAAAGAGATATAATTGTATTTTATATTTTGATTATTATTATTTATGTCAAAAACATTCGATGCAAGAAATTTATTTTAAGGAGATAAAAACTACTGGAACTATGATTTTTAATGGTTCAGATTTTAGATATGGGATGCGCTCTCTCTCTTTTTGAGTTTTGAATATTAAAGTTTTAAATTGTAACATACAAGCTATATGCATTAGAAAGGACTAGTACCCACCTTGAGATTGCAGAAAAAATTAATACTAAAACAATAATTGATGATTTTAACTCAATGAAAGAACATTGAGTACAACTTCAATAATTTGATTATTATACGTTTTATTATTAAACTTTATAATTTTATTTTAAAAAAATTGCCCCCCCCAAACAAAATTCCTGGTTCCGCCCCTGCCTCCATCTCTCCGGCGACCGACTGCCAACCCGGTAAGTGTGTCGCCATTCTTCCCCATTTCCTTTCAAATTTGTTTTATTTTTCCATTTCATTTGAAATCTATTTTATTTTTTCATCTCACCCATTTGATATGAAATCTTTTTTTTTTTAATCTAATTTCATCTCACCCATTTCCTTTCAAAATTTTTTTTTTATTTCATTTCACCCATTTGATATGAAATATGTAAATTTTTTTTTTTAATTCTGGGTTTCCAATCACATTTCAAACAACATGCTCTTTTGCTCTTTTTCAATGGGTCACCCATTTGATGTACATTAGCCAAAAGTCTCTCAATACGGTTTTATAAGGCCTCCAGTTCAACAACTTTATCTCTGAAGCCTATAGTTTATATAGCTGGATATATTTTGGCGAGAAGTCCCTAGATATGCCACATCAGACATTTTCATGACTGATTTTCCCTTTTAACTATTTAGGCATAAAATTTTATATTTTATATTTCAAATCTTCTATTCCCCCTCATTCATAGGGCAAGGTTCTCCCTCATTCGGTCCGCTAAGAGGTTGAGACAAGGCGAATCTAACAAGGATCCATCTTCCCGAAGTGACAGAGATCAAAGGTGGGCCACTGCATAGATTTGCTCTCGTTATAGGTTCTGTTGCAGAACCTTGGTCGAATACTTCTGCTTGCGTGAACTAGAGACGACGAAGGGAGGAGACCTGTTGAAGAAGACCGGGTTCGGATTTCGAGGTTATGCCGTCGTTGAGGAAGAAGACTGGAGTAGAGGTTATTCACTATTGCCTTGCCGCGGGCGGAGAGGGCAGAGAATCTGTTATGGGGGGATTCATAGAGGTTGTATTACCACATGATAAAATTAAATATTACCCAAGTTTATTCAGATTATATTGTATTTTTTGTTATGCATTTCATATGCTTAGACATGTTGATTATTGTTATTCGTGAAATTCTTTTGCAGATTCAACAAAGATCTAAGGTGGAGAGCCAATGTCAAGATTGTACATGTTCACCATGATAGCACCACCAACTTCCAAATCACTACCAAAGCCTTAGAAAATGCATATAAAAAAGCTTCAGCCTTGAACATCAAGATCAACGAACTTCTCATCACAAAAACATCAAACCCATTAGGCATGGCAGTAGAACGTTCCAGTGAAGAGAAATAGAGACATCACTGTTTTGTATTCTGAAGACAACGAAAAGATTGTTTGAAAAGTCTCAGACTTTTTTCTTGCAAAGAAAGTGATTCTCTGGTCACAGAAGCAAGGCGTCATTGGCAGATCTGCGAGTTGCCGTTGCCGGAGAAGGTTGTCGGTCTTGTTGTTGTCCCCACTGTGGTTTTTCGATCGTTGTTGAACGCAGTCGACAGTACTGCGCCATCGCCAAAGAAGGAAGGCAACATGGCTCTTATTTCGTTTTTGGCAAATCTATCTAAGTTTTTATAAAATTTATTTGAGTTTTTATCGAATTTATCTGAGTTTTGTCAAATTTATTTGAGTTTTTTAAAAGAAAAATTATCTGAGTTTTCTTAAGAATTTGCGTCTTTTGAAACTGATTTACATTTTTTGAAATTTATTTGGATCCTTTGAGATTTATTTGCATCTTACTAAATTTATCTATGTTCTTTTGAAATTTAACTGCGTCATTTGAAATTTATTTGTATTTTTTGAAATTTATTTGTGTTTTTTTAATTTATTTGAAAATCTCATTAATGGGATTTTCATTAATCGTGGCCAATTAAATGGTAGTTGACCATTATTAATGGCATATCCCACTAATCATGGGATATGATTTATCTTTTAAATAAATAAGAACTTTTAAAGAAAGGGTAACTTGGACATTTTAGAACTTAAAATTTGGAAAAAGGGCATAACACACTATTAAAAAAGATTGTGGATCTAAGGCCAGAAAGTGAAATGTTCAGGGACCTATCGTCAAATGCCCGTGTTTTTTCTTCAGCCCTGGCAACCCTTTGTCTCTCCCCCTCTCCACAACCAGCGATTTGCGCTAGCATAGCCAAGCAACGTCCGCCCAAGCAGTCCGTCGATCAGCCCAGTCCAATTGTCATTTTCTTTCATGTCAGTCAATTGTCATTTGAAATCTGTATTTTTTTTCTCTTGGATTCCATTAGCTTTTTTTTTTTTTTTTTTCATTTGAAATTTGTTCCAAATGAATATTGTTTTCATTATTCATTTGAAATCTATATTACATGCCCATCGATCACTATCCTCTGTTAGCAAAATAAAGAAGGTTTTTAAAGTTGCAATTGGCTTGTGGGCTTTTCACTGCTACCCACATGTATTTCTTTATGTGAGGATGTGAAGGCGGGGAGTTTTGGAGAAATGTTACCTTTGAAATTTGTATTTTTTTTTCATCACACCCATTTCATTTGAAATCTGTTTCAAAGGTTTTTTTTTATTTCCAATATCCTTTTGGATTCTGTCTTAGAAAGTTCTTGCCTGTTTTCTTTTTGAAGTTTGTATGTTTATTAGGGTTATAGAACCAAATTCATTGCACATATTTTAATTATTTGTGGTTCAGATTGTATATGGATATGATCTCCTCATCATCACCATCTGTTCACTATCCGGTTGTAGATGAAAATATAACACCAAAACTGGGCATGCATTTTAAGGATTTAAATGAGGCATATAACTTTTACAATGCTTAAGGAAATCTTGTTAAGTTTAGCATAAGAACAGAATCAACTCGTAAGGAAGATGTGGAGGTAGTTTGGAAGCGATTTGTTTGTTCAAAGTAGGGTAAAATAGATGAGAAACATTGGATTGATAAAGAGATTGTTCAAAGGCGTCGCATGGAAACAAGGTCTAATTGTAAGGCTCAGATGCAAGTGAAAATGGTTAAATCAGGTTGTTATGTAGTATCCAATTTTGTTTGTAAACATTCTCATGCCCCTACTACTCCTAGTAAGATATTTATATTGAGGTCGCATCGTGAAGTGCCTAAATCAAAGTGACAAATCATAAATACATATGATTCCGCAAATGTTCAAAGCAAATAACAAATGCAAGTCATTACATCGCAATTGGGGGGACTTGACAAAATTAGATTTACAGATACCAATGCTCAGAATCACAATAGGGATGAAAAAGAAAAGAAAAGGGGGCTAGATGGTTAGTTGTTATTTCATCTCTTTGAAAACCGCAAAGAAATGGGCAGTGATTTTACATATAATATTGAGCGAGATGTAGATAAAAAAGATAACACGTGTTTTTTGGCCAAACGTGGCTTTCCATTTGGTATACAAATTTTTTAGTGATGTTGTAACATTTGATACAACATATAAGACAAACTGTTATGAATTAATCTTTGTTGCATTTGTAGGTTGCGACCATCATAGTCAAACAACTTTATTTGGGTGTGGGTTCTTACCAAATGAAAAAACAGAGTCATTTGAGTGGTTGGTTAGTAAATGGCTTGAAGCCATGTCATTTAGTCCACCAACAAGAATTATAACAGATCAAGATCTGGCAATGACTAAAGCCATAAAGAATGTCATGCCGAACACATGTCATCGGTATTGCCTATGGCACATCTTGGATAAACTTCCATCTAATTTAAGAGGGGTTTCTAATTCACAATGAAGGCTTAATTGATGAGATAAAAAAGTGTGTTCATAACTCTGACACTTCTTCTCACTTTGAGAGTTCTTGGATTCAAATCATGACAGAATATAAGCTTATGGATAACGATCGGTTGGCGGATATATTTAGGATTCGTAATATGTGGGTTCCGGCGTATTTATAGCATAATTCATTTGCTTGCATTTCAACTACTCAAAAGAGTGAAAGCATGAATGCATTTGTAAAGCAGTACATAGAATAGAAAAAATTCAATACTTGATTTCATTTTGCATTTTGAACGTTGGGGTTAAACGTTTAAGATATCTTGAAAAAAGGAGGATTTTGAGAATAGCAATGGGAAGCCTAAAATGAAGACGTGTTCACCAATGAAAAAGCAAATGGCCGATATCCATACAAGAAACTTATTTTTATAAGTTTCAAGATGAGTTATTCATCACCATGTCACTTGGCGAAAAGCTCGTAAATGAGGATGATGCCAGTTGTATCTTTGTTGTGAAGAATTTTTTTGATGAAAAGGATTTTGATTTATAGGTTTTATGGGAAAAAGAGGAGATGCATGCATATTGTTCATATAAAAAGTTCGAGTTTGAAACTATCCCTTGTCGTCATGTATTGTCTATCATGAGGCATCTATCTACACCATATTTGCTTGAGCATTACATTTTGAAGCGATGGGCGAAGGGAGTTACAAAAGAAATATTTGTTGATAATGTTGAAATTGCAACTGCCGGTGTTAACTCTTGCTTGGTTAGACATAGTCAGTTGCCATGTATGTTTGCGGGGCTTACTGACATAGCTAGTTAATCCAGAGAAGTACTCGATGTTTGTCTAATAGTCATGCAGAATTGGAAATAAAATTACGGCAGATGACACTGAACAACACAACGGAGACAAGCATACATAATGGGAAGGGACCTGTGGACGCAAATGTGGTAGAATATCATGCGCCATCACATGCTGTGACGACAAGACGCACAAGGATACTTAAATCATCGAAGGAAAAGGCAACAAATTGGTGTCTTTGTCATGACTGCAATAAGCGTGGCGTATCACACGACAAGCAAAACTTGCCGATGTTGTTGAATAGGTAATAATTAAATACGCCTTTTTTGTGATTCCCCCATTTTCATATGAATATGGTACTTATAACATGAAATTTCAGGTTAGTTGACGGTCCAAGTATCTTAAATGACTCTAATTATGCAAGTTCAGAAAGATCCGGCGCTGAAATGCAGGATCATTCCCTGGAAGCAACCAGAAGCCGAAATCGTTCACCTAGATTTTTTGACAAGTTGCGATTGAGTTTCAAATTCTTCTTCCATCTTGCAAAGAAACATATCGAAAAGGTGTTTTGGGGTTATCCCTCTCTTCCTAAGCACATCTATTGTAAGAACTTACCTTGACATGGCCACACCAAAGGAAGGCTTCACTCATGGAAAAACCAGACCACTCCAAGCCATAGAAAATGTAAGAACTTACCCTGTCATGACCATCCTGTTTTAATAATTTAATGATCATTAAATGCATCTCACATTTTCTCCTACTGGTCCATTGTCAATATCTTGCATTTACATTGTCTTCTTACACAAACAAACAAAAAAAGAAAAAAAAAAACCCACACACTCACAACAAAAGGCATGCAATTAACTTCTCTTCACTTTCAAGATAAAGAAACATCCAAAAGGCATGTAAATTTTACTCCCACTTATAATTTTACAAACACTTGATGTTCAAAAAGAAGAAAAAAGTAAAATAACAATCCTCCCCATACATATGCAACAAATAGAAGAAGCATCATTAATATATAGGTGCCATAATTTGGGTGTTTTTTCTGCACATTCTAAGCTTCTACACTTTCTCTCAAAATTTGGATTTCATGTTTAATCTCCCGTTTCATCTCTTCAAGTGATGTTCTCATTTCATTCATTCTACTTTCAGTTTGCTCACTTCCTATATTTTAATTTGCTGTATATTCAAGTGCAACTTCATCCATCCAAATGAACAACTCACAACCTCTTTCTCCCCACAAACAAATTAATAGTAAACGAAAAATTAATATTGGAGCGAAAATTTTATAAACTTAAGAAAATGGAATCTATAGACACTTATGTGTAAATCTGAACATTTCCAAAATCTTCGTCTGGGATTATGGACTGTACGAGAAGTCTTTAAAATCATGTATCCATATCCACATGTGCACTTTGGAGCCCATTCCAAGCTTCGCGATGTGTACAATGCTGACCTACCTATGTTTTCTTGACCTAAGACCTCAGACGCAGATAATGAAATTAAATTGAATCTAAAATATATAAACATTATGCTGTTTCGCCCAAAAGAGGTAAGAATGAAGGTTTGGTGAAGAAGCTTTTTATTTCATCCTTTGAACATTACAGAAAAAATTGAAAATGACTTGCACAAATGGTTGATCGCACAAGAAGAGTCATTTCCACTTTTATTTGCATGGGCTATTCTTTACTTCACCTTCTGAGTGTATGTTGTTTACAATTTTTTATACAACCCTCTCATTAGGCTTAGGAGATCAAAATAATGGAAATCTGGATTGAAGGGAGATAAGAGAAGTCTGCTGTCTTCAAGAGTTTGCTGGAGAAGAAATTGGAGAAGTTTGCAATTTAGCTTCTTCTATCAGTCTTTGTAGTTCATCACCATTGTTTAGGAAGAAGGATTATTTAGAGAAGTTTGCTTCAAAACAGCAGAGACACTCTCTATCATTCCTCCATGGTGAGAGGAACAAAGTCTGGCTTTCAGAAGCTATCGCCTAGGTCCAAGGAGAAGCATTCACCACTGCTTGATTCTCACCTTGTGGATGAAGAATGAGAGAGTTTTGAAAATGACAAAGTTTATGGGCTTCTTTTCGCTAGATCGGAGATGTCCTGTTGCCATCCCAAGTCTTCAATTTATAGCCTTTGAGGAGCCATAACTGTCTTGAATCATGGAGGAGTGGAGATGGTTTTGAAAATGCCATTAATGGGAGTGTAACTGTTCTTTTTTTGCGGGTCTAGCAGCCATTAGAAGAAGTAACTGACCATGGATCATGGGAGATCGTGGGCGACAGGCTGCCGAGAAAGAAGAGGTTCAGTGGCTAATGCTTGAAGACTTGTAACGTCCAGCAGTCATCCTTTGAATGAAGATTAGCGGCTGCATCATTGCGCTGAGCGGCTGGTGTATTGAAGACTGCAGCGGCCAGAGAGCATTGCAGACAATAGCAGCTGGAACGCCTTCACTATGGCCGATCAGACTCCAATGGTCAGGAAGGTGTCCTTCTTTTATAGAAAAATGTGTGTTTTCTCCTGAAAATTGCTACCATGGCTGAATGAATTTTTTGTGTGTCAACATATGGGATCTATTGAGTTTAATGTGATTCACATACTTGAGGATGACATGTCCAAAGAGTATCTTTTGATTTGTATCAACTTGACCTAGCTGAGTAATCTCTAAAATCACCAGAAAACCGGCACTTTATAAATTTTAGTTCTTGAATCCTTTACAAGATGATAAAGCTTGAAAACCGTAGGCATGTGCTAACACAAATAAATCTTAAGAAATCTGATACTTATAAGCAATTTTTTTTTTAAGTCTTCATTTTGGCTCATTTTCATCTTCAGTGATTGATTCCTCCAATTCAACACAAACCAAGCCAGTCTATAAGAGTCATATTTGCTTTAAATAAATATCTAAGAGCAACTGTCAGCATTTTCTATGGATTTCTCTCTTTGCAACGTGTTTTCTACAGTGTTAAGATTTCCCTAACTTGACACACGTACCCTTTGCACATGAATATTAGCTATTTTTTCAAAGACAATAAAATTATATTAAAAAATTGCTTAAGTGAACAAGCCCTGAGAAGAGGACCATCTAACAATCTTACCGCTACACTCGCAAATAAACTGATCCATTTCTTCAGCATTCTCTTAATCGTCACAATTGTCTAATTATTCCACCAAAAAATCCACAGAGGAAAAGCCCAATTCCTTATTTCTCACCATGATAAATATTCAAGCCTACAATAATTATAAGGAAATCAATGATTTCGTTAATAGTTCCCACTGTCAAATTTTTAATACCTTCCAAGTTCCAATGTACATAATTGAAGGACCTGTCATCAATTTCAAATGCAATTGTACTAGATCACCCAATGTACATCATTACTTGGTGAACCATTCCATGTATGATCTTAGAATGATATTCATTGACGAATCATATCGAATGGGTGAAAAAAAAAAGGATCTAGAGCTGAAATTAGTTTCCTGGGCTGGAAAAGAAAAAAAAAAAACAAATTTCTTATCAAATGGGTGAGCCATGTAAAAAGAGCAAAAGAGCATGTCGTTTGAAATGTAGTTGGAAACCTAAAATTGGAAAAAAAATAGATTTCATATCAAATGGGTGAAATGAAATGAAATGAGAAAAAACAGATTTGAAAGGAAATGGGTGAGATGAAATTAGATTTCAAAAAAAAAAAAAAAAACCAAATTTCATACAAATGGGTGAGATGAAAAAAAAAATTCAAATGAAATGGGTGAAATGAAAAAACAGATTTGAAAGGAAATGAGGAAGAACCGCAACGCACTTACCGGGCTGGCAATCGATCGCTAAAGAGATGGAGGATTGGCTGGCCCGGACATTGCTGATCGCCGGACACTTTGGCGGAAGTGCCTGAAGGGTTTTCTTTTCTCTCTTCGTAGTTGCGAGAGGGAGAGATCGACTTCTCTGTGGGAGGGAGAGATGGCTTTGGAAGGGAGAGCAGTGTCTTCTCCGGCGATGTCTGAGCTGGATGTGGAGAGAGGGAGAGACAAAGGAATAGGGAGGGAGAGATAGCTCTTCTCTCTTGGCAATGGCGAGAGCGAGACGTCGGCTTCTCTGTGGGAGGGAGAAACGAAGGAAGAGGAAGGGAGAGACCGGCTGCTCTATGGATAGATTAGGGCAGACACAGTGAAAGGGGGAAATTGAAACCGGGCTAAACATGCAGTTCGCACGACTGAGCTTAAGCTCAAGGGAGCCATCTGCATATATATATATATCTAGATAGCCATCTGTGCCTATAAGGGCTATCCTTAAGGTCCGCGCAGTTCGGAACCCCCACTGGGCCCACCTTATGACCAATCTGAATGGACCACACATTCACAACCCCCTTATAGGCACCGAATCTTTTAAATTTGCATGGATTCAGATGAACTAGACCATTGGATTTAGGGTCAATTTTTCTTGTTTGATATAAAGCTGTTAAACTTGTAGACCATGGATGAAGGGGTTAGAAGTATTAAATCAACGTCAAATTTGATATTAGGTTGACCCCACATGGATCTTTCAGTCCCCCTCCATCACATGACCAGTGGGGTCTCACAGTGGGCCCCACTAGGCAGTCCACACCGTAAGTTGTAAGGACGCCCCTTATGGGACCGGTCTTATATATATATAGGGGGCAACTCTCTTAAGCTCAAGCTTAGGATAAGGTAAGGTCAAGTGTGTGGTGGGGCCTACCTGGGGACACACATGGGGATGAGGGATTTCAAGGACTCCCTAAGACCCTCTCCTGTGCAAAAAATCAGCACCAACTATGATTTCTATCATCTTCATCAGGGCCCCAAAAGTTTAATGGTTAATAGTCCATTCGGATTGGTACACGGTCAATCCAACAGGTCCAGTAAATTCGGATCTGACGGAAAGGTTGTGGACATGTGCAATTCATGGGGGTTTTGTGGTTGGTCCATTTGGATGGACTAAGGGTGGGTCCCACAAGGGCGAGCTTACGAAAATTTATCATAAGCTTGAGCTTAGGAGATCCTTACCCATATATATACACGAAAGATCACCTTAGATGGCCACTAATAAAAAAAGGCTCCAATAGCTGGTTTTCCCGCCAATCTTTTCTCTCTTTTTTTCCCCTTTTCAATGAGTGTCAACGTCGTCGTTCATTTCAGTAAGACCAAGCGTCTCAAGATTCTGGGAAGCGATGACATCGTCGCTCATTTCAATAGGACCAAGTGTCTCAAGATTCTGCGGAGCGACAACGTCGTTGCTCACTCTAACCTTCAGCGAGACTTTATAAATGGTTGGGCGATGACGTCGACACTGATCTTAGTTTGGAAAAAAATTCATTAGATTCACTATGATGTGCACATGCACTACATGATCCAAAGAAACCAACATACATCCTCTGCATGCTTCATTGCAATCACAATTACAAAAAATCATTAGATTCAATGCCCGCTTTAGTTATTGTAAATAGAATTGGTGAGCGAGATTAATGGTGACTTTTTAACCAAGGGCTAGCATTTAAAGTAGTGCTTAATGGTTGTTGGATACATGCTTTCTTGTGAGAAAATGTAGTGGCATGTATATTTAGAATGAAAATGTGTGAGTTAAGCTTTGAATGGATAGCATTTAAAATAGTTACAAAATGATTGAATGCACAAAAACCCACATCAAGAATTTACCAGCTCCATCTCCCATTACCAACCATATTTTTTAACAAAACTCACACCCATCCATCCTTACCTCAAAAACCCCATTACAAATCAATGAATACAACTAAGACATTACATTGATTGAAAAATCTCTTGTACTCCATGTAATAAATAGCCGAAAATGGTCACTGGCATCCCAAAAAGACCGCATTCCCAACAAACCCAAAAACCCCACAACACCCAAAAGAAAGAAAGATCGAAAATCCCACCAATAACAAAACCACGGAATACTCAAGCTTTTTCTCAGTATACAAATCAATTAGTGCTAAGAAAAGAATAAATAGACATTCCAGAAGAAAAGAGGAGAAGTTAAGAAATAAAAGATATTTCGTTGCCTGCCTCTTTTTTCACTCCTGGATGTTCTTCGTCTAGATGACGGGAGAGGAAGAAAGGGAAAATGGGGTTTTGGTAGTTTTGTAGGGTTTAAACGAGCGACGACGTCGTCGCTTAATGAAAAGTTTAACAAAAAAAACAGAATTGGTCCCGGGGGACCACTTCCGTGTCATATGAACTACTAAGGCCTTTTTTGATTAGTGGCCATCTAAGATGATTTTTTGGGTAAATTCGTCATATATATATCCTTCTCTCATTTTCCAACCATATCAGCATGCACGTCGTCGATTTCTTCTTCTTCGACATGACTTGAAGAACCACACTGAAGCCCACTCTCCCTCTCTATTTTTAAATCAAGAGAACCACTCCAAAGAGGTGGGTGCGTTTGGTTCAAAGAGAGAGACAGAGAGAAGTGGGTATTTGGAAGTGGGGTGCTAACTAAATCCCATCGAGGAAGTAACTTCATGGTTTTTGGAAGTTGGTATTTGGAAATGGGTTTTTGAAAATTGTTTTTTGTAAATGGGTTTTTGAAATATCTTCTTTGGTTACTTTTCTTTTTTTTTTTTTTTTAAAGAGAGTCCTAGGTTTTTGGAATTCAAATGGGTTCTTAGATATCCTCAGCTTTAAGCAATTTTAGGAAAATATTTAACGGGAGTATAGTCTTTCTTCCATCATCTTCATTTTGAAAATCAATAGTGGGCATTGCTAATAGTAGTCTTTCTTACCCTACTATTATGTATGTGGGCCGGGCCTAAGTTGAACAAAAGCCCTCGATATATTGAGTGGGTCTACAAATCTTAGGTTGTTACCTTACCCTCAAGGGCAGGGTCGGGCCAAGGCCGAAAGAAAAAAAATATTTTGTAAATATATAGTTCTTTCCTATGCCAACTACTGACTTACAAATATATATATATATATATATATGTAGACATCCAAATGAAATACAATCACCACTAACTTCAATTGAGATTAAATAAAGGCATAATTCTTTTCTCTTTTTTTTTTCTCTTGAACGGTATAAAGGCAACTTCACAATAATACATGATCATATGTTTTAAGATTACAGAGTTTCATCTAAAACTGGGAGCTTGCATAATCTTGCCGCCCATGTTATAAAAAAAAGTCTCTTAAGCCCCACGCCCCAAGCAAGGTTACAATGCACCAGATAATACTGCAACAAACTAAGACCACAGTCTAGTCCTCCCAAGATTGAATGAATCTATACATATGAATATTTCAACTTGGAAAGAAATACGAGAGTCAAAATCCTCCACTCTTTCCACTTTCTTCCATGTCCCAAAAGCACGAAATTCAAATGGAAGGCACAACTTCTTATGTAATATTTGCAAATTAAGTCCACAACCCTTGGCAACAATCTAAAGAATGCAAAATTCACCACCTAAAAATTTTAAATACCCAATTCACCTTCTTTAGTAGGTTTTTAAAACTAGAATCCACTCCTTAACCAAAAAAAAAAAAAAAAACCCTAGAATCCACTCAACCAAATGATATTTTTTCATCTCCCTATGGAATGACACCATTAAAAAAACTGCAAGAAAATGCTTGATCTTTAAATGGCACTCATTGGGAGATTTAAAACATAGAAGGAACCATTGCTAATTGTTTTTCCGAATTAAATGAAGACAATCGGTTATCCAAACAACATGTAAAGGAGTAACATGGGTATGGTTGCCAAGAATCTAAGTTGGCATATAAATAGAGGCCAAAAGGCTATGGGTTTTTCAAGACAACCGTCCAACAAAATAACTGGGGAACAACAAGAGAAGAATATTAAGCCCTGCAACATGACTGCTGCAAAACTAAAACAATGACTCGGCTGGATTTCACAACCGGCCCAAAAGAATTTACTTAAGTTATATATTAAATATTTTATATTTATTACTTAAGGTTGGATCGATCAAGCCCCAACTCGATCGGCCTTTAGGTTTGCGTGCTTTTGCCTAGCCTTACCCTCGGGCTTTAGGACAAAATTAAAAGACTTTCGGGTCTTTTGCGAGCTAAGTAGGCCCCCTTGTCAAATGGCCAAATTGATAGCACTATGAGGTACCCAATACTGTAGGGCTCCACCCTTGTTAGGGTAGTATATCAACCCAGATTTGGGCATCCAAACACTCTGAAGTGTAGCACTTAATATAAATAGCCAGGCTGGCTTGGTCCTCAAGATTGTTCTCTTTTCAAAATAGAGCCCTATTCTACCCTCGGGCTTTAAGACAAAAAGAGAAATCCTTGCTTTCGATGACCTTTCATTGTCTAGGTATAAAAATCTGACCCTTTAAAATAATTTAAATTATTATTTCAATGCCTTTATATTAGTTTTATCGTTCACATAGAAGTTATCCAATTTGATAGCTATTTTGAAACCTGCAATATTGCACATTGTTTAATTTTCATGTGATTCAACTAAATTAACTTATAAGCCTATTTAAATTTTGAATGAAAAAAATTAGTAAGTGGCTTCTAACTAACGTTGGAACTTTGTAAAATAGACTTGAAGTCCAAAATAGAATGAATCCTATTCCTATTCCTATGTGGTAGTGATACAATTTTCTTGATCCTGAAACTCATGTTCACCAGCGTGTTACAAGAAGAGGTTTAAATTGGGCCAGGCCCTGCATGAAAAACCAGGGCTGTGGGCTGGAATGACATGTTGACTGCTTTGACCTGGCCGACCCTACTTGGCATGACCCAAAGGATGGGCTGTGCTGGGCCAAGGAGATAGTCACCCCAGCCCCTAGGGGTGTACCGGGTTGGATTGGGCCAAATCCGTCGCCCATCTATGGCCGTTAAAAACCGATCCGATCCGATCCGATCCGTGGAGGACTGGATCAGATCTGATTAATTCGTTCAATCTAATGTTAAAAGAAATATATCAAACATGTTGTAAGAAATTTCATATTTGACCCTATAAATGTTTTTTCTTATTTTATATTTAGACAACTTAACTTATATTTAATCCCCCTAAATTATTTTTATTTATATTTAATCTCAACGGATCGGATTGGATTGAATCCGCGGATTGAGGGTGAAATCCATCTCCGATACGTTGCTAACGAATTACAAAATTTTCAATCCGTCATCAATCTATTTATTTTTGAATTGGTTAAAAATCCACATATTAGATCAGATCAGATCCGATCGAATGGATTTTATGGAAGCACGGATTTTTTTTTGCATCCTGCAGCCCCAATAATGCGCTCCGGGCCCATGTCCCCCTTTCTCAATCCTGCATCTAATTTCACTGCACTAAAAATTTTCCGTCTTTCGTATTTACACAGTTTTAGATAGAGAACTTCAAAGATTTTGACGTCTCACACACACCTGCCTTCATATTTCATTCTCCTAGAGTTGATACTCTATTCTACAAGATATAGAGAGAGAGAGGAAGGTCATCATCAACGAAGGAGGGTTAGGGTTAGGGTTTTGGGCTAGGGTTTAGTGTTAGGGTATTTGCAGAGTGAAGAAAGAAAGAGCAAGATGTCATCTGCAAAGGAAGCCGACCCTTCTCTAGGGTTCCTCACCCGCAAAGACACAGAAGTCAAACTCCCCCGCCCCACCCGCGTCAAGAACAAAACCCCCGCCCCCGTCCAAATCACCGCCGAGCAGATCCTCCGCGAGGCCCGCGAGCGCCAAGAAGCCGAGATCCGCCCCCCCAAGCAGAAGATCACCGACCCTTCCGAGCTCGCCGACTACCGCCTCCGCAAGCGCAAGGAATTCGAAGACCTCATCCGCCGCGTCCGCTGGAACACCTCCGTCTGGGTCAAGTATGCCCAATGGGAAGAATCTCAGAAGGACTTTGCCCGCGCCCGCTCCGTCTGGGAGCGCGCCGTCGCCGACGACTACCGCAACCACACCCTCTGGCTCAAGTACGCCGAGCTCGAGATGCGTAACAGGTTCGTCAACCACGCCCGCAATGTCTGGGACCGCGCCGTCTCTCTCCTCCCCCGCGTCGACCAGCTTTGGTACAAGTACATTCACATGGAGGAGATGCTTGGTAATGTCCCCGGCGCCCGCCAGGTCTTCGAGAGGTGGATGTCCTGGATGCCTGACCTTCAGGCCTGGCTCTCCTACATCAAATTCGAGCTCAGGTACAATGAGATTGACCGCGCCCGCGCCTTGTATGAGCGCCTCGTCGATTGCCACCCAAAGATCCCTGCCTGGATCCGATACGCCAAGTTTGAGATGAAGAACGGCGAGGTAGTAAGCTTTCTTTCTTTCGATTTATTTATGTTTAAGTTAAAGCTTCTTATCTTTCAAACAAGCTTGAGTTAGGATTTTTAAGATAACTTTAAAGTTTGAAGCTTGAACTATAGGTTTAATAGATTTTAATCTTTTGAATAACTGCCCGAATAGAACAATAAGATTTGGGTCCAAATTCAGAATTTTAAGTAAGTTTGTTTGTTTTTTATTTAGAATTGGAGAAAGAGAAGAAGAAAAAAAAAACTATGAATTAATTGTATAAATAGGGTCGATTTAATTTTATGCAGAGGATAATGTAATGTGCTATATTGATTTATTTTTTAAAAATCAGGTTGCCCGCTCCCGTGCGGTCTATGAGCGTGCTTGTGAGCGGCTTGCTGATGAGGACGATGCTGAGCAGCTGTTTGTTGCATTTGCCGAGTTTGAGGAGCGGTGCAAGGAGACTGAGCGTGCCCGCTGCATCTACAAGTACGCTCTGGACCACATCCCCAAGGGTCGCGCTGAGGACCTCTATCGCAAGTTTGTGGCATTTGAGAAGCAGTATGGGGACCGTGAAGGGATTGAGGATGCCATTGTTGGGAAGAGGAGGTTTCAGTATGAGGAGGAGGTGAGGAAGAACCCTCTCAATTATGATTCGTGGTTTGATTATATACGTTTGGAAGAGAGCGCCGGGAATAAAGAGAGGGTTAGGGAAGTCTATGAGAGGGCCATTGCGAATGTCCCTCCAGCAGAGGAGAAGCGCTACTGGCAGCGTTACATTTATTTGTGGTGAGTCTTCTATATCCTTACCATTGCCATCATTTTGCTTCTAACTACTGCTACTTGAATTTTCTGCTCAGTGGTGTGTCTTTTTTCCATGCTTCCTAGGATAAACTATGCACTGTATGAAGAACTTGATGCAGAAGATATGGGTCGCACGAGAGATGTGTACAGGTAGGTAATATAATTTCCCCCCTCTATTTTGTAAAATGATTGAAATCAATTTTATGTTTAATTACTATTTTGCTGTTGAATTGATAATCTGGTTTTGGAAAATTAAGTATGTTCTATGAGATAGTGTGCCAACTTTTTTATTAAGTTTTGCGCTTGGTTAGAAATCCTAGCATGGGGATAACTAGCTTTGTCAATGAGATGAGCTCATTAGCTTTGCTAGATCATCGCAATGTGGCTCAAGCTCAAGCTCCTTTTATACAGGTTCAAGTTTGAGCCAGGCCTATTTTATTCGCATGTTTTAAAAATTAAACAGAGGTCGAGCAAGTCTTTGCTCAACCCAACTTGGCTCAAGATTGGCTAATGTAGTGACTCGAGTTTGGCCTAAGTGCAAGGCGAATTGTGCACCTAATTACCACATCTTGTCCTTGTATCATACTCTCCCTACAAATGCAGAGATTCTTAAAGTATTCAATATGGATTATGGACACTATACAATCACCGTTCTGCACTGCTGCCTCCCCAAAGTCTCCATTATTATTTGTTTGAAAGTGCTCAATTTCTCTTTCTTCTTATGCTCAGACCTCTTTTTTTATCCCTATTGTCAACTGCTTCACTTCATTAAGTAAAAGCTACTTTCATTCCTTCTGTAGAAAGCTGTGTTGAATATGCTCTAGCTTCTGTAGTGAACTTAGAAGGCTAGCTAAGGTTGCTTTAACAAGAGCTAAGCTCCTGAAATTTATTCACGTCAACTCCCCTTTTGAAGAGGATTTGCTGCCAATGGAAAACCAACACAATGTGTCGGAAGCGTCCTAAGGTTTACCATTTGCATGATGGATTGAATAGTCTCCTAGAGAGACAGCCCACCCCGAAGATAACTTTTGGCCAAATTAATTTTAAGACCCATTCCAACTCCAATGTGTTTAATAAAAATGCTTTGGTGCGTATCTCATTTCCTTCTTCCCCGTTTGGATATGAATCACCTTGTCTAAGCCCCCCTCAAACCCTTGAAAATGAAAATCTGATAAGGAGAATTGTTGATTGACATTGAAAATGATGTGAAAGGCATGTATCCTGAGATCCATCCTCTCCATTTCTCATTGAAACCAAATCTACCCCGCTTATTGTTCTTAATACTCCATTCTCCGAGATCATAAGCCTTTGCCAAGTGAAAGTTGTAATTAATCTACCAACGTATGCTTTGTATAGATTATCAAGTTGTATGATCCGCACCTTGATACTAAGTATTACCTATAAATGGGATACGTTGTATAAATATGAATCTTTTCCCTAAGATTTGATAATGACCATCTCAAATTCTAGGATTTTAACTATAATTGTTGTCTGACATTGTTGGACTTGGACTCTGATTTGACACCTATCTTGGAAGGGCCGTTTGCACAACACCAACTGTTTATCCCAATATTTAGATAAAAAAAGTGATCATGTCTACTTTTAACTGGCTTCTCTTGGTGTTGGTCCTGGTAAACTTCCCATCAACCAAAGGAAGGTTAATCAAATTATTTGCATTTTAAACTCAAAACTCCATACTGCTCATTATGCCCCCTCTTTGTTTGCTAAGAAAGAGAATTGCATTCAAGTTGCCTTCAATACATCAAGACTCTATCCAGTTACCTGTCATCGCTTGAAGTAGTTTTCAAGAGCCTCCCTCCTTTTTATGAGCATTCGTTTGACATGCACATTCAACTCAGTCCAAAAAAAATCATTTGCTAGGGGGCAAGTAATATACTCTTTGAGACTTAGAATTTCCTCCAACTTAACTGCATTTAGATTTCAAATTACAAGGAGGACTCTGGCCTCCCACAACTCCTTAGGTGGAACTATCTCCCAACTACTGTTGCAGGCACCCTATATTTTTGCTAGTAATCTAGCATCACCTTTGACCATATTCGATTGTTGCGAAAGTAGGCTCATCAAGAATTCTCCTTTGAACTAATTTTCTTAGAACTTTCCCTTTGCTCTGCCTGACAGGCGTCTGATGTTCCACCTTTGCACTAAACCCCACTAACTGATGACCATTGTGCAGTCCCACATTTGTCCACAAAAAGCATCTTCTTTCCTGTTGTTCTTAGAAGATGACCTGCGCTTCTTTTCCTTAATTTCTAGCCTCATCACTAATTATCTCTTTCTTTCGTTATTGTTGAAACAAAAACCTAGCTATTTTCTGAAATCCACAGCTCTTCCACCCTGAGTATATGATCCCTCAATGTACCTCCTTGACGTCGTCTCAACTCTATCTTCCTACACACATGGTTTTGGTTCTAAACAGTGAATTAATGATGCAAGCTGCGGAGCCCAAACCAATAGGCCCAGTCCACAAGTCTACAATCGGAGGTCCAAGTCCAACAATCTCTAATGGAAAGGATGACTTCCAGATTGTGGAATCCAAATTCTCTGCTTAATTCTATTAATAGCTAATAGGTAGAGACATTTATGAATTTACTCAGAAAGTCTTCATTAGGGTTTATTTCAATTTGATTTGTTTCCTAAAATAGATTGGTATGAAGCCTTTATATGGAGATGTAATCCTCTTCTTTTTTTTTTTTGTGAATGGTAGGAGATGTAATCCTGTCTCAATTGTACATTGCAAATTGAATAGAATTCAGAGTTTTCTCTTGGAGATGTTTTTCTTCTGTCTTTGGTGTGAGACCTAGACAATCTATCTATTCTAAGCCTTTCTCTTGGAGAATAGTTCCTGGCTATTCTTTCCTATCCACGCTATGTCAATCAAGCCTTTGATCCTGGGTACTTGTACATGATCAGTGGATCTATGTCAGATTGATACGACTGTCATATTGGTAATTGATGCTACACTAATACTTCTTGGGTACAAGTTTTTGGAGTATCCTACTTACAAAAAAAAAAAAAAAAGGTTAGATTGGAATGTAAACAACTAAGAAGCATGGACATGGACACGACACTACACAGACACGCCGACACAACATTTCTCAAAAAAGTAGGACACTGACACGTCGGGGACACGTTAATATTTATTAATAATAATAATAATAATAAAAAATTTAATCATATACTAAAACATAATATCATTTTAACTTTGTAATCACTTTAGCAATCAAATAAATAAAAATCCAAGTACTAGTGTACTAGTGTAATATTTCCCCCTCCTTCATTAAGTTTCTCAAACTTGGTTACATATTACCACAGGGGCTTATTTATAGCTTCTTCATTGGAGGGGTGTGAGCTAGAGCCAGGAATGGAACTCATATTCCTAAATTCCAGAGATGAAGAAGTAGCTGATAAATAAAAAAATAATTATTTGATATAAAGAACAGCAGCAAAAAATAAAGAATATCAGCAACAAGGACATTTGCAGATTTGCATATTCGCAGTGAAAAAAAATACAGCATCAAGGAGGTTTACAACAACAACACAGCAAAAAAGAAAATAGTAAAAACAGAACATCTAATGATCATAAAAACAGTAGAAGATTACAAAAAAATGGTATAGAAACAACAAACAGATTTGATGAGCCAAAAAAAAAAAAAAAAGAAAAAAAAAGAAAAGAAAAGAGGTAGCATGAGCAAAAACTAAAAAAAAAAACAAAAAAACTACAAAATTTTTTTTGCAGCAAAAACTGAAAAAAAAAAAAAAAAACCAGCGTACGTGATGAACTGAAGCAGTACCACGAGCGAAAAAAGGAAGCAGAAGCAGTAGCAGAGCAGATCTTCTTCTTCTTCTTCTTCTTTTCTTCTTCTTCCTTTTTCCTTTTCTTTCTTCTTCTTTTTCTTCTTCTTCTTTCGTTAGGGCTTGACGAACGAATGGGTTTTTTTTTCCTCTTTCATTTAGGGTTGGAGCTAGATGGACGAATTAAAAGAGCCCCATTTTCCTCTTAAGTTATAACTTTTTACAAACAGTCCCCTTTTCCTTTTTTTTTTTTTTTTTTTGTACTCTAATTTTAACTTTTTTTCTAATTAAAAGAGGCTAGCGTGTCCCTAAAGTGTCCCAGCATGTCCCAAGCGTGTTCCCAGCGTGTCTGGAATATAAAATATTAAAAAATAAATAGGATACTCTTTTTGGTGTGTCCGATACGTGTCCGAGCTTGTCCGGAGCGTGTCCGTGTCTGGCACATGTCGGACACGAACACGACAACCCATGAGAGGTATCCGTGCTTCCCAGGTAAACAATGACAATTTAATTAATTTAGAAATTTTTTATAGAAAACTTTAGGATAGCCAAATCTATTTCCATGTCCTAGATTTACTAATGTACAGAGTTGTATGAGTATCTTCTATTAGGGATGGCAATGGGGCGGATCGGGGGCAGAATTGGGTTGCCTCGTCCCCTCCTCGAACCTCATGAGATTCACCCCGCCCCGCCCCGTAATTCGGGGTATTTTAAATACCCCGTCCCCACCCCGAAATGCCCCGTGGGGATTTGGTGCAATGTCTTTCCATACTAAGATTGATTACATATAATTAAAATTAGTATAATTTATAGTGTTGCTAGTATGATTAGAATCATATTAAGTTACTAACTATAATTTACCTTGTTATTTCTAATCATATAAGTTATTATAAGCGTATAGCTTGATATATCTTGTAATGTTATATCAAATTAGTATAATTTATATTGTTATTAGTATGATTAGAATCATACTAATTATAATTTACCTTGCTATCTCTAATCATATATGTTATTATAAGCTTAAAGCATGATCTATCATTCTATTATATTCGTTTTATTTAATATGATTTATCATCTCGCAATTTAACATTATATATGATTAAAGTCAAATAAGCTTAGGTAGATTTTTTAACAACTTTAATTTCATTAAATTTGAATTAGAGGGATCATATTATATGCTTTTATAATGTCTAGGGTTCAATCAATTACATATTTAACTTTAAAAAAATTCTTCAATCAATCCACTTAACCCTTAATAACAACATAAAATCAATTTATACATTTACATATAAATATGCTTATTTATTATAAAAGAAATCTAAAATATTTATATTTTTAAGAGGAGGATTAATTTCGGGGCAGGTTGTGGGGCGGGTCAAGAAACAGGCCCATTCTCGCCCCGCCCCGCCCCGCCCCAGATTCGGGGTATGTTTTTTTGCACCCACCCCCGCCCCCGTCTAAGAGTCGGGTTGAGGAAAATTCGTATGGGTCGGGGCGGGCACTCCGGGTTGGGGCAGGGTGGGTTAAAAATCCCTATATTCGTGTCCATATTGATATCTTACTTTTCTTCTTACTTTTCATCTCTTTTCTACTAGGACAAACCCAAGGACTTTTATTCCTCTCTCACTAAGGCCTTCCTTTTCTATTCCTTGAATAAGATATGTGTGCAGTGCTTGTCTCTTTTTCTTTTTCTTTTGATCGAGTGGATAATCTAGATCCTCTGAAGTTTGGCACTCATAATTTGCTCATTTTGAATACTTGTCCATTTAAGTTGTCATCAGATTTTGAATTTTTGAAAATTTAATTTAAAATCTGAATTCAATTAGATATTCTTAAATAAGAAATTTCATGTGGCTATAACTAGAGGTTCTTAGGGCCAGTTCTCAACACTAACTACACACCCAAAGGTTCCATCAACCTTAGCATTTTTTTTTCAAGAAGTGAAGAATTTGAACTTTGAAAAAATGGGCCAAAGACCAAGATTTTTTTTTTTTTTTGTGTGAAGATCAATCCCGTAATATGACGTTTGAGAAAATAAATTAGTTTGATATTTTAACTATAATCATGTGCTAGGTAAATATGCTAAATTCATGCAATTTGTAATTCTTCTTTAATTGAATGTTGTTCGATGTGGCAAGCAATACAAATTCCTCATTTATATCATCTTTGAGGAATTATCTAATAACTATTTCTTTGGTTAAATTGAATTTTTTTGAATGGTAGTTAAATTGGATGAACGCATGATCTCGAGATTTTGATATTATGTTAAGATTTTTTTAATTCTTTTTCGAATTTCCCGTTAAGATAAATTATTTTTCCCCAAACAATCCTGGCTCCGCCACTGTCTGTAATCAGTGCAAAAAGATAAGGGCTTTAACCTGGTCTTGATGCCATGGATGAAAATAGCGGTAGCGGCGGGCCGCAAACCGCTACGAAGCGGGCGATATGTAGCGTAGCGGGGATACGTAGCGGCGTAGCGGTGCCATTTGAAAAAATCGCCAAAAAAATATGAAAAAATTCCAGAAAATCCAGAAAATTGTGAAATGAAAGAAAATGTGGTTCTTTTGCAAAAGTAAGTAAGAAAAGTGGGCGTAGCGGTGCTCTCAAGATATGAGGTCCTGTATCGCTGTATAAATAGAAAATAATAGTAATGATTAGTTTTTTACATGTATTCATATTTTTTAGTCATGCTAACCTAGAAAGTAATGTAGAGCTTGTAAAAAAAAAATTAGAACATGAAATAAAGGCATAAGACTTAAGAGCTAGGTCATTACTCATTACTCATTAGAACGTTGAACAATTAAATATCAATACTTCAACATTCAAGGTTCAAATTCAATGAAGTGAATGAACTATGAAGTGATCAACAATCAACACCAATTTAGAAATGACAAAGAGTAGAGACTAGAGAGTTAGTGAAGGAAATATGAATACTTTAATCACCACCAAAAGGAATGTCTACCAAGATTCAAGGCGCCATGGTCATCCTCATCCCTCTCATTGTTATCATTTCTGTTGGCACCATATTAAATTTGATATTGATGAGAATTGGGATCAACAAATCCAAACAAGGCAGCTGCATCATAGGAACTTACAGGAGGTGGAGGTGGATTTCTTTGCATTTCACCATAGTCACCATATGGTCCATATCCATATGAGTAGGACCCTGAAGTTGAAGACTCTTCTTCTCCTTGTTGCGCTTGACCATATGGAAAATATTGTGAGAGTCCTTGTCCACCGTACCTAGGGTCCCACGAATCAGTCCATGATGCTACTTGTTGTCCACCAACATCTCCACCCATATTTCCTTGCTCACTACTACCTCCAGCCCCAGGTGGTGAGTCTCTTCGGCGCTGTTGATAACCACGGCTTGGATCAAATCTTCCAGATGGAGGTAACTCATGTACTTCCTCTACAGGAATGTCATCGTCTTCATCATGTTGATAGTATTCACTAGTACCACCTGTCCCACTGTCTCCTCCTCCTCCAGTTCCCCCATGGCTACTCGAAGAGACGGTGGTGGAACTAGCTTTCTCAGAAGATCCAATATAAGCAAGTTCTTTCCCACTCCTCCTAGTCCTACTGGTACCTTCTCCTTGAGGTGGCTGACCTCCTGCAGGTGCTTCACCCATATCCTCATCTATCAACTCTTGAACCGTTCCCTGAAAAGCCGGATCTGAATCTAGCAGTGGATCCTCTATCTCGGCTAGCCATGGGAGTAAGGGATCGTCATCTCTGAATATGTGATCCAAATTAATAGGATAATAAGCATGATCATCCTTTGCCCTTCTCTCCCCAGTTCTGTTTCTCAACTTCAGATTGTAATGACAGTATACAAGCTTGTTGAGTTTGTGCATGGTAAGCTGATTTCTGGCCTTCGTGTGGATCAAGGAGAAAGTGCTCCAATTTCTCTCACAGTTGGAAGATGTTGTAGTCTGACTAAGGATGCGAACAGCCGCTTTCCTTAGATGTGGAGCACTCTCTCCATAATTCATCCACCAATCAGCTGAAATGCAAAAAATAAATAAAGAAAATTAGATATTCGTAACCCTCAAATCCTTCTAATCAATTAAGATATAAAGATCAAGACTATTGGGTGGGTTCTTTTGTTCATAGTCATACCAGGTGGCATCCTTCCAATCGATCGTTGCACAAGAGGGTCAGCAAAGGTTCCTCTCCTTTGTGTATATATAGATATCTACGATGTGAAAATTAAAAATAAATCAGTAAACCCCTACTGCATGTATGGCAATTGGCACTTGGCAGCATAATTAAATTCTCTTAAGTAACCACCCACTCACCTCTTGTATGGCATCAATTTGATCATTTAGGTTTAACAATCTCTTTAATACCTCCCGTAATCCTGTGCGCAAGTCCGTATCTATTGCTTCGGTATGTAGTTCGGCATTGCGGTAATAGAATTCGGGATTTAAAAAATAACCTACATTAAAAATATGCAGAATGTACTGTGAGCAAACAAGATAATAAATACATTAGTTAGGAAAATAAAAGGTATTAAAGATATATATTAATTACCTGCAGCATGCAATGGATGGTGCAACTGATTGTTCCAACGGGCATCAATAATTTTGATATATTTATCGTGATATTTAACATTTTCTATAATGGCTTGCTTTGCCCGATCCATTGTCTCATATATAAAGCCCATTGTCGGCTTGTCATCACCATCTACAAGCCTCAACACTTTAACTAAAGGCTCAAAAACCTTTAATACCTTCCTCACTTTCTTCCAAAATTTATTGTCTCTCATAAGGTTTGGGACTTCAAACCCCGGACCACTAGTTGCATTGCCCCATTTCGAAAGAAGCCATTCTTCTGATGCTAACATCTGAATCAGCTCTGTTCTAAACCTTACAAGGCTTTCCATAGCCAGAAAATGGGTTGCAAACCTAGTTAATCCTGGACGCACCAAGGCATGGTTATTTGTGTATCTTTTCATCAAGCCTAACACCCATGAATGATCATATATAAATCTTGTAATTCCTCTACATGCCTTGATCAGTGAAGCCACTTTTGTCTTCCTTCCAATTTCTTCTAAGATGAGATCTATGCAGTGTGCTGCACATGGGGTCCATAATAAATGGGTCCTCTTGTTCATTAATAACTGACCTGCCTTCTTGAAATTGGCGCCATTGTCTGTAACAATCTGTACAATGTGCTCCTCTCCCACACTTTCTACAACTCTATCAATAAGAGTGTATATATATGTGGCCGTCCGTCTATGTTCAGTTGCATCAACGGACTTCACAAAGACGGTCCCAGCAACTGAATACACCAAAAAGTTTATTAATTGTGTTTGGGTGCCGCTGGTCCACCCGTCACACATGATGGTAACACCATTTTGTTGCCACATGGGCTTAAACTGTTCCACCCAAGCTTTTATTTCTCTATATTCTTCTTCAAGGTATTTAGTGCCCACATCATATAAGGAGGGCGCCTGTATACCCCGCCCAGCTTCGGCGGCAACATCAAGAATAGTTTGGAAATATGGGGAATCTACTGCTGTAGGTGGTATGTTCTTATGAATTAGCCATTTTGCTGTTGCTTTGGCTAACCTATCTCTTGCAGCCTTCATTACCCCTTTCATAATACTCTATATTTTTGGTTATTTATCTCCCTCTTTTCTATGTGCTAGAGGATCAACAGGGGGAGGAACTGCTCTTCTAGTAGAGAAAATTTCTACATCAACATCCCGTTCCCGGGTGCTAAATGCCCTACGCATGGCCCCCGCAATGCCCTTGCCCTTGCTTGGCTGCTGTGGCACAGTAGATGAGCCCCCTGTATCATAATATTTGCTTGCAGCAAATGCACGACGTTCCTGTTCTTCTTGTTGACTCATGATGGACCCTCGGCGTGCAGCCTCCATCTGTGCATCTTCCTCATCAAAGTATTCATCCCCAAATACTTCATAACGGGCAGTATCAACATCTTGCCGCCTCTTTTCTTTTATCTCTACTTTTCTAGCTTTGTTTTGGCCAACCAAAGCTTTCATTTGTTCCCTGACTTCCCTTGGTACTTCAGTACAGCCAGCAACATTGCCAGAAATGTGGCCCAAGTGGTGCTTGAATCTTGTAATGCCCCCATTGGTCACTTTCCCACAAAATTTGCATTTGATTTTCAACCTGTTATTATCAACTGCCTCACCAAAGCTCCATGCGGGATCAATATCACGAGGCATTTTAAGTTATCAATAGAAGACTGAATACCTGGCTATAAATAATTAAATATGAACAAGTAGTATGTTAAAAATTAAAAAAATAAAGAAACATGTTAGAGGAAACATATATCTAATGCTTATGAATTATTCTCTTGACATTTAAGTGGTATTTCATTACTTAAATTACAATTTTTTTTCAAAAATTTTAAAAATCCGAAATAAGAAAATAAAATAGAATTAGGAAATGACAAACATATGTTGGATTGATCTATGCCAAACATAGATATAACATTTAGGAGCATTTTTCAATACATTTGATTGGCATTCCATTATTAAAAATAAATTTTTTTTCCAAAAAATAACAAAAATCCGAAATTAAAAATTTTAAAAGTGAAAAAAACAAGCAATATATGTTGGAATAATCTATGGAAAACATAAATCTCAAATCAAGGGACCATTTTCAAGACATTTGATTGGTATTCAAATATTAAAAATTATTTTTTTTCAAAAAATAAATAAATCCGAAAATAAAAAATAGAGAAAAATCAATAAACGTTCAAAATGTGATGGATTGATCTATGTGAAACATAGATCTATCATTTAGAATGCATTTCCAAGTGGTTTCATGGGTTGTCCATGAGTATTCACATTTTTTTTTTCAAAAAATAAATAAATCCGAAAATAAAAAATAGAGAAAAATCAATGAACATTCAAAATGTGATAGATTGATCTATGTGAAACATAGATCTATCATGTAGAATGCATTTCCAAGTGGTTTCATGGGTTGTCCATGAGTATTCACATTTTTTTTTCAAAAAATAAATAAATCCGAAAATAAAAAATATAGAAAAATCAATAAACATTCAAAATGTGATGGATTGATCTATGTGAAACATAGATCTATCATGTAAAATGCATTTCCAAGTGGTTTCATGGGTTGTCCATGAGTATTCACATTTTTTTTTTTAAATTAATAAATCCGAAAATAAAAAATAGAGAAAAATCAATAAACATTCAAAATGTGATGGATTGATCTATGTGAAACATAGATCTATCATGTAAAATGCATTTCCAAGTGGTTTCATGGGTTGTCCATGAGTATTCACATTTAAAAAAAAAAAAATAATAAATCCGAAAATAAAAAATAGAGAAAAATCAATAAATGTTCAAAATGTGATGGATTGATCTATCATTTAGAATGCATTTCCAAGTGGTTTCATGGGTTGTCCATGAGTATTCATATTTTTTTTTTCAAAAAATAAATAAATCCGAAAATAAAAAATAGAGAAAAATCAATGAACATTCAAAATGTGATGGATTGATCTATGTGAAACATAGATCTATCATTTAGAATGCATTTCCAAGTGGTTTCAAGGGTTGTCCATGAGTATTCACATTTTTTTTTCAAAAAATTAATAAATCCGAAAATAAAAAATAGCAAAAAAAAAAAAAAAAAAACCAAAAATATGTGTGCATCATCAAAGGAAAACATAGATCTAACAATATTACAAGACAATGAAGCATTTATAGTAGTTAGAAAGAGATTATTTGAATGTGATCTCAAATGTCAACTTACTAAAAAAAATCTAAAAGAAAAAAGTACATACCTAGAATCTTGATTACCTTGTTTTGATGTTTGTTTGTCACTTTGTTGTGGTCCTTGTGGATTTTGTGGGCCTAAAATTGTAAAATCTTGAAACTACAGCATGTTGGGAGGTTTCACAGCAAGGAGATGATGTAAAAAGTGAGAGAAGTGAACAAGTGAAGGGGAAAGTGAGCAAGAGAGACGAATTGGGGGGGTTTTAAAACCCCCCGCTACGTGGCGGTATGTATCGGCCGCTACGCATGCGTAGCGGCCGATACGGCAAGTTTGCCGATAATTTCATAATAGCCACGCCCGATATATCGCGTAGTGGCCGATATTCATATGGTCACTAGAAACTCACCCGTTTTTCCACAAGTAGTTCTCACACTTTTTAATGCTCACTTATATGTGTCTTGTTTTCTTAGAAATTTATGTTTGGATTTGTCACAAAAGTTTTATACTCGCTGTTAACCTATCAAATGCTGGTAGTAAAAGTTGGTGAAGTTCCAATTATCATTCCAAAAGGAAAAAAATAAAAATAAAATCTTAAGCATAAGTTTCAATGGTTCATGACTATGTCCTTTGATTTCTGTCAATGAATTGTATATGAAATAGGTGTGCAACCTAACTAAGGGTTGAACTTGGCCCTTGAATCAAATTGGATTTGGGTGGAGTGTGTTTGATTAAAGTTAGCAAGCATGAATCCATCCAATACGCAACTAGGGCCTATCAGGTTGTAAGCTCAGATTCAAGCAGGTTATTTTTTATTCTGGACCCTATACATAGTTTATAACCTATGGATTTTTAGGCCTTTGTTTGAAGCATTAACCTTGATTACATGATGGAAATATTGGATTGATTGTCAATTTGGTTTTCTTTCCTAGTTTCGACAATTGGACAAGCTGGCTCAACATTAGAATTGCTGTGTGTCTGATTTGGTTTGGTTGGCCGATTAAATAAGAGGGTTAGATTGGAAGTTCTAATTTAAGTCATGTAGGCCAGTTGGACTCATTCTAGGGCTGTCAATGGGGTCTCTCTGACCCTTTATCCTGATGATTGGCATGCTTCCAGTTGGGCTTCACAAAGCTGCATCTCATATGAATAGTATGTGGTCCGTTCATAGGTCGTTTTTTTATATATGTTTGCTTCTTTTGATTCCTGCTTATTTTTCATATTGGAGTACATCAAACAATCATGAAATCTTTGACATTTTTGCGGTTTTCTTACTCGTAATTTATATCTTCGTTTTCTTCTGAATTTCATGGAGGTGAGTCTCTCAACTTCATATCTCTGCTTTTCTTATTCAATCTAAAATATCTTGTGCAGAGAATGCCTTAAGTTCATCCCACACAAGAAGTTCTCATTTGCAAAAATTTGGCTATTGGCTGCCCAATTTGAAATTCGACAAAAGAATCTCAAAGCTGCACGGCTGATTTTAGGCAATGCAATTGGCATGGCACCAAAGGATAAGGTACCTCTTTGTTTTGTTTTTTGAAATGGAAGATAAGCTACTTGTTAAAATCTTGCTTTCAGGATATTTACTTGGCAGCAGAATATTGTTCCAAAATGACAATACTGATTAGGTTATGCTTGTTTTCATGCATGTGAAACAGATATTTAAGAAGTACATTGAGATTGAGTTACAGCTTGGAAACATTGACCGTTGCAGAACTCTGTATGAAAAGTATTTGGAGTGGGCTCCAGCAAACTGCTACGCTTGGAGCAAGTATGCTGAATTGGAGAGATCACTAGGTGAGACAGAGCGCGCTAGAGCAATATTTGAGCTTGCTATAGCTCAACCTGCATTGGATATGCCAGAGTTGTTGTGGAAGGTATGAACATAAAAGGTTCCTTAATTTAATTTCTTATTTAATTTTATTTTTTGGTAACATGGCTTGAAGTATTAATCACAACCTTAAGGTTGCAACGGTGAACACCTTCCAAAGGTCTTCCATCAACTTCTATGGAGAAGATTTTTTCCGAACTAGTTCATGATCTCCTGGCACTGTCCTAAATTCAATTTTAATCCTGTTACCAGAATTCATGACTGTGGCCACTACAATTTGTTATTTGGAAGAAACCCTTGTGATGCACATGAGGATACCATCAAAATGCTCAAATGACAACCTGTATTGCTCATGCTCTTTCTTCTTTGATTTTATCAAATTCTTGTCCCATCTTTCTGGGCCTGGCTTTGTGTGTTCTACTCTTATTCTTTGTTGAAAATACAATTTCAGTCTTCTATTCCTCACAGTGGAGTGCTTGCTGCGGATTTGCCATCAATCTTATTCTTAGAGTAATGGTTTGAGAGACCTGTTTATTCTCCTCCTGATGCACTTAATACTATTGACGCTTGAACTAGTATAGAAGTGGGCTTTCAATGAAGTTCTGTGCTAGCCTGTTACATGCATTATGCTGTTATCATGCACCAGGACATTTCAATAGAATAGCTGTATGTTTCAATGTTAAATGCACAGTCACTTAGTGCATCTAGTTTATTTATTTGGTTATCTTGAACAATTGCATTTCATGGGATAGTCTGCAATCAAACAGATCTTGGCTAATCATATCAATTTATCGATTAACTGATTCTGGTAAATTGGTTAAACATGTCTTGATATATGGCTATTGGCTAAATTTTGAATCCAACCAAATTGAGTCTCACTGTTGGCTTACACACTGTCCCCCTCCCCCGCGTCTTAGTGTTCTTTTGGGGCTTCAAATAGATAGCTATGATCATTTGATCAGGTTAGTTTTCTTGCATCCCTAATCCATGGATGGACCTTTCCTCTCTCCCTCCCTTGAAACGTGGTTGTCCAAGGTGGGTCATAAATAGTGTCTTGCAACTGGCCAGGTGCTGTAAGAGATCTTTTCCATATGTGTGATATCATAAGGTTAACCTTATTGATAAGTTTTAAGTGAGCTTAAGTTTGTTCTCATGCTTTGGATGCCCCTTCTGAAGATCGGAACTTTCAAAAGAATGCACCCACCTATATGTTCCTATATGGGCGTCAGTTCGATCACTGATAGATTAGGCAAGTTACAAAGAAAAAAAAAAAGTGTCAGTCTTTTGAAAAAATTTGAAGCTTTTGTTCAATGGGGATCTACCTTACGCACATCCAAACCACCCATTCAAACTGTTGTTGTTTTGATGGAAGCCAAGGCTTGCTCCATTATAAGAGTTATTGACCATTTGATAGGAAGCATTAAAAAAAGAAATGAAATGATGATTGTCCACTCCAACTGAATATCACCTCGATTGAAGTGAAACATCATATGTGATTGATGAACCAACTGGGCTTTAAATGGAAGGTTTGAATCCTTAAAAAGTGGGCCCTCCTGTATGAAAAATAGTGATCTCATTTTTATTAGTAAAATAATTTATTAGTAGTTTGATCTAATTTTTTCTCAATCCAACTATCTCAGTCTGATGAAGGTGGATCTTGGGTTCAATGGGGTAGAAATGAGTGGAAGCATCATATGAATGGTTCAGATCTTTGGAAGGCTACATGCACATATTTTATTTTAGTCATTAGATCTTATCGATAAGATTAAGCTTATGTTATCACTCCCCATATACATAATGGAAAATTGTGAGAGGGAAACCTTGCAAAACAAAGAACTATAGTGAACTTTTAGCCTGACGCATGTGGGATTGGAAGATCATATCTAGAATTAGGGATGGCTGAAAAATCAGTGTGATGTGGTGATGTTAGTTACCAATCGATGGCCAAGAGAATTTTTGGTGTAGAATTAGGTGATCGAATCTGATGGGAGTATCTCACTCTGACCTGCTATCAAATTTCGTGTGGAGAGAGAGAATTGACCCCAGATGGGACCAACAAAAAGTTTGAAATTGAAAACCATTCTCACTGTGTGGGTGGGCTGGCACGTGTTTAATGAAGTAATTAGAAGTGAGAGAGAACTTGACTCTGAATGTTAGAAGATGCCCTTTTCATTATATTATTCACAGTGTTGTAATTTCTATATCCTTATAAAAAAAATCTATACCCTTTGCCTCTAAAAAAAACTCCATTACATGGGCACACAGTAAACACATTTTGCTTCATGAATGACAGGCATATATAGATTTTGAGATATTGGAAGGCGAAAATGAAAGGACCAGACAACTTTATGAGAGGCTACTAGATCGGACAAAACACTTAAAGGTTTGGCTTAGCTATGCCAAATTTGAGGCTTCTGCTGCCATTGAAGAAGATGATATGGAGTCTGAGGCACGAGATGGGATTGATCAGGACTCTCTTAATGAACAGAACGAGCAGCGCCTCCAACGCACTCGAGGTGGGTGCAACTGGAATTATCTTTTCTTCCTTTTTTTTTTTTCCTTCTGGCACCATAGCAAGAAGTTTATACTTTCCTTGTCTTCCAGGTGTTTTCGAGAGGGCATTTGACTATTTTAGAACAGTTGCTCCGGAACTTAAAGAGGAAAGGGCCATGCTTTTGGAGGAATGGCTGAATTTGGAGAGTAGTTTCAGCAGTATCGGAGATGTAAGTATAGTGCAGAAGAAGTTACCGCGGAAGGTGAAAAGGAAGAGGGCTATTGCCTCTGAGGATGGCACTCCAACGGGGTATGCCCATCTATTTTCTCTTAGTTTTTGCGGTTCAATTTTATGACAGCCCTTGTTTTGTTTTCTAAGCTCTGATTTTTCCTTTTAAGATGTCTGATCTGTTGTAAATTTAATATTTGCAGATATGAAGAATATTATGACTACATATTTCCTGATGAAGCAGCAGGAGCACCTACTCTTAAAATTCTGGAAGCAGCTTACAAGTGGAAAAAACATAAGGCTGGTTCTGATGAAGATTGATTGGGTATCTCATAATTTATTTGCCAATGCATGGTATCGTGGAGCTTCTTCACCTCCTTTTTGCTTGATTTATTCGCAAAGCATCTCATTTTCATTTCTTATTTGCTTTCTGATGACTGAGTTGCAAATATGATGTCGTGGTCTCTTAATACTGATGTGCCCTGCTAGTTTAACATTTTTTTGGTAATGGATTGGTAATGTACATTTATTTTAAAAGATAAAGTACAACAACAATCATTGTCGGAAGCACAAATTGCAAGTTTGAGTCAAGTTAGCTTCGAAAGAATCTACAATAATCTCTTTCTGCTGAGGTGGGGTTTCATGTTTTCTTGTAATCCTCTTTTAATATAATTTTCGTTACCTTCTCTTGTAAAAAAATAATCTACAATAATAATTGAAACATCGTAAACAAACTATGAAATGTAAAGTGTCTAAATGATTGATGTTGCCCAAGCTCAGGCCAAGAGGGCCTGGCCAACCAGCTAAGTAGTGGGCCCCACTAAATGAGTGATTTTCATGGGCCTTCTGCACGTTCAAACTTATGAGATTTCCCATTATGTTTCCTTTATTTCCTTCAATTTTTTAACCTTAAGGATCATGTGACAACTCTGTTCTCCTTCAACCTTATTTACCAGTTAATCAAGAAACCTATATCCAACTTCTGCTTGTTGATGTTTCAATTGGAGCATCTCAATTCTCAGGAGATCTGAATTCTGCAGATTTTCAATATTTTGTGAGATTAAATGGCTTCCTTCCCTGGACGGATCTGAACTTGTCTATAAAATTGATTTGCTGACCTAGGTATCTAGTTGAAGTTCCATGGAACATTTTTAATTATAGTTTAATTTTTTTCCTGATTGGCTATTGGTAGAGATTCTGTGTTATTGAAATATACTTTCTTGAGATGCTTGGGGCTTATTTTTATGCTAAGATCCTTAATCTGCATTAGTGTTACTTGAAACAGAGGCATGTTAGGGCCTATTTGGCATCATTCCTGCCTTGAATAGATTTCTATTCTGGAAATGAGTTGCTTTGAGAATGGATTGTGCTGGTAATGGACTGCACAGAACTTGTTCAGCGACATTATGTCAGAATTGTTCCAAGGAGCAAATCACTAAACTATGTTTGGCAATGTTCTTGTATTTGAATCTGTTGTAAATTATTCATACAATAAAAATTGAGAATCAAACTCTAAAATAATTGCTAAAAAAAGTCTACAATATCCAATAAGTCCCAGTAAACAAAAAATCTGAATGCTTCAGGATATATACACACACACACACACACACACACATATATAGTCCCATAAATTCCCCTTTTATCACTATAATGGATATAATCCATTGTAGGATGGTCAATAACACTAAAAGAAAATGAAAATCAGCCCCCAATGTAATCATAAAAAAAAAAGTTAAAAAAAAAATAAAAAATCCTTTATTCGCATGAGAACATACTCCATGCAATTGTCTCATCCATTCCTTAAAAATGAAGACACCAATTATTGATCAGATGGCTGAACTATTTCATCATGCCATACATAATGTCTTGTTTATCCCCAAGGGATCTCACCCATAGAGCTTACTTTACTTACTCCGAACCTTCAGAGGAATTCGATAAGAAATATATTCTGTACTGTTGAATCCAATGGTGAATATTACTATGATCAATGTGATATTTGAGCGCACTCTTGATTTATTTGAGAGTGCAAGGATGCATATTTCATCACGATTGTAGGCCCATTATAAGGATTTTTCCTCCCTCTACCTCTTTAAAAAGGAACCTCACCTTCCCATTTATTACCCTCCAAACCTCTCTCTCTCTCTCTCTCTCAAAAATGTCCAAGTCATACTGGATGGCAGGTATTTTTAAGTTGTATCAAACATATACATGTGGGTTCCACCTTCCTAGTTTGAACTGTTCAAGTGATCGCCCCACCTTGTCTACTCGTTGTAGGCTGCGCTCTTCTCCAAAGAAAGTGATAATGAAGTTCTTGGATTGGGCAAAATTAATTTAGCCACATTTTTTCACGTGTCCAATCTAATGGTTAACCTTCCATTGATTGTCTTGGGACTTGGGCATGTAGGCTGTAGATGATGGAGAATGAATTAAATTGACGGTTTGGATCCATGTTATGTGGTTCCCACTGTATAGAAAACTTGATTTTGTTATGAAAGGATGATTAATTTGATTTTGTTAATAATTTTTTAAAATTGTCCAATCCAAAAGGTGATGGTTTCTTCCAATCATGGACCTAAATAGGTGAACACGGGCAGTGCATTCGTCGAACGGTTTGGATCATCACGAATATATGTACAAATTTGTTTCACACTTGTCCACGCGGTGTGGTCAATGTTATGCAATCCTTCCTCTACATATATACTCACACTAGGCAATAGCTCCCTTGGAGCGACACCTTTGTGTGGCCCACTTCTAGGCTGTCTTGTGAGTGCCCAATCCAAGGGGCAACAAACAAACTACGACCAGGGGGCGTGTGTGTTGATGTTGAGATCCCTAGAGCATCCTTTTGACCACTTCTAGGCTCTCTTTTGACTGTCAACATTTAATCTGAGGTTAAGGTCATGTTAAGTGAACAAGAAAAGATTTTTGGTTTCCAATAAGTCGTGGAAAATCCACATTTGGTAAATCCCCGAGGATTTGGACCTATGCAAGTCCTCATTTTTTAGGACTTTCAGATCCAATGTCTCCCTCATAGGATTTGCAAATCCTCACATTTGCAGATTTCCGCACTTAAACCAATTTTTCTCAGCTATATGCTTCAGTATGCACCGATATGATGTAAAGAATCTCAGCTCTACAAATCCCCAGGGAGTAATCCGTGTTCCAAGGGCAGGATTCATTACCTGTTACCAAATGTGCTCAAGGGGTTTGTGATTGTTAATTGTACAAGGCCTATATCTTGATTGTGTTGTATCTGTTGGATATGAAAATGCAAAACCCATTTCCCTTATTTATAGCTCCAACAGTAGTTTGCCTGTGGTTCCAACACGCGCAACCACCCCATCGCCAAGGAGGGCCTTCTGGGGTTTTTGCCTATTATCTCTGTCCATGATATTGCCAGTCTCTTGGCTGTGTATGAAGATTTTGGCTGAACTGTAGAGGCGTTCAGTATCAATGGGTCTATCATTATCTAGATGGGCCATGCAAAATCAGCAGCGACGGAACTCAAAACAAAGTTCTAGAGGTGGAGCCAGTCTGTACAGTGCAATGTGTCCCTTCATTGCATTGGGTGGATCATTCATTTGCTTTTTTTTAAAAATTTTTGGGAGACGGGTGTGGGGTGCATGCGTGTGCGTGTTTTCAAGGTTGTCAGCTATATGTTTGTGTATGCATGCATGCTTTGCCATCTGTTAATTATTTGATCTGATCGATTATTGAACATTGTCTGGTTCTTTGTGTTATTTTCAATCACCTGATTAATTTTAGGTGAAAAAACAGGTACCCAAATTATGGATTTGAATGCAGTCACTTGTGAATCTAAGGTTTCTCATGAAGAGTCATTGGGGGCGGATTGAGGCATACATGATTACAGTTCAGCGAAGATCATTCTTTCATGTGTATTTCTGATGGAAGATATTGTTTAATTAGCATATCTCAAGTAGGTAGGTGGTCCGCATGTGGTTGCAAGCATTTGGAATGTCAAAGTGGAAGAGTAAAGGTACTTGGCCTTGTTTCCTCTAGCTGTACATTTAAGAACAAAAAACTTAGATATCTGTATTTAACAATTATCTCTGGCACTGGGGAGGTGTTTTACCTACATTATGCAAGAGATTAAATGCCTGGGTTCATTGCTGTGCTGTTTAATATCTGACCGCTAATTCTTGTCTGATTTGGGCTTTGTTTATGGATTGACTTGAAATTTCAATGAGTCGTCCTTGATCAATCTTATTTCTCTTTTCTGATCAGGGCATATAAACAGAGATGTCCAAAGACGCAGATGGACTTGGAACTTTGCCTAGTTGTACTGCACATAACAAGTTGCTGATGATTAACTTGTTTGACTGTAAAATGTCAGATTTCATTGGTTCAATGACTTGAACATTGAATGACACTGGTAGTTGATTTTTGAGTGTGAGCTCACTCTATCAAACATGGAGGAAAGTTTTGCACAAAATTAGCAGAGATGTTTTAGAGTTTTAACTCAGTCAATGGGAAAATGACGTCATCCAAATAGCTGATTTATCTGCAATTAAACCAGATATTAGGATGTGTGTACAAAACAATTCTCCGGTTACTTTGGGTTAAAAGCATGATGATTTTATTTTGTAAGTCTATTTACTTGCGCCCAAGTCTGAATGGGAACGAAATCATGTGAGGTGGGTACCCATTCCAGTCTGCATTTGGTGCTGTGCCATTCTGAGCTGTAAAACTGAAGGCTCTGTTGGGGAGCATTGCTTGAAGATCTTGTGTTTCCTGAAAAGGAGGGCTCGTGTGTTTCAACTTGAGTTCTTTGTTAGCGACAGCAGTTTTTCCCCTTATTTTTTCTCTCTATTTGTTGTAACCAACTGCAGGTAAAGTAAACTGTATTATAGGTAAATTACATTTACAAGTAAATAAAGTGCGGTGCAGGGAAACTGAATTCCCCGAGAAGAGAGAGGAATAGAACACTTGCGACAATGGGGTACAATCTGATCATTATTTAGATTATGTCCCTGGTTCTCTTATCCCATAATTTGAATCGCAAATCAACCAGGATCAGAACATGAGCAGATCAGATCACATCAATGGCTTCAATTCAGATCTAAAACTGATCACCACTTATAAATTAGAAAAAGAATAGGTGTGCTTACCAAAGTGACCTGACAGTTAGAAGAAACACCTCATCCTAATCCAACTGAAATAGGATTCATTTACATAAGGGGAGTTGTGACCCACAAACCATGAACCACAAATTGCAATACAGCAAATCTTATAACTTTGGTGTGCTTCACTACACTTTAACAAGCTCAAAAATCAGGAGGGAATGACTTATATATTTCCTTCCAATATTTTTCGTGGTTCTATAACAATCAGACCAGCCAACAACAGATAACCATCATGGAAAGACACATACACCAAAGATGCTAACAAGTCCCCTGGCCTTGATGGATATGATGGAAGTTTTCTTCCAAATATTTCGCCTTGAGGTGTTGTTACATGATGTTCCGAAAATGGTGACTAAAATTTTTCAACTAAACGTTCTGCCACCATAATTAGGATTAACGCTTATTGTGTTAATTCCCAACTCAGATAGCGCAACTCGGTTAAATCAATTCCGGCCCATAAAGTCTATATGTATTGTGGCCTAATCCCATCCTCTAAACGGCAGATGATATTGTAATTGTCAAAGAAATCATACATCTCATGGCACAAAAGAGGAAACCCATTGCTGACATTAAAGAAGGCTTATGTATGATACACTCAACTAGAATTTCATAAACCAATCTCTAATCAGCCTTTGGATTTCACCTGATTTTCATTAGTAGAATCATGACGAGTACTGTACAATCAGTCTGTTATCAAGTTAAAGTCAATGGAACTCTCACTCAGCCGTTTAATCAGAAATGTGGCCTATGCTAGAGAGATCCTTTATCACCACATCTGTACATTGTGTGTGGCAAGATATATACTCTCACAAATGACATCCACATTTCAAATACAAAAGAAGTTGGTGGCACCAAAGAAACAAAAGAAGTTGGTGGCTCCTCATGTCCTGCAACTCAAGATATTTGGCAGAGGCCTTTCACAAAAACAACCTCTATATCGAAATAGTGGACCTCTAACTTTCTTGCACCAGTGGAAAGAAGAATTGTCATTCAATCTTTGACTTCTTCCATACCAACATATTGGTTTTAGAAACAGAGAGCTGCAAGGAAAATCTACCAACAGATCAACAGTAGCAACAATAATTTTTGTGGATGGGGAAAAGTGATAATCAAAGACACCTCATACCAATCAACTGCAAACAATGTAACAGACCTTATGTAATTGGCGCTTTTTTTTTGTTTTTTGGTATCTAGTTGAAGTGCATAGCAATTAAGTCATTTAAATAGGATTGTTTTCTTGCACAAAGCTGAAATACATAGAAATTCATGGTCAAAAGGGTTCTTGCATGAAATTGAAACACATAGGAAATAAATGATTCAACTGGGTCTATTTTGTTTTCATGTGATTAATTGGAATACATAGGAAGTTATTGTCAGATTGGCCTTATTTATTTCTAAGAAATCAAAACCGAGTACTAGTGTGAAAATGTACTATCTACAAATCAAGCCACACACATGAGAGAAACAAACAATCATACTAGGAACTTATATGGTTTGACAATGCACCTATCTCCATGACCAAAAGAGAGCTCACTATCTCTTTATTTTGCACTCTTAAGATTTAGGGATACAATTTAGATCATATTTATAACTTATTCTTTCTTAAGCCTTAAGAAACCCCAGTATAATTACCAAAATACCCTTGACCGAAAGTTTGGTATATCTACCTGAATGGACCAATTTGGTTGACTCAAAATACAAGAAACAATCCCAATGATTTGGGAGTGGATTTTGATTGAGTAATGGGTTTCTAGGATATAAAAAATTTATGTTTTGTAATAGGGTTCTTTTCCTCATCCCAGACTAGAGTTCTTGCAAAATTTCCTCTTCTTCCTCCGTGGGAATCCAATGTCCTCTTTTTCTTCATCCCAAATCGGAACCCCATGCAAATCTCCTCTTATTCATCCACGAGAATCCTCAGATTATCTAAAAAGTCATATCTCTAAACATATATGACATTTTCTCTTCATTTGGTCTTCCCCATTGGGTTGGGTTTGGGGAAGGGAGGAGGAGGAGGAAGATGACAAAAAACTGTTTTTTTCACGCACGGAGGGTCCTGTTTAAGGGAGGGTCGATATCATTGAAAAATAAACTGGAAGGGGATCACTTCCGTGCGACCACAACTAAAATAGCCTTTTTGGTATTGTGTACACCTAACATGATTTTTTTGATAAAATCCTCTAAATTTTAATTACGACCAGTGCATAAAAATAATTATATTTTTAATAGTTTGGCCCCTATCAATAGTGTTTGTTTGTTTGTTCTTTTTTGTTGAGCATCCGGTTCTTGGGCCATGTGTCCTAAATATTGTTGTTATTGAACATTCCTACCAAGTTGCATTCCTACTAATGCAAGAGAAGATCAATCAAACGGATCTCTCTCGGCCAAGGTAATTATTTTATATAAAAAAATTTCCATATGCTTCACAAGGCGGTTTATACGGTTTGGTTCTCATTTGAAAGTCTTCCTATTGTTGGAATCACACCCACATATATAGGCATTTGTATATTATAAAGATATACATATTTGTCCGCTTCAAAAAAAAAAAAGAAAAAAAAAAGATATACATATTTGTATGCAAATAGGTAAACCTAATTTTGATGCAAACATATTTAATGTAATACTAGCAAAGCATGCCGTGATGAGTGTTAAATATTGCAGATTTTACCCCTTATTAGTACGAGTTTTATTAGCATCTCATATGCATATCATTCGCTTTACACAGAGATTTTATCATTATATCATAGTAGCGGATTATCGGATTATCATCCATAAATCCGATTATTTATAGTGCATTTTTATGTAATTTCTCTTGTGTAGGTGGACCCCGCAACTACCACAACCTTCATGCTAGTGTCGCAAGGCATCAAGGCTAAGATGTCAATAAAAGAAGTTACATGAAGAAATCTTAGAAAGAATTGAAGAATTCCAAAAAAAGAGGAGAAGGCTTTAAGCATAAAAGAAGTCATTTTTTAACACAAAGGAGTGGTTGGTGTATTAGTTAGACTTTTGATGGGTATGAAGGAGGTTATCAAGTGAGCCAATCAAAACCCTCCAAATTGCAACCAATTAAATGGAAGCAATCCTTGTGAAAGAAAATGAGCCAATTAAATGTCCTCAATGTTCCTATAAATTGGGATGTATTTGCAAAGTGAAGGGAGTTTTTTCAGCAAGTTAGTCTTTTGCAATTTTATTTTTACTTTTAGATTGTAATTAGGAGCTTATTTGTAACTAATCTAAAGAGAGTGTGTGTAATTGAAGATCATTAATGAAGATTTGGAGCTCTTTCTTGATGTTTAGTGGCTAAAGCTCTTGGATTAGGCTCTCCTTTTGAAGTTAAGTAATGTGATTAGTTCAATTCCATGCATTTTTTAGTTTAAATTCCCTACTTGTGCCTTAAATGATTAGTAGATTTTGGATCTAATTGTGCTAATTTCTCTCATTTCTTATGCTCTATCTCTACACTTGATGCTTGGATAATCTCAATTGATGCTTTGTAGTTGGATTAAATTCTCTCACATAGCATGCTCTAGAGCCTTATCTTTGATGTTTTGTAGCTTAATTTTGATGATTAATTGTTAGGGTAGTTGGGTTATGATTTATGATCTTGGCATTTGATTTTCTTTATTTTTATCCTTATTGATATATCACCCAATCCAATTAGGCAAGAGATTGCTAATTAGATTGTAGATTTGGGAGTTGAATTAGAACATGCATTGTTTGAATTAATTACATACTCAGTGGATTTTGGATTGCCTAATCACTTTCTTTTTATTGTTGTTAATTTAAATCATTGTTTATTTTGTTATTTTCACTTTTACATTGTTAGATCTACACTTCAAATCACTTGTTTTAAAATCCTACACATTTCACACCACATCTCCACCTTAAATCTTCCATTTCCACCACCATACATTCAATAGTTTAGTGTATCTTGTTAGATTAACTTAGATCTTATTAATTTTATATTTTAGATTGTTAGTTAGAGTAGTTTAGTTGCTATTTTAGTTTTGTTTCACATTCTAATTAGTTTAATTCTATTTTTTCACACATAGTTTAGTAGTCACTTCAATTGTCACTATTAGCTAAATCTTAGTTCAATTCTACTTTAATTGGATTCATTGCTTATTCCATCCTCTCTCCGTGGGATTGATAATCCAGACTCTTTAGTTCTTTACTGCTTGACGACACCGTAGTCTTGTGGTTAAGCGTTCACATTTTAGTGTCGATCAGCCCGCGCTAAGCCCAGGGCCCAGAAATAAAAACAAGTCCAATTTGTGTCTATTTTATGAGATATTAATTAATGAAAAAAGAAATATAAAACAAACAAATATACCATTTATTATGGTTCGAAGCATGGCCCAGTCCAACATTTATATAAAGTAAATAATATTTTTTATATAAATGAGTATGAAACTTCAAGTTTTATGTAAATCAACATCATTGTTTATGTATTTATTTTAGTAATTTCAACTTTATTTCAAGTTGAAAACCCTAAAATCCCATAAAGTCTCTTTTAATTTATATAATCAAATTTAAAAATAAAAGATTAGGATGTGCATGTCGGCTAACTCGTGGTGGCACTGCCTGGCCTAATTGGGGTACGGCACAACACGGCTGGGCCGATCTGAAAGTGGGCCATGCTTCTTTGACAAAAGTTCAAATCTTATCTTTATTTGAGAATTACTGGAGGTCTTTATATCTTCTTTGTAAGAATCCCTTTTGTTTTTTATATTTTCTTAAAAATAATTTTGAAACATTTCACTTTCATCGGAATGGGCCAAAATCCCATTTGAATGCCGGGCGCCAATACGTAGGATAATTTTGGACTTGATCAGTTTGGATTTGATAGGTATATATTAGGGATGAATAAAAAAGTAGAAAGAAAAGGTCCAAACTGGGAACTTGGGTGGCTTGCAGAGTGAAATTGTATGTATATTACATATCACTCTCCACAGAATCTTTTAGTTACTATATACAACTTTCTTAATTAATTGCAAGGCAACCCAAAAGATAAGATATATTTAATGAATTCTATTTAAATGAATCTCTTTATAAGAAAAAAAACCTAACAGATAAGATGTATCTTAATTTTTTAGAAAGAAGATAAAATAAAGTCAACATTAAAATCGAAATCAAACAATCAATTGCCAAATTACATGTGGCCCTGTCTTTAAGAATTATAATATGAGGCCCACTTTAAAAAAGTTTATTGTATGTGGAGCCAATATGTATAAATCACTATCAATGATCCACTTTTAAAAATCACAAACACTAAGGACCTTCTAACCACAATAAATACATTAAAATTCTAAATCCATCTAAAGAAGACTCATTTTAACTTTGTTGGATAGAATTATTGAGCAAGGTGGATTTTTTCATTTGCACTCTTTAATCACCTATCCACAATAGATATATATTAAAATTTAAAATTCACATAAAGAAGCTTAACAAAAGTGGACTCTTGATGTAAATCTTAAAATCTCTTCAATAAAAATTGAAATTGAAATTGGAGTTTCAATTTTGCAATTAAAATCGAAATTGAGCTCTAATTTCTCAATCAATTGAGAAATTGGACTCCAATTTTGCAATTGATTAGCAAATTGGACTCCAATTTCAAAATCGATGCCTCACTAGTTCAGCTGCCGAGGATTCTTGTAGGACCAGCCTCTCCATATCGATCTTTGGGATTGAAGGAAGCAGAGAAGGAGCCTCCATCACTGGTGGGTTTTGATCAGGACGCAGGTACTGAGGTGGCACATTGATCATATGCTCTTTGGCCACCTCTTGAACGCTGGGCACTAGAATTGAACTTCCCACGGCCACCATCTTTGCAGAGAGAGAGAGAGAGAGAGAGAGAGAGGTGACTGGGAGACTTGGAGAGCTCTTTTTTGTATTTGTATATTACAAGTGGGAACTTGTAATATACAAATACCAAAAAAAAAAAAAAAAAAGAAGTGTGTGGACTGGGAAGTAGGACTGTCAAAATGTGGACCCGCAGTTGTCCTTATCCTATCATTATACATTGCAGGGCGGCCGGGCTTTGGCCATGCAGAGCGCTCTAAAGGCCTACACTGCCTAGACCTTTACCCTATCTTTATGGACTAGGCCCATTTTTTTTTTTTTCCCGACATTATCACTGGGCATCAAGTGTCAACCAGACATTAACCCTCCCCTAAAAATGATTAAGCGGTTTTCAAGGTTAGATGGTTTTTTTTTTTTTTTCTTTTTTTCTTTTTATAGCTAACTTATAGCAGAATCTTACACTGGGTATAATTAGAGGGATTGAGATAGCATTGCGAATCTTGAAGCTCGACTCGTTACCACCCTTCCAGCTTTTGGTTGCTTCAACGATCCAGTACCCTTCCCATGCTTCAAAGAAGAATGGGGGCTCACAATGGGGCATTTTTGTCATTAAAAATGAATAATTTGGAGGAAAACAATTTTCCTCCTACACCAACATCGCAACTGTGGCGAGTGTGCTACATCTTCTGTCAATTTGGACCGAAAATCAAACGGTTTCAAGTTGGTCCGAAAACAATAGGGGGTTATTAGTATTTTTTAAACATTTGGGAGGTAATGTTTTCCTTGACCAAACCACAAGGTGAAAAAAAGTAATTATCCCCATACAAAATTGTAGCGAAGTTGACACTTAATGGGAAGAGCCCGATAAGTTAAATCACTTGTTAGAAAAAGACCTGCTCACAGAAATCTCTATGGCAGTAATAAATGCTATATCCAACACAATTGTGCACAACCTAAAAGTAAACACAAGGCAAGCCCAGATAACCACCAAATGCCTCTCACAAGAGTGATGCAGTCACAATTTCTTCCATTGCTCATCCTATCCAAGCTAGTCTATGTTGCTATACTGCTCTGCTCAATTTCATAAACAAAGGGAATGCCACATACAAGATAATTATCGAATTACAAATAGGTTGCATGCTCATAACAATATTATAAGATTCAGAATGGAATCTACTAACGCCTAAAATGACCACCAATAAATGAAATTACAGAGAACAGACCTATACGATCCGGAACTTGCATCAGCCTCAATATCACTCTTGTTCGAATGATCACACCTATTAAAAAAAAAAAAAAAAAATTCTCAATGCTCATCAAGATAGAGGCTAAGAGAGGGCGAACGAAGTTTAATGAAAAGGAGATCCGAAGTATATGTTGACGTAAAATTACAACAAATATGCATCCAACATAACTTTTTCAATCAAAACAATAAAAAAGACTATTGTTTCATTAAAACTTCTACATAGCTTTGCTTATTTAAAAAGAAAAAAAAAGAAGCAAAAAACAAAAAACTTTTATGCAGCTTCACATCCTCTAGGCTCGATTCAAGAGAGTGCTCAGATGAATCCAGCATAACTTTTTCAATCAAAACAATCAAAAATACTTTTGCTTCATAAAACTTCTATGTAGCTTTGCTTATTTAAAATAATAAATAAATAAACTTGATTCAAATTACTCAGGTTTCACTAAGTATGTCCTGAAAAAGGAGGTGAAAATATAGAACAAGAAGGATACCAACATTTAGCAGCCAAAAGCACTTGCTGCAAGCAATAATTTAGCTATTAACTTTCATTTGGATGATTTCCTAAATATGATAGCATTTTATTCCTTTCAACTATCCATATCTTTCACATTCCTGCTAAGTGCTAGCTACACAAAACAGTCTCGCAGCTATGATAAAGTTCGAACTTGGCAGAAAAGCTTCCAAATACATACCAAATAATAGTGGAAGCTCTTTTGAGAAAGAATAGCTAGCACCTTTAAATCACAACAATAAAAAAGCTTAACAACAAACAACCAATAGAGTGACAAAGTTGTCTAATTGCACTCGTAAATGCAAATCCGCATGGACCAAACCAGATAATGCTGATAACAAGAGGGATGTACTGTAGCACATAATTTCTTGTGCTGCTAATCCTACCCAAGTCATAATAACATTGAGGGAAATACGGGCAAGTACATGCTGTACAATAAGCTATACATCATCACCTCCATACCATAGTAAAAAAAATAAAATAATAATAATAATAATTTTCGAAATACAAAGAGAACATAAAAGAGGGTGGTGGTGTTGTAAATATTTGCTTACACGAAGACGGAGTAAATCAATGGATTTAAATCATGCCATGATCCGAGATGATAAGAGTGGAGAGTCCCGCGATGTACCACAGGACGTTCGCCAACTGTGGTTATGGAAACCTGAAAGACCTCCACACGTATAGTCCAACGAATGCCCTTCATGCCCACCGGCGTCCAAACCATAAGCAACGACAGCATTGATGTCATTGGACACGGCAAATAAAATGCCCTCGAATTCTACGGCAACACCATGCGGATAAGGCGCAGATTTGTCGGCAAACTGTCTTAGGAGCCAGTGCCCATTCGTCCATTCCTCATCCTTGGCGTCAAAAATGAAGTAATCTGGTGGCGCCGATACGAACTTGTGGCCCCAAGCAAAGTAGTCATCGGCAGTAGGAGGATAAGTTGGCGTGTAAGCGGGGTCATCAAGGAGCTTGTAAGTGGGGTAATCAGGGAGGATTTTCCACGATGGGATTGGGAGGGTGGGATCAAAACCCTAAAAAACGGCAACAGTTCCGGTCAGGCGACCCAGGAGTGGTCTTGTGGATAGAAGATAGAACTTCCCCTCAAGGGTGACCACGAGAGGACAGGTCTTGGGAGCATTCAAACTGGGAACGGCACCGTCACGGACGAGAACCAGTCGATCCTCTGACTTGGTGGGATCAAAGGCATAAACATTATCAGAATTGAGCCAATTTTTTTCATCCCGTTCAAGCAGCATGCTGCCCTCTTTGGTGTTCTCACCCCCAACCATATATATTTTGGAACCCACAACCATACACCCCATCCCGATCGGCACTTTACCATCGGAATAATCATGAGCAACTTCGAAATCAGGCCGAGAAGAGGAGCCACTTTCGCCGCATAAGTCACTCAGATTCAAACGGAGTAACCATTGCATCGACTGCACGTACAAATACCGCTCCTTCCTCGCCATCTTCTTCAAAATCTGTTTCTCTCTCGAATTCCATGTGCCCCCTTCCTACCTTCCTACTCGTTCTCGGAACCCTAACCTCTCTCCCTCTTTCTCTTATCCATCTCAAATCTGCTTGCGCAACATATTTCTCTCTCACACACACACTCATTCTCCCCCGCCCCTGCAAATATAAAATTCACGCCATGGCTAGGGCTATCCATGGAAGGACCATAAATCGCGGCGTGGCCCCTACAAGGAGCCAAGAGATAAATAATTCTAGCATTGAAATCTTTCACAATAAGCATCCTCAAATCCATACCTCTTAATTTCTCAAAGAGATCAGGACTCACAAAATTTGTGTAAACGGATAAAAAATTACCAAATGGATTAAAATCTTAAATCTTTCATTAGTTTGATTTACTTTTACTAGTTTCTTAATGTGAAGATTAATAAGTGAGATTAAATTTATCTACTACAGTGGGCCTGAGTTGGTTATATAATCTTTGACTACTCTTTTGATGAGAGTAATTAGTGAGAAGATTAATAAGGGCCCAATTAGTGATGTAATCTTTCATGCTTTTTTTCTATAAAATCTCTCACGCTTTGATGAGATTGAGAGTAATTAGTGAGAAGATGACGTGGACTCTTTGTTGAGAGTCTCCTATAATCTCTCCTCCAAAGTCTGAGAGTATCTGGACTCTTTGTTGAGATATGATACTCACAATAGAATTCCCATAACAAGAAAATACTCAATCTTTCTAGATAATTAGACTGCAAGAGAAGGTTATTATCAGCCCACCTTGTAAGAGTATCTTCCATGACTTTAGTGAATAAAATTTCTCTTTCGTTTCCATTTCCATGTACATCATAGTCGCATTTGTCGAACACCTTGAGAATATATGGGCTCTTGTTTCCCGAAGCAAAATAACACCAGTATCCTAGGTCCTCGTTACCTCTATGCTCAAGGAAATATGTGGAAGGAATGTCTTTTTTTTTTTTTTTTTTGAATAATAAGTGTAGTTCTTCATTTTCAAATATATATAGATTACATGATTGAAACCCTATCATCCAAGTCAGATACATAGGATTTCAAAGGGGCGTACCCCTCTAGGAACAAAGAGATAGAAATATAAATAATTTATGCCCACAACCTGGACAACAAGCTACAAATCAATGTGAATGGTAGAGGACCTCCATCTCATTGGCATTAATTCGACTAGGACCCATTTGATTTTTAGAAACCTTTTTGCTGAATTGAATGGTATGAGGATGCAAAATGGAGAAATGGACATTCTCAAATCTATGCATGCTGGAAACTATTTTCCTTACTTGAAATCTCGCTGTCCATGGAGATTTTGATGGGCATCTCAATGCTCGGGTAAGATCAAAATCCGCTTTAATACGAATATGTGTGACGAGATTAGGGATAATCTGTATCACATGCAAAACGCCCAAATAATAATCAAGAGAAGGCTCAATGGCTGCATACACTGGTTGAAAAATATCACTCCAAAAAATTCCAATTATCATGTTCCTAGTCGAATAAATGGATATCCTCCAACCTGGACTAACCGCAGGAACAACATAAGAATGATAATCGGTTAGTGGGGTGTGCCAATAGCTGGAAATATCATTTGGTAAATTTATGCCAAGAAATAAGATTCGACTTCTGATTGTATTGATAATGGTGTGCACTACAATTATAGCTGATGTAGATTGTGCTCTGAAAATGCGATAGTTCCTTTCACGCCATATATGCCAAATGAATGCAGAAAAAATGATCTTACCTAGAGTTTGTAGGCCTTAGTGATGTGGATCAATCCGGAGAGTTATTGATTCCACCAAAGCAGTAGCTGAATCACAATCCATGGGTTCGAGATTTATCTTACAAAGGAGAAGCTGCCACACAAATTGGGAAAAGGGGCATTGAATCATTACGTGTGATGCCGTCTCCCAAACACAGTCACAAAGCACACATCAAGAATTGTAGGGAACATTTCTTTGTAAGAGGAAATCCTTTGTTTTCAGTCTACCCCTTAGATACATCCAAGTACACATTGAGTACTTTTTAATACACCCTTGAAATCAAATCATTGAACTCCACTGCAGTTCTTGGTTTGACAGATTGTTCACTAATCGATATGCAAATTTTAGAGTAAAGCAACCATGTTCTTCTAAAGTCCGGACTATTTCATCTTCAAATTCCGAACAAGGCCTGATCTCTAGAGGAATTTTGTGAAAAAATATCCATTAAAGCATTTGACGTTGGCTAGGAAAGCTCCAATTTGCATCAGCTTTAAACCGGCTCACATCAATATCAGTCACCATCCCCATACCATAAACTGCAGGTTCTCCATAACACTCCCTCAACCGTCCATCCCTGAGCCACATGATCATTCCAGAATTTTGTTTTATGCCCGTTCCCAATAAAAAACTTGATATTAGGTAAAGCCAACACGTGAAGAGCCAGAATACCCTTCCACCCCCAAGATGCTACCTTTGGACTAGGGAAATCCCAGAATGATCTCCCACGAAGATATTTTACCTACAGATTCCAACAAATGGGTTTGTTAAGAATAACGTTCCACACTTGTCTTAATAGGCCAGCCTTTGAAGTTGCCGAGAAAGATTTTATACCCAGCCTACTTAGCTTTACTGGAAGGCATATTGAATCCCAAGTAATAGGATGAATATAATTTGAGGCCCAACAGTTTTGGAAAAAATCACGCATCTGTCTATCCAAAGCGTGAAGAACCGATTGAGGAAGCATAAACACTGTTGCCCAAAAAAGGTGAAATGAAGATAGAGTAGATTTTATCAATTCAACTCTTCTTGCATAAGATAACACTTTTGATTTCCATGCAGTTAAATGTTATTGAATTTTTGCAAGCAACGGTTGACAATCCATGAACTTCAACTTCTTTGGGGATAGAGGAATACCCAAGTATCGGACTGGAAGATTAGGTTTTGGAATGGTCAAGATACCTGAGATAGCTTGTTGATCCTCTTCATGACAATTTGCGAAGAAAATAGCACTTTTTGCCCAATTTACCCCTAGACCTATGAACACCTTGAAGTGGTCTAAAAAATGTTTTAGATTTGCTGCTACATAAGTATTAGCCCTACTGAACACAATTAGGTCATCGGCAAACACTAAGTGGGAGATAACAAGATCTTTCTTATGAAAGGGAGAAGGAATTAACTTTGCTAAAGTACACTTTGTCATCATTATAGAGAAAAACTCTATGACAATGGCAAACAAAAAAGGAGATAAGGGGCATCCCTATTGTAATCCTCTTGTAGCTTTGAAATAACCCTCCATTCACTAGCACTGAGAATTGGGCATCAACAACACAGGCTATAATAAACGTAATGATATGCGTTGGAAAATGAAGACATTGAAGAGCTGCTTGTAGGAAATCCCACTTGACACTATCTTATGCTTTTGCAAGATCAATCTTGATACTCATTCTTGGGTTACCTTGGTTTAGGTGGAAATTATGAATAAGATCCTGAGCTAGGAGAATGTTATCAGCAATGCTTCTCCCAGGAATAAAAGCAGATTGCATAGGCCCAATAATTTCTACAATAATTGGCTTCAACCTATGCAAAAGAATGCGACCGATGATCTTATATAATTCGTTTGTTAGAGAAATTGGCTGGAACTTGTCAAGTGTAGATAGATTCTCAACTTTTGGAACTAGCACTATGAAAGTTGCTTTTAATTGTTTCAGAAGTGATCCATGTTTAAAGAAATCAATAATACCTGCACAAATATCATTGCCTATAATGGGCCACAGATTTTAAAGAATTGAGCATTAAACCCATCAGGCCCCAGGGCTTTGTTTGGATTAGCATTCTTTATGGCTTCTTCAATTTCAAAAATGGTTACCTGCCTTGTTAGAGCATTAGCATCTTCTTCAGTAACATACCCATGTGGAACAATATGAGAAAGATCAGGATATTGTACCTTAGTTGTTGGAGCCAGAATATCAGAGAAATGAGAAACAAACACTGCAGAAATTCCCTCGCGGTCGGCAAAGATGTTGCCTTCTTTATTTGTAATTTGAGATATAAAAGCGTTGGCATGCTTGTATGCATTAGACTATAGCAATACTTAGCATTTCCATCTCCCAAATTTACTGATAAGTCTCGAGATCTTTGTTTATACATGCTTTCCTCAGCCTTGGATAGATGATCTAATTGATGACGGATCAGTCTTTCTTCTTCTTAGAGATCTATATTTCTTGCATCATCAACTAAAGCTTGCTAGATTTCTGCTAACATCCCACGGGTTTCTTCTAATCTTGATGATATCAGTTGTTGCTCTTTCTTCCATTCTATGAGATTCTTCTTTACTTTTCTGAGTTTAGTGACAGCCTTATATAATGGGGTTCCTTGAACTTCACAACTCCATGCATCTTTAACAACTTGAAAGAAGCCCTGCATTTTTGCCAAATACTTAAAGTATCTAAATGGTGCTTTAATATCAGTTTTAGCTTGGGGAGCTAGTAGCAACGGAGAATGGTTGGATATACACGGGAGCAGTACCTTTCCTGTGAAGGCATTTGATTGCAAAAACACTATATTCACTAAAATCCTATCTAGCTTGCATTCAATGCTTGAATCCCCAATACTAGAATTGGACCAGGTAAAAGAAGATCTAGTCATGTTAAATCCTCCAAAAGCGCCTCTTGGATACACTCATTAAATTCCAGCGGTCCCGCAGCCCTTGGAGTTGATCCTCCTTTCTTCTCATGGGACCATCTTATGGCATTAAAATCACCTGCTACCACCTAAGGAGAAGAAATAGCTTTTTATTCCAAAACAATGGATTTCCACAAATCACGACGTTGAATATAATTACCAAATCCATAACATGCAGAGAGGCGAAAAACTGATGAGTCATATTTGATGTCACCATGAATAACTTAAGCATCTATATTGAGGTTTTGAATACTCACCACCTTAAGATTCCAAAGGATCCATATTCTCGCAGTGGAACAAACATCAAGATTTGAAAATTCCAACCAACCATTTGGTAATATGGAGTTCTTGATATAACACATAGAAGACGGTTTTATTTTTTATTCCAAAAGAATCACCAAAGAAAGCTTCAAATTATTTATTTTATTCCTAACTTCTGCTTGCATGGAGGCCCGATTCAGACCCCTGACATTCCATATAAACATTGGCATGAAGAATGATTATTGTGAGCAAGCATCTCCTTTATAATGACCCCACTAGGATTTGATTTCAACTTACTAGCCAGTTTAGGAAGTGCCCGTACCTGAGTTATTTCTCTCAAGGATGTCTTCTCCACTACCCATAACCAAAGTAGTAGTTCTGGCTATTTCCTCCACTGGTGAATTTGAATCTTCCTCTGGATTTGATAGACTCAAAAACCAGTTCTGCACATTTTTATCATTCGGGGACATCTCTTTGGGGCTACCTGTTGAATCATATATTTTTCCTATATTTTTCCCTTTCACTATCTGCCAATGATCCTCACTTTTATCAGTAGCTTTGACATCAGTAGAATTTAGCAGTTTTTGCATATCGGCACCCGAGGACTGTGTTACATCCTTTGATTGTTTCTTTGGAACCTAAATTTGCTTTGGTTTGCTGTGTTCAGTTCTGAATGGGCAGCCCTTTTCACCATGATTAAAGGTGTGACATTTTTTGCATGGATTAGGCCTCCACACATAATCAACCTTCCGCGGAATAGTCTTGTCTTTGTACTTCATACGAATAACTGACGAGAGTTCAGCATCCACTCCTACTTCAATGCACACCCTAGCAAAAACATATCTTTTACCCGCAGCCATTGCTTGATCCATACATATAGGTTTCCTAATCGAGCTTGAAATTTTACTGAGTGCCGATTTAGATCTAAAACAGAAGTTTAGATTTGGAAACGTCACCCAAATTGGAATAGTTTCAAGATCATCTCTATACATTGAGACATCTTCAGTCCATCTTTTGAGAATCAGCGCATGACCATGAACAAACCAAGGTCCTTCATCAAGAATATTTTGCCCCACATCATGAAATGAAAATTTGAATAGAAAGAAGCCATCCAGCTTAGATACAATTTCCAAATCATTCATTCGCCAAGCTTTTTGTAAGGGAGATTTAATAGAAGAGAAAGGAGTCATACCAATGAAGTATCCCACTAAAGCATTACCCCAATTTTCTGTAGCTACATATGCATCTTGATCATCGAATTCAACATGGAAAGAAGAGTCGTTAGATGGCTTTAGATGTTCCAAATCTCTTGGACGAGATGCATGTGGCTAGAATAGGGATGACCAGAATTGTGTATTATCCGAGGAAATATGGTTGTCAACATTGGCAGATTCCACATGAGGATCTTCCACCACCGGTCCACTATCATGAGATGCATTCAATAACGATATATATATGGCTTCTTCATCAGATAGAATGTGGCCCACATGTTTTTCTTTGTCTATGATCAGGGTAGATGGGTTTCCTGCACTTGATATTTCAGCATTATTAATAAGGGCATGTGGAAGAATGTCCATTCCTGATCCCGAAAAAGTTTTCCATTGATCAGAATCTTTCCCAAGATGCACTTTAGCTTCTAGAACCAGATCACATGGAAGATCCTTTGGTAGTTCAGCACCATGATTCTTCTTCAATATTGATTGGATGATGGATATTTTTGCATCTCTATCCTCTGCATAGTCAAGCATCAAACGGATCTTGGACTGGATATCACGACTAGGTGTCGTTACTAATGGGAGAGGGAGCTCCATCCCATCCACCATGGGTGAGGTTCGACCGAAAGCCAATGTAAAAGAAGAAGAGAGGAGTCGCCAGAAGGAAGGAGACGAGGGAAAAAAAAAAGAATCGAGGGAAAAAACTAACGTTGACAGGAATGTTTTTCGTAGCACCAATAATCCAACCTGAAGGTTTGAAAACCCCAATGTAGGGTTTAAGGTCCCAAATCAGATCAATCAATATGACATTCAATCAACATATTCAACCATAGAAAAGCAAGAAAAACCAATCATCATAAGAGAGAGAACGATATACATGAAAAAACCCAAACAAAGGTAAAAAACCAGGGTCCTAGAACTCAGTCCAGTGAAGAGATCAAACACTATCACTACGAAGATTACAAGAAAACTTACAACATTTTCCCAGTTGACTCACAACCTAAGGATTGCAATAACCTCATGCCAGCCACCCGCTGTTCATCTTCACCCATGCTTAACTCTCCATCTTTGATCTCGAAGCAACTCCCAAGACTGGAACGAAATGCAGATTGTAGATGTGATCTCTAGAGATGGAAATCTTGGACCGGAATGAAGAAATCTCTAGAGATGATGATCTTCCTTCCAAAAGTGCAGCAGCCTCTTCTTGAGCATCCGAGAGATAAATTTGGTTTGAATTAACAGTCTTATATATAGTGAAAAGCTAGGGTTTTGCAAGACTGGGGTGAAAGTTCGAACTCCTAAATGAAAATCTCGAACTCTGGAGTCTTCTGTAGCGAAATTTAGATTTTTGGCAGGCAATGAGAGTTCGAACTCCTGAGCTTGTTGGAAAATGGCTCTGGAGACTCTGGCCATGAACGTTCGAAGTCTCATGCTAAGAGTTCGAACTCTTGAGCCCTTTGGAGAATGGCTTTGACTTTGCATCCCATCAACATTCGAACTCTCATGCTGAGAGTTCGAACTCACGCCTCTTCTGGAAAATGGCATGGCCTTTTGATGTCTTGGTTTGGACTTGGTTTCTAAAAACGAGCCTTGCAACTTTGTTTGTTCTTCGGGAAGAGAAATTTGCAGTCAAATCTAGAAAAAAAATTACATTTGAATGAACCTAGTTTTGTTCGAGCTCATGAAAATTGCCAACACTCAAAACCTTACAATCTCCCTCTCTGGCAATTCATGAACAAAACTTCCTAAAGATTACATTCTACCATTGAAAACCCAAGAACCAAAAGAATTATGTAACTTGAATGATTTGCAAATCAAAAAACACAAAACCAAAACCCAAAGCCAAACCACTGGCAAAGATCATGTTAGTAGCATAGAGCATTTAAACACAAGGAAAGCATTTTAACTAAAAGCAATTATAAACAAACTTCTTTGAAAAGCATTTTAAATGAAAGCAATCATAAACAAACTTCTCTCCCCCCTTTTGGACATGAATGTCAAAGGAGAAGGAAAGAGACATAGAGAGCCAGAGAGGAGATAAGCATAACCAAGAAACAAGATTGGAAAAGGTCAAGAAGACAATAAAAATTTGTGACGCACCCAGGTGCCAGAAAGATCAACAGGGATAAAAGCATAAACTAAACCACTAACAAACAACCAAGAACAGAAGGCCATAGAGGACAATAAAAAGAAGCAGAAGAATCGGAGTCGCAGGAGCGATACTAAAAAATGGCATAGAAGATCCAGCAGGTCACTGAAGCCCTGATGCATCTCCATGAAGCCGTCATCCGTGCGGACTTCCAAGCTCCCGAGATGCTCATTCAACTCCCGAAGCTCCCCTCACCGAGATGCCCTTCTTGGGATGGTCCAGCACCAGATGGACCGGCGCTAGAAAGGCTAGCTCCCGAAGGGCCTACTTGGTCTCCCGCCACATCATCATCATCATCTTCCAAGTCAATGAGAGTGAGGTGAGACTTGGATCGATCGAAGGTATCCTGATCAATCTTTTGTTTAGGAATGATGACGTCCTCAGTTTGTTCATCCTCCTTGCCCAAGTCAACTAACATTTTAGAAATGAGACCGGGGAAAGGAAGAAGGGCATTGAGAGAAGCAGTCTGCATTTTGGCCATACCACGAAATACAGCAAGAGGAAGGTCGACGGTCTTTCCCGTCCCAATATAGTAGAGTAGATAACCATCCTCCTTGGAATCACTTTACTGCCTTTGGGGTTGACATTGTGACGGATGAAGATGTTTAGGAGGCGGTATGAGTCAGTGAGCCTGTTCTGGTTGAGGGAACCACCAATCCAATTAATAGGCTTTCTTACCAATTCCCTGGCCACCTCATTGTAATTGATTGTACGTCCATCCACCACAAGAACGCTCACACCCACTGTGCGATGAATTTCAAGGACGGCGCTGAGAGAGTCGGGAGAAACCAAGAATTCCACTCCTCGAACAAAAGTTTTGAACGAAGTGGCTAACACTTCGTGCATGTTTGCATAGAACTCCCAGGCCCAATTTACCATAATTTGGTAGCCTAGGTCATACAAAGTGAACCAATGTCGCTGCTGCATCCATACTACAAAGTCCATTGTATCCAATTCATTATAAAGTACAATGCGTTCCAGGACAACTCCCCTATGTTGAAATTTGCTAAAAAAAAAAAACATTTTGAGCATTTTCACTCACAAATCGAGATTGATCAAAAGAAGCACGGTGATAGGGCCTTTTGACACGTGGAGCCATTTCAATTGATGAGAAACCTGAGATTGTCACATCACATTCAACATCAAGCCATCTCTTATAATCTTGGGAACAAAAATTCCCAAAAACTTCAAAACTACCACGGAAGAATCCACCACCAAGGATTAGCAGGAAGATAAGCACAAGTTGCTGTAAACAACACCCCATACACAAAAGAAAATGGACGACATCTCAATTTGGTTCAAGCATCAAGCTTCCAAAAAACACCCAACTTCTCCTACAATCCATCCACAACCAAATCCATTGCACAAACACCACAAAAATGAAATCACAAGCTATGTATCTATCATATGAAACAAAAAAGGAACATATATGAACAACACATAGTGAGCCCACAAGATAAATCCAAGAAATCATGTGAAAAAGACCAAAAACACAAGAAAATCCAAAACTTAGCAAAAGAAATGGGTTAGATGCCTAAATGGAAGGGAAGGAAGAAGCAGAAGGAGATTTACCTTGAAAAAGGAGAGAAAATGGTGGCTCAAGGCTCTTGGACGAAAAAGGGTGGAGAAAGAGGTGGCGGCTTTCAAACAAGTGAGAAAACGAAATGAAAATAGGGTTTATAACCTACCCTTAGTATATAAAATTAGAAGTTGCAGTAATCAAAGGAAGTAGTATGAATGCTTGTAGAATTTATTTATATTTTCATAGATGTAGTTCTGAAGTTGCCACAATTTCTATCTATTAAATTTCTTTAGCTAACCATTCCTACCAAAACCTCAAGGCGTTAGTAGAGGCAGCGGAAATACTTTTCAATATTCCCCCTTGGGTGGGCTAGCCCACTCTTTAATACTCCCCCTCAGGTGGAACCCGGCCGGCGCACTTTTGGCGACACGCATTTTTTTTTTTGCGCCGAGTCGTTCCTCCTGGGATTCGAACTCACGTCCGGTTGGCTCTGATACCATATTAAATTTCTTTAGCTAACCATTCCTACCAAAACCTCAAGGCGTTAGTAGAGGCAGCGGAAATACTTTTCAATAGGCCAAAGCGGATAATATCATGCATGGGTGTAGGGTGGGGCGTTACAAATGGTATCAGAGCCGACTCTCAACTAGTTCGAGTGTGGGTCCCCTGCCGCGGTCTGGTGCAAGTGGGCGGGCCAAGAGGGCTGGCAGGCTACTGCACAGGGACGTGCAGCCTTAAGGGGGGTGGATTGTGACGCCCCGGAGTCCCACATCGACTATAGAGAGGAAAGTGAATGGGTTTATATGTAGAGCTTACACCCTTACCTTGCATGAGGCCTTTTGATGGGTTCTGGCCCATTAAAAACAAAATCGTGAGGCCCGTGGGCTAAAGCGGATAATATCATGCATGGGTGTAGGGTTGTAGGGTGGGGCGTTACAAACCGCCCTTCATTGGTCCATCTTACACTCCAAATATCATCCTTGGGGACAATGATAATACGAGGACACATGATTCATGTGATCGAGTGTATTCACCGGATATCCGTCACCAAGTGGTCATGATGGCCAATCAACTACGAACACGGCAATTGATGATTCGCTTGAGCCCCAATGTGAGTGTACCATTACTTCACACCAACCTGAGAGCACTCATGCTCAAAACCACTCATCAAGTGATCAAAGTGAACAAGTGGCAATTGGAGCTCCTATTGTTCAATCATCTGAGATTCAACCCATTATTCAACCCCCTACATCTTCAGCAACATCATCTTCTACAAGTGCCCATCCTATGGTCACACGGCTACAACTAGGTATAGTCAAGCCTAACCCGAAGTATTTCTTGGCTACTACTAGTGTTCCCACTGAACCAAAATCAGTTAAATCAGCGCTGAAGCATCCTGGGTGGGTTACTGCGATGCAAGAAGAGCTCTCGACCCTTTATCAAAATGACACTTGGGATTTGGTACCACGTCCTCCTAACGTTAATCTCATAGGGAGCAAATAGGTTTTTAAAACAAAATTGAAAGCAGATGCTACCCTTGAACGCCTAAAGGCACGTCTTGTTGCAAAAGGGTATACTCAAATCCCTGGTGTTGATTTCATTGAAAACTTTTCTCCCGTAATTAAGCCAACTACAATCCGGGTAGTTTTAACAATTGCTTTAGCACATCATTGGAATATTCATCAACTGGATGTAAAAAATGCCTTTCTACATGGGCGTATTATGGAACCAGTTTTTATGGAACAACCCCCTGGCTTCAAGGACCCTATTCGTCCAGATTATGTTTGCCAGCTAAAACGGGCTCTATATGGGCTTCGTCAAGCCCCACGTGCTTGGTTTGACCGATTTAGCACGTTCTTGCTATCTATGGGCTTCTTTTGCAGTGTGGCCGACTCCTCCCTCTTCATTTGTCATAGCCCACATGGAACCATCTTGCTGCTGTTATATGTGGATGACATAATACTTACTGGTAATAATCCTCTCTATCTTAAAAGGTTCATTGATCGCCTTAGTGTTGAGTTCGCAATGAAGGATTTAGGTCCACTTCATTACTTCTTAGGCGTGGAAGTTCACCATTTCAATGGCGGTCTGCTTCTAAATCAAAGAAAATATGCATATGATTTACTTGATCGTGCTCAAATGAAGGACTGTAAGTCAATCTCTACTCCAATGGTTGCCAAGTTACATAACTCCATGAGTGATGAACCATATCATGATCCTCAGTTTTTTCGCAGTATTGTTGGGGGCCTGCAATATCTCACATTCACTCGGCCCGATATTTCCTACAGTGTAAACTATGTTTGTCAACATATGCATGCACCCACTCTTTTTCATTTTCAACTGGTTAAACGTATACTGCGATATATCCATGGTACTATTGATCATGGCATTCGACTTCTCTCACAAAATCCGATGGTGGTTTATGGATTTTCAGACGCGGATTGGGCCGGATGTCCTATCACTCGCCGATCTACAACTGGGTACTGTGTTTATCTTGGTGGCAATTGTATCTCATGGAGTGCTAAAAAGCAACCCACAAGCAACCCACTGTAGCACGTTCTAGTGTCGAAGCGGAATACCGAGCGCTTGCCTCCACTACTGCAGAAATTACATGGATATCTTTTATTCTACGAGATATTGGTCTTTATTTGTCTCAACCTCCCATCTTGTTTTTCGACAATATGTCAGCTCTGCATATGACAATCAATCATGTGTTTCATGCACGAACAAAACATGTTGAAATAGACTACCATTTTGTGCGAGAAAAGGTCGCACTTGGATTACTAGTCACTCGTTTTGTCACCTCGGAGAATCAAGTGGCTGACATCTTTACCAAACCATTATATCGGATTCCCTTCGGAAATTTACGAGCCAAACTAGGCCTTTGGTCCACACTTCGGCCCAGTTTGAAGGGGCATATAGACAAATGAGGTGCAAACGTGGCAAGAATATCCATGCAAAAATCCACATGCAGCAATTCTAGCCATGACATATTCCATCACCAGTCCAGCTCCTTGATATATGCAAGAGCTCCTTAATGTATGCAAGGAAATCTCCAAAGGTCAATGATGATTATTGAATGCCATTCAAGAATCCCATATCACAGCTCATCGACTTACTGATATAAGGAAGTCTGCATCTTTCAAATCAATCAATGATCTACTGTAATAAATATAGGATTGTATAGAAGGAAATCATCTCATACATACAACTGTAAATCCATCCTATTAATAGAGAAACCAATCGAACAACTCACCTTAAGAAGGTGAATATTTCAAATCAGTATTGACCTTTCAGAAGCAATACTGATTTGAAATATTCACCTTCTTAAGGTGAGTTGTTCGATTGGTTTCTCTATTAATAGGATGGATTTACAGTTGTATGTATGAGATGATTTCCTTCTATACAATCCTATATTTATTACAGTAGATCATTGATTGATTTGAAAGATGCAGACTTCCTTATATCAGTAAGCCGATGAGCTGTGATATGGGATTCTTGAATGGCATTCAATAATCATCATTGACCTTTGGAGATTTCCTTGCATACATTAAGGAGCTCTTGCATATATCAAGGAGCTGGACCGGTGATGGAATATGTCATGGCTAGAATTGCTGCATGTGGATTTTTGCATGGATATTCTTGCCACGTTTGCACCTCATTTGTCTATACTATCATCTTATTACATCCATGGGGCAGTTGACCGCTCATTTCTCAGTAATAACATTGGCTTGAGTGAAGTTCCTTCTTGTTTTTCTCATTTCCACCTGATATTGTTCAATAACGCTGCTATATTTTATGCAAGTATTGTCTGTTAAAGAATATGGCTATGCCAAAACAGGAACTCCCAGCTCTTGATTTCGGCTCTAGTATGCATACCAAAATACGATTTCCTTCGGATAACTCAAGACATTCTCCACATGAGTTTAAATGGATAGATTACTGTCCCTTGGTTTTTAGGTTCTCATGTTCTCTTCTCCTGTCAACCTTTTTTTGGCACAAATAAAGATTTTCGTTCTTGAATTTGTTATTTGCTAGGACTTCCATCAAAAGGGGGGCGAAGCACTCCAAAGTAGGCCTATGTTGCTCGGTGTGGCTAGCAAACAAATAAATGTTTGTTCTGCCTTGGACTTTTATCATAAACTTATTCTCATAAGCACTGTAACTTCAAGAGTGCAATGAATGATCTGCTCCTCAAACCATAATAAACCAATGTATAGAGTGCTAAAAAGATGGATAAAATTTCCCTACTTTGATTTTTGTATCATGAATAAAACAGTAAACTTATAAAATGCATAAATTTTGAAGTAATCTTAACTCTATGTTATCACTGACAGTTGACTGGTTTAGTTTGCTGTTCTCACTCTGTTGTCATGGAATTTTTATCCTTGAATCAAGTGAAATTACTTCTAGAAGATTTATGCAAGAACAAAATTTCAAAATTCTTATTAAGTGAAAATTTGTGTTACATAATTTTATTATTTAACAATGAAGTACAATATCATTGTAGAGCGGCAGTATCATCAAGAGTTTTACTATTAAAACTCTAACAAAGCTATGTCCTTATTTCCGATCTTTCAGATTATGCTGCAAATCTCTCTCTCTCTCTCTCTCTCTCTCTCTCTCTCTCTCTCTCTCCACGTGCGCGCACTTGTGTATGTAAGTGCATACATGATAGTAAATGAGATTTCTTGGATGTTAAGGCATCCAATAGGTCTACGAATCATCTAAAGAATTTCTCTCTTATATATATATTTTTTGGTTTTAGTTTTTACCATTCTTTACATTCTTAAAAGATATTTGTCCAAGACTTTATCTCCAGAATGACACATTCCAATCTAGGTGGCTTTTTAGTACTTAGAATTAGAAGTTCCTCATTCTAGGTCTACTTTTTTGCATATTACTTTTTTTTTTGAGTAATTTACAAAAAATTATTTAAGTACTATGCTGATGCTATATACTTTATTTTATTTTTTTGGAATTAGACGCCTCATATCAATATCTGCTTCTGAAACATACCAGAATGCACGCAACTCATATTATAATCTAGTTGACTTTTTTTACATTGAAAAAATGATTTTTCTACTAAGAAACTAAAACCATTTATCCCAAATAATGTGGGAACAAATGGAAACACAATTATGCCAAGCGTTGTTGAAGGAGAATTTTCTCCTATAGGCAGCAGGATGCAGAAGTTTCAATTCTCACTCTCCATTAGGTGGAACCACCCCTCTGCTTTTCAATGATAGGATTGTGATGAAAGCATTGATCCATTTTTCCTGCATCTGTTGCTCGCAGGAGAACATCTTACATATGTATCATGATTTTTGTAGATAGATGTGATAAGTCTTCAATGATGATGGCAATAACAATGCTATTATTAAGATCATATTAATAACTTGTGACATTAATCAGTCTGAAATATATCATCTAAAGGAAGAAACATTTTCAAGGTTGTTCATGTGTTTGCTCATTTCATGTTTTGTAGGCTATTAACATGTGCTGGTTATTTGTTTACATTATGCAATTCTAGGAATCTCCAAGAGCTTGACAAGATTGACATGACTAACTATATGCTTTCTATTTGTGGTAATGAAACCTTAAGAGAGCTAACTTCTCCTGAAAAAGTGGTTGCTTGCTTTATTTGTCCCATGATGATAGATTCGTCATAAAGACTATGCACAAATCTGAAATCAAGATATTCCATAGTCTAAATTTTTATGTTCTTTGGAGCACTATAGTTTAGTAGTTTGTTTGGCTTCAATCTTTTCTTTGAAATGAATGGACATTCTTATCATCTTATAGCATAGACTATAACTTTCTTGGCATTTTAGATGTTGGATATTAGAAATCTTCTGTTGATGATATACATGTCACGGTTCTTGTGTTTGGTGGGATGCGGTGGCATGATGGTCATAATGATCATCATCAAAGACTTGTTGCAACTATGTTGAGGTCAGCTACATGAATTTTGTTTCTCCATTCTAGCCAATCCTAGGCCAAATCCGTGTCCCAACTATGTTGGCAGTGGCATGTTTGGTACTGGAATAAATTGGGGATATTAATATTATGCTAACAGGGCCACAAGGGCTCAAAACTGTTGGTAAATGCAGAAACTACGCATAATTTCATGTCATAAGAAGCTTTTAAACTATTTAGATGGATCTGTCTAATCTCAAGTAGACAGATCCTCAGCTCAATCAAATTTAGCACAAAAAGTTAAATGGGCAATAGGGTGCCTGCTACTAAACACACCCAAGACCTCTCTACTTGGCCTCCAGCCTCATATCAGCTGGAGAAGTAATTCGATAAAAAACCATCCTCTCAGTATTAAGATTCTTAATGCTTTTGGTGTATCAGTTGCAGTTGGGGTAAGATCCAGTACGCTTGCATCTCCTAAAACATCGTCCAAGTGTGGAGCAATGAGTTGTTCTTTCGATACTTTAGTTATTTTCATACTTTTGTGTGTAATTTAATGTAGTAGTTTCTTCTACTCTAGATCTTTAACTAATAATTTAGCCTATTGCAAATCCCTATTTTATGTCAAATCACATGCCTTCCTAATTTTGTAAAGCATAAAGTCCCAATAAGGATTTATTTTAATTGGAAATAGGGAACCAAACCATACTTGCACAATAAAGTCCTAATAGGACTTTCCTTTTTCGGATGACTTAGAATGATTGTTTTATTATGTTGCTCTTGTCACTGACTAGTTTGACATGCTTCCTCTACCTCTGTTTTCTCTCATTTCATTCACTTTGACGTTTCAAACTTTAATGATGATCCAATGTTAAAATCAAGCAAACAATATTTGTTGTATATTGAGCGAACCATTTCTTTTCCCATGTATCTGTGCATAGGTAGCATTGGAGATGCTACCAAACTACTACTGGCATGTTAAAAAAAATATTGGAACACTTTGTTAACTAAAGTCTATGGACTTCATGTTGTGACACCGTTTGGAGGTCATTAGGTGGAACAGCTTCTCAATGTGTTTATATTAGAAAGTACATGAAAAATGATGTTATTATAGTGCATGTGTAAGGTATAAGTGGTCCAGTTGAGAATGCTTCTTGTGAGTCATGACGCTTGTGAGAAGTGGTATTTGTGTCTGTTTGGCCCACCTCTACCCAATAGTCACCATTGGATAGGATGTGGACTATGGATTGCAAATAGCTTCAAAATGAGAAAATAACACTAACTAGATGACCATATGCAGGTAATTAAGTCCCTGCAGAGTAGATGGTTATCCATGTATCATCCACAGAGGGCCCCTCTATCCAATGGTTTGCCGAGCCATTATGTGGCCCCATTTGGGCCTTTTCTTTATCGATCAACCCTTTTCTTTGTGGGATAAAAAGCATCTTTGTTTCTTGGTCATTACCCTTTTTTGTGGGAGCATGCATATCAACAATTCAATTGCTCCCTATAAATTTGCTAAACTATATTCCATGGACAGGTTCACTTTGTTGTGATGGGGAACATACTTTGTTCAGATCTACACATTCATAAGCATTTTGATCTCAAAGGCTCATCACAAGGATGTTGTGTCAGTAAAGTGGAAGTTGATGAAAGAACCACATTCAAGGATCTTGACTTGAATTATGCTTTTTACCTTGATCCGTCAATGCGAAACTAGCTTTTAAAGTAAGAATCCTAAGCTCTGACACTGCCATGACTGTTATTCAATCATATTTAATTCTCTAGGCACTGATTTTTTTTCTTCCGTGTCATAAGAATATGTTGATGAGTGAAATTTGCTCGTTCTTCATCATCATCACAATCATCATAATCGTAAAGCCTTCTCCCAACTATGTTGGGGTCGGCTACATGAATTTTGTTTCTCCATTCAGATTTATTCTGAGACAAATCATTATCATCATCAAAGCCTATGTTGGGGTCGGCTACATGAGTTTTGTTTCTCCATTCAGATTTATCTTAAGCCAAATCCTTAGATAGGTTGCACTTTTTCAAATCTATTTTTACTACTTCCATCCACATCCTCTTCTACCTACCCCTTCCATTCACATCATTTTCTACTCGCTCTTGGTTTGGAAATCAAAGTGATCAGATATCAGCTATTTTTGCATCAACTGTGGACTTTATATCAATTTTTTGGCAAGTTTACACTGTCTTGCATAATCCAACAATTAGTAAGTCACTCCATTATTAGTTCCACTTGATAACTTAAAGTATAATATCACGACACAAATCTCATGAATGTACAAAATAAACAATGAATTAACTGCCCTTAGTCAATTTGATACATGATATCAATGTACAATTCCCTTAATTTTATAATATTATGAAGTTGGTTATTGACACTCTTTGTTTACAAGTTTTATGACAAAGCATAGCTATCTCAATATTACGTTCTTTTCATAATGGGTATTGAACTATTTTCTTTTTCCTTCTGACTTTCAGGCACATCAAGCAGGACTGCGATTTTTTGGAAGCAGAATGCATCATGGATTACAGTCTCCTGTTAGGAGTGCACATGCGCTCAACACCTCCTCATTGTAGTCCTGCTAGAGGTTTGACTGTCCTACTGGAGGTTTGACTAACCTCAGTAGTCTTTTTACTTGTATCTGGTGTCATGGTTCAGTGTCCACAAGCATGTAGATGAGGTGTCATAGGTAGGTAGGTTCGGTCTAGTTTGGATCCGTGGCGAATGTAGACCTAACTCTAGACCCAAAGGAGAGTCGCCGATTTCAAAAGTTTGAGAATCAAAATACTTCATCTCACGGTGGGCATCTCATTAAATTCCTTTAAAAAGAATAACTTAATATTTATAGCAATGGAGTCTTCTATGTCTCACAAATTTGAAAATCAAAATACTTAATATCATGGTGGGCTTCTCATTAAATTCCCTTTTTGTTGCTCTTGATATCTCTATCAATGCAGTATGCTAGTGGTGAGATGGGATTTGTGGAAAGCCCTAATCCAAATAATTTTTTTGAAAAGAGAGAAAGAAGGAAACTTTAAAACACTCATTGACCTTTTAGAGAGGAAAAGTAGGAGCCTTTTCGTACAAAGAGAAAACATAGGTGTCATATAACCCAGGCATTGCTACCTTTGCTGGTTTTTAAGAGATAGAGACATAGTAACTCACGTTCTTTCTTTTTTTTATTTTTTTGTATATACCCTCAAGGCTCATAGAATTCACAAATAGGCCCCCATGGTTTTAGTATTTGTAAATAGGCCCCTTCCTTTTAATCTTAATACCTTCTATGTCCCCAAAATCAATAGCCTTCCAACCACCATAAGTTTTTTTAGTGAAATGACACTTCTATCCATCTCTTTATCTATATATGCATAATTTCAAAGGCTTGGACTTATTTTTCTCTAAAGCTTTTAACATTAACAATTACATTTAGCGGGAGAGAATAGCTCCCCATAAATCCATTTTTATCATTACAGTGTCAATTTTATTAATCCCAAGTCAATTATAATGACAATCAATACTTGTACTTACAATTCGTTATAATTAATCCAATCCATGCACGGCTCACTATTGGATTGATAAAAGTTTCAAAATACAGGATCGGGCTTCATGTGCATGAGAGATTTATTGAGAGAGAGACCTTTGGGACTTGGGATTAAATAATGGTATTTGTTGTAGATAATAACATAGTCATTTTCGTTTAATTGATGTAAGAGCAAAGTTGTCATTTTTATAAAAACTTAACACAAACCTTATGGTGGGTGCCCATTCTCATTAGAAAACTGATTTTAGGGGCATGGAAGGTATTAAAATGAAAAAAATAGGGGCCTATTTATAAATACTAAAATTACATGGACCTATTTATAAATCTTAGAAACCTTAGGGGTATATAAAAAAACCTCCTTTTGTGTTCAATCTAGGAACAAATCATCGCCATACCTTTTATTTCATTCTTTAACAGAAGGGACTTTTTTTTTTACAAAATGCCCAAGTGTTTTCCATATATATTCGCTATCTCGTGGGTGAGTTGTTTGTGCACGTTGTATTGTGGGGCCCACATGCTGAGTCACCTCTGGATGGGACCCAGGGTGATTTGAAGATCTTCCTGGGCCCCTCCTATGGACAAAATATCAGCCTCATCTGATCATCCTAACCTTATCATCTGGGGCCCACAAGTTCAATCCACTCGAATGGGTGTTCAATCGATCCAGTGGTCGAGTCCATTGAGGAAGGGTGTTGGTTCACTCAAATGGACCAGTATGTGGGCCCCACTAGGGGTGGGCACTATGCACGAGGTGCATGATATATAGCATGTAGATATGGTGAATTAGGACCATCCATCATCATGTTTCATTGTCATGGATGAACCGTGGTAGGAAAATGACATTGATTAGATGATTCTAGCCATCATCTTTTGCATCTACCTTTGCTAAATAAGAACCTTTAAACTGAGTGGTTAGGATCATGATTCCTCCCTCTTCCGGAGCTAGAGGTCTTGATATCAACCCCCAGTTCCCCCTTCTTCAGGAATCGGAGGTTGAGTCCATTAGTGCTACCACCTTGGGGCCACAGGGGTGTTTACCCGGATTTCTTTTGGGCCCGGAGGGATTAGTCGAGCCCAACGGGCTGGGAACCCTCCAATAGCACACACAAAAAAAAGAACCTTTAATTCTTTTTCTTTTTTTTTCTAAAGACCATCAATCAAAGGGCAAGGATCATCCAATCACTGTGATTCATCCCAATAATTATTGAAAAGTTCTAATCCACTGTGCCCCTACCCAGGGGTGGAACCGAGAATTTTATTTAGGGGGCCCCAAAGAAAAAAAGAGACTAAAAAAAATTGCAATGTAAAAAAATTTATAAAAGAGAAAATGGATTTTTCATTCTTCTTCTTTATTCACGCCTTAAGGTTTGTTGGGTAAACGCCATGCAAGAGGAAACGGTCCGCATAATCAATTTCCTACCACCCTAGGTGGGAAGCGTGGATCCATGACATCGTGGAATTAAAGCACAAATGGAGGGGAAAATCGGAACATCTCGTCGCTGCACCATATGCATAGCCGCCTTGTCTCCTCCTCTTTCCACAACAAACTTCTCTATGTAAAGCCATAGGTTTCTTGTTCTGCAGCTTTGGTTTCCGAAAGGGGTAGATGGGATTTTCGGAACCACTATAGCAAGGAAAGGTAATATAAAATCCCAAAATTCCCTGCATTTTCGCTGCTGCACCAAATAAGAAGAAAAAAGCTCCAGATTTTAACCCTTTTCCGTTGAAACATCGCTTGCACAAACAAAACTTTAAAGTCTTTGCAAGATTGTCTTTTTCCTCTTCCTCTCTTGGATAATAAGATTTGGGGCAAGTGTAGATGGTTAGAATGAATATTAAAAAAATCTCTTCCCTAACTCCATTAAGCCTTGTTTATTTGTTCTTCTTTTATTCATTTCCTTTCCTTTCTTTTCGTTTCCATTTTTCATTTCAAGTTTTTCTTAAAATCAACAATTTTTTTATTTCCTTTTTTCTAAGAGTCAAACCATGTTAAAAGAGCCATAAACAATGGGGGGCAATCCATTAATGAATGGCCACACCATGGAGGGGCCAAAGGAAGCTTCTTAGAGAAGCGTATGAAGTATGGGGGGCCATGGCCCCTACCAGCCCCCCTGGGTCTGCCCCTGCCCTTGCCATGAGGATTGTGGAAGGTGGTTGAAATTGTAATAGTGTTGTTTCCAGCTCCACTCAAGTAACCTTACATGTTTAATTAGTGAACATATTATTATCATTTCATATCTCATTACATAGGACTAAATCAAATGCGGTCCTCATTCCTCTAATCCTCTCCAATAATATGTTGTGCACATTTTTTCTTTAATAATCTTCTGCAACTATGGATGAATTGCAGATGCAAAACATTTCCTTACGAATGGCAATTGAAAATCACTTTTTTTTTATAGCAAAACTCAAGCATGATGACATACGATTTTCATTTCCTACCTTGTCAAGGGTTGTTTGGCATCACTCTGAGAATGTTTCATTCTAAGAATGAATGAAGAAAAACTCATTGGCAGGCTTTCTCTCCCTTTCTCACATCTATAAATCTCTCCCTCTTTGTCTCTCTAGATTTTCTCTCTCACAAAATGCTTGCCAAACAAGTTTTCTCATAATGAAACATTCTCAGTGATGCCAACTAAACAGGCCGCTAATTATTATTCTTGCAATTACAGAATGACTTTTATTTATGCAAGTTTGTTCATAAGCTTGGCATTAAAATGCGAGCCCAAGCCATCCGGGTCAATAGAATTGCAGGTGGAAGTGTGTCAACTCATCGGAGAGTGACATCAAAGGAAGATTACAATGTTGTAATGTATATTGGAATAATAGATATTCTTCAGAATTACAACTTGGTAAAGCGCATGGAACATGTCTACAAGTCTCTGCAATTTGACTCCCAAACGATCTCAGCTGTAAATCCCAAGGCATATTCACTTCATTTTCAGAACTTTCTTTGCAATGTATTTCCATCAAAAGGCCTGCATGTCTTTACTTGATGTGTTGAATCTTCCATCCAGGACATGTATAAGTAGCAAGTATATTTGAGACTACAATAATGTTAATGAAATATTGTTGTTTTGAAATAAGAAATTTTCAAATTTCAGTTACTTTAATGGTAAAATTGAGCATTTAAGCTACTTTAGAATTGATAACATTGGAGAAATAAAGTTGAATTTTCTACTACGATTGTCATTACTGGCAATCAAAGTCCATATTTTAATTTATACAAGAGTGTTTGCTTCCTTCCCATTATTATATATTAAAGGGGCAGGGATTCGATTTTGAAATTAGAGTCCAATTCCGGTGTTTAAAACATGCCCGTGCTGAGATTATATTTCTACAGAGAAGGTTATATTTGAAATGATTTAATTTTATAGAGAATGTGATTTTTAATATTTAAATTATAATTTAAAATAAGTGTGTATGTGAGAGTTGTATTTAAATGACCAGTTGTACTCATTCACTATATCTAACTTGACCCTTTTATCCCTTTTGGGTTGGACTATTTCTTGCCGAAATGAAGCCCGACTGATTTGGTTTGCTTAGGCCTAGTTTAGAGCTGTCTTGCTAGGTTTGCCTCTATGGACTTGGTTGGGTTTGTCCGCTTCATTGTTTAGCCTGACCCTTGTACTAAGATTTATATTTGATGTAGTAAATCCTAACCTGAATGGGGTATCGTCATTCTCAACAATGGTTGAGAGTCTTGAAAGGTATAGGATGGATAAACGTACAACCATAAGCATAAACCTATTCCTTAGTGAGTCCTAGTCGGAGCTGCGATAGACTCAAGTCTAGAAACCCATTTGACGTAGCAAGTTCTGGCTTGTTTGTACAAGCCACAACTTGCATATCTTGACTTATGCTCGTCCGTCTGATTTTGCCCATCAGGATTATGGTTTGGTTTGCTTGGGCCACATTCATTTGCTTTGCACATATACTCTCTTTGCACCTCATATCTGCTTTGCATATCTTGTTCACTTTTGAGCAGGTATCCTGGATACCGAGATATAGGTACATTGGTACTGAGATGACATATTATACTCAGTTTGATAGGCATCAGGGATGCCGAGATATAGGTGATTTTTGTACTAAGCCAGTTTGGTAGGCATCAAGAATGCTAAGATGTACAGTGATTTTGTACCAAGTTTTTTTGTCCGCTTTGCTTGCATCAATTATATTTGCATGCCATTTAGCCATGCCCACATCTAGTTATATGTTGTCAGTTATTGCTGTGATTTTCGCAACTTCCGCTTATGTATGGTTATCTGTTGGACCGCTGGTCTGACCGTGTTGAGTTATCTTTTGTTCGTTTTGTTCTATATTGAGGTAACAATTGTCATCATATTTGCATTGTACATTTACTTTTAGTACCTCAGTTTAATGCTGCTTATTATATAAGTTATATTGATTTCTTGCTAGACTTCACAAGTCTAACACTGCACTTGGTGCTTGTACGTAGCTGGTACCATCTCCGTTGGGGAAATCAAGGGTAAGGCGGTTGCTTCGAAATTGTGGGCTAGCTAGAGAGATGCACTAAGGACATTGCTATTGATAGCTTGTGATGTGCGGAAAGCCGATACGTCTTTTGGTTTAGTTTTCTTTATTATATTTTAGTTATATCCATAGACGGCCTAAGGTTGTATTAGACTTTCAAGACATGTAACAATTGTACTTTTGCAACTTTAATATAACTATGCTTCGCTTTGTTATCTCTTTTAGAAATTCTTAATTGACTCATTTATTGAAATATATATGATTATGAGATGCATCATTATTGCGCCCCAGGATCCGACAGGGCCCCGGAATACGTGACACAACTCAAACTCAAATCATAAGGCGAACTAAGCTAGGGAGAGAAATGAGGAGAGATGACTTACATGAAAAAGGGAAAAGAAGAGTGCAACAACCGGGAGAGATCGTAGAATTACATGCAAAAGGAAAAGAAGAGTAAAACAACTTGGAGAGATGGTGAAGGGGCTGGAAATTGAGACACGATGATGGGGGTGTCTTAGTTATGTAGGCAGATTCCTTTTATTTACAAAAATGACTCGAAAGGGACGCTTCCTTCACAAAAGTTTCTTAAAATAAAATTATCTACCGAACAAGCCTCAAATTTCACAATTAAGGAAAAGCCCATAAAGACTTTTGAAATTACAAATCAGCCCTTCTAAGGTACTAAACTGTGTCTAATCTCTTCTAAATTGCATAAGGCAACTAATCATCTCTTAAATATAGTTAATCAATCCAAATATAATTGATTAGTACTAATAATAATAAATCAGGGTCGGGGTCTTACAGCCTTTTTTGGGAGTTTTTCTATATTGCTTTGTTTTATTTTATCCGTGTGATTTCCGTTAGCTCTGTTTTATATTCTCTTATGTTGTTTGTTGTTTCTATACTATTAATTTTTCTTTTATTAGAGATTTTGGTTTGTAATTTTTTAACTAAATACAATTATCTTAATTATTTTCGGTGTTTTGGATAACATAGGCGCCCAATAGGGATATCCTATTTGTTTGTTTAGTGAATTTTATTGGTTTGTGTTCCGTTTTATTTTGATTAAAGTTATATTTTTAAATGGCTTACTATAAGTAATATTCTATTGTTAACTAAAGTTCGATATTTTAATTATTAATTATTTAATTTTAATTTTAATGAACTTAGTGATTTTTAGGAGCAAGTTGACATAGGCACCTCAGCAGGGTATCCTATATTGGTCTTTTCTTAATTTTTTTCTTGTTTATTTTCATTTTATTTTCGTCTAATCTAGTTATGGTGTTTTCAATTGATTAGGCCTTTGTATATGTTTTAGTGATTGAGATTTATTAATTTAATATTTCTAATGACTTTTATGATAACTAAATCACATAATTGCAAATGGTTTAAAATATTGGCCGTCGATAAGTACTGGTGTCAGCCCAGACTGAAACGATAAGATTTAAAAAAAGAAAAAAAAAACCTGATCAAATCTCCTCTTTTTGTAGGTACCCTATGGACCCTACAATGGAGTCCACCCATAGAAGATCTAAACAGTTCAAAATTATTAGCTCTCAATCATATTCTCCCTGGATTTATTTCAATATAATAGGAGATTGACCCCACTCTAGGATTGATCAATTCATCAATTTAAGAAAAGTCAAATCATACCACTTCTGTTAATTAAAATGAAATTTGTCTTATGTCCAAACAAGAGGAGGAGAGTTCCTTTGAGTTGTCTAAGTTTTTTTTTGTAAACGGGCCCCACTACTCACAAGCAAATATTGTTATCTCAATGGGGCCTCACAAAATTTTATTCAAATGAGAGTTTAGCCCATTTCATAAACTTATAAAACATGTTGATAAAAATATTAATAAAAGTTTAAATGTGGTGGATTCAACAATGGAACTTTGATTCTAGTCATGTAGAATAACCAATTGAATTACTGCCCAACGCCCTTTTAATAAATTTTCTTTACAAATCCAATATAGTTGGTGATAGTTATTTTTAATGGTTTGAATTTTAGATTTGGTTACATTAATGAATTTAAAATTATAAGGACAGACAGAGAGATTAAAACATTAGAAATTGACATATTTAGCAATTAGAATTTAAACTATGACACTTGATGGTATGACTTATGGGGCTCGATATATTTAGATTTATAGTTGTTACTAATGGAGAAAAATATTATTTTCTAGTATTTTGCAGTATTCTAAATTTTTAGGTATTCTTCAGATTTTTTGGGAGTAAAAAAAAAATTCACGCCTTGACGGCTGTGAACCGCAACCAATATTGATACCGTGATTTTTAAACTATGGATGCAACCACCAGGTAACCTATGCCTCTGTTTTTTCCTTTTAATAACTTTTATTATTTTTGTTGTTTTCGGTATTTGTGGATTTATAATATGCTAATTATAACATAAATGAAATATACGAAATTGAAATTATTAATCTCTAGGGGATTTTAATAATTGGATTTTTATGTTTTTTTTAATCTCTTTTGATTTTTTTTTTTTTGTGTTTTTAATATTTTATGAAGATGAAAATAATGCGATAACAAGAATGGAGAAAATAAATCTAACCCTAGCTAAATAAGCAGTTTCAATTACACTAAAGAAAACAAAGGAAAACCAAATCCAGATGACTTAGGCACCCATGCAGTGTTTCTTATGTCCTTTAAAATTCTTTTTTCTATAAACTTTAAATTTCTTTTGTGATCTTTTGATTTTTCTAATATTCTACGATTTGACAAAAAGCACGATAATAATACCAATATTGTAAGTAAAATAATGCACACTCCCAAATTTGGCATTCATCCCATGTTACTCATTGTTTGGTTGAAATCCTAAAACACTTATGTCTTTGAGAATATTAAAATCTAGGGTCATACATCAAGGAATTAAGATGATATAATAGAGTCTAAATTTTGTACACATTTAACTACATCCCAAAGATTGGTATAGCCCTAGCTTCCCCACAAGAGAGTCCGCATGCATGGAGGGTGAAGAGTGACATATGCATACTAGACACACACGGAGAGAGAGGCTCACTCGAGGACATGTCATGTAAAGACTTTAGGGGAATTCATGGCCCTGTGATAAAGATGCAATGCACTTAATGTCATACTAAAAACACTACTTTTAATGATGCTAAATTGCTAGTGGTTGTTGGTGTTGTCCCGAAAGGCATCTAGTGGGGCTTTCATGTGCAGTTTCTTTGAGACATCAAGGGAAAGAATTTGAGTTGTCATTATTTCATTTTTTTTCTTACCTCAGCCAAGGAGACTGGGACCTAAGAGAGAGCCCGCATACACACAAAAAGGTAGCCCACTCAAGTGGGAATGAGGCCCGCATAAGCAGGAAGAAAGCTCACACAAGTGGGAAGAGGCGACGTACTCGGGGTCGAACCCTAGACAACCTAGTAAGAACTGATGCTCATTACCACTCGAATCTAGTAGTAGAGATGCGTGTTGGTCGGGCCTCAATGGTTTCAAGAGACATAAGAGACTTCTGTATGAAGGTCTTCATTGATATTAGTAATATTATCTGAATTATAAATATATATATATAGAGGATTTTATAGGAAAGACTTGTCAGATGATCCATGCATGAAAACAGATCTCATAGTTCTATCTGCACAGCAAAGATCCTCCCACGAATTTTAACTTCTTTTTTTCTATTACCTTTTTCTCGTTCCTTTCAAAGTTGATCAACCGTATCATCACTCATGTCTCTTTTTCCTCTTATTTGTCCCTCTTCTCTCACCTCTTTTTCCATGAAAATTGATGGGAAAATCAACATAAAAAAAATCCAATGATTTAAAGCCCTCTGAACACCATGGGTTCAAAAATCCAGGTGGCCACTCCCTTTATGAAGCATAAATGGGTCACCGGTACGAATCGATCCCCATTTCGGCCCAGGATTGCACATTTTGAGTCTCCCAACACCATTATCCTTTGGGAAATTTTCTATACAATAACCTATAGTGCTTGTTTTCTCCCCCTTGTGACCAAAGTTAATCATTTTACCCAGGCGTTCTCCATACCTCTCAGACCACTATTTTGGCCAAAAGGTGTAAGACCCCGCCCCGAGAGATTCCGATTAGTGCTAATTAAGGCGTGTTTTAGTTATAAGTGAGATTAGTGGATTTTGTTTAAGTTTGAGATTAGAATAGCTTTTATATAGCTTTGGAATATTTTGAGAACCTTTTGATTAGTGGGACCCTTTGGGGGTTCCTTTGTAGTGTTTTACGTGACTTAGGGACTATATCTGATGTTCTTAAAATTCGTGTTTTGACTCTGTTTAATTTATTTTGTTACTCTTTACAACTTTCGTGTTTACTCTATACCCGTTCGAGACCTCGAAACCCCACTTTCCTAACGTTAGGGGCAAAACAGTCTTTTTACATAAAATCTGGACACAATTTCCAATGTCCCCGAAACTCGCGAAATGTATACTTTTTGAAAACTAGAAATTTCGACAAACGATTCTTCCGTCTTCGTCGAGTTCATCCAAGGCCCGGAAACCCATGTTTTAAGCCCCCACAAGTTTGTTAAGTGGTGGGACCCATCCCCACTTTCTATATATAGAGAAGTCTTCTTCACCTTTCCCCTTTCTTGCAACTTTTGCTTTTGGAAGAGGATTTGGCTCCCATCTAGGGTTTCTTCCCTTCTTCTTGCTCTTTCATCTTCAATCCACCACCAAGTTCTTGCTAATGGAAAAAATGGAGGCCACAATCTTCTTCCTCTCCATGAAGGCTTCCCATTGATACCATTTTTGAAGGAAACCACTCATTCCAAGATCCTCTTTGAGCAAGCTTTTTCTTTTTGAAGAACTTCCAAGTAAGCCCTCCTCCTAATCTTCTAGATTTGTATTCTTCTAGTCTTGGAGGAGCTTCATCTCCATTATTGGAGGTTCTCTCTTCCTATTTCATGTCTTTGGTTATGTTAGGATTTGTAATGGGTGTATTTTGGGGATTTTGTATAGATTGTTGATTTGGCTTGAGAAGAAGTGTTTAGAAGCTTGATTTGCTTAATTGGAGCCAAGGCAAGTGGATGAATGGATTGATTTAATGATTCCATGCTTGTGGAAATTGGATTTTTATTTATTTGCTTTCACCTATGTTTTCTCTATGAGTTTTAATGATTTTTGCAATTAGTATATTGATAAGTACTCCTCTTAAGTGATTCTTGAGAATGTATGCATTTATTTGCTAAAAGTTTGTTTTGTCATTATGGATTTTATACATGGTGGTTGTTATGCAATAAATGAGATTGAGATTGAAGGGAGAATTGATGTTTGGATGGAGTGATTGTAGGAGTAGTTATGGTGGTTGAAGAAGGTTGAAGACATCATTAATTATTGTGTTGAAGTGAATGAAGTGTTGAAGAGAAGAGTGGAGAACTCGGACTGCACTGAACTGCCAGTTCTGGAGCAGTTCGATCGAGCGAACCCCTCACAGAACCTGGTTCACGCGAGCCAACCTCTTAGGTTTGCTTGAGCCAACCCCCAGGTTCGCTTGAGCCAACCCTCCCAGAAGAGAGATTGCTCGAGCGAACAATTGTACGCTCGAGCGACCCTTTTCCAGAGACTTGGTCACTCGAGTCACCCTTCCAATTCGCTCGAGCCTACCTAACTCGGACCAGTTCTCTCGAGCGAACTTGTATCCATTCGAGTGAACCCTTCCAGAAAGCCCTTCGCTCGAGCAAACCCACATTCGCTCGAGCGAACTGTCCATAATTCCTGGGCTTACCCCAGACACATTAAAAAGGGTTGTTTTAAGGTCCGGTGAGGTTGGTTTGGAGCTATAACCCAATAGGGAGTTGTAGGAGGTGTTACATAGAGATTGATTGTGAAAGAAACCCCATCCCGGAAATGTATTGAGGATTTTGGATTTATCAATTTATATAGGAAATTTGGAATGTCTCCTATCATTCGAGTATCATGCCAAGAGCAATAATAGACATACAAGGCCCTTATACATATTGTTTAAATGCGGAAGCCTCAATATATGGTTCGTAACTCTACGGAAATTCATTACGGTTATCTTACTTGAATTATGCATGTTCTAGCCCGTTTTAACGTGATAACCCCCGTTTTGCTCAAACTATGGATGTATGAACTTGACGTGTTTTACTAGCCCCATACTTGCATGATAAGCGACTGACGTGAAAGGTGTGCCTCTGAGCACCTTGTCCTGCCTACTCGGGTGTTTTACACCATTATAGATATGTGTATGTTTTGATTTTCATGTGACCTAGGAGTCGGTACCACTAAGCTTGGACGTCCTTGTCAGTCTGATCAACTAGCTTGGGCCTCTCCTTCGTGCTCCCGCCAGCTGCAGTTTGGATCATGTCATGTCCTGTTACCCGGTTCCGCGGCCGTGGTCTTGTCTAACTATAAGTATATGTATATATAATGTTGGTTCTCATCACTTTGTGTGTCCGAGACCAACACACTGAATGTGCTCTCATCACTCTAGTGATGGAGGATTTAGCATTAGTGTGGTTGCCATCTTGCTAGTCCCCTGTTCATTGATACCCTAAATGTTTTATCTTGCACATGTGTTTTAGTTAAATCATGCATCTTATTTTATGGAAATAAATGTTTATAAGATTTTAATGTCTTCTAAATTATCCTTTTGATTTCTTTTATTTTTATATCTATTCACTCACCTGCCAAACCGTCGTGTCTGGCCCATTTTCGTGGTACTCAGGTCCAGACCCCGTTGCTTTTGAGGAGGAGCCAGAGGAGGCGGCCGGTGAGCCATAATGCGTAGTCGAATGACAGGCTAACAATGTCATCTAGACATTTGGTCAAGCCTTGAGATGCGACACATTTTGGGGGGTTATTGATTGTCACATTTTGGGAACGTTCTTTTGGTTGTACTGGCCTTTGTTGGCCATTATTTTTGGGGAATGTTAATTTAATCACATTTTGTATAAATACTAACTTCATGTTTTGGGAATGCCATTATGAATACTGCTCACTCTGACATCATGATCTTATTATATGTAGTAACAGTCTTGTGTGAATGAAAAAGGAATTCCTAAATTTAGTTTACTACACTCTTTCGCACCAATGTGAATGACTTGAAAGTACATGTGATATCCTCACTGCGAAAACCTGTGGGAAATTAAAAGAGTGTGTGTATCTTTTGATTAATGTGGTAATCATTACTATACACTCACTAACTAACCATCGCGATCCTGATCCGGGGTCACGACAAAAGGCCTTTTTTTATTTGCAATATCATAACAAATGTTACGATATCACAATTAATGTTGCAATACTGCAATTTTTTAAGTTGCGATATTGCAATTGATGTTGTGATATTGCAACAAAGGTTAAGTTAAAAGTCAACGAATGCATTTATGTTTGTAATTCCTTTCCGTTCCGTTACTTTCGTCTTTGGACTGGGTTTTGCTTCCATTCCCTGCAAGTTAGGCTTGGATATAGCAAGTGATCTCCTGCCACATTCTCTACAAGTCGACCTTAGGCCATTGTCATATATAGCAAGTGAATCTCCTGCCACATCTTTGTCTGTGGTATTCATTCCTTGTTTCCCACCTTGTATGCATCTCTCTTATTTATTGTATTATTTTTTTCTTCTTTTGTGTCCTTTGAAGGTAGTTTGGATACAAGGAAATCCGCTTGTAGAAACATTTGAAACATTTTGTATAAATATTAATAGTGATGAACATGTTAATATATGCACTGGCATATATTAACAGTGATGAACATTTTGTATAAACTTTTTTCTTCTTTTAGGACTTTTTGATGAACATCCGGTTGTTGATATATTAAAAAAATCCCCTTGTTCTCATATCATGAATTACCAACAACTAGATTTGGCTTGGACGTCAAGTTACAAAAAATAATGTGGGATCTCTTGTTCATCCAGTCCTATGGTGGGTCCTGGCACAAACTCAGAATCTCCATAGATTTGTTAACCTTTTCATGTTATTGTGGCATTACAGATATCATTTTGATCATTATCTTAAACTGATAATGAGTTTTTTAATGTAATATAAGTAAGCAAACAATTAAATGATTTAGATTCTTTAATAGTTATCAACGAACGGTAATATTCATTAGATGAACGGTTAAGATCTTACAACTGTACCATGCTCTATTGTTCCACAAAATTGGAATGCTCCTTTTTTTTTTTTTTTTTGGGTGGGGGGTGTGGTGAGGCCTGACTTTAGAACTTACCTGTACAATAGTTAAAGACATATGTGACCATCTAACATCAAAACCCCAAGGATATGGCACCAACTGACCAACCCCCACGTTGTCACTATTATTTTATTTAAATGGGTGTTTTATGGTATATATACTTTTGCTAAATATGCAGAATTAGTACCAATGAGATGTAAAATAAATTTGCAAGAATATCTAGGTGTAGAATTGATTAAGATAATGTATTTATTTATTTATTTTTGAACGGATAATGCATTGTTAATTGGTTGTTAATGTTATAGAAATATGTAGCTTCATGCTATCCTAAATGTCAATGCTTTTGTGATTAGAAATATTTAAACCCTTTAATTTTCCATGTACGCATAGAGTAGTTTTTTCTTTTGTATTTAACAACCTTCAAATCTTAGTTATTCCAAATAGGTTTCTTATTTACTAAAAAAATACTTATTCCGATATTTATTTTCACACGTTAAATCTTTATGGATTATATGGATATTTGTGAGTAACTTCAAAAATATTCAAAAGTAAATCTTATTATTCGAAATTTGTGTTCTCCTTGGTAGGATGGAGAATATTGAGATATGTATACTATGCCATTTTAATGGTGTATTAGATGTAAGCAATCCACTTCCAGTTTACAATGGTGGTGAGCAGAAGGTAATATGGGTCGATGTCAATATAACTTTCAATCAACTACTCAGGAAGATAAACGAAGAAACCGGTTGGGAGCTTTATAATGAGAATATATACAGGCAATATCAATATCATAATGGCCGAAGCTTCACGTTCATAACCATAAGAGGTGATGATGATCTCCATCGGTTGTTCAGATTATTGCAAAATGGGTGTTAAGCTATATTTTTCTATTTGCATAGAAACAATGAAGCAATTGCAGATCAACAACCATCACATCTAAGGTCTACATACGCTAGGCCTAGTAGCCAGCGAAGGAATAAAACTTCATTCAATTTGAACAGGTGCCACCACAACCCATCATAACAAATGTAGTGCTGCTAATTGTTTTAATCATTCATCTGATTGTTTTATGACATTGTGATTCACGCAGGGGGAATTTGATGACGTATACAAATGCCACAAACTTTCCTGACAATGATAAGGATGCAGGTGGCCCTTCAATAAGAGAGGATGTTTACAGGTTTGGTTCGCTACACATCTGATTTGATAATACTATGTAATTTATATATGATTGATTGTTTACCATGCAGGTGCAACGTGTCAAGCGCACTTCGAAGCCAGTTTGACCTGAACACGCCTACTATACCTTATGATAACCCATTTGTGGAGGTCATGCTTAAAGATTTTTACCCCTCCATTAATCTTGCAGAAGATGAAAATGTTCAATTCTCTAATGTAAGGGATGAATTTGTCATGGATGGGATGGAAAATGATGTAGTACCCGAAATTCCCGGTGTCGATGGAGGTGCAATTGCGGGGGGGGGGGGGGGGGGGGGGGCGGGGGGGGGCGGCACTGAAAATGATGAAGATGAATTTGATATTGATGTTGACCCTAGAGATTATGAATTACAAACTGTCATTGGACCACGTAGAACATCGCATGCACAAGAAGGATTGGGTCATGCATGAAATGTTGTGAGAGTAGAAGATGTTATTGATATTTTAGTTCCTGATGATGACCATATTGGCATGGATCACCAAGAGGCATCTTTTCGTGAAATGTGAAATGGAAGACGGTTTCAGACTCGTGCATCATTTAGGAGTGCATTGAGAAAATTTGCAGTGTACAGCAATTTTGAGCATCATTGGGTGAAAAGGTCTATGACAGAATTAAGTGCAAGGTGTGGTGATCATCAATGTCCTTGGCGCATCCATGGATCTATCCTGCAGTCTGACCCTGAGTTTATTGTGCGAACTTATTTTGAAGAACATACTTGTTTGAAGCCAATGATGGGACTACGCATTCTCAGGCCACATCGGCCTTGATTGCTGACTGGATTAAAGAACGACTTTGTCTCCATCCAAGCTAGACTCCAAAAGAAATTTTGACAGACTTTCAATTGGAGTTTGGCATCCAAATCAGCTACAGGAAAGCTTGGCTAGTAATATTTGAGAATGCTTTAAGGGTGTAGTTTTGTCTTCATTAATATCATAATTACAGTAAAATAAATGACACAAGGTGGGGTATTTGATATATTAACTATAAATATCAGCCTCATTAGGCATTGTTGACCGTTTGATCATAGAATCATTATATTATTAGCAAAGTGTGGACACTTGTAAAAATAAGTCCTAACATGTACTCGTTACTCATTGTCAGAAAACACATGAGGTTACATTCAAACAAAATGACTTCTTATGTAAAATAGAGAACCAAGCATAAACTCGCATTAACACAGAATTGATAACCATGACAAGCATATTCAAACTTTATATAAAACCCACGTAACCAACCATGAAGAACAATTTTACACCTTAGAGATTAAACAACCATAAAGAATAACTCCACATTTGACAGAAACCAGATTAGACAGCATGAGCGATAATTTTAGTTCCACCAGAACAAATTCAAGCAAAGTCAGATTTAACACAGAGTCGGTTTCATTTCTTCAACTGATGCTTGTAGGAAGGTCCTTAAAACAATACAAGTAACACGCATAACAGATAATCGGATATCCATTTTACATCACTGCCTTCCACCTTTTATTTAAGAAAGTAAGACAGTTAAGTTAGTTGGTTTGCCTTTTCACTGCTGTCTTTTTTTTTTTTTCCTTTTCTCATACACATCTCTCTTATATCCGAAACGATATTTGAATTTCATCCACAAACTTCAAATCCTCTCCATCCATCTCCCAAAACTGACAGATCAATTTGTTGAACTTCTTCACTTCCCAAAGGAAATGTATCAATAAACCATATTCACCCATTTTCCAATTGCCATCTGTTTCCCAGATAGCCCATGGCCTCTGCAACCCCCCAAACACCCATTTCTCAAAGCACCCATAAAAAATTCTCATCCACAAACTCCAAATCAGTAGAGAAACCATGCATTTCTTCACATTTTTTGAAGCTCTGCTCGGAGAATCCCTTAAAAGAAGCTGTGGAGAGTCTGAATCTCATTAAAAAAGAAGGTACTATTTTTGAGAAAAATCGTATCTTTAACTGTTTAATAAAGTCTCTTGCATTCAAGAACGATCTTTTTCTCGCTAAAAGTGCTTATGATCACTTAACTAGTTTGAATGTGCATCGAAATGGTTATTTTGGAGACAGAGCTGTTCATATGTTGGTTGAATGCGGTAGCTTGGATGATGCAATTCATGCTTTTGAAGTGGTTGGAGTTAAGAATTTGCGGTTATGGTCTGTGATCTTAAATGGGCTTTGTTGCTATGGTTGTTTCGAAGAGGTACTGAGGATTTTCAATGATTTTAATCACACCTATTTGAGTGTGGATGGTTTTATTTTGACCAGTGTTCTTAGAGCTTGCGATAGTTTGAGAAATTTGAAAGTGGGGAGCGAGGTTCACGGGCTTGTTTATAGGAGAGGGTATGAATCTAATCTTTTTTGTGAGCAATTGTTTGATTGATATGTATGGGAAATGCAGTTGTGCCAATATCGCTCGTAGAGTATTTGATAGAATGCTTGGTAGGGATGTTGTCTCATGGAGTTCAATGCTGAATGGTTATACTCGAAAGAAGGATTTTGATGGGTTTTTGAGATTGGTTGCAGGAATAGAGGCTAGAGGGATGGTGCCTAATTTGGTATCTTGGAGTACAATGATTTCATGCTACGCATTTTATGGCTGTGCAGAGGAAGCATTGAATTGCTTCCGCAAGATGCAGTTGATGGGTGTGAAACCAGATGTAGTCTCTTGTAATGTACTGATTTCAGCTTTGTCCCAAAGTAGGTATTTTGAGGAAGCTTTGGAGGTCATTAGGCAAATGCGAAATTTCGGTTTGGAACCAGATGTTGCTTCATGGACAACCCTTTTTGGAGGGTATGTAGGTTTCGGATAGTCGGAGGAGGCAGTAAGTTTGTTCTCCAAACTGCAACACTTCGGATTGCTTCCAGATGAGCATATGTTTTCTATAGTTCTTAACGCATGCGCTGGTTTAGAAGCACTAGAACAAGGTAAGGAAATCCATGGATATATTATTAGAAATGAACTTACAATCGGAGATTTTTAAAGAGAGTCTTTTGTACATATGTATGTCAAATGTGGGATGCTAGCAAATTGCTATCACATAATGATATTGTTTCATGGAATAGTTTGATTTCGGGGTATATGCAGAAAGGAAACATAGTGCAAGCGAAAGGACTTTTTCAGAAGTTGCAATCCAGATTCTTGAAGCCTGATTTGGTTTCATGGAACATTATGATTAATTGTAATGCTGAAGAAGGTAATATAGATGGGGCCCTTGGTGTATTGGCACATATGCAGGCAGCTGGAACTTCACCTGATCCAGTTTCATGGAACACCCTCATCAAAGGCTATGTGAGGAGCAAAGAAATTGGAGATGCAATGCAGCTCCTAATTAAGTTGAATTGATACTCCATCCTCTGAGCAGAATCCATGCTCATGGAATACATTGATGACTAATCATACTAATCATATCAACCATGGGGATGGGGAAGAAGCTTTATGCCTCTTCCACTTGAGGCAAAACCATGGCGTCCAGCCAGATGCGACCACTTTTACATGTATTCTACATGCTTTTGTTCTTTTAGGAGCTCTTGCGAATTGGAAAATCAGTTCATGGATGTGTGATACGGAGCAACACCATAGACAAATACATAAAGAACAGACTCCTTGAAATGTACATTAAATCTCTGTGATTTGGGCACTGCTTGGAATCTTTTTGCAAGAATCAAGGAGAGGAATTTAGTGCTGTGGAATGGAATGATATCGGGGTTTGCAAAAAGTGGGAAGCCACATGAGGCTCACAGATTATTCCAAGAAATCCAAGTAGAGAAGTTGAGACTTGATGTAATTTCTTGGACTAGCATTTTGTCAGGATATACCAAGAGTGGCAATGCAAATAAAGCATTTGAAATCTGGTGCCAAATGCGGCAATCAGGGATTCAATTAGACCCCTTTTCTATTACAGCGGCCTTGAAAGCGTGTACAGAATCAGGGACGCTTGGCAGTGGGAGAGAAATCCATGGCTTCTCGATTACATATGGGTTAGAGAAAACCCCATTTGTTAAAGCTGGTCTCATAACTATGTACTTCAATTGTGGGACCATCAAGGAAGCTGTTTCTCTATTTGAAAGTGCTCCATGTGATATTAGCTTAATTTGGAATGCTATGATTTCGGGATATGTCAAGCAAGGGCATGGAAAATTGGCCCTCTCTTTTCCAAAGAATGCAAAGTGAAGCATTCGATGTTAATTATGTCACTCTCATGGGTGTCTCATCTGCATGTTTTGGAACAAACCTGGATTATGAAGATAGGCAGTATTGTGATTTGATCTTACAGGATATTGCCTCTAAACATTGTGAAGGGCACTTTAAGAATGTTTAACAATGGCGCTATAGAATTTCAGTTAAAAAGCTCAATTTCATTATGCCATGAACCCAGGATGAAAATAGCGGTGCAGCAGTGCAATTTGAAAAAATGGGCCAAAAAATCTGAAAAAATTCCAGAAAATTGTAAAATGAAAGAAAATGTGTTACTTTTGCAAAAGTAAGTAAGAAAAGGAGGCGTCGCGGTGCCCTCAATATATGAGGTCCTGTACCACTATATAAATAGAAAATAATATTATAATGGTCCATACCCTGCATTTCTTGACATTAGGCTACATCTCATTTTCTATTAAAGTGTTTTTTGGCTAGGCCCTATTTTCTATTAGAGTAAAATTTGGTTAGGCCCTTACCTATTGGAGTCAATTTAAGATTTGGTTAGGGCCCCTACCTATTTGAGTCAAATTTAGCTAGGGCCTTAATTTCAATTAGATTGAAATTTAGTTAAGCCTATTTAAATTTAATTAATTTCAATTAGAATGTAATTTTGTTAAGCCTATTTTATATTTAAGTAATTTATGGTAGGATTAACAATGTATAATATTGCGTTCATAGATATATTATTAAAAATGATAAGTTTGTTAGGAGTTGGGATCATCAGCAGTAGGCCCCACCCACAAATTTTGCAAGTATTACGAAGCACTTAATATAGGACTCGGTTTTTTTGGGGCTATTCAATGCATCCACTTGCTTTTATGATGGAAGAGTCCAAAAAGTCGAAAGTGTTACGAAACCCTATTTTTTTCGCCTCTTGAGCCCAAGGTCGAGAAATGCAGAGAGAGGAAAAGGAAGAGAAGAGGAAAGGAAAAAGGAGAAGAAAAGAAATAAAGAAAAGAAGAAGAAACAAGAAGTCGAGGACTGCTGTTGGACTGTGACGACTGCTGTTGTTAGACGATGACGGTGATCGTGTCGGTGGTGGTGCCGGCGAAGTGCTGCACAAGTTATGTATTCTTCAGTTGCTCTTTTTTTTTTTTTTTTTTCTTTGTTTCTTTCTCTGTTTTCGTCGCTGTTGAGATGAATCTTCTTCTCCTTTTTTTTCTTTTATTTTTTCTGCCATGAAATGAACCCAATCCAGCTGCCACTACAATGTAGCGGTCGTAGTGGCCGCCACGAAAATGTAGCGGCCGCCACGGCTATGTATCGGCCAATACTGGCCTAATATTGCCCCAAGTCTAGCCCTCAAATTGGCGGGCCTATAAGAATCTTGTCCAAGCATGCAATGCGGACCCAAGATTCTCTTTTGGGTGGTACGGTATATGGTCAAGTGAAGAAATTAAATGATAGAATCGAATATTTTAGATTCTCATCTAAGGGGTATCTCGAATCACGTGGGTGTGACCACACCCATGTGCTAACACTTGGGTCCGCCCCTACAAGAATGGCCCTCGGGTGTTTTAAGAAAAACGAAAGTCTTCATTTTTCAGGCTTTTTAAGGGCTTGGCCGGCCCCTCGGTCCAAAAGTCAGATTGACGTGCCTGCCTAGTGGCAATGAGGATCACATCCATTGAACCCCTGAAAACTAAAGATTTTGTGGTGTTTCATGAACTTGTGCAGCCAACATTGAATTAGTACAAAATACTGGTCAATGGTCCAAATTGAACGATCAAAACTAGATGGTTAGGACCGTTGGATCTTTGGGTCATGCTTCATCTACAACTAGACCACAATTTGAAAAGAAATGGTGAGCTCGTAGGCAGTATGGGGGCATAAGTCGAATAGCTCATTGAGCACACAGGCAGGTTGCAGTGATTGGAGAGGTCGATCCAATGGGACCCATGACCCAACCTCAATTTGACACTCCTGATTATCTAATTAATGGGTGCTGACACTGAACACTTGGTTAAGAAGATGATCCAAAAGTCCACAATAGCTGGAAAAGGTTAAGATAACCCAAAAGAATCAATTGATTGATGACTCTGCTTCACTTAAGGCATGGGCCTCTCAGTGAATAGTACAAGCTCTGTAAATTGTTATTTTGTTTCTAAAATAATATGGCATCTACTAAATGAACTTGGCCTATGGTTTCAATAAAAAAGATTATAAGTTTGTGCATCATCCATCCATCCATCCATCAGTATTGACAAAACTCTCAGTTGTTAGGCCACACTAGTAAGTGTTGCAAAACAATGACGCACTTCCCATTCTTCCATTGAATCATTATTTTGAAGAGCTCGTGTGAAGTGCCACTAAAGATGCATATGCTCCATCTGTTATCTTCATCAAAGTTTCATGTCTCCCTTTCTCTGCAATCACACCATTCTTCACCACTGCAATTACATCAGCTCCATTGATTGTGGAGAGGCGATGAGCGACAACAATAGTTGATCTGTTCACCATCACTCTGTCTAAAGCTTCCTGAACCACATGCTCCGATTCTGCATCCAACGCACTTGTGGCCTCATCAAGAAGAAGTATCTTTGGGTCTTTCAGTATTGCTCTTGCAATTGCTATCCTCTGCTTCTGCCCACCAGACAATTGGACCCCTCTCTCACCTACACAAGTATCATATCCTTTGGGAAGAGCGGAGATGAAGTGATGAGCATTCGATGCTTCTGTAACTGCAATGAGATCGTCTTCTGATACCTCCCCTTGCTTCCCATAGGCTATATTGGCACGAATTGTGTCGTTAAACAATATTGGCTCTTGGCTGACCAACCCCATCTGTTGTCTCAGCCAATTTAGCTTTAACTTTTGAATTTCCACCCCATCCAGCAGTATCTGGCCAGAGTCAGGATCATAGAATCTCTCTAACAAGGCAATTACTGTCGACTTCCCGCTGCCACTCTCTCCGACGAGAGCAACAGTCTGCAGAAAAATCAAACTTAGCCTCAGTTCAATAATAAAAATTAGTTATAGCAACTTAGAGTGACAAGCATAACTTACTGATTATGTGCTGATGGATGAAGAGGAATGTTGAGATAATATTCTCTAGATCAATCACATGAAAAACATGGTAGAGATGGAAGCTAATGCCTAAATTTGTATGGAGGGAGAGTTATGAAACATGTTGCAAGGAGACCCCACCTTTTCAAATAGCTTTCAGCTTAAATGAGATTGGAGAAGTGTCTAAGAGAATAAAATTTCATGTTTAAATATGCAAGGAGAGAACTAAATTTTATGGAAAAGAGAAGTAAAAAGAAGAAAAACAAAAGTAGGTTCTTTCTATGAACCACATGAACCAAACATAGGCTAAGATAGATTGAATCATCATCGTTAAAGCCTTGTCTCAACTATGTTGGAGCCAGAGCTATGATAGATTGAATGAAAAAGAAGTATGGGGGTACCTTTCCGGAGGGAATGCTCAAGCACAAGTCCCTGAATATCTGCACATCTGGACGAGTTGGATATTTGAAATTGACATGTTGGAATTCAATATCACCCTTCACACGGGGTAATGTCATACCCTCATCTTTACTTGAATCAATCTCGGATTTCCTGTCCAGAATCCCAAAAATGGATGCAGCTGAATCCTTACCTTTGGAGACATCTGGACCCATTGCGCTGGTCTGCGAAACTCCAATAGCGGCCATTGTCAAGGCAAAGAAAGCCTGCCTTTCAGAAACCACCGTGCAAAATCATTGTCACAGCAAAGAAAACCATCAGTCGAACAATTCAAGAATCACGAAAGGGTGTTCAGTTGTTAAGATAAGTTAAATGCGAATTAAAACTGCTATGGCTGATCAAGATCGTTGAGTAAAATAAGAAGTTGTGTTCAACTTAAATACATAATCAATTTTGGATTTTTTAAAGAAAAAATGCAGATATAAGCAAATAAGATGAAAGCAGCGACAATGGGAGTCCCAATAAGAAGAATGAGAACAAGTTTTCTACTTACTCTGAAAACTTGATTGGATGTTGCACTCCCTCTTTCCACAAATTTAGCTCCAACATAGAAAATGCAAGCATAACTAAAGTAGAGCACAGCGAAAGAGAAACCATAAGCCACGCCACTTACTATTCCTTGTCTGCGACCATGTTTTATTGGGGCCTCACATTTCTTCTCGTAAAGATCCATCACCTTCTGTTCTGCACAGAAAGAAGCGACAGTTCGAATACAACTTACTGCGTCATTTGCTACTTGACTGGCTTCCTCATACATCACCTGCAACAAGCCTTTACACTCGTAAACTTAACCAAAATAAGTTTTATATTTGGTGTGGAATTGTTATTATCTACCCGTCAGAATCAATCAAGTGTTTTAACTTATGAAAACTAACTGCAAATAAGCAAGACCTATTAAGGTATTCAGAAAAGATATGAAATGCATGTAACACAGGGCACTGACCTTGGCATTTGCACTGAAACCCTGAAGAAACTTCATCTGGAAAAATCCTTGTAAACCAACCAAAGGTATAAGAACTAGAATTATCAATGCTAATTTCCAATTTGCTACGAAGGCTATTATAACAGCAGCTATAACAGTGGATGTATTCTGAACCACAAGTGCCAAGAAGTCCCCAACTAGACTCCGAACAGTAGATGCATTGGCTGATAACCTTGCGCCAATAGCCCCACTGGAAAAGTGGGAATAAATAGGAAGAACATTTCATAGTTAGAGTGAATTCTAAACATTGAGCATAGGAGTTTGTAGTGTTTCAATTTACCTTGAATTCATAGGCTCATCAAACCAGCTGATTTCTTGGTGCATCACTCTCTCAAATGACAAGGACCGTATGCGCTGGATAAGTTTACCACCGGCAACTCCAAATAGATAGTATTGGAGTGGGACTACAAATAGCGAAACAATGCCTAGACCCATGAACAGTAGGGCCCAAAACCTGGAATCTTTCCGAAGCTCATGTGGGGGCTCAACGAAAATTTTGATGGCACTAGATATCAATATTCCAAATACAGGGAAGATCACTCCATGTACAGATGCAGCAATGGACCCTAACAGCAACACTGGCAACTCTGGTTTGTTCAAGTAGGCTAGCCGTCCAATTGAAATATTTTTTGGTTTTCCATCACTCCCATCACATTGCTTTTTGCCTTCATCTCTTCCATGAACATCCTCTAAAGAGCTTACACTGGCCTTTATCGAGGTGCTCCTGCTGATGTTTTCACCTGATGAACCTTTGCTTGTAGATCTATGCGGCAATATACCATGGAAGACAGAACTGCTCATGGCCTGACTAGTATCAAAGCTCGTCTTGGCAGGGCCTATTTCCATGGAAAACACTTCCTCGTCTTGTTTGTTAACCTCTTGCAAATATATGAGCTGAGAGTAGGCCCCTTCAGGATCCTTGATCAAGTCTGAGTGACAACCTAAAGAATGGGATAAATATTAGCTTATATAACATTTTGAGTTTGTATCCGTGGATCATTTTCTATTGTTGGATTTAATTTAAGTCTCTCATTCGATCACTGCCTCGTTATACAAAATTATCTCTAAATGCAATGAATTACAAGAGAAGTATTGGTAACAACTAACTGCTCATTAGAAGTTAAAGACATTTACCTTGCTCTACAATTTTTCCTCTATGGACTACTGCTATTGTATCAGCATTTCTAATCGTGCTCAAACGGTGGGCAACAACGATCGTCGTTCTATTCAACATGACCCTCTGTAGTGCATCTTGTACTATGTGCTCAGACTCCGCGTCTAGTGCACTAGTTGCCTCATCAAGAAGCAAGATCTTAGGGTTCTTCAAAATCGCACGAGCGATAGCAATTCTTTGTTTCTGTCCACCTGAAAGTTGAGTCCCATGCTCACCTACCATCGTATCAAGTCCCTATAGAATACAACCATAGCATTTACATGACAGAGCAATGATGTCATAAGTAGATTATGTAAAAATGAATTACCTGTGGCAGTTTGTCTATGAACTTTGCAGCATTAGCAAGCTCAATTGCTCTCCTGATTTCTTCGAGTGTCGCACCCACCTTTCCATACGCAATGTTCTTTTTTATAGTAGTCATGAATAAAATTGGTTCCTGGCTGACAAGTCCTATTTTCTCTCTAATCCACCCAAGTCTCAGATTCTTCAAGTTGATGCCATCAATGAGAACTTCGCCATCTTGGGGATCATAGAATCTCTCAACCAAACTGATTACAGTTGACTTCCCACTGCCACTCTCTCCAACCAAGGCTGCAGTTGTACCACTAGGAACATTTAATGAGAACCCCAAAAATACCTGAATTTCAGGCCTTGCCGGATAGCTGAAGGAGACATTTCTTAGCTCAATGTCACCCTTGATGTCTTCCAACACAATCCCACTAGTGTCAGAGGCATCAATCTCTGGTTTCCTGATTATTGTCTCAAACATCTTGTATGCTGCAGCTTGCCCTGCCGCAAATGCATTAGCAGACGGCGATGCCTGGCCCAGGGACCTAGATCAGCACAAGATTGCATTGTTATAAGAGGCTAAAAATAGTCTTATATGTGTATTTTTCATATGTTTATGCCTAAGCAGATCTTACTTACATTCCCCCTGTCATGATTGCGATAATTATATTGATGACTGTACCACCATTGTACCCTTTCTCAATGATCAACTTGGATCCATACCACACAGCTAAGCCATAGCTGCTAAATATGATCAGCAAAACAACACCAAGTCCTAATCCAGCTGCCGACCCTTGTTGAACGGTGGTTGTATATGCAGTTTTCAAGGATTCATTATATCTTCCAATAGATTTCTTCTCACCGGTGAAGGATACGACCTTGCAGATAGATGAAGAAAGAATTGAGCATTACCATATCCACTGATTCAAGAATGTCAAAAACAGAATTCAACAGGCAGTGAAGTATTCATATGAGCATACCGTTCTTATGGATCCAACAGCTTGCTCCACGACATTCCCTGCTTCTGCATATGCTATCTGTCCGCGACTTGACATTCTTGATATGATTACTGACATAGTACCACCAGCTGCAACCAGAGGAGGAATGCATGCCAGCATCACGAGTGTAAGCTGCCATCCTTTTATAAATGCTATTACAAATCCCCCAAAGAAGGTTGAAATAAGCTGTATGAACTTTCCAACCTAAAACAAATCCAATCATGTGATTAGTCAATTTAAGAACATGGTCAAAGCTTTCACAAGGCAATTTTAAGGAGAATTTCATTATATTATTGAGGTATTGTGAACCAAAAAATATCTTATGGTGGGAATTGAGAGGTGAATGTAACATAGATTGTAGATATCACAATACATTGTTTCGTGTCATTAGAGCAGGTATAATTACTTGTTATTGTAGTTGAAGAATGTCTCACCTTCTCTCCCATGGCATCTTGAATGAGTATTGTGTCCCCTGACATCCTTCCGATGACTTCACCTGTTGTTGTTTCTTTGTCAAAGAAAGCAATATCCTGCCTAAGTATGGCTTTTAGGTACAGGCCACGAATGCGTGCTGCCTGTCTTTCACCGGTGATCATCCAGCTTGACACCTCTATGATAACAATGATTAAGACATGCAGATTTTTCAGCAGAAATTTAATGAATGTATAAGGGGCTAAACGGTTAACCATACCAACTAAATGCTGGGATTGGATGCAGTCTGGATGACTGCAAGCATCGCATCTGAAAACTATGCATGAAAAGGGCAAGGTGTAAAAGATGGACAGAGTGTAAAATCCCACAATCAAGTCAGAATTAGGCAGTTCAATATAAGACCCAGCTATGTGACCCTTGTCCTGCGATGCCCTGCCGGTCTTCATCCAGTACGACGCAACAGAACATTAGGTTGTCTAATTGCGGCCTGAACATCTCCCTTTACTGGTGAGGGAAATTCACCTAGGAACAGTTCCGAGTTTGAAACGTGCAAATCCTTTTGTGGGGCCCACCTTGATGCATATCAATCATGGGTTATGGTGGGGCCACCTTGATGCATATCAATCGTGTAAGTGGAATCCATATCCAGAGAGAATCAAGTTGAGATCTAGATCTTATTGCCCAAATGGATTGCAAGGTGGTAAAAGTGATCAAGGTGGGATCCAAACAGGCTCTGTTATTGGGGGCAAGTGCAAACAGTTTCCAAGTGCACGGCACTCCAAACTCTAAATAAATTAAAGAGAAGGAGAAAAAGATCTGTGTGATGAGAGTGGGGAGCCATATAAAAGAAGCAAGAGGTAAAAGGAAGAAAAACTTACGTATAAACGACAGTACCCCTGCATATATAGCCAAGTACACATACTTCATAACTACCTGAAACAAGGCCATTCAACCAGTATTCAGATGAATGAAAATTGCTTAGTACAGAAGAAGCAACTAAGATTTTTCAAAAATATAACTTTAAGATGATATGGTGATGATTGCATGGAACAATCTCGTGTTGACACATTGGTTGATCAATGTGTTTGTTCAATCTAGTCCATTAAGATCATACATACTTCTTTGAATAGGTTCTGACCCAAACTTCGCTCCCACACTATTGAAATTGTCAAACAATGGAATACAAGATCAACCAATAACTATTGAGATAAACGCTAGATTTTTAGCTGACCAATCCAACGGGCAACGATATATATCACTCTCATTGAAGTGAATATTAGCTCATTATTTTATCTGAAAGAGGGTGTGATGTGAATGGCTGGATCTTGCAAAGGTGGCCCTTGTGGGTCAACCAAGGTGCCAACATAATTGTCTACAAGCTCACAGGTTTCTCCAAAAAAAAAAAGGAAGACATGTTTGTGGGGATGATATTTTGCATGCTCTTAGATCTCACTGGGATCTTTTCACCACCTGCATCCATGATTTGCCCCATACACAAGTTCACACAATGCAACAAGTGAGAACTTCTCACCAGAATTTATAGTCCTATGTAAAGTTCCCACAAGAGAACTTCATACTTCAAGGACATGACATAAACATAACTTGGCTGAGTACTCCAGTCTAGTAAAAACAGATAAATCAGCAATGATGACAACCATAAAAACATTGATACATTTATTATCTATGCTGGATATAAGGGATTCAAACTCAAACATACCTTGGTTACTTCATGAACAATGCTATTGCTGTTGGAGCCGGCAAAGGAGTTGATGAGCTGACCAAAGATGACAGTCATTAGTGGCATGGATAGACCAGTGCCAATGGCTGCAAGTGTCCCACTTATCATCATTACAATATCCCAACCGTCAGCAAATGAGAAGAGCTTGTAAAAGGGGACCTTCTCTTCCCTTCTTGAGTGGCCCCCACCACCATCTCTCTCTGAAACTTGTTTCATCTTTCACCACCAAATCACAATCTTTACTAATTTTCTATGGGTTCTTCCTTCCTTCTTTGCTTATATTTTCTGCTCTCTGTCTACTTCTTGCACTCCACTAACTCTATTTCCTTCACAAGTTCTTTCTCTCGCTCTGATGAGGAGAAATATATAGTTAGTAGAAAGACAGACCAATAAAAAAAAATTAAAAAAAATAAATTCCCCTCATTGCAATAAGTTTCTATGATATATATAAAGCCAATGTTGATCTCAAATTAAGGATTAGGATTATTTGATCATATACAATATAGTGATGCCCCTAATCAAAGTCCAAACTCATCCATCTTCTTAGATTACCATGCATCTGAGTGGGCTTTCACAGAAGGTGGGATGGAAAAGTAAATGTAACTTTTGGTGAGAAGAAACTTGATTGAACCAAAGTCAATTTTGTAGCTGTGAGGATAGTCATATATATCTGTTTCCTTTCTAACTTTTTATTCTTATGATCTTTCAACACATGTTTTAATTTTAATGGGAACTCCACCCAAATATATAAATGGAGGATGTTGAGATCTAACGGCTGTCAAAGGTGGGCCCTTGATCTAAATATTCAAAAACTTGAAAAGGGGATTTCAATTACAAAAGATCATGATATAGTAGGAAGCATCAATCCAGACCGTAGAAATTGAATATCTACCACCAGCAACATCCATGGCAATCCCAACCATTCAAAGTGTAACTATAAAAAAGTAAATTTCATCACTCAATCTCAACTACATATATATTTATATTCAGAAAAAGAGGTCATATCCAAAGGCTCCATTACTTTTCTTCTTCCTTCTCTCTATAGTTTTATCTCACACCCTTTACATTATCAAGACCCTCTTCCTCCTCTTCCTCTTTGGTCATGCAAAGTGGCATTTAGAACCTTATCCATCAATGAGGAAAACAATAAAGAAAGGTACATTCATATATGTTAGAGAAAGAGAGGGACTCAATTTATAAAAATAAAATAGAGAATCCATTAATATGGAAGTCCTAAAAAAAACTAGAATATGGATTTGTACTCATCATCTAAGATCATATTTTTCTTAAGAGTGTGATTTTGGTGATTGATTACTTGTGGGGCCGGATGTGGCCCACAACCTAAACAATACCAGTCGAGTAGACCCATTGGCATTGCTGGCCAGGGCACACATTGAGGCCCACCTGATAAAAAGACACGAGCCAGTTTGAGCCAGTTACACGTGTGCCACATTGACATAAGCTTATACCAAGATCCGGAAAAAACTCCATAACAATCATAGAACTAGTAAGTGCATGATCAAACAAAAAAAAAATCCAAATCCCTGATCACAACAAACAAACAAACAAACAAAAAAAGACATTAAAAGGGAGGCAATCTGTAAAAGGAAAGAAAACCCACATACAAAAATCACATGTTTTTTTTTTTTTTTTACTTCCTTCGTTTCTATCAGTAATCAGACCACAAAGATTTGGAAAATGTCCTTCCTTCCCTCCTTTTTCTTCTGTATGAATGGTGATTGAAGATGCTAATTACCAGTTGCTGCAGGAAGATGTTAATAAGGTCCTTATGAAACTTGAACTGGAGAGAGAGAGAGAGAGAGAGAGAGAGAGAGAGAGAGAGAGAGAGAGAGAGAGAGAGAGAGAGAGAGACTTTTTTTTTTTGGTAAGATGAGAGAGAAATTTGAACGAGAGAGAGAGTTATTGTTATGGAGCTAGGACTCTTGGTATGTATGCCCCATTGGAGGATAGCTTCTTATATGCTTTATTTGAGTATATAAATAGTTTCTTCCTCTCAGTATTATAAATTCTTTGTGAAAATGAAAGTCTAACTTAACTTAAAAAAAAATAAAATAAAACAGAGCATAGGCATACCTTTATTTTTCGAGATACTTATGAACATGATTTGAAGAGAGGGGTCTTTTCATGGCAGTTTATACAGAGAAGGATTGCATTGCAGACTCAACTCAAAACCATCAACAACTTCAACTAAAATCTTGGTTAGGTTTCTTAATTTATAGCAGGGATTTTTATTCTAAGAACTGCAATGAGGACTCTACAAAGTTTAAAGAATACTAGAAGAATCTAGAGAATGTAGGAACTGAGATTTTGAAACGAAGTATTTGGAAAAATAAACTTATGTTAAAGTGTCTGGATTGTCGTCCAAGACTACATCGCCGTTGTGGCAAGATTTTGAATCAAAGTTTTTGAAAAAACAAAGATGTGTTAAAGTGTCCGGATTGTCCAAGACTACATACGTGGCAATCCAAAGAGACCAAAATCCTTGGAAATTATAAGAGAGAAAGAGAGAGTACTGATCTCACAATAAGATTGAACATATAATTAATAGTATATATTATTAATTAACATACTAATTATTATTAGATATTATAGCGGTAGGAATCGATTTCGAAATTGGAGTCCGATTTCCAAATTGATTGTGAAATTGGCTTCTAATTTTGCAATTGATTGAGAAATTGGCTTCCAATTTTAGTTTGAATGAGAGATAAGCTCTATTGATTCAATATTATATATATAAATATAATGAAGCGGTTTCAAATTGAAATCAGTTTCAATTCGCTCCAATTGATTTTGACTCATTCAATTTAATTTAGTTTGACCTTGGCAAACGGGTAGGATCGGGGTAAATCGGGTCGGGCCAAAGGTAGCGCACACTTTTTGGACCACCAACCCATGACCGACCCGCATCTGAAACTGATTTGCAAACCTCCAACCCGCACCCATTAAGTCTCAGGTCAAGCTAACTCATCTAGCCCTCTGACTCTTGTATTTTTAATGATGTGGTAAAAATTAATTATAGCATGTGCTAAGACTCGAACTCAGGACAATTTGGATATCAAAGGACGACCCTGCCACTACATCATAGAGAATCCCTTTGCTAATAGTTCTCAACAAAAACTTAAAATTAGTTAATGAGGAAGAGACCCAGCCCCACTTTGGAATATTGACCGGGAGTTGGAATTTATCTACGAGATGTTTATAGAAATAACTATTTTTTTATAATATTGACCCCTGTAAATACTATTGTTATTATTTTCACACTAATGCATTGTACTTTAAGTATAGGTGTTCAAACTTTTGAAATAACTATTTTATATGGTTTAATTTTCTATGACAACCATTTTACAATAAAAGTATTAAACCAAAATGAATATATAATATATGGAATTGATCAACAAAAATAATAAGTTTCATAAATATTAATAAGAAAATGATAAAATTATTGAAAAAAGGCAAACTCGCGACAACAGCGTGGAGCTTAAGAGGATGCAGGAAATTTCTCATGTAACTGATGTGATATCATGCACGCTTGCCGAGGGAGAAAGGGTAAAGATTGATTTTTTTTTATTTAACTTTTATAAATCATGGTGCAAAAGGAGTGGAACACTGAGATATACCGCATCTATTAAAAACCATAATCATTAAGACAAACATCATTGCCATTTATGGTTTTCACCTCAATCTAGGTTAGTTCCACAGTCAAATTGATTCTCTAATAAAAAGACTACAAAATACTGGAGTTTTCTCAATAAAGTTTTTTCTATGGTTTGGACAATCCATCATGCCTTTTGTCTATTAAAAAACTCCCAAAATCATCATATTTCTATCAACGTAATAGCATTTGAGTGTTAATGGGTCCCAGTGTCCAACTACCACTAATTTAGGGAATTTCAAGTATTTTTGTTTGTTTTGATTATATGATTTTTTTTTTTTTTAGAATGTGAAATGTTGAGTTTTGGGTTGTCTGGTTTATTTAATACTTCGTCTTTTTTATTTAATCCACTTTCGGTTATAGGTTGCTTGGTTTCTTTTTTATCCATTGATTTTGATTGTACACTTTTTTTTTAAAGAATGCGGAACTAATGGTAAAAAGATTCTCCAATAATATTGGTCCATCTATATAAAGGATTAAGCTTATTCTTTTTATCATCATTTTCTACTTTCTCCAATATAATTCCATTTCTCTATGTCAACAAGAGAGCTTTCATTTTTCCCATTCATTTACTTTTGAGTTCATTGTATTTAATTAGAGCAACTTCAATATTTATTTTGCTTCTTTGTACCTCTTTTTGGTACTCTCTCATATCTCATTTGCATGCTTAGTGCTTGTTTGGGAGGTCTAATTTTTTCCTCTTTTTCTCTATTTCTCTAAAATGGATAGAGGTTTGAAAAAATAGAGTGTTTGGCACCACTTTTCAGCCTCTACATATTTGAGAGAAGTAGAGGCAAATGCTCTACTTTCCACAGCCTCCTTGATGAAGGAGTTGATAAATAGAGGAAAAAAAGAAGAGGCGGAGCTACAGTGATTATGCATAATGATGCCCAGTCCCTTTTTTTCAATTTTTCTCCAAATCTGAGAGTCCCAATCAAGATCCAAACCGTTGAAAATGTTCACAAGGTCAAACACGGCCATGTAACCAAATTTCAGCTGTTGAATCATCACCAATCTCAAGATACGTGCCACAAACCGTGAGCCATTGGATATAATCTTTTATGATCTGTGGGCCCCAAACGCAAGATCAAACCGTTGGATATGTCTGGGAGGTTGAAAATGGCTCTATGGTCAATTTTGATCACATAATATCTTGTGTATCTCGAGATATGTGCAAAATAAAAATAACTATTGATGTATTATGCTCAAAATTGCTTTTGTCCATGAGCAGTAAACTGTTTCAATTTTTATTATTATTTAGAGGCGTTTAAAATAAGATCTAAACCGTTAGTAATGTTCATAATATCGAACATAATCGTGAGACCAAATTTCACTTGTTGGATCATCACCAATCTCTAGATATGTGCAAGAAACGTAAGCCATTAGGTATAATATTATGGATTATGTGGGCCCCAAACACAAGATCCAAGCCATGAGATCTCTTTGGAAGGCTAAGCACGGCCTTATGGTTAATTTTTATGGACTAATCCCTTGTGAATCTCAAGAAATATGTAGAAAAACCCTCAACCAATGATATAAAAATGTCTATTTAGCATAGACCCTTGCATTACCAAACAACTCTTTTTATTTTAGCTTCTTTTTTCTATGGCTCTTTTTTATATGGGTCTATATTGAATGGTCTTTAAGAAATAGACTAGTGGTTCCAAACATGGCCTTAGTTTAGATGAGTGTTCAGCCCATTTTAAAATGTGAGAATCTTGAGACAATTGGTACAATTATTAAACATTTCAATTTGAGAGGTAAACCTTTTTTAATTCATTAACTTTTGAGTTCAATCAAATTTTATTTGAGTAATTTTAATTATGTCATTTTAATATAACTTTTACAAAAGAATCATCATTTTAAATTTTTTATAGATTTGTAATATTTTTTGTAATAGTTCCACAGTCAAATTGATTCTCTAATAAAAAGACAACAAAATACTGGAGTTTTTTCAATAAAGTTTTTTCTGTGATTTGGACAATCCATCATGCCTTTTGTCTATTAAAAAACTCCCAAAATCATCATATTTCTATCAACGTAATAGCATTTGAGTGTTGATGGGTCCTAGTGTCCAACTACCACTAATCTAGGGAATTTTGAGTATTTTTGTTTGTTTTGATTATATGATTTTATTTTTTTTAGAATGTGAAATGTTGAGTTTTGGGTTGTCTGGTTTATTTAATACTTCGTCTTTTTTATTTAATCCACTTTCGGTTATAGGTTGCTTGGTTTCTTTTTTATCCATTGATTTTGATTGTACACTTTTTTTTTTTTTTTTAGAATGCGGAACTAATGGTAAAAAGATTCTCCAATAATATTGGTCCATCTATATAAAGAATTAAGCTTATTCTTTTTATCATCATTTTCTACTTTCTCCAATATAATTCCATTTCTCTATGTCAACAAGAGAGCTTTCATTTTTCCCATTCATTTAATTTTGAGTTCATTGTATTTGATTAGAGCAACTTCAATATTTCTTTTGCTTCTTTGTATCTCTTTTTAGTACTATCTCATATCTCATTTGCATGCTTAGTTTAGATGAGTGTTCAGCCCATTTTAAAATGTGAGAATCTTGAGACAATTGGTACAATTATTAAACGTTTCAATTTGAGAGGTAAAGCTTTTTTAATTCATTAACTTTAGAGTTCAATCAAATTTTATTTGAGTAATTTTAATTATGTCATTTCAATATAACTTTTACAAAAGAACCATCATTTTAAATTTTTTTATAGATTTGTAATATTTTTATGGTTTTTATTTGTACGGTTTTCATAGATTGTGAGTTTCTTTTTTTCCTCTTTTTTGTTTCAACTTTTGTGTATTGGGTTCTCTTTGGTTTTTTTTTTTCTTTTAAATCACTTTCTATCATGGGATTTTCTGTGAATTCTCATTTTTATGTTGTATGTTTTCCTTTTTTATTGTTTATCATTATGAGTTAATTGTCTATTTTACTTCCATTGGGTTCTTTTAGTTTTCTTTGTGAAATATTTTTATGGATTTTTCAAATTTCTTTTGTGGCTTCAGATTTTCATTTTTGAATATTAGATTATCATAAGTTTGTTTAGCTCTTTTAAATTTCTTTTATCATTGTATTGGCTATGGTTTTTAATTTGTTTATATATATTTTTATAGATTTTTTAATAAAAAAACATTTTATTTTGTATTTATTTTATTATTATTTCTCAGTTGTGATGGGGTTTTAGTTTTTTTTTATGATGGTTTTCTTATAGTCATTAATTTTCTATGATAACCATTTTACAATAAAACTAAACCCAAATGAATATATAATATACGGAATTGATCAATAAAAATAACAAGTTTCATAATTAATAAGAAAACGACAACGGTATTGAAAAAAACAAACTTGTGACAACAGCGTGGAGCTAAAGAGGAGGGAGATTTTTTTTCATATAACCGATGTGCTATCATGCACGCTTGCCGAGGGAGAAAGGTTTGAGTTTGATTTTTTTTTCTTTTTTGCTTTAACTTTTTTAAATCGTGATGTAAAAGGAATGGAATACTAAGATAGACCCCATCTATTAAAAATTACAATAATTAAGACAAACATCCTTGCTATTTTTGGGATATCCCAAATTTTCACCTTAATCTAGGTTATTTCCACGGTTAAATTGATTCTCTAATAATAAAAAAATACTAGAGTTTTCTCAATAAAGTTTTTTCTGTGATTTGAACTCTTCATCATGCCTTTTGTCTATTAAGAAACTCCCAATGTCACCCTATTTCTACCAACGCAATAGCATTTGAGTGTTAATGGGTCCCAGTACTGTCCAAGTGTCACTAATCTAAGGAATTTCATGTATTTTTGTTTGTTCTAATTATATGATTTTTTTTTTAGAAAGTGAAATGTTGAGGTCTGGGTTGTCTGGTTTATTTAATCCCTAGTCATTTTTATTTAATTCACTCTCGGTTCTAAGTTGCCTGATTTCTTTTTTATCCATTGATTTTGATTGTATACTTTTTTTTTTAAGAATGCGAAACTAATGGTAAAAATAACCTCCAATAATATTGGTCCATCTATATAAAGAATTACGTTCATTCTTATTGTTATCATTTTCTACTTTCTCCAATACAATTTAATTTCTCTATGTCAACAAAAGAACTTTCATTGTTCTCATTCATTTACTTTTGAGTTCATTGTATTTAATTAGAGCAACTTCAATATTTCTTTTGGTTCTTTGTATCTCTTTTTAGTACTCTCTCATGTCTCATTTGCATACTTAGTTTAGATCAGTGTTCAACCCATTTTAAAATGAGAGCATTTTAAGACAATTGGTGTAATTATTAAATGTTTCAATTTGAGAGGTAAACCTTTTTTAATTCATTTACTTTTGAGTTCATCATATTTTCTTTGAAAAATTTTAATTATGTCATTTTAATATAATTTTTACAAAAGAATCGTCATTTAAAATTTTTTTTTATAAATTTGCAATATTTTTATTGGTTTTATTTGTATGGTTTTCATAGATTGTGAGTTTCTTTTTTCCCCTTTTTGGTTTCAACTTTTGGGCATTGGGTTCTCCTTGGTTTTTCTTTTTTTTTCTTTTTTAAATCACTTTTTAGCATGGGATTTTCAATGAATTATAATTTTTATGATTTTTTTCCTTTTTTATTGCTTATCATATTTAGTTAATTGTTTATTTTACTTCCATTGGGTTCTTTTAGTATTCTTTGTAAAATGTTTTTATGGATTTTTCCTATTTCTTTTGTGGCTTCTGATTTTCATTTTTGAATGTTAGATTATCATAAATTGGTTTGGTTCTTCTAAATTTCTTTCATCATTATATTGTCTATGGTTCTTTATTTATATATATTTTTATAGCCTTTTTAATAAGAAAATATTTTATTTTGTATTTACCTTATTATTATTTCTCACTTGTGATGGGGTTTTAGTTTTTTTTTTAATGACGGTTTTTCATTAATTTGTGGGTTCTTTTGTCTTTGCCCTTTTGTGCTTCATTTTCGAATTTTTTTTCCCATGGGTGTTTTATTTTTTTAAATTGCTTATGTTATTGAGTTTATCATGGATTTTCATTTCTATGTAGCTTTCAAAATTCATATTATTTGTTTGTTTTTATTTTATTTTTTAGTTTTCTTGGTCATTAATCTTCAATTTTCATGGGCTTGTGTGTGTTTTTTTTTTTTTTTTTTTTTTTTTTAATTATATGGTATTAGGTATTGAATTTTTATGAACTTTTTTCCCCTCTTTCAGACTATAACCTTTTGCATTTAATTTTAAAGAAACTGATCGTAAAGCTTTTTTTTTTTATAAATTTTATATTATGATTATATTGCCCGTGTTAAGCACTTCTAGTTGAAATTGATTGCAGTTTTAAAGACCAATCAAATTAGGAATTATTCTATCTTATCAAATTAAATGAAGGAGTACTTCAAAATCAATCTTAATCTTAATCTCCATATCCTAATTTCCAATGGATACCGGATGGTGAAAGGCTCCTAAAATTTTCACCTCGCACGTTTCTATATCAGTTGTAGATTCTAACATCTTTTTATTTATTTTTTATTTTTTTATTGTTTGAAGATAGGGATTCGAATATCTCAATAATCACCAATAAAACAAGTGAAGATCTGGAGCCCTCTTAATGGGGCTCATTTTTCCTTAATCCAACCTGTTAGTAGAGGTTTCTTAATATGGGAAGATCTATCTAATCCCTACACAATATTCCTAAAACCTTTCTAAGAGTTATAATAGGAAAATCTTTGAGGTTTGACCCAATCTCTCAATCAGATATAAAATCTGGGTTGTAATGTTGTATGGGTTTATAGGCCACTCCTAGTGATCTATAGACCCTTTGATGATAATGTCCCATTTGGATGATAATGTGGCTGTTGTGGAAATGAATGCGTGTAAATGGGCCTGAAATTACACACATAAGCCCTATTTTGTAAAACCATAATCTCATGCGTGTAATCAAACAGTCCTTCCATGGGATGGGAGCATACTTTGATTGGAGTGAAGAGCTTATTTTCAGAAGTTCATTATATACACTTTATATGTTGATCTGGCTTTATTCACACATCTCCTTTTTGCATCTGAAACTATAAATTTCTTTCTTTTCTCTTTTAGCTATAAGTTTGTTATTATTTAGAGTATGACAGTAAGTGGGAGCATTAATACCAGTAAGCTATGAAATTCTATAGACTTATGACAATTTTTTTCTTCGTACGTGACCTTTTTCAATTTCAATTTTGTATCATTTAATTCTCAATGAGTTAATGTTTCATATTTCTTATTCAAACTTATTTCAACATTTTTTAATTCTCATAATAATAATAATAATTATTATTATTGATTTTTTTGCAGTTTGTAAATTGGTGAATATATAATAAGTAAGCACGCCTAATTAAAGAAGGGATTTTGCTCTACAATATTCTAGATTTATCTCATCACGTGACATTTAAATTCAAACAGCTTTTTCATCTTTCTCCATTCTTAAACCCCACTCCATGTATATATAGTTTTCTAACTTTCATCTTTATCTAATCTGTTGATCATCTTTATCCTTAAATTGTCTATTTTCTCTTTCTGTGATTTCTCTAAACAAGACGAGAGGTGAGCCTAGCCTCTTTCAACATCTTGGGCCCACACAAGGGGTCTTGCCATGCATGCAATAATAAAAATATATCTCATTATATAATTAAATATTACTCAATGCATAAGATCTAATTCCTACAATTATTATCAATTCTTGAGCATAAAAGTATGCAATGGGTGCCACGGGTCAGGTCCACAGGTTGGGTCACATAATAATGCAAGTAAAAGGTGCATGATGATTGTTTAAATCCCATAAAATTAAATCACACATAATTACACAAACAATTTAAATGATAGTGATCAAATAGGGTAGGGTCCACTCGAGATCGATTGTACGGTCGAAACTAAACTATCTAGATAATCCGGGATCGGGTTGTTACATACAGCCCACCTTCGAGAATTTGATCCTCCAAATTTAACACAAATTGATGAAATGAAATTACTTTTGGCAATATGGGGTGTTACATCCTCCCCCACTTAAAGGGAATTTGGTCCACCAAATTTTCGGAAACTAGGGAGACCAGGCGTAACCCATATTTGGGTCTTAGCACACAAAGCACATACACAAAAAGAAAATTATATATTCCAAGTGTCCTCTCTTTATATATTTTTTTTTTTATAATTATAATCAAAACAACAAGTTAAGCAGGGCTAAACAATAATGGAAGCAAGCTGGAAAACAATTAAAATCAAAATAAAGCAACTCAATGGAGGGCGAGGATTTAAGAGAGATTAGGGAACACAATCGAGTAACAATAAAAACAAGATGATTATTTATAATTATAGAGAACAAAGTTAAGAGTCAACAACTATGACAAGGTAAATAACCAATAATGGTACAACAAAAAATAAACTAACTAGTAAGTCGGGTTAGACAGTAATCAAAATAATAGATGAACTCAAGATTAAGAAAGCTAAAAAACGTCATTGTAGTTTCTCTACCCACACTCACTACGAACTTAAGGCTTCTAAACTTTTTTTTTTTTTTTTTATGGGTCCGAGGATCTAATGCTCTGATCATACCATATATAACGCCCTGAGATCCAAGGCCCTTGGGACCCTCAGATTCTGAGGTGCGACGGTCCCACTTAACAATAAATAGGTTTAAATTCTTTATTAATTACAAATAAATCCAACTATACATACTATTATAAGAAAGTGTTCAATGGCCATATTACATCACTTAAATCAAGGCTGATAAAAATCTTAATTTAAAAGAAAATCAAATCTCTAAGCTTCTTAAAATTTCCGGACCTCTCGCTTACAGTTCCCAATATCCCAAGTACATCAAACATTCCCGCACAAACTGAAAACTAGAGTGGGGTGAGTTTGGGGCTCAGTAAGTAATCAATTTTTTTTCCTTCTTTGAATGGTATCATTTTTTTCTTTTTACTTCCATCCAAAATTTTCTCTTTTTTAGTGGGGACTTTCAATCCATGCATTTTTTTCAATTCACAAAGATTTTATAGGTGTGATATTACAAGGTTCTCATTATTATTTTCCACGATAATTTATTTCTTTTACCATAAAATCTGAAGATCTTTTTCCACTTTATTTTCTTCTAAAAATTCTTTAAAATAATAATAGTGGATTCTTCTTTTATAGTTTTGATTATTATAATTATTTACTATATCTTTGTTTTGGGCCGGGCTCAGCAAGGGCATTTGTTGCTAGTCATATCATTATTAACTAAGATTTACGGCACTTAGTGTTGATCCCACCATAAGATTGACCGTTCGATTAAAAATATCATATTTGATCTAAATTTTGATCCCACCATAAGATTGTATAGAGGATGACTCTAGTCAGTGGCGGACCTAGATGTAAATGACCTAGGGCTAGAAATCACATGCTATTTGAATGGGCTTTGTACTTTTTTCAATATTTAATAAATGGTCGCCCCATGTCTAAACCTTGTGATCGCCCCACATTACCAACCTGAAAAGATTGAAAACAAATCATCTTCGTGCCGATCTCTTTCAACATCTTCTTTCTAGTGAAAGTCTGAGATCCTCTTCACGCTTATCGAGCTTTTTATTGCTGGTCCTCTCGTGGCCGGTTAGTCTCTCTCTCACCAAATAATTCTAATTAAAATAATCTTCATCCTCTACAAGTTCGAAGATGACCAAATCACCATTGGATATACTTTAAACTTCAATTCATACATAAAGCAAGCCTTGGGGTTCATATGTTTGGATAACTTGAGTTACATTTAGGTGACATTTTTTTCTTCTTTGACGCTAGCCCATGACCAACTATAGGGAATTATTTTTATAGCTAAGGTAAGTGCATGCAACCAAATTCCTTATATCCCAATAAAACCCCTTTTAAAATTCAAATTGGGTAAATGGGTGCTCACCCAAATTATCGTTTCAGGGCATCCAAATACTTAGGATTAAAGAAAATGTTATCTTAGGTTGTTTTGATGATAATGAATTGATGATCACCTGAATTTCAGAGAGGTAGTTGGAAGACCCTTCAATTGGCCAAGAGAACCGAGCATGGAAAAAAAGTTGTGTTAATTTAAATGGGTTTTATTTTATATGTTTTGATCTTGTTATATTAATGTGGAAAAAAGTTAGCAAAGCCGAATAAGAGTTTAGACCCACCTAAACAAAAATCCTGATTCCGCTACTGACTCCAGTCAGTGTTGATCCATATCCCCTCTTGTTTTTAGCAGTATGCAGTTCCATTATTTTTTAAAATTGAGGGAGGTTCTCTAACGATGACACATTGAATGGGCCTTCAAATTAAAATATTGAGCACTCTAAACAATTGAGTAAGTGTCTTGCTCTTGTATTAGGTATTATCGGATCTCACTAAAATGAAAGTCGGACCTAGGAATATTTAATCAAAGCACCAAGAAGAATTCGCATGTTTTTTTTTTCTTTTTTCTTTTTTGTGATCTCTCTCAAGGTGGACCCATCTCCTAGTATATTGAATTTAAAGAGAGACAATAAAAGAAATAGAAGTTTATTTTTTAGTGATTTATTACAAAAATTTGATGAAATACCCTATTATTATCGTAATAAGATCATCATCATTATTATTATTATTATTTACCTAAGTGGTAAGAGGCATCAGTTCTCACTTGGATGTGAACTTGGGCATGCCACCTTCCCTCACTTCAGGGCTATCTTATTTCGTCTACTTTTTTTCACCTGAGGGCTCCCTCACCTCACCCAAGGTCTCCTTTCCTCGCCTGAGGGCAAGGATCCCTGCCCCCAAGATGGGTACCAAAAACAATAATTTTATTACTTTAAGTAATAGGACATGATAATGATGATAATTGATAATAATTTATAGAGGATATAACCAGAAAAATCACTTTAGACTTGTCAAAAGAAAAAAAAAAAAAAAAAGGCCATCAATGTCTTATATAGACCAATTTGGTCCTCCCGCTACCTTCTCTTTTTTGTTTTTTTTTTTTTTTTTTTTTGGGCGCTAGCGATTCATTCTAAGTAAATGAGTGGGGATATCCCTGTTCATCATTCATTACAACATAAAGAATGTCGAACTCCCTTTTCCCATTTGCCTTTTTTGGGATCCAGACGGATCTCTCTGCAACATCCATGCTCACAGCACTAATTTGGATGCGGATATCCCTGGCTCAACTAATACAATTCTGAGAGATAGCACCTATAATACTATAGTGGGCAGGGATATCCCCGCTCATAACACTAACATAGGTAGGGATATCCCCGTTCACTGCACTAATTTGGGCGAAGCCGACAACGGCGAATGAGAAGGGGCTGCCACGGTAGGCGTCCATCTGGACGAAGAGGGCGGCGGCATTGCCGTAGGTAGGGAAGATGTGATTGTTTGGGTCAAATGAGGTGGTAGGAGAGAGCTAGTTGAGGGCAATGACGAGGGTGAGGACGACAAGAGTGGCGATGAAGGGCTTTATCTCGAAGCAGATCTAGGACAGGGAGGCGGCAGTAGCTCCTCCTCGGTCTTTTCTCATCGGTGCAGCTGCTTTGCCTTCGGATTTTTACGCCTTCGGATTTCTGGATTTCAGTTTTGAAACAAGAGATTTCGAGATTAGTTAGAGATTTATAAAGGTGGACTGTTTTTTTACATAACATTAGCGACTTTGAAGGAGAGAATGCCAACGGTCGCATTCTCTTTCTAATCGGGTCTTTTGGTGTTCTTTTTCTTTAAAGGATCTGAGCTTCAACGTTGTGAAAGAGAGAAGAAGAAAGGAGAAGAACGAAAAAGGAAAAAAGGATTTTGGGACTTTTTAAAGTAAAAAGAGCAGGGATACCCCCTCTCTGAGAAGAAAAGAAAAAAAAAAACACCAAACAGAGCCCCTGAGACCACTATGGTCTTTATAAGACATTGTGGGCGTTTTTGGCTTATAACGAGCCTTAGGAGATTTTTCAGGTAAACTCCTCTAATAATTATATTATATAATAGTGATCATTATCATATAGATGACCTCTTTTTTCATTATAAAATCTTTTTACAAAAATTATGAGAAGATCTTATTATCAGATATAGAATCTTATTAGCAATAAGATCATAAAACCTCAATAAAATTCAATTAATATGATTTGTAATATGACCACCCTATTAGAATCATCATTATCATCATTATATGATATTTACTATTACTTTTCTTTTTATGTGTGTCGAATTTCATGCCTGTTATTTCTCACCTTAGGGATCGATCGCTGGGCAGTTGTGTTATAGCAAGTAACCAATGCCACTCAACCATGAGTGTGTTGGCGGGTATGATTCAGGAGGTCATTTGAATGATATCCATAGACTTTACGATGAAATTTTAGAAAATGTAGTGTCATTGTGACATTCTGTCCCGAGTTAATCAAGATTAACTCTAGTTAATTGAGATTAATGCAAATTAAGCATGATTAAGCAAACTAATGGTGATTAGTAACTGAATTGAGTTTAATTAGTCTCAAACAGATGAATTGAACTTAATGAAATGGTTTTAGAAGAGAATAAGATGACTAAAGTGAATTAGACTCAAACTGGTGAAATTTAGGACTTTTACATAAATACGGATTATTACGTATTTCGTCGAATATGGTACAACTTGGTACCAACATGTGTATCTTGACAAGTACATCAATTTTCATAATATACTCATGTTCATTTGACTTGAAATGAGTCAAATGAGTCTTGATTTGACTCAAACTAGAAATATGTATAGTGTCACGTCCCCCCAAATCCGATTAGAAAATAAACCGGATCTGAGGAGTGAAATTTAGAGCTAATTAAAATTTTTGCCCTTTTAGGCCCAAGGATCGTAAGTCCGCTGTGAGGATATAGCATTTCAAACCTCAAGAATATAACCCTTTGCGGAATCATACAATTCAATGCATAATAAATATCTAACAATGAATAACAAATCTCATTTATTAACTTAAAGTTGCAAAAGAATAATTAAAACTATCCAAGGAGTTAAATTAATTACAATGGCCATCCCAATAACCAAGGCCATTTAAACAGAATGGAGTCAATGAAATAAAGGTTTAACGATGAAACAATAAAAGAATAAATCAAAATCTAATGAAGTCCCCCATGAGGCTTTCTAATGCCAGGTATGATGACGCTACTTTACGTCATCGGCAAGCCACTCTCGCTCTTCCTTAGCTGGTTGGAGATCCTCTGGGATCTCCTCACCTGCCTGCTCATCATAGTAGTCATATGGGGTGTCTGCGCACCAAGCACCAAGGAACAGAGTCAACGACATATTGAGCAATAGATAAGCAAGGTACAATAAAAACATAATATGCATCAAGTGTAAGAGTAAAGACGTGAACAAGATCATAAGAATACAAGAAAATAATACTAGACATAGCGCATGAATAATAATCATTAGAATCGATAATAGGAATCTAACATCATCTAACAATCACCACAATCCAAACTATGCAAATGCAAGAATCAAGAGGGAGACTTCGAGGATGTCCAAGCCACCTCATGGGGTACTAGTAACAATCTCAATCCGAACTACTGATACCAAAGCCCGGCTCCAGGGGGATCCAAGCTCCCGGTCCTGGGAACAGTAGCACGGTCCAAGCCCGCTCCCAACTATTCAACGCCATGGATGCCGTCCAAAGCCAACTGCCCACCCCGATGTCAGAGTAACGGGCCCATCAATAAACCCCCAAACTGCAGCTGGCCATGGCAAATAATAATAAAGTGGTGCTGACACAAGGGAAACCAAGACAAGCAAGTCTGGCTAGTTTAACAAGCATGACGTAATCATAAGGATTATCTCTTCCAAAACAATACAAAACAAGTCAAGCACACCTGATAATCCCTTATAACTAGCCAGTCATGTTTATCAATACTTGACACGGGATCCTAAGGTACACTCTAAGTCAGGTCCAAGTCCTAATTTACAAGGATTTAAGTCTCATAATTCATTAGGTGTATTATGCCAAAAGAGTGTACAATGAATAATAACTACGGATACAGTTAACAAGTCAAGGAGGAAATTACAATCCAATCCTAGGCAAGTGGTGTCATCCATGTATTCAACATGTTCTAACGAAGTACATGTGGAATTGGATCAACGATGCTTCTAAAGAATCCCTTGGTGTACAATCATGTCAGGCATCTGTTGATTCAATCCCATACACATTTGGTTACCCCATGTTAAACCTAGACAACCCATCAAAGCATACCAAGCCACATACTTTGATTTCCAATTCCATTAATGGTCACATGAAAGTGGGTTAAGGGTTTCCAACTTCTAAAGCCCAAACCTAGGTTAACAGTCGTGTTTCCAACAAAACATGTTCTGAATTATTATCCTCCTTCATTACCTCATTTCTCGATCTCCTATTGTCGCGAAACATATACCATTGGATTCTACATTCATTGAACTTTCCAACGGTATATGGCTCGCAAAAATCCGACGAGCAGTTCAAAAGTTATGGCCTTGGAAACCTACCCAAACATCAGTCAAATTGTGAGAGTTCAAACTCTTAGAGGGAGAGTTCGAACTCTCGCGCTCCAGGCCAACACACCAGCGTAGTCAAACGTTCGAACGTCAGGGAGACGCGTTCGAACGCTTGACGTTTCCCTCCCAACGCCCGAAGTCTCAAACGTTCGAATGTTCGGAATGAACGTTCGAACGTTCAGAAGGAACGTTCGAACGTTCGCACGCAAAAACCCAAATTTTGAGGTTCTTCCATTTTGAACCATCTCCAATCCATTCCAAACCCTTCCAATGGTTATACCTGCATGAAATTGAGCCACCATGCTCTCCCAACAACCACAATCCATCCATTCACATCCATTCCATAATCACTAGTCACAAATTAAACATTGTTATTACCAAAAACCTAATCTAGCATATTATGCTTCAAATCAAATTCAAACAACTTGGCATTAGGATATTCTATCATATGATCAACATCAATCAATAAAACAAGCATCCATGTTAAATTGTAAATTGCATATCTACTTGCCTCAACCAAGAAGAAGATGAAATTGGGGAAATTCGAGGAGAAGCCTTGTATCACGAAACCCACAAATCTAATCAGCTCAAAAGTAACCTAGAACGCAAAGGAGAAGAAAAGAGAGGAAAAGATTGAGATCAAACCTAAATCTAACCAAAAGAAAAGATGATCGAAAATACGAAGATGAGAAAGGCTTACCCAAACTGATATCAAATGAAAGAGAAGATCGCAATGATGAAGATTAGCGATTCGGATCTTCGAGATGGTCTCTCCCAAGAGTTCTGGGCTTGAGAAGATGAAGAGGAAGAAGAAGAGGGCTAATGTAGCTCTTTCGTTGCAGAGAATGAGGTTAGGGTTAGGGTTAATCTCTGCTTAAGACAAGAAGAGAGGAAAAATGATAAGTTTGCCCTTAAGTGGATCCAGAGAAAGAATAGACCACTTGAAGGGTTTCTGATCGTCGGATCGCAACGAGCCAAGAGAAAAAAATGATCAACGTGACGAGACCTTTCCAACGAACCCAAAATCATGGTGATTAGAATTTTACGGAAAAACACTCAATTTTTCCTAAATTGCAAACTACCCCCTGCTATGATCAAACGAACTCGGAATCACACGAAACTTTGCAGACACTATTCTAATGCTAAAAGAAACTCGTTCATGATCTAAACCCACCTAATTATCTAACAATACAATTAATTATAATAAATACAAAATAAACTGGTCAACTGGCCTACGATTGGGCCCAACTGACCCAGTAAGGTCCGCATAGTGTGTGGGGTTAAAATGTAAAAGTTCCATTAAAAAGGGTTGAGAAGAACCAAGAACCCATTTCATTCGGTGGGTTTATTCCAGAACCAGCAGGGAGCAAGAAACTTAAGCTTTTCTCTTCTTTCTTCTTCATTTCTTCTCTACCAAGTGTTTGAAAAGAGTAGTAATTATGTGACCCAAAAATGACACCTGCTGCAGCCAAAAATCACACTTCTCTAGTTTTGCAAAAAGTTGATTTTCTCTTAACAATTGCAATGTTGTTCTCAAATGGTGTGAGTGCTCTTGTTCTGACTTTGAATGTACCAGGAAGTTATCAATAAAGATTACAACAAACTGGTTTAAATAAGCAGCAAAAATCATATTCATCAAAGCCATAAAAACTGCAGGTACATTCGTTAAACCAAAAGGTATAACTAAAAATTCATAGTGCCCATAACGGGTCCGGAAGGCAGTCTTCTACACATCCTGATCTCTAACTCGAATCTGGTGATATACAGATCGAAGAACAATCTTCGAAAAATACGCTGCACCCTGGAGTTGATCGAACAACTCATCAATCCTAAGCAGTAGATATTTATTTTTTATGGTTATCTGATTTATCTGCCTATAATCAATACACATGCGTAGGGTGTTATCTTTCTTCTTCACAAATAATACAGGTGCGCCCCATGGTGAGACACTAGGTCTGATAAAACCCTTATCTAGTAAATCATGTATTTGTTTCTTCAGCTCATGTAATTCTGATGGTGCCATTCTATAAGGTGCCTAGGATATTGGTGCTATACCCTGCATAAGTTTAATAGTGAAGTCTACTTCCCTAACTGAAGGTAGACCTGGCATTTCCTTTGAAAATACGTCTGAAAACTCACAGACTACCGGAATATCCTTCAATTCCTTTCCTAGCTTCTTCTCAGTAATGAATGCGATGTAGCCATCACAACCACTACGCATCATCCTTTCAGCCTTAAGAGCTGAAACAAGCCTCGTGTCAAATTTCTTTTGAACTCCTTCAAACAATACACTGGCATTGGCTTCATCCACTTTAAAAGTAATAATTTTGCGGAAACAATCCAAACAGGCCCTATACTTCGCAAGTCAATCCATGCCAAACATTACATCAAAATGATTCATTGCTAACACTACTAAATCCACTGGCATTAACACCTCACCAATTTTTGCACTACGTTGGGGAACATACAATTCACTTACTACTTTTATCCTCAATGGAGTAGTTACTGTAAAATCATATGACAACTGCCTAATTTGTTTTTGCATGTCACACACAAATGAAGGTACTATAAATGAATGCGTAGACCCAGGGTCAAACAAAGCAACTGTTGGTCTATTATCTGCAAGTATTGTACCTTCCACAACATTAGCTGCAACTTCAGCTTGTTCTCTATTGACAGCATAAGCTCTTCCTGCAACTTGTGGCCTATTCTGCTGCTACTGTTGTTGCCGTGGCTACTGTCTCTGGCGTAGTTGCCATTGACGCTGTTGTTACTGTGGAGGAACAGGAACCACGACTTGTCCTTGAGGAGGCTATTGCTATGGGGCTTTATTATCTCTTCTAGATTTGGGACATTAAGCCATTTTGTGTTCCATATATCCACAAACCAAACATGCCCCAGTATTTCTCCAACAAGCTTCAATCTTGTGGCCTTTCCCACAAGTCTCATAGACTGGTTTATTCTTAGCTCAAGCAACATTTTTCTGTTTCTTATTTTTTATTTTGAATTGTCCTCCTTTCTTAAATCAGGAACTTTCACTTCTCTTAGCACTGTTCACGCCCATTTTCTCTCGATGCACTTCCTCAGCAGTATAAGCTTTATCCACTGCATCATCAAACAATGTAGGCTTCAGACCTGCCATCACCATCTTTTTATAAGATGGGTTCAAACCATTAAGGAACCGCTTAACCTTCTTTTCTTCTGTATCCACCAAATCAGTGGCATATTTTGACAGCTGTAGAAATGTGTGCACATACACTGCTACAGTCATTTGGCCTTGTTTCAAATTCAAGAATTCAGCTTCCTTCTGTTGTTTCACATGTTCAGGTACAAATTTCCTCTCAAATTGTTTCTTAAAATCTTCCCAGATTGTAGCTACAGGCCTTGTAATAATTCCGCCCTTGATGCTTTTCCACCATACCTTTGCTTCTCCTCTCAACATCGGGGAAGTTAGCAACACATGCTACTTCTGGGTACATACAATAGTGTCAAACACATCCTCAGTATGCTGTATCCACTCATCAGCTTGTAACACATCTTCTGTACCATGGAACTCAGTGGCTTCTCTTTTCCTAAATTGTTCAAATAGAATATTAGGATCTTTTTCCTTAGACTGCACTACCACTTGTGCCTCAACATTAGGCTATTGTTGGACAGGTGGTGCTGATAGAGCTTACATTTGAACTTGTAATTGGTTTTGCACTTGTAGCATAGTAGTAATATGTGCTTGCATCTGCGCTTGATCTTCCTGGCTCTTGACTCACTGCTCTACGATAGCAGTGAATCTAGAATCACTATTTGGAGTAGGAGGTGTAAGTGCAGGACTTTTGTTCCCACTCACTACATAGTCAGGGTTATCATTCTCATTTCCTCCACTTCCAAAACCAGATGCCATTCTAAAAATAAACAGGAAGATAAGATACATATCTTTATACTTCCATCACATATACATCACATATAGTGAAAACAAATCACATACAGTGAAAACACTAAATCACAAATCCTACGGTGGATTTATTACGCAATCCCATGTTTCCTCACCACGTCCTTACATTTCTAAGACTTTTAGATTTTTTTTTTAACGCTTTAGTTTAGCTCTGATACCATACAATAAGTATGTCACACCCCAGGCCCGAGATTATAAGTAAATCCGAATCAGTCCCAGTTGTGACCATACTTACTCCCGTAGATTCTAGGATATTATCAAAGATTTGTGAAAGACTTCTCTAAGATTGCAGCTCCGTTGACAAAACTGAGTCAGAAGAATATTCCATTTTTATGGAATGATAAATGTGAGTCTAGTTTCCAGATTTTGAAACAGAATTGATTTTAGCCCCGATCTTAGCATTACCTGAAGGAAAATAAGAATTTGTGATGTATTCTAATGCTTCAGGTATAGGATTGGGATGTATATTGATGCAAAACGGCAGAGTGATTGCTTATGGTTCGCATCAGTTAAAAGAACATAAGAAAAATTATGCCACTCATGACTTAGAGCTCGCAGTAGTTGTGTTTGCTCTGAAGCAATGGAGGCACTATCTGTACGGAGAAACTTTTGAAGTTCACTGTGACACAGAAGCCTTCAGTACTTGTTCACTCAGAAGGATATTAATTCGAGGCACCACTGGTTAGAGTTAATTAAGGATTATGGTTTCCCGTTCACCTATGTACCTAGTAAGGGCAATGTAGTAGCGATGCTTTGAGTCGGAAATTTGCTGACTTGACATTGCTAGTTGGTGAATGGAATCTAATTGAAGAATTCAGGGATTTGGATGTGTCCATTGAAATGGTGGACAATAAAGTGATGGTTGCAGCGATGTCTATATTTGAACCAATTCTTATTCACCAAATCAAGAATAGACAATCTGAAGATCCTGAATTGGTAAGAATCAGGGACAATATTGCATCAAGACTAGACTTTGAGTTGGTGGAAGGAGTCCTCTACTTTAGAGACGGATTGTATATACCAGCACAAGAAGATCTGAAGCAGGCAGTGATATTTGAAGCTCATCACACTAGATATTCTATGCATCCGGGGAGTACCAAAATGTATAGAAATCTCAAGGATAGGTTTTTGTGGAATAATATGAAATAGGAAATAGTAGGTTATGTATCTTCGTGCTTGACCTGTCAGCATGTGAAGTTTGAACAGAGAAAGCTACCTGGATTACTTCATCATTTGCATATACCTAGATGGAAGTAGGAACATTTGACTATGAACTTTGTATCTGGTTTACCAATGACCAAGAGACAGCATGACACCGTATAGGTGATTGTGGATCGTCTTACGAAGTTTGCACATTTTCTTCCATTTAGAAAAGATATGGGGTTCAGTGATATGTCCAAATTGTTTGTGAGGGAAGTGACTCGATTACACGGAACACCAGTCTCGATTGTTTCAGATCGAGATAGTCGGTTTGTTTCCACATTCTGGCAGTCATTCCAAAACTCAATGGATACTAGACTTCGGTTTAGTACTGCGTGTCATTCACAGACAGATGGACAATCTGAACGGACTATTCAGACTTTAGAAGATTTGCTTCGTGCCAGTGTGATGGATTTTGGTAGTGATTGGGATGAACATCTTGCGTTGTACGAATTTGCGTACAACAACAGCTATCACTCCAGCATTGAAATGGCACCATTTGAGGCATTATATGGTCAAAAATGTAGGACTCCAGTGAACTGGGAAGAAGTTGAAACAAGAAGCTTCCATGGTCCTGCTATAATTGCAGAGACAACAAAAAAGGTGCAAAAGATACATGATAGGTTGAAAGTTGCCCGGTCAAGGCAAAAGAGCTACGCTGACAATCGTCGGTGTAATTTAGAGTTCGCCATTGATGATTGGGTATTTTTGAAAACCTCTCCAATGAAAGTGACTATCCGGTTTCGGCATAAAGGAAAGCTTTCACCAAGATATATCGGACCTTTCAAGATCAGGAGCATGATTGGAGATGTGGCTTATCATCTGGAACTTCCATCGAAACTCTCTGGTATCCATAATGTGTTTCATGTTTCTATGCTTTGCAAATATGTGGCAAATCCTACACATATCATCAACTATGATGAGATTAAAGGTAAACCAAACACCACATATGTAGAGAAGCCAGTCGGAATTATTGATACCAAGGAGCAAGTTCTACGTACACGGACGATTAAATGGGTCAAAGTCCTTTGGGCTCATCATGAACCCACTGAGGCTACACAGGAACTTGAAGAACAAATGGTTCGAAAATATTCAGAACTATTCGTTCAGCTAAATGTTTAGTTTTGTATTTTATTTTGATTAATATTGCATTCGGAGGAAACAAATGGTTCTAAAAGTTTAGGGAAAATGTGACATTCCGTCCCGAGTTAATCAAGATTAACTCTAGTTAATTGAGATTAATGCAAATTAAGCATGATTAAGAAAACTAATGGTGATTAGTGACTGAATTGAGTTTAATTAGTCTCAAATAGATGAATTGAACTTAATGAAATGGTTTTAGAAGAGACTAAGATGATTGAAGTGAATTAGACTCAAATTGGTGAAATTAAGGTACCAACATGTGTATCTTGACAAGTACATCAATTTTCATGATATACTCATGTTCATTTGACTTGAAATGAGTCAAATGAGTCTTGATTTGACTCAAATTAGAAATATGTATAGTGTGTGGGGTTAAAATGTAAAAGTTCCATTAAAAAGGGTTGAGAAGAACCCCAGAACCCATTTCATTTGGTGGGTTCATTCCAGAACCAGCAGAGAACAAGAAACTTAAGCTCTTTTCTTCTTTCTTCTTCATTTCTTCTCTACCAAGTGTTTGAAAAGAGACTTTGCAAGTGGATTTTGGAGAGGAATTCATCTTCTTCATCTTCTCCATCGATTTGGTTGGATTCCTTGGAGTTAAAGTTTGAGGGAGATCTTAGATTTCCTTTCATCAAGCTAACAAGTAAGTATTGAGAGTGATTTATGTTTTAGTTAGGTCCTTTAGACAATTTTTCATCTCAAACAACTTATTAAATTCATTTTGATTGTTTATGATGTTAGGGTTAGAGAAAAAGGGTTTCAAGTGGTGGAATTGTCTCAAATTAAGCTTGAAAGAAAAGAGGTTTTTGTGTTAAATTCGAATTAAGGCAAGTATAAACAGTTTATATATAGTGATTATTTGGTGACTAAAATATTGTTTAGCATAGATTTCTTGTAGTTATCACTGTAATTGCAGTTTGAATTTATTTTTGTTAGATGTAGAGTTAATTGAATGAATGGATTGATGAGATAGTATTTCAATGGATTGAATTTGATGGATTGAAGTGCTGTTTTGATGTGTAATTGGTGAATGAGAAGAGGACAGGAGGTCCTGTGTTTGTGCAGATTGTAAACGAATGAAGAAGAGACGGAGAGAGAAATCGAATTCAGTTTTGAAACTGAAATTCGTATCAGGTCCGATCGATCGGACTGAACATCCGATCGATCGAACAGTGCTAACTGGGGCACGTTTTAGTGCAATCGATCGGAGGATTTGTGTAGAGTCCAATTTGAGCATGATGTTATTCGAGTCATAGGTTCTTTCTATGAGTGTAAATGATTTATAAATTAGTGTTAAGGCTAATTAAAGTATAGTTGAAGATGAAGTGCTTAAGGTCTTTTCACCTAAGTAAAGGGTGAATTTCTGTTCTTAGACTAAGACTTTCTATAATTTGTTGCAAGTAAACGGATTGTGAACGGTTATCCGAAACTAATCAATTTCAGGTTTTAGTCTGATTTTAAGGAGAATAAGCCTATTGATTAAACCAAGGCTGATACTAATGTTTATGCCTCCATGGGTGTTAATTAAAGGGACTTTAATGTACTAATTGCATAAAACATATTGTTCATCGAAAATAACACATATATTAAATAACCAAAGATTTAAACACCGAATGGTTGGTTGAAGTTGAAATGAAATTATTCAAATTATTAAATTAAATCTGTTTAATTGAATTGAATGGATTAAAAATGTTAATTGGATTTACTCTTGAGTCTGACACTACATAGCTATTTTGTTAATGCTCATTGGAACTGTTCCTACTGCAGTAGATGATTTGGGAGTGTTCCGGAACTCCATGAGGTGTCAGTAGCCCTTGGCCCGGGTACTGATAAATCCCACAATATTGAGTATTCCTTCCTTCGGGGAAGTTATGATTCCTTCCTTTATGGAAGATGATTCCTTCTGTGTGGAAGATGTGATATGAAATGCTATTAGAGTTTGCCAAAATTTGTAAATGACTCTTACTAATTTGGAATTTATTCTACAACTATTTGGTATTTAGTTGGGCAGATTAAATGTGTAATTGAGCATATGTAATCATATATCTGTTTATGCATTGCTGAATCGTCTTATTCACAAGTGTTATTAATGGCATTACAGGCTCAGCTACCCATGCCGGTTCTGCCCAGGCCGCAGCGCCAGCGAAGGAGACCGCTCCAGTTCCTCTAAGAGGGTTAGAGGAATGGAAATGATGCAATATCATATGATCATGATATTTGAGGGCAGAACAGTAAAGAAATATTTTGGAAGAAATTTTTGTTTTTTAAACGTTTCGTGTATCATCCTTGCATTGTAACTTAAATATGAAGTTGGATGATTTCTAAAGAAATATGAAACTTTTGTGTATAAAAGAACATTGTATATTTGTGAATAATGTAAGTAGATATTAATTCCCCATCATGTGTATATATGATATCCTTTGTAGATTTTATTTAATTTGTAGAATCTACGGGAGTAAGTATGGTCACAACTGGGACTGATTCGGATTTACCCATAATCTTCGGCCCGAGGCGTGACAGTCATGGAATGTGATGATTTCTGAGTTGGACGTATGTCCCACATGGTCTGTCATTTCTCATTAACAGAATTTAATGAAGTCAATCAACAAGCTCCCAGAGCTATTCCTATTCTCAGCTCAATCTAATCTCAACAAAGAATTGAGAACAGCATATCGAACGATGCCAAAAGCACCCTCTTTTTTTTTGTAAGATAAAAAGCACCCTATTTCACCCAGAATGCCTATGCAACACAATGACATATAATGAAAGCCAAGCAAATTTATGCACTATAGCTTCTCATAATCACAGCTGCATTATGCATTGACCCTTCCCAATAATGATGATAAGCTCTTCATGGTTCCAAAGTTCACACTCATTTTTACACCCCTTGTCTTGCAGTAACTGTTAGGCCCCGCCCCGGACTAATCGTAATTAAGACTAATTAATCCAAATTAGTGTTAATTAAGCATGATTAATTGTGTTGATTGTGATTAGTGAACAAAATGAGTTGGGTTAGTCTCAAATGATTTAATTAAGCTTAATGAAGTGAACTTGAAAGGGGTTGAGTTGATTAAAAAGAGTTTCAACTCAAACAAGGTAAACTAAGGACCTTTTTGAAAATACGAGTTTTCACGTATTTCGTTAAATATGGAAATTCTTGATACCAACGTGTGTATCTCGAAGAGTACGTCAACTTTCATAATACACTTAGTTTCATTTGACTTAACGCTGACCAAATGGGTCTTCATTTGACCCAAATCGTGAATAAGAAAATAGAAGGGGACTTTAGTGCAAAAAGTCAGCTTATATAAGCTAAGAGATGGCTCATTTCCCATTTTTCAAACCCTAGGCAACTTCCTTCCTTTCTCTTCCATTTTTTACACCAAGAGTGGAGATTGGGGAGGATTCCAAGTGATTTTGGGTGGAAGCATCATCATCTTCATCTTCTCCATTGGGATTACTCCATTGTTGAGAGTTTAGAGTTCATTGGGAGATATTTGTGCCAAGCCTAGCCAAGGAAAGAGGGCTTTTTGGTCAAAGAAGCTTCCAAGGAGGAAAGTATAAATCCTACTTGTGAATGTGGTTAGTATTGTAGTTGTTAAGGAAAATTTCATAAAGTGGGTTTGTATGCATTTTTCCATTGAATGTGAATGGACTTGTTGTTTATGGATTGAGGGAATGGATTAGAAATGTCATTAATGTGTAGATGGAATGATGAATGAGGAGTGGACAGGAGGTCCAAAAATTGATTGCAGGTGGTTGTGGTATTGAATGGAGAAAGGAGTGAAGAAGAGAGAGAGTTACAGAAATCCGGATTAGGTTTTTTGAAGCGTTCGCTCGAGCGAACTTGCGACCCACTCTCTGGATGGACGGAGTGAAGTTCTGAAACATTCGCTTGAGCGAACTTGGGTTCGCTCGAGTAAACCACTCTCTGGATGAAGGCGCTCGAGCGGACAAGGGTCTGCTCGAGCGACCACTTTTCTGTTTGAGTTCGCTCGAGCGAACTTTGGGTTCGCTCGAGCGACTACCTCTCTGTCTGGGTCCGCTCGAGCGAACTTGAGTCCGCTCGAGCGAACCTGATACTGGACAGGGCATTGATTGAGGCCGAAAATTTGGCCGATTGATTGGACCGAGTTGGTTTTGGATTTTTTAGGAAACATGAGTACTTTTGGACACTTGTATGTCCTCAAAAATTAGCTTTGTGGCTAATTAATGCAAATAGAGATTTGGTGAGGATTGGATAATGGAATAGAAGCCTTAAGAATTGAACCCTTGAATTAATAATGGGTTGAGTGTTAATTGATTATGGACTATACCTCTATGGGTGTTAAAGTAAGGGGACTCCAATGTACACATAAATACGAATGTGATGTCCATCGAAAATAACACGTACATTGGATAACCAACGGTTACACCCAAATGGTGGATAGGAACTGGAATAGAAATGAGTAGAATCGGGTAGTTAGTGATTCTCTCATGCCATTGTATTTTTATCACTTCATTCCAATCTCATAAGATTGATGTCATTGTCTGTTTCCTTTCCATTGTTAAGAATGGAATCACTGTATTGAATTGAATCCAGAAATGGATTGGTAATGAAATGCATTGACCCTTGAGTCTGACACTACCTAGCTATTGTATGAAATTCTAAATGAATTAATAAATGATTATGTTCATAAGGCCGGGGTCATGAATGGTGTGCCCTTCCGCCCTGAGCCAAATGACTATTCCTACTGCAGTAGATGGATTTGGGGGCGTTCCGGAGCTCCGTGGTGATGCTAGTGTCCCTGGCCCGGACATTGGTAAGTCCCACAAGTTCCGATCGTATCTACGGGTACTGATTGATGCCTTCCATTTGGAAAATGAATCCTTCCTTTGAGGGAAGATGGTATATGAAATGAAATGACAGGAAATGAAATGAATTGAAAGGAAAGCTATGGTAGTTGCCATCTTGTACATGCTAATTGATTGACTTATTATGCTCCTCCATTGTCTAGAATTGGAATTATTCCCTAAATATATTGAATGAATTTTAGTAAATGTACTAACATGTGCTATCACAAGTTGTGTTTATGCTTTGTTGAACCGTAATGTTCACTAGTGTTATTGATGGCATTACAGGCCCGATTGCCCGTGCCGGCCCAGCAGCGGCCCCGGCGGCAGCAGAGGAGACCGTTGCGGTTCCTCCGGGAGGATTAATAGAGTAGGACGGTCGGAATACCAATTGATATGGGTATTCGAGTGCGCAAAGTGGACTAGGGATATTTTGGGAAATTCTTTTGAGAATTCTTTTTGTAATAGTTGAAATACATTTTGGAAATGTAAGTATTTTGAGAACTTGAACAGTTGTCAACTTACATAGTGTTTAGATATGCTTGAGTTGATGAAAGAAAGCAAATGATCGATACATGTATAAAGAACCTTATTTTGTATACATGTACATTTTGAATTAATTATCAATGTGTATTTCCGCAAATTGTACAATTGACAGGTGTATGGATTGCATGTTATCCATTGTGAATTCTATTTTAACTTCGGTTAATTCAGAGTTTACGGGAGTAAGTATGGTTCACGGCCCTGGATTATCGTAACTCGGGCCCGGGTCGTGACAGTAACAAGGTTACATGATAAAAGAAAATGGATATGATATACATCCTCCAGAGTCCAGACACTATCAAATGGTAGCATACCTCCCAACAACTCTTAAAGCCATAAAACTTTCAGGACGCCAATAATTATTTTAAACCACATCTAATCATCATTTTCAAGGACACTCCGACGCCTCTGGATCTTAAGCATAACCAATGAAAAGTGCATAAACAATTTTTAAATAGAAAACTAAAATGATAAGCTACAAAAAATGGTATACTTACTATGACTTTAGTCTGTTTACTTGTTTAATTGTTAAACTGTTCGAGTAGTGATATCAACTTCTCTTAAGATACCTACAAATAAGAACAAAGATCAAAGCTCGTTAAATGGAGGCAAAACCTACAACTTCATGTTACAAACAGTCAAAAAAATCGACTTTCTAGCAGTCCTTTTGAAATCATTTCTAAAGTCACAAATGCTTATAGACGGGTGTGTGTGTGTGTGACTCTATGTGTGTGTGTGTGTGTGTGTGTGTGTGTGTGTGTGTGTGTTCCTCCATATTTTGTTACAATTACCTTCTCAACTATCTATCCCATTTGAGCAACTCTTAGTATAACATTCTCAACACTTGTCACAGCCCTACCCAACTCAGCATGAAATTATCTACTTTGGCCCACATACACGCGTGAGGACTTCCCATGAGGTCACCCATCCTAGTACTACTCCTGCCCAAACACGCTTAACTTCAGAGTTCTTACGGTTTCCGAGGCCACATAGTTTTAAAATGCATCATGCTAAGTTAATACGGGGTTTAACTTATAAGCACAAGGTCAGGACCTAAATATTTCCAATGTGGGCTAACGGAGACTCACCGTTTGAAGCCCGTGGTTGATTCGCTACGTCCCGTGATTAAGGGTGCCGCCCGGACCAAGTTCTCACATTCTCCCCCACCGAAAATAGAGCCGTCTTCGGCCCTGATACCAACTGTCACAGCCCCGCCCAACTCAGTATGAAATTGTTCGCTTTGGCCCACCTGCACGCGTGAGGACTTCCTATGAGGTCACCCATCCTAGTATTGCTCCCGCCCAAGCACGCTTAACTTCGGAGTTCTTATGGTTTCCGGGGCTGCACGGTTTAGAAAGGCATCATGCTAAGTTAATACGGGGTTTGACTTATAAGCCCAGTGTCAGGACTTGAATATTTCTGATGCGAGCTAACGGAGAGTCACCGTTTGAAGCCCATGGTTAAAGGTGCCGCTTGAACCAAGTTCAAAATTCCGCTCGTGGCTGTGAGAACTTGGTTGGGGTGGCACCTTTTACCACGGAGCTTAGTGTGTCAACCAAGGGCTTCAAACGGTGAATCTCCGTTAGCTTGCATCGGAAATATCCAAGTCCTAACCCTGGGCTTATTAGTCAAACTCTGTATTAACTTAGTATGAGGCCTTCTAAAACTGTGCGGCCCCGGAAATCATAAGAACTCCGAAGGTAAGCGTGCTTGGGCAGGAGCAGTACTAGGATGGGTGACCTCCTAGGAAGTCCTCACATGTGCACGTGGGCCAAAGCAGACAATTTCATGCTGAGTTGGGAGGGGCTGTGACAGTTGGTATTAGAGCCGATGATGGTTCTATTTCTGGTGGGGGAGAATGTAAGAACTTGATTCGGGCGGCACCCTTAACCACGAGGCGTAGAGTGTCAACCACGAGCTTCAAACGGTGAGTCTCTGTTAGCCCACATCGGAAATATCCAAGTCTTGACCCTGGACTTATAAGTCAAACCCCGTATTAACTTAGCACGAGCCATTTTAAAACCGTGCGACTCTGGAAACCGTAAGAACTCCAAAGTTAAGCGTGCTCGGGAGGGAGTAGTACTAAGATGGGTGACCTCTTGGGAAGTTCTCACATGTGCATGTTGGCCAAAGCGGACAATTTCATGCTGAGTTGGTTGGAGCTGTGACGGAAGGGTTAGTAATTGAGAGAGTATTACTTGTCCTAGAGTTTGGATAAAGAATGGATGTTGCTACTGAGAGATTAGGTGGGCCCATTGTGCGAAATGATAAAAGAAAGTAAAAAACTAAAAAATAAATAAATCAGAGAATAAAAAGTAAAACGTTTCTCTATTTTACCATATTTCAAAGATTTCACTTATTGGTTAGATAGGGCCCACAAAGATGTGATATAGTGATTTAAACCAAATCTGGGATTTTCCAATCGCACAATTACTTAATTAGATGGGGCCCAAAAAGACATGATGATGATCCTTCCAAGAGTATGTTATCCATCCAACAGTCCAGATTACCTTGTTTGTGAGTCCCGCAATATCTAGCCTAAGATATCAAGGTTTAAGTGCCAAACTCTTCTAGAAATGATACTGTAATCATCTCCCTAACTAATAGGGGATTAGTGTTAAGCATTTTCATTTGAGAGGGGTATTATGAGGAAGTTAGATACGGAATTTTGGACTTCTTGCAAAATAGTAAAGGATAAGAATGCATCTAAAATCATGCCTAGAGATACTGGAATCTAAAATAAGATAAGATATAAGATTTGCAATAAAATAGAAAAAAGAACCATCATGTGAGAATATCTCTATCCATAAAGAGTCCACCGAGATTTGGATTTGTTGTTATTCAAAATTGAGCTCCAATTTTGCAATCAATTGCAAAATTGAGCCTCAATTGCGAAATCGAATCCTACTGGCCAGTGCTAAGCCCGAGCCCAAAAATAAAACTATTTCCAATTTGGGGATATTTTTGGAGATATTAATTAATGAGAAAAAATAAATTAAAATAAACAACTATTTCATTTATGAGTTTTTAGATTCTATCTGTCAAAGTTTATTTAAAAGGAGAATGTGTAGTAATAATCTCCAAATCAAATTTGAATTTATTAAATTTCATATATTTTGGTTTTTCTATGCTAAACAATCAATGAAACTCATTTTCTTGCTAAATAAAATAAAAGCTAAGGTAGGAACGAATTTTCTTATATTTCTAAATTAATGGAGATAATGTAGGAAGATAATAGATTAATAGGAAGGTTTAAAAACCTTTGAGATGACTTAAGACCTCACAAATTGATCTTAATTAAAGGAAAACTATAAACAGATCTAAATTATCAAGTGTTCCACTTATAGATAATCGTTGAGAGCTTTTGGACTTCAGATTAGCATCGAGTGAATGAGATATTTTGGCTAAAATTGAGAATATCATTAGAGATTCGCAAAATTAGAAAACCGTGTATTAAATAATCACAAATTCAAGATTTGAATTTGAATCCGTGTATTTATTAGATAGACGATTGCAAAATCGGACTCCAGTTTTACATTCACTTGCAAAATTGGATTCCAATTTCGTCATATGAAAAAAACTTCGAAAGTTTAATGAGTAGGCCTATTACATTTTCATATATTTTCTAGCTCTTCTTAATCTAGTTGTGCCTGTCAGGTTTTCATCTATATTTTCTAATGGAAACCAAAAATATCCAAAAAACAATTTGAAAATCAAAGCATTTTTATTAGGCCTTACAAAGGAGTGAGATTTTCTTTAAAATATTGGATATTTTCATTTGGAATAATATTTGAAAAACTATGAGAATATTCCAAACTCCATAAATCATCAAAATCATGTATGAATCTGGGATTTCACAATTCTCAAAACCTTAGTCTTCCTTTCAAGGCCTCCAAATATACCCAAATGAAAACAGAAGAATATAATACAATCTGCCCTTGTAGGAATAAAAAAAAGGCATTAAACTCACAACTAATTTATCTTAGAAACCAAATATTCCTCCATCCAATTAAACTCGACAATAAGAATCTAATGTCATGATTCTATGCTCTTTCATCATAAAAAGAGAAAAAAATATGAAATTAATAAAAAAAGGATATTAAAAAAGTGACAGAAAAGTCAAAATTAATAAAAACCAACAAGATCAAACACCACGAAAAGAATCGAAGATCATGATTTTTCTCTAATTTCACCATAAAAAAGAAATAAGAAAAAACAGAGATATGAAACTTACTTATTCATAACTAATATCTTAAGGTTATACTATTCGTCGTATGAAGTTGTGCCATTAAAAAAAAAAAAAAAAAGCTTTGCTTAACCCCATGGGACATTGCAGTGGAGGCCATGCAGAATTATTCAAGGGACAATTGCACCATTTTCACTGACATTTGTTAGAGACAATATCTCAAAGCCCCGGATCTCTGAAATTACTATGTTCCTGTTGTAGATCCCTTTTGCTTGAACCAACACCAACATAAGAGAACCATCAAGACTCCAAATAAATTCAAAGAAAGCTTTGAACATAAAAGATAACAAAAGAAAATATAGTGAAACACAAGGATCTCAGTCCATGTTTCACAAACGCATTCAAAATCACACCCAAACACATGGATATAAGATCTAAGATTCAAGAAACATAGATCTTCACTACAAAATGAGAAACTAAAAAATAAAAATCAGATCATAAATTTTTTTTATGATGTGGGAATCTTTGAGGTTTTTGACCCAACAGCCGAGCAGCACCCTGCTAATCCCATACAAAGGCACACGGTGCAAATTTAGGGTAGTTCCAAACATAAGATGTGGGGAGCAAACCCACACCTCATACCACTCCTCCAACTATAAGGTGGGTGATCATAAAGATACAAAATAGATCATCTTGCAAATGGAAAGAAGAATTTCTATATTCAATCATAAAAAGCGAACAAGCACAAAATAAAAAACTCATAATAGCAAGCACCAGAGCAAAAACGAAATTAAGCTTTCTAACTTATTGTAAAAATTCTACTTTAAAAAAGTATTGAATTAAAAAATAATGGGAGAAATATGAGAGTACCTTTTGCATCCATCAAGTCGATTGAGTGAGTATAATAGATGCTAACAGATAAACTGCAAGGTCACCTTATGGGCACCAATACATATGATAATTTTGGACTTGAGCAGTTTGGATTTCATAGATACACATCAAGGATGAATAAAAAAGGTAGAAAGAAAAAGTTCGAACTGAGAACTTGGGTGGCTTGTAAAGTTGCAATATAACTTGTTGTGAAATTGTATGTATATTACATATCACTGGACACGGAATCTTTTAGTTACTATATGCAACTTTCTTAATCAATTGTAGGGCAACCTAAAAGATAAGATATATATTATAAATTCTATTTAAATGAATCTCTTTATAAAAATAAAAAAAACCTAACAGATAAGATATATTTCTATTTTTTAGAAAGAAGATAAAATAAAGTCAATATTAAAATCGAAATCAAACAATCAATTGCAAAATTGCATGTGGCCCCATCTTTAGGAATTAGAATATGAGGCCCACTTTAAAAAAGTTTATTGTATGTGCAACCCATATGTATAAATCACTATCAATGATCCATTTTTAAAAATCACGAACACTAAGGATCTTCTAACTATAATAGATATATTAAAATTATAAACCCATCTAAAGAAAACTCATTTTAACTTGGTTGAATAGAGTTATTGAGCAAGGTGGATTTTTTCATCTGCACTCTTTAATCACCTATCCACAATAGATATATATTAAAATTCAAAATTCACATAAAGAAGTTTAACAAAAGTGGACTCTTGATGTAAATCTTAAAATCTCTCCAATAAAAATTGAAATTGAAATTGGAGTTTCAATTTCGCAATTGAAATTGGAGTTTCAATTTCGCAATTGAAATCGAAATTGAGCTCTAATTTATTGGACTCCAATTTTGCAATCGATTAGCAAATCGGACTCCAATTTCGAAATCGATGCCTACGTCTATAATATATTATAATGATGTAATATATTATAATGATGTTTGGTTCCATGTACGTAACAAAAGGAACTTGAGAATTGGATTGTACTTCATGTAAGATATTGCTTCATGTATAATAACAATAATAATAAGCTTGAAAATGGGATGGTACTTCATGTATAATCGAGTTGTTCATGATGTAAGGCATGGAGCTGTAGTATAAGCAAATGAAAGTTCAGAGCTAGCTTTCAAAAAATGTAATGAAATACTTTGAGAAAGTAGGTGGCTAATTTCATGTCATTGCATATTTCTTCTGCTTGACCTAAGAAGCATAGGTGGCTAATTTCATGTCATTGCATATTTCTTCTGCTTGACCTAAGAAGCATAGCTGATTGTTTACAAATACGCTTCCATTCTTACACAAGTTATAATTCTTCTCTGTTCTTAAGCTTTTGCATTGGAATGCAGGCTGATTTGGGCCAATCTCTTGAGCTTCAAGAAAATATATAACAAGAAAAAACTGGCACTACATCTTTCATCCTTCATATGGAGGAAGAGAATGAATATGCAGATATGGAGGATGGCACTTTACATCACACAAAACTAAATGAAGTCTACCATTGATTCAGGCATCAAAGAGAGTTCACATATCAAATGCCTCAAAAGACATGCATAAGGATTCTCAACCTGATATGTCAATTTCTATTTGCTCACTTGAAAGAAGTGATGCGGTTGTAATTCTTCTAAGTTTTGATACAAAAATAAACCCACATTCTAATGTTTGTGTCCATATGATAACTGCACTTGGATGTGCTATTGAGTCTAAAATTCAAAAAGTTAGTTTAATCCATGTGGTTTTTCTTTTCTATATGTAAAAAACTGTTTTAACTTGCTCTTGCCCATATCTCCTGACATTTGCAATAAGAGCTTGTGAATAATCAACCAAAGATCTAATGGTGATATAACCAAAGGAAACTGACCCAAAAAAAAAAAAAAAAGGTTCAACTCATGGGCCCCAGATGACAAGGGCCCGCTGGGCCAGGCACACTTCTAGTCACCCTGGTTTGACCAGCGAGACCTTTTAATGGGCCTATTTGTCAGTTGGGCCTGCTGGAATGTCAGATATCTAGATCAGGCCCTTCTTGTGGACTAGTAATTAGTTAATGACCAGTGGGTCTAGACATCTCACTTTGTCAATCTCATCCATTAAATCTGCATCTGCTGGAGAATCAGATTGATTTGGCATCTGATTTCATAGAAAACCTAGGATTTAATGATATCTTATTTTTAACCACAAAAAAAAGAAAAAAAGAAGGGAATTCGCCGTCAATCTTAAGCCACCCATTTGAAAGGATCACTGCCTAAACGTAACACAGAACACACATTAGTATGTTCCTTGTAACCATGCACAAACAAGGTTATTCAAACAATAAATCCCTGTAGGATTTGTCTCAGTGGCTATCACATGGCCTAATTAATAATAGCCTTGATTATCGAAATGTCAAACTGCTGACTTTTACACTTTCCTCGCAATTCTCTTTGGCTCAGAGTAATATCCAGGGTATAACAAAAATGTTTCAGTTTTCAGTATCATATAACGTTTTTCCAAAGAAAAACCAAAATTTTATGAGCTTTCAACAATTGAAGGCCAAATGTATTCACTGCTTCTCCTTGACAATTGTAGCTGCTTCGGAGCTATTTGTTTCATCCAGTGTGAATTTCTTCACTTTCTGCAAAAAAAAAAAAAATTTAGATGAAAGAAGAAAAACAATTAATATTTTTAGAAGGAAGAATATATATTTGAAATTGAAATGAGGGAAGTAGACACAACCGTAGGCAAAATGGCAGAACATTGATCTCTCATGAGCCAATGGAAAAATCGACATGTTAAATTTCCATCTTGATCTAATTATAGATCAACTTCTTTTGAGTTGATCTGGCGTTCAGTTGTACATAATCGGGTCAAGCCAAAAAATTATATAAATTTAGAATTGTTAAGGATTGCCATGATCAAAGTATAAAGAGCTTACTCTTCCTTTGAATAAAGAAGTCACAAAATTTAATGCACTGTGAAGCCTAGTAGATAAATGGTATGAGTCTGGTATAGGCGTGCAATATTACAGTATTGACAGCATCAGTTGAACTTCAAAACAGTTCTCCCGAGTCTCACCCCACTTTTCCTTGAGTAATTATCACATCCATAATACTTGCTTAAAAAATCCTATCAATATTGATGATGAACAGTAGCTATATACTACACAGCTCATTCTACATGGCCAAACTTACTGCAGTCCCATTAAAAATTGAACCCGATAATAACTCTGCCTCCAAAATCGGTTGCAGAAGAAGGCACAGCTCTAAAACTCAAACCAACCCTACACCTGTCCTGAGTAGTAACTCATTTACTCTGCCAACATTTACTACCTCTCAAGTTCACCAATTGTGCCCTTGGTTGATGCATTTCAGCTTATGTACAGAGCCCAGCAATGAATCAAATGCTCCAAAAGACCAAACTCAAAGGGTAGGAAAAGACACAGAGGAGAGGTGAAATCTTCTTGAAGTGATCTAGTTGGCAATATTTTGTAAATTTAATGGACCATTACAGTTTAACCTTAGAAGCTATATTAGTCACAATTTGTCAAAGGAGTTTAACCTTGGAAGCTATATTAGGCACAATTTGTTGAAGGTCACTGCCGAAGGTTGACATTTACACTAACAGAAAGGAGATCCCATTGTATACACTAAACCCATTGGAAAGAAAAAGGGCCCATAAAATCCTGGCTGGACAAAATACAACGGAAGGCACTGATACAGTCTGGAATGCACTAACAATCATTGATGAGCAATAGCAAAACAAATATATTAAGTTGCAGTGGTACAAGATACCATTGCAGAAATCCAGCAAGTTTAAAAAATCAGATACAAGAAGAAAGAGATGTTTGCATGTGAAACCAAAGACATAACTGCAGCACTACAATTTTATAAAATAGACAAACGCAGCAAAAGTAACAAAAAAGGATAGCAGGCACTCTTTTGCAAGGTGGCAAAAACAATATTTGACATTCAATTCTTTCCCACATCTAATACTATGTCTGGATATCTAAGTAAAAGCAAGGGAGAGGAATTCATCATTATAAATCCTTGTCTCAATTATGTTGGGGTTAGCTACATGAATTATGTTCTCTATTTTAATCTATTTCAAGGCCAAATCCTTGGATAGGTTGCATTTATTTAGATATATCTTTACTACTTCCATCCATGTCCTCTTCGACCAACCCGTTTTTGTTGTGGGACCATCAACTTGCATTGAAAAACTTTTCCTCGTTGATGCCATTGTTGGCCTGCGTTGCACATGTCCATATCATCTAAAATGAATCTCTCTTAATCTATCATCAATTGATGCTACCCATAAATACTTCTAAATATGCTCAGCTCTAATTCTATCTTTCCTAGTTTTACCGCATATCCTTCTTTAACACTCTCATCACTACCATATTCATTTTTTGCATGTGTTGTTTCTAGATTGGCCAACAAAATAGATGGTCTAATCACTGTCATGTAAAAATTCTCCTTCAATCTTATTGGCATGAGGCAATTACAAAAGCAAGTCTCAGAAGAGGAATTCCATCAATCTCTAAAATAAGCATTTTTGTTCCAAGTCTGAACTAATTGGTAGCCACCTACTATTTGAGGTGTTAAAAGGTGCAAAGTTGCACATTTAACAGACATCTTATAATATCCAAGCTGCCCCATAGAAAAAAATTACCTTATCTAATCCTTTTTAGAGTACATATTTGTGTAGTATGACGAGCTCAAAATTCAAATATAAACTCTACAACACAATATAAGTATCCAACGAATAGCATCTGGTCACTGTAATATCTCAGAACTCTAATTTGGTTGACACCTTCATCCACTCTAAAATACTTGAGTTTCAAACTAAGTCAGCCCATATTTACCTGGTTTTTACTAGGTTTACGTATGAACTAGTTCTCCCAAATTTGCAGTTCGATTCACTCAATAGTTCAATATTGATTTGGTCTAGTTTGAAAATTGGATCATGCTAGTTTGATTTCATTTAACACTCAAAGTTCTACGTCTATACATATTGAATGCAGAGTACATTAATCTAGGTTTAAAAAAAAGGTCAAACTCTTTAATAGCCAGACCGAAACTGTCACAACATGACCAACTTAACTTTTCCTTCCCTCCCTTTAACTTGAAAAAGAATTGCTACAAAATTCTATTTTCCCACCCTTTTAACTTAAAAAAAAAAAAAAAAAACTATTACAAAATTCTATTTACAAAATGGAGATCTTCCCTCTTAATGTTATCTAGAGTGTTTTTGAAATAGGTATACTTTACAGTATAATAAAATAGTGGAAAATGGAGATTTTAGGGAAATACAGCAAAAACACTTATGTTAACAGCTATTACCTAAAGCTATGATAATAATCTGTTCATTAATATCATTGCATTGTAACGACATGATGCACGGAGATGATGGCTTGATTATCTTTCAGATCCCCTATGCCTTCTAACATTGAAATTTTATGCAGATCCAGATCTTAATTCATGGAAATAAAAGTGCTTGGAGCCACTCCCTATTATTAGAGGGGGTTAATCATTATAAGAGTTCTTGTAATCGGACTTCTCTGTAGTTCAACAATTTTATTTTACTTTAGTCTCTTTATGGGAAATTTTTTGGGGGAGGCTTTTCTATCTTTCCATGTAATAGACCTGAGAATTTCTGACTCGGACGTGTATTGAAGCGGTCATGGCCAAAATTAGTAAGCTCAGTAAATGGTGAAAAAATAGAGTATTTTCATGATTATCTGAAATAGATGGATATGATTAGAAGTGATGAATGGTTAAGATTAGATTCCATTTTTTTCATCAACATTGTATAGTCAATTTTTATTTTTTCTACATTCAAAAAGAAGGTTAGTTAACATTCTGAAGAGCAAGTTTCATTTCCTTTCTTGTTTCTCTTCTCTCCAGCGGGAGGACATACTGTGTGTGCGCGCGTGATCCATTACCATCCCTATCTATATTCTTTATCTATGTTAGTAACTATCACATCATTTTGGTATAGTCATATAAGAGAAAAATGTGATTACATCTGAAGATTAGTCATCGTGCCTGGCATTAGAGTAAATCATGATTAACAGCCCTGATGGCTGCTTACTCTTGGCAGCAAAGGTTAGAACTAAATCTCCACATCTTCCTTCGTTGCATCATATTCTCAACTTTTTTATCTCTGTATCTAAGCATCTTAAACCCTGTTATGATAATGTCCAATAGATTTGAAGCTTTTACACCCTGCACTTTGCTTCAGCAGTTTAAGAAGCTCGCATTGCTATGTCTGTTATGGCCATAGGGATGCAAAATTTTTGGTCATCTGCTAACATCCCCCAAAACTGTGTTTTCTAATTGAGAACAAACACGTGTTCTCTAAAAATCCAACTTCACAATATCGTGACAAAACCGTGAAAACTCACTAGTCACTACAAAAACATGGCTTCCACAACATCTGCCATCCCTGAGAAAAACTGCACTATGATATATAAGCCCTTAAATGGAAAAAGAAAAATCACCCACAGCAATAAAGTCGATAAAATTTGCACTTTTCTTAAGAATTGCACCATATTTTTCTTAAACTCTTTAAAAAAAAAAAAGAGGGCCTTGAAGAAGAGAGAATCTTGATCCCTCCAAAACAACAAATTAGCACCAATGTATTGTGATTCATTTCTACATTGCAAACCGATATGTACTGACGGTAGCTAACATATGATTTTCCATGAGTGAGGCTCACCTTTGCTTGATCTGATCCATTCACATCATACACTCCCCATTGCACGGATCAACCCAAAATTTCACTCCAATTATAGCAATTGGATTCAGATGTATAGAACAAACTCACATTTTCCATCCACAATCAATCCAACGGTGGATATCACTAGGGCTAAACTGAAATTTGGGCCATTTTCTATCCTGATGCAGGAGTGCGTCATAAGCGGATTAGATCGAGCATTAAACAAAGAAATTAGATATGGGAACAAACACAAACCTTCAAAAATCAAAGGCATCGATCCACACAAACCCTATGAAATCTATGAAACATGCGTCAATCAATCAATCAAACAAAGACATAGATTGGGATTCAACAGTAATTAACAAACCTATCAGAGATTCAATTCAAGACCCAATTAGAACAAGATGAGATTTGAAAACGAGAGAAGGGAGAAAAAAAAGAAGACCTTTTGGAGGACGCAATTGCGTAGGGAATTCAAGAGACGGATGCATTTCTCCTGATCGAAATTTGGGTCTGTCACGCAATTCAGAAGATCAAGAGCCTCTTTCGCGCAAAGGATCTGCGGCTGAGATTTCTCCATAGTAGCTGATGATGGATGATGAGATTATCTCTAGGGTTTTTGTTCTTCAATATGAGCTTCCTGTTTGTTAGGGTTTTAGGCTCTGTTTTTACCTTCTCAGGTCTCACCCACAGGTTTACCAAACCACCTCCTCTACCAAACCTGGAATTTTTTTTCTAGTCTTTGGCTTTGGTCTTCCTGACATCAATTAATCAATAAGGTTGACTCTTGGGCCCACTATGTATGATGGGGATTATTGGTGGCCCATTGCACTGATCATTGTTACAATGAACATCCTATTTCTTGATAAATTGTTTTGTGAAACATGTTGAAATTTAGCAATTCTAGATATTTTATTGAGAAAAAAATGTCACAAAAATAGATTAATTTAAAAAAAAACTAAAAATGATAATATAGAGGGGATTTTAATGGAACAATCCCCACTCATTGAAGATCAAAAGAGGCTCAGAAAGTCTGCATGTACCGCTGTAGTCTTACAGTCCTGATTTGATTTAGTTTTTTCAGTTTTTTCTGAAAGGAGATATCGCCGCTCATCTTGTCTTTTTACAATCGATCATTTTTCCATTTTTTCCCTTTTCATCCTCCTCCTTTCCCTTGTCTCCTCTATCGGCAGTATATACTTGAACTGAAAACAATCAAAACCTAATGTAATTTCATGATTTTCCTTTTTTCTTCATCAATCAATGGGACTGATGAAAACTCAAATGAGTGGATAGTTAATATACTAATATTTCTTTAAAAGATTAAGGACATCATTTTAAAAAATCAAGAACAAATGATCTCATCTTAATCGTAAATGAGATTTTCTTAAGAAAAGGTATGAATAGTTCAAGAGGTGGTGATTTAAAATTTAAAAAACAAAGATTGAAATGGGCTCACTAAAAGTTAAAATTGAGAGAGAATTTTCAAGATTGAATCGAAATCTTATGTTATAACGTATAATATATAATCATATGTCATATTTAATAGTGACAGCAGCTTAAAACGGTGTTCACGAAGATGAAGAAGATTAGGATAATACATATGAATTATCTTTCATAATAAATCTTCATTAGCTTTCCTAATAATTGTATATTTATTATGCATCTTTTGAAATATAAGTTATAAGCTAGTTATTATGCAACTTTAAAATTTAGAATTGTTTAAAAAGAAACCATATAAGAAAAGAAACTATATGAAAGTAAGGCAAATCTTAATTACTATCCTAATAAATTAGTATAGGAAAATGTATCTCGATAAGGATTATAAAATTATATGGACTCTAGTGAGAGGGCTCCATTTAAAAGTGAAAATCAAGTCTGGTTTTGGGTCAGCTTCCATGCATGTAATATGGGCCATAACTTGGGGACCATTTGAACATAGACTCAAATTGTTTGCATCTCTATTTCTAGAACCCTTGGACATAATTATTTCTTGTAATTGAATTCTTAGGAATACTAAGGGCACGTTTGGTAACAAAATCTGTGGTGAAAAGATTTTATCTTCCCACTATTGTATGTTATATCTAAGTTTGGTAATCACAAATTATCGCTGATTTTTTGCACCTAAGATTTATGATTGATATGATTTTGGGATCCGATCTCTCCCCATCGGATATGTAAATCCCGCATGCAAAAGGGGTGGGCATAAAATCCAAAATCCCACCCCCACTTCTTACCGTCTCGAACTCTCCCGCAAACTTACATATTGCTATGGCTGATTGAATTTTGGAGAGATAAAGGGATCAAAGCAAAAATGAAAAGATAAGATCAAAATTCTCAAAATTTATTAAAATTTAATATCATGATTCAGGTTTGAAATGATTTTAATCTACGTAAGTCATAAACAACACATTTTATAACACTTAAAAATTCACAAGTTGAAAAAAATCCAGAAAGGAGAAGACCTTTGAGTATAGACACCCTGAAGAAAGACATATTGTGCCGTTACTATTAAAATAACTTTAGAAAAGATTGACTATAAAGGTTGAAATGAATGGGTGGGTTGTTTATTATCCACTAATTTTGGTCTTCAACACTGAACATGGATTGATGAAATCATCGGTGTCTCCACACTTACAACCAAACGTGGAATGCAAGGAATTATTAGCTATGCAAATCTTTGGCAAGAATTTTACTTCTTCCTTGGAATAGAGGAATCCTAAATCTTGCAGATTCCTCTTTGGATACCAAACGTGCCATAAGACTTTGTATTTTTGTAAGTAGTTAATAATGGAAAATTAAAGGTAAATATCCAAAAACAACTACCAAATATCCTTCCTCTTTTATGGATATTAAATCAAGGAAAGATGAGGAATGAATATCCAGACATCACCCTAATTGTTCAAATCCTAAAAAAGGGTCAAAATTCAACTACGTCACTACCTTATATCCTTCACCCACCTCAAATCTTTTACCTCTCGCCTCTTTAATTATCGTTTGGTGGAGTGAGCTCATATGTATTCAATTCCTATATTTTTCGTGAAAGAAAAAATGCCTCCTGTGAAAGAGAGAGAAGGTGTGAAGATACTTAGTATTCTTGAATCTGGAGAATACATAGTAGCCCTTTATCGTACATAGATTTGGTTACTATATCCTAGCAATGGGCTTAGACCTTAAAATGTCTATCCAGCCCAATTATATGTGTTATGCAGGTTGTGCGGGTCAAACCTAGCCTTGTGGGTTAGATCTTTTGACCCATGATTGAACCATATTTAATACGGGTCAGGTAATCTAGGCCAAATATTGGTTGGATTAGCGGGTTAGGCCAAATTTTGCACTTGTATACTTACCCTAATTTGATACCAATTGGACCTTCACTCACTGTTGGATAAAACTTAAGAAAAATCATACCTTAGGGCTATGAGAATTCCAAATACTGCCCTCCAAAAGTAGAATTCCAAATACTCAAACCAATCCCCCCCCCCCCCCCCCCCCCCCCCCATTTGTATTTGGAATGCTAGAATTCTAAGAATTCACAGAGCTAAAAGTTTATTTTTTTCAATTGGTTTGAAATGTTCAAAGGACAAGATGTCACATCATGCCAAAAATTCCCAACGATCCTAATTCCTTGTTAAGAATACTTGAACCAAACAGGCCGTATATGCAAATGATGATCACCATCCCGTCAAAAAGGGGTACGATTTTGAGAGTTTTAAAGTTATCAAAATCCTAGTAATTTGATGAAAGGGAAGTGGGGTGCCCAAGTTTTCATGATCAAGTGGAGGGCCTACACACAACTCGGGATGTGTGTCGAATTTGATTTGGTTCTAATTCATTGGAGTAATGAGTGTGATGGGCTTAAATTTATTATAGGATGGCAGGTGCAACTCACACGTGGGACTGCACCTATTATTTGGCTCAATGCTATTTTAGGAATAACTCTAATAGTTGGTACACTGAGTCTTACCCTATGTTTGGGAAGGGAGGAGGGGAGGGGAGGGGCGGGAAAATTTGAGGGGAAAGGAAAATGGAGGGGAGGGGAGGGGAGGGGAGGGAAAATTAGTTTTACCTCCTCTTGTTTGGATAGTAAAAAAACAGGGGAAAGAAAAGTGAAAAAGTAGGGTTTTGTTTGTTTGTAAGGTAGAGAGAAAATTACTAAATTACAAATGAAAAAGTGAAAAAGTGATAAGGGCATTTTAGTAAATTTACAAAGAATTCCCTCTTTCCCTCATACTTTCCCCCCATTTTTTAGGGAAAAATTTTAAGGTGGGCCCCACAGGAATTTTACCCCCATTTTCCCTCCCCCACTTCCCAAACGCCATCAATTTCCACTTTCCCTCCATTTTCCCCTCTTTTTTTTCCTCCCCCCACTTTCCCTTCTTCCCAAACAGAGGGTTAGTATGAGATATATATATTCGGGGAGTGTTCATATGCATCTTTCCCTTATGGTGAGGGATACTTCCATTTTTGGGTCTTTTCTTTTGTACTTGAAAAGACCCCAAAATGGAAGTATCCCTCACCTGTGGTGAGGGAAAGATGCATATGAACATTCTCCTATATATTCATACATTGGATCTTATTCAAATCAAATTTAATAGTGAGACCAAACTGATAGCATGGAGCTTATTATAAATTGGGTCTACGAAATGGTTGTGTGAGTTCGAATCCTAAATATAGCACAGAAGAAAGAAAAAAAAATCTTAGAAAGGCCATGAAGCTGGATTTTCCAGGTTAGGTCTTCCTGAGTTCAATTGAACTCCCTAAATATGATTAGGTGTTGGGGTCACAATTTGGGTCCGACTAATGCAATCTGAGCTTGACTCAGTTGCAGCCTTTTATAGCTCACATGCATGCATGAAAACATATTGAAGGCTGTGAATATGAGCCCAATAAGATTTGGAGGGTTTGAATGCTAGTGCTGAAGTGCAGGTGCACCACAGACCCCAGATCTCATATCCGAGCCAGACCCACATATAAGAAATATAGAAGGCTTAAGCCCATCCATTATGGCTTTAAGTCCAATTAAGAGGCAAGACTGTTGAATGCCGTTTTCAGACAAAGAGCTTCTTTTTTCACAATTAAAAAAAAAAAAACCATCCATGAAGTTCTCTCAAAAAAGAGATTTTTTTTCTAAGATATAGATCTTTTATATGTATATAATAATATGCGAAAAATGGCCCATGCCCAAAAAGAGGCCAAAAATGAAAATATATATATATATAAGCCCTAATAAAAGGCATATTATAATCTATTAAGCTAGGAGGTTTTTGGATTGGATTTTAATCGGTAGTTTTGATTTTGAAACTACCATTATTCCTATTTTGCTCAAACTTTGCACCCTTTCTCTCCACCTATCCACTTCCCTTGGCTTTATCTCATGTAACCGCCTATGCAACTTCCTTTTTATCTTTTTCATATTCTCCAGCTTCCACTTTGCTTTTTCACTTGATTGAGTGCTGTAGATATCAATTTCTACCATGGATATTGGAAAGACTATTTTTCTGATAGACTACTCCATTTTACATACCTCATGTGAGTCAAAAGCTTGGTATCTCATTTCTATGTTATTCTATCTTGAGCCAAGTTTTTAATTTATATAATTTTTTTATATATATGTTTTTATGAATTTTGCATGAAGGCATGCCCGTGCTTAGCATGGGTTATTGTGCTAGTAAATTATTAACACCAAGGAACAACCTTTTCAATTTTCATCACAACCATGAAAGTCCTAATATGGTTACAAACATGTTAGCTTTGATGACGAAAATTTTTATTTTTCAAAGTATTGACTACTGAATTAAAAAAAAAAAAAAAAAAAGGAAGATAGAATTGCCACCCAATACAATTGTATTGATAAATTTATCAAAGAAATTGGCATACAATACAAAAATTAAATCTAAAATATTAAACATATTGCAGTCATAGATTGTATTCTTAGAAAAGAAAAACACTTTGAGGAAATAAACAGATGAGCTTTTCCATTCAGGAGAAGGAAAAAAAAAAAAAAAACAAAACAGATGAGTTTTCTATACGAAGAAAATAGATGAGGAACTTTAATAAGAGGAAAAAAAACACCTGCAGTGAGGAAGATGGGGAGGACTAACCGAAGATTCAAGCACAAGTAAGGGATTGAGTCGTCGTCGTCATCATCGTCGTCATTACTAGAGAATGCAATGACTAAATACGTACAAAGGAAAAGCTAAAAATAGCAAGTAATGAATAATATTAAAAGAAAGCTTGTAAAAGTTTTTCTAAATTCTACGCCTCTAAATTCATCTATGCTTGGATTATCTTGTCAATGAAGAGAGCTGAAAGTGTTGATTAAATGCTAGATCTGAATCACTGAAATGATTCCAATGAAAAGAAAATATAAAAAATTCAACAGACATAATTGAATGACTATGGCCTAAGAAAAGTAAACCGTAGAGTCATAAAGAATCTAGAGGAATTTACGGGGTAGATCCCCGTAGGACGCTATACCACTCTGGAGGTGCCAAAGTCACCATGGACACGGATAAGGCCCCCCAGGTGCTTTTTTCTTTTTTTTGTCATTTAATGGTATGGTCGATATCGACCATTCCTCGACTTATAACCTTCCCGCAGAGTCTCGTTTTTCCATTCCTATCCACCATCCCTTTCCACCTACTTTTTCCCTTTCGTTTTCTTCTCCACGCGAACGAGCCCCCCTTTCCTAGTGGTCCCAGGTAGCTTTGCACCATTTTTTGAAACTAGATCACATGGAGGTGCGTTCATTACTTCCTTTTGTTTTTTTTCCTATTTTGTGCCCTAGATTTTGAATGGAAACCGGGTTTTGATAGGGTTCGTTTTGATGTCTCTGGGTTGTGCTCCGACTTGTTCCTCTTCTCCTCACCTATCCAAACGGACCCTTGCTCACGGACCCCTGCTCATCTTCTTCTTAAATGAAAGGGTTGATTTCTCTGACGAGGACAACTCAATTCACGCCTGTATCATGCATTTGGTCCGATGAGGAATGTTGTTTCACTGAGAACGATATGAATCCGTTTTTCCACGTGAACCCATGATTTGGTGATGTACCGCTGAATGTTTGTTTACTTTCTTTATGGAAGTTTGAGTTTGGTGATGGATTTCTATTTTTGCCTGCGGTTTGTGTGGGATCTTTAGATAAAATTGTGGATTATTTTAGATGTCTGGTGAATTTCTATAGTTTGGGAGCCATCCACGATGGATTTTTAAAGTTGATTTAGTATCTTTAGCTTTGGTTTGATGGAATTTTCTTTTTATACTGTTTATGTTCTGTGTTAGTGGAGTCATGGATTTTTAGCTTGTGTTAATGGAGTCATGGATTTTTAGCTTTGACATGCTGAAGTTTGTGTAGTTTTGAATTAACATAAATATGCTAAGCTTTGGTTTGATTGAATTAGAGCAGTTGATATTTTGAGCTTTGATATGCTGAAGTTTGTGTGGCTTTTATACCGTCTATGTTCTATGCTTTGATATGCTTTTCTCATCTAAGACTAGTCACTGATGATGGGTACAATCTGTTTCAATGCTGAAAACCTGCATATTTCTTTTCAACAAATGCGATTTAATAAAATGTTGGAAATGAGACTTCAATGGCAGTGTTGATGCAGGGAAATGATAGGGAGTTGTCATAACCATTGGAATATGTAAAGAAAACCTTCCACTGGCATATGGAGATTATACTTACGTCCAATGATAACCTGGTATTTACTTATTCAATTTCCCATTCTCAACCCTCCACTTCAGATTCTATTGCCTCAAACTAAAGAGAAATTAGAGAGGCTTTATAGTTATAGTTGGCCCACCCATTTAAAATTTAAATCACCCAAAAACAATTGCTTTTCTTTGCAGGGGATATGGAAACTGTTCACTTTAATATATTTAGAACCTACCATAAAAATCCCTTGAAATGTATAGATATATAAACAAGTATATATAAGAATTTCATGTGTTTTATCCATAATGGACCTCACCTGTTTAAAATCGAAATCGCTTATACTAAATGCCTCTTCTGTATCGTATTTAGCAAAATCTAACTCTATGATGGATGTTGTAAAACTTCCAAGTATGGAAACTATTGTGCAAGCTCAACTTTGCTGGACTGCAAGACCTAGGTAACATGCTCTAAACCTAAATCTAATGGTTTCCCATATAATTTGCTAAGAATCCCCTCTCAATAAGCGCTTAGGCCTCAAGCCATACTAAACACTAGGAAAGTACTTCAGTTTAATAAGATTCTCTTTCTCTTTAAGGCTTATCTGATTCTGTTTCCTGTCCAATGTGTATTACTCTTGTTGTTGCCAATGCGTTTGATCTATGCAGGCAAATGAAGAACAAGCCCCCAAAGCTCTGAATACTCTCCTATACAACCAACGGTTTCATGTATCGGAAGGAATCCACCATGGAGATGTATATTCACTACATCTATATACATCCTTAATCCACATCATCAGTATACTTTGGAGTTGTATGTCATCATCTACATGCTAACAATCTTTTATGATTATTGTAATCACTAGGAGTTCGGGAGGCTGAGGTGCATACCTACAAACCCGGACAATAATACTTAGGCGCTTACAAAGCAACAAAAGGAATACGTGAGGCAGACGGGCCTCCACCATCTTGCTCAAATTGATCGCATGGTCATAGGTCATGCGCTCATCACTGCTCTAGTAAAGAAGTGGCGCCCGAAGACAAACTCATTCCAACTTCCATCTCGAGAAGCAACTGTGACACTAGAAGACGTTGCATACATATACGGCCTACCTATAGACGGGCCATTGGTGGCTGAACATACTTTCCCGGGGAAGCTAGTAATGGCGGTGTGTGAGGAGCTCCTTGGGATTACCCTAGAGAAGAAGATTGACTACGTTGGCATAACAGTGAAGTTTAAATAGCTTGAAGACAACTTCAAGGCTATAGAACTCGAGAAGAAGAAAAAGGACAAGAATTACAAAGACTTGGAGATCCGTGCGACACGGGCCTATCTATTCTTCTTGGTTTCCAGTTAGATTGTTACGCAAACGTCTGGTGACCGTGGACCGACTTACTTACTCGAGTTATTCAAAGAGTTTAAACCTTACGCATGGGCATCGGTATGTCTTGCCAATCTTTGCATGATGTTGACCAATGCCTCCTGTTGGAATGCGGAGAAGAAGATCGATGGAGATGAGAAGAAAGATCACAAGGGAGAGGATGAAGGTCACCAACTGGGGACACCAACCGGGCTTCTACAGCTATTATAGGTGATTGTTATCATTACTAACATAATTTTCTTGCCTTTAATTATATTGTACGTAACTCGTTATCTTTTATGAACAAATGAAGCTATAGGCCTACTCTAGGATGTTGACCGGAAAGTGTCCGAAACCAAAAGAGACTTGGAAGGATGACGTTCAGTTCCCACTCTTTAAGACATGGTAAAAGAGACTGCCTGAAACCCCAGCCCTCTCCACAGTGAAGGAAGTAAGAAGGCAATTAAACAATCTGAAACCTGATGGGGTGATCATCGAATAACATATTACTTGTACATATTTGCATTCTCTTTTTATATGCTACCTAATCCAGCTGTATTGATGAGCCCTTACTTACGTCAATTGCAGTTCATTTGACAACCACATTCTGGGTACAACAAGAAGTTCCATTTGAAGCTTTTAAAAGTTGACGGCGGTCTCATTGACTCCTCTGCCGTCCTAATCTTCTATTGGATTGTCAAGCGTCACAATATATGGCAGGTGATGAAACAGTTTGTACTAAAGCAATTAGTCCCACTGCCATTCACAATGCCAATTCAGAGACGAGAAAGGACATTCAGGGTTATCGTTGATTACAACAAAATGATGGATGAACAGGTCACATCGTTGTGGGCTGCAAGAGCCCAGCTTGGACTGCTTGGTGAGGAATGTAATGCAGCCGAGCATTCAGCTAAGTATATGGAATGGTATAGTGAAAACACCATCATGTTTATTGGTAGGAGAGAGGAAACGGAGCAACCTGCTGCGAATGAGGATCCGGCTGCCCAGGTGTAGGTATCCGGCGAATGAGATGAACCCACCATGGGACCCCTGTCACGACCCGGACCCGAGTTACGATAATCCAGGGCCGCGATCCATACTTACTCCCGTGAACTCTGAATTAACCTAAGTTAAAACAGAATCCACAAGGGATAACATTCATTCATACATACCTGTCAATTGTACAATTTGCGGAAATACACATTGACAAAATAATTCAAAATGTACATGTATACAAAATAAAGTTCTTTATACATGTATTGTAACGCCCCAATTCGGAATACCGAAGATAACGCTAAGGTATCCGAAGTTGGCGCGCTATCCCGAAAAAACCGAGAACTTCCAAGATCGTAGTCCGCAGTGAGGTCAAATTTTAAAACTTTTTAAACAATATCATAATCAACAGTTATATGCGGAAGCGTAATAAAAGATAGCGGAAGCAATAGCATCAAGTATATAAATCAGATGTAGAAGTGCGGAAGCCTGCTAGTAATCTGAAAGTGGTTATCAAAATGTTTATACATTTCAGTAAGTCTACCCATGTCTCACTACAAAATAAAATGCTCTCAAACCCAAAATAACAATATGCACTCAACCCTCCTGTGCAGGCTCTCCATCCTCCGGCTCGACCACTTGGTCAACCGACCCCCATCCGTAGTCCCCAACTACGGGCGCCTCATAGATCGCGTCGCCCGCGGGATCATGGTCTGGACCTAAGCACCAAAGATGGGTCAGATCCAAAGATCTGGCAAGACACCATATGCAGATAACACAAGATGTATACACTAAGAGAGTAATGACAGGTACATAATCATATGAGTAAATAAGGTACATAATCTAGGCAGTTGAGCAGTAATAGCAGTTTAGAATCAGAAATGTAAAGTATCTAATCTAAACAGACAACAAGGTGTCACATTCACAGAAGCTAGATGCACCGCGGGATATTATGCCGCGGCCCTCCCGTACTATAAATGTCCCATACCATAAACAATTTGCGGTGGAGAAAGGGTAATAACCATGCAAGAGATGATAGCCCTGATAATAAACATAACATACAATATACATAACACCGATCACACCCATTTATCACACCGATCACACCCCTTTATCAGATTAGCCCGGACTTGGTATCACACCGTCCATCCAACCACAGCTCATCATGATAGCTCTAAGTAACCAGAACATAGCTCCTACCAGAGATGATCAGTCAACTGGCTGAGCTTAGAACAACTGAGTGAATGTTCAGTGCCGACTCGGGAAACTAAGTACGGGTCTGTGTCTGTCTAGGCTTATCTTGCGTGAGCAAGGTCCTACCCAGGTCTCTAAGAGGTTAAGGTACGACATGGAACACATTCTAACAACAAGTCCAAGTCCAACAACATTGGATCCACTCCAAGGCTCACAACCATGGCCTGAGGTAACACAAGTACCATACTATGTCCATTCCTTAAACATTCATCCTATGCTCATATTCAATGAGTTAACCAATCATTAGAACTAACATCTTCAGTCTAAGGTTCCACATCCCCAATCTCAGGCCGTATGAGGGCCCGCCTAGACACAGACACGGGTAAATTATCTCCAAACACTACATAGGGTCACCTCTAAGTAATCCTAGGTTCAAGTTCTCCAGTTTCCATTAATTAACAAGTTTAAGACAACAACAAGGATAAGAAAGAAGAATAACACAAGAAGTCCTCAAAACATGGAGTCAAATGGAAATAGGCAAAAGACCAGTCCTAGGTAGTGGTCCACTCATGGTTCAGGCCTCATCATGTGATTGGATCCGTAATTATAGCCTCTGATGTGAAAAGATAATAAATCTGGTGCTCCTGAAGTTATAGACGTCATAGACTACATTTAAGGACCGAATTATTGATGATTCAAATCCCAAAACCTCAATTGGTGGACCCCATGAGTCAAGGCTGAGCCACACCATTGACTCGTGCTTGGCACATTAATGGAAGTTCATTTGGATGGTCAATGGACCCCACAATCGATCAATCACAAAATATAGGCTAAACTCACAACTTATTGTTCCCAGTGTTGCTGGGTCGACCTGCTCCACAGGAATCAGGGTTGGGACTTAGCTTGGATTCTGGAATTTCTAGTGTACCCGATCGACTAGGTGGCCAGCCGGCTGACCTGGTACATAGGTCTACCTGAATCAACAGATTCCAGGCCAAATCTCAACTTCTGCAGTTTTCAGTGTATCCGGTCGACCCTGCACACTGAACTTTGGGTTTGAGGGAAAATCCAGGTCATACACTAGAATTCCAATTGGGTTCATAAAATGCTCAGGGTTTATTCTAATTCTAAAATCTAATGTGATTCCTAAAAGTAGAAATCTTAAGGGTCCCAACTCCAATTAGGTTCATTAAAGACTAAGGGGTCTTTTTCCTAATTTCTAAAAACTAATGGGGTCAAGTAATTAATCCACTATTAATATATTGTACCCATGTTTAAAACAAGCCCAGGGTCCCATCCAGAACGTGCCCCAGCCATCACCCCCTCTCTTTCTTTATTTTATTCTCATTAATATACTAAGGTCACATATCAAAAAGGTCCACTCTGTCTCTCTCTTATTTTATTTTTCTTTCCAACAAAGGTAGTAGTCAACCCCTCACCCATCATCATTCTTTCTTTCTTTTCCTTTTCTCTCTTACTTATCCCTACACGTGGCACTCCACACTACTTCCTACTTTTTCTTACTTTTTCCCATGCTCCCCCAGACTACCTTACACTCACTTATCTCTTATCCCCACACGTCACCATCTTTCTCTCTTCTTTCCTCTCTTTTCTCCTTTTCTATTCCACTCGTCAGGTCTGAGAAAAAAAACTCACACAGAACGTGGTTACTGCCTCACGCCTGCAACGATTGAGAGGCTTGGATGGTGGGTCCCACTAGGCCCCGCTTAAGATCAACCACTACCGTCAAGGTTGCCCAAGGTCCCTCTACACGATGTGTGGTCCGGATTTCCAAAGGTGGCCCACCTGGGACCCACAGTTTCCAAAAACCGGAATAACTCAATACACGGTTTTGGGTTTAACAGTTGGGTGTTCGCTACATGGATTGTGGCCCCTCCCTGATCAAGTTCAGATCAGACCTAATGGTCCAAGTCGCCCCACCATATCCGGCCCGATGGACGGACCAGATCTGCGATCCAATCAACCATTGGGTCCCACCAAGGCCTGTGCCCAACTGAGTTTCTCCCCTTCACTAACGCTTCCCGGTTTTGGAGTGCATGGATGGTGGGCCAAACGGGGCCCACCTCGCATGGGTCCACTACCTATAGGATCGCCCATGGGTCCTCTTTCAGATCTACGGATCGGATCAATCATCGGGTGGCCCACCTGGGTCCCGGTATCAACGCAATAAACAACCCATTCGCTGTTTTCGTCTACGGAGACTGTTACAGCAGCACAATCCCTGGATTTCCCTTCAACCCATTCACCATCCATCACATTTCATCACATACATATACAAGACAATAAAATCACTTCAATGCCCAACCATGCATCAATCCATCCGGACCATTGATCTTCCAAATGGGTACACCCATCCATCAATGGCCATTTTACCATGAAAACAAGCTCAAGAGAAGATCTAAACTAGCATTATCAAAACATTGAAATGTAATTACAAAAACAAGGAAGAAGAGCATGCATCTAATGAAATTGCATAGGGTACTTGCCTTAATGAAGAAGAAATGGAAATTGAGGTGAGAGAGAAGACCCAATAGAGTGTTGATTGCAAGAGGGAAGAGTCTCTAGCCTCCCTGTGTTGGGTTTTTGGGGGAATTAGGGTTGCTTGGGGAGGAAGATAGGTTAATTGGGGAAGATGAGAGGCAATTAGGGTTTAGGGTGATTTTGCAATAGCTTAGGTTTATATAGATTAGGGTTTTAGGCTAATTACCTAAAGGGTATTTTGGTTCTAAATGGAATTGAACTGGGGCCATAGGTAGTTGGGTAATTAGGTGGATTCTAGAAGGTTCTACTCTCAAGCCCATTCCATTAGTGCTAGTTATAATTAAACTCTAATCTAATCAAACCTAACATAAATTAAATTAAAGCTATATCTAAAACTTAGGGATATTATAAACTATACTACTAATTCCCTATTAAATAGCTTATTAAAGATAGAACATACCTTATTAATTATTATTAAATTCAAACTGAGGGCCCACCAGGGATGGGGCCTCACATGTATCGTTCCTTTGCTTTCTTTCATCAATCATTGTATATTCAAATACTATGCATAGTGATGACTATTCAAGTTCTCAAAATATTACATTCCCAAAATGAATTTCAACTATTCAAAAGAATTCTCAAAATGAATTTTCCAAAACATCTATAGTTCACTTGCGCACTCAAATACCCATATCAATTGGTATTCCGACCATCCCACTCTATCAATCTTCCTAGAGGAACCGCAGCGGTCTCCTCTGCTGCCGCCGAGGCCGCTGCTGGGCCGGCACTGGCAATCAGGCTTGTAATGCCATCAATAACACTAATGAACACGACGGTTCAACAGTGGATAAACAAGGCTTGTGATAGCACATGTTAGTACATATACTACACCATTCAATATATTCAGTAAACAGTCCCAATTCTAGACAAGTCTAGATAATTCCTACGATGACAATGTGTGAGCATAACAGGTCAATCAATAAACATGTACAAGATGACAACTACCATAGCTTTCATTTCAATTCATTTCATTTCATTTCATTTCCTGTCATTTCATGTCATTTACCATCTTCCCTAAAAAAAAGGATTCATCTTCCGAATGGAAGGCATCAATCAGTACTCGTAGATACGATCGGAATTTGTGGGACTTATTAGTGTCCGGGCCAAGGACACTAGCATCACCACGGAGCTCCGAAACGCTCCCAAATCCATCTACTGCAGTAGGAATAGTCATTTGGCTCAGGGCGGAAGGGCGCACCATTCATGACCCCGGCCTCATGAACATAATCATTTATTAATTCATTTAGAATTTCACACAATAGCTAGGTAGTGCCATACTCAAGGGTCAATACATCTCATTATCAATCCATTTATGAATTCAATTATATACAGTGATTCTATTCTTAACAATGGAAAGGAACAACCAATGACATCAATCTTGTGAGATTAGAATGAAGTGATACATAATACAATGGCATGAGAGAATCACTGACTACATGATTCTACTCATTTCTATCCCAATTCTGACCCACCATTTAGGTGTAACCATTGGTTATCCAATATACGTGTTATTCTTGATGGACATCACATTGTATGTTACGTACATTGGAGTCCCCGTAATTAACACCCATGGAGGTACAGTCCATAATCAATTAACACTTAACCCGTTATTAATCCAAGGGTTCAATTCTTAAAGTTTCTATTTCATTGTCCACAATCCGCATCAATCCCTATTTTTGCATTAATTAGCCACAAAGCTAATTTAGAGGATACATAAGTGTCCAAAAAGCATCCATGTTTCCCTACGAAATCCAAAACCAACCGGCCTCAATCCATGCCATGTCCAGTATCAGGTTTGCTCGAGCTAACCCAGACGAGAAGTGGTCGCTCGGGCGAACCCAAAGTTCGCTCGAGCGAACTCAAATAGAAAAGTGGTCGCTCGAGCAGACCCTTGTCCGCTCGAGCGCCTTCATCCAGAGAGTGGGTCGCTCGAGCGAACGCTTCAGAAAATCAATCCGAATTTCTGCAACTCTCTCTCTTCTTCTTTCCCATCTCCATTCATTTCCACAACCACCTGCAATAAATTTGGACCTCCTGTCCACTCCTCATTCATCATTTAATACACATTAATAACACTTCAAATCATTCAATCAACCCATAACAATCCATTCTAAAGAAATCAATGGGAAATGCATACAAACCCATTTCCTATGCAATCTCCATTAAATGCTACAATAACCAACATTATTCACAAGAAATGCTTATACTTGCCTCCTTTTAAGCTCCTTGGACAAAAAGCCCTTTTCCTTTGGCTTGGCTTGGCACAAATCTCTCCCAAGGAAACCCCAAGCTCTCAACAATGGTGGTTGGCTCAATGGAGAAGATGAAGATGACCAAGCTTCTTCAAAAGTTATTTGCAAGCTCCCAGTCTTCACTCTTGATGGAGAAGAAATGGAAGAGAAAAGGAAGAAGAGGTGCCTAGGGTTTGTAAAATGGGGAAAGGCTCATCTCTTAGTTTATATAAGTGGACTTTTTGCACTTAAGTCTCCTGCCATTTTTCTTATTCACATTTTGGGTCAAATGAAGACCCATTTGATCAACCTTAAGTCAAATAAAACCAAGTGTATTATGAAAGTTGACGTACTCTTCGAGATACACACGTTGGTATCAAGAATTCTCGTATTTGACGAAATACGTGAAAACTCATATTTACAAAAAGGTCCTTAGTGTACCTTGTTTGAGTTTAAACTCATTCTTATCAACTCAATCCCATTCAATTTCACTTCATTAAGCTTAATTCAATCATATGAGATTAACCCATCTCATTTTGTTCACTAACCCCGATTAGCACAATTAACCATGCTTAAGTACCACTAATTGGGATTAATTAGCTTTAATTATGATTAGTCCGGGTCGGGGCCTAACAACCCCATACCACTGATGAGGATTTTAAAAAAAAAAAACTACTTTTTAGATAAAGAACAAAGAGGATTTTATGGGCAAAAGCCCCATAGGACCCCATACCACTGATGAAGTCCTAGTAGCACCGTATAGACAAAAGGGGTCCTCTTGGTGCGTTTTTATTCTTTTTTTATTCTTTTTTCTTTTTTGTCATTTAGTGATATGGTCGATATCGACCATTCTAATGGTTGATATTGACCATTCTGCGATGGTTGCTTTCGATTTGCAGAAGCCAAATAGAAATTAAGTTTTTCTCTCTTAGTTGCTGATGCTGCTCCATAGCGGTGGATGCGTCCAGGGAAGGCAGAGAGAGGGAGGATAAGAAGGAATGGAGGCAGCGAGCATGGGGTCGTTTTCGTCGGAGGAGGGAGGATCTCCATGGAGGGAGAAAAAGAATAAGATATAGAGAGAGATACCGGCCATAGCTACGATGATCAAAGCTCTGATGGGTTTGGGTACTCAAATTTACTCAAATGCCCTCAGAAAACCACCCCTCATGAGACGTCAGTTTCTCCCTCTCTTTCTTCCCCCATTTTGATTTCCTCTCTTTAACGATGTTTGGATGTCTCCTTTTCCATGAAATCAAGATTTCAGTCCTCACCCATTTCAGTCATCACCCATTTCTCTTAAAAATTATATCTTGGATTGACTTTCTATGTGGTTTTTATGGATTTGGATGATATTGCACTTTGAATATTCTACCTAATTTGATTGATGTTTTTAGGTCTTATTCTCTAACAGAATAATTTCTTTGATTTTTAAAAAAAATGAGGTTAGAGTAATGAAAGGAGAAAAAAAAAATCACAACAATTCTAACATATTCGTCTTTCTTTGTTTTTTTTTGTGATATGGTCGATATTGACCATTCTGTTGTGTTCAATAAATAAGACAGTTACATGCTGAAAAAAAATCTTAGTGACATAATGGCCGATATCGACCATATTGCAAAACACCAAACTTTTTTTTTAAAATGCCACATGAGGACCCCTCCCGTGTCCAACATGATATATGGTCTTGGTAGGATGTATAGGGTCCTACATGGGGGTTTTCCCATAAATTCCTCAAGAATAAATGAAGTTATGAATGAGCACATGAATTAGAAATATGTAAATGAATTACATAATAAATAAAACAAATTAAAAATACAACAAATTAAAAGAGAGTAACTTAAAAAGGGAGAAATATAAACAAATATAAAGGGAATAAAATTAGAAAGAGAATTAATTGATCTTGAAATAGAATAAAAGATGATCCATCGAACATCAAAAGGAGAAAAACTCGCCACAAATTACTTACTTCGCATTGATATTTAATGGGTAAGGCCTAAGCTTTTTCCACAGAAATATTATTGGTTTCTTTCCTATCTTCTACAAAAAAAAATATCTTCAAATAAAAGTTATAAACTCAAATATGGAAAAACCCACCCATCTACAATAGTCCCTGTAAGCCACCCAAACCCAAAAGGCCAAAACTCAATTTTTTTTTTTTTTTGTAGCTCACTCAGTAAAAACATTTATATTCCGGAGTTAGACTACAAAAATATACCTTGCAAGTCTAGAACTCAACCTCAATTTGACCTGACCCATGAGAACACTGAACATGTACAATTAATAGGTTTTAACCAACCAACCAACATCTATAAAACTGCCTCAAGTGAAGCTCCTACTTTGAGAGAAGACCAAATCCAATCAGTTGGACTGCACTTGTAACTCAACTAATGTTGTTTTTTGTGATTGATTCCAATGAAATCTAATGGTTAGATTGGTGCCAACTTAAAAATAATGCAAATAATACCAATTGATAAGGTAGGTAAATATGAAGGGCTTTGATCTATCCAAAGGTGTACCCCATTACACAAAAAAAGAAAAAAAAAAAAAAAAAAGGGACTACAAAATTTATACACGTCCAAAGAGATTTTTTTTAGTTAAATTCAAATCTCGTAATGGTCATGCCTTATTTATTATCCTATTTTCTTTCCTACCAATTTCGAAATAAGAGATACTGTTTTATCCTATCAACATTCACTAATGCACCGTCTCAATTGCTTGCTTTCTTGGAATGAAAAAAGAAAAGAAGAGATTTTATATAGCTGGCAAATGTTGATAGGATGAAACAATATCTCCCTGTTTCATCTGCTCTTAAACATTCTTTTCGAGAACAAATATTGGAACGTCTATCATTGGCTAATAAATAGGGGCAGAAGCATCCCTTTTGAAGCACATTTATCAAAAGCAAACACCATTTCTAGAGGGACCCACTAAGATCCATCTAAGCTCTCCAATCCCCCGAATGTTACCAAATAAGATTGAACTTGGGTTAAATTCAACGAGAGATGATGCCTGTCATGGATCCAGGGATTAATAGGACCTAATGGACTTGAACTTCTACACATTGATAACTTCCAATTCCCACCTCTCTCTTGATTTTGGGACCTCATGCAAGCCCCGCCAAATGGATTGAGGAGGCCAAGCCCCATATACTCCCTTCCGAGTTGTGGATTTTATGGACTTAGCCCATGTTTGGTATCACTACTTTTTGACTCATAGAGGCGTTTGGCAGTGTGTTTCAGCCTCTAAATGGTATAAAGAAGTAGAGGCAATACCACTTTCTCCCACAGCCCACCATTGGATGCACGTAAAGAGTCGAGGGAATAAGATACAGGTAGGTGAACAGTGAATCTAACCCAACAACGCCCCCTTCGATTTTTTGATTTTTTGATTTTTTTTTCAAAATCTAAGAGAGTAAATCAAGATCCAAACCGCTGGAGATTCTCATAAGATCAGATACGGCCTTGAGACCAAAATTTAGCCATTGAATCATCTCCAATCTTAAGATATGTGTAAAAAAAGTGAGCCATCGGATGTAATTTTCAAAAATCTATGGGCCCCAAACAAAAGATCCAAACTGTTAGATCTCTTTAGATGGTTGAAAACGGCTATGTATAATTTTTCAATTCTTGATACCTTGTGGATCTCAAGATGTCTGGAAAACAATATCAGCCATTGATGTATCATGCTCAAATTTGGATTTGTCCATGAGCATCAATGTTTTTCTATTTTTTTATTGTTCCTGGGATGGTAAAATATGATCTAAACCATTGAAATTGTTCTTAAGATAAAGCCCAACTATGAGACCAAGTTCCAGCCGTTGGATCATCACCAATCACGAGATATGAGCAAAAAAGTGAGCCATTAAATAGTATTTTTTAGATTATGTGGGCGCAAAGCACAAGATCCAAACCGTTAGATTTCTTTGGAAGGCTGAAAACGGCTATGGCTTCGATTTTTCAAGACTTGATACCTTGTAGATCTCTATAAATTTGTAAAAAACTTCCAATCATTAATATAAAAAAGTCTATTTTATATAAATCGTTGCATTATCAAACACTCCTTTTAATTCTAACCTCTCTTTTTTAGAACTTTTGTTTTTTAATGGCACTATTTTGATGGATCTATCGAAAAAAAAGAATAGAGATACCTACTAACAAGCTCTTCCTTATATTAATTATCTCTCTTTCCATATGGCGAGACTATTTGTCCCAAGGACTTTGCACGTGCGCAACGTGTCCTAGGGCCCAGCCTCCGCTCCATCGGGTAAACGGGTAGAAGCTAGCAAACCCGAAGGACCGCAAGATTCGCGCCAGCCTCATTTCATTTCATTTACTTTACTTTTACTGCTCTCTCTCTCTCTCTCTCTATCTTCCCAAACCCTAACCCTAATCCCTGCATTGTCCCCCAAAAAACCCTGACCCTATATTCTTCTTCTTCTTCTTCTTCTTCTTCTTGTTGCTCGATTATTCGATGTGGGAGATGGAGATGGATGAGATCGAAGCGTTACTGGAGAAGATCTGGGACCTCCACGACAAGCTCAGCGACGCCATCCTCTCCATCTCCAGATCCCATTTCCTCTCCTCCGTCAAAACCCTAATCCCCAAATCCAATCCCAATCCTCCCTCCTCCTCCTCCTCCGGCTTCGTCTTCGCCAAGGAATTCCGCTCCTCCGACGTCGACACCGCCATCTCCGAGGCCAGGAGCCTCAACTCCATCCGCACGGCCCTCGAAAACCTCGAAGACCAGCTTGAGTTCTTCCATGTAATCATCTTCTTCTTCTTATTTTCTCAACTGAAAGTTCTTTCAATTATGTGATGAAATTCAAGTTGTGTTGCGTTTCTGTAGCGTAGCGATTTTTGAATTCTAGGGTTCTGAATGGTTCTGTTGCGATTGGTGTTGCTGCGAGGGAGGTTGGTTTCTTTGATTTCTTTGATTGTAATATTTTATTGTAAGTAAGAAGAATCAAAGATCGGATTTTTACTTCTTTCTTGTGTTTTGATGAATTTATTGTAAAAGCGATTTTTATTTTGATTTTTGATTTTTTTTGGTAATGTATATGTTGTTCATTGTATTTAAATCAGATGAAGCATCAAATAAGATTTTGATGTAAAGCAAATGTATGTAATGAGATTTTGTCCTTATTTTCAGTTCTTCTGGAAGGTGAGGATTGAAGGATATCTGGTGGAGATGTAGATTCAACCCTCACTTTCCTAGTATTTGATTTACAATGGTTATAGTGGAGTCATCATTTCTTACCAAATAGGAGATTATTTGATGGGAAGGCATTGCTTAGGATTGCTAGAAATTGAATATCGATCAAACAAACAGTCCCAACATGGTTGTGTTGTTCATTTTGACGTATCAAGGTGTCATAGGTTTAGTGTATACCGATAAATCACACATTGTTCAGCGATAGTGGGAGATGAGATTTGTAAAGTTGGTATTTCAAATCATATCAGATACTTCTGTATGGTTTATTTGTAATGGATGTTCATTAAGATTTATTGGAAGCATTTTTCAATTAGATATTGATGGAGGACAATAGGCGACACTGTCATTTTAGTTACTCCTTCTGTTTATTTTTTCTCTAAGGTGTTAATTTGATGCTCATTGAAGAAATTTGGAAGGCAGTTAAATTTGTTCCATGCCATGTATGTTGATTTTTTTTCCCTTCCTGTTTTTTGAAAGATTTGATTAAACATGCACTGATTTTTTTTCTTGTGATTGGCAACAATACGATATTTCCCATGCCTTAATTGTATAGCGATACCCAACATCCAATATTTGGTCCTAGGGTTGGTTAATATTTTGTTTGTTCCATGCAGACAGTGCAAACGCAGCAGAGGGCTGAAAGAGATGCCGCAATTGCACGGTTAGAGCAAAGTCGCATTGTTCTTGCAATGAGATTAGCAGATCACCATGGAAAAAAGTACAAAGTCATTGAAGAAGCCATGGCATTCGTGGGAGATGTACATAATGCTAGCAGTTTTGTCACACCAGGGGTTCAGTCTGAAACGCCACAAAATCAGTTTGTTGGAAATTTCGAAGATCATGAAGGGAAAAGGTCTAACATTCTGATGCAAATGTTGATTTCCAGCTTTACCTTTGCTAAGAAGTCTCTTAAGTTGGAGTCTGTCGGTGCTGTACTAGGAAATGCTGCTTTGATGGCTGTCAGCATGCTTGCTTTACTGCAGCTTCATCAAACAGCCTATAAGAGCAATTATGTACTGGAAGTTCCACAGTTGCAAGAGGATTTCAGTTACAGCTTAACTGGAAATGAGAAGAATACTTATCAGTTTGATGGCTCTTCTTCAAGTAATAGAGCGAAGCATTTAGATGTATTGTCAGCTAGGGGCTGAGGTGTGTGAGTGAGTTTTTCTACGAATTGTACATGCACTTGTGGTATTGAAGTTTGTTAGAAGATGGGAAATATCGTTGTAGTTCATATTTGTTTCACACTTGTGGTATTGAAGTTTGTTAGAAGACGGGAAGTTTAGTTGTAGGTCACATTTGTTTTGAGTTTCTACTCTTTTTTTTTGTTCATAAAGTTTTGCTATTGCTGTACTTGTATCCCTCAGTTCCCACGGTTGAGTTTGTTCATATTCATGGAAATTAATAAATTTGATTTTGAGTGAAACTTACTTTATATAGTTCATGGTTTGGCTCTGTTCTATATTTTTGTATTTACACCATGGTGAAGGCATCTTATCCAAAAAATCCTTATATCCTCTGGCATTTGTCAGTGATTAGGCTTGGAAAGAAGCCCCCATCACTGGTTCTATCATGCGAAGGCCATGTTCTCTGCAGGTTTTCTCAACTTTACAAGGGAAATATGCCCATCAACACAAGATCTAGAGGGCTGCCATGAACAGTCTTGAAGACACTCATGTGCTTTCGTTTTGTTTCTAAACGAGGCTAATCTACTTTTTGCCTGTCTTTTACATCTTTTATTTATTGGCTTCTGGGTTTGTTTATAGGGGGCCATAATCCATTGCCGGCCCCGTGCATTTTTTGAGATTTCTGTGGCCTTGTGATGAGTGTTGGGGAAATCATCTTGTCTTTTATATTTGGGCCCTTTATTCTCTTCTTTGCTTTGAAGGTTGATAGGTTTTGCTTGTTTGGGGTTAAAACTTTACATGATGAGATGTCTCATTTCCAACTGGTCTGAACAGTCAGTACAAATGGCATATTATGACCATTTAATTAGTTTAAATAGGATGTAGTTATGATCTGCCACTTTAAAGGAGGATTTGGGCTTTTCAGGCCCACATTTTTGTTAGGAATGTTAGAGAAGGGGACAAGTCCCTACATTTAATTGTGTAGGCATTGTTCAGGAATGATCGGGTCGTTCCTATACTTCATTGGTACAGCCTGTGAGGCCCGGCCCACCTTGAAGAATGACAATGATCAAGAGGGCTCCAACTCCAAGGGTCTCCAGTATTTGTGTGCAAAAAGAATGGAAAAAAATTATGGCCAGCGGAGGGATCCAAATCTTTGGAATCAATTTGAGAAGCCTACAGAGTTTTGTATATCTCAATTGAGAAGCCTCCATGCAAACTTATCAAATTCGAAATCTGGTCATTGGCCCCTAGTAGTGTGGGGTCAGGGGTAAGGTAAGGCAAATAAGCCTTGGTAGACTCTTAATGAATTTCTTTTCTTCTTTTTCATTTTTGTTGTTTGTGCTGTTCTTCAAATTTTATAATGTACATATACAAGCATAAAGCCTGTTGTACGGTGCACTGATCATATCTAATGTAAAATTGGATAATAAATTGAAATTAATACTCAAGTTAAGTATTAGTTTATGGGGGCCTTCCTCCCCCGCACTCGAGCGGATTCATGTTTGGGCCCCCACCAGTCCAGGGACTTTTCATTATCTACCTGTGTTGGCTTGGATGATTATCTTAATCATTTGATCAATGGTCAACAAGTTTTTACCATTCAGAATGAGTTGGAGTGTGTAGTCTATTTGCATGAGTACCAAACCTTGAGATCCGTGACTATTGGGGGGTTTGGGTGGTCCACTTGGATGGGCCAAAGGTCGGCCTCACATGTTCTAGTGGGCAGGGTTACACCCATCCGCGTGAGCTAATAAATGATAGACGCATTTGTGTATTATCAAAATATAGATTTTTATTATAGAGGATTTAAAAAAAAAAAAAAAAAAAAAAAAACATTAGATGGACCCTAAACCAAAAAGGTTACTGCTTTAGTTTCCCTCACACCAAATAAGTATTTCTAAAAAACAAAATTTGAGTATTTTTTACCTAATTTTTCGAGGGTCGGATTCCCGGTCCACTCCTCTCCTCTCACCTCTCATTGTGCAAAAGTGGTCATTCAATTCACGTAACTCCCTAAATCCCTTCCCATCTCTTATTTTGTTATACCTAAAAGTGAAAACACGCTGCCAAAAAGACACTCTCTCATGGTCGGTTTGGATTGCTTTGCGAAATATCAAGAAAATGAAACTTGTTTGGTGGGATGGATGTTGTTTTGTTCCGCCACTCGGCCTTTTTTTGGTTTGGAATGGGAGTGTTCTTATCTTGATCGATTGGAGCTAATAGCTAGGATTTGCAGATTGGGGATTGTTTGGATTGCATTATGAAATCTTAGGATAATGAGGGAGTACTTATTTGGTGGAAAGGTTGCTCCCAAAATGAAACACTGGATATGGGATTTGATGCACAATAGATGTTGATTTGAAGCGCAATCTTGACTCTCCTCTAAATTGGTGAAGGTCGATATCGACCTTCTTTGGGAAAAAAGAAAGTTTTAGTCTATCTTCTTCCTTCTCTCTCCCCAAATCCAATCCAACAACAAGGGAACACCAAATAAAGAGAAAAGGGATGGCATTCTGAATTGATTTGGTTGTGTTTTTGTGTTCGATCTTGGGATAAATCTCAAAATAAGCTGATTATCTCTCACTCCTTGATGCAGCACTTGAACATGATGGTCTTCACCATGGGCCGATTGCAATCGGTACAAACCATACTCTCTTGAAACTATGCCATTGATGCTGGGGGCTTCAATGTGATATGGCAGTGAGGCTTCGGCTTCGTTTGGTTGCCAAGTGGTGCCGGCAGTGGGAATATGGTTTCTCTTGTCCCTCTAAGCAGTGAGCCAATAAAGTTCGTCGTTGGGAAGCTAACCTTCTTGTTTTTCAACTCATTCAAACACCCCACGATTTCATTTTCATTCACTGCAACCACTTCTTTCAGTGTGTGGCCTACCATTGTCCATGGATGACCACTGCCATCAGCACTCCGTGACGTTATCAAATATTTCAATTGTGTGTCCTCTGCAGTGGCCTTGCCAAGATGCATCCTGGAGTACCATATCCTCTCCAAGCCCCATCCCCTTTCAAGAGCATCCTTTTTCCTTCATTAGGCTCAGTTGATGGTTTGAGATGGTGGATGTGAAGATGGAGGGGAAAGGGTGAGATGGAATGCAGGGACATGGGTCTTTGGCCATTGCCATGCCTACATTACTTGTCATACTTACATGGTTAAAGGGTCCAATGGTATCAGTTTACAACACCCATCTAGGTGCAAGGTTGATGTTTGATTCTCTCATTCTTTGTTAGCTTTTTTTACTCTACTTTTTTATTTTCTTTGTGGCAGTTATAAAGAAGAAGATGGAAAACATCACTTCGTCTCTTCTTTTTTTTTTTTAATGTTATGATCAGAAAATCACTTTGTTGGATTGATTTTGGTTAAAAAAGTCATGACCAAAGCTAACAATTCGATATAAAGTTGAAATTTTCATTTGGGTTGATTGTCAATTTGAGAGGATTCATAGTGGAGCCAAGCTTTTAAGAAGGTTGGAGGTAGTTTGAGAGAGAAAAAGAATAAAGGTATTGATGGCCCTGAGATGATTGAAAGTGCATGTATTCGGTTTCAATGGTTTTGTTAGAATGCTTAAGTGGTGTTTTCTTATCATTTGCTCTGCAGAGAGTGCCCTTTTTTTTATTGATGTCTAGAGTTAAAGTGGGGGAAGAGCAATTGAGTTTTCTACTGAAGTTAACCCCCCTTCATAAGATAGATAAAATGAAAATGCATACCTTTTAGATAAAATGGGAACAACAATGAAGTATCTAAGGATGGTAAGGAAGAGCACTAAAATGGCATGCCTAAGATCCGCCGAGGTCTCGACTTAGGTTTAATAGTTTTAGAACATGTCATTTTTTTACTTGTTTTTTAAGTTTTAATTTTAATCAAACAATCAATAATAGTTTGATTAGTGTTAAATTTGGGATAGCGGCAATTCATGACATGGGGTTGGTTAGCAGGCGTGAAAGGGGTAACTTAATCATAAGTGGCCCAAGTAGCCCAAAAATTAGGGTGGACCGCACATAAGAACTAGATAGTCGGTTCTCATTTACAAAGATGAAAACAACGGTAGAGGCAGGTGTAGCAGCCCGCATCCGAAACGTTACGTAGCGGGCGATACTGTTACACCCCGACCCGGACTAATCATAATTAACTCTAATTAAATTGAGATTAATACTAATGAAGCATGATTAATTGAGCTAATTTAGGTTAATGACCAAAATGAGATGGATTAATCTCAAATGATCGAATTAAGCTTAGTGAAATGAAATTGAATGAAGTTGAGTTGATTAAAACGAATTTAGACTCAAACAAGGTAGGCTAAGGACTTTTTCGTAAATACGGCTTTTCACGTATTTCGTCGAATACGGAAACTCTTAATACTAACACGTATATCTCAAAGAGTATGTTAACTTTAATGTTAGGCTTCAATCCATTTGGTTTGAAATTGATCAAATGAATCTCCATTTGACTTAAATTGTAAATGAGTGACAAGAAGGGGGCCTAAGTGCAAATTAAGGCTTATAAGGATTGGGATGAAATCACAAGTGAGTACATTCTCTTTTCCTAGCCATTTGAAGAGCAACCCTAGAGTTCTTCTTCCCCTTCTTCTTGCTTTCTTCCATTTTTCCTCATCGAGTGTGAAGATTGGAAGTGGTTTTTGATAAGAACTTCATCTCCTTCATCTTCCCCATTAGGCTTCTTCCATTTTTGGAGAGTGTGGAGCTTGAGATAGATTTCAAAATTCTTTCCTTCGAACCACAAGTAAGTAGTTAAGTGTTTTTATAGAACTTTCAAATTTTATTGGTTGATTTGGAGAGGTTTCTAGCACAAATAGCTTATAGAACTCTCTTTTGGGTTGTTTTTATGAATTAGGGTTTGAAAGGAAGGTATTTGGTCTCAAATCAAGCTAAACAAAAGGGGCTTGGTTAATTAGCTTCAAGAAATGCAAATATAAACATTTACTTGTGATTGGTGTTGATCGTAGCCCCAAGTGCAAGGCCGCGATTGTAGTAATAACCGGTGAAACCGGATCGATCCACGGAGAGTTTATTTATCGCAAAACCTGTCCTAATAAAAAAAACTAGTTCTAGCCTAAAAAAAACTATACAAATCAAATTTTCTAATTAAATTAAAAATTAATTACAAATCTGAAATATTAATTACAACCAAAGAAAATTAAAATCCTAATCTAGAAACCTAATCTAACCACTGCATCACCATAAGATTTATTAGCCCAACCAATTGCAATAATTGTTAAGGTGCATAAAATAAAGAATAAAATAAAATAAAATAAAATCAGAGAATAAAGAGTTTAGATTTTAATTCTAAAACTTTGCAATAATTACTTTGCTTAATGCCATCAAGAAAAATCAAGACCACCGTACCAAGTGCGCACTGTCACTACGCACAAAAATTCAATGTTGACTCATTGGTGAAGACCAAGACCCCATAAACTTGATTTATTAATGAAAGACCCATTACAAGCAAATAACCATTACAAAATTCTTTTAATAAAAATAAAGTGCATCCAACCTTACCATAGACACAAGAAACACTAAACGGAGGAGAGGGACTCGCGGTCTTGAATGGCGATCCAACCGGCTCTCGTTTCGCGATCTGAAATCCAAGCAAGGGAAGATAATTTCAAGGATGATCTGATGGTGGAGTGATGATAGCAACGGCGGCGGCGCAACGGCGTAGAAATCCAAGTGGTAGTGTGCCTTAGGGAAGGCCTTAGATGAAATATTGATGGAAGGAGGAGAGATGAAGAAAAATTAATGGAAAAGGGGGAATAAGAAGTTGCTGGTCGTCCAAGAGGATTGGGGGGTATGGTATGCACGTCCAGCCCTCTTTGTGGCTCTTTTTATATATTTTTGATAGCTTGGGTTGCAAGGTTTTTGTAAGGATTAGTAGTGTGTGGTCCAAGTTGGATTAGGATTAGGAGAGTTTTTGAGAGATTTTCTAGGGGTTGGCTCACAATCCTAGTAAAAATAGGATTGTTCTTATCTCATGCAACTTCCTCTCTTGGGTCCCACTTTGGTTAAGAATCAATTCAAATCTGAAATTTCAGATTTGATGTGCAATTCTTGAATGCATGTGGACCCCACTTGGGTGTTGACAACATGGAACGTCCCATGCCTTGGCTAAAATAATTTCAAATCTGAAATTCAGATTTGTATCTCAAATTAGAACAAATGATGGGCCCCACATGAGTGTGCAAGCCTCAATTCTCTTGCCTTGGACGTCCTCACCTTGGAGGGATTTTCTTTTACAATTTTGTTTTCTTCTTTGTTTGGCTTGAATTGAATCTTAGCCATCCATCTTGACATGTAAGCAATATTTGTTGGAGAGTAGATATGACACCTCATCATCTCATGGCCCACAAATTTGGAACTTATCTTCAAAAGATTAAATCTGATTTTTTTCTTGCATATGAGAGCGGACCCTACCATGGCCGCCCCTACCTTGGAATCCATGCCAAAGGAAGGTGGGTCCATGGTGCATTTGATTCATCAATTCTCTTCCGTGGACCCCGATTTCTGAAATTCCCTACAAAAATAAAAGCAAAGATCAAAGAATAATCTAATCATATAGGTAAGGAATTATGCAAGATGCGGTCCCAATTCACACCAAATAAATGCATAAAATGTCACAAGTTTATCAAGTTTTCTTCAATTAAATTAAAGGTGCAAAGAAAATTCATCATTTCATGTGTGATTAAAAAGTTATGAGAAATTTTTGACTTTCAATGCCAAAAATAGAGAAATTCATGATTTTATGTGAAAATGCAATTTTTGGATGAATTTTGACTCGAATTTAGACTTTGATGCTCAAAAACATAAAATCATAATTTTTTACTAAAATGGTCCATGATTTGATGATTAAGTCCTTAATTACTCTAAAATGATGAGGGAATTCTACATTTTTAAGGACTTATCAGGTGTTAATTATTGTAGAAATTCATAGAAGTTCCATTGATTTAGATTTTTGCGCATTTTTCATTGAATTTTAGGATTGATTTGTGGATTGATGGAATGAGGGAGTTGTTAATGTATGAATAAGATGAGAATTGAGGAGTGGACAGGAGGTCCACGTTTTGTGCAGGTTGTGAATGGTTTAGGGCAAGAAAGGAAGTAGAAGATAACAGTTTCTGAACTGAAACTGCGTTTTCGAAGCAGGTCCGATCGATCGGACCTGAAGGCCAATCGATCGGACTGAGAGTTAACTGGACCGTTTTTCGGTCCGATCAATCGAACTTTACATTAACTGGGGATAAGTACTCCAGTGGATTTTGGGTTTTTGTTTGGGCTAGGAGTGTTTTTTATTAGTATAAGTACTCCCAAAATTAGTTTTAAGACTAATTATGAGGTAATTTGAGAGTGTTAAGAATTAAGAACAATAAAAGAAGAATTTTATGATTAAACAATTGTTCTAATAGTTAATTGATTATGGACTAAACCTCCATAGGTGTTAATTACGGAGACTCTAATGTATACATTATATGCATATAAATGTGATGTCCATTGATAATAACACGTGTATTGGATAACCAATAGTTACACCTGAATGGTTGGTTGGAACTGAGATAGAAATTAGTAGAATTTGGGAGATTAGTAATTCTCTCATTGTATTGCATTCCGTATTGTTGCGTTCCAATCTAATGAGATTGATTTTTCTGTTATTCCTTTCATTTATTAAGAGTGAAATTACCGAATTGAATTGAATCCAGAAATTGATTGATTATTGAAATGTATTGAATCTTGAGTCTGACACTACTTAGCTATTGTATTAAAGCTCTAAATGAGCTAAATGAATTAATAAATAAACAAATGACTATTTTTACTGCAGCAGATGGATTTGAGAGCGCTCCGGAGCTTCGTGGTGATGCTGGTTGTCCCTGGCCCAGACACTAGTAAGTCCCACAATTCCGATCGTATCTATCAGTACTGATTGATGCCTTCCATTTGAAAGATGAATTATTCCTTTGAGGGAAGATGGCAAATGAAATAAATTGAGATCAAATGAAATGAATGCTATGGTAGTGGCCATCTTGTACATGTCTATTGATTGACTATTAATGCTCACCTATTGTCATTGTGTGAATTATCTAGACTTGTCTAGAATTGGAATTGAGTATGTGATTGTTTACTAAATAGATGGAATGAATTTAGTATATATATTAACATGTGCTATCACAAGATCTGTTTGTACATTGTTAAACCATCGTGTTCATTAGTGTTATTGATGGTATTACAAACCCGATTGCCAATGCCGGTCCAGCAGCAACCCCACCAGCAGCGGAAGAGACTATTCCGGTTCCTCCAGGAGGACTGATAGAATGGAATGGACGGGATACCATTTGATATGGGTATCCAAGTGCGAAAATGAATCAAGAATGTTTTGGAAAATTCTTTTTGGAAATGATTTTGAATGTAATGTTTTTAGAAAGTGTGTAGTTGTCAACCTGTATTGTATTTGAACATGCAAAGTTGACAAGTGAATGATAATACAATACATGTATAAAGACTTTACTTTTGTATAGAACTGTACAATTGTAAATTAACTTAGTTAAATGTATGTTTCCGCAAATGATATAATTGTTAGGTATGAATGAATGTTATCTCTTGTGGATTCTATTTATTCAGAATTTACGGGAGTAAGTATAGGATCACGGCTCGGGATTATTGGGCTTCGGGCCCGGGTCGTGATAGATACTTAGTGATGCAGTGGTGTGATTCGAAAAATATATAAAAATCTTTTAAAAAATCTCAGAAAATCTAGAATATTGGAAAGTATTAGAATTTAATGTTTGTTTTTAATAATACCTAATATAGGGGGTGTAGTGGTCCCTTCATTTCATGGGGTTCTGTATCATTTTTTTTATTATAAAATAATAACATTGATCAAATTTTTTCATTTGTATTTATATTGGTTGGCTATTCTAAGTTAAAAACTAATAAAATATTTATAAACAAAACATTGTAATCAAAACATCATTACTATCATGCTTAGAATATAACATTTCATAGTTGTATCTTGAAATACACATACATAGTGTAATCAAAATATCATCACTATCATGATTATAGCCCTATTATAATAGATGAAGCAGACTGATTCCAATTGAGAAATCAGTCCGATTCCACCAAATTGATTTTGACCCTGCATCAATGTTATAATTATGTATATTCAATCTCGTAACTGCCTTCTTATTTTCCTTTCATTTCTTTCTTTCAAGTTGAGAACATTTTTAAAAAAAAATTGAGAATGGGAGGAAGATAGAGAAACATCTCCTCCAAGTTTTTTTTCCAGAACGCTCTCAAATGGATCTGCATTCATCGAGCTAGGTGGAGATGCAGAGGATATGAGTGTTGAAACCGTTGAAAATGGTTGAAAATTTGGGAGGGTCCGAGGAGAAGAGCTTTAAAAATGATGAGGTTGTCGTAATGGATTTCTTGTCTCCATTAGAAGAAGTTGAATTCATCTCAACAGGTGAAGATGCGGCGGAGTGTGAGCAGAAGAAGAATATGAAGAACACACGATCTAAGAAGGAGAAGAAAGAGAAGGCGATTGAAGTAGAAAAGAACGTTTTAAGACAATTTCTTTCATCCTCCCTGCGGTGTAATATATGACTCAAAACCATAATTTTAGCTTCTGGGGTATTGAATTTAGTGGTGCGTTTGGATGTACCTCGAATAACATGCAAAATAGATAGTTACTGATTTGCCTGCGAATTAGGAGCATAACCATTTTTTTAAGACCCAAATCGCTGTACAATTCTACAAGTTATGAAGTTCAGTACAATTTGCGATACTACCCACTTAGCCCACACTATACTAATGGGAGGTCTTGAATTTAACCATCTACCAATAATCAATTTCATTTGGTTTCAATGTAAGGCAATGATTATTAGTCCCTTAAACTGATTTTTATATTGACTATCAAATTGAAGTTGCCCGGCTCATGGTAATCCACACGATTATCCCGTGCCTTTTTCAGTTCGTTTGACTCCACCGACTGACATATAGTTTGTTTGTTTTTTGCCGGAGAAGTTATGTAAGTAAACATATCTTTTAAGAATGCAGCCTTATCATGTTTCTTGCCTGACATAAATGTCTTGAAATGTGTCAATGGGAAGCTCTTGGAACCTGATGGATATTGATTTGGGTGGAAGTTTATCTCCTTATCAACACGTGGTTGCTATAGCCTATAGGGCTTGATTTTGCAATTGAGGCTTCATTTTGCAACTGCAATTTCGGCTTTGATTAGAGAGAAGAAGATCATATCTTAATTTTGATTGTGTTATTCATTTTCGTAAGTTTTATTTACAGATAAAGTTGTGATTATAGATCAGATGATTTGGAGTGCTTCTTTTCTCAACCCATGGTCTCATGCACTTGATTGATTTCTACCTAAGAATATCAGTATTATCTTATCCCTCAATTTTTATTCTCACTTATATATATAAAGTGATTTTTATTTTCTTACTTTAACCACATATCTTAAATTTTGTTTAGCCTTTGAGTTTTATCTTATCCCTCAATTTTTTCTCTCACTTATCAAGATCTTAATAAGCATAGCTATAAATTTTGTTTTATTTATTCTTTATATTTAACCGCGCATCTTAAATTTTGTTTAGTCCTCTCATGCTGGGACGAATGAGGTAGTCTGGTGAAGAAGAAAATCTTTTAAGAGCAAGGTTTGTGTTTTTTCTGCTCTCCATGCTGCTATTTTGAATAATGAGCTCTCATGTGAGTCTTCTATTTTGGATTTATTTTATTATTATTATTATTTGTCTAATATTATTCAAGGGTTTTGGGAATTTTTTCTTTTTTCCTTTTCTCTTTTGTTTCAGTTGTAATTTTTATGTATTTGATTCTGATCAGCTCATTTTCTTTTTGTTTTAAATTGCTTTTATTTGTACTGTTTATGATTTTTGTATCTATTTTGTATTTACATATGACCCTTTTGATGTTTTTCCTCAAGTGGTGAGTTCATAGGTGTAAATCAATCCTATTTATTTATTTTGTTTTATTTTGCTACATACAACTTTATGGCTAGGATGGATACTCGAAAATCAAATGTATTCGTTGCATCCATCATGCATTGTGGCCCATTAAAAGACCAAATAATTGAGGAACTTAGCATTTTTAGGAATTAATCGTTCGAAAAATATATAATATAATGAATTGTTATTTAATTGTAAGTCTTTATACATATTAATATTTATAATAATATTTAATTTCATGAATTAGATTGGCACGGGCACGTTTTGCACGTGAGCATCCTTTCTATTGGTGATTATAGTTTTAAGGGTATAAATTTTTATCTTTTAGAAATATATTTATTATAGATTTTCTATAGTATAAACATATGAAATCAAAACCAATTTTTCTTATTCCTATCATAAAATTAAATGATGTCGTTTTTGTTTTTTTTTTTTTTTGTATGACTTGGCCTGCCTTGACTTTCTACTAATTGTATTAGGGTGTGGTGGTAGAACTTTGGGATATCGGTGACCCCCACTTTTTTGGGTAAGTAGTAGTGGCTTGATGTGCTTTATAAAAGGTCAGGTGTTTTCTTCCTATTTGTCTTCTAGAGTCTTTTGCCTTGAAATTTGTTTTTAGGGAAAACTACAGGAAAAATCCATATAGGACCTTATAGGACCGATAGGGACCCAATAGCATGTTGAAGACGAGAGGGGTCTTTTGACCTTTTCTGTAGGTTGCTCGATATCATCCATTCTGTAGTATTCATTCCAGTCCATTCTCCTTCTTTCTCCCATCTCCTTTCCCACACCCACTTGGGTTGCACTTTCTATCCCCACACCGAGCCTGCACCACTTCAAGGCACGCCCAGCCATCTCCTGCATCCTTCTTCGTTTTTGTTTCTTTTCTTTCCTTTCTTTCTCCCTTCCTTTCCTTCTTCTTCTCCATCTTGTCTTCCTTCCTCCCTTCTCCCTTGCACTCATCGACGTGCTGCCACTACGCCTGCACCACTTTCACTTCACTGGCGCACCTACTCTCATTTCCTCCATTGTCCTTCATAACACTAGCGCTGCCACCTTCACTGCATTGCCCACCATTGCGCGACTACACCTACAGCAGCACCACCCTCGTCACCTCACGACGCCCACTTGCACTCACAGCCATGGGTGGAACCAGAGGGGGGTGGGGGGCGCCCACCCAAAAAAAATAAAATAAAAAATAAGAAATAAAAACCCCACCTTTTTTTTACAAGATTTTTATAGATTTTTACATATGGCCTCCCAAGAAAATTCAGAAAAGCCACTATATATTTTAAAAGCTACATTCATTTTTTAAATTTGGCCCTCCCAAAACACTTTTCCTACATAGTGGCCCCCTCAATGAAGAATTTCTGGGTCTGTCTTTGCTCACAGCCCACTCGAATTGCCTCCCTGCACTCGCACCCCACTTGCGCATACTACACAACCTCATACACTCACTTACTGCCCTCTTGCTCTTGGTATTCTTTTAGTTATTTTGTTGAACATATGATCTACGTTCTTCTTGCTTGCCCGCAGAAGAGAGAATATCACTTTTTCTTCTTGTTAGCTCTACTGATCGATATCGACCAATCTGTCAGTCAAATCTTTTCCAAACTATAACTATCTTAGTTGTTGAATACGACAGAATGGTCGATATCGACCAGTACTACTTCCTCCTAATGGTCGATATCGATGAATCTGTCGGTCAGATTTTACCCAATATGTAACTGTCTTATTTGCTGAACATTACAAAATGGTCAATATCGACCATATCGTAAAATGATTAAAAAGAAGATTGAAAAGGAACTTGAGGACCCCTCTCGTCTTCAACATGTTACTGGGTCCTCGTCGGTCCTATGGGGTTCTATGGAGATTTTTTCGGTAGTTTTTCCTTGTTTTTAACAATGCATTTAGAATATATGGGTCATGTAATGCACGATTGTGACTTGCCAAGTATATACTCTTGGGAACCGCCCATGTGCACGGTTAAATTATTTTATTGGGATTAGAGTCGTTGGGTTTAGAACCCAGGAAAGTTGTTGTTTGACTGAAACAGATAACCGTCTTCTGTCCGATTCCAAAGCTTTCCGTAAAAAAGAATGATTTAAATTCGCTTTTTATTTCTCATTGCATCAATAGAGTATTAGGAAATATTTCACACCATTTTCTATTACGGAATACACGAGACTTTGCATCCAAACGTATTCTCTAAGTCTTTTTTATTTTTAAAATGGAAACTCCTTTTTTAGAGTAATACCAAAGAGGCCCTCAATTGCTCGTGCTTAGCACGAGAGCATTTTTCTAGTTTTTTTATTAGAGTGAACTTCAGTTGTGGGCACTATTTCATATTAGAATGAACTTTGGTTTGACCCTATTTACTATTAGAGTAAAACTTGGTTGGAGCCTATCTTTAGTTGGTGTGAAATTTGGTTACACCTTTTTTCATATTTTCATTTAGTGTGAAAGTTGGCTACGGCCTTATTTCCAATTAGACTGAGCTTTGACAAAGGTATTAATTCCACTTAAGTAATATTTGGCTAAGGTGCGACTTTTTATTTTAAAATTTGGGCCTCATTATGGAGCATACCGGTGTTTAAAAAGACACTAAATTCTCCAGCTTTTCTTCATTCGGATGGGCCGGGCCATTTAATTTTTTGAATGGTCCTTTTGAATGGTTTTTAAATAAAACTTTGAATGATTTTCTGAATCATTAGTCGTTTTTTATGGGTCCTTTTAATGGTTTTTTAAATATTTTTATTGGAAAAAAATCAATTTAAATACTGACTGCACCAAAAAGGCGCTCTTAATTTTCCTCGCATGGAGTGTGCGACACTCTCCTATGATGTAAAAAAATTCCAAAAGTTGTGTGAGGGGGAATCTTCCGATTATGATTTAGCATCGAAACTAAATGAGCCTTTTTTTTATGGAGGTAGCATCTAACATGATTTTACCGATAAAATCCTTGATTATAATTCAAATCTAGTGGGGAGGCTCTGTTGGCCTAGAACCATGATTTGCAACCGTAGGTTGATAGCTCAAAACTACACTACCACACTAGGGGCAAAGGGAATTTATCTTGGAGAGTAGTCTCGTAGGGAATAAGGATTATTCTGACCCAAAAGGACGGGACAATCTCAATTATAAATAAAAATAATAATGAAATTAAGAGATGTGGCTTTCACTAAGGTGATGGCCCACCCATAACTTCCACCATTCAATAAAATGAAAGAGGGACGACTGTAACGGGTATTTGCTGCCCTAGCTTTCGTCCAAAACAGAAACAGAATCGAGGGAGATCGAGAAGAAGGAGAAGAAGGAGAAGAGGAAACCAGAAAAGAATCGAGGGAGATCGAGAAGAAGAAGAAGAAGAAGAAATAGGAGTAGGAGCGGTGCAGCTTGCTGCCGATTGAGCTGCTGCTGCTGCTGCGGTGCTACCACATCCAGGTATGTCCTCTGCAACTCCTCTCTCTCTCTCTCTCTCTCTCTCTCTCTTCCCATTTTTTTTGTCCTTTTTCTTCTTCCTGAACAGGAAGAGGGAGAAAGTGAAAAGGGGAAGGGTGGGGTGGTGGTTCGACGGTGGGGTTTTTAAACCCCAGCCACTGGCCTGGCGGCGCTACCGAAATGTGATGAGTTTTGTAATAGTAGTGATCAATTTCTTTATATTTTGTTCATGGAGGAGAGAACCCTTTTGACTGCTCATGAATGAGATGAAAACTTTGAAATCTAGTTAAGATGAATTCATATACAAGATATACTGATTTATCTTTCCATTCCATCTTTTTTGAGGCTGTCACAGATTTCAAATGATTAAGGTGGATTCAAGGGCGAATGTGAGGTACATGTTGTTGTTGTTGTCTCTGCTATTGGAATATATTTAGTCCCAAAGTGAGTTGAATTTTTAATCTGGAAGTAAACCACAACATGGCTCCTGCCCAAATGTTATTCGATCCAGAGCAGCAGCAGCAACAGCGAATTAAAATGGAGGCACCAACAAAGTCTGTGGCAGAAAGGGAGAATGGGAACTTCAATGATGATGATGATCCGGATCTGAGGTGTACCAATAATTGTGAGGATAACACATTTGACATGGACATTTCGCCTGATAAACACAAGGTGTATGAGGCAGGTGATACCATGGTCGATATCGTCGATTGTGTAGCAGATACGAGTGCGAGAGTAAACCAGGACGGAGACCCAGATGCCACTGAATATTCGAGTTCTTTTGGGAACACAGTGTCAGGAGGAACTGGAGCTGACAATGGTTTGAATTCGAATTTGAGTGAAGCTGAGGTGGAGTCGCGATTTGATGATGCGTCTTCGACTCTTTTAGATGGTTTGGATGAAATGTTTCGTCCAAGGTATCATCATTTACTGTTCCTTTCATTGCTCAGAATATTCGGGATTTTTTTTTTTAATCGCTGTTCAGAAAAAACACTAAGACTGAAAAGCTCAAACTAATCGTTATTTCTTCATTGTTATCAATTTTGTATAATCTTTGTATTGATTTTCTTCAAACTCGCCAAGTCTTACACTTAATTATTCACTTAGGGGTCGCTTGTTTGCACCCATTTACGCTTACAAATGTTGCACATGTGTAACGATTATGCCTGCTCACGTTTTTTTCTTTTTTTTTGGCTTAGTTACGCATTACATGCATAAATTAGGTGTGAAAATGGTGTAAGTGGGGCTATATTTCATTCATATGAAAATTTTTACTACTATGAAAGGGTGAAAGTGTTTCACACCTCTTTCCGAAGATGTATGAAAGTTTTACATATGTAATTCAAACTGTCCGATGTTTACTCATGTGGAAATGGTTGTTCCAGAGAAACATGGTAATGTGTTTCACATGCTTAAATTTTACCTATGTAAATATCCCACTTTCATGTCCCATGCGTAAAAACAACCGACCCTTTAGTATTAACACAAAAATATTTCATTATAATGAAATCTAGGTATAGTATTTGAAATGCCATGATTTCCAATTTTTGTATTAGCATCATTGACATTATTTACTGAATATGCATGTCAATATTTCTTATGGTCAGTTCCCCCACGTACCCACCCGAAAAGCCCTTCGTAACAAGCCACTGGAACTGAAATGTTTCGGAAGTTCTAGTAGGGGTGCTCCTGTTGCCTCATTCTCATTGGAGTTTCTAATCTGAATAGGTCCTGTCAAAGCTCTCTAGTTATTTATAGAATATTTTCTTTTTGGGACCTTCCCACATGATTGGCATGACTTCTTGAATGGACTTCCATCAAACTTAATCGCTTGGGTGGGTACCATCCATGTCTCTGATATGAGATGATGAGATTGCTAGCTGAATTCAATTGTGGGCCAATAAATCAACAAGTAGATGCTTCGGGGATAATATGACATAGCATTTTGACCTATCAATTATTGCTTTAATCAATATCGGCTTTACTGACCTTGGATTTATAAAACATCTTACACACATGAAGCATGGTCTTCATGTGAATATGGATGCTAGTGAGGATCATATTAGACATTGTGAGCCATCAGAAATTTTCTGCTCTAGGAGGGACAAGGGTGTGGCTCATGTCCTTCTTCTTCCCTTTTGCGATGTTCAAGACTCTACACTGGTCCTTCTAGATAGAAGGAAAAAGGAAAAAAGATCATACATTGGTCTTACAAGTATATTTGAAGTACACACTGATGTTTACACTTCCATGACATTTCTGTGTTTCGAAATTAAATGTTAACCCTATGCACGAACTCCAGATCCATTTCGTTAACTATTATCACCTTCCAAATTGCACACAGTGTCTCAGAGTGTCTAATTCTTATGGAACCAATTTTTCATTCATAATTTGACATTACCATGTCACATGCGGGTTGTTTGTTTTCATGTTCTGGCAGAGGCTGTTTTCCCCTTGAGGCTTTTTCTGTCTGAATCACGTTTTGGTTGTACAAGTTTCTTCAGTTTTCCATTATACAGCAACTAAACTAGCTCTTCAGGGAGCTCAGCATGGACTCTCTTCCACCCAATTCACTTTTCCACCTGATCAATCATGCATCTTGGTTAAATTTGCGACTGAGTAGGATCATAATGGGCGGTTTTGACATTTTTTGTTGAACTACTTTATTTTAACAAAAACTACCTTTAATTTTTTTTCAGTCACATCTAAACTAATGCAATTGAGCCTCTTTTGTTGACTTTGTTTGGTGGGAACTTTTGTGCTTTTGTTCATTTCGTGCATGCTTCTAATCTACATTCCCAACTTTCCAGGAAGAGAAAGTTGACTGCTCATTGGAGAAAGTACATCCGTCCTCTAATGTGGCGGTGCAAATGGATTGAACTTCGGGTGAAAGAATTTCAGTCTCAGGCACTAAAATATGACAAAGAACTTGAAGCATATTCTCACAGAAAACAGTACAAGTTAGGGCAGGTTGGGTCAGACAATTCTGCTGCTAGATTGGTACCTCTGTCATGTCAAAGTGATAGAAAACAAGTCATGAAGAGGAGAAAAAGAAAGAGAGTTGAAGACACATCTGATCTTCCATCCTATATGGCCAATCACAGCTTATTCTCCTACTATGGTACATTTGCTGTGATTACTGTGCTTGTGTAGTATTCTACTATCAAAAGAAATTATGCTTGTATATTGCTCGTTGTGCATCAAATTCTGCAAATTAACTGTCCTCTGTGGCATCTTATAGAAAAGAAGAAATCTGAAGCGGATGGGGCTTCCATTGATGATGAATACGGTAATCAAGGTATAACTATGCTCCTTTTGATTGGGAAAATGTTGTTATTGTACATGTGGTTTAGTCAAGGGTTAAAAAACTTGGGACCTGACTCATTCCCCTTTGAGTTGGTTCAGTTGGGCCGAATCTGCCACCCAAAAAAAAAAAAAAAAACAAAGAAAAAAAAGAAACACACACACACAAAAAATCTTAAAAAAACTTTAAAATAAAATAAAATAAAATGCCCCACCCGTATAAAACCCTTTGGTAATCAATGTATGACTATGTTCCTTTCATGATTTGACTGCGTTCTGTGACTCTATTATGTATGTTTTTTTTTTTTGGTGAGGTGGTTATTCAGGTGTTATCAAGTATCAACAATCAACATTAATAAGAGCTACAGTTAATAAGGGCTCAAAATCAATGGCAAGAAATCCAGTAGACTACTTCATAATAGTATAATACACATTACATAAAAATTAAGGGTTCATACTCAAAATTCAATCAGACAGGCAATCATTCAGGTATCAATAACCCTTAAAGCTCTTGAAAGTCGAATCCAAAAACCTCTTTTGGACGAATAGTGCCTTTGATCTTGAGTTGGCCAGATCTCTCAAAATAGTGAGATTTGATCTTCAAAATCTGAATATTTGAGCTCCCCACAGTGAAAAATCCCTTCCCCAATCAAAGCACTCATGTAATAATGAGGGTTTGATGAGAAAAAGAGCCCTCTTAGTAGTTGGGCAAGTCGTGTTACTGTGCAACGCGGCTGACTTGCTTGAATCAAATGGGACTTGGCTGAGTCCCATGTATTCAGGTTTGAGTCCCATGGGGACCTGACTCAGTCAGGACTGAGTTCCAAGTCTACTCTGACCTGGTCGAGTTTTTAATATATGGGTTTAGTTTCAAGTTGCTTGCAACAGACCAAATGAGGAGCAAAAGAGTTGTGTAGTTAAATTAGTTGCAACTTGTAACTTCTTGACAACTAGGGGTAGCTCGGTTGGCAACCCCATTGTCACCGGGCTACCTAGGGATCCATCCCTGTGCATGTCACTTTCCCCACTTTGTGGGCTTTTCTTTCGACTTTGTGGGCTCTCCTTCCCTCTTGTGTGAGCTCTCTTGGGTCCCATCACCCTTGGTTGGGGTGAAAAAAAGAAAAGAAAAGAAAAGAAATTGCAACTTCTTAATGGAAAAGCCTTAGTCGTCTCAGACTCGGTTATTGAGCTTATGTGGTTGGAGGAGAAGCTGGCATCTCAAATTAAGGATTGGTAGAAAGAGCTGAAAGTTGTGGGTTGGGCTGGATATAGATTGGTTGTAAAGCTGAAAAGCCTAAGATTAAATTAAAAGAGTGGGTCAAGACAAACTTTGGAGACATTGAAATTCAAAAGGCTGCCATTCTAGAGGAAATTCAGTCCCTTGATAATAAGGAGGAACTGGGATGGCTATCTGCAGATGAATGGAATATAAGATTGTCTCTAAAAGATGATTTCCATGGGAAGTTGAGATAGGAGGAAATTAATTGGAAACAAAAGTCAAGATATAGATGGCTAACTGAAGGAGATAAAAAATACCAGGTTTTTTCTTGGGATGGCTTCTTTCGGGAGAAGAGTCAATAGAATTTCATCTCTCATGGTAGGAGATGTCAGATTGGAAAGCAAGGATGAAATAGTACAGCATATTCAGAACTATTTTATCTCTCTTTACTCCAAGGATCAGTGGAATAGACCGTCATTAGATAATCTGGATTTCACCACATTAGAGTTTGAGCAAGCTCAATGGCTATGAAGGAAGTTTGAGGAGGTTTGGGCTTGCCGTTTTCGCTCTTGCTTGAGATAAAGCCCCGGGTCTGGATGGCTTTCCTATGGCCTTCTTCCAATGCTTTTGGGTAGAAGTGAAAGCAGATGTTATGGATTTTATTAGAGAGTTTTATTCTAGAGGGAAGCTTCTTAAAGTTTAGGGGCTTTGTTCATCTCGCTTATTCCCAAAAGTAAGGGAGAGATTGGCATCAAAGATTACAGAACTATTAAGTCTCATAGGGAACTTGTATAAGATCTTGGCGAAGGTTTTGGCTGGAAGAAGTCAGAGGGTGCTTCGGAGTATCATATCTCATGAGCAAGGAGCTTTTGTGAAGGGGAGACAGATTTTGGATGGCGTGATTATAGCCAATGAATGCTTGCATCCTAGTAATAGGGAGAGAGGCTTCTAGGGTTGAGATGCAAGTTGGATTTAGAAAAGGCTTATGATAGAGTGGATTCGGATGTTTTAGATTATCTTTAGCTTAGAATGGGGTTTGGAACAAATTGGAGGGCATGGATTAAGGAATCTGTTTCGTCAGATTGCTTTTCAATTTAAATTAATGGGTCGCCTAACTGGTTCTTTTCAACACAAAGGGGTATTAGACAACGGGATCCTGTTTCCCCTTTTCTTTTTGTTATTGTGGCTAAGGCTCCGAGCAGGATGGTTAAGGCAGTGACTTATGCAGACCTGAGAAGAGACTTCAAGGTGTGTGAAAGTGCTCCTCCTATTTCTATTTTACAGTTTGCTAATGATACACTAATCTTTTGTGAAGTTAGTGAAGATCAAATTATGAATGTGAAAGCCACCCTAATATGCTTCAAAGCAATGTCGGGCTTATTAATTAACTTCTGCAAGAGCGAGCTGATTGGGATAAGAGTAGAGGTGGATTTGGTGCATCACTATGCTAAAATCTTGGGATGTAAGGTGGGTCATCTTCCCACTTCTTATTTGGGCCTCTCCCTGTGTTAGGCGAACTGAAGAAGTCTTTGTGGAATCCAGTTGTGGAGAGGGTTGAAAGCAAGTTAGCTTTGTGGAAAGCTAATTATTTTTCCATTGGAGGAAGGGTAACTCTTATAAAAGCAGTTCTATCCAACCTTCCTTTGTATTTCATGTCCATCTTTAAATGTCCGGTTTCCGTTGTCAAGCGCATAGGAAAACTTCAAAGGGATTTTCTATGGCATGGCAAAAGCAGTGTAAAGAAGTTTCACTTGGTGGATTGGGCTTCAATCTGTAAACCAAAGTTAGAAGGTGGCTTGGGACCTTGGGTATTAGACTGCTAAGGGGGATGAATTGAGCTTTGCTAGGCAAGTGGCTTTGGAGGATTGGGGATGTGTCAGAAGGGTTGTGGAGCCATTTACTGTTGGCTAAATATGTCGGCTCTAGGAATGGATGGGATTTCAAGTCCATTTCCTAAAAAGCTCGGCCATCTGGAAAGAGACTAGATCCGTAGAGGAAGAGTTTGAAAGGAACATAAAGTGTTGGGTAGGGTCAGGAGAGAAGGATTTGTTTTGGCTTGATAATTGGGTTGGTGACCGCCTGTTGGCAGCCCAATTTCCAGAATTAATGACCTGTGCTATGAACAAGAAAGCTACTGTTAGTAGCTACCTATTGAGGCATGGGTCAGGAGGTCACTTAATTTGGAGTCCTATCTTTAGAAGAAATCTAGAGGAGAATGAAGGAAATCAAGTAATCTCTCTCCTCAATATTCTGTCTTCGGTTTCTATACTAGGGGGCAAGGCAAGAGAATTTGGACTCTTTCTAAAGACAGCATATTCTTAGTCTCTACCTTCTTTAAGGCATTGTCAGGGTGGACTAAACCAAGAAGTGCCTTGGGAAGGATTTGGAAATTAAAAGCTCTTCCTAGAATCTTGTTGTTTGGGTGGCTGGCCCTTAGAAAGAGAATCCTAACAATGGATAATTTAAGAAAAGATGTGGTTGTGGTGAATGCCTGCCCCTTGTTTTCGCGGAGTATCTTCTTCTTAAGTGCAGCTTCACCCATAGGATTTGGAATGTGGTGCTGGATTGGTTTGGGTGCAGCTGAGTTTTCCCAAATTCTCTTCTAGTCTTATTTCAAGGGTGCAATACTTCTTCTATGGCGCCTAGAGGAAGAGAAATGTGGAAACTGCAATTCCTTGCCGTTATATGGACTGTTTGGAAGGAGAGAAATGCCATGTGCTTTGAAGGGATCGTTTCTGATGTGAACTCAGTGTCTGATAAGATAAAGCTTTCTGTTGCTTTTTGGGTGTCTACAAATCCTCTTTTTCATGGGATTTCGCTAGACCAAATTATTGTAAACTAGAGGGATGTTGCCATGTCTTATTAGTTCTTCCCCTTTCATTTTGTATTGTTTCTTGTGTTCTTTCTGCTTGGTTGTTCGGTCTCGAATGCTGGCTGTTAGCTTGTTAGTATAGTTCTCTTGTACCGTTAGCTTCCTTTTTATGAATTTTACCGTTCAAAAAAGAAAAAAAAAAAAAAAAAACCTTTTACTGTTAACCGCTAGGATATGAAGTATTTCTGTCCTTCCATTTATAGGCCCACCAATATCCTGGTAAACCATTGGGATCCTTGCATAATTTAAACTATTGCAATGCTAGGCTTACCACTCCCTCCTAAACCAATGAATACGGCTAGAACTTTTTAATATATTTCTCAGTGGGCCTGCTGCACAAAAGTTTATTTCCTGTTAATTCTATAACAGTTCTATACCAAACCAGCTACCTGTAATCCTATACAATATGTTATTTATTGCCTCTCCAACCGATACCAATTTTTATGCATGTATTTATATGCATTTATACTCCACATGTCATTGCTCCGGCTAGTGTCGTACTACCTGGTTACATGGTAAATGACAATACATGCATGTGGCTCTTAATAAGTGGTGCTCAGTATGGCAACCACGAGGTTGCGGAACTGAGTCGTGTTACCTTTTAGGGGAAAAAAAAAAATAGTGCGGCCTTTGCCATGCTTGATCAGCCCTGGTTGAGTAGATTTGCTAGTTGGGTTTGTGAATGTTTTTTATTTTTATTATTTATTTTTGCTAAGAGAATGTTTTTAATTTAGCTGGAACTCCAAAGTGCTTTATTTATTTTTATTGTCAGTCTCTTTCTCTCTCCCTCTCTCATGTGTGTGTGATGATGGCTTATGCTTTGATTTTGTTTGTGTGTGGTAGTGAATGCAGTGGTTCAGGATGCTAACACTGTTGATGAATATGGGGTGAATTTTGAGTGGCCAGCACTTGAACCAAGAGTTTCTGATGATTCCTTAGAGCAAATTCTTTGGAACATGGAAGTTCTACAATCTCGAGTTTTCAAGATTAAGACCCAGATCAATAAATTGGTGTCCAAATATGCCAGAAAATTCTCTTCAATGGACAATTTAAGTCTACTTATGCCAGCTGACCAACCTTGTGGCTCTGCTCAGAGTCCTGCTTTCTCTCCAGCCCAAGGAGATGAGATGCCTGTTGGAGCATTGTATACCCCACCTGGGCATATATCTGAGTATGAAACTGGAGACGTAGTTATGCAGGAAAGTGTTTCTAGTTTTGGAGAAGCTGCATCTCTTCCTGATATAATTGAAAGCTCAGTAGGCCTTTTATCTTCTGTTGATGTCACTCACGACGGGCCTCAGCATGGAGATTCTTGCGCAGATGTAAGATCCTTTTTTTCTTTAATTGAGTAATTTCTTCAGTTTTTTCATTACACAGCATGGAATACTGCTCTCATCTTTGAACCTTTAAACCCTCGAACAGGCTGCTTATTAATAAACAACATGGAATATCATGCACATCTACTGTCCATAGATGAGCAAGATAATTGCAACAGCTGAAATGCGTTAATACAATAAGTTTATATTCCTAAATGAGGTGCAACTGCATTTATAATGTCACCATTATCCGAAGTTATTATAAACAGTTCTAATAATGTTTTCTGTTTCTTTTTTTATTTGCAAAACTGAAACCAGTTATATAATGTGGCAAACATTCTTTAGACCTTTCTTAGTTTTTGGTTGTGATTGATCTTTTGGAGGTTTCTTCTGACAGCGGTAAATATTTTGTTTCTTGGGCTCAGGATGCTGAGCCCCTTTGTTGGACATGGGTTTGGTGACTACTATATGATTATCCATGTAAATTCATTACCTGCCAATGGATAGTTAGGAAACTGTTTCTCTTCTTGTCACCATTGGCAAAATGTCTGCAGAATTCTGCACATTTCTGATGCAGTAACATCTATATGGAGGCTGCTTAGGTTCATTTTTAGGATAATAACAATTAGACTGAGGTTTGTCAAGTTTGTGACAGGTTCTAGAAGATGGTTGATAGGATTAGTTTCCTTGTTTACCTAGGATCATGTGTCTTTATCATCTCTTAATGACGTAAGATATGGTGTAATTAATTTAATTTGATACAATTTGTCTATCATTTTCAAATAATTACATTCTACGTTGTGTAAAGGTAGTGGGTTGGTACAGCCCATTGGGCTGACCCAAACTCAAAACGACCCCATTTGACCCAGTCATGGGACAAATCTGTACAACTATTCTTCATTATTTTAACAGTTGTATTTCCATTTATAGCTAGCATATCACCCAATCAATGGGTCATCATTATAGAATGTAAATCACCCAATCAATGGGTCAAACTTACTGTATTTAGACTTAGTGGGTTATTTAAAGTCATGATGGCATCACAATGGATCCATCAAATTCCAATCAATATTTCCCGTTTGTCTTATTCTCTGTGAGTGATATCAATCAAGAGTGTTGGCATAAGAGCCATATGAAATCTGAATCTCTGTGATCCAATGGTATTGGCTCTTCTCCTTTGTTATCATTCATCCTAGCTGTTAGATAATAATCTGCACTGCTTGCTGACTATCCTTGAACGCCATTCCTTCCCTCTTACCCCCGTACCCCCATTTTGCTTCCATGCATTCCCGATCCACTAGATATAGTGCTGAAAAAATTGACAATCCCAGCCTGATCTCTTCTCAGGACCATCATCCTGTCTTCCCATTTTAAATTGAGATGAAGCTTTCCTGCTGTTTCTCTGCACACTTACTGCAGCGATCCTTCCCCTTTTGCTGCTCCACCTGAAACCATTAGCCCCCTGCAGAAGCTGCTGTTTGATTTGGAATCTGGTAGCACTAGCTTTATCTTTCATTGTTCTGTATCTGCACGCTCTTGCTGCCCCAATTCCCAGTACAGGGCTGGGCACCTTCTCTAGACTCAACATTTCCATTCTCCATTTTCCTTCCCTATCGACACCCCTGCAAATTTCCTAATTCAATACAATCAATTTAATGGTTGCATATAATTATTTTCTACTTTATCAGGCATGGCCGTACAATGGAACTTTAGTTACTATGTTTGCTGAAATTTTGTTAAAATTTGAATTCCTATATGCCAACCTAAAATTCCACTAAAGTAGAAATTATGGATGCTTTTGGTATGTGGGGAGCTGTCGCGTCTGGGTGTTAATAGGATCTATTGTGGATGGTGATTCTTTTCATGCCATTTGGCGGGTATCTACTAATTGCAATCTCCTGTCTCCACTGGCAGATTTGACTGATCAAATTTGGGAGAGTGCCCAGAAGCTGGTCTATCTTTAGTCATGTTTTTCGTTACGCAGGAGCAAAGCAGAGGGCCTACTGTGGATTAGACGAGGCTCACATTGCATGACATCAAACGTAGGATTTGGTTTCCCCATATTCACGTTTCCACATTGAGGATGAAATCTACCTTCTTTTTATAAACTTCTAATTTGGTATAGAATAGGACTCTTAGTTTAATTAAGTCTTTTGGTTTCTTTTGCTTTGGCTCGGATTAGATCTTATCCATGGTCAAGATTGCTGGTGGGTTTTAGTTTCGTTTCCATTGTAACTAATGGCATTTTAGAGATTTGATGCAAGACAAACCCATGACCCCATGGGTTGACCAGTCTATTCGGCCCAGCCCGTATGCAGTTTTTATTTTATTTGGAGTTATTATTTAAGGGTTTATGTTTTAAGTATGAGTGTTTGAATCTTGACTGTAGGGATGTTTAAATGGTTGAGATTAGTTCTATTTTTTTTTTTTCTAATTTCTTTATTTAAAGCATTGTAGAGCCTCTTGGCTCTTTAGATTATTATTAATGAAAAAGGTTTGAGTGCTTTTGCTATCTTCTTCTCTCCTATGATGGGAAAACTTTGCCACCAAGGATTTGAGTTGTTTAGTGTGAAGCCAATATTCACGTGTTGAAGCCTGATCTATCCCCAATTTCTTCCATCTCTATCCTACCCAACCCGCATCTCCCCTCTGGTCTACATCATTTGGTATCAAAGCCGAAGATCGATCCACCTGGATCCTATCTTCGACTCTCCTCTCCTTTTCCCGTTCACAATCATTGTCCCAACATCACTAATCCCCAATCATTGCCGCCCCTACCAGTAGACCAAACCCCATCAGTCGATTGCCAACATCACCCAATCACATCTCCCAAACGAGACACCTTCCTGGCCTCCTTCACTTCATCCAGTCATGTAAGGTCCTGGATCCTAATACTGTAATTGGTGTTAATTGATTGCCTATTAGTCTACTTAGTTCATTTAGAAGCTAAGCAAGTCCGGATTACGGTTAGGATCATGTGTGCGAAGTTTTGTTGAGATCTGAGTCAGTTTGGGTACACTACGGGAGTAGTTTGCAATTTTAGGAAAGTTTGTAGGCTTTTTCATAATTTCCAAATTTGTGAGATTTTGGGACCGTTGGGTAGTTTACCTAATTTCTTGAACGTTACACTATCATAGCCTCGCCTTTTCTGGGTTATGCAACAGTGTACATCCGTCTCAATAGTCAATACCGATCTGCGCAGTCGTCCCAAGTTCAAAGTAATCAACACTGGTCCTTCCACAGAGGTGCTACATCGGACAAAATAATTGAGTGGTGCCTGACTTGAGAATCCTAAGACAAATAGTAAAGGGTTGGGCTCATCATGCGTGAACAGGATTCGTTGAAATGAAAGAGGAACAACCTTCCAATTAATCGTTCAGTCACTCAAGTCCAAAGTCCAATTCCATATCCAATACCCAATTCCACAACATGTAGCCTTCTTGAAGCCTTTACAATCAAGCCGACTAGCCTCAACACCTTGATTAATACCAAAGACAAAACGTATATAACAAAATCAAAGGGGATCCTAAGTCCAATCCATCTAAGTTCTCAATGATTCTGTCAATTCCAAACAATAATCAAAACTGGGCGTGCTGGCATCAATAACAATGAGGTACAATCTAATTTCAATTGATCAATAGTCAAGGGGGGGTTACAATCCAGCCCTTGGTCAATAATTGCCTTAATCGTACGAAACATTCCTACACGGTCCAAGGAAGAGGTGAGAGCATGATATCCAGTAAAGAACCTTGGTGCACAATCCATTTGTGGATATCCTCTTCCCTCACTTCATTCGGGACAGATATAGGTTGTACCTCGTACGAAATCTGGACAATTCGTAAGGGTATCTTAGCTCAAAACATCCTTTACTCATAGTCTTTTAATTGATCCTTCAGGTAGGATGCCAAGGTACCAAAGCTTAGTTCCAACCTTGGTTAAAGTCTCCTTTTCGATAATGGAATTGTGCTTACATTGCAATTGGACTCACTAATAACGCGAGTGAGTTAAGGAGAGGAATTTGAATTAAAAATTAATAAATAATTCAAATGTTTCCTTATGTATTATTTTTTATTCATCAAAAGGCGTGCCATCATTTTTCTATTATTAATTGTTTATTCGTTACATTCATCATGGCCTATACATACTGGTCCTGACTCAGACTTCAGTGTGACCTACTGTTCTGACTACTTTGGACATAATTGGGGTTCCATAAAAATTGTACCATGCATTGATTTAACATACTGTTTATTCAATTAAGATCAGAATACCTAGGCCCATCAAAAGATCCAAGGAAAATCCCCCTTCAAAGAGGGAACTGGGCTCAGGCAGCTAGCCGCGGGTAACCACTAGGTAACCAACAGGTTACCGAAATTCTCCAGGTTTGCAATCTCTAAATTTGTTAGCTACTGGAATTGTGATGCCAACACTGGCGGTTAGCCGACCATGAGAAGTGGTCAGCTCACGGCTAACCGCCAACTCTCCTGTGTAAAACCTAACAGACAGTGTTTCAGGTGTCTGCTCCAGAATAAGTCACCTGGGGACTGACGGTTAACCGTATGACTCATGGCGGTTAATCACCAGGCTCCAGAATTTTGCAATCAGAGCTCTGTTTCAGCTCTGATTTTTGGGGCATTCAAAGCCCTCTTCCAATCACCTGATATACACAATCAAATAGGGTCTAGCCCACTCCAAAGTCCAAACACATAAAAACAACCTCTAATCCATCAATTCCATCCAACTCACTTCCATATGAATTACACAACCTATTCTAGAATCAATTAATAAGGCTAGAATCAATTAATATAATCACATATCAGCAGTAAGCTCAGTTAATAAGACTAGCATCAATTAATAAAGTCACATATCAACACATGGATGCATATATCCACTTGCTTTGGTTTGAATTTTGAAAAGCTCCCACACACTGAACCCTAGCTCAAAATGCCCAAAATCCTGAACTCTAGAAATGAATCCAACTCAACTGAAATCACCTACACGAATCAAAGTAAAACACTAATAAGCTAAGACAATCACATTTCTAGCCTAAGAACTCCAAACCCTAGCTCATTACAAGGCAAAAGACTTAACTAGGGATGGGGATGATGGGGAAACGACTTTAAAAGGGGATGGATGAACTCATAGGGCCCAGAGGATGATGAAGATGGTGATGATCGGTGGAGATGGACCTTGGATCTTCACTTGCAAGGAAGAGAGAGAGAGAGAGAGAGAGAAGCCCAATGAAGGGTCAATCGATGCATATAAGGAAGAGATGGGGTTTTTGGAATTTTCGGTTTGGTTCTTGGAAATTTGGGTTAGGATTTAGAGGTTCTTCGAGGGTTCGAGTTGAGGTGTGATAGAAGAGTAATATTCCGGAAATTAGGTCACCTACCCAACAGTCCCAAAATCTCTTAAATTTGGAAATTACGGAAAAGCCCTACAAACTCTCCTAAAATTTCAAACTACCCCCTACTATGCCCAAACAGACTTGGATCTCAACGAAACTTCTCGCACACAATCCTAATAGTAATCCGGACTTAGCTTCTAAATGAACTTAGTAGACTAGCATGTAATCAATTAACACTAATTACGATATTAGGATTTGGGACCTTACATCCCTTCTCCCTTAGAACATTGGCCCCTCAAATGACTAAACATACCTCTGGAAGATCCGAGTACTCTTTGACTTGGTCTCACAGCTCCAAAGTGGCTTCTCTTTCACTATGATGCTCCCACTGGACTTTCACCTAGTGAATGGTCTTTGTCCTCAGCACTTGCTCCTTAGTGTTGACGATCATTAGTGGCCTCTCCACGTAGGTAGCATCCTCCTGAATCTCTAGAGCATTGTTGTCAATATCATTTCTGTAACGACTCGGTAACGACTCAGGCCCGTTGTCCACATGATATTGTCCACTTTGGCTCATGGGATTTCAACGCAATCTTGCCTCACGGCTTTGAAAGGCCTCATGTGGAGTTAAGGGTCAGGTCACACACTTATACCTAGGATTTGGACAAGCATGTTTTCGATGTGGGACTTATGCACTATTGCATACCCAGTCCTTTAGAGTTTCCCCCGCCTCTCTCTAGCCGGATGCTCGCCGGACCCAACGCCCTTCTATAGGAGGGCCTGTGACATACTTCCCCACTGGAAAATAGAGCCGTCCTCGGCTCTGATACCATCTGTAATGACCAAGGCCCGCTATCCACATGATATTGTCCGCTTGGGCTCATGGGACTTCTACCCAGTCTTGCCTCACGGTTTTAAAAGGCCTCATGTGGAGTTAAGGGCTAGGTCACACACAAACCCAGGATCAGGACAAACATGTTTTCGATGTGGGACTTATGCACCACTGCATACCCAGTCCTTTAGAGTTTCCCTCACCTCTCTTTAGGCGGATGCTCGCCAGACCCAATGCCCTTCTACACGGGGGTCACAAGCGTCACATAAAGTGTGAGACCCTAATCTGCCTGGGTAATCCCTTGAAGCAAGACTAGGTAAGTGATCTTGTGAAACAAGAAAGGAGAATCCACGGGAGTAAGGGTGGAGTGCTTTGGTTAGCACCGTGAGGCTTTGTCCAAGCCCCATATCGGAAATATCCAAGTCTAGACCCTGGGCTTATATTGTGCGACCAGGCCTTAACCCCACATGAGGCCTTTTAAGACCGTGCAGCAAGATTGGGTTGAAACCCCATGAGCCAAAGCGGACAATATCATAGGGACAGTGGGCCCGGGTTGTTATAGATGGTATCGGAGCCGATGGTGACTCTATTTCCGGTGGGGGAGAGAGTGAGACCCCAATCCACCTAGGTAATCCCTTAAAGCAAGAGCATGTAAGTAATCCTATGAGCCAAGAAAGGGGAATCCGCAGGGGTAAGTGTGGAGTGCTTCTATTAACACCGTGAGGCTTTGTCCAAGTCCCACATCGTAAATATCCAAGTCCTGACCTTGGGCTTATAATATGTGACTTGGCTTTGGCCCCACATGAGGCCTTTTAAAACTGTGCGGCAAGATAGGGTTGAAATCCCATGAGCCAAAGCGGACAATATCGTGTTGATAGCTGGCACGGGTCGTTACAGTTTCAGATCCCATTTTGGTCTGGTCTCCAAAATAAAAAGTTTCGGCCGATTCGGAATTTTGGAGAAACTTTTCGGAATTTCATTTCGAGGAAATGTAAAAATAATATTTATAAATAAAAAAATAAATAAGAAAACTAGCAATATGAATTTAATTCCTTCTAGTATAACCTTTTGGAATTACATTTTGGGACAATATAAGAACTACAAAGAATATATATGTATAAAATTTAAATAATTAAAAAAAAATTAATTATGTCATATATCATTTCTAGATTTTGGCTGAAGCGGTACGAAATTAATAATTATGCTTGGAAGTGGAAGAAGTTGGAAAGTGAAGGAGGTTTAAATGTAGCGGTTGGGAAGTGAGGGGGTTTAGAATTAGATCATAGTTGTGGAATTCGTTTCGTTTCAGATGAAAAATCCAAGAAATTTCGTTTCAGCCTTCATACCGAAACGAAACATACCCTCATAATTTTTCGGTGAACTTTTCGCTCAATTTCAGTCAAATTACATCTCAATTTCGGCCGAAAATGGCCGAAATTGCCGAAACTGTGTCTCTGTGGATTTTTTAAAAGAAAGAAAAAGAAAAAACAGGGGCTGTAAATCTTTTTCTTAAAAGCCCTTACCCGTGCCCTTACCTAAATCCCTCTATTCTAACGAATGAAAGGAAAGGAAAAAAAGAAAGAGAATAAGAAGAAGAAGAAGAAGAAGAAGAAGAAGAAAAGAAGAAAAAAGCAACAGCAGCTAACCCATGCTCCAGCTGACCTGCTGCTGCTGCTGCTTTGATTTACTCCTGGTACTCGCGGCTGCTTCTGCCAATCTTCATACCGGGATTGCTGCTGCCCTAACTCGTCAGCTGGTTGGTGCCAGGTACTCATTGTCTCCTCATTCCCTTTTCACAAAACCGCGGCCCCCCCCACCCCCCCCCCGCACACACTCCTCCTCCTGCTGCTCTGCATCGTTATCTATCTTCTGTTTTCCCAGTTGCTGTTCTCCTCAGTTTTAAGGGAGCTGACCGGCAGCTGTTGTTCTCCCTCTTGGTCTTGCTGACCTTGACAGCAGGCAGCAGCTGGCCTTTTTTTTTTATCTCCTTTCGCTGACTTTAGTTGCTGACCTGGGCTGTGGGGCTGAAAGTGGGCTGGGGCTGGGAGCCTGGGCTGCTGCCTGCTGCTCTCTTCTTTTTTTTATTGCTGCTGGGGACTATGGGCTGGTGGATGGCTGCGACTAGTGGGCTGGGGAGTGGGGACTGTTATGGGCCATTTTGAATTATTAGTTTGCTTATTTGTGGGGCTGTTATGGACGGGGGAGTGGGGACTGTTGATATTTTTTGTGTTGACAATTTGACATTTATTAGTTTACTTATTTGTTTATATAATACATGTCATATTGTTAGTTGATTTACTAGAATAAAGTAGATGAATCAATTCATATTTTTAATTTTTTTATTATTAGTCCTCTTTTTTATACATATACAGATTTATAATTTTTTTTTTATATTTATCGGAAATGCAATTCTGAAATGTTTCACTGAAATTTCTGAATTGACTGAAAATCTTACCTGGTCTTGCTTCAAGGGATTACCCAGGCAAAACGGCATCCGAAATGAGATTCACAACTATGGTTTAGATATAACGGTTGGGAAGTAAGAAAGAGAGGAGTCGACACGGAGTCGGTCATGTCTGGGTAGGTCTTAGCTGAATCAGACTCGACTTGGCACTTATATTGAACATAAGGTAGAAAAGAAAAAAAACATAAAACAGAAGGGCTATTTTGTAAAATTACTTTAAATAGAGTGAGGGGGAAGAGAGAAATATGAAAGTCAAAAAGCAAAACGGGTTTTGTCAATTTTGAGGGAAAAAGAGATGAAAGAGGGAGAGAGGCAGCTGTTTCGGCTTTGTTGGGTTGCTGCTACCTGTTCTGCTGTGCTGCCTGCTGTCTGCGCACATTACTGCTACTCTGCTGGGCTGGTTCTCGTGGTACTATTCTTCTTCCTTTTTTTCCCCCTGCTTCAGTAGTCCTTGTAGCTGCTGCAGCTGCTGCTGCTACTTCTTCTTCACCAGCTAGCTGCAGCCTTGGAGTGAGATTACAAGAGAGATTTAGGGGTTATTGAGAAGATGGGGATTGTTAGTTATTTTTCTCCTATTTTTCTTTATCTTTTTTAGCACTGCATTGGAACTCGATCTGAGTTGGCCGAGTCCCAGGCGACTTGCCTGAGTTGAGTGACTCGACTCGGACTCTTCGTTGGCCAAGTCGGATCCCGATTTAGCTTTTTAAGTCCTTGCTTTTGAGAGCATTTAGGTGTAGCATCAATTGATGATAAAATTAGAGAAACCCGTTTGAGATGGTATAGGCATGTCCAACGTACGCCGCTAACGGCGCTGGTAATGAAAAGTTTGGCTATGTAAGTTGATGGCCCACCAAGGGGAAGGGGTAGGCCGAAGAGGACGTGGATGGAGATAGCAAAAATTGATCTGAATGCGCATACAACTTATTTGAGGATTTGGCTTATGACAAATTAGAATGGAGAAACATAATTCATGTACTTGACCCCCACATACTTGGGACAAGGCTTTGATGATGATGACGACGATGAAATTCTCTAAACTACCCCATTTCAAAAGAAGCAGTAGTCAATGAAAGTAAACATCCACATTAGGAACTGTTCCTACTATTACTCACCATTTTAGGAGAATGTGCAGGAGACTCACCTTTTTAGAAGAATGTGAGGTGGGAAAATAGGATAAATAAGATATGTACATGATATCAAGCTATGAAATAGAGGATTTGAATTTGAAAAGCAAGAAGAGATTCCAAAATCGACTTTGAAAAACAAGAAGTTCATTACAGGCATGCGTGTGGTTCCAAGCTATTTTACTTGTGCCATTTTTTTGCTCTTCTTTATTTGTATAATGGGGCACAACTTTGGTTAAATACAAGCCTTTTAACATTCACCTAGTCGATAAATTGATATTATTTTCAGGTTGGCACCAACCTTTGGATAAATCTAAGCTTTCCACATTCACCAATTCCCATGAATTTGCATCGTTTCCAGTTTCATACCAATCTGACCAATCGATGTTATTGGATTCAATCACAGGAAATCACCAATTCCCATGAATTTGCATCGTTTCCAATTTCATACCAATCCGACCAGTAGAACTTATTGGATTCAATCACCAATTCCCATGAATTTGGATAAATCTAAGCTTTCCACATTCACCAATTCCCATGAATTTGCATTGTTTCCAGTTTCATACCAATCTGACCAATAGATGTTATTGGATTCAATCACAAGAAATCACCAATTCCCATGAATTTGCATTGTTTCCAATTTCATACCAGTCCGACCAGTAGGACTTACTGGATTCAATCACAGAAAATAAGAGGGCTCCACTGATGGATTGCTATTATTGCCATGAAATAATGAATGCAATCGATAAATCTATAAATCTAATCCTTTCACACTCACTTAACTCCATGAATTGACACTATTACAGATTCGATACCAAGCCAAACATTAATGTTGTTGGATTCAATCACAAAAATAGAGAAAAATAGGGAAGTAGTAAGTGTTGTTGGAGTCTTGATGTTAAATGAGAAGGTAAGGATTCATGACCTTTTCAAGATAGGATAGACTTCTCTTCCTAAAATTTATCACAAGATATAAATATGTTAGCAAAACAAGAGGATAACTCATACGTGCATTAAACCCCATGTGATGCACGGATTAAATCTCATGTACATTGAGTAATTTATAAAAATTAATATTCAGATTAATTTTCAATTAAAAAAGTGACTACAATTGCACAACTAAAACTCAATTTATTTGAAATGAATTTAGCATTACGAAGGTGAATTATATCCTTAGATGATTGGTGTTGAAAACTTTTCACGTTTAAATATGAGTTTAATATGTATGCCTGTATTCTTATTAATTCATGTTGAAATTGTTAAAATAAAGGTACGAAAATTTTGGGTTCCGCTTGGTGATGGTGGAGATTAAATTATGAATTAATCACCCTTAAAGAATCTCAGGTGAACCCCTATGTCTGGCAGTGCATGTCCATGTCCAAAGCACGCACACTCTTCCAGGAAATACTTGAGCATTTGTCTGGAATGCTACTACCAATTGAGCTACTAATAAGTGGCCATAAAGGTGTTGAATGTGAGCAATTGATTTTCTTTCTTGTTCAACTGCATATTTCATTTTTTATATTGTTCTCTACTATGAGTTAACATCCTGTCCTTTTCAGACTGAGTGCCTTGAATAGCAAAGTCCATTATCTGATTTGCTTTCCTGAAGATAGGAATCTTTTGATGAAAAAGAGTTTTATCATATTTTTAACTTTTTTTTTTTTGCCTTTTCGGTTTGTAATTTGTATGGTTACACACTGAAATTTTATCCCTTCTATTTCTTTTAATGAAGAATTAAGAAGTTGAAGACAAATTCAATTTTGAATGGAAACTGAATTTCGCAGATTTAACTAAACCCTAAGGGCCTGTTTGTTTGCATGTGCGTTAGAATGAAATAAAATTAAGGTCAAATCAAGAGAAAAAGTAAGAGGAGGGAGTTGAGGGTAAAAGCACAAAAGGGCAAAAAGTTACTCCTCCCCCTTTTGTCATTAGTGCCTTTTAAGAGTTTTTTTCGTCATTTTGTGCCTTTTAAGAGTCTCAATTGGATTCTGACAGTGAGGCTTCTACTCAGAAAGAACAAACCCAATAGCAGCACCGATGAGAAACAGTCCATTCACAATAGCTGCAATCCTAAATATCTCAGCTGCAGCATTGCATGTAGAAGAGAGTGCTCCTGCAGTCCTGCTCCCGCTCCACTCCCTCTTGTCTTTTGATGAAGACTTCAAAGAGCTTAAAACCCTGGCTAATGACTGGGCGGTGCACATTGGAGGCCTAAAGAAGCTATGCTCTTATGGGTTTTCAGTCCTCCAAAAGAACACAAACCTCCTATGTGAACGACAAGTGTATTTTTCCTGCGAAGTACATTGCGACCACAACCTGCAATGGCAGCTGCTGCAAACACCATGCCTTCCAGACGTACAATCTATATCTACAATAAAACCTGTTACAAATGTTGAACAAAAGAACATTGATTGATAGAAGAGGTATCTAATTAGAGAGAGATGATGAATTACGTGAGAGATTCTAGTAGTATGATGGATTTGTTGACTTGGGTGGAGAGCGGCGGTTGGGGTGGCGAAGATAGGGAGATAAAAGGAATGAAGATTCTTTGTATATGAGAATGCGAGGAGAGTGCAGATAAAGAGGAACTTAGGGGTGCATCTTGAAATTTCAGTTCAATATAAGTGGGTCCACCTTCAGATTGAGCACATGACAGGAATGTGATTGAGCTCAATCTGAAGGCCGGACCACCGACTCTTGTTGATCTGAAATTTGAGGATGTACAATTGGAGTGGATGGGATTCAAGATCTATGGTCAGATTATCTTCATGTGGACCCCATGGTGGAGTTCCGAGACATCTTGCGGATGGAATTTTGAAATCACCTGAAAATGGAACCTAAGCCGAAGAAGAACCACCCCATCTCTCAATTTTACAATGGGACCCACTCTTGAACCGGAATCTCGGGATATACCATTAGAGGGGATGGGAGATAAAAGGAATGAAGATTCTTTGTATATGAGAATGGGAGGAGAGTGTGCAGATAAAGAGGAACTTAGGGGTATATCCTGAAATTTCAGTTCAATATAAGTGGTCCACCTTCAGATTGAGCACATGACAGGAATGTGACTGAGCTCAATCTGAATGTCGGACCACCGACTCTTGTTGATCTGAAATTTGAGGATGTAAAATTGGAGTGGATGGGATTCAAGATCTATGGTTCAGATTATCTTCATGTGGACCCAATGGTGGAGTTCTGAGACATCGTGCAGATGGAGTTTTGAAATCACCTGAAAATGGAACCCAAGCCAAAGAAGAACCACCCCATCTCAATTTGACGATGGGACCCACTCTGGAACTGGAATCTAGGGATATACCATTAGAGGGGATGGGATTCAAGATCAATGGTTTGGATTTATCACCATGTGGGCCTTATGATGGAGTTTTGGGATACCGTGCGCATGGGGTTTTGAAACATCCATATCCAATGCCAACAACTTAAATGTGAGGGCCCCCACCACTATCTCTCGTATAAGGTGAGAGATATCTTTCATAAGAGCATCTCCCCCCCCCCTCCACACACACACATATATATATATATATTGAAAAACTTATTGCTGAATTCATCATAGAGATAGTGCTGAGTGCGGGCTATTTGATTGAATGCACATTTACCAATACTGTATGATCGAGCTTTTTTTTTTTTTGAATGAATTTTTTGCATGATAGATCCTTGTTACTTCATTCTTGATTAATGGTGGACTTTATTCTCTTTGGATTGCGGGTGGTCCTAGATGTCGGTATTAGAGGCTGTCAGGCCTGGTGAGACTTTGTTCAAATTAGTCAGAGACAACCTGCACACCTGACATTGGTCAGACCTTTATTTTTATGAATGTAACTGAATAATTTTTGCTTGTTTTGATTAGAGTCAGAATTTTATTCCCAACATTTGGTCTCTTCCTCAGGGTATGTTAGCTTGATCAGTTGTCCTGAATATGTTCATATGTGCAGATTGAAGATGGTGTTTTGATACATTATCTAGATCCCGAGGGAGAATTTCAGCATTTTGAGAATGTCAATCAGCATATGGATAAGCCCCAGGATCTGGCAAAAGAACAAGAAGAAAAGGGACGTGCAGAATGTTCAATTTCAGCACCAGAACGTTACCCTACATCAGAACCAGAATCAGAAACAGAAACAGAACCAGAACCAGAACCAGAACCAGAATTAGAACCAGTCTTTGTGAAAAAGACGGAAATGGTTACAGAAGAATCAGTTTTGAAACCTTGCTTAGGGTCTGAGGTAAATGTTCCCTGGAACAAGAGAAAACGTGCGGGGCGAAGAGGAAGAGGAAGAGGTAGTTCGGGCCGTTGGAATGCTAAAAAGGTCTATACCAGAAGAGGTAGGAAAGATAACCGGCGGGTATGAAACTTGTATTAGGCTTTGGAAAACAAGTGTTTTTAGTGTGAACAATGTGCTACTCTTACACCTGTGTTCCTGTTTTTGTGGGCATGCGTACTGATATGGCTGAAATTACTTCTTTCTTTTTCATCCTTTTTGTTCCTCAAATCTGTATATATTTGTGTGGAAACTTTCTTGAGATGGAATGTGAACACAAATTTGCAAGGTCAGTGCATTTTTTTTTTTTGTTGTTGTGGGGTTCTTTCATGGGCAGTTTCTTATCAACTTTGATATATTACCTGTCTAAACACAGCACATCTGATCACCTTTTTTCATATTTAATGATCCAAAAGTAAGGCAATTTTTTTAGCAATTAAATTGGTTCCAGACCTTGTGTGCATGATATCTTCCTCTGTATCTATACATGGTAGATGAATATGGATTGGACTGTAAAACCCAAAATTCAAGTCATAAGAATATCATAATTACTTATAGAGCTCGTATGCTTATACACAAATAAGATTAAATTGACTTATAACTTGGATGCCATGATATGAAGTTGAGGATGTTTATAAAAGCCTGAGCTTTAGTCTACCAATCATCTGGAGCTCAATCCTTCTATCTACTCTTATTTACAGAAATACTAAGGTAGATGGAGCTGTTGGTCATGCAATCAGTGTAGAGAGAGGAACCTCTCAGCACCACTATTTGTATCCACAATTGGATATGTACCATCAAACCTCCTATGCACATGGAGTTTTTTTATTTGGTTTCTCTCTTAAACCAGGATATAATCTGAGTCTTAACTCTTTACTAAAGTTCAAAACACCCAAAGTCAATCACAATTAAATTGGCTTGTCAAACTTGTGTGGGCCTGAAGGGCCTGTTCAGTCCTTATTGATCCTGCCAAGCCAAATTGGAATATGGGCCACTCCAGTTAAAAATCACGCATTTGGTCCTTGAGATGATGTGATAATGCTTTGAATTAAAAACTTACGTTCAGCAAAAACTGATTTGTCTGGATTCAACATAAAATAAATTTTGATGTGCACAGACAAATAAAATGAATTTAACCATCAAGTAAGGATGAATTGAGTTTCAAGGGATTTACAGGTTTAATACCAGGTCTGACCTCAACCCAAACACAACCCATAGGTTAAATGGGTTGCAATTGTTAACCCAAACCGTGGAATTGGTGAGTTGATGATGGCTTGATTGTGAATTGATACACTTTTTAACTACTTATGTTAGTATTTTTGTTGGCTAATTCATGGGTCAGACAAAACTCTTAGTCCATTAAGTTGTATTTTCTATTTTATTTTAGAATGGACTGTGGTTGTGGCGCCGATAGAGCTGAACCAACGAAGTTAGAAGACCGGGCGAATCAACCCAGGTCCGATCAATTAGAGCCTTTGTCTGATCGATCAGACAGTAAATGCGCCCCAGTTGAATGGGCTGTCCGATCGATCTGATGCACTGTCCGATCGATCGGACAGGCGGCGCAGTTCTGGAATGTCTATAGTTTCTGCACGAATTTGTTTCCTTTTGAGACTATGTTTCCCAGTTTGAGTCCTACTTATGCTTTAAGTCTTAGGCACGAATTTTGGACTATTTATAGGGTATTACTCTCAACCCTAAAGCTACACCTCTCATTAATATGAGTTAGAGATATCTTAGAGAGAAAGATTATTCTCTAGAGCCATTGAGAGATCATTCTGAAGAGCTATTCTAGAAGATTGTTGCTGCTTCTGCTTACTCGTAGAAGATAGTTCATATTGACTGACAAGGTGCGAGGAGATCAAGTAAGGAGAATAGAGTACGGTGGACGTCGTGCCAGTAGATTCTTTACAAGAATAATTACAGTCCTTAGGTCAAGGTAGCGACCGAGGTAAAGGAGCTTGTGAGTATATCTTGTAATCGTTCGTGAACTTTTAATTTCTGGTTCGTGGTTTTTCTCCTTGGATAGGGTTTCCATGCTAAAAATTGTGTCTGCCCTCTTGTGGTGTGTGATTGGTAGATAGTTAAATCTATTTTTTGATTTGTTATTTCCGCTGCATGTTGATTGGTTTATTTAGAACTAGTATATTCATTCTGGTAGCCCCTGCAAAAACTTTCAACTTCGACTCACATGATTAATATTGGGCAGTGGAGGACAGGGAAGGATCAATTACATTTGCAGTAAAATGAGGGCCCTAACAATCATAAAACAAAAACAACGAACCCTAAGCTCATTACATTATCCAGCTTAGTACACTCATGGGCCACCTGAGTAAACACTCTTAAGAATATGAAGTCAGTCTATGAAATCAAAATGACCAAAAGTAGCCTTAACGTCGGGAAAAATTGAGCTGATGGACCAATTAGAAATCCCTTTAATAGCCTGCACAACTTCAAGTGCACCCAACAGCATAAGAACCTTGTTGAAACCCCATTCATTCACCCTTAAAAGCAATGAGAGTGACTCTCATTTTAGCTTTCTCGGGGGAGGAACCATTTAGCGCTTCCATTGAACCTACATGAACAATATCACTGTTAAGCCCAAAAAAGAAGCAGAAGAAACACATTCCAATATAAGTTGGAAAAAATCTTAATGGAATCCAAAAGCATCCAAGACCGCTTTAATAAAATCCCATTCCATTTTGTTGTAAGCTTTCAAAGACTTTCTTTTCTTCTCTCTTTGTAGGAGTGAAAGATTTCATGGGCAATAATGTAATTATCTGAAACCATTCTACTTTTGATGAAGGCACTCTGCATACTTTATTATTCTATTGAGAATTTTAGTAATCTATTGAGTATTATTCTATTGAGAATTTTGATGAAGGCACTCTCATTTTGCTCACAAGAGTGAGCTAAGATATCGGATGATAAAACAACTGCGTATTCCTCTTTGATTTTCTTTCGTTTCAACTGACTTTTCCATGAACTCCTTCACCATTATTAATATCAGATACTAGCCTCAAGACTTTTTTTAAAATAAATAGCCTTAAGTTATTGTTAAACTACATAAGAACATTAGTATAATATGAACTTGAGGTGAAAAGTATAGATACACCACGTTTGCTAGAAACTAGTCTCAGCTATGGTTTAAAACCTTATGAATAAATTATTATAATAAAACACTGACAATGATACAAGAACTTATAAAGAGTACTGTAAGGGTTTAAAATATTGACATGAAAAATTAAAAAAAAGCATTGATCGACCTCAAATGAACTCTTGATGAAATTAAAAAAGTTTTTATTGATAAACAACTCACCATTTTCCCTTTTTTCTGGTTCATAAATGACTTTGTATTTTATTTTTCTTGACTTCTAATCAATTTTCATAATATTTTCTTGTACATATCTTAATTTCTTTGAAATCACCTATATGTTTTTTTCACCTTGATTTGGCTATGGAAATATGGAAATGATCCCATTTAACTGAGACTGAGAGTATGCATGCATGGTGTTGACAATAAATTCCACTTGATTTAACCTATGTAGATCCTACCTTTTTTGTGATAGAAGACGTCATATCACACACCCTCCTTTGTTCAGGCAGTGTCCCAAGCTTCACTCCAATTGGCTTGATATGAATTAGCATTTGACTATTAGATATACATAATGTGTACTTTTATATTCTACACATGATAGATCGCCCTAGCAAAAGTGGCTTGCATGCAAAAATGAGTGAAGCTTTGATCAAGCAAAAGTGGCATGCTTGCATGCAAAAATGAGTGAAGCTTTGATCAAGCAAAAGTGGCATACTTTTATATTTTACAGATTCAATTTGATATTAGCAGACAGCAGCACCATAATGTAAAAGGCTCATGCACATGCAGACATGTAAAATTCCATGTTCTTCTCATTAGAAAACACATGGACATGGATGATTTAATTCCACAAAAACTTGAAAACTGAAAAAACAGAAAGCCTGAACTTTCTCTCCTCTTGCAATAAGACCCACAAACTCTACCTATAAATACCTCTCCTATCCCCTCAATATGCCATCCTCAGTTCTGCAAATAACAAAGGGGTTAGACCTCATCTAATCTCATCCAAACTCACACACACACACACACACACAAAATTCTTTGGTTATAAGCCTTTTGTTGTAATCTACCATGGACCTGAGGAAGATCTCCTTTGCCATCCTCATTGCTGCTACCTTCGCCAGCATGGTCTTTGCTGCCCATGAGAGCGCAGCATCGGTTCCTGGGGCGGCAAGCAAAAGTGGCTCGACCGGGGCATCGGCTCCTGGGGCAGCGACTGGCACTGGCTCGACGGGGGCATCCGCTCCTGGGGCGGCGACCAGCACTGGCTTGATGGGGACATCGGCTCCTGGGGCGGCGACCAGCAGTGGTTCGACCGCGGTAGTGCCCCTTGTCGGAGTACTGGGAGCCTTTTTAGTATCTTTCTTAAGCATCTAATTGCAGTAGCCTCACAATTTGAGGAGAAGAGGAAGATGGTGAAGGCAATAATTAGATGCAGATTTGGATGTTCATGTGAACTTTCTAATTGTCTTTTTTCCTTTTTAAGCTTATTTTTGCTATGTTGATGATAAAAAAAAGAGAGTCTCCATCACGTTGGAATTCATTTGTTTTGTGGAAGTTGATGCAATAAAGAATTATTGATTCATGAAGCTTGTGTGGAATGATAAGATAATGTAGTCTGGTGTTGTTTTGAGGTTATTCTTGCCATTTGATGGATTACAAAATAAAGCATATTTAATGATATATTCTCTTCATTATTTTATTTTTTTATTTTAAGGGAAATTCCAAATTTCTTATTCAATTGTGTAGACTTGAATTAGAGTTGAGCATTGTATCCTAGGGAAAAAATTTCTTTTAATCTGCCCGCATGTGAGAAATTGTTGTATTTAAGAAAGCATCTTCATTGGTGTGCCTTGCTCATTCTTTTTTATTTTCTTAATTGAATTTCTCACTTTCACATTCTGCCAAGCTAGCATAATGTCCACAATTTAAGGACAACAGATATCCTTATTTCAAGTCCACAGCATATGGTTGCCCCACTCAACAAACCTGTGCCAAATGAGATCAAGAAATTGGACTCATTGAATGGCTCCCCCAAAAAGTGCTGGTAGGTGAAATTCTACATGGAGTTCGTGATCCACTGAGTTGCCTACATGCTCCATGTCCCATATCAACAAAGCATGCCATTAGTAAATTCAACACTCAATTCATTTTTTGCATATGATAGCTACATAAAAGATCAATTGCAATTGTACGAGGATGATTGCATTTACCCAAGTATGATTCTTGGTGTGATGTCAAACACCTTCTTCAATCTTTTTTTGCAATTATTTCGCCCCAGTAAAACTATGGACTATGCTACATGCCAGGTATGTCACTAAAGATGTGGGAAACTATTATTATTGAATTAACAAATTTGTGGATTATGCAATGGTTGATGGAAAACCAATACTTAAGTAAGTTGCTAAAAATTGCTCAAGAGATTGAAGAAATTGGAGAACCCATGACTGAGTATTTTCAAGTTTCTACAACTATTGGTAAACTTCCACCTTCTTGCAAAGATTACCAAAAATTGTTGAAAAGAGACAGGACTATTAAAACCATTGAGGATTTGTTTCAAAATATGCAAATTGACTATGCATCAAGAAAAACGATTAAATTGATGATGAAGAAATTGGTAAAGTGAAATCCCTACAAGGCATGGTTCATATGATTGAATAAAAAGAGAAGGAATAAAAAGAAAAAGAGAAAGAGAAGAGTAACAATTCTCATCATTTTGGGAATAAGAACAAGAAAAATAATAGAAATCGAAAATAAAATCATTTCAATTCTAGGTCCAAGAGCAAACAAAGAGAAAGGGAGGATTTAAAAAAAAAAAAAAAACAGGCCCAAGCCAATGTTATGTGTGTGGAAAAATGGGGCATACTGCCAGACAATGTTAATATCGCAAAGGTCAGAAAAAGGAATCAAACTAGGTTGAAGATGAATTCGTTGCAGTGATTTTCAGATCTTTATGGTTAAAAATGACAATGGATAGTGTACTGATGTCACATCCTGGGCTCAAGAACTCCCCGCTTAGGGTAGTTCTCGAGGTGTGACATGCGTACTCCCATGAACTTGCACCTGTTCCGGACCAAGTCCGAATTCACGAAGGAGAAAATCCCACTTTTCACATATAAGGGTTACTCACTAACACCTGCCAATCAACAATTATTTGTGGAAGCATGTACAATATTAATATCAAAGTCATGAGTAGTCCATTAACCAATCCATTGCACTACCATTTATCCTTAACAGAGCTAATAATTTAAACTTTCAAATGCATACTTAAGCTAAGTGCAAGAGGAAATATTTAATCTAATCTTAAACTCATGATTACCACTCTTGAACGTACTCTGGGTTCAAGCTAACCATTACCTTTACCGATCCAATCTCTAATCTGTAGAAGTATCAAATGTCCTCTTCGGTACCCTGGATCCTTGTGACATCAAGTGTAGCACCATGAATACGACAATTCAACATTATAGAGCAATTAAGATTAACACATGTTATTTCAAATTTGAGTTATTAATGGAAGATTACAAAATGTCAATTAACGGAAACTAGGCACATTGTGCAATATGAGTAAATCATGCCTTTTGAATCATAAATCAAATGCTTACATTCTACTTGACTACTATATAAGCTAATCCTTCCTCCCTTTTAGAGAGAGGGAATCGTTGAGATGTCACCAGGGGCCCGGCCAAAGGTTCTCCTGGCCACCCAAGTTCTGGAGTTCCGGTGCTTAAGACTGTCTACTGCGCAACGACGTTCGATTCTAAACCAAGATTCAACCCCGTCGAGTATCGTCCGGTCGAAACTTAGTAGTACCGACTCATTCATTTCAATTAATAGGACTTGAGTAAGACTTATGCGTTCAATTCACTTTGAATCTATGCGATTCCTTTATATTCATTCATTTCATTCTAATAATTTTCAATCAATCTAATCACATACTTACTGAGTCCTCTTATCAATTTAGTGCACGATATAATTGTAAAACAATACCAATAATAATTGAGAAGTAATACGAATAATGCATATACACAATTCTTGAGATATTTGAGGGCAATCATAAAGTCCATAACAATTTACTATGTAATTTGATTAATGGAATCAAGGGGATTTACTAGCCAAACTTAATATAACTACCCGTCATCTCTAATCGTCTATTTTGATATAGTTTTAGATAATTCGATGCACGTACTACATTTATTTGTGTCATGTTCTGTATATGTGTGGTACATCGAATTTATCAAAATAAACACCCATGGTGAAGTTCTAGACAAGACGGATAAGCTCATGAGATGATCTCAGCCCAAGGTCTCTCATGGTTATAATTTCCAGTGGTCTATGTTAATTGGTTAAGATTACATGTCTAAAGACCTACAAGGTCAGTCTTTCCTTGCCTAAGAACCTTATTGGTTTAGAGTTTGTGTCACAATTATCCTCAGGGATTGAATATGAAAGGTCTAGTCCATGGGGTTCCAATCTAGGGGGTCCAAACTATGTTTAAAATCTCTTTTCCCAAAAGAGATAGGGCCCGGTTCATTGGTCCACATATCAACTTCCTCTCCCAATCTCTTATCATTAGGATGTTTGGATAATTGGTTCCTACGTTTCAAGAGCTTTTCAACGATATGTGGAACTTCAAAATCCGATGAACGGGTCAAAAGCTATGGCCGTTCGAAAATCAGCCCAATTCGAGGAGCAATCTGTCCAAATTCGATTGACGAATTCATGAATTCGGTTGACCGAATTCTGGCAGAATCCTCTGGAGAGAACCTGTAATTGCTCTGTTTGAATTGTTTTTGAACTCCCTTCTTTCCAATATTTCTTACTCATTCCCAGGTCTTACTAAAGACCATTTTAAACATGATTTGAGCCTCTAATGCTCTTATAAACAATTCATCCATTCTAACATCCCCATCTCATTTTTCAAGAACTCATTATAGACAACCCATTTTACTTTATCAATTCAAATCAAGAAGAAATGCCGAATTAGCATACAATGGAATTGCATTACTCAATCATTGAATCAATTAACATGCATAAATCTAAATTGCCCAATACTTGCCTCTTTTGATGCTTTTCACTCTAATTTCTCTTCTTGACTCAACTGAAGCTAAAACCCCCAATTTCTAAGTCAAACCCATAATTTCTAAGTCAAACCCATTTCCTACAATGGTAAATGTCATGAATGCATGCAACTTAATTGGGTGCCAATAGTCATGTATAAGCATGAAAAAGTAATTAGATGGGGATTCCTTCCCAATAAAGAAGATGAGTATGACTGGGGAGAGATAATGACAAAAGAAGATGAAATCATCCAAACCCTACAATCCAATTATTATATATGAAGCGAAGTGGTTTCAAATTGAAATCCAATTTGCTACAATTGATTTTGACTCATCCGATTTACTAATTTAATTTAGTTTGACCCTAGAAAACGGGTCGGGTCAGGGGAAATTAGGTCAGGCTAGAGAGAAAGCACACTTTTTAGATCCAACTTGACCCGTGTATTTTTAATGAAATGGTAAAAATTAATCATGGTATGTGCTGAGATTCGAACTCAAGACAATATGGATTTCAAAAGAGCAACCATACCACTACATCCAAAGCATCTTTTTGTTGATAGTTATCAACAAAAACTTAAAATTAGTTAATGAGGAAAAGACCCAGCCCCACTTTGGAATATTGACCGGGAATTGGAATTTATCTACGAGGTATTTATAAAAATAACTGCATTTTAGAATATTGACCCCTATAAATACTGTTGTTATTATTTTCATACTTATGCATTGTACTTTAAACATAGATGATCAAACTTTTGAAATAGCTATTTTATATAATTTCCTATATAGCCATTAATTTCCTATAACAACCATTTTACAATAAAACTAAACTCAAATGAATATATAATATATGAAATTGATCAAAAAAAAAAATAAGTTTCATAATTAATAAGAAAATGATAATATTATTGGAAAAAGAAAAACGTGCGACAATAGCATGGAGCTAAAGAAGAGGCGGGAAACTTTCCCTGTAACTGATGTGCTACCATGCAAGATTGCTGAGGGAGAAAGGGTGCCTGATTTTTTTATTTTTTGTGTGTGTGGCTTTAACTTTTATAAATCGTGATGTAAATGGAGTGGAACACTACGATAGACACCATCGATTAAAAATCACAATCATTAAGATAAACTCCCTTGCTATTTATGGGATACCTCAAATCTTCATCTCATTCTGGGTTATTTCCACGGTCAAATTGATTCTCTAATAAAAAAATAAAAAATACTGGAGTTTTCCAAATAAAGTTTTTGTGATTTGGACTCTCCATCATGCCTTTTGTCCATTAAGAAACTCTCAATATCATGCTATTTCTATCAAGGCAATAGCATTTGAATGATAATTGGTCCCAGTGTCTAAGTGCCACTAATCTAAGGAATTTCAAGTATTTTTGTTTGTTCTGATTATATGACTTTTTTCTTTTTTTTTTTTAGAATGTGAAATGCTGATTGTTGGGTTGTCTTGTTTATTTAATCCTTAGCCTTTTTTATTGAATCCACTCTCGATTTTGGGTTGTCTAATTTCTTTTTTATCTATTGATTTTGATTGTACATTTCTTTTTTTAAGAATGCGGAACTAATGGTAAAAGGAATCTCCAATAATATTGGTCCATCTAAATAAAGGCTTAAGGTCATTCTTATTATCATCATTTTATACTTTCTCCAATATAATTCTATTTCTCTATGTCAACAAGAGAACTTTCAATTTTTCCATTCCTTTACTTTTAAGTTCATTGTATTTTTTTCGAGCAATTTCAATAACTTCTTTTTCTTTGTATCTCTTTTTAGTACCGTCTCATGTCTCATTTGCATGCTTAGTTTAGATCAGTGTTCAACCTATTTTAAAATGTGAGCATCTTGAGGGAATTGGTGCAGTTATTAAACATTTCAATTTGAGAGGTAAACCTTTTTTAATTCCTTTACTTTTGAGTTCATCATATTTTATTTGAGCAATTTTAATTATGTCATTTTAATATGATTTATACAAATGAATCATCATTTTAAAATTTCTATAGATTTGCAGTATTTTTATGGTTTGTATTTGTATGGTTTTCATAGATTGTAACTTCTTTTTTCCCCTTTTTTGTTTCAACTTTTGGGTATTGGGTTCTCCTTGGTTTTTTTTTCTTTTAAATCACTTTTTATCATAGGATTTTATGTGAATTCTCATTTTTCTATTGTATTTTTTAAATACTTATCATTATGAGTTAATTATTTATTTTATTTCCATTGGGTTCTTTAAGTTCTCCTTGTAAAATCTTTTTATGGATTTTTCTTCTTGCTTTTGTGGCTTCAGATTTCCATTTTTGAGTATTTGATTATCATGAGTTGGTTTGGTTCTTCTAAATTTCTTTTATCATTGTATTGTCTATGGATCTTTATTTATATATATTTTTATAGTCTTTTTAATAAAATTTATTTCATTTTATTTTGTATTTCTTTCATTTCTCACTTGTGATGGGTTTTTAGTTTTTATTTTTATTTTTATTTTTATGATGGTTTCTCATGAATTTGTGGGTTCTTTTGTCTTTGCCCTTTTGTGCTCCATTTTTGAGTTTTTTTTTTTTTTTTTGAATGAGTGTTTGATTCTTTTAAATTGCTTATGTTATTGAGTTGATTATGGATTTTCATTTCTATGTTTTATTTCTATGTGTCTTTCAAATTTCATTGGATTTTATTCATAGTTTATATTGTTTGTTTGTTTTGATTTTGTTTTTTAGTTTTCTTGATCATTAATCTTCAATTTTCATGGGCTTGTGCTTTTTTTAAAGTTATACGGTATTAGGTATTGAATTCTTATGGACTTCTTTTTTCCTCTCTCTCTCAGACTAAAACCTTTTGCATTTAATTTTAAAGAAACTAATCATAAAGTTTTGTTTTTATTAATTTTAATATTATGATTATATTGCCCGTGCTTAACAAGTAGGAGAAGTAGAGAAGCATACCTTACCAAAGAGGAGTGTAGGGAGATGAGAGAGTTAGGAAAAAGATGAAATGAAGCTTGAAGGAGTGAACATGGAAGGTGATGACCTTAGCTTCCCAAAAATCCAGCATGCACAATCCTTGGGTCTTGGTGGAGAGATTTGTAGGAAAATATAGAGATAGGGAGGGAGAAAGGGAGTTCCAGAGAAGAGGAAGTGGGGCTCGTTTGAATGGGATTAATGAGTTTTTTAAAATGGGCATTTGGTTGGACTTTGCAAGAAAGTCCATTTTCTTTAGGGGAATCTGGAAAAAGGGTCTTTCAATGGAAATGGGCTTGGAGGTGGGTTACGTTGGGTTCAAATGTTCTAGGTTCAAACATGAAGATTAAGGCTAATGATATGCTTTATGAAATGTATCTAAGCCTATCAAACTTTGGCAGAACATAGGTGACCCAAATTATCAAAAGGTCATAGATCTACTTATGTTGGTCCAAAACTCCACTAATCCACCTAATCCATCACAAAAACCAACCAAAGTAATTATTATACACCCAATCAGGATTAATTAGATGTTAAACAAATTTAGGTGGGGTTGGGGTCTTACAATTGACTCAAGCCAAAGTGTCATGTCACCCTTCATCGGAAAGCATTCAAGACATATAAGAGTATGAAAAATACAAACAAGCTCTGCATGGGAAATTCGGCTACAAGTCCTATCATTGGAACTGGCGCCATTGTAGTTCTACTTTCTTTTAGAAAAAACGTCACCCTAAACTATGTTCTCCGTATATCTGGTTTAAGAAATAGTTTGATTTCTGTTTTTCTGCTTAACCATCATGGTTTTCATGTTGTATTCGGTAATTATCACTAAGAATGGAACCTTTGTAGGCAAGGGATATGCCAAAGATAAGATGTATTTATTATCTGTTATGAATAATATTAATACTTCTTATGTGACCTGTGTTTGATGATAAATGAGATTTTAGACTAGAACATGTTGGTAAAAAAGACATTAGATCGAATGATGTCTACTGCATTAATTCCTAATAGTGATAAATCTACTTTATCTTATCAATGTGAATGTTGTGCTCAAGCCAAATTATTCAAACATCTTTTAAGTCGGTACAGAAAAACCCTAATGACTTATTCGATTTAATCCATAGTGATATATGTGACAATAAAACTATAGAAACTAGAAGTGGTAAAAGATATTTTATTACCTATATTGATGATTATTCTATATATACCTATGACTAAATATGGGATCTTGGACAAACTCAAGATCTTTAAATTTGAAATTGAAAACCAATTACAGAGAAAATAGAATTTCTTATGATAGATAGAGGGCGTGAGTGACATACCTCATATGAATGGATGATACTTCATAACTAAAAAATCGAAGATTAAGTAGATGATGAACAATTTAGAATGGATAACATACGTATTTATTGAGCCCATTTCGAGTTTTGCACACAACACAAAGATTACAACATAGTTTTTCCACAATCTGAAAAAAGAAACATCTCTCTTCATTATTTTTTTTATAATTTTATTTTTAGGGGAATTCAATATTTCTTATTCTATTGTGTAGAATTGAATCAGAGTTGGGCATTGCATCCTAGGGACAAAATTTCTTTTAATCTACATGTATGTGGGAAATTATTGTCTTCAAGAAAGCATCTTCATTGGTATGCCTTGCTCATTTTCCTTTGCTTTCTTAATTCAATTTCTCACTTTCACATTCTGTAAAATATAATTTTCAAAATTTAATCAGCCTGGAACTTCACATAGAGGTAGGGCCCACCTAACACCCATCTTCCCAGGCCCAGATGTGGCCCGACCAAGGTGCGTACAGGTACACAGGCGATCAGCCTTGGACATATGTATAGATCACAGAGAGTTCTAGACCACGAACCAAGATCCGGGTCAGACCTAAAAAAAATTGTTTTGGATATTGGACCCAATAATTTATGGCTGTTGGTTTTTGGCCGACTAAGTAAGGCAAAAAATATTTGATTTATGTATGAGCCATTTAGCTCTAAACTTACGGATAAGGGTGCTCATGTTCTGGCTTAAACTTGTCGAAGTTTGGCCTATGAAGTTGTCGGGCCTAATATCTGTCACAATCCAATGCATGGGTCTTAAAGTTAGCCCTAATATTTGCTAGACCCTTTGCAAGTTGCCATAAAAGAAACTAGGGTCTGGTTTCTTCAACATCATTGCAATACTCACTGACAATCTCCACTACTAGTGAGATGATTTTTACTTGCGTATTTCCGTAGTAAAAATTTAGAGTTTTGGAATTTCACATAAAAATCATAGAGGTTGGGTGAACAAATTCTCTTTGATTCAGTTTCTCGAGTTCAGGTTCAAACAAAGTAAAATTATGTTCATTGATGTTCCTGTAATTATAATGGAAAAGGCCAATCACAAATTCGTTGAACATGTGAGAAGCAACTTAAGTAGGGTTTTTTTTTATTTCCTATTTTGACAGACTTTCTCTCCTTGTAATGGGAGCCAAAGGTTGCTACTTATAAAAATTATGATGGTTTTGTAACTGCATCCATTGCTCCTCCCAAGTCCCAATACAAGATTTGCATTGCATGCCCATTTTCATATTTGCATTGAAACAATATCCATAGTTGCAACCCATTTATGTAGTTGCACACTTATTTGATTCTCTCTCTCCCTCTCTTTTTTTTAGCATTTTACTTTCGTTTACTTGTCTTCCTCTTTCTTTCCTTTTTAATCCCTTTTACTTGTCTTTTTTTTGGTCTTCACTCCAACTCCAGCGCCCAAAGTCCACTCCTTATTGAGAATCACAAGACAACTTATTGGTAAGGGTGTCTCAATCTCATCAAAGTGCCAAGGATCTATAAAAACAACTATGGACTACATTCTTGAAAATTCTTTTATCCGTTTTATTGAGAATAGCCAATAGGTATTTATAAGATTATAAACAAAGATAGGAATCCAATCATACCTACAATAGGAAACAGAATCAACAATAAATAGGAAACATAATCAAATATGATTCTAGCCTAATAATCCAAATCGATTATAATCTAATATCATGTTTACCAAATCCCAACCTTGTCTAATATACTCTCTAATACACCTCCACAATTGCATGGTCCTTTCAAAAAAAGGATTGTGCGACTTTTAACAATGAACATAAGCCTTTTTATGTTGGTTCATGTTTTTCCAAAATGTCCATCGGGCTTTACTGATGATCATTGTCTATCAATAGAGTGTATCACTATTGAATTCTGGTCTTTGGAGTCTATCAGAGATGGTGGTCCATTAGATCTGATGTGTCATTATTCTCCCAGAAGCAAATGGGTAATGCAATTTGACAAAATCTGATGTGTCATTATTCTCCCAGAAGCATATGGGTCATGTTTGACAAAAACCAATGAGATTGTGGGACTTGGATCAATAGGTGGGGGTTGCAAAGAGATTCTCTTCCAACTATTGGACTGATTTGAAGCTAACGGATTTGAAAAGGGTGGAGAGGAGTCAAAAGATCCTAGATCTAACATTCTTTCGTGTTGCATAAGGCTTTAAGATTTGAGATCTTAAAAATTGTGTTGCAAGATGACTGTGATCTCCTGTGATTCCTTGTGGATTATTGTTCTTCTTCATTGTTGAGGTTCTTGGTTGTAGCGAAGGGCGGTTTAGAGAAGATTATAAGCTTGGGCTGATGGCTAAAAGGAATATTGTAATGGTTAGGGGTTTTGTAGAGGATTGTAAGGTTGATCGAGTTTGGGTATTGGTGGTTGGGTGGTGATCAGATCTTGCGGATGGAAAAGATGGAGAAATTGAAAGCATGGATGGAAATTAATATTCTACTTCTAGGAGAAGAGGTGAAAGTTTTGAGAGTGTTGAAAGCAATGACTGTGAAGTCAAGACCATGGCCGGCTCATCCTACAATCCGTCTATTGCTCTGATACCATGTGAAAAATGCATGGACTACTTTTTTGAAAATATTTTGATTAATTTGAGAATGGCCAAAGACTATATATAAGATTACGGCCAAAGATAGGAATCCAATCATACCTATAATAGGAAACATAATCAATAATAAATAGAAAACATAATCAAATAATAATTAAAATTTATTATAATCTAATCTCATATTTCCTAAATCTAACCTTATCTATGATATTCTCTAATAAGACAACCCCTTGCACTAGTGGGGCACGGATGAGGGAAGTACCATTGTGAAGCACATGCAATAGTACACTATTGCAGAGCACTATTGAGGGCACACACTGGTGAAGCACTATAGGGCACCATCATCCACTAATATTGAAGAACCTAGGAAATGTAGATAAGTTTTTTTTGTCTATTGAAAAGAAAAGGAAAGATTTCCCAAAAAGGAAAATCCATGGGAAAAAGTTCAAAGGAAAGTTAGGGAAAAACGGAAAACTAAAAGGAGTAAAAAATAAAAATAGAGAGAAAAAAGAAAGCCTCCCCTTCATTTTGAGACCCATCTTAAAGCATATGTAGGCTCCCCATGGCCAATTTTTAAAGCTACACGTGTGGGGCCATCACATAAGTTAAAAGCAACTCCCACTTTCCATGGAGTGGCAGGAGTCGCTTTTGACTTATTTGACGGGCCCACACTTGTAGTTTTTGAATTTGGCCATTGGTGTCTACAAATGCTTTAAAATGAGTCTTGGGATGTGGGGAAAACTTTCTTCTTAATGGTTTTCTTCTCTTTTTCTCTTTTTCACTTTTTTCCATTTTTCATGCTTTTTTCCTACTTTTTCAAGATAAATTGAGTTAAGGAGGGTCTTTCAAAGATTTATTAGGGAAGGTCTCTTCTTTTGTTAACAAAAGCTTACTAGAGACTTCTTGTGAAAACTTGGCATGCTCAATTGCAAGCCTATATCAACACTGATGGAGGCGAACATGAAGTTAAATGCATATGAGGGAGATGTGTTGAAGGATTTAACAATGTATAGGTAAATTGTTGGAAGTCTGATCTATCTAATACTAACATGACCCAACATATATCATATGCAATTGGAGTAGTCGGCAGGTTCAAGCAAAAACCAAGGAAGCCTTACTTGGAAGTTGTTCATAGAATAATGCAGTACATCAAATGCACTACTGACTATGGTTTTCTCCATATGAAGGGTAAGTATGAGATGCTAATTTTTCTACAGTGATTGTTGATAGGCTACTATAGTCTTCTCTATCAAATGTATTATTGACTGATTAGTGTGATGCTAATATTGCTAGAGATCAAACCACTTACCGATCTACCATAGGATATTCCTTTAGCATTGGATTAACCAGAGTCTCTTGGTGCAACAAGAGACAACCAACAGTCTCCCCATCGATTATCGAAGCTAATTACAAATCCATAACTATTGTCATTCAGGACTTCACTTGGTTGGAAAACTTGTTAGAAAATTTACAACAACCGATTGAAGTATTAGTGTCACTTCACCGTGACAACTTATCAGCCATGAAGTTAGCTGAGAAGGCCCTTCAGGACTAAATAACACTAGCCCCAAATGGAACAAAGTACCAAGTTGTTGATTTATTTACAAAAGGACTAAACTTTTCATCATTTTTCAAACATTAATGAGAAGCACTTGGCATGATTAGAAAATCATTAATCAAAGAAGGCTAGTTGTTGAGGGGGAGAAATATTGGGCAGTACTGCCCTTCACTACTATTTCCTATTTTGCCTTTTGTTCCACGTAACACATCACCGTCATTCTAGAACGAAGATACCTCACCCATTCTCTGCACTCCCCATTTCCTCTCTTTTTCCCATCACCAATCTTAAGGTTCCAAGGCTCCCAAGCTCCTTCTTGGGCCTCTCCTAAGCTCACAAGGCTCTCCCTATCATCTCCTTCACCATCTCCTTCTCCCCTCTTCATCTTAGTAAGTACCCACTTTCTATTTTGCATCAAGTTTCCTTTTTTTTCTTTATTAGGACCATGCATTCATGATTTTAGGTGTTTTTCTTCTTGTTGGCATGTAGGAAAAGGGATTAGTAGCTAGGTTTGGTAGAGGGAGGTGTGGATCTCAATCTTAGACTAAACCTAGGCTCTGAGGGAAATGGGTTTTTGTGCAATCAAGGAATTGTAAGTAAATAAATTCTTGTAACTCTATATTTATGCTTTTGATTGTTGACTCCATGTATTTATTGTGTAGCTACCCTTCTTACAAGCTCTCTTTAATGTTAATGGTGGTGGGTACGTAATTAATGGGGTTTTATTGTAAAGGGTTTAATGGCCCTTAACAAGGTGTGGAATAAGCAACCAAGAATGGCCCTAATAGGTGGTAGAAGACTCACTTCGATGTAAAGGGAAAGGCCCATTGCATCTAGGGTTTTAAATGGATCATCGATTCTCCGATTACCCGAAGGTTCTGACCCGTTAAAAACCGAGTCTGGGTCCTTATTTTGGTCCCGATAAGCAAATGGTTCCGGTTCCGGATCCTTTTTTTGGAACCATTACCTAAACGGGTCCGGTTCCAGATCCACAGTGGCTCAAACCCGTGGACCCGGAACCCGACCCAATATACACTAAAATATATACTTTAGTATATGTATGTCATCACTTATCAGTTATGTAGCCTATAGCCTGTAGCCTGTAGCCAGGTAACATGAGAAGTGAGAAAAAACCCATTCTTCCATAGCCTGTAGCTAGCTGTTAATGTGAGAAGTGAGAATGGGTTTTCTTCCGTCCCCAAACCAGCAAACCTCATTGTTTTCAGTAGTCAGTAGAGAAGCTACCGCCCTCTCTCCTCTTTCCGTCTCAAGTTCTCTATCTCGCTCCAGCTCCAGCCCACTCTCCCTCTCCGGCTCCGTCCATTTCTCCCTCTCCGGCTTTCTCTATGAGGTACAAGAAATCCCTCTCATTTTCTCCCCAATCTCTGTGAGGTACAGGATGAATTGAATCATCTTCTCCTTTTGGTTACTGTTTTGTCACTTTTTTCATTAAGTTCGTTGTCTAAATAGATATTCAAAAGATTTTGAAATGGTGTGGCTGATGAGATGGGTCTGGTCTATCATTCCTTATTTGATCTGATCAAGGGAAAGAGCATAGATTGGTTTGCACTGTAGAGACTAGGGGATTTTCTTTTGGTGAGTTGGGGTTTGGGGTTTTGTTTCTCAGAATGCAGGGGACAAAGTGTTAGTTTTATGGTCTCAATCCATTAAGATTGATGTAATGATCAATGATTAATTTCTTTATTTATCAATATATATTCATGTTTTCCTTTCATGAGATTAATGGTGTTTTATTACTTTGCTGCACATAACCAATACAAATGACAAGATGATTCATGAGATGAACCGGAGTCCACAAGTGCATTAGATGTAATACATGTGTGTGGATAAGATCCACATACAAGAGACATGTGTCACAAATCTTATACTTAAATTGATTCACAACTGGTGATGAGATTGGGTATCTCATCTGACAAGGTTACAGTATTACGATCATTATGAGATAGTATGATTTGTCTCGATTATTAGAATGTAAGATTCTGGATCATAGTACTGGTACATTAGATGTATTGAAGGACCATGAGAAGCACCTTATGAACACTATCTTTACTTTAAGGTCTGCTATCATAATTCCCTAGCAATAGGCTCTCAATCCTGAGACATTGATGAACTCAAGTTTCTATCTATTCATTTGCTTTGAGTCACAAATTAGTGAGGCCAACTGTAGGTCAACACCTCGGTGTCTTGGGTACATGGTAGTGGGACTGTGTGAACATTTAATGATCAAGATGAAATCTATCATAATTATCTCCTTGTGCCAATTAGTGGATTATCATTGGTAAGTGTACACCCATTTCAATTAAGAGTTAATTGGATGGTACTAATAATCAGTATAATTAATTGGGTCTTAAGGATAATAAGATATGGATCTAAATTAGTGGGACAGTTTGTCCAATTGATCAATGGATATTGATAGAGGGGCCCACTTGTAGTAATAAAGAAGTTTAGGGTCTTCCTGTAATTTATTCCTAAGACTAGAGTTCAATTGCATTTATTTAGTGGAGTTATTTGCAATTAACTGCGAGCCTAGATTGCACATTAGATGTGGGGTCATGGTGTCCCAGTTGGAGCCAACTTTTTATAGAATCCCTAGTAGTCCCCAAGCTAGCCCAAGATTGGATATTTACTAATTCTATTTGAACTCAAAAGGAAAGTCACTATTTTTATTTGAAGTGAGACTTCTAATAGTGGTAATAGTGGGAAAAGAAAAGCTACTAATCAATATGAAAGTTGGACTTTTAATAATAAAGAAAGAGAGAAGTTGCTAAAAGCTATAAATAAGAGAGAAGAGGTGGCTTGGACGTCCCATGCATTGGATACCCTAGGGATTCACGCCCACCTCCCCTTAGTGAAAGAGTTGCACATCTCTTCTCCTCTCTCTCTCTTCTAGTTACCTTCTAGTTTCCTTAGAGTTTCTAGTTAGAACTTCTCTTGGAAATTCCACCATTTTCCTTGAGAGAAGAAATCTGAAGCGGGTCATAGCGTAGAAGACAATTGGGCATTGGAGATTCTGATTTGTTTTGTGAAAGAGCTCTTCATCAAAGGGTTTAATCAAATTCTCCATTAGAGCACAACCGAGCTCCATATGTATAATCTACTCCTTCTATATTATAGAATTTCGTGGTTGCTTGTTAGGTGCTGTTTCTATCTTCTTGATAAGTTTATATACTGATCATAATGGCTGAGATTGAGGACATAGATCCTGGATTGAATCTTGTTGCCTTTTGGATAGGTGATCACTACTTCTAGTTGGTCAAAAGTTTTCGAAACCTATCTAAGAGCCCCACCCACTTCCAACAATTGGTATAAGAGCCATACCTCATCTCTAATCATGTTAGAACAGCAAGCTTGCTCTATTCTTTGCATGAGATGTGAAGAAGATAGAGGAAGGGCTATGTACAGATCGATTTTTATGGTTTTGCTTTGTTTAATAGTAAATCTATGTTTGGATAGCCACAAAAGGGTTTAACAATGATGGAAAGATGGTAGAAAGCCATTGGGAGACTTCAGAAGAGTTTTGAAGTTGAATGGACACGAAACAAAGAAACCCATATTTATGATGTTCTTCAGTCCGACCGACCGGGACCCATGCTCGGTGGACCGGGTACATGCAGACCGATCGACCGGGGACACTGACACAAAACTGTGCAGGTTTCAGTTTCGAGTCTGTTTTGTAGTTGAACCATTATGCATTGCCGTGCAGGGGCTGTGGTCGGTTTCTCGTCAATGGCGATGACCATGCTTACAGAGGCCACTAAAATAGCAATTGCGCAGGAAATCTGTTATGGTCCTAAATTGTTATAAGATTTGATTTGATGTGTTCTATTAGTCATGGGGCTTTTGGCGTATTGGTTAAGTCCATAACATTTTGTATCAAAACCAACCTCCACGTCTCAGGTTCGAGTCATAGAAAAGGCTACCTGGAGTAGAGTGAGAGCTGTCTAAAAAAATAGAGAAGAGGGCTACCTACCGCCAGAGTGAGAGTCGCCGACGACGTCGGCTGCGGAAGCGTGGTGGTCTGTTACGATCCTAAATTGTTCTAAGATTTAATTTGACGTGTTCCATCAGTCTTAGGGCTTTTGGCGTATTAGTTATGTCTATAACATTAATGATACGTACCTATTTTGTGGGTATATGTGTTAGGTGTAGAATAAGCCTCTTGAACAGGTCCTATTCTGTTTTCTCCACTCAATTAACAGTTGTTATTTGTTAGGTGGGTTGTTGATTTTAATTATTTTTTATTGCTAGTTTATAGGAGGTGGGTTATCCACTTTCTTTTGTTATCTTTGTATAATGATGCCTATAAGTAAGTAGGCAGCAGTCAATAAAAGTTATCGGGAATGAATGAATGAGTCATTACTGGAGGGAGGTTTTCCTTGACTTAAACCTTAGGAGGTCTCTTTCCCCCTTGAAGTGGACCCTTCTTCCCCATTCTAATTTTGTATTTTATTTCCATTTTATGATATAAAAGGGTACGTATCAGTTGGTATCAGAGCCTCTTTCGATCCACCCAATCATCTCATTTTTTTCCATGAAACCCTAACCCTATCCAACTTCTCCAAACACCGTCGAACCCTACCCCAACCAGCGCCCTTTCCCAAAAGAAAAAAAGTCCAAAAACGTCCCTGCGCCCAGACCCCAAATCCCCCTGCAACTGACCCATATCAAAACACTAGCACCAACCTAGATCATCATCGTTTGACTTCGCACACCAGCACCGACAGCCCCGAGCCCATCGCCTCCCTACTCATCTCTTCTTGTCATATAGCGAGAAAGAGTTCTCTAAGTATCTGTAGAGTCGGATCCTGCAAGTTGAAGTATTTGCAAAGTTCTCTGAATATAACGAGTTCTTCAGTATCTGAAGAAGAAAGGTACTTCTTTGCCTATTTCACGCTTTCTCTTATCTCATCTCAAAAGAGGATAAAAGTAGAAGAAAATTGGGAAAATTAGCGTACGGCCCTTCTAAAATCCCAAAAGTACCCAAGACAAGATGAAAGAAGTAAAATTGCCCAGAAGAAGATCGTACACAAATGTAGGCCAAAAGTAGGAAAGTTCTACCCTTTATCCTGCGACAACCCAGGCATTTAGGATATCACAGGATTCGATATCCTAGGCTCGTAAGATATTGAACCGTTCGATATCCTAGGCTCGTAGGATATTGCACCCTTACCTACTCCTACCCGTACATATAACACATTTTACACCACTACCTACTCTCACCCGTGCATATAACACATTTTACACCACAAACTGAACACCTCTATTTCATTTCCAGGAACTGAAGCTCCATTTCCATCTCCGTTTTGGATTGTGGGTTCCGATAGGATATTACCATTATATTTTCTTTCATCCGTACTTTATACATTCACAACAGGTTTGTGGTACCATATAATTTCTGAATGAGTTAGAAAAATAACCCATTAATGTAGTATTGATAAACCTTTTTTTTGCTTTGATTCTTATGATGGAAACCGGAAATCACTTATTAAGATTTAGATCCCTCCATGAAATGCATTATTTTGTTCATCTTCTTGCATTTGATGTGTGTTTATATATATATATATATATAAATATATACTGCTCCCTCATCTTGTATCTTTCACCATTAACCTATTTAATAGTCCATTGGTGAAGCCTTTTATTATTATTTTTTTTTATTTTTATGTTATTAAAAAATGTATGAAGTTATTACTCACTAGAAAATAAGGCATTCTAACTCCTTTATAGGTACTAATATTGTGGCATTATATTATTCCTATAAATCTCATAACAAAGGATTTGATGGTAAAATTCATCCTATGATTACTACATATTTCCAACCCATGAAATTTTTATTAATAAAATATAATGTATTTTTATTGTTTTAATTAGGATGTTAGATGTTGGTTTGTGTCTTATATTGCACTTTGACGGAGAGCTAGATGTGGATCACTCATATCCAATATACAACGGTGGAGAGCTGAAGCCTATCTTTGTCAATTGCAACATTACTTACAATTCACTAATTGAAAATGTTGTAGCAGAAACCAATTTGGAGATGAGATATGGGTACCTTTACATGCAATACATATATCATACAGTAGCCCTAAGAGGTGATGGCGATCTCATGAGAATGTTCAGATTATTCCGATATGGAGTTGATCCTATCTTTCTGTATACCCATAGAAGTGATGGTGTTGCCACAAACCATCAACCACTAAGTTTAAAGTATGGAATAAATCACATTATTGCTTGATATCTATCATTATAATTTTTATTAACTAAGTCAATTTGGATGCATAGCAGGTGTACAATATCTCAATTAGACCAAGATGATGAGAAGGTAACGAGAAGTATTGGCGTAAGGAAGAGATCGGTCATGAATGAAGCTAATATAAACCCATCAAGAGTTCTTGAGGATGAACAAGGCGACGAGAAGTAATGGCGTAAGAAAGAGATTGTTCATAAATGAAGCTGATATAAACCCATCAACAGTTTGTGAGGATGAACAAGATAATGAGAAGGTAACAAGAAGTAATGGCGTAAAAAAGAGATTGTTCATTAATGAAGCTGATATAAACCTATCAATAGTCCTTGAGGATGAAGTCAGTCTTTTTCCAATTACTAAATCCAATAGGTTTGCACTAAAACTTTTGAAATTTAGTTTCTGAATATTTTTTCCATCAATGTGTTTATGATTGATCATCCACTATGCAGGTTTGATTTATCGGGCACTGAACCAATTCAGTTTGATTTAAACAGTCCGGGCATTGAACCTATTCAGTTCGATTTAAACAGTCCCGTGCCATGTGCTACTCCCCCACCGCTTGAATCCCAGCATTTTGTTATGGTTGAAAACGGAGCATGTGTCGCAAAGTTAATGGAGAGAAATCTAATGCAATACAAGAAAATAATATTGTTGACATTTTGATTCCTGATTTAGAGCACACTAATGATGAGCAAGTAGAGAATTCCCAACATGACATGTGGAAGGAAAGACAATTTCCAGATCGTGATTCATTCAGAGAAACATTGGCAAAATTTGCAATGCACAAAAACTTTGCTATTAAGCCTCTGCAAACGAGCAAGGCAGAAGTCACTACAAGATATGCTGATCCTACTTGTGCGTGGTGTATCCAATTCACGTGTCACCTTGGTGGGGGTTCACTGGCACTACCAGATATAACAGTAGGCTATGAATTAGATACCCAACAGAAATCAGCCTGGCATAACATTTTCAGCAACCTGATATTACATGATGAAAGTGACTGTCAAAATCAAGTACTCTGCTTTCTATGTTATGACTTTAGATTGTAGATCAAATGAATAAAAATGCTCAATATAATAGTTTTAGTAGATTCTTGATCTAGAACAAATATGAGTTCGGATCCTTTAATGCTTGAGTTATAATTTCATCAGGATGGTCTGCCTCTAAAATCTATAAAAGCTCAAATTCATGATCGCAATGCCTATCAGCATAAACCAGATTTCACTCCAATTGACCTTGAGCCCACCACGAGAGCGATCAGTTATGTGATTGAAATATTGTAGTTGGTGCAATGTGGGCCCGAGCCATGTGATCAATCTGACTATGGGTCCTAGCAGTCTCCTGCCAAAACACAAGGTGGAGCTTGATTGTCCGTGGTTTAAATTTAGACGCACGCCCTGCTGATGGATTTATATGTTTGGCATAGAAAAGTTGAGATCACAAAATTGAGACTCCAGCAATCTGATGGGCCAGAAAACTCATCAAGATGGATTTTAGCTGTGAGTTTTAGAGCTGCTGGGCAAGTAAAGTCACTCTGGAGGTGGCCATATTAAACTTCCTTCTCTTTCTAGTTCTAGATAAAGACGCGAGTTGTGTGCTTGTGTTGGACTTTGTTTAAAACTCCACTTGACAATCAAGTTCTGTGCCTCAGTCTAATTGAATGAAACTTTGTCGATGATAATTACATAAAGGCTCCTAGTGGATTTATAGGCTTGGAATCGGAGCATTCAACTTTATTTCTATCTTATTTCTTAAAATGAGGATGCTAATTTTGTTAGTGCCTGCTAAAATTATTTGCACTTTTGAGATTACGGGACCACTATGAAAAAACCCATATGCAAATGCTTTAATCATAATTAGTTGGTCCTTCATGGTTATTCAAAAGGATGAATTAAGGGACCTACTAGGTAGGCCTATCACTTGATTTTATGAGAGGACCCATTGCGCTTAAGACCCTAGGCTTGGACCTGGCCTGTTAAGGTGTTCGGCCCCTAAACATGGATCAAGGCATTTGAACCAAATGATGCCAAGGCCCACCTCAATAGACCCAAGTAGGACTCAAACTAGTTGAACGCCTTGGTAAATTTGGGTAGGCACATCTTTTTCAATGATTTGAATCTCCGTAAAATGAACCTTCTCTTGACCGCCTAAGCTTCTATTATCAATCGTTCACTTATAATTTTCACAATATAGTTAACATAGAGCCACTTTGATAGCGCACACAAAAAGTTATAATCTTATATCATGAAACCAGGAGCATTATTTATACAAAGCTTACAGACAGAGAACATATCCAAAAGCATACAGTAGTTGGAGTACAAAGCAGATAAGCAGCCAGAACAATACAATACCATATAATAGGTATGGAAATCTAATTTCCAAATGCAAACTTGGGAAACGATGCAAAGAAGGTTTGTGTCATAGTAAGCAGCAGCAGGAGGAGGGCAGCGAAAAATGATATGATTGCCCAAGGATTATTGAAGTAATAATGCACCAATGGCGCTCTCAGCTTCGGCCAAGTTCTCTCACTGTATTGATTAATTTTCTTAAAAACATCTAACAAATAGAAATCATCATAAAATATGTAATCTTCTCCTGTCATGTCTTTGCAGAGAGAAGCCAGTAGTTCCTCATTGCCAAAACCGTTTTCGATGATTCCTTCCTGGCAGAGGATTTCGACATCCTTGGCGGTGTTGATGAGGCAATTCATGAAAAAGGCATATGCTGTGATGAATTTTTTGGAGTGGGGATTACATTGCTCCAGTGCAATGAGGTTGAGAAACAGTATCTTTATATTGCCCCAGATCTCTATACTGGGCATGTCAATCACTCCATTCTCAAACTTTATGTCCAAGAAACGAACGCTTTTTCTGAACTTAATTCCTTTTTCTTCAAGTTTGGAAGCACAAGGGATCCTTGGGATTTTACTAGGCGTTTTATACTCACTGGGGAAGGGAACGTAGTAACTTGCATGTAGCAAATCAAATAGATGGCGGATCTGCCTATCCGGCAAGGTGGTGAAATCGCCGATAAGGAACTTTAAAGCACTTTCTGCTAAAGGAGGGTGTTCGCTGTCTATAAGAATAGATAGGCGTTCGAGGATGAAAAACGGAATCTGATTTTCCAATAAGAGCAAATCAGAATATAATGCTTTTTTCACCCATTCCGATCCACCGAAGAAATCAATATCTTTCAACCGGAACTTGCAAAATAACTCGACGATGAAGCAACCATCTAGTACCATCATTTCCACAAAAGAATTGCTGTCGAGTGTTGTTATTAACTCTGAGTAGTAATTCCGAGCTTTTTTTCTCCAACCGTTTTAACAATGGCCAAACAATCCTCCAACCAGCCTTCAGGTTTCCGGGAGAGGATGTCATGTAGGTATCTCCATTTGTGCTCTTCCATGGCTCCTAGTTTCTCTTTTATTTTCTTGTAGTGCAATGGGCCTATGGAGATGAATTGACGATCGTAGACGTCTCCATTATCTTTGCGAAGCCAGTAAGGGACTCGGTATATTGAGCATGATTTGCTGGCATTTGATGCTTTCATTATTTTTGGCTCAACAAGACTCTTTCCTATGATTGAAGATACCAAATTTGGATTCAGATCCTCCCTCTTAAAAGAGTGGCGTGCTTCACCTCCACCATCATTAGAAAGAGGGGAAGAAATGTAGTCAACACAATCCTGGAAATCATCCTCCAAACCTTCAATGTCCAGTGCTATCGCGTCTTCTCCATAAGTGACTTCTACCATTTATTTCTTTGGTCTGGCTTCCAACTCCTGCTTTCACAAGTGCATGGAAAAGCCATGGGATGAGTTGCCAATACCTGTTTTATTAATTTTATCTGTCACGTCTTTACCGCAGAATAAAAAAAGGGGTAACACCCACGTCCTTTTTCAATGGCCCAAGCAATGTATCTTTTTCCCTCTTTCCTTTTGCCAACCTCCTTTTTTAATGGCAAAAGAAAAGTATTCATTCTTCTTGTCTCCATCAACGTAAGCAACTACATCTCTCTTTATGTAACTGTTCATTATCTTCCAACTTTTTTGTTATGGAACAATACAGTTCACCGTTATTAAAAAGTAATATATAATAGAATTTAGCAATGGTTTAAAAGTACTCTGCTTTCTATGTTATGACTTCATATTGTAGATCAAATGGATAAAAAAGCCCAACATAATAGCTTTAGTAGGTTCTTGATCTACAATAAATATTAGTCCAGATCCTTCGATGCTCGAGTTGATTCAGTACCTCAGTACGGCCTGCCTCTAAAATCTATACAGCTCAAATTCATGATCCCCATGTATATATCAGCATCAAGCCAGATTTCATGAGCAATTAAACTTGGGAAGTGGAGTCCACCGTCAAATTGATCACTCATGTAATGAAAATATTGTGATTATAATGCAATGTTTGCAAGCCCATGCCATGTGATCAATCTATTTGTGGGTCCAAGCAGACTCGTGCTGGTCTTTGATTGTTAGTGGTTTCACTTCGGACACATACGCTGTACTGATGGATTTTTATGTTTGCCATAGAAAAGATGAGAAATTCTAGCTCTGGCAATCTGGTGGGCCAAAAAACTCATCAAGATGAAATTTAGCTTTTCATTTAGGAGTTGATGACTCTCCTGGGAGAGTCAAATTGCTATGGAGTATGGATGCGGCCATCAACTGCTGTTGCTTCTTTTTTTCTTTTCTTTTCTTTTTTTTTGTCTTTTTTTTTCTTAAGGGCAAGTGTATTAGAGAGAGAGAGAGAAGAAAAGCCACCCGAATGTTGGCCCCAAAAAAGAAAGCAGAGGTAAAAACCTCAGAAACAGAGTACAGATGCTCTTGCTCCAAGATACAATAGAGAGCAGAGGCAATTGGTCGAGGAGACCAACAAAGCAAAATACAAAGAAAGAAAGTATACCAAGGTATCAAAACAAAATACTATATACAAAACGGAGTTTGATCTCCCAAAAAATTCTGAAGAGAAGTAAAAGGATTCCTCTGGCTAGACATCTGCAAGTTGCTTGAACTCTGCTGCATTCTTCATCATTTGCTGTTCAGTTTTTTACGTTCGTTTTTTTTTTTTCTACTGCCATCTTTTAGTGCATTTAATCGCTTTGAGATCTGTTTAGGAACGCCAAGCAATGTGCTCCCAGGATAATTAGTGTGAATCACAATTGATCCATCTAATTTGATATTAGTCATGTGGTTGCGCTGTGAGTATATCCATATTGCCATACATCATTTGCTGCTTCAATGTGAATCACAAATAAAAAAGACAATGAACTTTGAGACCCATACATCATGTGCCACTTCAATCATTTTTGTTGTGTTCTGTGATGGATTGTATGGCCTCTTCTAGTCTTTTGTACCCGTCTCCATATTCCCTTCTGTCTTTTGCTTAATGAATATCCTATTCATGGTAAGAAATAAAAAATCTCGGTGGGCACATCTTTTGAATGATTTGGATTTCACAAAATGAGCCGAACATGTTAAGGACTGGACTTGACCTTCCATGACCACTTAACCTTGTATAATCAATCATTCACCTATCTTTTTTCACAAAATTCATATAGAGTCACTTTGAAAGCACACAGAGAGTTTCATCCTCACTTCTCAGGTTATCAAACCATGAGCATTATTTGTACAGAAGAAGACAAATATAGACAGATATTCGAAGCATGAAGTAAATGTAGGTAGCACCAAGTGAAGGAGTAGCAACTATAGTTTCTCTCCCTAAGCAGCAGGAGGAGAAGGACATCAAGAGATGATATGATTGCCCACGGATTTTTGAAGTAATCGTGCACCAAGGACGTTCTTCATTTTGGCCATTTTCTCTCCGCATGTTGATTGATTTCCTTGAAAATATCTGACAATCAACTTATCTCATAGAGTGTTAGGACTGATAAACAACTTAGATCTTGAAAAGGTGGGCCGTGGGCCCCACTACTCATTTAAGAAGGGTGTTGCATCATACTATAAAACAGCGGTGCTGCATTGTAGTTCTTCCCTAAAAATGAATACCATTTGATTGTCATGGCCCCATATGGGCCACATAAGGTCCATCACAACCATGCACCATTTAGTTCATTGCACCCCGATCAAATCCCTTGATGTATAATATATATATATTTTTTGAAAGGTCCCTTGATGTATAAAATACAAAATAGGTATAATCAGAGGCCATCAATCTTTGGAGCCTGAGTTTGTATCAGGCCCATTAAGGGTTTCTGTCCCTAAACACGGATTCGGGTTTAGTCATCCGGTGGAGGCAAGGGCGATCACATTGCTCAAAAGCAATGATGTCTAGAAACTTTACCTTTGTCACTCCCCAAACCAATATATTGGGGATTTCAATCACTCCCTTTTCCTCTCAAACTTTATGTCCAAAAAATCAATGACATCCCTCTTTCCAAACCTTATTCCTTCATCCATATTAGCTTTAAGACCCTGTGCTTTGATTTGGTCCATTAAGGGTTTTGGTTGTTAAACACAGAACTAGGTTAGATATTCTTACACAGATAATGTCGAGGTCCACTGTAACGCCCCAATTCCGAATACCGAAGATAACGCCAAGGTACCCGAAGTTGGCGCGCTACTTCCCGGAAAATCCGAGAACTTCCAAGATCGTAGTCCGCAGTGAGGTCGAATTTTTAAAACTTTTTAATCAACATCATAATCAACAGTTGTATTGCGGAAGCGTAATAAAAGATAGCGGAAGCAATAGTATCATGTAATAAATCATATATAACAATGCAGAAGCTTGATAGTAATATCAAAGTGTAGTTATCAAAATGTTTATACATGTCTGACTATCTACCAAACTCACTACAAAATCTCTCAAAATCCCAAACAAACAACTGCACTTAATCCCCCAGTGCAGGCTCTCCATCCTCCAGCTTGACCACTTGGTCAGCCGGCCCCCACCCATAGTCTCCAACTACAGGCACCTCGTAGATCGCGTCACCCTCAGGATCATAATCGGGACCTAAGCACCAAAAATGGGTCAGATCCAAGGATCTGGCAAGTCACCATATGCAGATAACACAAGATGTATATAACAAAATAGAGTAATGATAGGTACGTAATCATATGAATAACAAAGAAACATGATCTAGGCAATTAAGCAATAATAAACAGTGTAGAATTAGAAAGTAAGGTATCGAGTCTAATCAGACAACAAAGGGCACATTCACACAAGCTAAATACACCACAGGATGTTATGCCGCGGCCCTCCCGTACTGTAAACGTCCCATACTATAAACAGTTTGCGGTGGGAAAAGGGTAATAACTATGCAAGGGATAACAGCCCTGAAATAATAATAACATACAATATATAACACCGATCACACTCTTTTATCGCACCGATCACACCCCTTTATCAGATTAACCCGGATGCGGTATCACACCGTCCGTCTAATCACAACTCATCATGATAGCTCTAAGTAACCAATATAGCCCCTACCTGCGATGACCAGTCAACTGGCTGAGCTTAGAACAACTGAGCGAATGTTTAGTGCTGGCTCGGGAACAAGTACGGGTCTGTGTCTGTCTAGGCTTATCTTGCATGAGCAAGGTCCTGACTAAGTCTCTAAGAGGTTAAGGTATAACAACATGGAACACAGTCCAACATCCAAGTCCAACATCAGTGGATCCACTCTAAGGCTCACAACCGTGGCCTGAGGCAATCCACAAGTAATCATCCCATGCTCATACACAATGAGCTAACCAACCATTTAACATAACCTCTTCATGCTATGGTTTCAGATCCCTAACCTTAGGCCGTATGAGGGCCCGCCTAGCCGCAGACACAGGTCATTTATCTCCAAATACCATATAGGGTCACCTCTAAGTAATCCTAGGTTTAGGTCCTCCAATTTCCATTAATTAACAGGTTAAAGACAACAATAAGGATAAGAGAGAAGAACAGCTCATGAAATCCTTAAAACATGGAATCAAGTGGAAATAGACAAATGACCAATCCTAGGTAGTGGTCCACTCTAGGTTCAGACCTCATCAGATGATTGGGTCCCTAACTATAGCCTCAGGTGTCAAAGACGATAAATCTGGTGCTCCTGAAGTTGTAGACGCCATGGACTACAATTAAGGGTCGAATCATTGACGATTCAAATCCCAAAACCTCAATTGGTGGACCCCACGAGTCAAGGCTGAGACATGCCATTGATTCGTGTGTGGCACATTTGATGGAAGGCTATTTGGATGGTCAATGGACCCCACAATGATCAAACATAAAAAACATAGAAATCTGGGAAAACTCACTGTTCACAGTTTGCCCGGTCGACATCACACCCTGGGATGTCGACCGGGTGAACTGGATGTTGACCTCCCAGGTCGATATCCTGCAGTGTCCCGGGTCGATATCATGGCTGTGATGTCGACCGGGTCCATTGGGACCTGGTGTCAAGCAGTTGGGGGGTCTCGCAGGTTTCCCTGTATATCCGGTCAACATCATGGCCGTGATGTCGACCGGGTACACTGGGTTCCTGACTATCTTAGAATTATCAGGTCTCAGCTATCTTTGCAGAGTCTTGTGTATCCGGTCAACAGGGTACAGGGTCCGGTCGACCGAGTACACTGCCTGTGCATTTTTACAGAAGCTAACTAGGACTTGCATTTCTCAGTATTTAGTGTGCCCGGTCGACCGAGACAGGGTCCGGTCGACCAGGTACACGCAGAGAGCTGCATTCCAGATTTCTGGGAATTTCCCTATTTCAATCCAATTCTCATTCCATTCATCCCTAATCACTTCCATACATCACATATACACAGATAAACACAAAAACACTCCAATAATCTCCATCCACCATCCAACCGTGCCATTGATCTTCCAAATGGGAAAAACCCCTCCATCCATGGCCATTTTCCATGAAAACAGGCTCAAAAGAAGATCTAATCATGCATTATCATCTAATAGAACTGAAATTACAAAAACAAGGAAGAAAAGCATGCATCTAATGAAATTGCATAGGGTACTTGCCTCAATTCAGAATTTGGTGATAGAGTAAAGAGAAAGAGAATAGAATTCCGAACTTCTACTAGTGTTGTTGCTGAAATTGGGATGGTCTCTAGCCTCCTTGTGCTGGGATTTAGGGGAAATAGGGTTGCTTGGGGAGGAACATAGGGTAATTGAGAGAGATGAGTGGGAATTAGGGTTTAGGGTAATGTTTGCAATAGCTTGGGTTTTATAACATAGGGTTTAGGCTAATTACTAAAAGGGTAATTTGGTTATAAATGGAAATGAAATGGGGCCATGGGTATTTGGGTAATTAGGTGAGTTCTAGAATGTTCTAACCCTCAAAGCCCTTCCCATTAGTGCTAATGATAATCAAATCCTAATTTAATCAAAACCTATTAATTTAACCAAAAAGCACCTAATATCTATTAAGAAACATAAACAAGTTAATTCTAAAACTTAGGAACATTAACCATCTACTCCACTAATTCCTAATAATTAGCATATTAAAGTAGAAAATAACTTATTAATTATTATTTAATTCAAACTGAGGGCCCACAAGGGGTGGGGCCTCACACCCACCTAAGTAGATCCAATTCAGGTTGGACCCAAGCAGGAGTCAAACCCAATGAATGCTTTAGTAAGCATAGGTAGACACATCTTTCGAATTATTTGAATATTCAAAAAAATGAACACAACATGTATGAATTTGATTTAACCTTCCTTGACCTGATTTAACCTTCCTTGACCACTTAACCTTGTATAATCAGTCATTCACCCATTTTTGAACAATAAACCTAATATAAGAGTCACTTTGAAAGCACACAGAGAAAATTTCATTCTCAGGTTATCAAACCATTAGCATTATTTCTACAGAAGCAGACAAACAGAGACCGTAGATTGTAGACCTATATATTCGAAGCATGCAAAAATTGTAGTACCATAGTAAAGGATGAGCAACTATACTTTGAACAATACAATAGAATACCATACACATACACATATAAAAGGTGTGGAAATCTAATTTGCAAATGCAAACTTGGGAAATGAGGTGAAGAAAGTCTGTCTTATAGCAAGCAGCAGAATTAAAAGGATGCCAGCAAGAAAAGATATAATTGCCCAAGGATTATTGAAGTAATCATGCAGCAAGTATGCTCTCAATTTTGGCCAACTTCTCTCACTATATAGATTGATTTCCTGTCACGACCCGGGCCCGAAGTATGATAATCCCGAGCCATACTTACTCCTGTAAACTCCAAATTAACCGAAGTTAATTCGGGATCCACAAGGGATAAACATTCACGAATACCTGTCCATTACACGATTTTGCGGAAATATTTATAATTGACATCATCAATTTACGATATTACATGTATACAAAATAAAGTTCTTTATATGTATTATTTGTCATCTTGTCAACTCCTGCATTTTTAATACAATGCAGGAAGACACTAGTCAAGCTCCCAAAATGATCACATTTCAAAACAATCCATTCCCTAAAAGAATTCTACAAAATGTTCTTAATCCATTTCGCACTCGGATACCCATATCAAATGGTATCCCGACCATTCCATTCGATCAATCCTCCTGGAGGAACTAGAGTGGTCTCCTTCGCTACCGCTTTGGGCGCTGTCGGGCCGGCATTGGCAATTGGGCCTGTAATGTCATCAATAACACCAGCGAACACGACGGTTCAACAATGCATAAACAGATCTTGTGATAACACATGATAATAAATATAGTAATGCATATAATAAATCTGTGCAAAATATCAATTAGCAATTCTATAATCAATATCCAACTTTAGACCATTTGTACAATAACAGTACACAGTGATAGTACACAAACATTTAAAGTCAAATAAATGACATTACAAATTGACAACTACCATAGCATTCATTTCATTTAATTCCAATTCATTTCATTTCATTTCATCTTCCCAAAAAGGGGGAAATCATTTATTGGCTCAGGGCGGAAGGGCGCACCATTCATGACCCAGGCCTCGATATTTTCCTCTTTGGCTCAGAGCGGAAGGGCGCACCATTCATAACCCAGGCCTAAGAAAGAATCATTCAGTATTTCTTCTTCCAAAAGGAAGAAATTAGTCGGTATCTATCGATACAATAAGTAATGTGGAGTCTATCAGTGTCCGGGCCAGGGACAACTAGCATCACCATGGAGCTCCGGAATGCTCCCAAATCCATCTACTGCAGTAGGATTAGTCATTTATTCATTTATTAATTCTCCATATGAGCCTTAATAAACAGCTATGTAGTGCCAGACTTAAGAGTCAATATAGTTCATAAGGAATCCATTTCTAAACTCAATGCAATTCAGTAATTCTATTCTTAATGAATGAAAGGAATAACATTAACATCGATTAACATTAACATCGATCTCATTAGATCGGAATACAATGCATGATAGAATTAGGCTATGAGCATTCTCACTCGTTTCTTTCTTAGTTTAAACCAACCATTCAAGTGTAATCATTGGTTATCTAATGCACGTGTTATTCTCGATGAACATCACATTTATATGTATAATGTGTACATTAGAGTCCCCGTAATTAACGCCTATGGAGGTTTAGTCCATAATCAATCAACTATTAGAACAATGGTTTATAATGGTTTAATCATAAAATTCTCATTTTATTGTTCTTAATTCTCAATAATCTCAATCACCTCATAATTAGTCTTAAAACTGATTTAGGGAGTACTTGGATTCACAGAAAATACTCTCAAACCCAACAAAAACCCAAAATTCACTCGGTTCGATCGATTGGCCAAACTTTTACTCCCAGTTAATTTACATTTCTGCACCAGGTTCGCTCGAGCGGACTCAAGTTCGCTCAAGCAGACTCAAACAGAGAGGGGTTCGCTCGAGCGGACCCAGACAGAAAGGTATTCACTCGAGCGAACTACTGTTCGTTCGAACGGACCCATCAGAATTCCTACCCGAAATTCTAAATCACTCTTCTTCTTCTTATTCATCCTTCTCCACTACCGTTCCATAACCTACACAAGATTTGGGGGGGTTCTTATATTTGTTGGTGATTAGCAAACCGAGATGGGTCTCTAATTTGTTTGAAGTTCTGATGTTGTATTATATTGGTTATAACAGTTCTCCTATGAAGAGGCTGATTTTAATTTTATGAGTTGATTAAGTTGTGGCCAAGATGGGTTTTGTGTTTTTTTTTTTTTTTTTTCCAGTCTTGTGAAGTGATGCCATTTGAAAAAACCTTTGGTGATGGTCTTGCTTGCCTGACCGAATATATTTATTGAGAAGTTCAAACCATGGCACACATTAACTGTGGAAGAGTTCTTGTATATATTTTTTTTTCAATTGAACTGTTGTCTAGATCTTTTTGCAATTTATATCCATTTATGCAATTTATAGTGGTGGATTTGTGCCATTAGGTACTTGGAATGGGTAGGTTTGAACTTCACAGATCCATAGATACAATCCTATTTTTTGTTTCTATTTGCTCAGCAATTGCATGTTGCTTGATCTTATAAAAGTGGTTTTGGTGTGATCTCGTTGTGAATGACAGCTCATATATGTAATCATATAATTGTAATAGATTTTGTAATTATTTATATGCAGATAAAATGGCAGACTCAGAACCCATTGATATTGAAGATGCCGAAACCAATGATTCCATTGAAGTTTCTAGGGTATCTCAAAAAAAAAAAAAGGAAGCTAACATCTCCGGTTTGGACCCAGTCTGCAAAAATTACACAACAAATTGGAGTTGTAAAAGCAAGTTGTAACCATTGTAAGAAATTACTGAATGGGAATAGCAAAGATGGAACTTCACATTTGTTTAAACATTTAAAACATTGTGTGCTTTACAAACTAAAGCAGCAATAGAAAGTTGTTATAAAGCAACAGATTCTACAAATCGGGGAAGGAAACGAAGAAGGAGTTAGTGCAATTCAAAATTTCAAATTTGATCCAGAAAAAGTAAGCATGATCTTGCACACATGGTCATAATGCATGAATTGCCATTTCGATTTGTAGAATATGAGGGGTTTCGAAATTTCATAAAAGGCCTTCAACCATTGTTTAGAATGGTGTCACGGAATACTTTGAAGAATGATATTATAAAAATTCACAATGAGGAGAAACAAAAGCTTTATAATCTCTTGGACAATCTAAAATGTCAGGTGAGTTTGACAACTGACATGTGGACCTCTAACCAGAATCTTGGGTACATGTGTTTAACATGTCATTTTATTGATGATGAGTGAAGTTTGCAAAAGAAGATCATTGCATTTAGCTCTGTTGACACTCCCCACACCGGCAAAGTAATTTGTAATTGCATCTTAGACAGATTATATAGTTGGAACATCGATAAAAAACTGTGTGCCATTGTTTTGGATAATTGTTCTACCAATGATGTTGTGGTTCAGGAGCTCAAGTCAAAGCTCATGGCTAAGGGCTTGCTTTTGTCCAATGGAGATATGTTCCACGTGCGTTGTTCCACTCACATTTTAAATTTGATAGTTCAAGATGGTATGGATTCCATACGTGAGGTAATTTTTAAAGTGCGTGAAAGTGTAAAATATATCAGAGCTTCACATTTAAGAGAACAAAGGTTTAATGAAATTCCAATGCAAGTACGAGCTCCAAGAAAGAAAATTCAACCTGACAGTTTGAATAGGTGGAACTCTACTTTTGAGATGCTAGAAACAGTGATACAGCTCAAGGAGGCTTTCGAACGCTTAAGTGATCGTGACAGTGGATACAAATTTGCCCCAAGCTATGAGGAATGGGAGAATGTTCAAAAAATATGTAAATGCTTGCAAGTATTTTTTGAGATGACAGAAAAATTTTCAGGCACTAAGTACCCAAGAGCAAACTTGTATTTCTCAGACGTTAGCATGCTTCACTTGCATTTGATAGAATGGTGCACTAGTTTAGAATCTTTTATCAAAGATATGGCTAGGAAAATGATTGTGACGTTTAGAAAACATTGGAACATCATTTCCACACCGTTAGCAATTGTTGCAGTTTTTAATCCTCGATTCAAGCTTAAAGTAATTGAATATTACTTTCCATTGATTTATGGTGATGAGTCTAGTACAAGGATTATGGATGTTAGGCTTGCTTTGACAAGCCTTTACAAAGAATATGCCATTGAGTCAACCAGGAATGCTTTGATAGAAGACTTTCAACCAATGTTGGAAGTACTAGTAGCGGTGCTAGCAATAGTTCTGGGACAGCAACAAGTGTTGCTTCTCCACTTACTTCTGTTGATAAATATAAACTTGGCCTCTAAGGGTTTCTCAAAGAAAATAAATCCACTGAAAGAGAGTCAAATTTGGAGTTGTATTTGGATGAAGGACTATGGCCCAATGAAGATGAAGAGGATTTTGACATCCTAGTTTGGTGGAAAACCAAAGCAGCCAAATACCGAGAATTTCCTCGAATGGCTAGTGGTGGTCATTCATGTATCCACCGTTGCATCAGAGTCAGCATTTAGTACTAGTGGCAGAAAAATTGATGATTACAGAAGCAATTTACTCCCTGCTACAGTAGAGACTTTGATGTGTTTTCAAGATTGGTTGAGAAGTTCAACAAAAGGTAACTTTTTTTCTTTTACTTTTATATGATTTATTTTGGGTTCAAATTCATTAAGATTTCTAACATTAAGTTTAATTTTCAGATCTTCAAGCTCATCACTACACAATCACACATGCAGCCAAGTTTGATAAAGAAGAGACTTCAACTAGAACATCAAATGACAGTGACAGTCACCTTTTGGAATGATTAGTGAGTCACACATTTACTTATTTTTTAATTTTGGTTTGAATAGTCCTTTTGAATGAGAATTTTATTAACTCATGTTTTTTTAGGTGAAGCATGCCATGGACTGATGACTCACTTTGAAGAATAGAATTGAAGAAGCTTATGGGCTGATGACGTCTTATTGGTTGTAGACTTGTAGTTTGAATGTGTTTTGTAAGGTTTTGATTTATGATGGTTGGACTTTAAATGTGATGTTTGGGATTTTGATGATTTATGATGGTTGGACTTTGTTTGGGATTTTGATGGTTTAGTGAACAAGAGTTTGGATGTGATGTTTGGAATTTTGATGGTTTAAAGAACAAGAATTTGGATGTAATTTCTGAGTTTTTGGTTAAAAGTGCCTTTTATTGATAGACAAAGGTCACAGTGTCACATTTGTGTTTGCAGGTTTGGAATTTTGAATGGTATCAGTTAAAATTGTGATTAATGTGGATTATTGAAATCACCAGTTGTATATTATTGGAATTTTGAATGGTATCTTAGAGAGACTCCTCTGTTCCTTGAGCTATTTCCCAAGTAAGTGTTTCTCCTCACCAGTTTGAGTCGGGCAAAGTCTCTAGTGATCCTTCAGCATCTCATCGAGGAGTCTGGACTTGTGGTTCTTTGGGATGATCTTGAAGGGGTTCAAAAGCCTAACTTATGTGTTCATCTGTGTTTGTGTAGGGCTTGACCTAGGAAGGGCCACACCTTCTCTCTCTCTCTTTCCTTTTTGGAGGTTGAAAGTGTTGCTAGTGATGTTTAGTGGTATTCTTGGGGCTGTGCTAAGGAGTTGGCTTAGCCCTCTTTGTAGATCTTGAATGCACTGCAAGGTAGCTTGTGTTTTAACTTGATTGGTTAGTGTTTCTTCTGCTGTTATGGATTTGCAGGATTTTCCTTGGTTAAGTTCACACTTTCAAGAGTATATAGCTAATGGTTGTTGCAGGGATCTTGAACCTTGGTAGTGAAGAATTGGAAAAACTTTCTTCCAAAGATATTTTACAGATTTTAATGAGCATGGCTAGTATTCATTGCGTTCTTTCTGCTCCATTAAGAATATGGGGGAGTGCAAGGGGATTGGATTTGAGTACTGGAGACCGAGATCAGGATTTTCCTTGGTTAAGTTGACACTTTCAATATGTGTTTGAGTGTTTCAAGACTTAATTGGATGAGAATAGGGCCATCCATCCAGTGATCAATCTCTTAAGGAGAAACTGAGAGAAAACGGTTAGAATTTAGGAACTGGAACCATTAGGAACCGGAACCACACCCGCCTCGCAAATGGTTCCGGTTCCCATTAAAATTATCGGAACCGGTTCCAGAACCTGTTTCCTAGTTCCGCACCGGGTCCGGTTCCCCTTCTTAAAAAACGGTTCCGATTCCGAGTCAACCCTGGACCCGGACCGAAACCGACCCGTTTACAACTCTAATTGCATCCCATCCTGAAACCATTTAGGGTTCGTTTCCGACGATCCGCGGTCAATCGTGAGGCTTCAGTAGGTGACTATAAAACACCCTTCGGTTAGCTGAGAACTAACCGTGGAGTTCTCATGGTCGACTATGGAAGGGCCATGGTTGACCGAGAGAACTCCATGTCTCAAGTTAAGGTCGACCGCGGACACATTCCCAAAATTTGGAATTTTGGGATTAGGACTTACACCCTTAGAATCAAGACCCTTAATCTAGGTAATTAATAAATTAGGATTGCTCTATTAATGAGGGAATGTGTGGTCTTGACATCTCCTCACAGGTGGTCCGATTTCGCATATGGGACCCGTATGGGGCCATGTGAAGGCAAGTAGATTCCGAGCTACAAATAACTTCGGAAGCACCAAATAACCATAGGAGCATCCCAAGCTCGTGGATCCACTGTGATGGACCATATGGACCCTATATGTGAAGGATGGCCCTAACCCTAGGTCGGCTTAATACCTTCCCACTTGGCTTTTTAATCATGTTATCCGGTAGGTTAGTGACTTCGTACATTACATGACACGACTATGTATCCACTCTTTTTATTGTTGCTTTATGTCGATTGATGTGTGTGGAGGACTATTATGGGATGTTGGGTATCGAGGACTACTTGGTCGTGGTTTGGGTGTGTATGTGAAATATGTGTTTGGGGTAGTCATCTCATTTGGCTCTATCGTATGTTGGTGGTGATATCAAAGAGGTTTTGGTTGAGACCCTGAGTGTGTAGTCCTTGAATCTTCGACTCAGGCACCCCTAGGTGGATTTAGCCTCCTATGGTTTAGGGCACCTCCCAGTGCATTAGGTTGTGGTGTGTGTGTGGTTATCGTATGCAGATCGGGAGGTAGTCATATGCCATCGGGCCAGCATACATTATGAGAGGTAATGTGCAACAAAGCTGTTTGGATGTATTGAATGCAGGCTTGCTGTATTTGTTATGATTGGGCCTACAAGAGTTGCTATATCGCTAGAGTGTGTAGCTAGGGATTTGTCTTCGTATGATCCGCATGGTTGATATTTACTCATGGTTTAATGCCTAGCCTTACAGATGTTGTTACTCGATTGATCTATTACTAGATCTACTCTACTCAATACATACTATATTGTTGCTCACATTTATTTGCCTGCTAGATTACCATAATCTAATGATACTACACTTTTTGTGCTTAGGTGCCAACGCCCCAAAGGATCAGGTGGGTACGACAATCGCGGATGTCGTGTCAGATGGCGAACATCATGAGTGGAGTGCTGACGACATAGTTTGAGGACTTCATGCGTGCGCTGGAGGGCCTACATCACCCTTTGGGACTCATTTATTTTGGTGACCTAGATGTATACTTTGGGCCATGGACATACCATTGGCCATAAACCTAATTCAAAATTACTTTGTAATCTTATGGAACTTAATGCACTTCTATTACTTGCTTTGATGAGTGTTAAATATTGCATATTTTACCCCTCATTAGTTCGAATTTTATCAGCATCTCATATGGATATCATTTACTTTACACGGAGATCGTATCATTCTATCACATAAACGGATTATCGGATTATCGGATTATCATGCATAAATCCGATTATTCATAGCATATTTTTATGTAATTTCTCTTGTGTAGGCAGGCCCCGAGACTACCCCACCTTTCGGCTAGTGTCCCAAGGCATCAAGAAGAGACTTCAATTAAGAAGTTACATGAAGAAATCTTGGTGAAGAAATTTTAGGAAGAGTTAAAGAATCCCAAAATAAGAGAAGACTTTAAAGATAAAAGAAGTCATTTTCTAACACAAAGGATTGATTGGTGTATTGGTTAGAGCTTGGATTTGTATGAAACAAGTTATGGGTTCAATTCCTAATAATTGCATTTTTTTTACCAAAAATCCATGTGAAAGGATATGAGCCATAAAAGGCCACACAAAAGGCATCCAAATTAAAGGACCACATCATACAAAAAGCACATGCAACCAATCAAATTGAAGCAATCCATGTGAAAGGAAATGGGCTTAAATTGGAATGTATTTGTGGAGAGAGTGGATAATCTTTTGGCAAGTTAGTCTTTTAGCAATTTTATTTTACCTTTTATATACTTTTAGATTGTAATTAGGAGCTTAAGTGTATCTAATCTAGAGAGAGTGTGTGTAATTGAAGACCATTAATGAAGACTTTGAGCGATTTCTTAATGTTTAGTGGCTAAAACTCTTGGATTAGGCTCTCCTTTTGAGATAAGTAATGTGATTAGTTCAATTCCATGCATGTTTTAGTTTAAATTCTCTACTTGTGCCTCGATTGATTAGTAGATTTTAGATATAATTGTGCCAATCTCTCACATTTCTCATGCTCTATCTCTACACTTGATGCTTGGATAATGTCAATTGATGCTTTGTTATTGGATTAACTTATCTCACATAGCATGCTATAGAGCCCTTATCTTTGATCTTTTGTAACATGATTTTAATGATTTATTGTTAATGTAGCTAGATAATGATCTAGGATCTTGACCTTTTATTTTCTTTACTTTGATCTTCATTACTATATCATCCAATCCAATTAGGCAAGAGATTGCTAATTGGATTGTAGATTTGGGAGTTGAATTAGAACATGCATTGTTTGAATTAATTATATACTTAGTGGATTTTGGATTACCTAATCTCTTTCTTTTGATTATTATTAATTTGAATCCTTATTTGATTTGCTATTTTCACTTCTAGATTGTTATATCTACATTTCACACACTTATTTTAAAATCCTACACATTTCACACCACATTTTCACCTTAAATCTTCCGTTTCCACAGCCATTCATCCACTAGTTTAGCAAAATTTGTTAGATCTTATTAACTCTATATTTTAGATTGTTAATTAGGGTAGTTTAGTTGCTATTTCAATTTTACTTCACACTCCATTTAGTTTAATTCCTTTTTTCACACATAGTTTAGTAGTTTTAATTGTTTATTTCAATTATCTATATTTGCTATATCCTAGTTCAATTTTACTTTAATTGGATTTATTGCTTGTTCCATCATCTCTTTGTGGAATCGATAATCCGAACTCTTTAGTCATTTACTACTTGACGACACTGTAGTCTTGCGATTAAGTATTGCACATCTAAGTGTCGATAATGCTTCACTATGTTTTTATATATTTTATGTTTATCTCAACATCTGCGCAGGTTGTATGTATTGATGGTTCTACGATTTTATTATGGTAATTGACTATCATTCATGTCCTCACTGTGGAATTCGATCCACTCGTGATTGGGCCCACAGATGTTATTGGATGGAAAATTTTTATTTGGCCTCAATTCACACACCCTAGGGATCAGGTTAGGATTCGACCTAATCTTGGGGGCGTGACTGTAAACACTTTAAAGAAAAATAACGGTCTCCCTAAGTCACAACATCCTGTGTTGTTATCTTATCTAAAACTTGTAAAGTCTGTTCTGAATTAAGTAAATTTACATGCATATACTAAAATAAGTTGAATTATCACAGATTTTATAGAATGCAAACATAATTTTAAACTAATCATTAGTTGATAAATTGATGATATTTCAAACTCCCATTGTAAAGGAAAATAATAATTAATAATATTTATACTAACAAAATGAGGAAAACTATAGTTGATAAATTGAATCTCTAGGAGGGATATTTAATTATAATATCTAACAATGCAGCAACCAACGTGAACAAAAACTAAAAGCTATTTAAAGTATATAAAATAATTGCAGCCACCTTGAAAAGTTTATATCCATTAAACATCTAAACCCCTAATCAGATGGTTACAATCATTCATGGTGTGGGCTTTCAATCATCTCCCTCCCCACCTCACCAAACACCCCCCACCCACCACCCCCCCCCCCCCCCCCCCCCCCCCTATCACGTTGATTTGCATACATCAGGTGCAACTCAAATGAAGGTAGGCCTTTTTTGCGGCTGAAAATTACCCAACCAATGAATCAATCAATGTGCATTATTCATTATAATTGAAAAATTGACCATATCTAAAATTATGCTCATGAAAATAAAAGGGGCACAACAACTACCAAACGGCTTGTTTATGTCATTGATGTTTCTCACAAAATGAACAGTTACCAAAATGACCCAACCCTTAGCATCAAATGTATATAAAAAAAAATCACAACTGAAGAACAATGAAAAGGAGAAGGCCAACTACTAAACAACTATCATGTAATCTAATGCCATCCTTCTACTTCTTCTTTCCTTATGGTTTCTGATTCTTTTAGTGAGGTTACTGCAAGAAGCGAATGAATGAGAGGAGTGAGGCCCCCACTAGACCAACAACATGTACAATCATGGTTGAACCATTATGCATTGCCGGTGCAGGGGCAGTGGTTGGTTTCTCGTCAATGGCGATGACCATGCTCACAGAGGCCACTACAATAGCAATTGCGCAGGAAATCTGTTATGGTCCTAAATTGTTATAAGATTTAATTTGATGTGTTCCATTAGTCATGGAGCTTTTGGCGTATTGGTTAAGTCCATAACATTTGGTATCAAAACCAACCTCCACGTCTCAGGTTCGAGTCATGGAGTAGAGTGAGAGCCGTCTAAAAAAATAGAGAAGAGGGCTACCTATCGCCAAAGCGAGAGCCGCCGACGACGTCAACTGCGGAAGCGTGGTGGTCTGTTACGGTCCTAAATTGTTATAAGATTTAATTTGACGTGTTCCATCAGTCCTGGGGCTTTTGGTGTATTAGTTATGTCTATAATATTAATGATACGTACCTATTTTGTGGGTATATGTGTTAGGTGTAGAATAAGCCTCTTGAACAAGTCCTATTTTTTTTTTCTCCACTCAATTAATAGTTGTTATTTGTTAGGTGGGTTCTTGATTTTAATTATTTTTTATTGCTAGTTTATAGGAGGTGGGTTATCCACTTTCTTTTGTTACCTTTGTCTAATGATGCTTATAAATAAGTAGGCAACAGTCAATAAAAGTTATCGGGAATGAATGAATGAGTCATTACTGGAGGGAGGTTTTCCTTGAATTAAACCTTAGGAGGTCTCTTTCCCCCTTGAAGTGGACCCTTCTTCCCCATTCTAATTTTGTATTTTATTTTCATTTTATGATATAAAAGGGTACGCATCAGTTGGTATCAGAGCCTCTTTCGATCCACCCAATCATCTCATTTTTTTCCATGAAACCCTAACCCTATCCAACTTCTCCAAACACCGTTGAACCCTACCCCAACCAACGCCCTTTCCCAAAAGAAAATAAAGTCCAAAAACGTCCCTGTGCCCAGACCCCAAATCCCCCTGCAACTGACCCATATCAAAAAACTAGCACCAACCCAGATCATCATCGTTCGACTTCGCACACCAGCACCGACAGCCCCGAGCCCATCGCCTCCCTACTCATCTCTTCTTGTCATATAGCGAGAAAGAGTTTTCTAAGTATCTGTAGAGTCGGATCCTACAAGTTGAAGTATTTGCAAAGTTCTCTGAATATAACGAGTTCTTCAGTATCTGAAGAAGAAAGGTACTTCATTCCCTGTTTCACCCTTTCTCTTATCTCTTCTCAAAAGAGGATAAAAGTTGAAGAAAATTGGGAAAATTACCGTACGGACCTTCTAAAATCCCAAAAGTACCCAAGACAAGATGAAAGAAGTAAAATTGCCCATAAGAAGATCGTACACAAAAGTAGGCCAAAAGTAGGAAAGTTTTACCCTTTATCCTGCGATATCCCAGGCATTTAGGATATCGCAAGATTCAATATCCTAGGCCCGTAGGATATCGAACCGTTTGATATCCTAGGCTCGTAGGATATCGCACACTTACCTACTCCTACTCGTACATATAACACATTTTACACCACTACCTACTCTCACCCGTGCATATAACACATTTTACACCACAAACTGAACACCTCTATTCCGTTTCCAGGAACTGAAGCTCTGTTTCCATCTCCGTTTTGGATTGTGGGTTCCGATAGGATATTACCATTCCATTTTCTTTCATCCGTACTTTATACATTTACAACAGGTTTGTGGTACCATATAATTTATGAATGAGTTAGAAAAATAGTCCATAAATGTAGTAATATTGATAAACCTTTTTTCTGCTTTGATTCTTATGATGGAAACCGTAAATCACTTATTAAGATTTGGATCCCTTCATGAAATGCATTATTTTGTTCATCTTCTTGCATTTGATGTGTGTTTTATATGTATATATATATATATGTATATATATATATATATGGGAGCTGCTCTCCTCAGCTGCAGCTGAAATTTAATTTCAGCTGCAGTGTGTGATAGGCTCGTGTGGCAGTGGCAGTGGCAGGATCAACTCAATCACATGTTTAGAAATCAAGCCCAAACTCAGTCTTGATTAGAAATCTAGCTGAGCTGAGCTAGTCTTGACAATGCATAACAAGCTTAAGATCAACTCAATCACACGCTGCAGCTGAAATTAAATTTCAGCTGCAGCTGAGGAGAACAGCTCCCTATTTATATATATATATATATATATACTACTCCCTCATCTTGTATCTTTCACCATTAACCTATTTAATAGTCCATTAGTGAAGCCTTTTTTTTTTTTTTATGTTATTAGAAAATGTATGAAGTTGTTGCTCACTAGAAAATAAGGCATTTTGACTCCTTTATAGGTACTAATATTGTGGCATTATATTGTTCCTATAAATCTCATAACAAAGGATTTGATGGTAAAATTCATCCTATGATTACTACATATTTCCAACCCATGAAATTTTTATTAATAAGATATAATGTGTTTTTATTGTTTTAATTAGGATGTCAGATGCTGATTTGTGTCTTATATTGCACTTTGACGGAGAGCTAGATGTGGATCGCTCACATCCAATATACAACGATGGAGAGCAGAAGCCTATCTTTGTCAATAGCAACATAACTTACAATTCACTAATTGAAAAAGTTGTAGCAGAAACTAATTTGGAGATGAGATATGAGTACCCTTACATGCAATACATATATCATACAGGCCGGAACTTTACATTAGTAACCCTAAGAGGTGATGACGATCTCATAAGAATATTCAGGTTATTTCGATATGGAGTTGATCCTATCTTTCTGTATATCCATAGAAGTGATGGTGTTGCCACAAACCATCAACCACCAAGTTTAAGGTATGGAATAAATCACATTATTGCTTGATATCTATCATTATAGTTTTTATTAACTAAGTCAATTTGGATGCATAGCAGGTATACAATATCGCAATTAGTCCAAGATGATGAGAAGGTAACGAGAAGTATTGTCGTAAAATTCCAATATAGCGAAGGTCGCAGTCGACCCTCAACACAGAAAATGAAGGTCGAATGCGACCACAAAAAAAATAGTGAAAAAAGTTATTTTTTCTGTACGGATTCCTTGTTTGGTGCACTATTGCCTAAAATTCCATATTTGGTGCAGCGGTCACTTAAAATTTTATTTTTTTTAAATCCTCTATAATGGAAGATGAGGCAAATATAGATAATCATATCTATGGGGCTTCTTACATCCATTCTTTGGTACAACACAATAGTCCACACTTTTGCTCGGCAACATTCATAGCTTTTATTTGTCCTTGACAGAGTTGTCTTTCGACGTTGATATAGCAGATTTAATGCGTCATTACTATGGCATTCATCAGAAACTTATGTCACTACAATATGAATGCGAGTTTAAAGATATACATTACTTCATCTCTGTAGCTTCAGTTACCGTTCATCTCTGTAGCATCAGCTGTTTTCATGTCCTTTCACCTGCATGCTCTTCTTGCTTGACTTTTACAACTCTAGTTACAATGGAAAACCGCGTTTTACCCTTTCATGTGTGAGTTCTTACCGCTTCTGCCACGTGCGAGTTCCTTTCTGTGAATGATGAGAAGAAGAGTCGGAGCAAGAGGTAGAAATGCATGTCATGCATTTCATGGTAGGAAATATTTTGAAGCACAAAATCTTTAGTTTTCATTTATGTAGCAAATGAAATCATTGTGGAAACAAGATTTTATCTTTGTATATATAGCCATGTTTAAAAAGTTGAAGCCATAAAGTTGATTTGGTTAGACTGGGATTAGTTTATGATATTGATTATGATGATGATGAAGACAATTGATTAATAGCTACGCGTGGCTGATGATTGAAATGTAATTGAGGTGTCAATCAGTAATCAAATATATGAAGAATCATAGGACTTGATTAAAGATAAAATCATTTTCAGATATTATTAGGGACTGTTTTTTTATTCAGATCTATATATGTTCATGCATATCGACCAAAGGATGTGATTTTATGCACTCAATTACCAGATTGCAGCCCAAGTATACAGACATCTTAGCATTTGAAAACGAGGTGCAAGTTGGGCCAATCTATGAGTGAAAATAGAGTACAGGTAACTGGGTTGAGGTTCCTATTTTGAATCCCAAATGAAATACAAGTGGGCTTAGGCTTGAATTTCCATCCCAGGTTCCAGAGTTCAAGCACACAAATTGTATATGAATGTAGGGGTGTCCATGGGCCAGGTCAAGCTGGGATGGTGCATATCCAATCATGGCCTCTCAAAGTTGCGAAAAGCAATTGGATTTTAGGGCACTTTGTTTCTCTACAATCAAGACACAGATTAAGAAAATCTCGGCCGAGCCGGGCTTTTATCACTTAATGTAAGCCCAGACAAAATATTAAACAGGCCCAGATTCTAAACCCAGGCCCGGCCCAAGTATTAAAAATTAAGGCCTAAACCGAGCCCAAAGCAGGCTGAGCCCAAGTCATGCCCGTGTATTTGTTATATTCTACAGATAATGCCCTTTCCAATGCTCCTGTTTAGTTTTCATACTCGGGTCCCCTTAAATTGGCACAAGCCAAAAAACCATATAAAATGTAGGACATTTCTCACTAATGGATTTACCTAAAAAAAAAAAAGGTGGAAATCCCATTCCCACCCCCACCCAGCAAAAAAAAAAAAAAAAAAAAAAAAAAAAAAATCACCTTCTATTACCCTACCTCCCTTGGATTGTTATGCATCTAAAGGCTTGTTTGGTATCTCTACTCTTATGCCACCGTAGCTGTCCAAAATAGAGTCATAAAAAAGAGAGGATAAAGATCTTATTTTCTCAAAATTCAAACATGTAGATAAAGGCGAGTCATCAAAGTAATACATATCTCTCATGGATATGATTTGTTGTGTGGCCCATCCTCTATGCCAAGGGAATCATAGGCTGGCAATTGTGGCCCTCTATATGTACAAAAAAGTGGGACAGAGGAACTTTTAATTCCTCGTTGTAAGTGGAATCCGCAGCCAGTGGGACCCCTGTCTTCGGTGATAACAACAGTGAAAATGATATCTCATTAACATGTCCAGGTACCTGGAGTTTGTGAATCCACTTTTGATTTTGTCTTCTTCCTTGAAGGCACAGGAAGGAAGCCCACAGCCAACACAGCGGAGCAAAAAAGGGAGTTTTTAAAATGAAAAGCTTTTGAGAATTCCTCTTCTAAGAATTGTTATTCCTAGATGGGATGTCGAATTGGATCTTGTCATGGATCTTTGTGGGCTTCAGAAACTTGAATGGTTGGATCCGTGGATGATCGAATAAAAGTTTTTTGAATACAGTAGGACTAATCTCCCAAATGGCGCATACTAAATCCATACAAGTACACACCGGACAAATTTAAAACCGGATTTTGAACACAAGACATATGAGGAGTAAATCCATGCCTTATGCCACTCTACGAACTCCCGGTGGATAAGATTGTTAGAGATGTTAGAAAATGAGTTTGGGTTTTAAACAATCTATGTTTAAATTTTATTTTCTTCTCTTTTATGCATTGAGATACTTTCCTACAATGAAGATATGACAAATTCAATGCCAATGCAGCCTTCAGTATTTTCTACATGGCATATAACCAGACCAGGCCTGAGTCAATCGCTGGTTCTTTACTTGGAGAGAGAGAACAATTATTTACCATGCGACTAACTGAGTCGTGCAAGACCCGGTGGAGACCAAGTTGACTCTTCAACGGCCCAAACTTGTCTATTCAAATTTGTCCATACATTGAGTTTTCCACAAGAACATGGAGGTTGACCAACTTTCTTCTGGATCGTCCATTTGATGGGCCACCCCTAAAAGATATGATGGAATTCCCCTTCTCTGCTCAATCACTTGCATTTCTTTTACCATTCTCACACCCCCACACACACATTCTCCAAATTTCCAACAACCGACAGCACAACTTACAAAAGCCGTATTCCTAAAGCTAACAGAAAAGGGCCCCAGTGACAAGAATTTTCTTCTCTCTTGTGGAAAGTGTTTTCCTCTTTATTGCAAAACCACCCTCTCCCATCTCCTGTTTTATGAGATACACCCTCATCAAGAAATGGCCTCAATGATCCAACAGTTGGTATCATCAGAAGAAAGAACCACATGTTAAGTTCCAGGCAGTTCATCACTTGATATGATTAATAAGTCTTGAGTGGGAGATAGATAGAGTATTATTATCTCTAAATAGAAGTAGATTTAGATTCATTGTACAGATTCTTGTATTGTGTAAAGCTTTTCCTTGTTAAAAAGAAAACTTGATCATGAAATATTTGACCTTATCCTAATTCGGTGGTGTTAACATTTGATCCAACCTGCATTTGACTGCAATAACTACCAGTCGTTTATAGGGTCAGAAAAATCTGACTGCATTTAAATAGGTCGGATTAGAGTTGACCTGCATATATAACCCGCATTAATGGGTCAGATTAGGGCCATTTTATGTACCTAAATCCATTTAAATGGTTGGGTTGTATAATGTTTTGTTACTTAGAATAGTTCCTTCTATATCAAATATAGTCATCTTGTGGGAAATGGATTTCACTTGGCAAAACTTAATTGTAAACTGGTTGGCCCGCATTAGATGTGGGTTATGCAAGTTGGGTTCAGAATGAGATTTTGTGACCCATTTTAAAAACCGGTCGAAGAAGAGTTGAGGTTCAACTGTACACACTCCTGATCATTCCTACAATTTTACCAAATGCGGCCCATTTATGCCACCTCTAAGTATATGATATTGATGGCAACAAATCCGGGTACATCACCACTTTCCCCTTGTGCGGGCTCCTTTACCACTTATATAAGCTTTCCTCCCTCCTGTGTGGACCTCCTTCTCACTTGAGTGGGCTACCTTCCCATGTGCAGGCGGGTCCTTTCTTTGATCCCAGCCCCCTTGGCTTGGAGATATATATATATATATATATATATAAAGCATGTCTCTTTATATATTGGAAGAGTTCCAACTTTTATCCAATCAAAAATAATTGTTGCATTAACTATGTGTAAAATATTATTATGTTTTCGCACGTGATCAATTCAATTATATACAACACTTTATTTGGAGTGAAACTTGGGAGTCCTTCGAACAATAATATATATATATATATATATATAAAAAAAAAAGGGGTGTTGAAAAATAAAAGATAGGTAAGAAAGTTTTCTATCACCCTTCTGTCAAGCACCGGACGTGGAGCCATTAAAAAAATTACAACCACGTCCTCCAGGTTTTTGAGTCCCGAGCACTGTTCAAAAATGGAAGTATCTTGCCGACCCACACCCACCAAATAATTAAAAATCCACTTCACTATCTTTTGCTCATTGCTAGTCCACTACCATACAAAGTTAGAGAACAACAGCCATCACATGCTGTGTTTGTATTTTTTGTCAGGGTCCAGAGTAAAGGGTGGACTTACGATGCTATAAAGAAAAATAGGGATGCTCATGGGCTAGGCCTGAATATGATAGAATATCCAAAGCCCAACCCAACCCGGCACGAATAATGAGTGCTTATAATTTAGCAATAATTTATTTATACAATTACTGGAAAGGCCCGTACAACTGAAAAAAGTTAGATTTGAACTGACCCGATTGAATGAATGGGCAGGCTTGTGCAGCATACAAGTCTGTTTTTGAAGTTAATTTGAGCCTAGATATGCATAAGTTCAATCGGATCCCGCTTTGAAGACCCCTAGATAAAATAAGGGTTTGATAAACAAATAAAATAAGGCTTCAATGATGATAATGATACCGGTGATTTTGGAAAAACCTTCTAGATTTGGGGCACTGGAGAAGATAAGTACCATCAAACATCTCATCATCTACAACATTTACCGCCCTTCCAACAAACATTCAAGAACCTATATTTTAATAAAATGTATGCCATGTGTTGACCTAATTTTCATCCACAAACTTCACACGTAGCAGCTATAGAATGATCCACCTTTCAATCACAATAGCAATGGAATAGAAGATAATTTTTCTCCACAAAGCCTCTCACACTTAACCAGTCTGGTAAGCTAAAGTAATAACACTCCTTGGATTTCATTATTGGGTGTAGATTATTCAGTTAGGTAAACATCAACAAAATGAGAAAAGAAAGGTTCAACATCATTCACTCAAGTCCCACCCAATGTCTATCTAGCAGAGTTTCAATAGCAGAGTAGAGATTGAAATTGGATTAGGTCGTCACTATATAGAACTTAGTGCTTTGAACAAAAACTCTTATAACGTTTTTCTGGAAAAAAAAAATAAAGATTAACTGAATAGCATAGAGAGTAAAAAAAAAAAAAACACTTATTACTTCTTTTTTTTTTTGTAGAAATAAATTTTCATTAAACGAAGGAGAAAAACAACTAGAACAAAAGGAAGGAAGAAGAGCCAACATAAAAACAAAACAAATCCCCCATCCTATCTAAGCTACAAAACCTCTCCAAGCCTCACATGAAAGCTAGACCCATAAGCCATAAGACATTTTCGCAAGTTTACGAGCAAACACATTTACATTTCTAGGAACATGGGCAAAGGAGATCTCTTCAAACTTGGAGCTGAAGTCCTTGACATCCAACAAAATAGGATGGATTGACCAATCCATCAACCCATTAATGGCTAGAATCACCTCATATGCGTCTGACAAAAGTTGGATCTTGCTGAAACCCTACAATGTAGCTTCCTTTAGCGCGTGAAGAATTGCCCTTGCCTCGGCTTCTTTTGAAGAGTTAACCTTGAGACCCTCGACGAATCCTGCATACACCCAAGAACCATCAAACCAAATAACATAGCCATTGTTCATAGCATACTAAAAACTCAGATCCTAGTGAAGATTTGAAGATTCTTGATGATCCTCTTTAGCCTTGCTCATTGGTTCACAAATCAAACTGTGGGCATATAGGATTGTGGACATGGGCTTAATTTTTATGCCCCTGAAAATCAAATCACTTCTGGTTTTCCACATGGCCCACCAGGTAGCCAAAACCCAGGATTTAGTTTGAGGATAGATTGAAGAGTTCATCGATTGGCAAAAATTCATAAAAGAAATCCACGAGTCCCTAATTATACTAGGATCTATGAAATGTGAAAGCATTCCAATGTCAGATAAAAAAATCCTTCCTAGCATGATCACATAGAAAGAGAGCATGCACCACCACTTATTACATTGTATTTCAGATTCTACCCATTTGCGGGGTTAGGTTAGAAAGCATTTACTGACTAGCAGTGAATGCCTGCTGGGTATTGGCTGTAAAAGCCAAACTAGTTATGAAAGCAATTTGCTTCTATGTGGGCACAAAAAGTAATGAATTACAGCTTGAAATCAATGTAGAAAAAACTACCACCACTCATTTCAATCACAACTGTTACCTCCCTTGGTAAGAGACTTCAGGTGCACCACAAGAGACGTATATTTTACAACCTTATATTACTCTCATAAACCAACCATTATATTTTACATTATTAAACTTACAATGCTATTAGACTAATATCTCCTCTTTCAATGTCCTTTGACACCCATATTTTATAACCAATTACTCTCATGAACTCTTAAGATGTATTCTACCATTTTCCAACCAGTTTTCAAACCAAACTTTTTTCAACTCAAAACAGAATATTGATGCTCTTTGACACCCATGTTTTATAAGCACTTGCATTGAGTCTAATCAGTTTCTGTTTTGCTTGCCCATCCACATATTGACATTATATGAAACAGATGTGAAAAAGTATCGGAAGAAGAATTTCTAACATTTTGGAGAAGTCAAGTTGAAGTTTTACATTCTGATCAGAAAGCATAAAGCAAAGTAGCATCCATAATCTGTAGGGAAAAAAAAAAAATTTGAAAACTTTTATAACTTTCAAGCACTCACTGTCTCCGCAAATTTTGACGGAGCAGTAAAAAATAAATACAAAAGCTAGAGGGAAAGGAAGAGAAATTAAGAAAAGACAAGGCCGAATTTCTACTCCGTCAAAACAAAATCTGCCGGCCGACTAACCGGCATCGGCAACATAGACGGAGAGTTTTCAACTAGAAGTAGCTCTTAGAAAGATAGCAAAGGATCCAATGCGAACAAGTCACCAATCTCTTGAAAAGGATCTTCCAAGGGAGGCCACATTGAAGAGAAATCAAAATCAAAATCATCACTGGGACCTAGAAAAACATCTCCCACATCATCATCTCCAAAGAAATTATCCGGCAATGCTCCATCTAGGAATCCCGGAACACTCTTCTCCTCCAAATAGCAAAAGTCGTTAAGAAAGGGAGTCTCCAATGGCATCAACTCCGCAGTGGAGAAGTTTTGTGAGCTTGTTGTCTCCTCCTTGACTTCCTCGATCTGATCTTGAACCTGTTCTTGATGGTTCTGGCTCTCGGCCTCTTCCATGGAAGAGGTCGAGGAGCAGAACCTCAAGACGGAGGTCGGTGATGGGAGGCTTTGGCACTCGTCGGCCGACTCCTCGACCGTGTTGGCGGTCAATTGTACATCAATTTCCGGCCTACTCTTGGCCGACGTCGCCGGCACGGCAAAATTTGTCATAGCATCCGGCCCACGCAGCTGAATGGCGGCATTGTCATAGACTTTGGCCGCCTCCTCGGCTGTGTCGAAGGTACCCAACCAGACCCGAACCCGTCTGGTCGGGTCCCGAATCTCCGCCGCCCACTTTCCCCACTTCCGCTGCCGGACACCCCGAAACTTCCTCCCGACGGCCCCAAGCTCCGCCGGCTTCGCTTGCAACAATGGCTTCTTCTTAGTTCCATTCCGAACTATTCTGCTTATTCTTGCTGCTGAGCTTTTGCTGCTCAACTCGAGCCCAGAACGGGTTTCGAAGCTGATTTCATCCACGTATCGCTTGACCCGACGTGGAGGCAGAAAGATCTCTCTATCATCATCATCATCACTGGAGGAATCAGTGGCGTCGGCGTCAGTGACAGAGATTCTAACCACACGAGGATTCCTCTGTTTGGGTGATTTTGCAGCAATCCTAGTGGTCCGGTTTCTGTGCTCTGTGTACTTAATCCTACGAGAGAAAATGCTTTCCTCTTCCATCACTTTCCCTACACTTCTCCTCCTCCTTCTCAGTTTCCAATCTTGCTCTGCTCTCTCATTCTCTTAAAATAGGAAAAACCCAGAAAGGGAAAGAGCAAGAAGGAATATAGATGGGAAGAAAAAGAGAAAGGGAAAAAAGGAGAGGAACTTGGACGCCTACAAAGAAGAGAAAGAGGGATGGAAACCTGAGAAAGTCCTGAAAAGAAGAGAGAAATTTCGAGGAAAGTGACTCAAAAGACCCTCTGAAAAATCAGATTCCGTAGAAATCAACGATTTGGAGAAAGATATCGAGCGTGGGGCGAATCTCAGAGAAATTTCCAGGAAAGACAGGAACTACTGAAAAAAGCCAAGAAAGAGAGAGAGAGAGTGGTATCTCTGCTTTGGTTGGGATTCCAGGAAATCTATTTTCACTGATTTGAGAGCTGAAACTGAAAGAAGAAGTAGGTGTTTTAGGGGGAGAGAGAGAGAGAGAGAGAGAGAGAGAGAGTATGGAATGGGGGAGAGGAGAGAATCCCTGTTTTATAGGATCCCAACTTCCATGATCAGAAAGTCCGGAGAAAAAGGTTTCAAATTCTCGCTCTCTCGAGATTTTTGGATTTCAAGGGGGGTGTGAAAAGACGGTTTTGCCCTTATGGGCTGTATACATAAGAGCTGGAGTTCCGGCGACGTCTCTTTGAGATGACAGGTTGCCGTTTCGCCGCATCCGTGCTCTACGTGTCAATGATTGGAGTGCGGTCCACCATCCGATGATTTATGCTGATCTAACGGTTCATGTTGTTGATGGGGTTTGCAATTTCTACACCATCCAAGTGATTCATTCACTTGTTTGGTCGTGGGGATGTAGATAATGATGATCTGGAAACCAAATCTTCAAGATTCTTGACAGATTTTCGACTATAATTGGCCAAGTGTAAATCTTTGGAGATTTGGATCATTGGATTTTAAGTCCTATAGATAGAAAGCACGATCTGTTTTTGAAAGTTTTGTTTTTATCATTTGAAATCTTCATTTGTACAAATACTTTGGATCATATTTTGTAGTACATGACAAATATCTAAATTTGATGATAATTCGTCTTTACCTTTGTAGATGAGCAGGGTCGTAAATGAGACGGTTCTGAGTTTAGGTTCCGGTCTGGGTCCATGGTAGACCCGGGACAGGAACCATTAGGGCCTGTTTGGCACTTTACTAATATAATACAAGTCAAGTAAAGCATTCATTCTTCTAAACAAGATGTCACATCAAATATACTTTATTCAAAATTCTTCCCATCTTTTTCAAAAAAAAGTCAAAAAGCAACTACCTTTATCCACTAAAATTAAAAAAAAAACTACATTTTCTCATACAAAAAGTCAAAAATATTCTATAACAAATAACTAAAAATAAAATATCATCATAACTCACTTATATTTTATTCTTTCCTCAAAATCAACTTTACTTCACTTAACTATATTAGTAGAGTTACCAAACTAGCCCTTAAGGAAAAGGTGGAACCGGATTTGGATCCGGAGCCGTTTCGAAACCGGTTTCTTGGCTCCAGAACCGGAATCAAAACCATATATGAGACGGGTCTGGATCCAGGTCTAGATCCAGGTAGAGAATAATATTAAAATAATATATAATTTTTAGAAGAGATTTGTTAAAATTGAGGTAATATATCAGGTCTCTGGTCCACGGGTCCGAGCCAAGGTGGATCTGGACCCCGACCCATTTACTTATCGGGGCCTAAATAAAGACCCAGATCCAATTTTTACCGGGTCAGAACCTTTGGGTAATCAGAGAATCGGAGACCCATTTACATCCCTAGAGATGAGAGTGGCTGGATCTATAATAGCTACTTAAAAGTAAGATTTATCTAATCCGAGCAACCAAGATTACTAACATGTGTGAACCATGAGCCATGAATCATGGACCATGAAAGAGGTACTATAAAGTATCAATCCTGAACGAGCTGGCCAATGTAACAAAACCATAAAATAAAAGAAAATAAAAGGAAAAGAGGAAATATAAATTTTCATCAAGAAATCTCAATCCTAACCTTTGATATTAGGGGGGTGTCAACATTTACAATTTTACAAGTTCATTTATTATTGTGATTCAATCTAACGGTGGATATGTAATGATCTTTTTTTTTTTTAATTGAAATGAGCATCCATTCTGGTTGTAAGTGTAATTAGAGGTTTGGATTGATGTTAATGTGGTCCCAAGATAAATTTGCTTTCCTCTATTTTTCCTTTTCCTTTCAAAAAGAGAAAAGCTACTATTAATTCAATCCATTCACACACACCAATTCTAGGGGTGTTTTGAGATGTAAACATGGGCCCATATCCGACCAAAGTCTGACATGATCCTAATTTAGTTAATTGGGCCAGCCCAAGCTAGGCTTTCTACCACTATTTTGAGCTTTCTAGCTTTTATTTAAGTAAATCAGTCTAACTACATGTATTACTTATTCAAGCCAGGCGGGATTTGGGCTTTCTACCTTTTAATCAAAGATGGTCCCATATATTAAACGAGCCGATAATTTAGATCCAAGTCCGGCCCAAATAGCCCCCACTAATTCCTCTTGAATCAATAATGATTCTAATTTGAAATTGATCCGGCTATTATCTTTGTTAGATTTTATCACAAAAATTTTGAAGTATCTCAAGCCATTAAAACTTTAAGGACTTCAAAAGTAAGGGTTAAGATCATAGCATCAAAGTGGGCCCCTCATGAGGCCATCTAATAAGAGAGTGCAATTTGTAGATTTTTTTTTTTTCCTCTAGTTTTGGACTCCCTGTTCTGGGAAAAGTCACGTGAGATCGTACGTCTGATTCTGTTTAGGTAAAGATTAGTCAAATCATTGGGGAAAGCAACAAGTCAGGGCCCATTTGACCCAAAAGAGTTTGGTTATTTACATCTCTTAACCACTTTTTTAACAACTGTTAATCACTTAATCATATTTTCCTAAACTGCACTGCCGACTGTGTGGCCCACCTAAAATACCAAAATCCTCCAATTTCTGACCGGCCTAGGTTTTGGTTCGTTGGCACTTGGCGTGGATTTTCTCCTCCACACGTGTGTGTGTTTTCTCGACGCCCTGATTTTCTTGCTGCACATGTTCTAAGGGGTCATGCGTGTGCCAATGATATTAGTCTTGCCAGGTCAAACACCACGGGAAAGTCGTATGATTGGCTTGGGCCGTATAAAGGTTGGCCTCATGTGTCTACGTTTGAATAGGAACATCCAAAATGTTGAAAGATATTAATTAACTTTCAATTTGAATGAGGAATATTATTTTAACATGTTTCATCAAATGGTCGATATGATTAGGCAAATTTTACTTTCCTCTGTCTACCAGGGATTGAATGGTTTTGATTCATGATAAGTGAGCTCTATCATTATGCACTAAGAAGAGGACATCATGTTGGAGAATTTTGCCACATATTATGCAATTTCTTTCCTTCATATTTATAGAGTATAAAGAGTTGTTAAAGTAAGAGATGTGGAAGATTTGGATAATAATAAAGATCCAAGTTTAAATCTAATCCATCACATTTAATCTAATTCCCATGAACTTCCTTAGGGTGGTAGCCATTGGACAAGCTTTTTCTTTCATTGCTCACGATCAAATCTTGATCTGCACATTGGCAAGATAGGTGTGTTGCCATCGATACAACAATGTATTGATGCATGTTGAGGAGTGGGTTCCACCCAAGGGGTATATTGAGAAATTATGTTGCCTTCACTAGACCTCTAGGCTCTTGCGGGCATGGTTAGCTAAAGAAACTTAATATGGTATCAGAGTCAACCGATCACGACTTAAAATCATTGGAGAAAGCGACTCTATGTGAAAATGTGTGCGTCGCCAAAAGCGCACGACTGGATTCCACATGAGGAGTAATGTTGAAGAGAGATTCCACCTACGTGAGAGTATCAAAAAGCATATATGTTGCCTCTACTAACGCATCTAGGTTTTGGTAGAATGGTTAGCTAAGGAAACTTAATGGTACAGTCGCCATTAAATTTATCATTATATGAAAAGAAAACATAATTTACACTTGGAACAAAATGAAAACTAGTGAGGCATTTTGAACATAATGTATTTGATGATGATTATCTTCGTATCAAAGTTTACAGTCTCTAACCAATAAATGAAAGCACATAGTTTCAACATGTGTGCATACATTCAAGATAGTGATTTTAATTTTCTTTTCTTTTGATTTTTAAGTGTGTCATTATTTCATGAGCAAGTCTTTCACTTTTTAAGTAAATATCGATTTCTGAAGTAAATATCGGTGTTCAGAATTTAGTTTTTCCATGACGTTGTTGTTTTACCACTACACGGACAATGAGTTGACAAAGAGCCACATTTTTTTTTTATGACCGTCCAAGCGGTAGGACGTACATGTGATTGGATGGACACAGGATCCTCGTGAAAGGTTCAGAAGATTATAGGCGTCTCTGGAGTAATTTGGAGTTATATAGAAGTTTTTAGCATATTCTTGTCAGTTATAAAAACACATGGAGACGCATAGAGTATTTTAAAATAGGTTGGACAAGTCCAACTGTCTAATGATAGTGGGCTAGATAAATGTTAGAAGTTTCTAGAGTTGAGTTTTGAATTGTTTCGTGCTCCATGCATGGCATGTGAACAGAACTTAACCATTGATTGTATAAGGTAGAAGTACACATAGGGGTAAACTCAAAGCAAGTTCTCTTTCTATTCTATTTTCTCCTAGATCACTCTCATAATTCGTTTATTGTGAATGTGAAAGGTGTGAGTCTTGGTCCAAGGATTAGACCGCTGGTGGGGAAGGATGGGTCAAGTTGCAGCGGAAAAAAAAAGGGCTGGCTGTTCGGTTTTGTGGAAAAAAACAGTTGCGGGTTCGGGTTTGTTGTCAGCAAAACCTCCAATACAAACACTGATCCTTGTGTTCTTATACCACAAATTAAGAGATTTCCTTTTATATGGTTTTCTTTTTCTTTGTATTTAGTTTGTTCTTTCGTTTTTAGGGGCTAGGTTGAATCTACTCGCACACATAGCTCTTTAAGTAGTTAATTTAATTTGTAGTAGGCTGACTCCTTTTAACCACAAGTATAAAGTTAGAATTGAGTAAAAAAATTAAATCCGCTGCCTTTAAACCAACAGTTAAGATCATCTAAATGTTATCATTCCATAGTTCTAAAGCTCATTTTGCTCCGAACGACCCAAAAAGACAACAAGTTGAGTAACTTAGGCAAGTCTAACCATTCACCAAATTTGATAAATACGAGTACCCTTTAAGTTAAAATGGCTCTCCCCTCATCCATCCAATTCAGTTGATATATATCAATTTAATTCAACAATGAATATCACTTTAATTATCACAATGATCATACATGAGATAGATCGAGGAAAGATGAGGTTGGACTGTTGAGCGGTTTAAGCTATAAAAAAAAAAAAATTAGGCTGGAAAGGAGGGAATCATGCAGAGTTTAAAATATGGGGGTGATTTTGTTGCCTTTTGAAGGTCATGTGTGTGAGTCATTGATTTTGAGTCTTTTTAGATACACAGTAGTTTTGAGTTGGTTTTTGCATGTCGGAGCCGAAGCCTTTCAACACACGCAAGGCTTCGAAGTTAAAACGTGAATACTACACGTGGGAAAGATGATGAGGTGGGCCATGTGGTGGATGGAGCTCACGCCTTCCAAAATCATATATTCTCTTTTGCTGTCTGATTCTGATGTGGAGACTGGAGTTGGTCACCAACCATCAGTTGAAGCTTGTCGGTCCAATGACATTCTTTCTTCAGCATGGAAACCCCACCTGTCTGATCAACAGCTAGGATGGCAGCCAATTTATGGTCCAGTGACATTCATCCTTCAGCGCGGAAACCCCACCTGCCTGATCAATGGCTAGGATGGCAGCCAATTTATGGCCTGTGGTTCGTATTGATAATAGTTTGCATCACACCAACCCCATAATAATTTTAGACCACATGGGACTCTATTATCATCAATTGAAATGAACCCCCTCGCAGATGCAAAATCCGAGTGAATTGGAACTCATCTAAATTTGACAATAATATGAATTATGCATATTGATAGATCAAATTTTCTAAGGCCGCCAAATGAATGGTTGTGATGAATTTTTTTAGGAAATCATATCAACAATGAACCTTTTGTATAACAGTATCCCTCCCATCCATCCATGTGTGTGCCTGTGGATTTGGAAGTACTAACATAAGGTTGGTAATGTGCAAGGATGGACCCAAGTGCATTCATATAGGGGCGGTCGCACCCCTTGGATCTCGGTTTCTAAAGCCATAATGAAAATCCTGGCTCTATTTCAAGAATTCACATAAAAATTCTACATCCACCCTAAAGCCCACATGAAAATCTTGAGTTTATTCCCAAAACCCAGTTGCCTTTTTGGATCTACACCCCTCAAACAAAATAACAAAGATCCTTGGTTCACCACTGGTAATTTGGTGTATTGTGGTCAAAGTAAGTTCAAATGGGATATGTATCTAGGATGTATCTTCCAAGGACTCAAAATCAAATGGAAAGCTTCAAATATTCTCCAAAGGAAGTGTTATGCACGCTGGCCTTAAAAAACTCATGAATTAAGTACTAATTGAAAAGAGTATTATGAATTAAGTACTAATTGAAAAGAGTATTTTGTATATACCACCTAAGATTTTTAGAACTTAAAAAGCAGGGCCATGTGGTTTTAGTTGTACATTCTTACTTTATCATTTTAAGACCTTTCGTGTCTTCGAACTTAATCTCATTACCTAGAACGCACAAGAGAACGACATCTTACCCCACTAGTAAGACCCAGCAGTTTTCACCAGAGTGACTTGGTTTTGGAAAACACCCAACCTAGCAGTTCTCATCAGGGTGACGAAGTTTCGAAACCCTCCTTACACGTGTTACCTCACATGTATGACTTGTCTACCTCTTACATGTGCGAGTTCCTATTACCTGTAAAAGTTAAAGAATTTTAGAAAAACCAATGCAGATCTTGAGGATTATTATGTATTTTTCTTTTACATTTGCCCCTTCCCCCAATATTTCTTTTACATAGAGCCCCCCAAGTTGAGTTTCCTTGGTCTGCTCGGGATCCAGCCCCTAAGCTGGAATTAAAAAAAAAAAAAAAAGGAAACTAAAATACACGGAGGTTGGAATGGAATTTTTTTTTTTTCCGTCTTTCTCCTTTCATGCAAATTTTCAGAATTACAATCACCAAAAGCTTTTCCTCCTATATTGTCGGATGCTGAAATGAGAGTCATTCTCGCATCGCTTTGAAAGGTGAATGAATGGGCTTTAACAAAACTCTTGTATTGTCAGGTGCTCTTGAAGTTATGCATGCTATTAAAGGGACTTCTGATTGGTCCATCAATTCAGTTCAGTTTGATATTAAGGCTACTTCTTGTCTTTTTTATTTCATAAATTTTCTTCATATTCCTAGAGTGTTTAATCAGGTGGCCCATGAGTGTGCTAAGCTGGGTAATATAATGAGTTCAGGGTCTTTATTGTAGGGGATCGTCATTTTGTATGTTTGTTGTCGCCCTGTGTCTTGGTTGTCTTTTGTTCTCTTTTTTTTCGTTTAATGAAGCTTCTCCTTTAAAATAAATAATAAATAATAAATAAATAAATAAACAGCTTTTCCTCCTAACAATGGCCTTTTACGTTTTCGCTTTACCTATTTTCTTTCATTCTTTCTTCTTCCTTGCTCAACCCAACGTGGGTCCAAGCAGGTCACCTATGTGATCTGACTGGTTCAAAATTGCAAATCCGCTTTGCAGGCACTGGGCCGTTCTCCAATCGAAAAGAGGATCACTGTCAAGATCAATGTGAGCAATCTAATCTGATGGCTTGATTGACTCTGATAAAATGGATTTTGATCGAGCACCTAATACATTACAATAGATTGATTGATTGTGAGTCATTTGAATTGCAGAGATAGACTCCGCTTAGGATTTATATGATTCAAATGTCGAGTACTGGCTGAGATGTGGTAAGGGAATCATGACATGAGCAATCACATTCATTTATATTTTATGTTACAGACAGAGGATGAGACAGCTGCCTCCTTTCCATTCGTTTGATTGTGATCCAAAATACAATTGTGTTTTGTGTTTGGATGTATCTGTCGTCCAATGGTTGGTGGGGCATCGCAATCCACGGCTGGAATTAGTACTTGGAAGCTCATCAAAGAAACATTGAGGGTCTGTGTTGTTTGCATTCAAACACATAGGAAGGCATGCTTAAATAAACTGAGTAAAATGATTATTAAAGCGGTGAAGGGTGAAGGCAGATAAGAGAAGTGGAATGAAAGATATGAGGTGGAGATCTAGATCGGACCTTCACTTTTCTATGTTTTGAACAACCATTCATTTCCATTTTTCCCTTGATTCTATTTCCAAAAAAATAACGGTTATTTAATGCTCATTCTTGGAAAATCGCCTTTAATGTTAACAACTTATGGTATGAAAGTAATGTATTCAATTCCTATATATTATAATGCAAACAAGCGGTTCCTAAGGAAATGAATATGCCTGAGATCTTTAGAAATATTTAGTTGTATGTTTTTTAATGAACCACTTTATGCTTGTAGCCTATTTGTTTTACCTGGAGTGTTTTTTTATGAAGTCTCCAAATGCTATCCCCCATCTAATTCACGCATTTTGGAAACTGGAATTTTGATAGTACTATGGGTCAAAAGAGGCATTTCACTAGGCTGTTTTTATGAGTTTTATCTGGGATCTTCTTAAGCTATTCCCTAGAGAAATCCTGAGTGGAGAAGAGGAATCCACGATAGGACCCACTTATTGAAAATCCAAACTACTCAAAATGAATGCCCTCTCTATGTATAGGACCTTGAATTTCACTTCAATAGAGTTTGGTCTCATTGTAAGATTGACAGTTGTTTAACAAATTGAGTAATGGATATGATAAATAGAGTGCCAATTACGCATGTTTGTGCATTATTTCGAATAACCCATTGGCCCCTTGAAATGGAAGAAGCTAAGGGCCAATTTATTCGCACTAAAATATATAGTAATTGAATACACTAAATTTATGCCATAAATAGTTAAGAATTGCAATAAAAACTAAAGTTGAGGGACCTCCGACCAAACACCCTTATTTTTAACCACTTACGGCCTAACCATGTATTCAATTCTCATGTATTGTAAAAGCCTAAAAGTTTACAGCATCTTTGCACTTTATTTTTAACCACTTATGAATTTACCCGTGCATTCAGTACGTATATATTGTATAATGCAAGCAAACAAGCCTAAAAGTTTACAGTATTCGAGATGAGTTTTGCTATACAAAGAATCCACATCAGTAATTTTGTGGGCACTTTCATGTGCCTGTTTGTCCAATTCAGCAGATAACCGACTGGGCCCCTTAGAATTTGAACAAGCCAGAATTTTACATTGTTATGCTACAAGCTTGTTCGAGTGGATGTCCCCCTGAGTCAAGTCAGTCGAGTCAGGTGAGTTGAGTCAAACTTTCTATTAGTTCACTCTGTACAATCATCCCTCTTTAATAAGACATAACCCACATCTTTAGCTCTTCTAAACATTACTAGCACAAACACATATATACACAAACACATCATAATGAAAGACAAAGGCCAAAGGGAATATGTTGGGTATCTAAACAAGCCATAGGGGGGAGTATTTTTAAATAAATATATGCTGAAAATAATAGAGAGCATTGGGTACACCACCCAAACAACTCAGTATCTTGGCATTGGTGAAATGGAAATAAAATCATATACAGAAGTCTTTGTTGATGATGTAACAGATATATCCTAACAAACCAAGTTCTCAAGTATGGAGAAGTGCATACATGAAATAAAAAATAAGAAGTGTTTGATCAGTTCCCATGAATGCAATTGGAGACAGCAAATCAAACACTTAGAGCTCCCTTGGATACTGACCTTAGAGATGGATACAAATACTGGCATAGAACCACAATAAACAACAAAAGAAAAGGATTTTTTTTTCCACATAACTCGTTTGTTTTTGCCTTTTGGCTCTGATAGATACTCGCACATTCCCACAAGCACACCCAACCCAACTCCCTTTGCCTCCCCATGAGCTGGAACCAAAGATCAGTCCTTGGTTGATTATGAGGACGAAAGGTGCCTCATCATTGACCTACCAGTGGTTTGGATTCATTGCTTATAAATAAAAATGCGGAGTAAATTTCGACAATGTTGCTCAAATTAAAATAGCTTTAGACAATTAAAAAATAAAAAAAGAAGATAAATATCATGTGATGATAGGATTTTGCATATTTTCACTTCTTTTTACCATTTTATTCCAACAATAACGTGATTTTCTTTTAAGTTTGCTGAAAACGTGATTTTCTTTTAAGTTTGCTGGAATTTTGAAGAGCAAAATTCTCACTTCTAGGAGTCCTACATAAGGACGGTGGAGGATTTCCAATCTCCATTGTCGACAAAACTAGGAACCTCCTTCATTAAAGTGTTGATTGAGAACCCTACATGATAGCAATGCGAGACTACTAGAGGAGAATGTTCCTAGTTTTTTCCTTTTTTTTAAAGATATCATGATATTATTGAAAATTAATGTTTTATGATGATATTGCAATGCTTCCATAAATAGGAACCCGAATATTGGTGACTGTAGGCTTTAGACACTGCAGAAGTGTGGATCTAATTGGGGTTGGCCGCTATAAACTCAATTAAGGTTGCGTCGACTTGGATCAAGCGCTAAATGTGGAGATCCATGATTGTCTACAAGAGATCAGTTACATATGATTCACTTTTTACTATCCAAAGACAGAGATTGGTACTTTGGAATGATAATGGATAGTTCAGATCTAGTAGAAGGAGGAAAAATATTTTCACAGAGGTTTTTTTTTTCTCTTTCTTTTCACTAAGAGTATATGTATATGTATATGTATATCGGCTACTACTCGTCCAAATTGAACACGAATGAGTCCTATCACATATGCCAACAGTGACACTAATTAATCTTTCCTTTCTCCAAGTAAAGGAATTCTTAGCATCTCATTAAATAGGTATTGATTGCAATTTTACTTCAACTATAGTGATATACAATATAGATTAGTTGATGAAAAATGTGATGCAGGAGATACCTGCTCCAGATGATATTATTCTTCATGGAAATTACCTTTCCACATTGGACCATTCATGGGAGTGAGGAATTTATTTTTCGGCTTATATGATTTTTTGTTGATTGCACATTTTCTTTCAATGACTCTCAAAAGTAAAAATTAAGGGTCAGGATTGTAGGATTGCCATCATGCCACATGTATTCGCATCATCAGAAAGGCTCTCTTAATAAGTTTAACAATTTTTTTCTTTCTCCCTCTTTAGCTCATTTCTTTTAAGAGAAAGGAAACATTGTTAGTTTCAAGAAACCCACAAAGAAGATAATAAGGAATATAAAAGGGCTAAAGGAGAAAAATGCCAGGACCAAGGTCATGTGAGTGGTCATTTGCACAACCATATGATCAACAACAGTTGAAATTTCAATGTGGGTGTAAAAAAAATCTTGGATTTATCCCTATGCTTTCTTTTCTTATTAAATCCCAATAACCTATTACTACGAAAAAGATATCTTATGAAAAGAAGGGCCTTTTTAGTCTTTCAAGCATGCACAGAAACAAAATAACTCGGATTTTAATGGAATCTTTTTAACAAAGATTATGAAAGGTCCAAGGAATCAAAAACAACCCAAGAAATCTTCACTGAAAATAAAGATCAAACTTTAGTCTCTTGGAGTAAGTGAAGATGGTGATCCACATGATTTGGCCAAAAAAGTGGCATTTTTTTTCCCATGACAAGTCAAATTTCTGAGTTGATTTTAGCACTATTAGGTTACTAAACGAAATTTGTATCAAAAGGGATAGTGAATCGTATGTAATTCTCTGTGAAGGGGGCTATCATTTCAATGTTGGTTGGAACTTGGAAGTATTATACTGATCAAGAAACCAATACAGAATAATACTATACCCATGCTTAATTGCTACCTGTGTCAATGATGCTGATGCAGTAGATATTTAACCAAAACTTACAGACCAGTTTTGGTTAATACTCACTGTTAGGGTTATTTTAAGATAAACGGACGTTGGTGTCATTGATTACATATTGATGACATAATCTTTGTGTTCAACTCTCTCCCTTTATGTGTGTGTGCGCGCTTGCAATCGTGCATACAGAGTTCTCCTTACAAGGCACTTCTATTTTACCCTTTTGGAGATTTTATATATGGAGTCCATCTTTGATCAATCCAATCTGTTACTTGAACTAGAATAGCTTGGGCTGAAGGGATGTGTAGCGTTCCATGATTTTCATGCTTTCAATTGGACCCCACAAGCTTATCTCTGGTTAAAAAGAAATAAAAAATATTCAAGGGTTGGTATCACTGAACCCCCATTGATTGGGTTGGGGTGAAACTTTACTTACCCCCTTAAATTGGCTAGGACCAGGCCCAACAAATGGATCTTTTCAAGATTGAGAGAAACCAAACCTCAAAGATCTGCAATGGTTGAGATATGGACGCCCAAAAGTCAGCACCCAAGAATGTTTGGATCTAAAAATTCCAACTGAGAAATTAGACTGGATGGGTTTCAACTTGAGTTTGCTAATAAGTCAAAAGGAAGTAGTGTGTGAGGGTGGTGTGAGCCAACAGGTGTCTAAAAGTGGGCCCAATAGTAATGTCAACCCTGTGGCCAACGTCACCTGAGAGATTGCTAGATATATAGAGAGAGCAATGCTACAGCTAACTCTGGTGCTTTCCATTACAAAGTGCCTGCTCCAGAGTCCCCTGTCTAGTTGAATGATGATGATATATATATATATATATATTTATATGAGAGACATTCACGTGCATCCATCCCTTATCATAAGGTGAGAGACACATCCCTTATCATAAGGTGAGAGACACTTACATTGGCTTTTCCTCTTTACACACGAATATTCCTTTTATGCTTATGACCATATATGACTTTTCCTCTTTTGCATATGAAAATTTTCAATTATGGAAGTGTCCCTCACCCTATTGTAAGGGATGGATGCACATGAATATTCTCATATATCTATATATATATATATATATATAAAGGGCAATGAGCAATGGAAGAGATTGGAAGTGGATTAGGGTACTCAAAATATCAATCCGATCAAATGATTCTATTTCATAACTTAGGTATCCAAAATTTAATGGTAGTACATTTCTCAAGTTTATTGAGATGCAGTTCTCTTCATATCAAAATCACCCAAGTAGGCCCACAAATGCATATTTACATAAGGTTACATCTAATAAAATAGAAAGAAAGAAAAGTGAGGGGGTCTGAAAAACAGGATTTGATGAGTTTGAATGGCCGATGGGTGGTCAGATATATTTGACTTAGGGGTGATTAAGTAAGAGTGAGGGGCAGAGAGCACGTTCATGTTCTGTCGGATTGGTAAGTTGATGTAGGCATATATGATAATGTTGTATTATATTATATGTATATACGTGCAGGTATCTTGTGGTCTTGTCCTTCTTTGTATGGCTTAGATGATTCCATATGCACGAACCCCCATTGCCATACACATGGTAAGATGAGATAGAATAATAACAGAGACAAGAGATGTGAAAAATAAAAGTTACAATCACTAGTCCAGGCTTCATTGGTTCTGGTTCTGGTTCTAGTAATAGAAGATCAACCACTTAAAAAAAAAAAAAAAAACTTTTTGACTCTCTCTCTCTCTCTCTCTTGGTTCCAGTAACAGAAGATCCACCACTAAAAAAAAAAAAACTTTTTAACTCTCTCTCTCTCATAAAATAAAAAAAGACTCGATACAGATCCAGATCCATTTATCAATATGAACAGACATGGACCCAATGGCCAAATTGGACATGGATTAAAATTGTTTAAAATGATATTATTACATTACATACATTATATGTTCATAAATGGGCATATAGCATGGGGCAATTTTCTTTGGCGCACTTGTGCTCTGTAGTCTATTTGGATCAGTGTCGATCGTCATTGGAAATCTCCTGCTATTGAAGGGACCTGTTTTTCGGATGGTCCAGATGAGCGCTGCGTGATAGAAATTTTTTTCATGTGATATGATATTGTACATCTATATAGAATTTTGGTTAATGTAAATAATTTGCAACATGGAACAGGTGATTCAGTATGAACAATGTGCAGCAAGGTGTGGATCCTTTTTTTTTTCCTATGGCTCCTGGTTCATCTACTAGACTCATTAACAAGTACTAACCCTACTTTCCTTCTCCAACTTGTGAGTTGGCACTTGCCTCAATTAAACTCTAATCTTACCCGGATTAATTGTTCGATTGAAAAACCCAAGACATCCATGCCTTCAAAATATTATAATTTAGTACTTATAAAATCATGAGAGTTAGATGCCGGGTCAAGCCTGTTTTTTTGCTCAACTTTAAGGCAGATTTGTGTACAGCTGAGGAGACCCACTTGCGCGGATAGTTGAGTTTGACCTCCCTATGGGAATCAATTTTCTGCGAAATCGCGTAAAAGCAGCAATACTAAGGGCACGTTTGTGTAGCCCATTTCCGCGGAAAAGGATATGGTTTTCTACAAAAAACTCATTTTTTATGTGTTTAGTGAGGTAGTTTTCCGCGAAACTGCTTTTTCATCACGTCTGCTTTTTGCTTCTTAAGCATGGAAATGGACTTCCTCTGTGTGTGTGTGTGGGGGGGGGGGGGGGTATGGGAAGTCCATTTACACAGAAAACTGACCCCCCATTTCCTTAAACCCACCCCCACTCCACCCATCCACCCTCTTTCTTCTCCCTCCCCTCCCAACCCCACCTACCCACTCACCTACCCCACGCATATACCGACCCACCCACCTAGTAGTTTTCACTAAAGAAATCCGCAGCTGCACCAAACAATATTAGCACCAATTCATCGGGGAAAATTTTTTTGCATCAAACATAAATTTCTAACTTCCTCAGAAAACCTTTTCTGATGTATTTAAAAACCATAGAATTTGCTGATGTGGCAATTTCATCTTTCCATGGAAGTTACCTCTACACAAACGTGCCCTAAGTGTTATTTTTTCTGTAGCACGGAAAAGATTTTCCATTTTCCACGTTTTTTCCGTAGAAAAGATGTATACAAACTTACCCTTCGGTGTCAATAAGATTCATTCACCTATGCCTCATGATTGTCATGCATTCATGTCAACCTTAGAAAGGTACCCAATTGCAACCAACCCATTTTCATCGTTAGTATAACTACGCTAAGGGTGGCTTCAAATTTCATTAGGTGTTTTTTTTTTTTTTTTACATATTAGCCTACAGATTTCTCCTCAATCTCTCCTTAACCTCAATTCTCACAGAAATTACATCTCTCTGCACACCCCCATTGTAGGTAGAGACCGAAAACAATCTAAGCTCATATATCTAAGGCTACATGGCATGTAAGTGGGATTCATGAAAATAGATAGTTTTCTAGTCTCTGTGGCCTTCAATTTCACTTTATATAGAATGATGATTTCTGTATAAAGCATCAACCAAATCAATCCTTCAAACACTATAACCAGGTACCTTAGTGCACGTTTTGATGCAGAGGTAAGTGGAAAATATATCATATAAGATGTAGAGAAAACAGCTCAATAATGTATGTGGAGAAAACTATCAACTGTACAAATTTCAAATCTCTACGGTTTTCTCGTTTTCTATTTTTTCAGTCTTTTCTCTACATCCAAAGTATGCTGTAGAAATTGAAGAAAAAAAACGAAGAGAAAAAAAAGACAGAAGAAAAAAGAAAATCTTTTTCTATCTGCCATTTGGCCATTTATCATTTCATGTTCAAGTAAAAATTCTTGTTTCCAAGGAAAGTTTTCATAACAAGGATTCCACCCTCCCATGTAAAATGTTGAGGGTGGCATCTAAAATCCAAGTTTCATTAAAGTGACCAAACGAGCCCCAAAGCAGTAAAATGGACATATTGGAAAAAAAAAAAAAAAAAGTTTTTGTCCTGGATAAGAAGTCAACCGTCCATTTCAACATGCAAAGGCTTTTTGTTTTTTTTTTTTTGTCAAAGAATCATGCATAGTTATAAGACAATGAATAAACACAAAACCCAAATGAGCAAATCAAACCACATATCAACCTGACATGGGTAGGTACCCCCACTAGATGAGAACAGCTCCTTACGGTCTTACCCAAGTGATTAGGAGCCGCAGTTCTCACCTGACTGCCCACAGCTCAAACTCTGGGTACACCACCTTTTCCCGCGTGTGTAGGCTCCCTACCCACTTGTGTGGGCTCCTTTCCCAAGTGAATAAGGAAGACTTCCCGTGTGTGTGGGCTTTCTCTCGGGTCTAGATCAAGGAAATTAAAAATCTCATGAGTCAAGTATCATATTATTGGAATAAATGGTAAAAATAAGTGAAATTATGTAACAAAAAATTTCTAAAAGTAATTTAAGTTATTTACAAACCAAGGATTATTCCAGAGTTGAAAATATCCCGATATTTTCTCGAGACGATAATTTCGAGGGTATGAAATTTACGTGATTACAACTGGGATCTTAAGTGGGGGGCAGATGGTGGGGATGGTTGAACCGTTGCACTTGCCTACAATAGAAAAGTAGTAATCATTTTAGGTTCCAAAGTACACTTTGTTCCAAGGTTGTCCCACAAAGTGTGCATTGCATTACACATGGTTTAAACTATTCAGTGTTTAAGAATGATAGTTGAGAACATACCCTTGATTAAAATATCAGGATAATAATAGGATCAAGTTGAAACCATCCATTTGGGCCCTTTGTCATGGTTTTGAGACCATCCAATTGGTCCCTTTGGCTCTCAAATTGGCCCACTATAAGTTTTAAGACATACAACAGAGAGTCCTGTTGATTGGCTTCCAAAAAAATTTAAACCATCATTCTGACATTTTCTCTATCACAGTGAGAAAGAAAACCCAACTGTGAAGAGAACCAGGCTGAAGAGAACCCATGTCATGTCATCAATTGAATTGCTGTGGAGATCATTAGTCTTTAAAGTGTTGAGCCAGCTAATAATGGATTCCTTGTGCAGCTCCAAACAATATGATGCATATGCGTTTATAGCTTCTTGTGGGGCCCGACCAAATTCATGACAATAATGGGAGATAGGGGTTGGATGGGTCACCACATAGATTATGTATATCTACAATATCAGCCCAATTAAATGATTCTAGCCCTGCATTTCGCTCCTAAAAATCTAATCAACTCTATGTGAACATTAAGTTTTTGTAAGTGCTATAATTGAGTAATTAAAATACCTAATCATAGACAAATCCAACTAATCAACGGCGACCCGTCCACTTGTGAACCAGACAAAAGCCACGTCATCATCCACTGGGATCCTTAGTGGGGGCAGTCATGCTGTGATTCTTGAACTTTGTCCTCAATAGCATACAAAACCTACAAGAAACTGCATGTGTGTGATTATCTTAGGACCACAACACCTGATTTTAGGGGTTACAGTTTCCCACTCGTGTGCACGATTGTTCATTGAATTGAATATATACACAGATAGATACATATGAGAGAGAGAGAGATTAATGCACACATGAGTTCCACTTTTGTGAGGTATATCCCTAAGATGATGGTTTCAGTAGATATCATCAAAGAACAAACGACAGGTAGTTGTGGAAGACTAATATTTTAAACATTATGTTATTTGTATATGAGTTGGAAGTTGAAACTACTAAGATTTTTTAGTGTATCAAAATACAATGATATTGTAAAGAAAACAAGACAGAAGTGTCCATTTCTATATACTATTTATTAGTTTAATTATTAATTAATTTCCAACATTTGTCTATAGTTATAAACTAGTTCTGCTCACAAGGGTTGACTCGGTTTGTTAAGCAACCGTGTTGGGTGAGTTGAACGAGTCTGGCCAAAACTCGGCTAACTAAGTTATCGAATTTATTTATTTATTTATTTATTTTATGTGTGTAAGAGATTAGTTTTCTCTCTTTTCATAAAACAACTTCACTTGGGAAACAAAGACATGGATCTTTGACTCCTTAGTTTCCGGCCAACATCAAGTTCATGAACCTAATCTTTAGGGCAAGGGCTCGTGACCTGGCCTATACAACAGCACAAAGCTCAATACATACAGCATACATTATATGATACCCACATGTATATCTAGGAAAAAGAAGAAAAGTCCCAATATATATATTCACCATGAATATGCATTGTTTGCTCCTATTGAACTTTAGGACAATGCGACGTGCGATAATTATCATATAGACTATTTTAAGGGAATATTTGTGGGACGAGTGCAGACCAAGAGGAAACCTGTCATAATTTTCCTTGTTATTTGTTGCAACAGTTTTTTCATGCAAAATACAAACAAATGCATAGGTTTTTCTCAATGGAGAGGATTTTGATTTTCTACGGAAAGGATGGAAGTGCAAAATTACGCTTTATCGTGGAAACAATAAATCTTTAGAGCGCAGAATCCTCTCATCACAAACACTATACGGATAGGGAATTTTCATCTCTTAGCAGACTGCATGTTATACGAACCACCTATGATTAAATTACCACCCAAAAGAACAGAAGACACTCATCCGCCTGTTATTTACCATTGGACTGAATAAATAAAAAATGATGCCTTAGGCTATTAATTTAATGTCATAAATAAAGGTGTTATGATGACGCAATGGGATTGATATTTTGAGTTCTTGGCTTTTACAAACAGTCACCTATATAATTTTGAGAATCTCAGTCAACCACTTTGACCTTTAATCTTTAAATTCCACTGTATTTTGTCCTAAAAATATGAAGAATTGATCCTTAGATTCAACCTTATTCAAATATTTAAACTCAAGGAAAAAATGTAAAAAGACCTTTGCATCTGTGTCAATTCAACACAATTAACACCCTCAATTTAAAGAAAATTCTCATAATTCACATTAAAATGCATCGAGTTCCAAACATTGATTGGAATCCAGCCTTTCACTTTGGATCAAGGAAGTTGATTTAGATTTCGAATTTCAGTAACAAAATTGCAGGTGGTTATTTGTACCTGTCGAAGATACATGCGGTTATATGTGAATTTCCTAATAACAAATCTATGAAGTTAGATTAGTGGGGCCTAATCCACTTTAATGGAAAGGATATGATCCCATGTGGGAAAAAAATTGAAATGGGCACTGCTAGTACAGATTCATTATCCAAGTTTGACTTGGATTGTTTAAACTAGGTAAGGTGTAAAAGGGAAATGGATATGAGCCACTACACCCCCATCATTGTATAGAAGTCAATAGAATGTCATTAGCTCCCACACATGAAAGGTGAGTTGATGGTGTGAAATGATGGAAATTATTTAATGGTATGGACTGAGGAGTGGGACCATAGGAATGAAATGAAATTGGTGGGACTTGTTATAATGTGAAAACATATGTGCCCAATTTTATTATAAGAAAGATGACTGACTACCTTTTTGATGAATCCAGTAGCCCACATCACATGCTACTGGAACATTAGTACCCGGAGACCTGACCCAAATCAAGCCCAATAACTCCAGTTTCAGGTTTACTTTTCAACCCGATTAACAAATGGGTTGGGTAGAGGTTGAGGACATACATGCTACTTGGCCCATCAACCCAAGTCATTGTACTTGACCCGTCAATCAGCCATCGGGCTAGGCCCATACTCACCTATAATTGTTTCCCAAGGGGAGAACCTGACCGAATTCAAACCCGGTCTGACCCATTAATTCCTCCAGTTGTAAGCCTTAAATTCATACCATAATTTGAAAAAATGGGTCCCTTTTTTTGTTTACTGCAGTCCTCATGGGCTTCAGTGGGGGAAATGCTCCCATTTATTTTCACATGCACTTGCAGATTTTGTCAACTAGCCTTTATCAATTTCTATTGTTAACTCTTTCCACTTTGTGGGGCTCTGTTGGGTCCCCAGACAAGGGCTGGGGTACCAGGAATTGAAAAAAAAAAAAAAAAAAACCCTCGAATGTCAAGTTTTATACATTAGTTGTATTTTATTTTAAATCATATGCTTATGAGCGAAAAATATGGGCCTAGAGTGATGATCTTCAATGGGGCTTGACCCAGATGCATGTGAATCACAAGGTAAGGGACAGCAAGATCTTGATGTGAACTAGGGGTGATCAAAACAAATAATTTGAATTGGAAGATGACCGGTTGTGGTCTACATTCTATACATAGTTTTAGCTTTTTTGTGGGGTGAATCTATCAAGAATCAGTCAGTCATGGTAGAAAATGTTGACACTTCTAATGTCCCACCAAATCAACAGTTTATGATGAACATACAAGAAAAGGTGCCATGAAAGGCAAAGTTGAAGTAAAACGGCAGCTTTCGGTGGGATGAGAAGGATGCAAAAGGAATGAAGTACGTGTTTCTTTTTTTTTTTTCCACTCATTCCCATTGATTCATTCCAATGTTCATGTGCTTTATTTGACTTCTTCATGCCAATACTACTCTCGTTTTGTTCTCAGTCAACAACTAACATCACATCAATTCCCCCGCAAAACAAGCACCAGAAGGCGAGCAAATTGCCAAAGAAATTGCTCCTAGTACTCTCTCTCTCTCTCTCTCGCTCTCTCGCTTGGGAGGACAGGTTTTTCTTCTAATGAAAAACAACAAAGGTGCTGTTCAACTTTGAAAAGTTGCCCTCTCTTATTCCTGCGCAAAGTAGTTTTTGTCTTTTTTTTCCCCCTAATTCTCTCACTTCTATAAAGCACTATTTTTATTTTATTTTTTTTATCATAGGCATTATGTAAGGTGTAGTGGGCCAAATAAGGACAGGTGATTTCAACCAGGCAATTCGAGGCTATGGTTATGTTCAGACAGTTCTAACCTGCAAAGAAAAACAAAAGGAGCTATAACATCGTGTGGATTCTCTCCTCTGGTCATGTCAATTTGGGAAATGTAAGAGTAGAAAGATCTCAATCAAAATATCAAATGTGTATGTTTTGAAGAAAATATCAAACCCATTAGAATAATACTAACCTCTTCATCTGTGGAGCCATCGAGTCTAATAATTTCAAAGGAATCATTCTTTCAGATCTCAAACTAAACAAAACTTCCTCATCTGCATGCTGATGTTCCAATTCAACCATTAAAAAGGTAGGATGCCCTTTGAAAGACTAAAATCCTTCTGAATTAAAGGCTTCCATCAGAACATCCAACTTTCAAACTAGTGCCATCTTTTTGTGTCTTTTTTTTCTTTTTCTTTTTTTTCTCTTTTTCTTTTAGGGTAAAATTCAAATTAATAGTCACATTTGCACTTTTAACATTTCACAAGAGGGAAGGCAGGTTAGGGCACCTTGATCGTAGGTGGGCTCAAGTACCTAGAAAATAAAAGGGACTGCAAACAAACTATATGAACGGTTCTCAACCAAGTATATCTGCTTGTGCCATACACACAAATGCCACTTACATTGCTAGCCTATATATACCTACAGGGGAATGTTGCCTATGGAAATGAATGCTCTGAAGACACCTGAGAGGCTGAAGCCGAACAAAGGATTAATACTGGTTTAAATATGATGAGAAGAGCGCCTTTTCGAATCCAACAGATCTATCATAATCAATATATTAAGTATGCAAAATCAACAGTCAAAAACCCCATGATCTCATATTCAACAATGAGGACACTCAGTTAAACGCTCAAAAGAGAACGGTCATGCTCAAGATGAGTCCCTCAGATGTACACAGAAATCTTCCATCCGAATAGGGAGGGATGATATTTCAGAAGGGAGGTATCGCTGTGAAGTTAGAATCACCTTAAAACACATGCACGTTCTGAGAGTGCGTGCAGCCATGGGTTTAAAAATCAATATGGTGTGTGTTTTGAGTACTGGCAGATTACAAACAAGGGTATAAAGAACAGTTTGTATACATCAGTATTAGAAGTTACAACCATATCTGCCAGGCGAAGGATACAAGGCGAGGTGAGGGAGACAGGTGAGGGATGTAAATGCAACCCTCTTCCCAAGATTTGAATTACTAGGGTGGTGGCAGGGTTATTTTTCCCATCATCCCTTGGTCCATTTCCCATTAGAAGGGAGATAATTTGACAGTCATTTTGGAAATTCACATTTGTTTCTCCAATTTTAACCATTTGACGGCCATTTATGTAAAATTGCTATGTATTCAATTACATGAAAACAAACAAGCCCTAAGACAAATTTATCAATCATCCCATCTCAAGACAAGTAAAGAACAGCTCCTTACCCCACTAGTAAGGAGTTGGGTTCTTATCGGAGAGGTCAAGGGTTCAACCCCCACCTCCTTATATATTCATGCGTGTCTATATACGGGCTTTCTTCCCACCTTGATGGGCTTCGTTCCCGGGTGTGCCGGGCTTTTTTCCCACTTCGGTGGACTTCCTTCTCGGGAGTACCAGGCTCTATATAATAATAATAATAAAATAAAAATAAAAATAAAAAAAGGGCCCCAGCCACTAAAGCTGGGGTCCCAAAAAAAAAAAAAAAGTGAGACAGGTAGAAGTAGCAGATCTAAGGTTGGTTCAAAGATGAAATTCTCATAAATGCAATCAAAATGTAGACAAGTGTTCCATGGGGAGCATGATTAAGACCTTTCTCCATGGTCTTCAATGAGTGAGACTGATCACTTCTCATTCACACATTATGTATAATTAATTATAGAAGACCCAAAGTTGAAAAGAAGAAAGGACCTTCCACGGACACACACACACACACACACATGCTAGCCCATAGCATACTTCTGGGTCCAGCTCCTTGCAGTAGTCTCATACTTGCTCCGGTCAGTCTTGTACATGTGAGCAATCTCCGGAACAAGAGGATCATCAGGGTTTGGGTCCGTCAACAGAGAGCAGATCGAGAGCAACACCTGAAAATGCAGAGAGATTCATCATACACATAAATGACAGCTGTTGAAAGTAATGGAAGAGGAAAGTGAGTTTCAAAGGAAGTTGCAATATCAAGAGGCACTTAATTTTCAAAACCAAACAGAAAGGTGGGCGTATTATCTCAGAGGGGCTCTAGACTTTGTAGTGCGTTTCCCACTCCCTACAAGGGTGAGCTCACTGCTTTAAGTTAACAGTGACATCCTCCTATTTGTGTATGATAAGTTAACTGATAAGGTAGTCTTATCAGTTATCATCAACCACACTTCTAAAAAAAGGGTAAATTAACTTGATCCCACAACTTAATGGTCGCAACAATGAAAACCTACCGTGTGATGGGCTTTCATCATCACCAACCATACAGAAGGCAGAATGAAAAAAAAAAAAAAAAACCACTGTCATGAAAGAGAATTTAACCACTTGACCAAGCAAGATACAATTGTTTCATGGACTTGGGCTCTAAAACTATGGTTTCTTCTGTTATTTGTGTATGATAACTAAGGCAAGCTTATCACCAACATACCCTTTTCTTTTCTCGTCATCACTAACCATACGAACGGAAGAGAAGAAGGTAAATCCATTGTCATGAAAGAGAATGACCACATGACCACACAAGATACACTTTAACACAGAAGATGGAGTGTAAGTTAGCCTCGTTGGATTTATGTAAACCAACCGCATGTAACTCGGTTTACATGTAAATACGAGTTCATCAGTATACACGTGACAGCTGCTTTGTTCTGTTACAACTGATTATAGGTAAACAAAGTTACCAGTAATCATATTTACAGGTGAACTAAAAGCAGGGAAGACCAGTTCACAGGATCCAAACACGTACTAACGGTTGGAATTATACTTTCCTCTCCAAAAGAACAGTTCCTTTTCAGAACCACCAATTTTAATTTATTTTTGGGCCAATATGCTGAGATTCCAAAAAACAGACACCGGTACGGAGTAATCCAGATAATACATGACAATACACAAGAAAGAAAGCATGTTACATACTACTGAGCAGCTGAAAGTAAAGTATCAGCAACCTAATATCATGAAGAAATTGTGAGTATCCTATAAACAATCAGATCCAAAAGTGGTAGTCATCATTGTCTAAATTAGGACATAAATGGTATTTCCACATCCCAAAGGATATTCATGGAATCCTTGCAACTTGAATAAACCAGAGACCCACAGTCCAGCAAAAATTATTGGGATGCTCTCATCAAGTAGAGTTTTGCGACACACGCTGAAAAGCATATCAAATCAACTGTTTGGAATTTAAACAAGGGCAAAAGAAAGGCACAACTTCTATGACATATGGTATAATACTAAGCATGGTCCTCTCTGACAATAACCCTATTAGAGCACTGTTGAATCATATATATGCTTTTCTGCAAGAACCACGCAGATAGCAGATGCATCAATACATTGGATAAGGAAAATTATAAAGAAAACCACCTTGGAAATAGTTAATGCAGGGCTCCACTGCTCCTTCAGGATGTCAAGGCATATGCTGCCGTTGCTATTGATGTTCGGGTGGAAAACCTTTGTCCTGAATGCAACCTGCAAGATCAATGGTGGCCACACAACCACATTACTGATGAATTAAGGAACTGCACCGCATTACAGCAGAGAATCAGAATACTGAGGCATTGACGAAGAGCAATATAGCTGCAAGCCTGCAACTGAACTTCTAAGTTAGGCACTTCATCCCTAAAAAATTGAGGGGGAAAACTGATAAAATTGTAGCTCAATATGGTCAAAGAGTCAGAGTACGCCCCACAATTTTGTTCTTTTCAGTAAAATTGTCTAATAGCATTTGTAATACATGACAGACACCATCCCTGGTATTGCCTACATTTACTTAAGTTTCTAGCTAACATAAAGACACCAAGCCATTCATCCCAGGCTATAGCTCAACTGGTTAGGGACACCAACATCACCATTTTCCACCCACCCAAAACCCCAGGGTGCAAGAGTGTGTGGACTCGAGTCTAGGGTTTAAAAGACCAGGGATTGAGGTAATGAAAAAGGACACCAAGCTACTCAGACAAAAATCATGTTGTTTTCACAGTAGTTGTTACTTTCAAGTTGAGCCTTGGACCTAGTTGTAATAGTCTGAAGTTTATTATCAAAAAATATTTTCTCACCCAATATCAATCGAAAGGTTACTTTCTTTTATGACGGCCACCATTCAGAATTTCAGACTGAGTAAACCGATCAATGGGACTAAACAAATCAAACAGGAGTATCGAAGGTTCATGTTAGGGTAGATGGGTCCCATCTTAAGACGAGGAACCTCTGTCGGGATTAGTTGTTAGACCTTTAGTATTTGATCCATCCAAATACAACATAATTGTGTATATGTACATGCGTCCAAACTCCTAGTGAGAATTTTGTGAATAATAATATGGTTTGTATTAAAACCTGCAGCAACGCTAAAAAAATGTCCCACTGTCGTCATTTTCAATAAAATCCAAGCACACTTCATGTTGCAATGGTATGTCTTGTGTCTATCAAAATGTTGCCTGAAACATAAATCCAGCAAGAATTTTCCAGATAACATTGGGAAGTCAGTTGCTTCCAAGCAGATAATACATATTTCAAGCACCTTCAGATGTCTATAAATGTAATATTTAAAAAATGGAATTAGCATCCAGCAAAATCCACTAATCAGCTAACTTCCATCACCTAGCTCACTTATACCCAAGATCGAAACTTCTTAGAGGTATCAAATTATAATAGGAACAAATTTTCCAAACAAAAATGTAGGTTTCCCTAATAAACAGTCTTTGTCCCTGAAATGTTAAGAATTCAATAGACAAAATGAGCTAACAACACAGGGATCAACTTATGCTAGAAGCACAAGAACCAATGTCATACCTTAGGTGGCTTAAATGGATAGTCTGGAGGAAAATGAATGGTGACTAGAAAGACACCCCCTGCATAAGGACTGTCCGGTGGACCCATTATTGTCGCTTGCCAATGAAATATATCCTCCGCTACAGGGCCTGTAAAAATTAAGGTGTCAGCATGCTCAGTGAAAAAGTATTAATGATAATATGTGAGAACTTGTTCAAATCTTTGTAAGGTAAATGGCAAAGTTTACAAAGTTGTGTATAATTAACAAAATTGGAACTAAGATTTAAGAAACTAGTAGTCCATGTTTCTCTCTTTAAGAAAATCAACGAAGAATAAAAAAAATCAGAAACATAGTTAAAGGAAAATAAAAAATAAAAAAAGAAAATGATAGTAGAGTACAATTCCTATCAAAATTTATAAGCTTGTACTTTTTAACTAGAACTACATGGAAAACATAGTAAAAGAAGAAGCTATTCAAGATAAGTAGTAAAATTAAACACTCCGAACCAAATCATCTCCCCGCAGGTCCACATATTTATAACACTTCCATCAATATTGACATCCACCAACCAGGAGGCAGAATCTATCTTGCGCATTCCTTCAAAGATTGGACAGTGTTAACTGTCTTCCGTTCTCTCTCAAGGCCTATATAGATAATCCCCAGAAGTTTCTTTTGTCAGCTTCAATAAGATCACCATCAAAGCCTTGTCCCAACTATGTTGGGGTTGGCTACATGAATTTTGTTTTTGCACTCTGATTTACACTGTGAACTAAATCTTCAGATAAGTTACACTTCTTCGACTCTACTTTTTACAACCTCCATCCACGCCCTTTGTCAGCCCCAATAAGAGCAATACATGAAAAAATTTCACACATCTCCAACCAAACCATCCCCCTCCCCCCCCCCCCCCCCCCCCCCCCCCAACTCTTTCCTTTTTTTCTCCTTTCTCTCTTTCTCTCTTCCTCCCTCCCTTCTTTCTAATCCTCAAATTTGGATAATTTTCCAAATTACCCCAACCCTCAAAAATGGTCCAACAGACAAGCTTTCTATCAAGAATCTGAATGACAGCAGATTGTGAAAAGCGACTACTCTAATGCAATTTCGTGATTAACTTACAATGCTTCAAGATTGTGAAAAGCAACTGGTCTGATGCAATTTCGTGATTAACTTACAATGCTTCAAGGCTGTGGAGATTTCAGTTTTATTGCAATGATGGTTCTTTGCCATCAGGGCCAATCAGCTAATAGTATGGCAGATGCTTTTGGCAAAACAGATGGTGGATAGGGTTTCCCCTTTCGTTGCCTCTATAGGGTAATTGTCTCTTGAGTTGGGTATAATGCTCTTATACCCATTTTTCCTCTTTTGGTGCTCTTTGTAATTTGTATGGACTTTTTATCTCTTAATTAATACCCGTCACCCAAAACAAAAAAAAAAAAAAAAACTGAAGGACAACAGAATGATGGGGGAAGAAAAGCCAAATAGATTAAGGAAAGGAATCCTAGATAATGAATGAACAATTAATCAACAAATCTTCAAAAAGAAGAAAGTAATCAACAAATCCTCAAAAGGAAAAAAAAGTGATCAACAAATTCCTTCATCAACCAACAAATGAAACAGATAGTAGGTAAAACAAAATTTTGAATTTTAAGGTGATCCAGGTTGTATGGATTCATTAGACTGGAGATCTACCATGCATGCTAACCAAAGGACAATCTTGATTGTTACATAATGTGTATCTTCACCCAATCAAATGGGACTCAGCTCCACTTTGATTTATTTATTAAGAGCAATCTGCAATGCAGTCAACAGAGCCCCACTAGCACTCCTATTGCCAGGAAAAGCAGGTGTCACAAATCACCATAGATGGCTCACCATAGTAAGTCCATGTCATGAATTTCCTCCAACCACGCAGACAGTCTTATAATTCTATCATTTTGATGGTAAATTATAGAGGACAACCAATTTAACTCCATTTTCTGTAAAGACAATGCGTGAGATCTACAAAGACATCAAAGCATCATATCCTTTCAATGCTTCCCCACAATTATGTCACCAGCAGTGTTCACAATAAGAAGTCAAGAACTGCAACCCACCTGCTTTTCTTTCCCTAGATATCATTGACAAGATCTTCACTTGCTACTTCAATAAGCAATACCTGAAAACCTTTATATAAAATTCACAATAGTACATTTTAATACAGTCCTTCACAATTCTTCTCCTGTCCTTCATCAACAAACCTCTGATGTTACATTTATCTTCACTGGTCGATTATCAGCAATTCCTCCCCACCTTTCTTGCAGTACCTTAAACTTCTCACAATGTAGAGACTATAGAGAATCCAGTGTTCTTTAAATCCCGTGCACTTTTTCTTTTTCTTCTCTCTTTTTTACTTGATCAGTAACAAGAGAGAGATTATATTAATATATATATATATATGGGAACAAAGGTATAAGAAATTACACCCTAGATAAACCTAAAAAGACAAACACCGATTACATGTAATTACATTACCTGTGGCACCCACGGTGAAGCTCTATCTACACCTCTTGTTAGCTAGGCCTTCCACCAAGGAATAAGCCGACCTAATCACTTGACGAAAAGCAACATCTAGCTGGGAGGACAACTTCCTGATTTCATTAAAAAGAACCTAAAGTCTCCACGGCCTAGAGTCAAGATGCGCCACCCACATTACCACATTAGCTGAGTGACTTTCTACAATCAACTTGGTCCGATAGGAACACAAGAAAAGATGAAGCGCTTCCAACATTGCCAAAACCTAAGCCTCATTAGACTCCTTGACTCCCACATTCATAGAAAATATAAGAAGAATCTCACCCTCGAAATTACGAAGCACGCCTCCAATACCTGTTGGGCCCAACATGCCCATTGAAGTTCTGTTGACATTGCATTTCATCACTCCAACTGATTGATTCTCTTAACCTTCCTCTTTCCACAAGACAAATAAGCTTCCCGATTAGAGAAGATTCCGACAAGCAGAAATTCTAAAATTCCTTTCTAACCAGAACCCATCCAGCAATCTTAAAAGTGATACCCGAAATAAGCTTAGGTACTGAAGATGAAGTACCTCTGAAAATCCTATCATTCCTTTCCCTCCAAATAGACCAAAGGATCACAGAAGGAATGGATGTCAAAAGAAGGAATCCACACCCATAACATGGCCCCCAACACAAATAATGCACCAGATCAGACATGCTTCCCAGAAAACACCATGACATGCTGCACTTGTGATTTGTGAAGAAAATGAGACCAAATCTGAGAAGCAACCCCACAATGCAAGAACAGATGGTCTGTCAAATCCTGAGCCTTCCTGGACATCACACAAATGTCGGAAATACCATCATACATCATACCCCTCCACAAGCTATCAGCTGTAGAAACCTTCCCTGCAACCACCGTCCAACAAAAAAGCCTCCACTCTGGGAGGCACCAACCAAACCATACAAGCACTTTGTGCCCTTTTCTTAGACGCTAGTAATTTGTTACACAATTCCGATTCCTCACACGAACCACAGTAAACAACCTAAAGCTTTATATCTTTGCTCATTCCAAATGTCATCCCAATTACTGCCCCATCTTAAGATTGAGCTCTAGAACATCACTAATACCCACAAATAGAGAAGCAACCAAGATCATCCCATCAGCCGAAGGCCCAAAGCCATCCAAATTCATCTATCTTTCTCTTCTCTAGGAATGTAAACGTTAGAAAGAAGGCCATTAAATCCTGAAATTGGGAGACCTCCAGCTCATAATTTTTTTCTAAAGATTAGCCCTCAAACAATACCCTCGCCTCTTCTCTCCATATAATCAGCAACTTTAGCCTCTTGGTTGGTAGCACAATTGGAAAGGCAGTAGCAAGGGAAGTATTCCCCACCCAAAGATTTTTCCTAAAGAATATTTTATCTCCTTTACCCACACAGAATCTGATTTTCTTTAAAAACGCCTCCTTAGCAGCTAGAATGCCCTTCCAAAGAGGCAAGAAACGCGGTAGAGAATCCCTAATTAACCAGCCATCTCTTTGAACGTCATATTAGGAGACTATAATCTACTTCCATTAGCCTTCAGAGCCATCTCCAATCCTCCATAGCCACTAACCTAGAAGGGCTAGATTCATCTCTTCATAGGTCTAATGCCTAGACCACCATACTCTTTCAGCTTGCCAACTTGAGACCATTTAACCAGATAGAATTTATTATTTTCCTACTTTCCATGCCAAAGGAAGCCTCTCTGAAGTCTCTTAATTCTCTTGAATCTTGATGACCTCAGCCGGACACTTAAAAAGTCGACATAAAGTAAATTGGAAGTTGGCCAGAGCTGCCTTAATTAAAGTAATTCTACCGCCAAAGGAAAGATAATTCGCTTCCCACAATGAAAGTTTTTTCTCCAACCTTTCAAGCACAGTATTCCAAAGAGAAGCTGACACAGCCCCAATACAAATGGGTAACCCCAAATAAGAAGGGAGAGCACTGGCTTTGCACCCGAGGATGTCTGCTAACCTTGCGATGCGATCTTTAGGCACCTTGATACCCATAAACTCGCTTTTGAAGAAATGCACTCTTACGACCAAAACTGCTTCAAAACAAAGGAGAATTAATTGCCTTCACGTTACAAAGCTGATCCTCATCCGCATCACAAAAGAGCAATGTATCATCCAAGGATTGTAAATGGGAAATAGACTGCACATCATTGCACGGATGGAAGCCTTTAATTAGGTTGTCATTCTCCGCACCTTCAACATCCTGCTAAACACCTCACCTATGAAAACAAATAAGAATGGGTCTGGATGCGTTAAAGAACCCAGTCAGAGATCCATTAAGACGTATGGAGAAAGAAGCTGAGTCTAAGCACTTTGCAATCCACGCCCTCCAGCTTATGCCAAAACCCATCATTCTCATTAACTATCGAAGGAAGCCCCAATCCACTCTATCATAGGCCTTTTCCAAGTCCAATTTGCAGATTAGCGCAGTTCTTGTCCCCTTGAACTAACATGAATGCATTCATTGGCAATTAGCACCCCATCCAAAATTTGAAAACCATGCACAAAAGCTCCTTGAGAGGCCAATAGAAATTAGGAAGCACCTTTTGAAGCCTAGAGGCCAGCAGCTTGGCTAGGACTTTGTAAATAGAACCAATTAGACTTGTCAGCCTTAAGTCTTTAATGGATTCAGCTCCCGACTTTTTAGCAATCAAAGTGATGAAGGAAGCGCCAATATGGTTAGATAGCTTGCTCATCATGAAACTCATTTACGAAATTCATAAAGTCGGTTTTGATCTCCTCCCAAAACACCTGGAAAGAAGATAAAGGGAAACCATTTGATTCAGCTCCCGGCTTTTTAGCAATCAAAGTAATGAAGGAAGAACCAGTATGGTTAGATAGCTTGCCGCTCTCATGAAACTCGCTCATGAAATTCATAAAGACAGTTTTGATCTCCTCCCAAAACACTAGAAAAAAGCTAAAGGGAAACCATCGGGACCCAGAGCTTTGTCCCTTCCAAGATCGAAGACGGCAGCCTTTACCTCTTGTTCTTCAAATTCCTTATCAAGATCATCAGCTTCGGCTAGATCAATAAAAGGAAAATCCACATTGTCAAGAACAGGCCTCTCCCACTCTTCTTTGGAAAAGAAATCTTTGAAGAAAGCCACCACAATCTTCTAGTCCCATCAAGAAGAAAAAAATTGTCTTTCCTATTCCTGAAAGAAGCAAAGTTGTGGAAATTTTTGGTAATTCTATCACCTTCCTTGAGCCAAGTAAATCTAGATCTTTGTCTCCATTTAATTTCCACCTTTACTTTGCAAAGGTACTCCTCTTTAAACTTTTTTGGCAAAGAATAATATCACTTTCAGAGATCATCCCCATTTCTTCCTCGGTATCAATCTCCTAAATAAGGCCCAACAGCTCTGCCATGGAGCCCTCAACACTACCAAAGCTAGATTTTGCCCCCTCTCTGATCTTGAATTAAGCTTCTTAAATTTCAAAGTCAGTCTGAACCCAGCCCAACCTCGAACCTGAGACTCAGCCCACCATTGACGAATTAATTCCGGGAAACCTTTCTCTTCAGGCCACATTAGTTCAAAGCAAAAAGGTTTTGGGCCCCAAGAAACCACCCTTGAATCTAGAGCTATGGAGATAAAAATAGCGGTTGCGGCAGGCATACCGGTCAGTGGCCAAAACACTACGTAGCAGGTGATACGTAGCAGTGTGAGTTTTTTAAATGTTAAAAAAATTGTGAATCTTGTGCGGCAACCAAGGAAAAAAAATCGGTCGAGTCCGAGTCGGGACCGAACCGAGTCCCCTGGACTCGGTACAGGTCCAGGTGGACTCGACCAAGTCCAGGGGGACTCGGACTCGGCCGGGACCGACTGGACTCGGACGAGTCCCCCTGTTGACGGGGGGGGGGGGGGGGGGGGGGGGGCTTTAACCCTAAAATGCTCATTTTTTTTCTATTCTACTTTGTGGAGAGTGAAGGAGACTACTTCCAAATTGTGTTTCAAGCATCAAACATCATCAAATCCATCCATTTTTTAAGATCAAGCCTACCAAAGAATCCAACCACTATTCACATCAAAGAGGGTTTTTTTATTTCTCAACTTTGAGGTTTGTATTCTTGATTATACATGCATATATGGTTTAGAGAAGATGCTAAGATGAAGATATTGCTTGAAGATGGTTTGGAGAATCATTATTTTTTCTAAAAATTCATTTTTTTTAATTTTTGGGTCTTTTTTTTTTTTATTAAGAAATCCAAATTTTTTTTATTATTTACTTATGTTCTTTGTATGAAATTATTATTTTGGGTTTGTATAACATGGATCTATGGTTCTAACACTAGATCTATGCATATATGTGCAATAATAATATTTTCCTTACTTTTTCTTGTAAAAATAATTATTAATAATATTGATTTTTTGCATTTTACATTCTTAAATTATGTAGAGTAGATGATTACATGTGCGAGTTGTTTGTAGATGAAATTTCAACTATTTTTTGGTTAAAAGAATGTGATTTTCATGATTATGATGTAATTTAAACAAAAAATAATGAGAAATCCGAATTTTTTTTTATTATTTACTTATGTTCTTTGTATGAAATTATTATTTTGGGTTTGTATAACATGGATCTATGGTTCTAACACTAGATATATGCATATATGTGCAATAATAATATTTTCCTTACTTTTTCTTGTAAAAATAATTATTAATAATATGGATTTTTTGCATTTTACATTCTTAAATTATGTAGAGTAGATGATTACATGTGTGGGTTGTTTGTAGATGAAATTTCAACTATTTTTTGGTTAAAAGAATGTGATTTTCATGATTATGATGTAATTTAAACAAAAAATAATGAGAAATCCGATTTTTTTTTTATTATTTACTTATATTCTTTGTATGAAATTATTATTTTGGGTTTGTATAACATGGATCTATGGTTCTAACACTAGATCTATACATATATGTGCAATAATAATATTTTCCTTACTTTTTCTTGTAAAAATAATTATTAATAATATGGATTTTTTGCATTTTACATTCTTAAATTATGTAGAGTAGATGATTACATGTGTGGGTTGTTTGTAGATGAAATTTCAACTATTTTTTTGTTAAAAGAATGTGATTTTCATGATTGTGCAGATTACTAGTACTCAGATAGTTAGATTATATCACAAATGGCCCCAAAAAATAAAGAGAAAGAAGTTGACCCCGGATGGGAACATGGGGAGATGGTTGCAAGAGACCGTCATAAGGTCAAATGCAAATGGTGTCATAAGATTCTCAGTGGTGAGATCCACAGATTTAAACAACACCTAGCAGGTATACAAGAGGAAGCTAAATCATGTGCAAATATCCCTACTGAAGTGAGGAAACAAATGAGAGACATGTTGCTTAAAAAGAAGAATGAGAAAGAAAAGAAGAAAAAATTTGATGAGAGGGTTGTAAATATGCAGAGAATTGACACTTCTGAGCATGACTCTGACGATGATGGTGATGTTGAGGCGAGGGAGTTAAGGAGGGCTTTTAGAGCGAGCCGTGAACAATTTGCTTCTGAGCAGGCTCGTATGGATGAGACACGGGCTGGGGCTGGTTCTTCTAGAGCTCCTCCTGACCCTTATCGGGACACAACAAGGAGAGAGACAATGGATCCATTCTTACATCGGTCTCAAAGTACAAAACAACCAAAGATTAGTAGCTCTATCATGGGCGATATGAAAGTTAGAGCCATGAAAATGGGGAAAGCCATCTCAAAGTTCTTCCATTATAATCGGATTCCACCGAATGTTGCTAATTCACCATACTATCGCTCCATGGTTGATACTATAGCTGAGGTGGGGCCCGGAGTTAAACCTCCATCCGCTTATGAGATTGGCGGAAAGTATCTTGACATGGAAGTTTCTGATTATTGGAGATACTTGGAAGATCACTTCAAAACTTGGGAGGAGTATGGGTGCACGCTTATGTGTGATGGGTGGACAAGCAACAATAGGCAGCACATTATTAATTTCATGGCTTACTGTGTAACGGGAACGGTTTTTATCAGGTCTGTAAAATACAAGCGGACATAGGATGGATGCTGAATATTTGTACAGTTTAATTGATGATACCTTGGCCATGGTTAACAATTGGCACAAATATGTTGTTGCAATTGTGACAGATAATGCGCCTAACTTTAAGGCCGCGGCGAAGAAATTGCGTGAAAAGGGTAAGGGTATTATTTGGGTGCCGTGCGCGGCACATTGTATTGATCTCACATGCTGGAGGACATTGGCAAATTAGATGATGTCCATGAGACTATTGATGAGGGAAAGATGGTGACATCTTTGATCTATAACCATCAATTCATGACAGATCTACTAAGAGAAATGAACGAAGGTCGTGAGATTTTGAGGCCCAGTATCACACGCTTTGCTACGCACTTCGTAGCCCTTGAGAGTCTTTGTCGTACCAAAGCTAACATAATGCAGATGTGGACCAGTACAGCATATGTGAAATCAAAGTTTTCACGTCAACCTTTGGCACGCAAAGTACAACAGATTGTCCTTGGGGAGGATTTTTGGAACAGGGCAGAACGAATTACTGACTTACTCGAGCCTCTTGTCTTGGTTTTGAAACTAGTGGATGCTGATACGAAGCCCACAATGGGCTTTGTGTATAATGCCATGGATAGAGCAAAGCTAGCTATAGAGCAAAGGTCCAAAGGAAAGTATGGGACTTATTATAAGAAGATATGGAAAATCATTAATAATCGATGGGACAACCAGATGCATCAAGACATACATGCGGCAGGTAATTTTTTACTATTAATTTATTATGGTTATTATAAATAGAATACTAACTAGTTATTGTTTATTACTTTATTTTGGAATCTAATAATCAATACTTATTACTTAATGACGTCATGGCATGCAGCGTACTACTTAAACCCAAGCTGCTTCTATAGCAAGCACTTTTCTAACCATGAAGAAGTTTTCCGTGGCTTGAAAAAAAATGTTAGAGGCTATGACAAATAATGCGCAATATCAAGTTACAATTCTTAACCAGGTAAAGATGTCATAGATCATGACATTATTATTCACAAATTAATTGAAATTTGAAAAAGTGCTAGGTGCTAACTTCTAAATCTTAACTTTTATAGTTGAAAAACTACAAGGGCGCTCTAGGTAGTTTTGGATCAGACGCAGCCATATTGGGTCGTAAGCAGATGGATCCAGGTATTATTCTCAAATTTTAGTACTTAAATTAGATGAAATATAGTTTTTTATGAATTATAACAAACAATTGATTTTATTGTTTTGGTCTTTTAACACAGCTGAATGGTGGGCTACATTTGGGATGAGGTTCCCCATTTAAGATCTTTTGCAAAAAGAATATTGAGCCAAACAGCCTCATCTTCGGGATGTGAAAGGAATTGGAGCACATTCAGCTTGATACACACTAAGACCCGTAATCACCTTACTATGGCTAAGTTGGAGAAGTTGGTCTTTGTCCATTACAACATGAGGTTACGGGCAAGGAACTTGATGAGAAGAGACAACGGCGACTACGAACCAATTAATTTGGATTATATATTCGAGGAAGATAACGCTCTTGATGAATGGTTGGCTGAAAGAGAGGAGCCAGTATTAAATGATACAACATTCCTCGATGAAGCAATGGCTGATGTTGAAGAATTTCAGTCGAATGAAGCACATATTTCCCCACCGCAGCAGCCGAGTTCCAGATCTGCTACGCCTACTTCTACAGCGCGATCAGCGCGCGATAAGGGTAAGGGTGTAGCAACCTCGTCATTGCAAGGCTCGGGACGTGGTCATAACCGTGGTCCAGAGTTGACACGCTCTACTTCAGAACATGTCGAGGGGGCCAGAGAAAGATCAAAACCAACTTTCCAATACACGCAAAAGTCAAAGGATAAGACTAAGAGCACTCATGCAAAGACAAGACAAGGCCAAAGGTTGGCCACTTATGAAGAAGAAGATGAACAGCATAAAACATCATCTTCTAGCAAGAGTGGCTCACGAGAAGAAGGTGAACAGGGCCAGAACGAGGAGGCATACGAAGGTAGTGATGATGGACGTGGTGGTGGACATGACAACATTAATGTATATTATAGTCCAAGTGAGCCTGCTGGTGGGTCACGTGAGTGGGACAGAGGTGAAGAAAAAGGAAGTGAGCCAACGGATGAATATCCTCAGCCGCATCAAACGGCATCAAGCCCTTGGATCACAAGTTCTGATAGTTCATACGGATATGGGCAACAATATGGAGATCAATTTGGGGCTGTTTGACCTATTGCTGAAACCTATGTTGTCTGTCATTTTTGACTCGTTTGGATATATTCTTAATTTCGAGGGAGTAGGTATCCTTGCATCATCCAAATTGCATTGCTGAAACCCAAATTTGGGGCTGTTTGGATGAACTAAAAAGGAAAATGTTCTTTCATTTTGATCTCCATATTGTTGCCCATATCCGTATGAACTATCAGCAACTACAATGAGAATTGGATATATTTTTAGTTCATCCAAACAACATAGGTTTCAGCAATGCAATTTGGATGATGCAAGGATACCTACTCCCTCGAAATTAAGAATATATCCAAACGAGTCAAAAATGACAGATTTTGATGATTTGACCTAGAAAACGAGGCTCCAATCAGTTGCAAATCCAACAGAGCATGACTATTTATCTAATCATAAAACACCTTCATTTCCGGAACTACACGCCCTGCCCCAACCCCCAAAAAATTATCCAGGGAATCTGATGATGTTGAAATCACCATCAACACACCACGGTTCATTCCATTTAGCTCTAACATTGTCCAGCTCTCTCCAGAATTCAAGCCTCCTTTGGTTTACTGTACGTCCATAAACAAAAAGATATAAGAACCTCTCGTTGGAACTCTAGATCTTCAAAAACACCTGAAATAGAGAAAACTCCCATCCATGGTCCTTATAAGCACTACAATGAGAATCCCACATGATGAATATGCCCCCGGAGGAACAACTAGCCTTTAAACACAACCCTTAGATGAACAACCCACCCCCCAACAAAAAAAAAGAAAAAAAAAAAACCCACCCAAAATAAATAAAACATTCTTCAGCACTTTCTCCTCTCCAGAACTGATTTTTGTCTCCTGAATTTACACCACATCCGCCTTCTGGGATTGAATCAGCTACTTGACGACACCTCTCTGCTCCAAACCAGACGATCTTCATTGACAACCTTTGATTTCTGCAAAATCTGGCTGGCACTTTGGCTGCCCTCAGCCCTACCAGGACCCCTTTCGTAGTTAACCAAACTCTTCAAAGTCTGGAGTTCTCTGACCACTTTATTTTTAACTCTACCTTGAGCCCTTGCACCTTTGTTCGCTTCTACCCTTTTCTGAGCAAACTGAGTCAATTCCCCCCATCCTGCCTTCTCATCAGCCACTGTCAACCCACTGCCTTCCCACAAACCAACATTTTGGACTTGAGCCACTCATCATAATCTACCCTCTCTTCTTCCACAAGATCCGGTGAACAGTAACACCTGTCAAGACTGGTCTTGGAAAGAAGATCCTCCTTCCAGTTCAGATTTGTGGGAGATATACCAGTTGAGCCGTTGCCACCACTTTCCACGATGGAAATCCAGCCCTCGTTGGGAGCTCCCTGATCTGAAAAATCCTGTTGGAGTCGAATGAGTTTTTCCTCTTAGGTTGCTTCAACCTAGGATTGAAAGGCAAGCCACCGGAGAAATCTCTGAAATATTGAGCGTCGCCAACACCAATCCTTCACTTACATCACCAACAGCATGACCTAGAGAAGAGGAAACTTTCGACCTAAGGAAATATCCATCTTCTTTCGCCTTCAAGAGCAAAGGGGTGTCGATCAAACGAGAGCTCTCTTGGCACCTTCAACGATCGCCAAGGGAATCCCTAAAACCCAAATCACCTCTTTTGCCTTCGTCTCGAGAAGACAAAAACTTAAGGTCTTTTGAAGCTAGATTGAGCCGAAGCCCATCCTCCAACCCATGTTCCGGACAAGGTCCAAGCCCAACAGCTGGTCCATGGGTCGAAACTGGGGCTTGATTGAAAGGAACGAGATCTAAATTTGCACGCAAGATGGGTTTCAATTCACTTGGGGGGAAGTGAAATTTAAAAACGAAAAGCATACGTCGTCTTCTTCCACCATCTCTGAGCTGCAGAAATCCCACAATCATCTTCTCCTCCGGTAAGCTGGTGATTTGGGCATAAAATGGCCTCGATTCTCCTTTCTTTAGGTAGGGCATTCCTGGCCTCTGAAGACTCCTTTTCCATTTCCACGCCGATAGGAACACAGATGTCATCCAGCCACAAATCTCTAAGAACTTTGACCCTGCCGTATAGCATCATCTCCTTCCTAACTGTTGTAGGGTCCACTTCTACAGAGGAGCCGATGCAATCCCCCAAAACAGAAACAGTTTCTCCCCTCTAAGCATGAAGGGGCACTCTTTTGAATCTAATCCATACCAAACAGGGTGGGCTCCGGAGGATCTCCATCCATCTCTCCATCAACAAAAAAGCGCCAGACTCATCCTCAGTTGTCTTCTGGATGACCTCAGAAACTTCTACCTCCGATTGCAGCTCTATCCAGACCATTGAAGGTCTGATTTGCTTTATACCTTTAGGCATCTTCCAGCAAAAGAGGTCAAGCCAGGATTCAATCTGTGAGAACTCCTCAACTCCATTAAGGAACCCCACCAGGCTGAATCTCATCACCAGAATGCCTTCCCTAATAGCATTAGAGGCCAATCAAACCCCTGGAACACCTTCTTCTTTAACAATCCAACCTACTCTGCTCGCAGGGATCTCCGCAATATTTTTCCAAGCAGATTTAAAGGGATTTGGGGGCCTGAGAATGGTCCCTCTCTTTAACTTTATATGATTATCTTTGGTTGGGTCCGGACTATGTTTAAATCTGGATATCTGCACAAATTGATTCTCCTTCCTCCCCAAGATCCGCCACGGGCCATCTCCATAGCTTTTTCTGCCTCTGGAAAGGAGCCAAATCGAACAAAAGTGAAACCTCTCTTCTTCCCACTAAGCCTATCCAGAGGGATGAAAGAATCTAGGATTTAGAGATGAACAGGGAGGAGTTTTCTCTGAGCAGCGCGATTCAACAAGGAAGAGAGGATCGCCCCGCCAAAGCTTCACGCAATCCCACGTCCTTCCGAGAATCTCTCTCTCTCTCTCTCTCTCTCTCTCTCTCTCTCTCTCTCTCTCTCTCTCTCTCTCTCTACATGGATAAAAAATGAATCCAGTTAACTGATGAGAATATGCATAAGCCAGTGGCCTTTATATTCTTACAGCAGCTTCTCATTTGCTCAGCAGGTCTGCTTCAATTTGCTCCTTGGATTGAATACTATCATCCCAATCATCTCCAATAAAGAACAGGGAGTAAACTGATTCTCAAAGAATTTTGACAAAACAACGTTTTTCCCTATTGTTTCTTTGTTTTTCTTGGTTTTTCAAAAAAAAACTTAACACCCTCACTATAGTATCTATGTGGGGTCTCCCTGTTCCGAAACACACAATTGTGCCTTCTTCCAATACTTCCTACAAAAGCTAGAAGGGGGAGTCAAAAATGGCCACTTTGAACAATATAAATACAATTGTTACCAAAAGACCATTTCTCTTGGCCAAAAATAAAATCCAATGTTGCAGAAGAACCTGAAAGCTATGCCAATCCTACCAATCAACAAACTGCCAAAAGCAAAACACAAGACCAAATACCTCTACCAATCCCACATGAGCATTGGCAAGGCATTAGAATGGATTTTGTCTTAGGCACACAAGAGAAATCATAAAAGGCCAACGTCACTGACAACAGATAACCCATTTCATCCCTTTTCTCAACAACAACAGATGCCCTAATAGTGGCTCATCCCTTTTTCAAAAACGCAGTTTGCTAGCATCGTTACTGAAGACAAGTGCTTGTGCATCTCACCATGACTCAAAGTTCATGAGTTATTCTTGGAAAACTCTATGGAAGATGATGGGAATAAATCACCAATATTCCAGTTTTTACCATCCTTAGAGAAAGAGACAGACAAATAGAGGTGAAGCATAGCTTGGATCAACTAACACAGAGTTTTCTGGGAGATAACATCAGTAGATAGGATTTAGTGATGCATATGACTAAGCTTGCTGAAAACAATTCAATTAATCAGATCTACAAGGTTGCATCCATTCAAAGCTGCCTTAGGTGTCGCGTTACTACAGGCCATTGACATGGTACTATTGCATATTGCATAACAAAAACCCCAAGCAAAGATGCTGAAAGTTTCAACCGTTTCTTGAAGCATACTCGTGTGTATATATTTTATTTTCTCTTGTTCTAGTCTAATGGTGTGGGGGTATTGCATAACTTACGATTCCATATTCTCTTGCCTATACCTCCCAATGAGAATTTCCCCCAAAAGCTCAAAAATGGGAACAAACCAACTACTTTATTTCCCTAATATTAACAGTCCAAGCAATTCAATCTACACAAACAAACCCCTCTGAAGTCTAAAGGCATGCTTGGTTCCCTAAAACTCAAATTACCCAGCAAATCTGATTACCCATAACTCATTAACAAACAACAAGTAACAAGAGCTACATGTAATGAGAAACTTTGTCATTCGAACTCCCTCTAAATCTGACTACCTCCCTAACCTTTCCCCATAAAAAGCTCCCATCTTTACACAGGACATTTGAGTCAAGCCATTTTTGACACCCCCCACAACATCTCAAACAGATCATTCGCCACAAAACAAACACAAAAATTAAAGCGATTCCATGATGGATAGGAGAATCCTCCAAGTTCCCATTCATTCGATGCGATACAATCTCTAGACAGAAAAGGGGGAAAGCTCTTAATCTGAAATCAAATGGATGTGATAAGCGCGAATCGAGAGAAAAGAAAAGAAGAGAGAAATGGAGGAGAGATACCTGCGCTGCATGAAGTTGGAGGATCTCTTTGGAGATCCTTGAGCTCTTTGACGATCCTCTTCGAAGCCATTGCCAAACCCTAATTCTCAAAACCCAAGATCGTAAGAGAAACGAAACGAGATAGAGAGAGAAGAAGAAGAAGAAGAAGTACCTTCTAGAGAGAGAAAGAGATTGTTTTTCCTTGTGAGAACGAAAACTAGGGTTTTGTTTGGATTTGAAGAGGAAACGGAGCAGGGAAAGGAAAAGGAGGAATGGGGGGTATTTAAATACATGGGAATTAAGATGATGGAATCGTAGACTCACTGAGTCAGTGGTATAGGGTTTTTAATACATTAGCAATTTAGCATACACGGGGAGAAAATGGACTAGATGGATTGATGGAGGACCCATTTGATTAGGATGATACCCTAGAGTAATAAATTAAGCTAGTTTAGGAATAAGGCAGTTTACAATTCTCTATCATGTAAGAAAAAATGGATTGATGCCCATTTGATTAGGAGATTCGTGAGGGAAGATCAAGATATGGTTGATAATAACTAAGTTAGAGATCGATGTATTTTTTAGAGGTTGTTGAGAAGTTTAATATGATTAGTTGCCGAGAAATATCGTAAAATAAAAAAATCATGTATACTTGGCAAGACCATCCCCTTTCTCTTTTTAATGCAATTTATTGTGTGTTTGTGCAAAGCCATGGAAAAGGTAATCCAGTTTTCCTCTTCCGCAGTTCAGAGTTTCTGATGGGCGTAGATAGGGAAACCATCTTCTCTCTAGTGTAAAAATACATAGTAAACTTACGGAAAATCCGACATTTTCTTCGTTACACCAAACAAGAGGAAGAAGGTGCCGGAATTTCCGGCTCCTTATTGACACTCATTTTCGCTGAAACCGTATCGGCATAAACAGCTCATTAATATAGAATGATGAAGAGATTCTCCCCAAAAGATTATCATGTACATAGATAGAGGATAATACCCCTTCCCTCTTTCAAAGTGTATTAATTGGTATTTGAGTTCCCTTTTCTTTGGCATGCCAAGGGAGGAAAGGAAGAAATGATGGAATACAAATTCAATGGAGAAATTAATGGAAAACTTAAGAAGAAGCATGGGACATTATGGATATCAAGATCAACCAAATCCAACAAGCTTTAGAACGCATCATTTTGTGGCCTCTAATAATAAATAGAAAATGCTAAGGAGGTGTTTGTGCAGGAGCTACGTCTCCTCTTCCATGGCACCAATTTTTAAAATGGGAGGTTGAGAAAGCCGGATTTTAATTTGTAAAGAACAAAAACGCAAAATTGACCCATTTCTAAGGATTGATTGTTGCACCATACACCTAACAAAAAGGTGCCAAAAAAATCGGCCCCATATCTACCCTATTTCCAAGGCAAATAGCATTTCACAAAAGCCTCCTAAGTGATAGCAGGTGTGTTGTTGTGAATCCAACTAGTCAAGTGATGGAAGAATTTAACCTCCATCAATGAACAATGTCCTTCAGAGTTTTATTTACAAATTTGAGCAATTATTTTGCTACCATGGAACATATTGAGAATGAGAACTAGACTCTCCTTGCCTCGCTTCACATGGATGGTGGTGCATCAACAAGATTTAAATAGTACAACTATGTCAGCCCATCTTCTTATAGTAGAAGATGATGGAGGCTATGTTTGTCCATTTCAAATCAACTAACTTCATAAATCACCTATCGTGGGAAGGAACTTGAAACATGAGAAGTTTTGAAGTTCAATCCAAGATTTAGATAACCAAGTATTAGGGTAGCCAATTAGGCTTTGATGGGGTCATTCATGGAAGGACAGAGTGAAGTGATCGGAAATAGCAACCTTCTACACTATAAGAAGACATGAGGTTAGCCAAACACTAAGAAGAAAAACTCAATTGGGTGTGAAAGGTGGAATCAACCATCATTTGTATGACCGACCTTGTGGTCATTCACTTGGTCCAATACAATGAGAGTTTTAGTTTCAACAATCTAGCTTATAGCTCCAAGTTATCACCTAGTGTGATAGTGCATATGTTAGAAAATTTTCTAGTTGCGAAAAAGTTGTGTTTTACTAATAATAGAGATATAAATAGGAAGGAATCATAACAAAACGAGCTATGAGATAAAAGGCAATGTTTTAGGGTTTAAAATCAATATTCTTTTTCATACATCATTGTCCTACATTTCAACTTCTCAAACCATTATTTGATAAGAAGAAAGGACAAAGATAAAGAGAAGAATAAAGGAAGGAGAAAGAATAAGAAAAAAGAGAAGAAAGGTGATTGAAAAAGACAACTAAAGGAAGAAGCGATGTGCCCCTTTATGTAATATATATATATATATATATAACTGATAGTGATACACTAGATGGTCTTTTGGATATATTAAAAAAAGAGTAAATTATTAGAATTTGAAGATTTTATAAGTGTAGTGTGATTAGAGATTATTATTTATATTGTTTTTACATAAAAATGATAGTGATACACTAGATGGTCTTTTGGATATATTAAAAGAAGAGTATTATTAGAATTTGAAGATTTTATAAGTGTAGTCTGATTAGAAATTATTCTTCATATTGTTTTTACATAATAAATATTTTATACTCTACTATCAACCAATCGAACAAAAGAAAATAATTTAATCCTATTACTTACTGCAATCACCATTGGTCCCAGGGTTGAATGAAGAGGGTTAATGTTTGATTAACACTCCTTGCTTGGTAGCAATATAGAAAAAATAAAAACTTGACTTTCTTAATTTTAAGCCTTGGACTTGACGCTGGTCCATGAGGGTAGAGTAAGAGCTTAGTACTACAAACCCACTGATGGCTTTAGTCCGCCCGAGCCCGACCCTTTGACAACCCTATTGCTAACTAAATAGAAGGATGGTTCGATAGGGCTTTGATGGGCTCATCCATCGGAGGGCTGAGTGATGAGATCAAACAAGAGGTACTGTTATTTCAACCCTTTAACTATAAGAGGACATGGTTTTCACCTACTGTAAGAAGAAAAATCCAATTGGCAATAAAGAAACAAGTGAAGACAATGTTTTAGGGTGTTTTAAACTAATATTCTTTCTATAAATTTTTTTTTTCTTTTTCGTACATCATTGTCCTCCTTTCATCTTCACAAACCGTTGTTTGAAGGTTAAAAGGGAAGAAGATAAAAAGAAGAATAAAGGAAGGAAATGATATGTAAGGATTTCTAGTTGGTGTGAATGTGATGCAATTTGAAAATCTTAGGTGTGATAAGTGCAACAAATATGACTCTAATATCTTATTCTCTCATTGCTTCATTGCATCTTGTTCCTTCTTATATAGTAAAATGTCATCTTCCTCTTCATCCACAGATGTTGCCTTTTAGGGCCAGTTTGGCAACTCTATTAATAGAATCAAGTGAAGTAAAGTTGATTTTGAAGCAAGAATAAAATATAAGTGCGTTATGAGGGTATTTTATTTTTAGTTGTTTGTTATGAAATCTTTTTTACTTTTTATATGGAAAAGTTGAGTTTTTTTTGTATTTTAGTGGATAAAGGTCATTGCCTTTTGACTTTTTTTGAAAAAGATGGAGGGAGTTTTGAATTAAAGTGATTTTGATGTGACATCTTGTCTGAAAATTAGAGACTTTATTTGACTTTTACTATGCTAGTAAAGTGCCAAACTAGTCTAGTGTGCATTAGAAAAAACATTTGGAACTTATTTGGATTTTGTTTTCACTTTCAATTGCACTTCTAGACATCCATCACTGAAGCAACAATTTGCCACATATTACTAATCTTAATGAGTTCCTAATAATTAAAGACAACCCTTCTAAAAGGAGTTGTTTGATTGTCATATATTTCACCCTCATTAAAAAGTACATTAAGTTGGGCCCTAATTCAAGCCATAATCTGACTTTCAGAAGAAAAAAAGTACACTTCTAGCCCCTTTGGTAAATTCACTTCACTAGTGAAGTAGGGTGAAATGGTCATTTCAAGATACATTAATAGAAAAGGGAGTTAAATCAGAAAGTACCATATTTCAAAAATATATCTACTTAAAAAAAAAAAACCTTTAAAAAGTTACATTTCTATATCACTAAATGACAAAAAATCATATTCCTTCTTTTTAAAAAGTCAAAAAGTTACATTCTCATTTCACTAAATAACAAAAATTTAAAGATTTTTTATTTGACCCATCTTTTTTTTTTTTTTTAAGTCTCTTAATTTGACAATTCACCTCACTTCATTTTAATAGTGAAGTTACCAAACTAGCTTAAAGACAAACATAAGTGGAGATTTTAGCTATTGATGGTTAGGGCATATTTTTTTTCTCCTTATCATGAGGAGATTATCGTTGAGTGTGACTCGTCTTAACAATGTTGCATGGGTTGCAAATTCAAATAAAGATCCTTGGAGGTTTACATACATCTTGAATGAGATTGGACTTCTAGCATCTTTCGTTTAGTTAGTGATATATATATATATATATATATGTATATAATCTCATCTTCTTCATGAGAAGTGCAAATTTATTGGGGCAAAGCAATGAATAGCCAGAGATGAGCCTTTTATAGAGCTTTTGATGTAATTTGGGGTGCTTCTTTTATCTTTTGGCTACAATTCAAGTCCCCTTTACTGTTTTGTATAATTTTTTTCCTCTATAAAACTTACCTTTACCGTTAAAAAAAATCCATTAACACATAAAAAGTAGAAAAGCATTCTTCTTGTTAACAATATCTACTTTAAACCAAAATTGTTTGCACGATTGAGAGCCATGACATAAGTATTCATTTATAAGAGCCACAATATGATGAATGTATCGTATAAAATAGAACTTATGAACAAAGTTTTAGGTAACACTAAATCACACCCACCTCTGAGTTGGTGGAGTGACCTAAGGCATGGGTTTGCTTTAAACGTCTTGTGTTCAAAACCCACCCCAAATTAATTACCTAATCTGCGTCTATGTGGATTTAGCAGGCGCCACCCAGGGGATTAATCATGTTGGGTTAAAGACCTTTAGGGACACCCTCATCAACAAAATAAATAAATAAATCACAAACAACATATATGAGGTAGAAAAGAAAAATTAAACTAAATCAAAACCTAACAAGTAATATATCAATCCATCAAATTTGTCACATGAACCTCTCAATAAAGAGAGAGAACCAACTCTACCATAAAAGCATGCCTTGAGGGAAATTTCCTACTTATAACAGCATCAACATAAATCCCAAAGATCCAAACCTACAATATATGTTTTAAATTTAACCATTAAAACATAAAAAGAAAATTACTAAAACACCCTTGAATTCATCAATATCTACCGACCTCTTAGAAAATTAACTAAAGCCTTTTCAATTCTTGCGTAGTCACACAAATTTAAACTCAGTGTAAATCAAATCAAATAATCTATCCAACAGATCCAATTACGTGATATCATTCGAGCATCATTTGATACATAAAAGATAGCCATAATTAAAAAACTATGAAAATAAACTTTAATAGTGTGGACTTGGACCTTCCATGGGCCAGGGCATTGGCTGCATTAGACAACAAGGGGAGATCCAATCTTTTCTAAGTATTCAAATGTTGATAATTTTGACAAGATAAATTATAATGATAAGGTTTCACCTTGGTCATTTACTGCTGAACTGATTTGTTATATATATATATATATATATATTTGAAATATCAAATTCCAGTGAAAGTTTTGAATGAAGTCTATTGTCTACATCTTGAATGCAGACTTTCCGTGCTTCATTAATTTCACACTAGTTCAATAATCCGTGCTCAGTACGATATCTCCATGCATGCAAAATTAATATTCACATATTAAAAAAATTACCTCTTTCCATAGGAGAAGTTGGATAAAATAGAAATAGGGAAAATTGAGCAAAAAGAGTATAGTTACATATGACCAACTGAAATATAAGTGGTTTGATGGAAAAATGAGTGGTTAGTTGTATGAGTAGTTACATAATCTTCGGTCAAAATTGAAGCCAAAACCTCATATTTTAATATATTATAATAGAATTCAAATATATCAGAATATTAACAAATTCAACAATTCATCACATACAAGATTAATTCCCTAATTAATATATAACTCTGTTCTTAGCCATTATGTTGCATTGTGTTCAACCACCTAGTTTAAGTGAGACTAGGGGCCCATTTATTTGCATCAAATTGATTACGTAGGAATTTATGGTCAAATGAGTTCCAACAATGGATAATTAAAGAGGTAAATGATGAAAGATAAAAGGAAAGAGTCTAGATGAGACGTTGACTTTCCTAGGATTTAAATGATTAAAGTGGTGGCTGGGTATTCATTTTTCATCTCCCTTTGATTCATTTCCATTAAAGGAGAGATTGTTTAATTGTCATTTTTCGATATTCATCGTTCTTTCTTCATTTTTAAACAACTTCAGAAACACATATCTTAGAATTCCAAAGACTCAATCACATAAAACAAACAGGTCCGGAAGTTTTAACCCCATTAGGGCCTGAGAGAATCTATATAAGAGTTTGCTCTTCCGATTAAGAGATACATTGATCAGAAATCCTTTGCAATGGATATGCTTAACCACAAATGCTTAAGCCTTGACCATTCACACAAAAAAATAAAATAAAATGCTTAAGCCTTGTGGGAGAATAAATAAGACATGAGTATTTGCTAATTATGAGAAAGGAAATGCATGCCAACAGCTCTCTCTATGTTATATTGAAACCATACAAGTTTGGCCACAAATTTTCTATCTCACATTATTTGTTATTTTGAAACCATACAAGCATGGTGGCCCTGTAAAATAAATAAACAAATCAACAAATACAAGCCTTCCAACCACTGAATGATGATTAACCCCTCATAAGTATATTGTAAACTGGTGGGCTTCACATGCAGGGAAAAAAACATATAAGATATAAACAGCCTCATTAATTTAGGTTGATCCTGCAAAAAAAAAAAAAAAAAAAAAAAAGGAAACAACAAACACATCTCAGTATGGTTCTAGATACAAGAGATAAAATGAGAAAAAAATGGAGAGATCCAGCTTTATAATAAAAGAAAACCTGGAATTTTTTTTTAATGACATTTTCAAAAATATCATTAAAGTGAACCATTCAAAATAAATAAATAAATCGTTACAATGAATTTTCTGACATTTTGACTTTGATATAGAGTGAAAATCATATGCATCAAAAGTGGGACCTACCTAATAGGGTGAAAATCATGTGCAATCCTTGTTCTTATAGTGACAGAAATGCCCCCAAAAACTGCTCAACAGAGACAGGAGGAGAAGATACAAATACAAATACAAATACAGATGAAGAGTTTTATTCTATATGTTTGATGAGATAATAGCATCTGTGGTGTGGCCATGGCTGGGACTGGGAACAAGGGGTCTTAATCACACAACTGGCAATTGCTACAGGACATACCCATGACAGCTGATCTAGTATAGGGGACCACCTCTCATCCAATACTTGTCCCCAAAACAAAAGAAACCCAGCCATCTAGTGGGTCCCACCATAGATAGGTCACATGCAAATATTCTCACTCAGTTAGAGATTTTCTCCCCCAGTATCATTCATGTACTAAAAAAAAACAGTGAACTGAAGATATTAGTGGTTTGAAAATAACAACATAATTAGATTCTAGCAAAGACACTTATAAAAAAAGAGTAATTTTCAAGTGCCAAAACTGCAGAACACACTCCATTGTGGGGCCCACTTGAATGTGTCCCATCTCTCATTTTGTCTAGAGAGTTGCACCATCCTATGTGGAGAATAATTTTTAGAGGTTGGTATAATAAGATTTGGGGTGTGCCAAAAATCAACTACTATTTAGAAATATTGATCATTTTGTTTAAAATTACAAACATATCTTAAGTTTGTTCCTTTTATAATGTCATAGGGTAATTACCCCTTAACAACAGTACCAAAAAGAAAAAAACCTGAAACCCAAGAATGGTACTTTGACAATGACCCACCAAACATCACACTGAACAATTCAGCCTAATTATTCCCCTAAATATTTATTTTCCAATCTTAAGCTGATTGTGGCCGTCTCTGATTGAACCCACTAATCACAACCATCCATTTCTAATGGCCCCAAAACTATGCCCAATGCAGAAATCACAGCCACCCATTCTAAGCCCCCCACAAATTTATATTCACAAACACACACAAAAAAAAGAAAAAGAAAAAAAGTACTACATTCACCAATCTGGAAATCCTTTACCAGCTCCATATTCCCATCCCCACCCTCAGTCAAATCAATGGCCTACGTTCCCTGTTACGATCCAACAATCCACACCGTTCATCCAATGCGCCCGCAATTCCAACAGTGGACCCACAAAAGATTATCAGATTAGCGAACCAATCATCATCTATTAAAATCCAAACCACCATCCAATCAGGACCCCACCTGATCAACGGCTAGATTCTATCTGTACGGACAAGTGGCATTATAGTAATATAAAGAAGACTCACCATTTGAGCAAATTTATCTTGCACTGGGGCCTCTCCCCACCCTGCAATCTCTTCAAAGTTCCACCACACAAGACCCGGATCCCAACCTTACCCAAGCTCCAGTTCCCGAGCCTCACTCCGAACCTCGTCCGAACCTCCACGTGGACGTCCAACCTCCTGCTCCGGGCCCGAGCCCTGAGGCTCGACCCGACGCCATCATCAATCAGAGCTTCCTTTACCTGGCTCGAGAACTTCATCACAGTAGTGTTTTTCTGACTCTGCCCGAACCTGGGGAAATCACCCGAGCCTAGGTCCACACCATCATCAACGGTTATCCGAGCCTGGCTCCGACCGTAATAGAATTGAAATTTACCGTTCGGATTGGTGGCTTGGATTCTAACGACCGTTTGGGCAGAGAGGAAGGTGCCGTCAGGTTTAACGGCGATTTTGAGGAGTGGGGTTCGGAGGGACTGGAGGTGGAAGATGGGGAGGTGGGGTTTGGACCAGAGGTAGAAGAGGGAGGCTGCTGCGGCGAAGAAGAGGAGGAGGAGGACGGAGAGGAGGCAGCAGCAGCGGCAGCAGTGGCGGCTCCGGCGGCGGCGGTGGGGGAAGGAGGGAGGGAGGGTTTTTCGAGGTGGTGGGGGCTTGGGTTTGGAGGGGGGATGAGGGGCGTTGGGGTCTCTGTAGCCTGGGGGTTTTTGGAGGACTGGGAGAGATTGTTTATTTGGGTTTCCTCTCTCTACCATGATGTGTGATGGAAGTGAGGTTTTTTATGGAAAAGACTGGATTTTTTATGATGATTAGAAGAAGAAGAAGAAGAAGAAGAAGAAGATAATGATGATGATAAAGATGGTGTTTTGGGGGTTTATATGATAAAGATGAGAGGTTTTTGGAGAGAGCTTTGAAGGAAGGAATCTGGGGTTGAGTGATTTTTATCTTGTTTTGATTGGAAAGTGGGGGAAAAAGAATGTGGGTGTTGTTTGTGAGAATTAGATGAGAGGATTTTAGAAATAGATTTGAAGGAAAGGATCTGGGGTGAGTGATTTTTTTTTTACTCCTTTTGTGTGGAAAGTGTAGGAATGATGTGGGTGAGATTGTTTTCAATGGAATTGTATTCTTCAGAATTAGATGAGTGGTTTTTGGAATGGGAATAATGTGGGTGGAATTGTTTTCAATGGATTTTCATTTCTGAGAATTGGATGAAAAGTTTTTGGAGGAAGGGATCTGAGGTGAGTGATTTTTCTATTGAAACTGTAGGGGAAAATGTGGATGGAATTGTTTTCAATGGAATTCGATTGCTGAGAATAAGATGAAGTGTTTATGGATTGACTTTTGGTGGAAAGGAAATGGTGTGAGTGATTTTTCTCCTCTTTGAATGGAAAAGTGTAGGAAAGATGTGGGTGGAATTGTTTTCGATTGTATTGTATATGTGAGAATTGGATGGGTAGATGTTAGAAAGAGCTTTGAAGGAAAGGCTCTGGGGTGAGTGATTTTTCTCCTCTTTGTATGCAGCGTGGGATGAAATTGTTTCAATGGGAATCAATTTCAGAGAATTAGACTTTTGAGAGAGAGAGAGAGAGAGAGAGGATGCAATGGGAAAAATGAGAGACAGATTGTCTTGAGAGGTGGGGGGCAAGGTGGTTTTTGTCGGTGCCTGCTGCCTGCTGTAGCCCCCCTGGCTCTCCCTCCCTGTCCAATAATAGTGAGGGGCAGGAGTAGGGGAGATAGAGGTACCCATGTGTTGGCCTTAGCCTAGGCCAAAATTGAGCAAAATTGAGCTCAAAACAAACTAGGCTTGATTTGATCTCTATTTTCAGTTTTTTGGTCTGTACTCAGGTCTAATTTTCTGGTCTCATTGTTAAATGGACTGGACCTGAGCCAATATTTACTTCGAGGCCTAGACTATTATATTTAACACAGTATAAGGTATTTTGCAAATGGGTTAGCTGTGTTGACTTTTAGACATGTGGGCTGAATCAAAGCCTGAATTTTAGGCCTGATAAATTATAATGCCAAGGTACAACCTGGTAGGGACATATCATGGATAAGACATAGACACAGTACCTTGCTTATAAAATAGTATCGCACACCAAGTGTCACCACACGGGTGCAATAATACCCGTGAAATTCGAGAAACCCTTATATAAGAATTTAAAAGACTCAGTTTTATTATTTGACTTCTTTACTGGATTATTGCCCGCATCACCCAAACGAAGATTCTGAGTCCGCCATTGGATACAACATAATACGTTACCCATTGTAGAGTATCAATTTAGTGAGTTATGAACACTTGCGGCGAGGAGGGGTTTAACTGTTGTAATTGTCATAAACTCCTATTGTTAGAATCATAAACTCCAATAGTTAGAACCAACTTGATCATCTCTTAGACTCTTAGGTGAGCAAAGATGTCAATCAGGTTTCCTCTTTATCCGAATATCTAATGTCCATGATTTAGAAGAAAGAAAGCAAAAGATATAAAAAAAAGAAAAGAAAAGAAAAAGAGCTATCTAAAGTATCCAATTCTAGAATAAAAATCAGCATGTAAGGTACTTTTGGATTCTCACAGATATTACAATACATGCATATTAGGATTTAGAAGTTTCCTATTACAATAATTTTGATTCAAAAATCAATTATAGCATGGTATTAAAATATTTAGTCACACGGTATATAAAGCTTGAGTCATATTGCTTCTTTTCTTTTTTAACTCACACATAAAGGAACTTCAATGAGCTGGATGTCCTGCTTCAAACGTTTGAGGCATTATCTAATACACCGTGCTAGTGGGTGGTCTTGTATATATGGGGTTTACCAATTATCAACAGTAAAGTTTAAGTGTTATTTACCGAAAAAAAGAAAAAAAAAACATGTAAAGTTTAAAGTGCTGTTTATCCCAGTATAGTTGGAGCACTCACTTGTCTTATAAGGTAAATTTGGATTCTAATTTCAAACTTTTCAATAGGTGCTAGATCCACATCCACCACATAGGAAACATGTTGGATTTGAAGGCAAAGATGGATCCATCCTCATTAAAAATAGATTTGAATGTAGCTAGGGAAAATTTTCTTCTCAAGATGTGCCTATATAAAGTCGACGAGAGTCGTGGTCAAGCTGTGAATTCATGGGGTTCCATGCTCCCACACGCTTTTGATAAATGGATGAGAAAGTGTGCATGCGGATGTTTTCATAGGTGCATGTGAGTATTATGCATGTCTTAATGGATCTTTCAAAATCATTTAATGTATATTTTATCCTTCTAAAATATAGATTATTATATGGAGTTTTAAGAAATTGTGTTGTGCATAAAAATATTTGATCCATAGCTGATATAATATAGCTGTGAGTGTGTAAGACTATTAAGTAATTTTACATTGAAAATGATGGGCATTTAGGCAATTCTAATCTATGCATTTGGTATATCTTTTTTGAGGCAATGCAAAATTTACTCAAATGCCACTAAAAGGAGACCACTTTTTTTTCTTTTTTCTTTTTTTTTAATGAAAATGGCATTGATTTGATTATTCAGATTACATCTTAAATATCTATTTAATAATATCATTAATGTCTATTAATATAGATATGATTGAGATATGAGGGTCCACAGGAGAGATCATTCAAGGGGAAAGACTAGAAGTGAGGAGAAGGGTAAGGGGTGGTTACGAAATGAATTTATGGCTATGCCTATAAATAACTATGATTTGGTTCTATACATTGACTTCAAGCAGCAAGTTTGAACATAAATGTGCTTTTTTCTGTTTTTTTCTCGACTAGCCAAGGTGGCGGGCCCTTGAAAGACCCAAGTGATGCAAGAGTGAACCCCAACATGGCACATGTGCCCTTAAAAGATCCGAGTAACACATAAGTGAACTCCTATATATGCCGTGGAGAAGACCATTAGCACATGTAGGAAGAGGACACAATCAAAGATAAAAAAAAGCAGCCGATACGTTAAATCGGCCATAGCGTCGATGGCCGCTATACTAAATATGAAATAACGCCGCTCACATAAATAAAAATTAAATGTACCCCCCTCGTTTAGAGGGCAATCATGGCACCAAAACCAATTTCATTTCGGCCATTGTATTATTTCATAATGGGGGCACTTATGGGCCCTATGAAAGTTACAAATAAGAAATAAATGTACCCCCTCTTATAGAGGGCACTTATGGGCCCTATGAAAGTTATAAATAAAAATTAAATGGACCCCTATTTTATTTCATTAGAGGGAACTTATGGGTCCTTTAAAAGGCATAAATAAATATTAAATGGACCCCTCTTTTATTTCATTAGGGCACTTATGTACCCTTTGAAAGGTATCAATAAAAACTAAATGAACCCTCTAAGAAAAAATAAAAGCTGAAGCACTTAATACCTTTAATCATTGGTGGGCTCCACAATGAGGCTAAATATCAAAATAAAAAAGTTATGCCTTAGCCAAATATTACTTAGTTAAAATCAAGGCTTAGCCAAATTTCACTCTACTTGAAAATAGAGTTCAATCAAATTTCACTCTAATTAGAAATAAGATCATAGCCAATTTTTGCACTAATTGAAAATAAAGCCTAGTCAAATTTCACACAAATTGAACATGGGCCCTAGCAAAATCTTATTCTAATTGGAAATAGTGCTTAACCAAAGTCAACTTTAATAGGAAATAGGGCCCTCACCAATGGGCCCTTTTCACTCTAATAATAAATAGTGCCCCAGTCAAAATTTACTCTAATAGGAAATAGATCCCTAATCAAATTCCACTTTAGTAGAACTTTTTTTCTCAATATAAATACAACTCTGAAATGTGATATTCTAAGCAATGATACTGGTAATATATGAATGACATTGTTGATTATAAGCATTTTATTAGTTTTTAAGTTAGCATAACTAAGCAACATGAATACATGTGAAAAAAATGATTATTACTATTATTTCTATTCATACCGCGATACAGGATCTCATATAATGAGGAGACCGCTACGCCCCCTTATCTATGTTACTTTAGAAAAAAAGAATTTCAATCATTTTCCAATATTCTGGATTTTCTGGATTTTTTTTTTGAATTTTTTTGACAATTTCTTCGAAAAGCACAGCTACACTATGAAGTGCCCGCTTCGTATTGTTTGGCGGCGGACGCAACGCTATTTTCATCCTTAGACATGGGCTCATCCTTAGACATGGGCTCAACGCTTAAAAATTGGGTGAGAAAGGGACTACCAACTTGGGTGATCATTTGAGGGAAAGGGAGGCAAGCAATGTGCAAATATTAAGATTTCAAAATAAATGAAGTGTGGCCAATAAAAAAAATCTAAACTTAAGATTGGCACATGATTGAAAACTTAACGGGGCTGATGTGGCATTGCTGTTGACATGCCATTAATTATGTTTCAGTCATGCACTCAATAAGATAGTAGGACCTACTCTTATTGAAGTCAAATTTGAAGATATACACGAGGAAATGACAATCATCTTGGATGGTATCGAATATCATAATGTAGATTCATACTGAAGTTTTTTCAGTCCTTTTACATGGGAAGCATATAACACATGCATTACACACGTTAATGACTTGGTTTTAGTTTTGAATATGTACTAACTAATAAATGGGCCGGGCCTTTGTACATCTTGGGCTCGACCCAGTCTGGGCCATTTGCATCCTTATTTCTAATCCCTGCCAATCAGTCATTTTAATTTCCAAATGACATTCTAACCCAAATTAAAAAATGGATAACAACTTGGGTCGAGTTCAACCATACTCAACCTACAAAACCAACTTGAATCAAACATGGGCTATATCACACACAAACTGTAAACCTGACCTAAACCCGACCCGGGAATTTGAAATTGGAGACTTGGGGTTGACATTTCCAGTTAAACTAACAAACAGGTCGAGTTAAGGTTGGTCCCATATGGATTACCTTTCAAGGGGAACCCAAGCCCAACCTGACCCATTAGCACTCATAATACTTTTATCTTTGAATGTGAGTATCAATACAATCCATATGGAAGTGGCCCACCTACATATATCTATACAGGCACGTGCATTTAAGGTGGCCCCACCAGATGCTTTAATCCCACCATACAACTACATCAATGTAGCTTAGATTTCGCTGTTTTAAGGAGTCGGGTCAGTATGACCTGGTACCAACCCCAACTCACTAAAATGTGACATCTCCTCTTCTAAACCTTTCCTGTGTAAAGTCTTCCACCAAAAAAATAAAAAGGTTTTTGGTCAACTTATCAAGTGGCCCACATTGCTGACCATTGGGTTCTAAGGAGGTGAGAGGAATACATTATTCTGGGCCATGTCTTAGATGGCCCACAATTCCTAGGATCAGATGAGTGTCAACCCACCTATAGAGCCCTCATGGATTGGATCTCAAAATCTAGGGCTAAATCCAATTTAGCTACCCTCTAATCTACATCCAAAATTAGACACCAGTTGGACCAAGCCTATCAAACCCAAACATGGGTTGGCCTGACCAACTGCTCAAGAGGATCTTCGGATCCGTGTCACCTAGGGATGTCAATTCTTGATCCAACCTGTGAACCCAACCTGAAGACAACCTGGAAATTGACGACTTGGTTGACTATTTTTTTTTCAGGTTGGGTTGACATTGCTAACCTTATCAATAAATGGGTTGGCTCAGGTTCGATCCATACTTGCAATTCGACCTGCCCGGGTTTTAACCCTAGGCCCGGGTTGTCGATTCTTTTAACTTCCACCAGAGCTTCGGTTGACAGTTCCAATCCGAATCATAACCAGGTCAAGTTCGGGTTAAGCCCGTATATTATACCTACAGCATTCAACCCACCTGAACTGACCCATCTACCTAAGGTCATGTTTGATGTGGTGTGTATTTTGGGTCACAGTCACACAAACAAGTCCAAGAACTCTCACTTCTTTTATGTAAGCAACCTGGGGGTGAGGTGCAACCAACCACATTAGGGCAGGTACAAAATCTTTTACAAATCAAACACAAGATTCTGTTAGCACTAACTCATTTACAATTGATTGATGATTAATGAGACAGCACATTGATTAATGAGCAGATAAGACAAAGGATTAAATGATTGATCAATAATCAGCATTCAAAAAATTAAATCAATGATGTAAGGGTGTGAAAAAACAATTCTCCAATTTCAAATGTAGATCAGATTGGCCCACAGATGCTAAAAAGGATCCAAAGTGGTGCTTATGATTTAAGAACTGTTTGGTGTTTGAAAAGAGAATTTCTTGTTAAAGAGACATCTAATCATCCATAACTGTATCTCTTGAGAATGGCACTCAGCAGTGGTTTCAATGTCTATCCTCTCCTGCTAAAATGATATATAGTGGGTAAGATGTCTTCTTTCATGTACCAAACTGGCCAAATTAAAGGTGCCAATGGAAGACATTTTTATTGGCAAACGGCCGATAATATTGACCATATAAATTTTGCATCATGTATAATAGAGACATCTCAATTTGCGTGAGACGCTCCATGATAAACTCAACCCCCTCACACCTACTATCGTCCCATGAACTAGTATTGATCCGAGATTGACAATACTCTAAACAGTACTCACCATTGGATTAGAGGCCTTAAAATTTAACAATTTCTTAAGTTGCATTTTTTTAAACTTAATTCAACAGTACTAAGTGCAATTCATATTAATGTCAAATTAGGGTAAGTGCTCATTCATGAAGAGTTTAGGCCTTGTTTGGCAACTCTTATCTAGATGAAAAAGATCTACATGAAATAGATCTGTTTTAAATGACCCTCATTGAAACAAATGTTGTAGAATTAGGTTGTCTGGTAACACTTTAAAAACTGATTGAAATGGACTCTTTTAAATTAACAATTGAATTCTTTTTTATAAATTTATTGGTATATACAGTGAAGCAGTGGTTGATACTTGACCACATGGCCATTTGTAGCATCCCTAAGATAATCAACGGTTCGGATCTTGATATAGCGGCCCACAAAGTCAGGAAATTAATACAAAATGGTTCACTTTTTTTTTTTTTTTTACAAATATCTTGAGATTGGTGAATGATCAACGGTTGATATTTGGCATGTGGTTGTTCTTAGTCATCTTAAGCATTTGTACGGTTTAGATTATATTAGAGGGTCCCATAATTGGAAGAAAATGGAAAAAAAAAAAAAACCGATTGTGGAATACAAGTCCAAACTCAGTCAAGTGATGAGCGGCACATTGACGGTTGAGAGCTTTTCTTCAATTTCTCGAGCTCCACAAGGAATTAGGCATTGAAATCTGACATCATAGTCGTGCTTAGCACTCTGAAGAAGATTAAAGGTTCTGATCTTTCTTTTGGGCCCTACAGATGTAAAAAATGTAAAATTAAGAGTACTCTTTTTTGCAAATATCTATAATATAAGATCATCCAACGGCTGAAATTTGGATGCATAGCCATGTTTGACCTTATGAATCTATTCAACGATCTGGATCTTGATTTTGGGGCCCATAACTGAAAAATGAAAAAAGAAAAACTAGACTGCCCTGATTCACGCAAGATTCACTGTTCATCCTTGTGTCTTTCCTCGTATGACACATTTATCTGATTGGATTCAGCCACTTTTGCTGACTAGCTGAAACAGACATATCATGTCTTAATACCTTTTGAAATGGATAATGTGAAAGCACCTGTCAAACATTCTAAAACCGGATTCAATCAGTTTTAAAGCAGTAGAGAGGGAAAGTAGAGATGCCAAAATGAACCCTAGTGAGTGTGAGGGGGGTGAATTTATCATGAACTGTCCCACCATGTGAAAAAAATGTTACCTCTTATGCAAATCCATGAAAAGTACCTCATAGCATAACAAAGCCCGATTTAATTATGGTCTTATATATGATAATTGAAGGATAGAGGGAGACTTTGAGGGGAAAAAATGGTTTTTTTTTAAAGATCAAGATTTGTAAATCAAATGACAAATGTTGACTGCATAGTTGCATTGCAATAAATTATCCAATTGAGTAAATGAATTTTATTTTACTCAATTACACATTGTGCAATATAGTCCATTGAAATACTTAATGATATTTCAATCATATTTGATGAAGAAGACCATCTTCCAATGCATCATGGTAGTTCCTTGTCCAATATATACAAAGGAAAGTGCTTATTAATGCCAGTTATTATATATTAAAGTAGAATGTTTTGGATCTAATCTTGACCCTATTTTCTATTTTGACAGAAAGTTATATTTAGTTTTTGACTCCCATGGTTGCATTGCAATAAATTGTGCAATTCAAATTCTAATGGTCCAAGCATCCCATTGCTGGCATCAGATTGCTTATAGGGAAAGGTCCCCTCCATTGGAAATCCCAATGACCAAAACTCAGTTTTTATATCAAAGCCTTGTAACAAACCTGGGCCTGAACTCATAGTCCCACAGTCAATCATAGGTCTGATTTTTTTTTTTTTTTTTTGTGTATGTGTGTCTTTGGTCTTCAGAACTCTGATTTTGATGCAACTTGGATCACTTTCTTTGTCTTGGAGTCCTAGGATGATCTCATGAGCCAAGGAAAGCCTATTTCCTCAATTCTTCATTTTTCACGAAATTTTTGATTTTCCACGAAATCCGTTTTCTATACTTCAGGTCTAGTGGGGCTGAAGCCCCCGGAACCTTGTATGTGGGTCTGCTCTTGACTCTAACAAATATTGAACTCTTGGAAAAAACCAATTTAGATTTATGCCAAGTAATTTTAATGTATAAACAACTTTCCTAGTAATATCGTCGTCATTATCATTATCAAAGCCTTATCATCATCAAAGCCTTGTATTATTGTAGATTTTCTCTTTTTAGAGATTCTGGTTGGGTGGGAAAGATGAATAGGGTGATACGTCTAGGTTTTTTAATCAGCAACAGAGAGGAAGAAACAGAGATTGAGCGAAAGAGAGGGATCTAGAGAGAGATAGAAATGAGTGGGGGGTCAATGGCCTTTCTTAAAAGGGGGTTGGGCCATACGGGCCATTTAGCCCTAATGGGCTTTTTTCAGGTATAGGAGGTTTGAAGCCCCCCATACCCTTGTACGTAGGTCCGCCCTCGACTCTAATAAATATTGAACTCTTGGAGAAAACCATTTTAGATTTATACCAAGTAATTTTAATATATGAACAACTTTCCTGCTAAGCTTGTCGTCATCGTCGTTAAAGCCTTTTCCCAACTATTCTCGGGTCAAATACAAGAATTCTATTTCTCCGTTCCAAACTATTTTTAGTTAAATCCTTGAAGAAGTTGCACTTCTTCGAATTTATCTAAACTATTTCCATCTATGTCTTCTTTGGCTTACCTCTTTTCCTTACAAAGCCATGTATAAAAAAAACTTTTCCTTGACGACACCATTGCTAGCCTGCTTGGACTTGTCAAAACCATCTCAAACAAGTCATTTTTAATTTATCACTCATTAATGCTACCACTAAGTGCTAATATTTTGTTCTGTCTTTTCTTGTTTCCTCAAACATCCAGCTCAACTTTCTTTCTCAGCAACTTTTCTGCTTAGATGACTCATCAAAAAAACTTTTAAAACAAAGAAAAATAGGGGTGCTCTATGGCAGCGCCTGGCTCGCTTTGGCTTGAACTTGGATCTAAATTCTTGGCTATATTATATTTGGGCCTGGCTTGGATTAAGTGAGAGAAAGCCCAAAAACCGGGCCTATGTTTCTGAAGGTGGGACAGGCCTTGATATGCTGAGCCGAGCCGAGCCCATAAACAACCCTAAAGAAAAATCTATGCCTTCCCAATTCCCATACATTAATCAACAATACATATTTCCTTGTTTTACTCACTCTATGTAGATATAGAGAGGAGGAGGCCGGCCTCTTGTGCTTGAACCTAATAAGTAACAATGGTTTTGTGGCTTATACATCTGTCCCTTCCATGACTTACCTGCTATAAATAAAGGAGAGGTTTGCAAAGGGTAAATCCAAGAGGGGAGACACCAGAGGTTCTTTTATATTAACAGAGACTTGATTTCTCAGCTAATAACAGCATGGCTAAGGCAAACAACAACACCTCAGTCATGTTTTTCAATGTGGCTCTCATGCTCTCTCTTCTTCTCATCATTTCCATGGCCGAGGCCAGATTATTTGGAAGTAAGCCCATGTTCATATTCATATTATTTGATACAGATTCTCAGATAGCCTGCCAAGTGCCAACCATATCAATGTAGCTATCTAATATTGTCCATGCATCAGGTGGGCCCAACCACAAGATGATCATATTCATCAGGTGGGCCTGGCAGTAACAGTTTGATTAATTTTAACTGGAATTCGTCAACGGCCCAAGTGTAAAACACGTGTCACTGATTTGATGAGCAGATGGATAGAACACCCGTGTGGACCATGATGTGTTGATCTTCATCAGGATTTGGCCACAGTGGGGGGCAGGTCCCACTGGCCTTTTCTTTTTACATAATATGAGGCCATGAGAATGAACAAGCTCATGTTCCAATTCAGGTGATGATGGGCCGGAATGCCAGAATCCATAACACTATGGGTCGATTTTCAGATTTTATGGGCCCATCCTTTTTTATCTGTGGATAAATTTAGGTAAAACCAATGGGGTCTAGTCCATATCTCTAAACCCAGCTTGACATGCCTCATTAGGGGCGAGTCGACTCGTTTCAATAGATTACTGGGTCGAGTGAGTTGTATGGTCCTGACTGAATCCAAATAAGCACTCAATCGGACCCGCCCAGATCACTCAACTCTCAGTGGAATATTGGTGAAGTCACCTAAAGTCTGGTCTTTGTACTGAGTTACATGCTCATTTCCTTTAATCATGTAATTTAACAGGTACTCAGGTGTTTGGGAAGAAGGATTCCACCCCAGAATGCGTAACGGTCCACGGAGTAGTATCAGGCGAAACCTGCTTTTCGGTGACACAAACTTATAACCTGACTACTGATTTCTTCATTGCCATCAACCCCAACCTTAACTGTAGTGCTCTCTTTGTGGGTCAATGGCTCTGCATATCAGGAACTGTGGTTTGAAGCTGAGTGTTGGAGAAGAAGATACTAATTATTATTATTATTATTGTAAGGTATGAATGAATGGGAGAGCCCAGTATCTCACCCAAGTCCAATTAACCAAGTTGTAATGAACCTTTTGGTGCCAAATGTTCAAGTCTCTTTCACTCTCAAGGAGCCCTATTGAGGGAAAGCTATTAGTTCTACTTTCATATCCAGTCAAATGATTGTTGCTCTTCATTCTTAAATTGTATGAGAAATGGTTGTGCACTTGTGCTATATTTCTATACATGAGCACAAAATCCTATGTGCCCTGCAAATGAAGGTATTATACCTAGAGAAACTACAGCAAAGTCAATCCATTATACCTCATAAAGTACTCATGGAATTTTTTTTCAAACTATTACCTCACTTCCCATCTTTTTTGTTTTGTTTTGTTTTGTTTTTTTTTTTTTTGTGCTCACCTTTGATTATTAATCTAATTACACAGACAATGTTCTATTGTAAGCATATTACATATTTCTAATATGCAGCCAAGCTCGTCGGGTCCATTTAGATATACTTCTTTCAATGGGAAGAGAGTCGATGGAAAGACCAACTTACGGACAAGGGAGAGCCAAAAAAAAAAAAAAAAAGTAAAAAATCTACCCAACAAGATTGTCTTAGCCCTTAATTCAAAAGCTTTAAAGTTTAAAGGTGTCTTAAACGGTAGAATTTTTTATATTCAGTCCAACGGTAACGAAAGTTTAATGAGTCTAAAATCGGTATTGATGTCACATCATTGGATAAAAAAGTATGGGATGCACTGATCAATCGTGGCCCAGATGGGCCCAATAGAGCTGGACTGCATATAGGGCCAGGCTGATGCAAAAAAAAAACGCCGTTGCCGGGGATCGAACCCGGGTCACCCGCGTGACAGGCGGGAATACTTACCACTATACTACAACGACCTGGTTGGTGTTAGGTCTTGTTTTTTATATATCTATAACTTACTTGGTTATGGCCTTGAGATTCTTCCAATGCATGTTGGTTGCTTGATGCAGCTTTCTTTCCGTTTTGGAGAAGATCCATCCTCTGATATCTAATAGTTGTGACCATCACCCTATTTTTGTTCTAATTCCCTCCATGAGCAAACTTTGATGGCACCCACGCCCTAACCACTGCATGTGCATTCAATCAGGCCCACAATTCAAAGGAAAAAAAGTTGTCAGCTCAAAAATCTTATGTTATTCTCTTTTTCCTCAACGTCTATCTTTACTGCAATCCTATAGGATCAATGGAAGTAGACAAAATAGATACGGAGATGGCAATTTATTCGAGGATTTGGGCAAAGATAGACTGGAATGGTGAAATAGAATTCAAGTAGCTGGCCCAAAATAGCTTGGACAAGGTTTTTATGATAATAATGACAACTAAAACTCTAGTATGTGAATTGTGAACCCCATTCCTTTTCCATGGCCCAGATTCGTCTATGTATCAGTAGAAAAAGTTGAGGTTTTTGATGGAATCCAAGGGGAGTGCCCTTGGTTCTGCCAAAATATTGAACGCTATATGCAGCATAATTTGTACGAGCAGATGGTCCATTTTATTTTATAACTCTGTCAATCTTCATAGAGAGGAGGAAAGGAATTTGTTACTTCACCACTTGAATGTTCAGCATGAAGCTCTCCTATCAGGCCAATAAAAGAGATATCCATGTATTATTTTTATTTTTATTTTTTGCTGACAGAGGGTGTCCCGGCCATTTGGCCTGGACTAATCCCTCCATGCCTAATGGGAAGACAGGTTAATCCTCTGTAGCCCTAGGGAGAAAGCACCGGCGGACTCAACCTTTGGTTTCTCAAGATGGGGGAACCAAGGGTTAATACAAAAACCTCTAGCTCCGAAGAGGGAGGAACGATGGTCCTGACCACTTGGGCTCCATGGATATTCCTATCATAGAAGGGAAAAAAACGGATATCAACACTGCTCAGCAATGAATCCCCAATGCAAGTCGCGTGGCCAATTGATTGTAGATTAACCATGTTTTTTTAAAAGGTGTGCAGGGTTGTTTAGAGCCCCTGAAACTTGTAGCATGCAACAGGAAATTTCCTGCATTGAAGGTATAGTAACAGACCCACTGTCAGTATTTATTCACAAAGCTACAGTAATGAGACATAATTATCTCATACCTTCCATCATGAATGAGGACAAAAAAATCATTTTCCTAGGAGAGATGCACTCCAAAAGAGACCTTATGCTTAGCTCATTGCTGAAACTAGTGGTAATAATCACAACCCCACAAGATATACATACACATTATGTAGCCACTTCAACAAACTGATATGCACTGGTGATACTCAATTAGGGATCTAAATATATGGGTCCCAATGCCCTATCCAGACCCAAATACGGAAAATGACATTGGTTCAATTGCTACAACCAATGAAGCCACTGGATTAAATCTGGGCCCGGGTCCAACTTGGTCTCAAGAAGAGGAGAGATGGAGAAAGAGAGAGGTTATATTACACAGTAATACATATACTACATTTACATGCATACATTAAATGTGAAAACCAGCCAATTGATCTAAGGTGAGCCCAGAGTGCCTCATGCCACTTTGAATGTATCTGAAATGGGTCCATCAGATCAATGGCCTTAAATTACCACAAACGAGCAAATCAGGCCAATCAGATCAATGGCTGACTGAATGCAATGAAAAAGAAGAAAAAAAAAAAAAACCAAAAAAAGATGGATTTTTAGTCTGTCAGACAACCATGAGACCATCACAGTCACACAATGGTGGCTGAGAACGATCCTCTGCTGCTGAAGGTCCACAAGGTACCTCAGCCGTTAATCACGCTCTGATCACATGGTCATGATTCATCAACCAGACTTGAATGCCTGTCTCCTTAGTACTTAAGGATACAGATGTACGATCCTATAGAACAGATCCTGTTCAAGTAAGGTCGTGATTGATATCACGCAGGCCATGCTATATAACGTACTAAGAACAAACATCTCTTGTCGATGTGGGACTCGTTAAAAGTACATGCAGAATAGAGAGAACTTTCACATGGGTAAAGGGATTTGGAGGGTGTCGATGCTTCTCTTTTTATACCTGATTGATAGATGAAAGGGGATTGATTGATATGCACAGATTAAGGGATTCATGTAATCCACCATATCGTTCACTATTGGTTTCCTTCAGTTCCATCCTTTAAATGGAAAGGATGCTGATATCTAATAGGTGTGACCATCACTTCATTTTTGTTCTAATTACCTCAATGAGCAAACTTTGATGAAACCCCACACCCTAACTAATGCATGTGGACTCAGTCGAGCCCACAATTCAAAGAAAAAATACCGACTCAAAACCTGATCTTCTTCTCTTATTTCCTAATTTCTATCTTTACTACATCCATACGGGATAGATGGAGGCAGTAAGGATAGATCTGAATATGAACAACTTAACCAAAGAGTTGTCCAAGGATACACTCGAATGGTGAAATAGAATTTAGGTAGTCAATCCCTAGGTAGTTTGTGAACCCTATTCCCTATGTGAATTGTGAACCCTATTCCCTTTCCATGCCCCTAAATTCATCTACATCATCAGAAAAAGATGAGAATCTTTATTGATGATTGAATCCAAGAGGAGTGCTTTTTGTCTTTGCCAAAATATTGAAAGCTATATGCAACATAATTTTCAAAATCAGAATCGTATCACAAATTGTTCATACCCATGAATTCGAATCGAATCGCGAATCATAGGACTTTTTATTTTTCTAATAAAAATATGAAATAATTAAAATTTAAAAGAAAAAGGAAAGTAATTATTCATAACCATCCATTCTTCTATTTATAACAGTATAAATATAATAACAAGTAAGTCTATCATACAATCATATCCAGAGCATCATAACATGTATTAATATGTATATATACATATATATATATATATGTATATGAAAAAATAATGTGTAAATAGTTAAATAACTTTAAAGCATCAATATATATATTTTATTATCTTTAAATCAAAATATAAAAATAAAAATAAAATCCAAACCATAAATCTTACATTGTAGGATATATCTTCAAATTAAGAAAGTGTTCACGAAGAAAAAACCAAAATAGATTAAAAAAAGAAAAAGATATAGACAAGTACCATACGTACAGTTGAATGCTTCATTTAAATGCATGTTCTTTATTCATCTTTAAAACCTTATCAAAGCCGCAAAAAATTCTTAAGGAGGTTTCGTTAACTACTAAATATCATTTTAAAAATAAAAGCGCTCGAAGAAAAAAATAATAAAGAAAGAAAAAATATAAAAGATTATTAATATTAACTTATAGGTTGTAGTTATTCTCGCTTAATTTGCTGAATCACTTGAATCGTAAAATTAAATGATATGAATATTGAATCGTAGGATTCACACCCGAACCATAAAAGTTCATTTATAAATGGGATTCGTTGCATAGATATAAATCGTTTTCATTAAGATTTGAAATACGAATCAAGATTCGTATCGATTTGGGATACGAATCGTAGAATTCTGATGACTATGCTATGCAACACAATTAGTACAAGCAGATGGTCCATTTATGACTCTGTCAATCTTCAAAGAGAGGAGCAAAGGAATTAGTTACTTCATCACTTGAATGAATGGTCAGCATGAAGCTCTCCTACCAGACCAATAAAAGAGATATCCATGGATATTGCTTATCGTAGAAGGGAAAAAAAAAATGGATACCAACACTGCTCAGCAATAAATTCCCAAGTCCTGTGGGTGGTTGATTGTAGATTAACCATGTTTTTTTAAAGGTGTGCAGGGTTCTTTAGAGCCCCTGAAACTTATAGCATGCAACAGGAAATTTCCTGCATTGAAGGTATATTAAAAGACCCAACTGTCTGTATATATTGACAAAGCTGCAGTGATGGGACATATTTATCTCATACCTTCCATCATGAATGAGAAAGAAAAAATCATTTTCCTAGTAGAGATACACACCAAAAGAGACCTTATGAAAATGACATCGGTTCGAATGCTTAACCTATATCCAAATTCAATGAAGCCATTGGGTTAAATCTGGGTCCAGATCCGACTTGGTTTCAAGAAGAGGAGAGATTGAGAAAGAGAGAGGTTGTATTACATAGTAATACATTATACGCATACAGTAAATGTATTTGTATGTGTATCTGTATAAAAATGGCTGGAGATCTTGTGCAGATGTCCATATGAGAAAGCCAAAGGGGGCCACATGATCGATAACACCCCCCTCGTTCTCTGTTTTCAACACACGTGACGGATCATATTGGATTTACACCGATCTAAATGAATTAGACCATTGGATCAAAATCATGCATTTTAACATTGTTTATTTGAGGGTCATAGATTAAGGGGTTAGGATGACTTGAAATTTTATTGTATCCGGGTGTTTTCACTTGAATCTTACGATCCCCTACCTTGGCCATGATTGGTGAGCCTTACATGCTGTTTGGCATGGTCTGTACAAGACATCTACACAGAAGCAACGCCCAATATAAACACAATTTTGAAACATCCGTCTTTACAGTGGCTCACATCTAAAATCAAAACCATTAAAATAACTGCTCTTTACATTGACCAAGCCAAATTTTACTACAATCAAAGTTAGGCCAACCATCAGACGAATCACATGTAAAACACATGGTAAAAGTAAAAACGAAGTAAAATTTTATATTTTACTTTGTGATCAATCTTAAGGTGGGGCAAACTCTCATCGGAGTTATAGATATAGCCAAGTGTTAATACATATGGCACAGTGTTTTTCATTGGCAACATGATTTGAACCCACAGTTTTTTCAAGGTTGAATGATGAGCACTTTCCACTGTGACATGGGCTCGTCTCAACCTAGAGAACTCTATGAGAATTGTTTGCCAATTGAACTTTGAATTGTTTGAAATAAACTATTCGCAGTTCAAGGCTTTATTAGTGAACTAAGCAACTATGATTCATCCTCGTGCATATGGACGATTACAATAATTCTTCAACCTGATCACTAGATGGTCAGGTTTGGGTTAAGCAAATTATACATGCAAACCATAGTAGGCATACATGAACTTACATGTAATAATAATAACAATTAGACTCAAGTCACTAAATTTACATATGCAAGAAAAATACTATAGTAAGGAAAGTAAAAGGGGTTAAAAAAAAACAATCTTGCATATTACATGGCTTCAACTCCGGACATCGGCTGTAAAAGATCAAATATAAGAGGCAAATTACATTTCAATCAATCAATTTTTAAATATCTAACTCCATACCTCCAGCATTAATTAATTAAAAAACAAACATCAAATATACCTATAGCATGCAATTTATCAAAAAGAGGTGACTCAGCTGAGCTCCCCTTTATTTGACTCTCGTCTTTCATCAAAACTAGGCAACTCAGCAAAGTCAAGAGTCAACTCCCTGAGTTTTCCCACCTTGACAAGGATAAAAAAGGGGGACCTAGGGCAACACAATCTAATTTTTTTCCAAAAAGTCAACAACTAATGTTAGCAATTTTATTACAAAGAGAACAATTTCATGCTTACATTTCTTGAAGGTTCAATCCTGCAAAATGTAAGAGCGAAGGAAAGAAATCCTCCTCCCAAGAATAGGACATTAACCCAAAAGCAGAAATAGATTTTATCCACATACTATCTAAAGGGCCTTCTGATGGTAATTGATACTGCACTTCTACTTATCATGAAAGGATTATAGAAAAAATTGGAATCAATGCTGGTAATAGAATTCATAGCAGCCGGCATTCTAGCTCTATTGAGAGAAGAATCAGATGGTGGAAGAATTTTCTGACATGAAAAGCCCATATGAAATAGGCTCATTGCTGGAGAGAGGACTCACCCACCTCAAACGATGGTGTTGGGCTGTTGGAATCATCTGATTTGGACTCAGATGAAGAACGGATCCCGGTGTGAACTGGTCTGATGTCCTCCATCCTCTTCAGAACATCCTCCATCTTCGGCCTCTGCTCTGGCATTCTCTGGACACATTTCATCGCTATCTGCAGCATTTCGACCAGCTCCTCTTCTATGTCTGGATATCTCAAGAGCTCAATGTCAAACACTTCTGCCGTCCACTCCTCCCGGACAACAGACTGCACCCAGCGGACCAAGTGGACTACCTCTTCACCTCCAGAGGTATGAATGGCAGACTTGCCGGTTAGGAGCTCAAGCAGCACCACCCCAACACTGTAGACATCAGATGCTTGTGACGCTTTTCGAGTGTCGATCAACTCTGGGGCACGGTACCCAGCTGCCCGAGAGAAAGGAGGGGTTGTGGGATTCATCAGTGTTGACAGTCCAAGATCAGAAACACAGCCATAGCCATCAGCATTCAGGAAGATGTTTGAGGATTTAATGTTCCCGTGCACTAGCTTCCCACAGTTCTCGGAATGGATCTGTGCTACGGCTCTTGCTGTTCCAATTGCAATTCGCAGTCTGGTGTCCCAGTCTAGAGGAGTCACTTCCTTGCCTCTTTTAGCTGCATAATTAAAAGAACGCTAAGTGGGGAAATCTCCTTAATGCTCTTTTGTTCTATGTTAGAACTAAATGGCAGTCCTAGCAACCGACCAATTTTCAATCAGGTTGAGGAACAACTTCATGAGAATTTGAAGCAGTTATATCTGCCTGGATGCTAGAAACATTAAACAGTTTACCCAAAGGGGTAAATTAAAAGACAGATTTTGCATCTAATTAATGTATATTCTTGTTCACCAATTGAATTAAAATAGACAAATATGAGAAAATGTTGACCCAAAGATCAAAATCAGATAAAAGACTGTCCTTTTTCTCTGCCATGAACTATGGAGCTTTTCATTTGAGGGAAACTTATCAAATACCATCACGATAGCAAGTAGCTTCCAAAAGTACATATGAAAGGTCAAAATCTAATGAGGGTTTAGGGGCCAATGTCTCATTCATATGAATTCCTAGGAATTCATTGGGAAGGCTTATTGAATTCCTAGAAGCTTGTTTGTTTCCATTAGAATACAAAGGGTGTTTAAAAATGAACATTAAAGGTGAATTTCCAAAAATGAGCACCAAAGAACATTTTCTTTTAGGGAAATAGAATCAAAAGAAGATGCTATTTGATGTTCATTTTGGAAATTCACCTTTGATCTTCATTTTTAACCACCCTACGTATTTTGTTCCTATGTATTTTAATGCAAACAAATAGGGCCTAGGAGTTGCTGAGAGGAAGGCTATCGAAGGGGGTGAAGAGTGAATGGTCAAAGGTAGAGTTTCAGAGAGAACCTTTTTCCAACTATATAATTTAATAAAGAGTAAGCCTAAAAAATCTTAGGTATGCACCATGTGTAGACAAACAACAGCCATGGCTGCTACGGCTACTCTAAGCAAGCTTCCAGTATTCTAATAACCTATATGTGAGAAATAAACAAAGAATCCATCTGCAACTTGCAGTCTATGTTCATGGCTTGCCGCAGACAAGGTTCAGATGCTTATTTTTGAGCATTTATGTTCAACAAACAAAAGAAACATTCTCCAAATAGAAGAGCAGAGAGAATTTATAATAGAAGGGAAATTGCTGAACATCACGAGGAATGAAATGGCATAATAGTCCATAGGATAGCATCAAGTCATGAATCCACTAATAAAAACAGAGAATGAATGGCTGTGGGTGTGTTGTTTATCATATATTATCAACACGGAAAATCACAGAATAGCACAATTGCTTGTAAAAGGAAATCTTCATCTCATTTATCAACCTCATTTTAGAGGAATGTTCCATATTTGATGGATATAGTTTGGAAATAATCTACACTTTCAAAATGAAAAATATACTAATCAATCCAACAAAATCAATTTGACTCTAGAGAGTTGATAAGTCAACACGAAGACACAACTAGGACATGAACTGCACAGAAGCTTTAATATATTTTAGACAAATAAATGAAAAGGCTGAATAGCAGATTGATACACTTTAAGAGGCTGACTGGCAGATCAATACGTTTTACTTCCCTCCCTATGAGGTCACGAGGATGCAATCCAAACAAAAATGTACAGAGGGAATTGAACGGCTTGATGTGGATAAGATATGGCCCAAAAATCATTCCAACCAAGTGATCAAAACCTGTACAATTGGAAGGTACTCATCGTTGCTACCTAACGAAAAACAATTGGAAGGTGCTTTTGTGATTGGATTACACAACGCATTGTGATTGAATCATCTGCTTAAAAATAAGACAAATTGCTAGAAAAGGGGAAGGGTCAAATATGTCCTTTCTTGAATGGACTTATGTGTTTTAGTTTAGACATGAGAAGTTTTATGACTACATGATGACAAAAATCTGTTCTTTTTGGATCTTTCATAAGAAAATGAAGTGGAGGATTCGCTTCAGTTATTGTAGTTAATTGTAGTGCATACTTTTCAGTTTAGACATCTCACTAACCCCTACATCAAGGTAGGGGCGTAGGGCTGTCAACAAGTCAAGCCAGCTCGGCTCAAGCTCATCTGTGTAACCAAGCTAAGCTTGAGCTGGCTCGAATGGATCACAAGCTGAGCTGAGCTTAGCTCAAGCTCCAGCATCCAAAGCTTAAGCGAGACGTGTAATATTATATTCAATATGATAACTATACACGTTTAACATAATCGCACATAAACTTTATATAATATATATACATAGTAAACACGTAATATTACATATCGTGTGGGGTGCCATATGATAAATGCATTTATAATGTCATGTGTTTTACTTTAAATATATACTATTAGTAACATTGGGGAAGAACTTCCAGCAGCTTTCAAGCTTAAACTTGGCTCCGCTCGTCTATAACCGAGCATGAGTTAAGTTCAAGCTCGAAAAAAGTAGGTCAAGTAGAGCTCAAACTTGAGATGTTGGATTCAAGCTCAAGCTCAAGTTTGGTCAAGCTTGGCTCTGCTTGGCTCATTTACATTCCTACATTGGAAATGCAGGGAGACACTAAAGAAGGAAATGATCCATTAATTCTGCATCTATTAAACATATGGAGCACATGTAAACCACGATGTGCTTCCGACGCCTCAAATTATCATTGTGAAGACTATTCCCTGCAAGGCCATCCATCCAAAGGCAACTATTTCAGGGTGTGTGTAAGATCCCGGTCCCACATATAATATTTTATTATATTTTAATTAGATATTATTATAATTTTAATTGAATGTATTTTAGTTATTTAAGTGGGTAGGATTAAGTGGGGCACACGTGAGATTAGATGCGTAGATTGATGAGTTGGGTTAATGGGTAGATGGCCTGACCCGTAGTTTGACCCAATGACTTAAGCCCAGTAGTATTCTGTTTAACCTAATCCCTTTTTTTAAGGAAACCCTTCTTATCTCTCCCCACTAATCTCTGCAACTCCCGGTTATCTTCGTCTTCTTCCTCTTTCAACTTCCCAAGCCATACCAGCTTTAGGATCCAGCCATCAGAATCAAGATCAGAGGATACCAGCATTCTTGGTTCAACTTTCTTATCTCAGGTAACCTTCTCTTCAAATCATTAGGAGTAGATCTATATTCTTAGGTTATCTTCCTATTCTTTCCAATGTTAGGTTTTGGGTAGGAATACCATAGATCTGTTCATCTGAGCATTCATTTCCCATATTCTTTGTCAGATCGGTGATAGGATTATTCTCAAGCACTGTGGGAATCGCGGTTTGGGTATTGGTTAGGATCTGTGCATTTTTCTTCAACCCCGGTAAAAGGCAAGTACCTAATCATGGTTTATAAATTTAATATTTGTTTACTCTTTGATTCGCATGTCACTGCATGTAGAAACCTTTAATGCCTTCTTTCTATGATGTTAATTGTTTTAGTGATGAGATCGTGTTTCAAACTTCTGTTGCCATTACCGATCCCTATTTGGATGCCAAAAACCCCTTTTTCATCTTCTGTAGACTGTGAGACCTTAATTTCAAGTGGCCTTGATATCAGGCGGACTCATATGTTATAGTGAGTGAATCTGTGACAGGTTTACAGGGTTTGGGACTGTCCATATTTTTCTTCCATGGAATCCAAGTGGGGCCACTTGATGCATGATCGGGTCCGTGGATCTGATAGGGGACCCAGGGGCGACATTGATGGTAGTGGACCCGTGGAGATTGAGTCTCATCTGGCCCCTCATCTAAGGGTTTCACATAGTTTGGGCGTCAATTGCAAGGTTTCTTTTATTTTGCAAATCAGTTGGTGGCGGGACCCACCAGATCATTTGATCACAGATCTGACCCGCGCATCTAGTCATACATGGCTGGGCGATAATGCTTTGATGGTAATCTGAGCTCTTGACTAGTGGGGCCCACTATCTTAGCATCCATGCTACATCTTGCGTGGAGTTTAACTTCTTACTTGGGTTCTGTCATGTATAATGGGGGACGTTTGGTTCTGGATAGACATGAAGAGAGAGAGAGAGAGAGAGAAAGAGAGAGAGACCACTTGGTGATAAATATTATTATCTTGAGTGTGACCTCACATGAGTTGAAAAAGGAGTACTGTCTATGGGTGTTGACCTGGACTTGTTTTGGGAAAAGAACTTCCATATGATACAACTTTATCACTTGTCATGGCTTTCCCATACACCCCATTAGTTTTTAGAATTTGAAGAAAAGGCCTTGGTTGTTTTAAAAATACAAATTAAATCCCTTGGCTTATTTTGAATGTGGAAAATATTTTGATAGGGTCCTCGGGTTTTCTAAAATTATAAACTAAGATTGGTATTATCATTATTATTTGCAAATTAATAGTGAATGATATCTTTGGTTTTTTATGTGCTACAATTATGTTTTTTATACTTTATTATTCAGATTTTTTGACCGAGAAAATACCATATGGGCACACGGTATCTTACTAACATGGGGTTTAGTGCTTCATATAACTTTGGGCGAATCCTAATGGATTCGAGCTCAACTCATTCCTATTGGAAAACCCTTAATTGGGTCTATGCACCATTGATTTAGAAGGGACGCGTTGATCTTTTATCCATTAGAAATTCTTGTGGTTATTGGGTACAAGACCTTATGTTTGACCTTAGGATTGGCTTGTGATTATCCTTTGACATTCGGGTTTGCATATATAAATGACTATTCGAATATGATATGAAATGTGGAATGGCAAATACTTTATTTTGACTTATGATTCTTGTGTCGGAGCATTATCAATAAGGTCTATTATGAATATATGTTTATGTGTATATGTGGGTCATTTTATAGACGACTGCAGATTGATATATGGACGGTTGATCACCGATGTGACCGGATCACTTATAATCCGCTTTGATTATGGACAGGTTATCCTAATTTTGTTTTGATCGGTTTATGACCACCGACGTTATGGACGGGCTTTCCCGATTTATTTAGGGCTGACCACCCACAACGGGGACACGTCACCGTGTGATTTTATATTGCTCCTTTGTGCCATTTGGTTTTATGTCATACATTTGTTATCGTTATTATATTTGTCATTGTTTCATTATGATCACACTTGTCTGTATTCTTTTCGTTATCATATTAAATTTTGAATTATGATTATGTTCTTGCTATTTACTTTGTGATACTTGGTGCATAGGTACCGAGCCCTACTTTACCCAGGAGACGGAGGAGGATCAAGCGTTTCAAACGTTTGAGTCAACTGATGAACCCGAGTGGGATGTCGGAGATGGCTTTGGAGCCGTCTGAACCAGCACAAGAGAGAACGTCATCTTAGAATTATATTAATGAACTTTCTTTTAGTGTTAAGACCTCTTTTAGAAATTTTATAATTATGTAATTTTAACTATTAATGTTTATTTGATTTTTGTGTTGGGTTTCATTTATGAAACATGGATTACCAATTGAATAAAGCTTCCGTTGCATTTACTGAAATTTATTTTGACTCACCACATAATGAAAATTTTTTTTGTGGGTCCACTTTTGGAAGCTTGTGTTGTATTAAACACAGGAATTTGAATTTGATTTATTTTTCACGTTTTTCCCTAATTCTTATTTTGGGGGACGTGACAGTGTGCAAAGATGTTCTATTATATGCTTGGCAGAAGGGACCAAGGATGAAAATAGCGGTGGCGGTGGGCGTAGCCGCTACGAAGCGGGCGATACGTAGCGTAGCGGGGATACGTAGCGGTGTGATTTGAAATACTCACCAAAAAAATATGAAAAAATTCCAGAAAATCCAGAAAATTGTAAAATGAAAGAAAATGTGGTTCTTTTGCAAAAGTAAGTAAGAAAAGGGGGTGTAGCGGTGCCCTCAATATATAAGGTCCTGTATCGCTATATAAATAGAAAATAATAGTAATAATTAGTTTTTTCACATGTATTCATGTTCTTTAGTCATGCTAACTTAGAAAGTAATGAAAAGCTCATTAAAAAAAAAAAAACTAGAACATGAAATAAAGGTATAAGACTTAAGAGTTAGGTCATTAGTGAACATTGAACAATCAATAGTCAATACTTTAAGCCTCAAGGTTAAAGGTTCAAATTCAATCAAGTGAATGAAGTGGTCAACACTCAACAACTCAACATTCAACACTGATTTAGAAATGAAGTGGTCAACACTCGTCCTCTCAGAAGATGACACATCCGATTAAGAGGAAGACTCCAAGGTCAACACATAAATCAATTACATCTCCTACAAAACAATGATGGAGACCGTGGGAACTTAAGAAGTTCCCTCTCGGGCCTCTCCCACTTAGTTATTTAACAATGAGGGTTCTTTTAAAACAGTTAAATTAAGACCAGTTTAAAATTTAGTAGGAATAGGTAACCATATCTATACTACTACACACATTCCAAATATAATTAAACATGCTTAATATCATATATTAACAAATAATGATAATAATAGACATCCAAGCACGACAAAGAAAGACAACCAGTAAAAGAGGCCTAGCTATCATGGTCAAGTAGGATCCTTTTGTTTTCATGATTGCCACTTCTTTAAAACATGCGTTTTGCAAAGGGGGTCTGGGGGTATCCCCCGGCGGGGATCGAGCTGCCCGGTCAACTCGTGTTCAGAATTTTTTTATGAAGTTCTTCCTTCGGAATCGAATTTCTGCTTTCAGAACCTGTGCCCCTCCTTAAAAGTTGTGATTCATAGTAGTTAGAGAGTGATGATCTCAAAAGTTGAAAAAAAGTGAAAAAGTTGGGGGGGGGGGGGGGGGGGGTGGTTTGTTTGACACTGTCGATATGTATCGGCCGCCACCCGCTATTTTAATCCATGAGTCCTAGATGATGAATCTTCTTTAGATTCCTTAGAATAGTTGAATCTCTTGATTTTGTAGCAACAAATCTTGACAAAATGGAGTTGGGACCACTAGGGGGACACACAAAGGGTTCACAGCAGTAAAAATGGAGAAAAAAAAGGAAGGAAGATGAAAAAAGTTGAAAAGGTAGAACGAAAAGTCGTCAGGGGGGTTTTATTACCCCCCAACGCCACGTAGTGGCCGCTACGGGTGCGTTAGCCGCTAACTTCAATGTAGCGTGGCGGCAGCTGCAGCCACGGCCGATATATCGGTCGCTACGCTACGTAGCGGCCGATATTTTCATCCCTGGAAGGGACTACGGCCTATCCTCCCCACTAGTACCAAGAAGAATGAAAAACAGATAAGTCGATCATAAGTTAATAACACCATATTTTATCACCAAAAAGATTCTAATATCGTCACCTGCTGCCAGAATGTAAACTGAATTTAGAAGAATCATCATGGAATGAAATTCTCCCTGTTCTTCTGTCAGGTGTGCCTAAAAGACAGACCCTCGAACTCATATATCTTCTATACTAATCTAAATATTCATTGAGCAAAGCCTTTGGGTTTTGGGTGCACTGAAAAAATGAGGTGAAGTGGATGACCAATGGTTTGTCAAGTACCCAGGTGTGTCACCAGAAGTAGACTCTTCTTCCATTGCCCACCTTAATCAAATAAAGTTCATGAATCCATCCAAGCTTGAGGTCACCCTTTCTATCTAATTGTCATTCCATCGCTGCCCACACCTCCCAACCACTCCCGCCACCCCCTATTTGTAAAAGATTATTTCTTTCCACAGGCCTTCATAGAATCAGAGTTGCCAACCGATCTAGTAACCATTTTCCAAACAGAGTAGATTCATTTTCCGCAGCAATCTAATGCCCAGACCACCTATCATGGTATAGTGCTTCCAACATACTAGATGGTATATCTTCTCTTCGAATCCCTGCCATAACAATTATTGTTGAAGCCACTCAAGCCGGTTTATGATTTTCACTGGACCTTTAAAATAGGGACATGAAACAAATAGATAGGTTTTCTAATTTTGCCTTCAAGAGTGTGATTTGTCACACAAGGATAAATAGTCAGCCTTCCCCAACAATAGTTCCTTCTCCATCCTCTGAATAACTGGGTTCCAAAGCGTCTTTTGAGGCCAATAGTACGAACAAAGGTAGACCTAAGTAAGATGAAGATTATTTCCTTGGTTCAACTCATGACTTCAACTGACTCCACCACTATTCCACCCTCATACCCAACGTTTCACTTTTTCCTAGATTTACTTTCAACCTCAAGACCTGCTCAAAACACCTCAGAATCATCTTGATGTAACACTTCCAAAATTCCTACTACACAAAGTAACAACCATTTAGGAATGAGGTAGCCTATTCCTAAAAAAATGTAGAGTCATTATCATCGTCATCAAAGTCTTAACACAACTATGTTGGGGTCAGCTACATAAATTCTATTTTGCCATTCGAGCCTATCCTAGGCCAAATCCTCAAATAGGTTGCACTTCCTTAGATGTATCTTTGCCTTTTCCACCTGTGTCCTCTTTGGTTTACCCCTTGCCTTGAGAGGCCATCAGCCTGCATCCATAAATTAACATGTATTCTACTATTATTTTGTACCTCATCCTCTATGCCCTTTTAAGTACCTTTTCAGCTTGTAAACAATCAGAATCCACAAAACCATAAGACTGTGTCTTGTAGATCTTTTTATAATATCATCATAAAGGCATTTTTGACATGCAACTGCCCCAAATGCTAACTTTCAGTCACTGAAAAGGATATTGGAACATTCAGTAAAGTTAACTTTTCAATAGGGTTAAACATCACTTTTGTGCTTCGTTTTATGCACCCACTAACATGAGATAGGAAAAGCTCCAAGTGGACAAAGGCATCAAACACCACATCCAATTCTTCTTAGGAGAACAATTTCATCTTTCATGATATTTTTCCAAACTCTAACATTATATTATGAATTTGGTCATAGTTTTTCTACAATATTAGATATACAACAACAAGAATTAGAAAATTAGTGGAAATGAGGTTAAATGCTGAACCATGACAAGATGGAAAAGGGTGGAGTATAGGTGCATGTGGATACAGATTTTATAGGTCAGCCTAATTGTTCACAGTAGAAGCGGGGTGTGTGGAAGTTCACATTGATGCCAATTAAATCCATACATAACTATTGATATACTTACAATACAAGTTAGAAAACTAGAAGACGCAGCTTTATAGATTACACTTTTATTTGTTTTAGAAAGTATCAGTCCCAATTGCAGTTGAGAAGGTTTTCTTGGTTACATGGTAGGTAGGCCCTCATGTAGATCAATCCTACGAGCCACCCCCTGGCAAGAGAGACTTAAAATACGGCAACCGAGTAAGAAAGAATCATGCTTCAATAATGAATAATGTTTACATACAATTTCAGTGAGTACAATTAGTGTGATCGAATACACATAAAGGGCAATCAACTCAAGATTCAGACAATCAAGCAGACACAGCCTTCATGTGCGCCAATCCCAAGACCTACCCCTCTAGAAGAAGAAACTTTAAATATGACAACCAAGCTAGATAGGGTAAGGCTTCTATGATGACCAATAATAACACAAATATATAGTTCACCAAGTAGCATTTGAGTGCATCATCCTTCTCAGAGAAAGTTCCATAGCATACTTGCACTACAATATGGTACAATTGCATCATTGACCTTGCTACAGAAACGCTGAGGATGTGATTTATGTCCCTCAAGGTCATCAAGAAAGCACTTTTTTTTTTCCAACTTTTGGGACTTGAGTGGCTCAGGTGTAGATTGTTTCCATAAAAAGGGCCTCTCTCGTGTCTTACGTTGAAGAACAATCAAGTGATTTCGAATTCTGAGACAGAAAAGGGTCTCACTGGTGTATTTTGTTGAAGATCGGCAAAGTGTTTCCCAATCCCAAGACGGGCTGAATGAGAAGAATTGGTTGTCAACTAGCTTGAAAGATAAACCCCGTGCAGAAACCCATTTGGCCTCACTTTCAGCCTATTTTTAATGGCTGTATCCTAAATCTCAGGAACAAAATTATTCTCACTGTGATTGAGCCCTATTTTGCAGGGAACGATATATACATGGCAAAAACAGATTTGATGCCTTCCCAATGGAACATTCCTTGTAACCAATTATGCTGTTACTACAAATATATTGTTCACACTTCCAAGTCAAGTCATGGATCCCTCTGGTCAAAACTTAGAGATGGAAGTTGGGGTTCTTGAGAAACTTGTAATGGATTTTAATAGAATTATCAAAATGATCATATTGATGTTACTCAAACAGAAGATTCTGGTCCTCTTTTTTTTTTTTTTTTTTTTTCAAGCAATTAAATTTATAATTTATTTCGAGGAATAAAAAAAAGAGTGAAGGATCAAATTTATAAGCAGAAGATGGAATGGCATCAGGACAGACCTTTAAGTTTAAATTTTAAAAGCCAATTCATCTGTAATATATCATCCTATTAATCCTACTAAAAATTATCTCAAAAAATAAAAAAAAACAATCTTAATAACAAAACAACTAGCAACATCACACTTTTTTTAATAATAAAAAATAATATCAGCCAATGGAGAAGGAAAGGAAGATATCATAAAGAACTCAGATTGGTCTATAATGCCTTCAGAAAGTGGATAGCCTTCTAATGATTTATCACAAGTTGATTGGCTCAACATCCCTGTAAAATGGATGAAATTGTCTAAAAACTTTATAACCAAAAACTGTTTAGTTTGCTCATTTAGGTGAAGATTCCAATACCAGAATCATCAGCTGGACAGAATTTGTTAAATAACATGAAGTTAGTTAATAATTCAACCATAATATTTTGGGTTCTGAATATTCAAGAATTGCATTGTACGGCCAACTTTACCCTAGATCTTTCTATACTTCTGTCTTAGCATTTTGACAAACTCCAATAGAACAATATTAAAATATGTCATAGCAAGAACGTATTTGCTGCCTAAACATCTTTGAGAAATTATGTGCCAATTTGAAATAGTAGCAAAATTATGATTCCTAGAGCTGCACAAACACATTCAGATGACAAGTAAAGGAGCAAAAAGCATACCATGTAACATAGAAGAGACGCTCCCCTGGCTGTAGTAATCATAGACCGTGAGCTTCTCATCCTTGGAGTAGTAATAGGCCCTCAACCCAACCAGATTCTCATGCCGAATCCTCCCCACCACTTCCATCTGCTGCTCAAAATCCTTCTTTCCAACACTCACCTCCTTCAATCTCTTCACCACCACCATGGTTGCATCCTCCAAAACCGCCTTATATGCAGTCCCGAATGTTCCCTTCCCAAGCACCTCAGCAGAAGCCCTCAACAAATCCTCCAAATCAAATGCATAACTACACCCCTCGAAGAACACAAGCCTGTTATTCTCATCTTGGCTCCCCACTGTTGCTTTCTCTGGCGATCTCTCCCCCTTAGTGAACTTCCCCGAAGCCCCATTCTGATCTTTCCTCCTCAAGCAATGAACTACAAGAAAAACCACAAATGCTGCAACTGCTGCAGCACAAAAGCCAGCTATAATCCCCAAAACAACTGATTCCCGGAGCTTTCTTCGCTTCCTTGGCTTTGAAACAGGAGCATAGCCAGGCGAAAACGAGGTCAAATGTGGAGAAACCAACAGAGACAGATTGTTACCAGCAAAAGAAGAAGTGGGGAATCTCTTGAGAGATGTCGGAACATTTCCACTAAGAAAGTTATTGGCTAGGCCCAAATTTCTCAGATTGGGGAGCTCAAAATCAGGGATTTCGCCAGAAAGAGAGTTGTTTGCCAGATTCAAAACAGCAAGCTGAGTGAGATTAGAGATTGAAGTAGGAATGCTTCCATTGAAGGAATTGAATGAGAGATCAAGAACAGTGAGATTCTTCCAAACAGAGAAATCCAACGGCAAAGGCCCAGTGAGGCCGTTGGATCTGAGATATAGAAATCGAAGGGCTGATAAACGGCTGAGAGTGTTCGGAGTAATCCGGCCGTCCAATCGGTAACCGGACACTTGTACGGCTACGATTCGAGAGAGACCGGGGCTGCAGGTCACTCCGCTCCAGTTCTTGCAGACGGACGAGTTCTCGTTCCAACCGAGATCGAGATCACGTCCACGGCTGAGATTTCCGACGAAATCAAGCAGTGCTCGTTTATCTTCCATCAGATCAGCGGAAATCGACCGCGAGAGAGCCGATCCGATGAGGAGAATCGCAAAGAAAACCAACGGAGCTTCCATTTTCAGTACAAGATCCAAGCAAGAGAATCGTCAATGAAAACGAGAGGATTCGATAGAGATATTCAAATTCGAGCTTCTCTTCGCCTCGAGACTGCAAAAACCACCGATTTCGAGGCCTTTCTCGTGGAAATCCGAGCGATTTCAGGAGAATCTCTTGAAATACTGAGCTCGCAGTCAACAGAAGATCTTCCTCTCTCAGAACTCGGAATTCGATCTTGCTTCCTCTTCAGGGTTTTGCCGAAGACAGACGGATTTCCTGAAAATGTCAAAGAAGAAGCTGCTGTTACCGTACAGATCCCGAATCACTACCGATGCTTCTGAAAATCCAAATCAAAAGAAAACACAGCAAAATGTGATCATCTTTTCCAATTTTTCTTCTTCTGTTTGTCAGAACCATAAGAGAAACAGACAAATCCAATCAAGAACAGAAAACGGATCAAAACGAGATTATTTTTTCATTGTTTCCATTGTCAGAGCCATCACAGCAGCAGAAAACACAACAACACATTTCGATGCCGATTTGGAATTAAAAAAAGAGGAGAAACTTCTTCCTCTTCTACTACTACTAAACAAACAAATCGGCAGAAAGCGCAAGAGAATGCAAATATTTTTTTTTCATTTCCTCTATTGTCAGAACAATAAGATAAGCAGAAAACACAATAACACACAGATTTCGATGCAAACTTCAACAAAAAAAAAACTCAGAAAACTACATCGCTTTTGCTCGTACTTCTTCTAGACGAACAAATGAGATTAATCTTTTGATTCTTTCTGCTACGAGAAGCATCAGAACCATAAACGAAGCAAAAACACACAAAACGGCACAGATTTCGATGCGGAATTGAACAAAACTAAAAAGAACACACCAAATCGCCGACTGTTTTGTACTTCTTCTTCTTCTACTTAACTGTTTCTCGTTGCGATTTCCTTTTCTATCCGGAAGACGAACTGAGTCTCGTCATTAATAACAAAAAGAAGAAAAAGAACCGTTGCTTGCAGAAACGCCTGCCATGATTTCTCTGATGCTGTTTTGCTTGCGAAAACAGCAACGGATCCAAACAACATTCAATACAAACAATCATACAACGAAAGCGTACAGAGAAAAAAGAAGAAAAGTCAGATTTCTCACACAAACAGGTCGCTTTTACACGAAAAGGCGAAGCTGCATTTGCAAAATCGCCATTAGAGAGCTCCAAAAAAACAAGAGCTAGGGTTTATTCTCTCTCTCTACACTGCTCTGAAACAGTTAGAGCGCTCTCTCTCTCTCTCTCTGTTACTGTGATATTTATACTGTAACGGAATAGTGATAAAGCAGAGAGCCTGGAGACTATAGAGGCGGGAGAGGGAGGGAGGGGTGCCGTACGGGAGAATGATAGGAGGGGAATCATCTGCGGTTTTTTAAGTACGCGTCGGGTTAACGGAAAAAATAAGCTTTTTTGGTTTTCGCGGGGTTTGCTCTTTCAAGTATGGTACTCTTGGAGGAGTATATTATTATGTAGTTACCACTTTGGCAAAATAGGGGTTGTTTTAGTTTTAAAAAAAACATTATGAAAATGTTACTATTTTTATTTTTTTTTGAAAAATTTACTTTATTATGTGCAACATTCGAACTCATGCTCTCTCCCCGAGGCCACTTGCCTAGACAAAAGCCTAATTAATAATATCGGTGGTAACTCAATCTCATAAATTATTATTTTCAAGCTTGCGTATGCCAGCACTCTTGTATTATGAGCCAAGCAACAGTTAAGTGGATAAAGATGAGCTATAAATGGTTAAATCACTAGTGTAACGTTTAAAATCTATGTTTCGCATGCGTATGATATACAAATATTATGTATATAAACGATGGAGATTTTCACCTAATATTGAGAAAATAATATTTAATGAAAGTTTCAATTAATTATTTCTAATGATATTATATTCTCATTAAATTCTTAAGAGTTTTAATTATTAGAACTATAATATTTTTTAAATATCGATCGTTTTGATTTAAATTTGCGATTTTAAAGCCTATATGTGGCAGCATGCACTTTCTGTATCTATGCTAAGCGATAGTAGAGTAGATATAGATTGATTAATTAAATGTAGTTGGTGACTCACTCTCACTCTCACTCTCTCTGGAGCTACTTATTTGTCCAAATAAAAACTTGAGTTACTCAATGCATGGGAGAGACAGAGACTTCCGTTGTTCAAGGGAATAGGCGGTTCTTAAAGAGGCTAAACACCCTCTTCGGAAAAAAAATCACTTTACTTTGTCACTTATTAACTATTTTCACTTGTAATTACCATAATCATTAAAATACCGGTGGCGACTTTATCTCTAAATTAGATTCTCAAGCCAGCGTATGCCAGCACACACTTCCGTATTCTATGCTAAATGACAATTAATTTGATAAATATGATTTTCAAGTTTGTATGTGCCAGCATGCATTTTTCGTATCTACGCTAAGCGATAGTAGAGCAGATATAGATGGATTAAATGTAGTTAGTAATTAGTTCATGTAAAATATGAATTTTGAAGCATGCTTCACGCGTTTATATATATATATATATATATGATAATACTTTGAAATTTTTTTTTTTTTTAAAGAAAGTATACTATACATTTAATGTACTCATGCATGGATCTAAAAATAAAAGATTTTACCAAATATCGTAAAATTTTCACAATAATTTTTACTAAAAATGTTGATTCCTCACAATATTATGCCATGTAACCTCTTAGGAATCCAAATCTATTAGTGCCAAATCGGGATACAACATGGTTTCATTTCGAATGTGACCTGTTTGCAACCCAATTTAAGCTCCGATCCCTAAACATACACCTATATTATGTATTAAGAGACAATATATGGCAGATAAAGATGAGCTAGAAATGGTAAGATTATTTTGTAACGTACCAAGATTTTGAAATATGTTTGGCATGCATACGCTATATATATATACACACACAGAGGTGAGGAATTCATAGATTTAATAATTCTTTACTATCATTGGAACAATGATTCCTTACTGAAGATTTGTAGAGTTGATGATTTCACATTAATATTGGTGTGTATCGATGCATATAGCTGAGAAAAATAAGGTTCAGTATGCAAATCCTTAAGTGAGGATTTTCAAATCTTATGGGGGGTGGTAGTATCTGAAAATCCTTATAAATGAAGATTTTCATTTTTCCAAATCCTCGGGAATTTAAAATTGCCAAACATGGATTGACCACAACTTTAGGAAAACTAAAAATCTTTTCCCCAAAGATTTGGTTGCCAAACGTGACCTGAGATATAGATTTTCGTGGAATGATGAGAAAATATTATAGGTGTAAATCTTAAGTTCTCATGATAATTTGTCATTAATAACTGTTTCATGTTCTATTAACATAACAAGTTTGAAATATCAACGATATTTTGTCCAACATACTAATGATTTTGAAGCCTGTATGTGCCAACACACACTTCTACATCCATGTTAAAGGGATAATGGAGTGATTAAGGATTGATTAAAAATAGTTAGTCAGTTCACATAACGTATGAATTTTGAAACATAGTTTGTGTGTACATGAGTAATATTTGGCCTTTTTTTTAATGAAAGTATCTAACTTGAATACAACATAGTTCCTTCCTGGATTTGGCCCATTTGCAACTCTATGTCAGCTCAAATTCCTAAACCCTACTAAGGATGTAAATGGATGTCCAATTATTTTGGGCCTAATGAATGTATACTATACATGAATAATGCTCGAATTATATGAATTTAAAATATATACTTCAATAAAATATCATGAAAATCTCACATTATTTTTTTGGTGAGTTTTGTAATTTCTCATAATATTATGCCCATGTTAATTTTTTAGGAGTTTCTAAAAAAATTCATGCTATTACCATAATCTGTTTTGAGTACCACCATTTATTTTGTCCTACAAATCACAACTTTCAAGCCTATTTGTGCCAACACATGCTTTTATACTCTGTGCTGAACCCCAAAAGGTAGATAATATTTGGATAAAAAATGTTTAATTGGTTCACATAATGTATAGTTTTTAGAGGTAATTTCTAGGAAAATTACCCCTTAAACCATCCTAGAACAACGAAATGAACAAATTCCAAATTTCACACTTGAGGAACAAATCTCAAATTTCTCCAAATTTCTATTTTTCAGCCAAATTTGCCCGTATCCCATGATATCGTGGGATATGTCATTCTGTGCTCCAATAAAATGCCCAGCAATGTCCTTTTCTTTGTTGTAGTGTGGCTCAATCGGGTCTCTCGACAAGTCTCCACCATTTGCCACATTAGTTTTAAAGCACTTGTAGCAATATATTCCTTACAATACAATTATAATATAGTAAGCTAGAAGGTTTTTTGAATTGGATTTGGACATTCAGTTATAATTTTGACTGGAAATTATATCAACTGCCCGCTTGATCTCTTTATCATAACCACTGATAACTACTTACCACTTTCTTTTCTTTTTTTCTTTTTCAAATACGTTGTTTCTATCCAAACTCTATCATTACCTTTCTACTCTAATTCTCATATTTTCTTTCTATGCCACTAGCTCTTGGATTATATAAATACATACTCATAATTTTTTTTCTTTATTTCTAAAAAACCTATGGATTTTTTTATGCATTAGTATTTAAATTGCAATATTTTCCATATCTGTGATTAGCACGGGTAATAATGCAAGTACCAATTAAGCTTGATCGTTTGTGCTAACTCATACTAATCGATATTGCGCTAAGTCCTAGTAAAGTGAATAAGGTTTGGACAAGCATAGTTAGTCAGTTCAGGTTACATATGAATAATAAAACATGTTTTACATGCATTTGAGTGGGATTGTAACTTGTTTTTTAGCACTTTTTGTAACATCTGCGTAACACCGTCTGCTTCCCTCTTTTTTGGAAAAATGATTCCAAATTCAAGAAATAATTTTCCGCGACATTGTAACGCCCCAAAATTCGGGCACCTCGAATTTCGGGGTGCTACGAGAAAGTACCTACGAGATGCGGAAAAATTCAATAATATAATCAAGTTTGAATCTCATATAAGTAGATAGAGGGACAAAGTCCTAAAATTTTACTTCACTTTAAGGGATTACAAGGTACTTTTTATAATTAAGCAAACTATTCAATCATATGCCAACCCGGCCAACTACAATAAAAGGAAAGAATAGAGATCTATCTGATTGACGCCTCTCGGTGCACCAACTGTACCACTCTCTGAATCCTGCGGCAATGGATCAACCGCGAAGCAGTTCTACCAATCAAAGAAAGCGGAAGAATATACATGCTTAGATGGCAATACATTATATAAATAGATATGGAAGAAGGCCATACCTGATCCCAGCTGAACCTGCATGATTAGTACCTCAATAATGATATAGGATATCAGAGTGCAACATAAACAGTGTGGAGTGTAGTGCATGAACAGTAATCGAGATAATAATATAACAGATATTAGATGCAATATATCAGATAGACAAGAGAAGCCATAATCATCAATATATCGTATAAACCATGCAAATACATCTTATCACCAGTAACAGGAGTAACCAGATAAAGTAACCTTACCATATCCATAATCATCATATCTGGATCCAACCGTGTCAACGTCGACAGTCAAGGACAATAAGCAACGACATCCCGAATATATAATATTTATACACCCAATATACATCCATAAGAGTACACAAGGTACGTTCACGGTTGAAGTACAAGGGACGTGGGAGGTCAGAGCTAACCCATCGTCGTTGTCTCGACAACTGTCGATGGACATCAACCATGGGCGTCATAGCCACCCATCGCTGTTGTTTCATCGAATAGGAACGTACAAGAGTCCATCAATATCCATAGTCACAGCCAAGTCCTAGCCATTAGTCTTACGTGCTAGATCAACATCACCCTCCATCCACACCCGGTCCAAGCTCCGGCGGTCTCAATACCCCTCCCCCACCGGTACTTACCGTGTCAACCAACAATATCTCAATATCAATGTCCATGCCGACATCATAACCCTCGGCAGACCAATCGTACATCCACAAACCCTACAGACCACTAGGTGGGGGTACTTCAAACTGGATAGCCTTATCATAATTAATATAAGACGATATTAGTCAAGGGCATGAGGCACGGAGTTCATATATCAGTAATCTATCCTTACGATTCCCAATAATTAGTGATGCATACCCTTGTAAACTCCGCTTCTCGATACGCTTAATTAACATTATCTCATTATACGATCCGTCCGTCAATATCTACCGTTAAAATCCCAACATTACAGGTCAGGACTTCAAGTTCTATGTCCTGACATCTCATCCAATACGGACCGTGATCATGGATCAGAGCCTAAGTGCAATGCCCTGATTATAATACTTCTCAAGGCCAATATCCAAGGTTTGGACCTACCAGCCAGCCTCAGTGTCCGTTTCATCAATATACGTGCCATATGTCACAAATCCATGGATAATCGCTGCCCTTCCATTCAGGTCTAGGGCCCTACTTCACCTAAGACAGTGATCACGGAGTCCTAGATGTTTATTATGTATCCTTGGTGCTCCTGAAGATATTTAGCATCATAGGACATCCATAACCATTGAATCGGGTTTCGTTTACAACCTTAGACCCTACTTAGGTGGCTACACGGGTCAAGGTTAAGCCCGACTCTTGACTCGTGTTCAGTGTATCCTAATCGGTCCAAATAAAAGGTCAACAGGGCCCACACATGATCAGATCATAGAAGGGAATTAAATTTGGGAAATCACTGTTTACAGTGTACCAGGTCGACATGATGGGTCCACGGGTCGACTTGGCACTCTGTGGAAATGGACAGCTAACTGAGAGTCATAAATCACATTCTGCAGTGTCCCCGATCGACATCATGCTCACCCCATCGACCGGGTACACTGCAGGCACTTCCACAAACATCTGGCAGGTGGGGTGGAAATGCAGTGTGGCCGGTCAACCGAGTAGACTGGGTTTGTACCCTGTGGTCATTTCTGCTCCCAGTTAACTAAAGCCTTCCTGTGTGCCCGGTCGACATCCTGGGGGATGATGTCGACCGAGTACACACGAGTTCCACATTTTTATCAGAATTCTGCCCTTTTCATTTTCCATCAAAACTTCATCAAACCCAATTCAGATCTACACTGATCATCTCCAAACTTCATATACACCTCCCACATCTTGATCTCATCACGAATGGGCTATTGATCTTCCAAATGGGGGTTTCCCATCCATCAATGGCCAAAAACACATAAAAATGCTTAGAATAATAATCCCACACATCACCTCATTCAATCAACCATCCATAAACAGAAATCATGCTAAACAACCATCAAAGACAGTAATTATGACTCTAAGCATATTAATCAATTAAATGAAAGAATCTAAAAATGTCTACTTGCTTCTATTCGAAATTGGTGATAGAGTTGAGAGAGATATGTGAATTCCAAGCTCCTAAGGTGTTGATTGAGCAATTGGGGTGGTCTCCTAGCTTCTCCTTGGGCTGGGATTTTGGGGAATTAGAGTTTGCTTGGGGAGGAAGATAAGGTAAATGAGAGATGAGAGTAAATTAGGGTTTTAGGCTAAGGTTTGCAATAGTTTATTTTTATAGCTTAGGGTTTAGGATAATTACCAAAAGGGTAACTTAGTTTAAAAATGGGAAAGAGATGGGGCCATGGGTAAATAGGTCATTAGGTGGGTTTCTAGAAGGTTCTTAACTCTCAATGCTCTTCCTATTAATTCTAATATCAACTAAGTCCTAATCTAATCAAGACCTATTAAATTAACAATAAACACCCAATATTTATTAAGAATTATATACAAGCTAGTTCTAAAACTTAAGAATATTAGCCATCTATTCCACTAATTCCTATTAATTAACATATTAAAGTAGGAAATGCCATATTAAATAGGTTAATCAATGGTTGACTTGGTCAAATTGGGTCCCACTAGGTATTTCTAGGGACGGGTCCTCACAGACATCATGAAAAGTTAGTTGTTTTAACTTTTTGTCAATTGTCTTGTTGGAAGGCACTGCCCCAAACTACAAAAAAGTAGTGAGCTTGAAAAAACAATCATGTCTGCAACTTTTCCATGGAAATGGTGTTACAAAATTGCACCGTTGATGACAGTACACTACACATGAATAATACTTGAATTGTGATATAAAAAGTAGAGGATTGATGTATGCGGCCATGTATGTACCCTCCAGAAGAATCGGGTAACCCCTAGGACGGAGCCAAAGGTCCAAAGGTTTTGCTGGCGAGGGATACCCTAGGTAATCAAGAAAATAGAGAACTTATTAAAATATAATAAAAAGTCATATTGTTTTCAAGTAATTTTTTATTTCTCAAAATATTATGTCCTTATTAGCTCTCTAGAAATTCACATACTATTAACATAATATTTAAAGTACCTACGGTAATTCTGTCTAACATACTACAACTTTTAAGCCTATATATGCCCACACACACTCCTATATTATTGAATGATGGTAGCTATAGATTTAAAAGCCTCACATATTTTACCCAATGCCGTTCATGGCTCGTGTACCAAACTAATGCCTCTACAAATTGTCTAGACGGTCATGAGGACAGATGGTTTAGATATATAAACATGTCCTCCAACTCATGTTAATTGGATGGATGATCATCAGTTGCCTGTTAATTTTGGACCACTAGTCCTTTAATCTAGGGGGTTTCTCTTTTACGGCGTGGATCAAAACTGTTACACTCATCACTTCCAGGAGCACCATAGGTGAAAAAGGACAAGGGAGAGAAGCAAAATCAACCTAGATTTTGATGGCAATGTATCAAGTTAAGGTGACCTAGATTTTGATGGCAATGTATCAAGTTAAGGTGACCTAGATTTTGATGGCAATGTATCAAGTTAAGGTGACCCACCCACTCTAAACGCCTTCTATTAATGGAGGTTTGTTGCTAAAGTCTTTTTTCGAGTTGTGGTGGGTATGATTTTATAGATTTTGACTCAAGTGGAATCCAGACGAAGTTCAGATTTTTGCTACCCCAATCCTGCCCCAAGTTTAAGTAGTTTACGTTTTTTTAAAGTGTTGTATTAATGGATAGAGGATATCAAAAGGAATTAAAGAAGAGGTTTAATGTCAGATTCTCCTACGGGACTTTTACCCATAAATACATATTAAATGCATAATTAATGAATTAATAATAAAATATTTCAAAATTATCTAAGAGTGATTCGTATAGTCAAGGAGGCTATGAAATTATATTTATGTCTATACAGGTTGTTTTCTTTTTTTTTTTTTGTTACCTAGCTTTAGGGGGCTGAGACCTCACCCTCAGCTGAGGGTAGTAGGCCTTGGGTGAGGAAAGATGGCATGACCTAAGTTCGAATCTTGGGCAGCCATATGAAAACTAATACCTCTTACCACTGAGATAGTAAGACTATTCTCATGTCATGTACATGTATTTACCCAATGCACAAACCCTATTTTCCATTTTTCCTGTTTCTTCATCGTTTTCTTCATTTACTCCCGCTACCCCTACATCTTTTTCTTCCTTGCCGGCGGTGTCCATTCTACGCACCCCACCTTCTTCGATATCTCCTCACTTGTCAGTACTTCTTCATTTGTTTTCTTTCTAGTCTTTTATCTTAAAATAAAATAAAATTATGAAGCTTATTAGTATGGCGACTTTGAATGGAATGTGAACGTTAATGAAATTAAATGAAATGAGTAGAGATAAATTTAATAGAATATTTCTTTGTGCAAGTTGTGGGTGAATGGAATGAATGAATGAGTGTAATGTTATGAAATGGAATGAATGAGTGTAAATGCTTTAATGCTTAATTCCTTTTAGTGCAGGTTATGAATGGATTCATGGTTGAGTGAATGGGATGGTTGAATGAATGGAAACAAGAGGGGAAAAAAAAAAAAAACCCTATCTACTTTGTAGTCGATATGGAAAATCCAAGCAAGAGAAAACCCAAATTGCGCTTGGGTAGAGAAATTATATATTGGATGGGCATGCTAGGGTTTAATTTGGGTTAGGTTTGGATTTAGGTTTACTTTCACACAATTTGGGTCGTGCTCGATCAACCAATACCCTACCCAACCTGCTGCCTTAGTTGCACCCCTGTTTATATGTTTCAAGGAGGAGCCCTATGCTCAAACATTAAAGGGAGCCACTTTTTTTTTTCTTTTTATCAATATAAAACTTTTATGGAGTCGGAAAAACTGAGTTATCAAATTGAGCATTTATCGAATTTTAGCTCCATCTAACATTGCTAATTATATTATATAAGGCCATGAAATGGATATTCAGTGAATCAATAGGAGTTTTCCTTTAAGGCATTACTGATGGAAAGAAATGTAGAATGAGACTAGGATTTTGTTCCATTGTGTAAAGAGTGTAAGTAATTAAACAAGCCTGGAAGAAATGTATAAAGAAAAGTAGAAAAAGAAATTGCGCTTTTCATGTAATCATGCTTCCATTTAAAGGGGAAGTGGCTACTAGCTACTAAGATGTGACGGTTTGCACCCGGAGGTTGAGAGTTGGAAACTACAGTACCACACTGGGCCATAGGGGATTTATCCGGATCCCCCTTGGCCCGTAGGGATTATTCTGGCCCCAGGGCTGAGACACCCTCCATTATTAAAAAATAAATAAAATAAAATAAAAGGCTACTAAAATGTGCTTTCTCAACTAGTAATTGAAGTTGAGCACAATTTTAATCTCTCTTTAATTAAAATCCCAACACATGAAAACAAACAGAGAAAATTGGATTTTCTCTGCCTTTATCATCTTTTCCCAATCCATATGACCATTTATAGCATTTTTTACAAATATTTTATTAGCAAACATTAGCTCTCCTACACTCTTGTATACTTTCAAAGGGTTTTTTCTCAAGATATTGACAAAAAATGTCATACAAACAGTTAATTTCTTTGTAACACATTAGCTTCTCTTTTTAGTTTTGTAGACTTTGAGTTTGTTGCCAGGGCCCTAAATGGACAAGCTCATACACTTGCCAAGTTTTGTTACTCAGATAGACAGGATTTAGGTTGGGATTGGGCCTCTGCCCTTTTGGCTGGGGGTTTAATGTTCCCTTTTTTCCTCTCTCTCTTTTGTTGTTTGTTTGCTTTTCTTTTTTAATGAATTACTTTTCTACCAAAAAAGATAAATAAACAGTTTAATTTGTTACTTTGAGTAAAGAGTAAAATGGCTGAATTAGCTTGAATGAAATTCATGAACAAAAAGTGAAGAAAAAGAAAGTTCATTTTTTTCATGTTTAGCATTTACAAGGAAACTGAAATGTGAGTTTTATCTAATAGCTACCAAAATTCTTTTTCCCCATTAATACTTAAATTTGAATAATTTTAATCTATCTCTTTGCATAAAATCCCAAGGTACATGAAGACCAGGAGTGAAAAAATTGGATTTTATCTCCTTCCTTCACCTTTTGCCAATCCAATTGACCGTCCATAGCAGGCATTTTCACAAATAGCTAGCTTTACCATCTTGAAAACTATTGGGATATTTTTCAAACTTAGTGTTTTCTCAAGAAATTAAAAAACTCTCATAGAAACAAATTAATTTGCTACATTGAGTACAGAGTAAAAGAAATTGAATAGGCTTGAAAGAAATGTATAAAGAAAAGCTGTAGAAAATGAAAGTTCATTTAAAATGTTTAGCAGTTAAAGGGAAAGTGAAAGTAAATTTTATCCACTCTGTACAAAATTGTGTTTTTCCCAATAGTAAGTTTTATCCATTCTTTACAAAAACCAAATTAGTTTGCAAGATTAAGTAAAGAGTAAAAATAGTTGAGTAAGCTTGAAAGATATGTATAAAGAACAAGGGTAGAAAAGAGAGAGTTCATTTTTCATGGGGCTCAAATAGATGCATCCTAAAAAGGGCAATGGATTGCATTTGAAAGTTTGGAATCATTGTTGGTGGGCTCACTAAATGAGAGGCTTTACATTATGTATTTTTTTCTGCTTCACACGACAGAGGAATCTCACATTCTTACTCCTCTCACAAGATTGAGTACTTTTTATTGAGGCAGAAAGTTTAATTTATTTTTCCTTTTTTCTACATCGAAAATATATCGCACCAAATAATAAAAAAGCATGTTTGACAAATCAAAATAACTTTTCTACCCTAAAATCCTCTCACCACACAAACACACCCAAACATACATGTAAATTCCTAAACACCCAAATTCAACTTAGAATTCCTTTTCAGCCAATGCTAGATTGGCCTTGTTCTATTGGAACAAAAGGGGGTCAAAAGGAAGTATTCCTTTTGGAGAGTTTTCTCACGCAGACCATGCAACACATTCATTTCATCTGGTCCATATTGATGCTTGTGAGTCTTATCTTTTCCTTATTTTTCTCATGTAATCTATGCGTACTAGACTCCTTGTCCTCAGTTTTCTCCCATTTAGGGTAGGGCAGGTATGGAGGTGGCATGAAGCTATGAAGAGGCCGGTTGGTCCGGTGTACCAAACCCTTTGAATATGAGTTTGTTAGGATTAGTTGTACACATCAATGGCCCATTACCAACCCATCAAACTCCAGTTAACAACACCAAATGGTCAAATATAACTGCATGCCATGTGATTTTTAGGCCTTTCTATGTCATCACATATATCATAAGACAACAATTAGAATAATTATATCATTTGCATGGATTCAGTTTCATCTGCAACTTCAGCAGCCAGAAGATCTATTGTGTTTTTTGTGAGTAATATATGTGGCTGAGTTTATGAGTCTATTGATCCTACCAAATACAACAACTTTAAGATTAAAGTACCATATAACAAAAGCCATGTCATTTGATATAGGCTGTCATCTGATCTAAAGTTTGACTCTCTGTCTCTGTCTCTCTCGGTTTAAACTGTTGATCTACAAGATTAGTTCGTTCAATCAATCAATCAATCAATCAATCAATCTCTCTCTCTAAAACTCATTCCGTGCGCAAGGATGAGTGTGCAAGCCTCAATGTGGGGCCCACATGGGACCCCACTTAGGACAAGGACGTGGGGTATCGAGAGATCTCTTCCCTATCATCTCCATCTGAACCCCACAAGTTTAATGGTGTATAGTCTATTTAGAACTACAACATGCAGTTGTAAAGTCAATCCAATATTCAAGTCCATTCGAATTGGTGCAAAACCTAAGAAATGTGTGAGACTCGTAGTGTGGTTTTGTTGGATGGACCATCAGATGGGTCCTCCCCCAAGATGCACACTAGACATACCAGATATCCTATATATATAATTTTTCTCCATATGTTGACCATTTTTAGTCTTTTCTTATCTTTAGGATAGAAGACCCCAGAAAAAAGCATCATATTGTTCTGAGCAACAGCTCAGAGGAGTTAAAGTAGCAAAGCTGATAGGAAGAAATAGCCTTCGAGGTCAGTTTGACTATTTAAATAGAAGAGGACTCTGTATATTAATTTTAAAAAATACTTTCTACATATTTTAAGGGATTTTTATGAAAAAATTAAGCATAAACAATATTAAATAATTTTATGAAGAAAGATCATAAAATGATAAAATAATTATTTGTATATTTTTTGGATGAAATTATCCCAATTGACGATATCATCAACTTGGTTGACAATATTATTAACTTTCTGTCACTTTTCTTCTTCTTCGACTTTTTTTTTAGTTTCTTTGATTGTTTCCATACCTGATTGTCTTAGGTTTGGAGGGGATGATGTTGAGATTTGATAGGAAATTAATAGTCATGTCAAATAAATGAAGGAAAATTAAAATGAGGTAATAAATGCATCAAAGAAGAAGAGTTTGATAAGTCTTTCGAAAATCACTTAATCAAGTGTATTCAATCCATCCACTATCAAATCCATTTTTAAAATTGGTTCAAGGATTATAGATTAACGACAGAAGAAACACTCTTGGGTTCTAAAACTCCACACAAACAATACAATACCAAGGAAAAAAAAAATCTCGCATTCACTACTCAAAGATGCCAAACATCAATCCCTACATGTTGCTTACATGTCATAATCATCAAAGACTTATGAAATTTCCCTAAGCAAATGGCTTCAAACTCTAAATGTTCACAATACCATACTTAAATTCATCACCTCCAACCTCAATTGAAGACACCGCTAAATTAAGAGAAAATTTTCATTTAGGCATTTCATCGAACACCTTGCACTCAAAACCCAAAGTCTCCAAAATCATGGAAATGGGCAACAAATGTATAGAAACTTAGCATGGGACCCCACACATAAGGAAGATTGTTGAGATCACTTAAGGTGGACCATTGGGACACAAAATGCAATGATTTTCATAACATTTCCATCACTAGGTATAAGAAAATAGAGCTGAGTATAATTTTTTGCAATGAAAGTTGATGATATCGTCAACCAATTGACGATACCATCAACTAAGTTGAAGGTATCGTCAATTGGGGTGATTTCATCCAAAAAAATGTAAAAGTCTCGTCATTTTATGGTCTTTCTACATAAAACCGTTTAATTAATTTTTATGCTTAATTTTTTCGTAAAAATCCCTATTTTAAATTCATAAAATCAATGGTCAGTATTTTCTTCCTACCATTTGTTTTTTAAAGTTTAACGAGGATGATATCAACAATTAATAGGCCTTGTTTATTTTTCTTTTCCTTTTTTCATTTTAATATGGCTGATCATTAAAGATATCCATATGTAATTGCTCCATTAAACTCCCATGCGTCCAATTTTCAGAAAGTTGCAAAGACTTTCATATAAATAAAGTATTCATATCATTGTTTTAAAACTCGACCAAAATTGATTTTGTAACACCTCATATATCAACACTTTATTATTTTGTAACACCAGTGATATATAAAAAATTCTTTTTGCAACAAGTGGATTTTGTATTTCACATGTCATTAATTTTTGTGGGAAAGCAAAATCCTATATGCCCACCCCTTTGATGGAAAATCAAACTCCTATCTATCATGGAAAACCATTTATTTTTTTCTATTTTCACAAGAAAAATTAGTCGCCGAACATTAGAATAATGAGCTCGATGAAAAATCAGAACAATTTTTTCTTTATATCGCAGAATCCTCTCATAATACAAATGCACCATTAATCAATTTCATTTAATTCAACCCAAAGACAAAAATCAATTGGATCCGTATTCTCATCAATTTTATAATAGATATAGTTATTTAGTTTTACTTTTAGAACACCTTAAAGAAAATGACCATCAAATTACGTCCCTTTTAATGAAAATTGAATCACGAGAAGATGAAAAATGAATATGCAAGTGTCAACCTAGTAATTCAAATATTAGGAAAGACAAGGTCCATCAAAAACACTAGGTACAATACGTCCTTCATGTTAGAAGTAGGTGAGCCTCGTGGATAGGTATTCAAAACTTTTGACCTACATTATTCATGGATCAATTATGCATAAGGCCAAGAACCAAAGCCCAAGATCTAAAACCCTAATCTCATGCATTAAGATCAAGCATTCATCAAGAAGATAGATAAATAAACAACAATCATAATTAGATCTACTAATTCAAATAGATAATAGATCTATACCTTTGGAGCTTGGTTGTGCTCTAATCGTGAACTCGATCTCTACGAAAACTCTTTTTGCAAACTTTAATCTCCCTTGCCTTTGTGTTCTTCTACGCTATGACCCTCTTAGAGAACTTCTAAAGGAGAATGGTGGGATCTCCAAGCAGAAGAAAATCCTGGATCTCTAGTAGGAAACCAGAGGAGAGAAATGAGGAAGAGAGATAAACTTGAGAGATTATTGTGTATAGAGATCTCTAACCCTCACCTCTTATTCATAGTTTTTTGGCACACCTCCTCTTGGACCAAGATTAGAAGTCTTACTTCCATTCTTAGTAAGTATCATACTCCTCATTTCCTTAAGAGTTTTAATGAGATTAGTAACATTCTCTTATTAGGGTTAGCATGGGGACCATTAGGGATTCTTTAGAATCTGGCTCCAAATAGAAATCTGGACCCCACATCTCATGTGAACTCCGGACTCACAGTCAACTGCAAATAAGTCCACTAATTAAATGTAATTGCACTACAGTCTTAGGAATAATTACAAGAATGCCCTAAACTTCACAATTGCTACAAGTAGGCCCCTCCATCAAATATATCAATGGATCTATTAGAATAAATCTGTTAAACCAAAATAGATCCATCTCTTATTATCCTTGTGACCCAATTAATCATAGTAATCATCAGTACCGTCCAATTAACTCTTAATTGAGATGGGTGCGACGCACTAATGATAAAATCGATTAATTAGTAAAAGGGGATATTTATGAGAATAGATTCCATCTTGTGAATTAAATGTTCCCATAGCTCCACCACCACATACCTAAGACATTTGGGTGTTGACCTATAATTGGCCCCACTCATTGATGACTCAAAGTAAATGTATAGTAGAAACTTGAGTCCATTAATCTTTCAAGATTAAGAGTATGTTGCTTAGGAATTATGAGAGCAGTCATTTAATCAAAGACAAATTTGTACAAGGTGCTACTCATGGTTCTTCAGTACATCTAATGTACCAGCACAATAATCCAAAGTCTTACACTTTGATTATCGAGACATATCACACTATTTCAGCACAATGATCCAGAGTCTTACACTTTGATTATCGAGACATATCACACTATTTCATAGTGATCACAGTGCCGCAACCTTATCAGATGATATACCCAATCTCATCACTGGTTGTGAATCAATTTAAGTATAAGATATGTGATCTATGTCTCCTGTATGTGGATCTCATCCAAACACATAGATCACATCTAATATACTTGTGAGCTTTAGTTCATTTCATGAACCATAATGTTATTTTTTATTGGTCATGTGCAAACATAGAATTAAAATACCATTCATCTCATATATAAAGCATGAAAATATAAATTAATTAATAGAACAAATCAATTTATCGGACTATCCACTGGATTGAGGTCATACAATCTAACACTTCACCCCTCACCTCATATCCTTTACCCCTCATCTTTTTAATAATTCTTTTGAAACCTCATTTGCCCGTGAATTCATGTATTTAATTACTACAGATTCTATGCAAACAAACATGGGAGTCTAACAAGAAATATGGGTGTTAGAGGATTTCTAATGCTGTTGTCAAATTATGTCCACTAAGCACTTCAAATGTTGTGTTTGGTGTGCGTTGGGTTGCTAGAACTCTAAAAATTAATTAACCTGAAAAGTCACTTTTAGCTTGTTGAATCCTCAGAATTCCCTTCTTTCTTCTGAATGCAAGATCATACTAGAGCATTTGAATATCCATCTATCCGGGGAATAACATTTGGTGAATTTCAAAGTCTCCTGGACAAAAATACTTAGAATTCTTGCAAATAAGAAGGCCTTTAGAAATTTAGATATACCCCAGGGGCTCAATGACCATCACCAAATTTCCAGTGGTTTTGGAGTAGGCATATGGACCCAATAATTTTTTTGCCATTGCTGGCTGGCTGAGGGTTAAGTTTATTTGCTGTTGGATATTGTCGTTTGGTGTTTGTCGCTGCCTACCACTGGAATAAATTCAAAAGGTGTTTGTTCGTGAGGGACAAAAGTCAAATTCCGGTAAAGAAAAGACAGGCTTATGAGATGGTGAAAGGAGTGCAAGTGAACAAGATATCACTCCTCTACCACTGCTTGTCTGACCAAAAATAAGGCAACAGGTATTCCATAGGAGCACCTATGCTCCTCCACTACATGGGTGGAGTGTTACTCAAACTTGATTAGCCTGGGACTCGAGGAGCTAGGCATCGATTCCTCGGCAGCTTTTTAAAGCTAAGATACAAACACTATGTATCAAAATAATCGATGCTAACTAATATATTATTGTTATTAAACATGTGTTGAAATCATAATTATCATTAGATTAAATCCCATGAAAAGCATAACTAAATGAATTGTTAAGATTTAAAGCCCTAAATCAATGGTTGAAATCATATCCATAATGAAAACTTTCCATCAACTATCTCCCATAATTGCATTTATATGTACCTTAAAGTTGGGAATGTATGCTAGACCTGCAATCTTGTTGTTGTGAGATGAGCATTTATCTTATTTGTTGCAGGTTCTTGCTACATTTATTATTTGTTAAACATGATTTCATTTGCTGAGAGGTACCTTTCATAGCTTAACATGGAACCTCAAGATCAACCAAACCCTTTCACACTCTTAAATCCCCTAGAATTAGCAGTCACTTTGATTTGACACTAGTTTGAATCATTGTGATCATTGGGCTGGATTAAATTTCTTTGTATATATGATTTAAGAAATCCTTTAACTTTAAAGACATATATTATTGGTTGTGATGATCTCACTGAAAAGATATTTGCACAATTCATATCCAGAATTATGTCAATGGCATGCACCAAGTGGATCTCACAGGGGACTTGGATCCTTACCTCTAAAAGCAAGCCACAAGAGGTATACCTACCTCGCACAATATCATTACCATATTATATAAACCAATGCTACATATGATATTTATATATAGGAGAAATGTCCATATGTTCTTTTCCTCACTATAGGGTGAGTGACACTTCTCTTTTTGCACATAAAGACAAGGAAGTGTACCTCACCCTATGTACTTGAAAATGTCCAAAAAGAGAAGTGTCCCTTACCATATAGTGAGGGAAAGATGCATGTGAACATTTCCCTGTATATAGATAAGTAGAGTACATAAATATTTGGTAATGAAGTTGACTGGACCCAAGCCTTGACCTGATTGTCACCTGTGTCAAGTGAATGACAAGTGTATCACATCAGTCGTTTCTCTTCACAATTTCCATCTGGCCTCCTCTTTTTTTAATTTCTTCCTTCATTTTTTTAGGAACTCCAGGCCTGTTTATATGGAAAAATTAAAATAGCACTGGCACAAGTAAAATCAGCTTTGACAGTGTGATTTATGACATCAAAAGGAACTTTGGCATTTTATTTGAAGACTCTTGGTAAAGGCTGAGGTTCTTGAACTGGGAGCTTTGTATGCTCCCAGACTTCCAGTTCTAAAAGATATCTCTAAGGGCAAAAGATGACAAGTGTAAAAGACACTCAATTCAACAGCCAAAAGTTACCACAAAGCACAAAACTATACTCCACCAATGGAAATGTGTTCTTATCATGATTTATAGAATAGATTATCATCATCATCATTATATCATGAATAAAGCATTATCTCATTGTGGGTGGGCCAAGTGAGTTCCACTACAATTCAGTGCTTACAACTTAACCAAATCTATTGCACAACCCACAAATCTATTGCACAACCCACTAAATATAACAATCTAGAAACCAAGGTCTCTCTCACCCAAACTATGCGTGTAAAGTGAAAAATAAGAAGATATCATATGTTAGGATATTACTCGTTAAATAGTGACACCCGCCCACTCAAGGGTTTTTGACGTCTCATAATAACCAGCCAAAGTAGAACATTTTTCTTTTAACCTAGGGTATCTCTCACCTAGTCCAATCCAGGCGCATTTGGTCATGGGCTCGAGGGATACTCAATTCTGAACTATCCACATGCACCGGATAAAATCATGATTGATGGCCAACAAGGGTAGGTGTCGGCCTCTCCACTTTTTGAGGTGTAGAGTACTTGGTCAACTCAGCTACCACCCGTTGGTTAAAGGTTTAGTGGATGTAAATTGGTGTCGCTGAATAAAGAAGGAAGGTTGTATCAAGGTAGTTTGACAGCTTGTGTAAATCTTTTTTCACAACTCCAACATGAATTCCAAAAATTATTGTTTTACATGATGCTTTAACGACTAAAAGCCGAAATCTACCTAAAAATTTTAACATCAGCAACATATTTATGCTGTCCAATGAAAAGCCAAAATTATATTCAGCCGACACCGTTGAAGAATCCTACTAGCCCCACCATGACCCTGCTGTGATCATTTATAAATTGTCGGATTGAGACTAATACTAATAATAATAACTGCTTTTTGAACCATTTGGTTTCTTGCTTTAAATCAAGGCTTTCAATCTAGTCTGGCCCATGTTCCACTAATGCCGTACTGCACCAGATCCATTGATAGGATGTAGGGCTGTCAAAATGCAAAACTACTCATTAAGAAGATATGAACCTATACGATATTAACAGGTTTCGAGTGGGCTCTTAATAGGTTCGGATCGTTAACAAGTCAAATCCATTAACACGTTAAGTTAATGGGTCGTATACGAATTAAACAAATAACCCGTTAGCAACCCGCTTAACCTGTTAAATTTCTTTTAGTCCCTAAGTGTTGCTAGAATTAATTTATATTCATAAAGAAGAAATTGAAATTTATTATTTTATAGTGGGGCTTTAGGTGGGATCTACTCGAGATCCTCACTTACAGTTTCGTGTGGCTTATTTATTTTTCTCTTTATATATTTTTGTATGGAATTTCTTTTAATTTTTGAAATGACTTAATTACTTAACGGGTTAACGGGTTGGGTCATGTAACCCGTTAAATTAACGGGTTATGTTCGGGTTGGATTTTTGACCTGTTAAGTTAACGGTTCGTGTATGGGTTGAGGTGATTTTAGCCCAAATTCATTAGCTTGTAATCCGAATTCGTTAACACGATACAATTGACAACCCTAATGTGATGTAACTAGGCCTGTAAATGGGTTGGCCTGGGCTTGGGTCGTCCAATACTGTCTTGAATAGTAGGCAGGCTTGTCTGCGTTTGTCCAATTTCGGCTCTAATTTGAGCGGGCCTACGTCAAATTCCATCCTGTGCGGACCCGGGCAAGGCCGGGGCTTAGCACGAAACTTTTTTTCATGATGAATTGGTAAAAAGGACTGACATCTGAAAACTTACCATGTAATGAAATTAAAACCACACCAAAAAGTCAACCTTCGTGGAGATTTCAATTCCATCAAGAGGGAGACCCCAGATTCCAAATGTGTAAACCCCATACTTTCTTCTTTTTTTTTTGGATTATTTTTTTAAACCTATCTCCTTTTTTTAATATGGCACCCCTTCCCCTTTTATTGATGTTTAACTCGTGTAGCATCTCATTTCCTCCTTGGATTGGTTTCTAGGAATATTGGCATTCATCAATTGAGGATACATGAAAATGATTTCTTTTAAGGGATGTCCTTTTTTTAATTTAAATGTTGGATTTCTTAGTTGTTCTTTTTATTCATGGGTTTTGTTCACATTAGAACTATTGTTGGGTTACTTCAATGCAGAAAGTTCTATGCATAGATTATGGATGCCTTCAAAATCAAAGCGATTGGATCATTATTGATTTGGATTTTGAGGCCCCAAAAAACAATGTAAAAAAGAAAAATAATGGGTGTTTCAACTTTCATTTCAGCTGCGAATAACAATCACGATGAACACAGAATTGGGGTCAGTGCCGATCCGTTGTGTGGTGAGTGTGAGGGCTTTATGAATGCCCTGGAAAACAAAACAATTGGATTATGTTAGATATGGACTTTGAGGCCCCATAGAACAATGATCTTTATTTATTTTTTTAAAGAGTGCCTATTTATTTAGTGAGGAGTAGTGAGTTTGAGTGAAATGTAGTTACGGGTGGGGTGGGGTGGAGTGGGGTGGGCCGGGCCTAGAAGGACTGGGACATTATGCCCATTCCTAGTCCCATCTTGGCCGGGCTTTAAAACTATTGTTCATGCTCAACCCACCAGGCTCAATTTTTTTTCAAAAGCCCTGTATTTTTAGGCTTGGGCCAGGCCGGATACCCATTTTAACGGGCTCAATTGATATATATATATATATATATATATCTTACTTTCACGTACTTCATAATTTAGTTATAAAGGATGATAGCTTGCTTTTACTTTCATGTACTTGAGAATTTAGTTATAAAGGATGATAGCTTACTCTGTAGTTCAGTTGTAGAACCATGCTTGAAAATTCGTCCAACATTGGGCGAGTGGACATGGTCCAGGGGCAGACCCAAGAAGAACTTGGGGGGCCACTATGTAGAAAAAAAATTCTTACCAAACAAGATAGATATTGGCAGCCTTCAGGGAGTATTGGTGTGGTGGTAGACATTATGGGATTCATTATCAATGCTGCAAGTGATTTATCAATATGACAATGAAGCTAGAGTTTGATAAGTTCAGGCACTTTAATCCTGTAAGTGTAAGGATTGAAGATTATGGTAATAATGATGAAGATAGGGTCAAGGTAACTTGTAAGTCAGTGAGATATTGAAGAATTAAGTCATTTAACTACCCACATGGCCCAAAAGCCGCCACCCCTTAGATAACATTATGGTTTGTGGTTGTTATTTAACACTACCATCAATGTAAAGTTAACTATGGTCATTACATATTGGTAATTTCTTACTCTATATGTACTTTCCACTAGCTACAAGAAGTGATGAACATCATGCTGGCATGAGAAAAACTGAATATCTCTATATTGATTTAAGATATAATTAAATTATCAAATTTACAATTTTTTAGAAATTTTCTATTATTTATTAATTTTGATTTTACAACAAGTGCAACATTTAAAGACCGGCACGCCCAACTGGTACCATCTTGACCCGGCGGACGGGCACAAAAACTAGCATGGGATTTAAAACCTTAAATAGAAGTCATGAAGTTAGCCTAAATTGATGGGGCAAGGCTAAGATGAGATAATGGATGATTACAACTATTGGCCCAGGGAAAGTTCCAGATATCACTCAACTAAGCAGACAGGGATGCCTCTGCATGATGGCTTTCTATATTGGTGTCATTATATTGTGAACACAAACCCCATGGAAAAGTATTCTTCAGACTTGATATTTATGGCACGCAAAAACCCACTCGTGGGCTCCTTACAAGAGTCATCTAGGAAAGAATATCTTCTCCTCTAATTTAGGTATAATGAAAGAATAAACCTAGAAAATGTGAAGCCGGTCAGCAGCAAATACCATGGCAAAGCCCCTTCTGACTCCCTTCAGTAAATAACAGGTGATTTCTGGCACAAGGAGAACATATGTTGTAGACATCCTGCCAATTCTGCACCAGAGAGAATTTGCCTTGAATCTTCTATGAACTAATGCACAAGTGGGGTGGCCAGTCAGAACCAGCTTTTTAATTGGATGTATGCTCTTGAGATAATGTCAACTGGACATCTTGATCTCAGGTAATACCAAAAAAAACAAACCCTTTGAAAGCTATCTGGGAAGACTGGTTTGAGTTGTTCTGGTGAGTCTCGAGAATGTTCAGACGGCTGCACATATAGCGCCTGATATTCAAAAGGAAAATAAACATCAAGTTTCATTCTCAGGACAATGAGATCGATCAAATGACAATCTGTTTGTTATATCAATAAAATGGCAAGCTGAATATCACTAATGAGACTGCAGAGACCTGAAGACCATAATGAGCAGCATAGCTTCCCTTCATCAACATGCTTGACATCAATCCCAATAAACCACGATCCAACAGTGACATCATCATGGGCATATGTGCGGAGGATAGATCTGGCAGTACAAGATGAGTAATGCTGTTAACTTTCTTATGTTGATTTGAGGTGGGTAACATATGATCAAAACTGCACCTAGAAAGTTCTTATGCTGACCAATGGGCACTACAAATTGAGCCACTGGCTAGAACAATGTGAAATGGTTAGGAAAGCCACGTTATAATCTTCTTTTTTTTTAAATGTAGGATCCTCGCCAAGAGTGAATAAATGAATACAGATACTTGAACCAAATAAAAGGCAAGAAGAACAAGAAAGAATGCAAAGTAAGAACGGCAAAAACAAATGCAAGGTAACAAAAGAAATACCTGTTAATTGAGACAAATTGTGCCAAAGCTTGGGATATGACATACATTTCTCCAGAAGCATGACGGAAGTATCTGTCAAGTACAAGAATTTAGTCTCCTGAGAAAATTAAAGGATAACAGCAACAAATCCAAAATTTTGGTTTGTTTGACAAAAAACAAGGGGAAAGAATTTTTGGAATTTCTAGCAGAAGAAATCCAGAGAAAAACACCAAAATTAAATATCTGAATAAAGAATTAAATCCAATTTGTGAACCCATTAATACAAGGGTTATCTAACTATGAAAAAAACCAGGAAATCGGTGAAATATTTAGGTGTTTTTATTTGATTTTCATAGGAATGAGTCCCAAATGTAGAGATGATGTGGAGCTTAAATGAGTTCGAGTTCCACCATGTATTATCTAGGAAATTTGGGAGATCTTTTAGGGGATTTTCATATAAATATCTAAGAAATACTACACTGTGTGTGCTGACTATTGAGTAAAAAATACTAAATACTGATCAAACGATGTTTCGACTGTTTGTTAATTAACATTTTAATGGTCTAAACCTTAAAGACCCAAGTACAATGAATGTAGGTAAAACAATACAGTAGCATTGTTTATTTAAAAATTAAAGCTATACAGAGCTAACAAATGGCTTGTATAACGTTGAAAGGTCTTATACATACATTTACTTTAGTTCCTAAAAACCTAACGTTTACTAATATTTTAGACTCTTATAAATCTTCTTTTTGGATTTTTTTTTTTTTTTTTTGCCCCAAAAAAAATTCACTGATACCTTATAAATTGCCGCAACCAAAACGCATTGCCCAGTTACATATTGTTTTTGAGGTGACAAAAGCACCCTCTCTAACTGCCTTTTTTTTTTTTTTTAAATCCTTGGGAACCAATGAAAGAGAGAACAGATAGATTAAAATCAGAAGTGGCATGTTCAGTGTAACAGCATTAACCATGCATTTGAATAGTGGTCAACCAATTCTGGTATCCACTTCTGTTAAATACATGTTCTTGTACGTACAAATATTTTGCATCCATTTAACGCTTTTATTCTTTCCCATGGATCGTTGATTTCAGGGTTAGTCGCATACAGGTAAGAGTCAGAATCCAAAACTGCTATGGGGTCTGATTCAACACATTGCAAGAAAAAGGGTATCATGGGCTCAGCAAAGTGTTAAATAAATCAAGTTAATGTCTATTTTTTAATAAAAGTAATTTGTGAAAGCAACAGCAAAAACGTGTACAAGCTGTATTTTGAAATCGATATTCATATATCTAATTCAGAGTTCAAAAGAAGTCCCGTTTAAAAGAAAGAAGAAAAAAATTTGCCAGCTACAATTTCCAAAACAATTTAGAAGTATTATGAAATGGATGATGGTCTAGCTAAGGAGGGAGTGCTTTGTGATTTCGTTTCTTTTGGTGATTAATAATGCTCGATTGTTTTGTTCCCCTTCTTTGCTTTATGATTTAGTTGCTTGGTTGTAGTTTCTTGGCTGGGCTGAGGTTTTTCAGTCTAGTTCTTTCTTTGGAGAAATGAAATTTAATGTTATAAAAAAAATAAAATTTAGAAGTACTAAAACCCGAACGTATTTTTAAGAATCCAACACAAGAATCCATGTGATATGTCATCAATGTAATATGTTGCTCATTTCATGAAATACATGCATTGCTCGGGTTTCAGTCCAATTAGATGAGAAGCCTCTCTAGTTATATATGTGTGCCAGAGTGTCATAATATGTGGGTTAATTCTAGATACTGAGTTCAAATGCAAGTACTAACATATAAAATAATCTTTAATGTTTATATGCATGCACATTATAAAAAATCTCATATATAAGGAGCGGTAACCAAGGAACAAAATATCGGCCGCTATGCTATATTGAAAATAGCCCCGCTACGACTTCAGTAGGTATAAAACTCAGGCGAGCCAAGAAATTTTCATTTAAAACATTGTTTTCCTATCTCATCTCTCCAAGAACCTTTCCTAAAGTTGTCTCTACCCTTATATGGTTCCAAATCATGGAAAAAAAAAAAAAAAAAAAAAACAAAACCTCAAGATTACACAAGATTCGAATTTATTTTCAACACTTCATAAATTCACACCGTTATGCAGCTATGCATCGCCGCAACCACTACGAATCGCTTACTATGGAGCATTTTGGCCACTGGGTGCCACACCTACCACACCACTATTTGGATCCTTGACGGCAACAAAAGAAGTCTAATAAACACATTTTATACAATATCAGGATAACGCAAAATGAGTCCAATAACAATTAGCATTCATGAAAAGAGCAGCATCATCATAAAATTTTGGGGAAATCAATATGATTAGTGACTGTGGTTCCCAAGACTGTAATATTTTGCGGAAATCAATATCTGTTTTCTGATGCTCCTCCCTCGTTGAAAAAAATTCGTTCTCAGCTAAAACATTCCACCCCTTTACCTCAATTTTAAAATTTCATCACTGACTTCTTACCCCAATACCTACCAAGACAGTGAATTTAGGAAGCATACATCTGCATGATTTCAACTTTTTCCATTTTCTGTTTTTTTTTCAATTTCAAATGTTGCCTAAATTGCTTGTGAATTCCTAACCTCAGTTCATAACGTATACTACAGATTAATGATGAAGAAAATACTCATGTGACATGTCAACATAGGATACCAGGTCTTGACCTGACCTATAACATTATACCTAACAAAAGTCCTACTGGTAAAGGAAATTGCAATAGACCTTACATCCAAAGGCATCCATTAGACCTCGAGATTTTTGGATGATTTTCAGTATGATACATAATGATACACTTTAAAGTATCATATGATTCTTAAAAGGCTATGTTGATTCACTAAATTCAATGTAGTAAAATCCAAACCAACCCGCCCCCGCCGCCCCCCCCCCCCCCCCCCAAAAAAAAAAAAAAACCACCCAAAAATAAATAAATAAAAGGGGGTTAAATCATTTTGCTCAGCAGCAGTGTCAAACACAACTACTTTTTTTAATCAAGCAATTTTTACCATTTATAATTCCAAAAAATGCATTACCAAATATTAATTTTATCTGTCAAGCAGATGAAGAATCCATGGATTGCCTTTTTGGCACTGTCCAATTGATCAATCCTTGCGGTGTTCATTGGTATAAGCTATTTTGTATATTTAAAATTTTGTTGGCTGCTTCTTGGTCACTCACGAAAGGGTGGGTCTACAAAGTCCTCTCCAGAGGCGAAGCCAAAAATTTGTGATAATGCTCCCACTTGCAAATTGCAATTGAAAAATGTAGAAGAAACATAAGAATTTTTTAAAGTAGGTCATCTATGCCTACGACTACTTAGTTTGCAAGGATAAAGTACTTATTGATTGAGTGGTGTCATTAAAAAAAAGGGGTGTCCTTGCTTTGGATTTTAACAAAGATTGGTTGACTTAGATTGATGGTCCTAGCCTGATGCATTTCGTCTCCAGGTTAATGCATCTAACATACTTGCTATTTTGAGGAAGGAGGGAATGATTCCAGTAAGGTGGAGATTTCAATTATCAACGAATATTTAAAAATTACCAGAGAAAGTGCTTTTCAAGGTTTCAAGGACCAATTGTGGTTGAAGGCGATTCAAGGAATGCTAGTTATTAGGTTAGTGGAGAGGCAGGAGGCTAAAAACTCTTTTGGTGCATCTCCTATGTAGTAATTGAAAATGGAAGAAAAGCATTGGCCAAGCATACTAACACATTAATCCATCACATATTTAGGGAGGCAATTCCAAGCATAAGAATTCGCTAAATCTAGGACTTCAAGGATAAATCCTCTCAACACTAATGCTGTACAACCATAATAGCTGATTGAGCTAAGTTGTTTTTGACAATTTTAGAATTGATATGAAATCTGCCACACCCTCTTTGGGAGAGAGTGCCTCGTTTATATATTAATGTCCTCAATGTACAATTGCACGAATACCCCTTTAGAGAGGTTCACGGAGACGATATGTACAATGATAGATTAGGGCGAACAAATTTATAATAATCATCTAGAAGATTCCTTATCTTTGAATAAATCTATTTGAGCCCATATGGAGATCAGCGAAGTCAAAAAACAAGTGGCATTTGGAACTGCATTGTCATGCAGAGTCATGTACACTGTTTCCTTAATATCTCCATGCAAGAATGCATTTTAACATCTAGTTGAAAAATGGGTAAGGATTTGGCAGTAGCAAGTGCTAAAATCATTCTATAGTGGCCATTTCTGCAATAGGAGAAAATGCTTCATCATAGTCAATATTATATTCTTTTCGGTAACCCAATGCAACAAGATGTGATTTATATTCCATCTGATTTTAGCTTTATTTTATAAACTCATTTACAACTAATAGTTCCGACATCAAAGGGATGAGAGACAAGATCCTATGCGTGATTGTCCTGAAAAGCAAGTAATTCCTCATTTATAGCAATCTTGCCAGCACTTAGGCTTTATCGCTAGCTGATATGAGCTAGGAATGGAAAACGAGTTTAAAGATGCAAGAGAGATGTCAAGAGGAAGCCATGGCGGTCAAGAGGTTTTATGGTACGAGAAGTATGATGAAGAGGTATGGTAGGAATAACAGTGGAGGGTTCTATGGCATAATTGTAGAAGCTTATTTTCTTCAATAAACCACACCTCTAGATCATCTAGGTGAGGACAGATCAGGAATTAAATTATGAGATAAGGAGAGGAATCGGTTTGACAAGTTAGAGAAGACAGACAGAATTCTGACAAAACAAATTTAGATGAAGATTGAGAGTTACGAAAGAAAGGAATATTGTCTGCAAAGGTAGCATCTCTTTGCACATGTGATCAATTTATCATAGGATCACAACAAACAAATCCTTTTCATCTATCCCCATTACCCTTGAAAAGCACATTGAATGGATTGGGCGGGAAGGCAGCAGGTTTAGTCCACTCATTTGGAGGTTGCAAGACTGAACACAACCAAAAGAATGAAGCAAGTTATAATTTGGATACCAGAAGGTATAGAAATTGGTTAGACAAACTGGAAACACCCAACAGCTGATGAGATAAATGGCAGTGCTTAAGCAGCTGGTTTAGTCCGCTCATTTGGAGGTGGCAAGACAGAACACAACCAAAAGAATGAAGCAAGTTATAATTTGGCTACCAGAAGGTATAGAAATTGGTTAGAAATACTGGGAACACCCAACGGCTGATGACATAAATGGCAGTGGTTACTGCTTCCATCTAAAGAGATGCAGGGACATCTAAATCAATCGATCAAGATATACCAATGGTAACTTGATAAGTACGAGCATTACAATTCAGAGGGTGTCTGACAATTAGCAATCAGATGACTGGACTTCTTCCTATAGTTGCAGAATTTCTTTTTCATACATTGATTAGCAAAATGACCAAATACTTCGCAGTTATAGCATTGTACTTTGAAGTATTATGGTCCACTTGTTTCCCAATACCAAATGTATGCAAGTCCGGGAAAGAACTCCGGAAGAGCCACCAATTCCTCCAACAGACGCAGTCACAGGTACTCAAGGAACCCATACATAGTATTTATAAATTTACGGGTGTAACGGTTAAGTTAACTGTTCATTTTGAGAGAACTGTGAATTACGATTTTCAGTTTTAAAAACCGTAACCATATCCCGAAAAACCGTTAAAAACCAAACCGCGGTTAACCATTAAAAACCGTAACCAAACCGCATCCGGAAAAACCGTTAAAAATAGTTAAAAATCATTTTGTTAAGTGTATACTCAAGTTAAGAATATATACATATTTCATTTAGGCCCTTTATTTTATTTTTATTAGTATAATGATACGGTTAACCGTGTGCCAGTTAACCGAACCGCACTTCACGGTTCAGTTTGGTTCATAACCATAAGTCAATACTGAAAACCATAACAGAACCAAGAAGTGCAGTTTTCCGATTTTAATAACTGTAACCGTAACCAAACCGTGAAACACGGTTATTAACCACAATTCGGTTCAGTTCAGTTCGATTAGACGGTTTTCTTTTACACCCCTAGACTATTTAGTCAGTCAAACATGGCTAAACAGTAGTATATAGGGACTGCACAGCGCACCCTTTTTTGACGTGAGGTAAGCAAGAAAAATGGTATGTTCCACTCTATGGGATAGATCTTATAGCAAAACACCATGAATAAATGGGCAAGACAAATGGGAGGACAACTAGTGGAGAAATAAAAGAGAATACCTTTTTGTTCAAAATATGCTTAACGTCTGCTGTGCACTATCTTGCACAGTCAACTGATACATGCTTAAAAAAAAGAGCCAAAAAAAAAACCTAGTAAGAATCTATGAAAACCAATTCAACTCATCACAAATCCTTATTTCCTAACGAAAGATGCTGATGGACACTATTACAGAACCGTCTTGGAGGGAAAAGGCTGAACTCCAGTGGCTGGGACGTCTAAAGCAGTCTTGACATCTCTGCCTATGGGGCCCACATGGCCCACCTTTTGAGAAGGTAGGCCTAGCCATGTTGTAGCTCACCCCTGGGCAACCCAGAGGGTGCTGGACCCAACTTGATTTGGGCCTAATTAGGTCCACTAATCAAAGGCCCAAGATGATTGCTATACACAGTTTGGCTGCTGTGATTTTGGCCCAGAAAATTGCAAAAAACACCCAATGTTTTACTGTCTCTCCAAAATAGCACCTGTTATTCACTTTTATCATTGAAAACAGCCCCTAAATGTGCAGATTTTAGAAAATTCTGGGCTATTTGGGTATTTTTAAGAAGATAGATCGATCACACAGAAGTCCAAACCCCATGTGCGCGATGACAAGTCTATAAAATACTCCGTAGCTTACCCAATCACTTGATCTTCACTGCAATCTGCATCACCATTAGAACGTATGAATGACACCATTGCTCATCACAAAATTCTTGCAGAAAGATATCCAATGTAAGTGCTGAAACTCGACTCGAAAGCTGGGTTCAAATTCATTTCTAAATTCCAAATTCCACAAGAAACTGGCGTCGCTATGTTATGGCATGAACACTTTGGATAGCGGAAAGGATGAAGCCAGAACAGTAGAAGATACCAATGAGCTATTTTAATCCAAAGTACCATAAATTGCACTAATATTATTAGATTAATTTATTTCCCTCTTTACATTATCCAATTTTGAAATCAAGCTGAAATCTACTACATCATTTTCTTTTTTCTTTTCCTTTTTTCTTAATGGTAAATTTTATTATAGAAGGTTTAACAGGACAAGAAAACTATGCTATCAAGCCCTCCACCAAAAACAGAGGAAAAGACAAAAGAAAGAAAATTTAGGACAAAATACAATCACATATCATAAGAAACAAACAAATTATATTGCCAAGCATCATCTTTTGCTAAAGCATTACCACTCCATTCGTCGATCGGGAGAAGATGCGTTAAGGGATCTTGCAAGATCTAGCACCACTTTCAACCCAAACAACAAAGTCCAAGGCAGATTACAGTTAGCTAAAGCCAATCTGATTATACATTTAGAATCCCCTTCCAACTGAATTCGATTAAAGCAAAGTGCTTCCCTCAAACCCATCCTCAAGAGCCAAGAGTTCTGTCTTATTAATAGAGAAAAACCAGCTGGTCCCCAAAAAGACAGCACGTTAGGGGAAACACAATCCTGAGCAAACCAGTAGCGCTTCCATCAACATTCAATTTGAAACATCCCCGCAGAGTGGGGACTAGCTTTGATTTTTACAATGCAACACAATATTTGACATGGCAACCTCTGTCCAATTTGAAAGCAACTAACCCCCACCGCCCCCCCCCCCCCCCCCCCCCCCCCTCTCTAAATAACCAAAAGATTAGCCAGAAAGGAGAGTATCCACGCAGTTCTACCCCTCACTGACCCCACTGACAATGTTCAAACCCTGAAAATCATAGAAAGAGACAAAGGAAGAGCCCAAGAGCAGTCAAATCGCCTAAGCACCAACTTTTAAAGAACGAACCATCAATGATACCTGTCTGGGAATCTGAATCCTTCTATCAGATGCTTCTTCAGGAAATGTACACTTTGATAAGGAGATATAAAAGAGAAAGCAACTAGTCCTCTGATTCAGAATGTAGAGGTGGAGGAGCCCCACACTAACTGATCACCAATCCTTTTCACATAGGAGCTTACTCTTGCTTGACAATCCTGCACACCTGTACAAAAGTGGAAATTGAGAACCAAAGTATTTTCTCCAATCCACTCATACAGCCAAAAATTGATCTTCTTGCCTGTCCCTACTCGATATCTTACATGTTTCTGAACTCCTCTTTCACTGATAAAATGCCTTTCCCCAATGCCGAACATTTATAATTAGCTAATTGAATTTCCCAGCCATCCTAGATGTGCCATAGTCTGCTACAACAATATGCTTCTATAAGCTTTGAGAATCCGTACCAATCCTCTAAAGCCACATACCATAAGAGCTTGATTAACTTGCTTCATTGATCGAAAACAAAGACCAGCCTCCTTTGAATTAGACACGAAAGCCCAATCCACCAGATGATATTTCTTATCAGCCTCTCCTTTGCCAGAGGAAATCTCGTTGCGACCTCTCTATATACTGTGAGTCTGTGACCACCATTAGGCATTTAAAGGTGGACATGAAATACACAGGGAGATTAGGGAGAACTGACTTAACAAGGGCCTCCCCACCAATGATAAATATCTCCCTTTCCAAATTGCCAGCTTCCTTTTCATTCTGTCAAAGACAGGATTCAGAAGAGATTTAATGCACTTCTGAAGCAAAACGGGAGACCAAGATACGGCCAGGAATGATCCAGCTTTATATTGGCTAGACAATGAAAAGTGATTTTCAACCTTCACCCCTATTAGCTCACTCCGGAAGAAATTCACTTTCAAGCCTGAGACTGCTTCAAAACAAAGGAGTGTAGCTTATTTATTTATTTATTTATTTTTAATATTAAAAGAGAGTAGCTTTAATATCATGATCTGATCTTCATTAGCTTCACAGAAAATGAGGGTGTCATTCACAAACTAAAGACGATTAATTCTTTGTGCATCGAGAGAGCCGGCTTCAAGCCACTGATCAAGACTACCTCACTTGCAGCCGTCATTCATTTAAGGGCCTCACCAACAAAAACAAACAAAAATGGGGATATAGAATCGTCCTGTTGTAGACTGCTTGGAGCTAAGAAGAATCCTTTTGGAGAGCCATTGTTTAAGATATAAAAAATCGTCAAGAATACACATTCCAAAATCAATCTCCTCCAAGTTAAATCAAAACCCATCCTCCTCAAGATGTATAGTAGGAATTCTCAATCCACCTATTATAAGCTTTCTCAAATCTATCTTACATAGCACGCCAGGTCTTTGGTCTCTAATTCTAGAGTAAATACACTCTTAGCAATGAGAACAATCAAAATCTGCCTCCCAAGAACAAAGGCACTTTGGTTATGAGTCATAAAACCTAGTAATATTTTTTGAGTTTTGCCCGTTAACACCTTGGCCAAGATTTTATAGATGCACCTAATTAAAGTGATGGGTCTAAAATCCTTGATAGTATCAGCTCCTGCCTTCTTCGGTATGAGCTCTATGAAAGAAGTTCCTAAAATGCTTGGAGAGCCTTCCCCTAGAATCAAACTCCCTCAAGAAAATAATGACATCCTCTTTAGCTTCCTCCCAAAAATACTGAAAGAAGGCCATTGGAAAGCAACTGGACCCAGTGCCTAGTTTGGACCTAGCTCAAAAACAGCCACGCGCCACCTCCCTCCCATACCTTAAATTCTCTTTTTTGGCCGATCTGCCTTTTGCTCACCAAAATTAGGGAAATTTAGGTTGTTTAGATTCAGCCTTTTCCCATCTCTTTGTATAGAGGCTTCTAAAATACTCATGTATGGACAATGTTATCCCACAAACAGATTGCATATTGCTCTAGAGTCCGGCTCATGGGGCCCACTTAGATACATGTCTATCAATGGGAGGAGGGAAGATGGAAAGGTTCCCTTACGGACAAGGGAAAGAAAATCAACAGCCCCACCAGATTATGCCAGCCCTTTATTTAACAGCCTTAAAGTTTAATTGCATCTTAACTGTAGATTATTTTTTAGATTCAATCCAACGGTGAGTAAAGGTTCATTGAGTTTAAAATTGGTCTTGATGCTGCATCAAGGGACGACGAGAACATCAAAGGGGCTGCACTGATAAAAGGTGGGCCCAAGTGAACCAAAAAGAGCTGGACTGCACATGCAGTATGCTCGTAGGAGAATGTTCTCCCTCATGTATATGATGAATAATATCCTCCCATTTTTCTAATCGGGCATCCCGCTCCATCAAAATGCAAATTTTATTACCTAACCTTGCTTAAGCCATGCCATGGAAAAACTTGTATTTTTACCTCCCTCCACAAGTCAATTGGCATCGAGAACACTACCTACATCTAATTTTCTCCTAATTCAACATCTTATAAAGCTCTTCCTTGAGAAATTATCTTTTGGAGATCTACTCATTAGAAAGTTGTCTTGACTCTTCTTTCCCATCAGGATACTTTATTTCCTCAAGGATTTTTACATTATTCACCCCTAGATTGCCAAAATTCTCTTTCAACCACTTCTTTATTTTTTTACTTCAACTTTTTCAACTTCATTGCTGACCAAAAAAGATCCCAACCTCCACTCTAATTTCCTTCCACCATGATTTGACTAGGTCTGGAAATTTTTAATCCTCAACCACATAAGCTCGAATCTAAAAGGAGGATCCCATCTTTCCAAATATGAATCCAAAAGCAGTGGGCAATGATCAGAAGTTGGTTTTGGAAGAGCTATCTGGCAAACTGTTGTGTACATGTCCATCCAGTCAATGATGACAAGAAATTTATCAAGCCTCGATGTAGATAGAGGATTCCGATTATTCGACCAAGCGTACGATGCACAAAGAAGCTAAAGGAGAAATTCTATTTGCACCACGAAAATAACTGAGCACACCCACTTTTCAAAAAAAAAAAAAAAAAACTTATTAACAAAATACTCATAACGAAAATACCAATAAGTTCCGTGCGTATCTCATGTGCACGGGTGAGAAACGCTGTGCACATGACATATGCATTGGTTTTCACAGTCATGCACCCCTTTATGTGCACGGCCCTGAAACTTCGTGCACCTCACCAACGAGTGATACACGCGAAGAAAGAGGAGAAGATGGTTGCTGGTGATGGTGGGGCAAAAAGGGGAGCTTGCCGGTGATGGGGCGGTCATCGAGGTTCAGTCGCAGGCTCGTAGCATGTGGGAGGGGAAGAGAATAGGAGAAGAAACCACTTAGCTAAAAGGAGGGAGAAGAGACAGGATCTTACTAGTGATGGTGGGGTAGAGAGGGGAGCTCCCTAGAGAGATGCTCACCGGTGATGGGGCGGCCGTCAGGGTTCGGTCGCAGCAAGTGGGAGGGGAAGAGAAGAGAGGAGAGGAGAAGAGAAGAGGAGAAGAGGGTGTTTTGGGGATTATTGGGAAAGTGGGTGGGGGCTCAGCAAAACATGTGGGTGCAAATAGAATTTCTCAAGCTGAAGATCAACCAAGGCATGCTAATTGATCTAGTCAGAAAAATCCCACAGATCTGAAAAGATCCAACAACCACTTAATTTGCTTCACAAGGAATCTAATCACATTCCAATCTCCTCCAACACACCAACCACTATTCCATCTACCCCCTCATAACATCAAGCTCTATTCAAGTTTCTAAACTCCGTTGACTAGAGTACAGAGCATAAATAGATATGATCAACCACTATTGATGAGTCTCCAAATCTTTGATAACGACAGAAATAATGAATTCCCCTTTCCAGGTGTTGAACACACCCACCTTACAGCAGTCCCACATGATCGCAACACCTTCAAGAGGCCTCATTTGCATCCAAACAGAACCATTTGAAGAACCTACTATACCACACATCCTTAGCAACTCAGTTAGAAGTAGAGGCGAGCTTTCATTCCTAAAGGAGGGCTATAACGTTTTTAACTTACAAAGAACATCTTTCACCATCAAACTCTTTCCCACACCCCCCAAACCTCTCACATTCCATGAAATTATCTTCATTTAAGAGAGAAAATCCCCATGACTCCTTTTTCCTCCCGCTAGGAGAGAATCCTCCCTCAACTGTATTCTGCATCTCTATCACAAGCAAAACTAATCATCTCCTCCCACCCTTCTAAGTTTTCTACAGACATCTGCGGATCCGCCTCTCCACACTGTTTGATTTTCTATGGGAGCTTTTGCAGCACCTAATTAGTGGAAAGGGATAGGATATCCCCCTCTTCCTGGTTCAAACAATCTGCCCATCTAGACGACTTTTGATTCTGAAATTTAGCACTGGTCCCTGATTTTGGCAATTTTGGAACAAACCCCCTTCAAGGGTGGGAAGGGAAATTCTATCATTACTTCTTGGAGAGGTGATGTCACCAAACGTAGAAATCCCTCAAGTGGGTAGCGTTGAACAATGTGCTATGCTTCTTTTAGCTGAAAACCATACCTGCTTTGACCCCTCAATTGCTCTGCGGTTAGCTTATCCTTTAGAGATCCTAGGAACCAAGCTCCTCCTTGCCTCCCCTGAACATCCCCTACTCTTCGGAACATCATCCTATACAAAACATGACTATCCTAGCCATGACGATCTTCGAAGAATCTGGAATTGACTTTCCTCAACTGAACCGCAATCCTCTGATTCCAACCTTGTCCCTAAATCAGCCGTGGGTTCCCCATCTTCTTCTATCAGCCGACGAAACTCCTAAGGCAAAAGAGCAAGGCAACTTCTTCCTCCCTGATTTCTGTGGATTATCAACCTCTCTAAAACTGAGAGGTTCTTCAGAGTCTTTAAAGATGCTTGTAGACTTCAGATCCTTTGATCGAATAGCTTCCTACTCATTGTCACTGGAAGGGCCGTATTTAAAAATTGGACTTGACAATTAAGGCCAGCCCAAGTTGGGATTCAGTAGACCCTGACAGTCCAAAAAATGCTACTCGGGGGGGTTTTGAATTTCAAAACCATAGGGCTGACATCATCATCATCTTCTTGAATGACAGCAATCCTCTTGCCTCTACTCTTGTTAGTTTCCTTCGATCTTCTAGGAAACTCAGAGATTTTTCTCCTCAATACCTCCTCCTAGATGTTATTGCTTATCCAGATCTTCGTTTATCGGGATAAAGAACACCAAATCCTCTACCCAAAGAGAAGGAGAGGATGGCAGCATGATTGTTCTATACCGAAATACCTTCACACCGCCAAACTAGAAGTTCTCTTTAAAGCTCATTTTTCTATCACCCTCCAAGGTGCTCCTCGCTCAATCCCTAGGAAACAAAATACATCCTTATGCCATGCATCAAGTGGAAGTGTGGAACTCCATGGATTCACACCCAAGAGGGACAAGGACGCTGTCCGAGAACCTCCATCCATTGTTCCAAAGACTTAAATGGAGAGAGGATTAGATCAAAGTTAGCACACCTTCCACTTTCTCCTCTGATAAAAATTGCATCCACACCACCTGGTTAGACAGCAACTGGACCTAGATGGCATCTTCCCCTAACATCATTCCAGCCACAACTCTGCCTGCAACAATCCCTGCTCCCTTTTAAGAAAACCTAATAGATTGCAATGGAGAGACATCTTCTCTTTCTGAATCACCCACAGGGCCGCTTGAACCGCTGTGTCCAGAACCTCACAGATAATCCAACCTGTAGCAGAGGCTCTGCTCAGATCATACTTCTATAAGGTAGAAAGAGAAGGGTCTGCTTCGGAAGAACCTGCTTCTGGGCCACACACCCATCTTCACCTGGGGGCCAGAGAATTAAACAAAGGTCCCAACTCCCAATCACCGTCAAAGACATGTTTCTTATCTAACAGCTTTGTCCCTCCCTGAGTTTCTTGATATCTTCCTGCTTTAAAGTGAGCCAAGTTGTCTTCTACCTTATGACGCCCCCAGGAACTGCACATGACCAGATCTAAAACCTATCCAAGGCAAAACCTCTCTCCCTCCAACAACTATTATGATCTACAGGAATGAAGATGTCCACAATCAGCCCTGCTCTACAAAACATGGCCTGAAACTCAGGTTTTGAAATGTAATCCGGTCATCCAGCAGATTTGCCACATAAAAGAGCACGATTTCTCCCGTAGGGATTGAAGATTCCATGGAAGGGACGATTTTCCAGAAATCAACGAGTTAGGTCTTACTACCGCCTTTGGTTGTTTGCACCCTATCATTCTCCTAGAACAAGCAATCTCAATCTCTCTCGTTCTCCGGCAATTAATTATAAAATTGAGTCCAAATTCTTAGCATCATTTTATTGTTGATATACTTATGTAAATGAGACAACATTTCCTTGGCCATTGTGTAAGATAGAAGAGTCAGGGAAATATGAGCCTCAATAAAAATCAGAATCCAACTGATAATTTTAGCTTGTTTTCCACTTCTTTTTTATTTATTTATTTATTTTTATTTTTTTTGTGCATCAACCGGGATCATAATTTATCCAACAATAATTTCCTTCTACAACAATTTCTTAAAAAAAAAAAAAAAAAAATTCCCATCAAATTTAACAGATAAAATCTCACTTTTACTGGCCATTATTACTCTTCAATAGGATGAAACCAGGTCCTTTGAAAAAGGAATAAAGTCAGAGAATGGCTTAGAATTCAGAAAAGGCTACTACAAAAACCCAAAGGAACTCAAATCTAAAAGTCAGCCAGGAATAAATTGATCCTAGGAAAAAGAACTGACAAAAATCCCAAAAGGCGGGAGAGAGGATTGCAGAGAACGCCAACAGCACAAATCTGAGGTTTTTATGAGGTTCGAATGCCAATCTGAGGTTTTGCCAACGGAGAACAGCAGAGACAGAGAAACACAAAAGAGGCCATTGAGATTTAAGCTTCAATTCCAGTAGCTGAAATCGCTTGACGAGGCTCAAAGGGATCAATCTGAATAGGGAATTGAAGAAGAGATCGATGGCTTCAAGGTAGGTTAGATTCCCAATCACCATCGGGATCTCATCAGATGGATCTTTAGAGCATGGATTAAAATAGCGGCTGCAACGTAGCTATATCGGGCGTAGCGGTCGCCACTCACAACCGCAACGGCCACTATGTCCGCTACAAGGCCGCTATGGAGTGAGACAGATTCCTACTTTAAAAAAAAACAAAGAAAGTAAATGCATAATAAGACGGATTTCTTTTTTTCTTCTCTCTAAATAACATTTTTACAGAACTCTTCAACCCTTTTATGTTTAAAACACCAAAAAACACATGATCTCACCGAATTATAGTCGATATAAAGAGTTCTTCTCAAGGGTTCTTCTCTAGGTACATCCTATTAGACACCTCATTCGGTAAAGGTATTCTTTTCTTTAGTTACTCTTAAGCAGGGTTTAAAAACTCGTCCGAGTCCGAGTCGACTCGGACTCGGCACCTGCCGAGTCGGGTCGGCCCGACTCGGTATCGGTGTAGAACATTGGAAAAAAAAATAGAGAAAAAGGAGAGAGAGAAGAGGGAGGGGGGGGACATCCTTTATAAAAAAATAAAAAAAAAAAAAAAAAAAAAAAAAAAGCATACCTTGTTTGCCAGAAAGTTGCATGCTTATCTCTATGTCACTGTATAAACTCTGTCAAAACTCAAAAGGTGTTGCCAAAAGCATGCATGTAGCTGTATCTATAGCTGTGTTGTAGCTGTACATGTAGTTGTGCTGTACCTATAGCTGTGTTGTGGCTGTACCTGTACCTATACCTATGTTGTACCTGTACCTGTGCTGCTGTAGCTATAGCTGTGCTAGCTGTGTTGTGTAGCTGTAGCTCTAAACCCTTTTCTTCTTCTTCTTGGACTCAGTAGTCAATGAGAAAAAAGAAAAAAAGAAAAAGAAGGGGACAAGAGGAAAGGACAAGACTGTGGATAGAAAAAAGAAACCAAATTTCTGTACAGCTGACTAAAGTCAATGTTGCTGTCTTCTCCCAAAAAAAAGAAAAGAAAAGGTCACTGTTGCTGCTGTTGTTGCAGTGGTGCAGTGTCCCAGTGCTGTGAGGGCTGCTGTTGCAGACTTGCAGTGCTGTCAGCTGTGAGAGCTGTCGTTGCAGTGTCGCTGTGACTTGTGAGGGCTGCTGTTGCAGTGTTGCCACTGTTGATGGCTGATGGTGCCTGCAGGTGTGCTTGGTACACTTCTTCTTCTTCTTCTTCTTCTTCTTCTTCTTCTTTTTTCTAGGCATTCCAGTGGACTGGACCTGAGTCGGCCGAGTCCCAGCCGACTCGGCGAGCCGGCTGAGTCGACTTGGACTCGGCCATGGCTGAGTCGGTTCTCGAGTCCCGTTTTTTTAACCATGCTCTTAAGTCTTCAGTCATGGCTTCATGACATTTTTTTTTTTTTAATTTATGAGCCTTTCATTAGTTTCTAAGTTAGCGTAACTAAGCAACATGAATACATGTGAAAAAAATTATCATTACTATTATTTTCTATTTATACAACGATATAGGACCTCATACAATGAGGGGACCGCTACGCCCACTTATCTTAGTTACTTTTGCAAAAAAAAAAATATATATATATATATGTTCTATCATTTTCCAATATTCTAGATTTTCTACAAATTTCTCAGATTTGTTTGACGATTTTATCAAATCGCACCGCTAGTGGCCCGCCATTACCGCTATTTTCATCCTTGCTTTAGAAAGTCACAGGTAATCCATGATTTCTGCCAAGACGAGATCTACCAAGATGAATACTCAAGTTTGCTGAGATATCACAAATCTGAGAATCATCGAGATCAAAGAATACCAAGTCTGTTGATATGAGATGAAGGATAGGAAATATATATATATATATATATATCTGAGAGTCTACCAAAATGAGCATTCCCTCCTGTTAGGGAATTCAATTAAGTCTAAATTAGTGTTTGACCAACCTGGTTCTCTTGCGGGAAGAAAGTAAAAGAGAGAGGCTTTAATGGAGAGTGGAGACGATGACCCACTTACGATAATCTCAAAAAGAGGGTTTTGATATAACGACAAATTTAGAAGTGATGAAATAGTAATTTACAATAATTATATATAAGACTCCCTATCTTTGAATTAATCTTATATAGGTATCATGTTCCGTAGGTGTACCGGAATTTGTACTCTCTTCACAGTTTTATGTACTTATTCCCATTGCCCCTTATCTTTTAATGGACTTCACTTATTGTTATATATCTCTTTTTTTTAAACAAATAGGTTTTAACTATCAAAAACACACGCATGAGAAACATAAATCTTCAAAATGATTGAGCGGAACATAGTGCACCGATTCAAACATTTGTCACCTACTGCTCACTCTAACCTCAGAATTATAGAACATGATTGATATAGCTATTTTTTCCACTTTAAATCGAATGTAAATAAGAAATTAAGTGATAGCATTACTTACGATTTTCCATCGCCGAATTTCCACCAGTCTGGTTCATACCATTTGTGGTTCCTGTAGAAGTCTAACAATGACTAGTTTATTGATATGGAAAACGAAAGGAGAATATCTAATTAACCATTCTGTTATGTGGGGAAAACTTCAATGTTTTACAGAACTCACGCCTCAGAAAAAACTTCGCCAGATTTCATACACCCAATGTAAACACGAGGCTCATCCAAATGAGTTGCAAGCATAGTTCCCAAGGCATCTGTAGAAAAAAGCAAGCACAAGTTGTGATGATGTATCCATAACTACAATGATAGACCATGGTCAACACATCAGCTAAGTCATTAATGCACCAGAATTTCTTAAAGTTAAGCCAAGTAGAACCACTTAAAACAAGTCACATGTAAAAAAAGAACCAGTTCAAGCCAAGAAGAACATATTTGTCAATTAGTTAGGACAGTTTTGATCTGGCAGAGTTTAAAGAAGCATGATGGAGATATGTGCACATATTTGAAGTAATAACTACCATGAGCAAATAATGCAAGAAAAGCAGCTAAATTTTTTTAAATGGGATTCATTATGAGATACAATTTCAATAAATCACCTCCTATGCACTATTATAAACTAAAAGTGGCCCAAGTGGCTTTTGCACATACTATTTAGTTAGGTTAAATAGATTACTCATTCTTCTTACTGATCAATGAGGGTTGCTTACCTAAATTGACATAAACATCATCATTAACCTTAGCATAGAACTCAGCCTCCCAGGTATCTGCAGCGTTGCTAAAGAACACTTTTGTCTTTTTCGGAATCTCCTCAGATGCCTCAACATGGTTGTCCTGCCAAAGTCAAAGGAGAATATATTCACCCAGGATAGATCAGAATGGAGAAATAGAATTAATGTAGCCGACCCCAACATAGTAGGGACAAGGCTTTGATGATGATGATAAGTTCTTAAGATAAATCCTGCAGATTGATCTCTGAATCACTTGTTTAATCAGAAGCAGCATTCATTATTTTGATCAATTCAACAAAAGTTATCATGAAAGCTCTCAACAGTTACTATAGACAGTGAGATCCAAAAATTAGATAATTGCACCTAATATTCATATGTACAGAAGCAGTTAACTCACTAGAATAATGAAGTCATTGGTTTGCCTGTTTTCATTGTCAATAGCCCTGTCCAGACTGTCTCCTCGGTTGGCACTGCATATCAACATTGACCACACAGTTAAACCTGAAATTTCTGACAATACTTAGATAATATTGATCTGAAAAGGAACCTTCTTCCAATGACAAATCGTACGATGATGCCCTTGTCTTCCTCCAGTTTTTTCAATGCCGCGCCTGCATCAAGTATATTTTGTTGAGGGTTAGTACTAGTAAAAGAAAGCACCTCCACTTTCTTTTTGCTGAGATAGCACTAATTTTGTAAGACTGGACTCTTTCCGTAAGTGGCTTGTCACCATGCACCATATTCACTGCCGAACAAAATTCCAAGATAATAAACTACAAAAAATAATTATTCACTATTCTAGGTTTTTTTATTTTACACTTACTTTCTAAATAATTTTAAAAAAACATATGTATTTCAGTTTATATTTTGACCAAAGCCCTTCATAATTTTACCATTCAGAAAGATGGTGCAAAGTAATAATTACTTGGCCATTTCACCTGTCAAGGAAGTTTTGGTTCATAAAATGCATCAAACTATAATCAAATTTCAGATCATTTCGTTACATGAGCCACACTACATTAATGGAATTTTGGCTACTCCTGGGGACATCACCTTTCAACCACTCATCCAAATGAGCAAGACAATAAGTATAAATCTTTCAATCATTCTGATAGGACCCAATGATAAGATGGAGTCTTTGCGCATTTGCTCTGGATACCCAGCCATTTGAGTAATCACCATTGGAAATCCTAGGAGTCTTCACACAAGGGAGAACACTTGCTTCATAATATTGAGGGGAAAAGAGAGAACTTTCATCGAGTTACAAATGAGGGATTACAAGGTACTTATAGAGGATGGGAGGTCATAGGTGCCTATTAGGAACTAGATAGGGTTTCCTTTCCCTTCCATGAAATTGCTTACAAGCCACTCTCCATATAGTTAATGGGATTTTCTTTTATCTCTTATGTCAATCAATAATATCAATCAATGATCTTTAATTGATTACATGTCAGTCAATTATCTTGTTAGATTTAAGATATTTAAATCTAGGGAATTTTATTCGAAAGTAAGTACTAAGAAAGTAGGGATAGTTGGGCTATTGGGTTGGCTAACCACTGATTAGGCCTGCCCAAAGGATCAGACATCCATGGCCTAGGCCCAATGGCCCTATGAATTGGCCCATTAAGAGTGGGCCCGATGGGCTGGTTGGTAGTGGGCCTGTTTTTGGCCTCCTTTTTGCAGCCCTCAAGCCTACGATGCACTTGGGCTGCATCAGATTCTCAAGCACATAATGCACAAGGTGCTTCTTCAGTTCTATATTGCATATGTTGGTGGCATAAAACCTTCTATACTACAGTATGACAGGTATAAAGAATTACTAAACAGAAGCTGCAACAATCATAAAGAAAAACATCGCAAAGTATTCCATTTGATAGAAAAAGGATCACACACTTAAACAAACTATAATAAATAGATTTCTAAGAAAACATCTACATTATGAATGGTGACGAAGCCTAGAAGGACCCAAACTGAGATTTACCAATAAAATTATTATTTAATAAAAATAATCTAATTATATACAATCCTGTAGATTAAATTAATGGTAATATGATCATATGCACTTTGGTGTGCTCATGTAGGCACCACTCTGTGCATTTAGTGAATAATTAAGATAATTAGTATACCCGAACATGTCATGCAGTGTATACATTTTTAATTTGGAACTAACTTGAAAATTGTGCAGAAATGTACCATAATTGTAATAATGAAAATAAATTGCTAAATTAATTAAATAAGACTCCATGCTTAAATAATTGGACAACATGTGATCTGTATGTGATTACGTATTATATGAGACTCACTGTGCATTCTAGGATAATTAAGTCATTACATGCATTGTGTACATTTAGGCAGTTTTTATGAACATATATAACAATACCGTTTCTTGTTTTGTTTCCCTACAAATTTGTGCACATTCAATTTATAAGTAAGATATAATCTAAAGTAGATCATTGGATAGATCTAAGGATTCCAATACAATATGCCTATCTGCACATGAAACTGTGCCTTAAGGACTTTGAAAATGAGATTGTTGATACTCAGACACAGTTAGGTCCTACTTATGTAGTGAGCACCTTGGTCCATGTGTAGTCTCATTTGATAACTATAGAGTTCAACTTCAATCAAATGGAAATAAGGGTTTGTTTTACAAAATTAGAGTGCACTCGTGAACTTTTCAAGTTGTCAAACCAAGGAACCACCATGTTTTTTAAAATAAAAGGTTTTGCAAAATAACTATCATTGGTTGTTTTGGGCCATGTGGGAGAATGTTAAAACTATCACATGGGTGGCCCTTGGAACAACACCCTTAAGTTTTGCAAGAACCTTTTAATTCATTGAATCTGCCTCATGGATGGCCCTTGGAACAACACCCTTAAGTTTTGCAAGAACCTTTTAATTCATTGAATCTGCCTCATTCGAGCATTTCCATTAGATAATATGGTATTCTATAAAAAAAAACTTTTCTCCCTCCTGTAGCCTTTTACAAACTAGACAATGGATCTTTGCGTTTGAGAATGAGGCTAGAAGAGGTACTGAAGCTAGCCTGATTCTTACTGTACAAACTAGAGGATGGGTCTTTGCATTTAGGAATGAGGCTAGAGGAGGTACCAAAGCGTCCTTATATAATACCGTATGGATTTCTTGCCATCATGAAATCCCATTCAAATTGGAAACTGCCTTATCCTTATTGAATGGAAATGGTTGAATGGGGTCTAGATCTAATGAGCCAAGAGTTATTGCAAAACTTAAGAAGGTTGTTTCAAGAGCCACCTATGGGATAATTCTAACATTCTCCCACTTGGCACAAAACAACCATGTTATTAAATTTTGTAAAAACTTTTATATAAAAATTATTTAGAAAAAAAAAATAATAAATGACGCTTCCTTGGTTCGACGATTTGAAAACTTCACAAGTGCACTCTAATTTTACAAAACAAACTCAAATTCTCATTTGATTTAACTTTAAACTTATCAAATGAAACAAGGACCTAATCATGTCACCGTATAGACACCAAGTGCAGATACACATATTGTACTGGATTCCTTAGATCCATCAAATGGTCCACTTAACTTTATATTCTACTAATAAATTAAATGTGCACAATTAAAGAAGGAAAACAAAACAAGAAACAATATTACCTGTAAATGTCCATATAAACTTTTCTACATTAAAAAGAGAAAACTGACCAAAAGTACACCATGCATGAAATGAATTAATTATCCTGGAATGCACAGAGCGAGTCTCATATAATACATAGTTATATACAAATCACATGTTGGCCAATTATTTATGCATGAAGTCTTATTTAATTAATTTAGCAATTTATTATCATAATTAGTCCATTTGTGCACAAATTTCAAGTTAGTTACAAATTATAAATGTAGACAATATACTTCTATATATACACACACACACAATGCATGACATGTTGGGGTGTACTAGTTATCTTAATTATTCACTAAATGCATATTGTGGGGCCTGCATGAGCACACCGAACTGCATATAATCATATTACTATTAAGGAAATCTGAGTTTGAGTCCTTACAATCTCCCCGATTTACAGAAACTGGGTCCTCCAAATTTGGACATTACAAGGCACTTGGTGTTTAATGGGATTTGCTTTTGATATGTCCCCATGATAAAATCAACCATAATTAAGTGTATATTCATTCAATAACTAGAAATTGCATTATTGGTGAAGAAAAAAAATCTCCCTCTAACCTAGATGGTGCAGATCCATTACATTAACAAAGGCCAACATGGAGCATCCTCTATTCAAATGGGAAGTTTTGACAGTTTAACTTGGCAAATTCAACTGCACATGTTACTAGAAGTTATTGCCAAGCAGAAAACAAAGAAAAAATTTTTCATAAAGTTGTGAATCATCCCACCTGTTGGCAGCCAGGACTTTCGGATAGCATCTCTATTATTCTTGCGGCCAAAGTCAGTGAAAATTCCAATCACAGCCAAGAGCCTTTTCCTAGAATGAGTTCCATTAGTCTCTGATGAGTACTTCGAAATAAAACCTTCATGCCTAGCTGCAGCAAGCTCCATCTCAAGGGCCACTAAAGTCTTTTGCTGCTCCCTAGATAACAAATAAGTTTCTCATACTCAAGCCATCGAATTAAATGTGTGATGATGATGATGATAACAAAAAATAAATTTAAATATGCAGCATAGTCATAATGAATTAAGCAAATCAATGATAAAAATTCTATTCACTTACCTACAAGCTATCACTTTTAGTGTGTCAGCAACTGAAATAGCTGATTGGCCCTGAGAATAAAAAACCACCAATGCTGTTAATTACCTTGACAATTTACAGAAGCAAAACAAAACGGTAATACTAGAAATAGCAATCATAAAAAAGAGTATGATTGCACAAAGATAGAATTTGTGTTGGTTGAGTACATAAATCTGACATTGCTTGATAAAAATGTGTGGCAATTGTGAAGTAGATCTTGGCCATTCATCAGGTACATCCTAGAGTGGCAGGCCCATACAGCAAAAAAATAAAAATAAAAAAAATCACTCAAGCAAATGAACTGAGCACACCCTACATCCTTCCCAGTGGATACATTTAAAGTCTGGTCACTACCAGTCAATAGGATTGCCCCATCAGTGTAGATTTCCTTGTGATTTTTTTATAGAGGCCCATTGTCAATGTGTTGAGAACAGATAGATTAAGGTGTGATTGGAAAAATCCTTGAAGAAAAGGAAATGGTTTCTCAGAAAGGGAGCTTTTCTCAAAGGATGTGTAAAATCTTTTTCTTTCTTTTTCTTTTTCTTTTTTTTAGGTAAAGGGTGTGTAAAATCTTGACTAGAGTAATAGGCCCGTAGATCACTAGAGCATGTTGTATTCTGAAAAAGAGGAAGATATAAATTCTTAGGTAATGGTTCTTCTCCCTTCGCCTTATGAAAATGCATCCAAGAAGTGACAATAAGCGAGGTGGTCACTTGTACATGTCCCACCTTCTGTCCACCGCTTTGATAAAGGATTAATTAAGGGGAAATCTAACTTGAACATGACATTTGGATCTGGTTAGGCTAATTGGACATAGGTCCACTGTTCCATTGTCCAAACTGTTCATCAGGCGTGAACCACTGCGGACAGACCACTTAGGCACTTACCACAACGCAAATAGGGATAGGACAGCCCACCCCATCCAGCTGATAAACATATCCTCTACTTCAACACAACCTCACAACCTTTGTCAACAATGATTTCTGTCAACCATTCTTAGGCCCCTCCTGGTCAGATATTTACGATCCCAAAGCAATGAACACTAATCAAGCCATGTCTAAAATCTGAAAGTGGTGGACAGTATAAGTTAACTAAAGCAATGCACTTGGGTTAAAAAAAATCAATTAAGAACTAATGGCTACAATCTAAAAGTGGCCAACTGGATAAAGTAACCAGCGTGATGTGCTCCTGCTAGATTTCCTTCAATTAGAAGAATTGAATTTAATTGTTAGGAACACCAAACAATACCCCACACCTCACCCACCTCTCCCCCACCCAAAAAACTAAAGAACCAAATAAATCACCATCCATTCCCAATTCCCATCCAAAATAACATTAAAAAATATTAATAATAAAAATTCTCAAATAAAAGCAAGCAAAAAAATCACCAACCCAGTTCTCTAATCAAGTTCTTCAAAAACCCCACCCACCCAAAAAATATATATACACACTAAATCCCAAAAAAAAAAAAAAAATACCTTGCCAGTCCTCTTATCAAGCTCCTTAATAAGATAAACCCTATTCTCTGCATCCTGCCAAAGCCTGCAGCAAAATTAAAAAAACACAATAAAAACACATAAAGCATCAGATAGTTAAATCAAAACAAACAAAAAAAAAAAAAAAATCACCTACATTCCTCAGAACATAAAATCAAAAAAATCTATCACCATATGATTCAAAACCCATTATTTTAACAAAACAAAGCAAAACAAAGCAGTAGAGAAAGAGGATCTGAACAAACAAACAAACCTTCCAGCCACATAAATTGTAGCCATGGTCGCAATCATCGACAGCATCACAGTCGAGATCCGAGAACGGGAGGCCATTCGAGATAGCCGATTATTCGATCCTCGACTCTGCATTTTTTTTTTCTTCTTAGAAATTGAGAGAGAAAGGGATCTGCTTCGGAAAGATGGAAACTTTCATTAGATCCACAATTTTCCGCAGAATTCCATGGAAAAGAAAGATGCGAATTCGAATCGATGTTATATATAATAACAGGAAAGGGAGAAAGATAGAGAGTTGTACAGAGAGAGAGACGTTTCAACCAATGTTGTGTGTGTCTAGGGCCTGTTTGGTATTGGGCAGCAAATTACTGGTGAAAGTATAACGGATTTTTATAACATAACATGCCTTTTGTCACTATAAATTGCAAAATCGTCCTTCTCACCTTTTTGTTTACTTTTTTTTTTTGTTTTGTTTTCATGAATAGGTGGCCCCCTCTTCTTCTACCAACAAAATAAGAAAGTCGAAATCCTCTTTCCCCCTAGTTTTTTTTTTTTTATTTCCAGGGGCATACGTATTTTCAACGGTGCGAGCAAATGGCATGTTTGTCTAGTAGTTTTTTTAGAAGAAGAAAAAACATATAAAGTGGAAATGGTTTTTTCCAGTACAGTAAATGTGAATTTTGGGAAACCCAATTTCCTACTATAAAAAAAGAGGAAGAAAGAACTGACTTTTTTTGTAATTCGTGCAAAATCAATTCTGATTTGGGCATCATATTTGATTTTTTGCAATTATCCGCTAATCTGATTTTTGCCAAAAAAAAATAAAAAATGGTTTCATAAATATATCCTTGTAGAAAGCAAAAATTCTTTTCCATGATATGGTACTAACTTCCATGTTTGGTTCTTAGTGGGTTGGACTTGGTTTTTCGTTTGAAAGATCCCAATGAAACAACAATGTCTTCACATTGCCAATGACGGAGAAAACGACCTCCAAAGTGTGGTTTGTGTGGGACATTTTGGGCACAATAGAAAAAAAATGTGCATAGAGTCAATTAATGCAAGTCAAGTTGAATCTTCATCAAGAGTTCCTATACGAAATGTGATGCCTAAGATCAGTCAAGAAAGCTCGGTTGCTGTGAGAAGGTTCAACCTGATACTTATTGTTCTAGGTCGAATTCGACGTAGGACTTCTCATTTTGGATACAACTTTTGTGTCCTTCCCTTATCGTTTTGAACTGCCCAAGGTCGAATTTGACGCAGGTCTTCTCCTTTTGGATGCAACTTTTGTAACATTGCCTCATCTTTGAATTGGCCAAGGTTGCATTCGACGCTGATACTTATTGGCGAAGGTTGCATTCGACTCAAGTTTGGTCATTTTGGGAAAAACTTCTGTCACCTTGCCTTAGCGTTTTGAACTGGCCAATGTCCCATTCGACGCTGATACTTATTGGCGAAGGTCGAATTCGACGCAGGTCTGGTCATTTTGGAAATAACTTGCACCACCTTACCTTAGCGTTTTGAACTGGCAAAGGTCACATTCGACGCTGATACTTATTAGCGAAGGCCGAATTCGATGCAGGTATGGTCATTTTGGAAACAACTTTTGCCACCTTGCCTAAGCGTTTTGAACTGGCGAAGGTCGCAATCGACATAGGTCACTGTTTTCTTCCTTGTTAGGGTCAACGCCGACGTTGCCAATAATTCCTACGGCAATATGTATTTTCAGATTTCGGATGCAACACATTTTTTACATACATATACATTTTTCACATCCCAAAACACAAATGCTACTACATTTTCATCCTTAACCTTTCCTTTGTTAAACCTGTTCAATCACTATCCAATTAATTCGAAGACATGTCACCAAAAAAGAAAAACCCAGCCAATTCATCATAAAAAAAAGTCTGGACAATTCATTCATTTGCCATACAAGTACATCTACAAGTACAGCCAAGTGCCCACACTTTTACAGTTTCCAATACAAAAACATGTATCCACATATAAATAAATTCACAAGTTTCCAGGTACATTCATACTTCCATACATAACCACGGAGTCAACCACATTCTCTGTCATTCACCAAAGATTTGGGAGGTTTAGCCTATGTTAGGCCCCGACTCGGACGAATTGTAATTAAAGCTAATTAATCCAAATTAGTGTTACTTAAGCATGATTAATTGTGCTAATTGTGGTTAATGAACAAAACGAGATGGGTTAATCTCAAATGATTGAATTAAGCTTAATGAAATGAATGCTATGGTAGGTGCGATCTTGTACCTACCTATTGATTGATTTATTGTGCTCAATCATTATTATTGTAGGAATTATATAGCCTTGTCTAGAATTGGAATTGTTTATTAAATATATTGAATGATGTAGTATATATACTAACATGTGCTGTCACAAGTTGTGTTTATACATTGTTAAACCCTCGTGTTCATTAGTGTTATTGATGGCATTACAGGCCCGATTGCCCATGCCAGTCCTGCAACGGCCACAGCGGTAGCGGAGGAGACCGTTGCGGTTCCTCTGGGAGGATTGATAGAATGGGACGGTCGGAATACCATTTGAGATGGATATTTGAGTGCGCAAGTGAACTATTAACGTTTTGGGAAATTCTTTTTGAGGATCCATTTTAGAATGTAAAATTTTGAGAACTTGAATAGTCATCAATATGCATAGTATTTAGATGTGCTAGAGTTGATGAAAGAAAGCAAATGAATGATACATGTATAAAGAACTTTATTTTGTATACATGTAAATCTTAAATTGATTTTGTCAATGTATATTTCCGCAATTTGTACAATTGACAGGTATGAATGAATGTTATTCCTTGTGGATTCTATTTTAACTTGGGTTAATTCAGAGTTCATGGGAGCAAGTATTGATCGCGGCCCTGGATTATCGTAACTCGGGCCTGTGTTGTGACAGCCTATTGGCGTTTAGGATCCAATTTTGTTGGAAGATATCAATCACTATTCTGTGGCTATAATACGGGTTGTCGGCTTGTGTTAACATTATTAGTCAACGATAAATGCAATGTTTAGTGAACGCTCATGCAAACACCTTGTAGTCGTTGCCGTTGTCTTGGTAGGGGATGTTTGTCTTCACCTCGATCATCCACATGCATGGTTCAGTCCATCCGTACTCCATAAATCGTTGAGTCAACCACAATCTCTGTCCACAGATAAGAAAAAAAACATAAAACAAGGTGAAGAAATCATAGGCAAAGTATTAAATCATAAATAGAATGGTGATATAGGGGGTACTGGCACTTATGAAGCCTTCACAAGTCAGTAGTCCCCACTTCTCACCCTTTGAGCTATTGTAGTACTTCCAGCGTTTCTCATCCGCATATCCGACAAGCAGACTAGAGTGATTGTGTGCGTTTAAGATGTAAACTAGTGTCTTGCACTCCCTGGCATCCCACGCCCTTTCACCCTACTTTGTGTCTCTAAGACTGACACATACAAATTACTTACTTTGGGAAACACAAATTATATCATTGATTGAAAGCAAAGATTTGGTTGGATTCATCAATGGGGAGACAAAAATGCCAGATCCAGAGGTTAAGTCTTCCACTGGCGGAGAAAAGATTCCAACCACAGACTTGATGTCATGGACATTGTAGGTGGTAAAAACGACACCTACTTAGTTAGAGATGAGATCGGGGTAAAACTCCTTAGGACGGGGAATGCTGAACTCCAAGAACCTGAAAAGGGAAGGAGAAAGACTTGGGTCAGAGGCCCTGGCTGCCGTGAGCCGAAGGCACTCCGATGCCTGAGTTAGCTCTGGTAAAACTAAACAGGAGGAGGAAGAGAGGAATGAGAGCGTGTGTAGTATTGAGGGTTGTGCGTTGGGTCTCGCGTACCTCTCATGGGACTGATCCCATGCATATATAGGCGAGTGCTCCTCGTTCATTCTCTCTGTGAGTGGGGGTAGGTGAGGTGAGGTCCCATCGTTCCTCACCCTGACAGGCAGCAGTAGGTGAAAAGGACAACACCCCTACCTCACTTTCCACGCCTTCGGCCAGCTAGCGTACAGGGGTGATAAAGCACACCTCTTATCACCATAAATGAGCAATCCTATCGCCATAAATGACCGCCCATATCTGTCAGGGTGCGCCGTATTTCCAGGAGGAAGGTGGCGGCCCACTTTGATTCTAGTGCTGTGGTATGGGACTAAGGATGGCGTGGCCGTGGCGCGCCCTTGTACCGGGCTGACGCCCATACCGAGATGCCGAACTGTGGTGCTGGGCTTGTAAGCTGCCGACCGATCTACCGAGCTACCAAGGTATCGACCGAGCTGCCGAGCTGACGATCTTCTACCGCAGAGGCTGAGGAGCTCGGCGAGTTTAGCCGTGATCCTTGTCTAACTTCGTCATTACCGCGTTTTACCCACACAGACATAAACGGATCGGCTCGTCATCGAGGGAGCTTTATCTAAGGAAGTTCTTGGACTTACTATTGGTTAAAAACCCTCGGCTAAAGTATGGCAAGCATTGACAGATGCATTTGCTTAAAACTCTCAAGCTCGAGAATTTGAGTTGTTGTCAAAGATGCAGTGCTTAAAGAAGGGTATGTCTCCCCTGAACTTAAATAAATTCGAAATCAGTTGAATGTCATTAGAAAACCTATTTCTAATCAAAGTAAGGTATTTTGGTTATTGAGTGGTTTACGCCCTCAATATGAGTCGTTTGTAAGAACAATGCTCAAACCTCCTGTCCCATCACATGCTAATCTGATTCCTTTACTATAATGTCATGAACTATGCAGCAAAGGATATTAGAGTGAGACAGTTAATCACTCTATGGCCTTCTATGGTCAGCAATTACAGGGGAAACAACATTAAAAATAAAACTTCAAAGGAAAAAAGTTCTCTCATAAATCAGAATCGTCAAAGAAACACTATCCCATGCACATATGAGAACATGATGGATCAAATGCCTAGGGATGGTAATCAATCTTCCCAGCACTGGAATGCTAGAAACATTGTCACATGTCAGATTTGTAAAAAACAAGGTCACGGTTTGTGCTCTTAAATGCTGGAACCGATTCAACAACAGCTTCAAGGTCAAAGATATTCCACAGAGCTTAGCGACAATGCAACTCTCAGACTCACAATATGTTGAATGGTTCCCAGACACTAGAGCCTCTGCACACATCACTGCAAATGTAGGTACTTTCACCAATTTAATTCCCATACCATGGGAAAGACTCTTTTATGATAGGAGTGGAAAATGCTTACCTATTTCTCACGTTGGTGAAGGGAAGATAATTGATGTTACAACTAATCTTCCATTGGAAAACATTTTATTAACACCTGTCAAAACTAACTACTGACGATCATTGCTACTTTGTATTCGGTGGTAATGTGCTTAAAATCAAGGACACCGAGTTAAAAGTGAGTACTGGGATAGAAAAGTAGACGTGGGGGCTTGTACAACTTGGATCCAACCAATTCTGTACAGTTGCTGAAGATGTTTAGCACCAAAAACTTGGACATCCACAAGTGAGAGTTCTCCTGTTTCTCAAGAATAATGGTTTTATTTCAATTAACAATAAATCTACTGCACAATGCACAAAATGTCAGTTGAATAAGAATGTTAAGTTGGCCTTTTATGATTCTAAGAACCGGTCTGTAGGATCATTAAATAAAGTTCATCGTGACCAATCAACTCATTTCAAGATTTTCATTTGTACGTTGTTTTTATTAATGGTTTTTCACGGTTTAGTTGGTTTTACCCATTAAAGTGAGATTTTGATCTTTTACAGATACTTTATGACTTTTCAAAAATTGGTTGAAAGGCAACTTGATAAAAAGATTTAAGATATTTCATTCTGATAGAGGCGGGGAATTTTCTAAAAATGATTTTTTAGATCATTTGCCTAATTGCGGTGTCATACATCAAGTCTCTCGTCCAAGAACCCGTGAACAAAATAGTGTTGCTGAGCGTAAACACAGGCATGTTGATGAATTGGGTTTAGTTAAGATGTATCATGCTATTGGTTGAAAAAAAAATTGGTAAATGCATTTCTATAGCTATATTTCTTTTGAATCGCCTCCCTTCACATACTTTGAGCATGACATGCCCATATACCATCTTGTTCCAAAGGAAGCTTGATTATTCCACTCTTAAGAGTTTTTGGGTCACGTTGCTTCCTTTATGTTATTTGTTTGGCTCAATTGAATAAATAATAAATAAACCGGGCCCCTGTATTTGCCCATGTTCTACTGTGATTAGAAGTAGGTCTATTATCATAGGTCTACTATGTTTAGAAGTAGTGTTTGGGTGTAACTGGGTATCGGGCTGATATTATAAATAGAGACTTAGGGTTTCTATGATGTATACCCCTCTTCTGATTGCATAGTGAATTCTCCCGTCTTCCCCGTGGACGTAGGCTAGAAGCCGAACCATGTAAATCTCCGTGTACTTGATTTCTCCTTGTAGGCCCTGGATCACAACAAACTGGTATCAGAGCTTTCCGCGTGATCGGAAGAGATTCGACGGATCGGATCTCAAAGGGCTGGAGTTGTGGCTGCGTGATCAACGGATTAGATCTCAAGATTGAGATAGCGTTTTCCAAATCGTGCAGAAGGAGATCGTTCTAATCTCGGTGGGCCACACAAATCACAGGGAACAGAAGGGATCGGTTCCTCGGTGCCGGATCGATTTGGAAATCTGGTGCTGTTGATCGGAACAGATCTGGAATCTCGCTGAGAGGCTTGAATCTCAGGTGTTGTGAGGTTCGCCAAATCGGAGAAGGAGACTTTGTTGGAAGGCGTCGAACAGAAGAAGAAATAGAAAGGAACAAGGCTTTGTTTGGCTTGTTCTCCGTCGGAAACCATCGTTGGAGCTTCTCGTCACCTAAGGATTCGCCGCGGAACCCTGCAAGTCTGGCCTGGATTGCGGTTCCAAAGGGAGAACGACTCTTTGTTTTTTCCTGGTTCGCCCACCGCTGTCGGAGAAGAGGGCGGTTCTCATCCATAGGTTCTTGTCGCCGGTGCAGCCTTGCCTGTCATCGACAAAGGAGTCGCCGCCGCCGCTGTGCGTCACCGGAGTAGAAGCGCCGCCTGCGCTGTTGCCGTGGAACAAGAAGAAGAAGACCGGAAGAGGGGAACTGTCTTTTGTGCCCAGTTGCAGAACAAAAAGAAGGGGAAGAAGACAACCCATTCTTTTGGGTCGTTTTTTGGGCAAGTTTAACTCCAGGTCAGGTCAAGCCTGACCCGCTTCAGAAGCCCGTTCGCTAGATCCAGGTTCGGGTCAAGTTGGGCTAGGTCGACCTTACCCACAAACTAGAAGCCCAGAATTAAAGCAGTAGTGACGTCAGCATCTCTGACATCAGCATCTCAACGGTCAACACTGTTTGGCCAAATCGAAGGCTGAAACTGTTTTCGCGATATCTTGATGATCCGGAGTCTGATCTGAGATCCGTTTGAATCTACGGACTCGTTGCGAGTAGATCTACGCGGTTGTGGAAGAAGATTGGCTATTCAACGGTCGACAAATGAGATTGACTGATTGGAGCGTAGAAACTTATTTCTGCGATATCTTAGCCATCCAGAGTCGAATTTCAGATCCGTTTCTTCCAGCGTGCTCATGGTGACCAGATCTACACAGTTCTAGTGAAAGATTTACGAAATGGCTGCTAAATTCGAGATTGAAAAATTTGACGGTAATAATGACTTTGGTCTGTGGCTTCTAAAGATGCATGCTTTGTTAGTCCAGAATGGGTTGCATAGAGCTTTGAAGGGAAAGAATGCTCTATCTGAAAAATTGTCAGATGAAGAGAAGGATGAGTTGCTGGAAAAGGCGTATGGTCAGATTCTGCTATTCTTGAGTGATGGTGTACTGCGAAAGGTTGTTCAGGAAAAAACTGCTGCTGGCATATGGCAAAAGTTGGAGAACTTGTACATCACAAAATCTCTCACGAATCGCTTGTATCTAAAGAAGCTGCTGTTCACGTTACAAATGCATGAAGGTACGTCTGTTTCAACTCACCTTGATTCTTTCACAAAAGCTATTATGGATTTGAAAAATATCAACGTTGAAATTGATGATGAGGACCAAGCTATTATGTTGCTGTGCTCGTTACCACCCTCGTATGAGCATTTTGTTGATACCATGATGTATGGTAGAGATACTCTCTCCAAAGATGATGTAGAGGCAGCCTTGAGCTCGAAAGAGTTGAAGAAAAAGGTTATGGTTGACAATGATGGTTCAGGTGAGGGTTTGGTAGTACGAGGAAGAACAAGAGACTCCAGTAATAAGGGCAAATATAGATCCAACAGGAAAAACATTGAATGTTATTATTTCCATAAGAAAGGGCACATCAGAAAAAACTGTCCCGAAAGGCAGAGGAAAGGGAAAGAAATAGAAGAGTCGTCATTTGATGATAATTCAGTCAGTATTGCAGATGGAAGATCAGATTATGTTTCCGATAATGCACTTTCTGTGATTGAAAATGGTATTCATCCGAAGGATGAATGGATTCTAGATTCGGGTTGTTCTTACCATATGTGTCCCAATAGGGACTGGTTTACCACTTATAGAGAAATCAACGGTGGTAGTGTCTTGATGGGCAACAATGTTGCATGTAAGACGGTTGGAATTGGAACAGTTAAAATCAAGATGTATGATGGAATCGTCAGAATGTTAGCAGAAGTTCGGCATGTTCCTAATCTGAAAAAGAATCTCATTTCTCTTGGTGCCTTGGACTCCGATGGTTGTAAGTTCTCAGCTGAAGGTGGAGTCATGAAGGTTGTGAAGGGTGCTTTGGTTCTTATGAAAGGCAATAGAGTTGGAAACTTATATGTTTTGTCTGGAAATACAGTTACAGGTGGAGCTGCAGTGTCTTCCTCAGATGACCATGAATCTGTCTCAACACGCTTATGGCACTTATGCCTGGGTCACATGAGTGAGAAGGGATTGACAATACTGAGCAATCGGAATTTGCTATATGACACAAAGACAAGCAAGTTGGATTTCTATGAGAGATGCGTCTTTGGGAAGCATCGAAAGGTCAGTTTCAAGACAAGTATTCATCGCACGAAAGGTATCCTTGATTATGTCCATTCAGATGTATGGGGGCCTTCTAAGGTTTACTCCAAGGGCGGGTCCTGGTTTATGCTGACTTTTATTGATGATTATTCAAGAAAAGTTTGGGTTTATACTCTGAAGACGAAGGATTAGACCTTTGTTACATTCAAGCGATGGAAAGAAATGGTTGAGAAACAGACTGGCAGAAAGGTGAAGAAGTTGAAGACAGGTAATGGCAAGGAGTACAGATCGACAAAGTTTGAGAACTGTTGCACGAATCATAGCATAGTTCGACATTACACCACTACAGAAAATCCGCAGTAGAATGGAGTTGCAAAGAGGATGAATAGAACGATCTTGGAAAGAGCTTATTGTATGTTATTTATTGCAGGATTGTCCAAGGACTTTTGGGCTGAGGCAATTAATGTTGCAGGCTACTTGATAAATAGGTCTCCACACACAAAGATTGGTTGCAAAACACCGGAAGAAATGTGGTCAGGTAATCCAGCTAATTATTCTAACTTAAGGATCTTTGGTTGTCCGGCTTATGCTCGCATAAAAACCGATAAGTTAGAACCAAGGGTTGTTAAGTGCATCTTGGTGGGATATGCTTCTGGAGTGAAAGGATACATGTTATGGTGTACTGATCAAGATTCACCCAGATTTATCATCAGCAGGGATGTTACATTTCATGAGGATGCTTTACTCGAATCAAGAAAGCAGGTGGAGAGGACAGAAGTAGGTAGCAGCAGTGACACCGTTCAGGTGGAGTCCGACATCCTAGTGAGGAAGGAGAGTACATCCGACTCCTCCCGGGATACAGGGGATCGTCAGACTGTGCAGCAGATGCAGCAGACAGAGCCGTAGATGCCGCAGATGGGTAGACATCAAATAGTGGCGTGATAATATGGTTGCATACGCATTGACGACTGAGTCTCTTGAATTAATGGAAGGGCTGGAAAGTAGTCAACAGGCAGCAACTATAACTGAAGAGATGGACTCTCTTGATGAGGAAAATCAGGCCATCGGATGCAAGCGGTTCTACAAGGAAGATAAAGGAGCTTCCAGTGCAGATAGAGTGCAGTTTAAGGTTCCTGATCATGTATGCAGTTTGAAGAAATCATTGTACGGGTCGAAGCAAGTTTCTGGACAATGGTACAAGCGATTTGGTGCACTCATGAATGAATGGTTTAATTTCAAGTTCAAGCATTGCTTGGACTTGATCGGTGTGCTCAGTACCTGAGTGCCCTAAGGGGCAGGTGGAGACAGTGAGACATGTTAAGTGCATGAGGATCACCTTCAATGTTCGCCAAGGTGGAGATTTGTTATTTGTTTGGCTCAATTGAATAAATAATAAATAAACCGGGCCCCTGTATTTGCCCATGTTCTACTGTGATTAGAAGTAGGTATATTATCATAGGTCTACTATGTTTAGAAGTAGTGTTTGGGTGTAACTAGGTATTGGGCTGATATTATAAATAGAGACTTAGGGTCTCTATGATGTATACCCCTCTTTTGATTGCATAGTGAATTCTCCCGTCTTCCCCGTGGACGTAGGCTAAAAGCCGAACCACGTAAATCTCTGTGTGCTTGTGTGTGCTTGATTTCTCCTTGTAGGCCCTGGATCAAAACACCTTACTTGCACAATTATGCAATAAATAAGTTTGAGCCTTGCTCGCTGCCGTGCGTTTTTCTTGGTTATGGTGAGAAACACAAAGCCTATTGTTGTCTTCATCATCCATGACGTGTTTGCATATCACTCCATGTGGTATTCAATGAAAAATTGTTTTACCATTTCACAATCTAATATTGATTATAAAGTGGAGGGATAATTATCTATTTTTAATGAATGGTTGGATCCTAGTGACAGTGATCACAACATGGTGCATAATTTAGTGACATCGGATACACATTTATTTTTTTAGACAACCATCAACTTTGGAAGATCAAAGTAACACAGCGATGTTGTGCTCAGTGGAACCGCCTCCTGTTATCAACCAGAATTCCTCTGAGTCTACTTTTTCCAAGGATCCTCCAGCACAAGAGATGATATCTCCAACATTGACACCGCCATCATCACACGAGTTGACTGTACCACCACTGTCTTCATAAAATCCCATATCATGACCACTAGAAGCAAAATAGGAACTTTTAAAACTAACCCAAATTAAATATGATTTTCTAACTTTTGCTATACCCATTGAACCCAAAGCTGCAAAACCTGCTCTCAGACATGATTGTTGGAGAAAGGCTATATATATTTGAAGAAATGAAGGCCCTTGAGATTAATCATACTTGGGACCTTGTTCCCCGGTCTTTAAACATGAATGTAGTGGGGTGTTGCTCGGTTCTTAAGGCCAAGTTACAAGCTAATGGTAGTTTAGAGCGGCTTAAGGCCCGCCTTATTGCAAAAGGCTTCAACAAAAAAGAAGGGGTGGATTTCTCAGAAACTTTTAGTCCAGTTATTAGACTGGAAAGTATTTGTTTAATTCTAATTGTTGGTACAATAAAAGGATGGTTCATTCATCAATTGGACATTAAAAGTGCATTTCTTCATGGTTTTCTATTAAATCCAATATATATGAAACAACCTCCAGGCTTTGTTGATCCTTCTAAACCCAATTTCATATGCCATCTCAAGCGGATCCCATATGGTCTCAAACAGGCTCCAGGAGCCTAGTTTGACCGCTTTAGCACTATTTTGCTCGGATATGACTTCTTTTGCAGCATCGCTAATTCATCTCTCTTTATCTACAAGCATGCCGGTTCTATTATGGTACCCATGTTGTAAGTGGATGACATCATCCTTACAGGAAATAATCAGTCTCTACTTGATGATATCATGCAAATTCTAAGCCATACTTTCTCAATAAAAAACCTCGGCCCATTACACTATTTCTTGGGCATTGAAGTGCGTCATACGCCTGATAGGTTGTTTATGTCCCAATCCAAATATGTGCATGATTGTCTTCATCTGTAGTACACACTCATATAAAAGCATCTCAACTCCAATGGTTGTCAAGATGACAACCCTCAAAGGCAATGATAATCATGTTCGTGATGCTACAACTTATCAAAACATTGTAGGAGCCTTACAATGCCTCATAATGACAAGGCCTGATCTTTCATATTTAGTGAATAAGGTATGTCAACATATGCGCAAACCAACGGCTGGTCATTATCAATTGGTGAAACGCGTTTTGCATTATGTTAGTGGTACAATAGATATTGGTCTTCATATTCTCTCCGAGAGTACACTAGATCTCTATGCATGTAATAATGCAGATTGGCCAGGTTGCCCCTTTGCTAGATGATCTATGACTGGCTATTGCACATTCCTGGGTTCAAATTGTATCTTGTGGAGTGCTAAAAAAGAGTCTACTATAGCTTGTTCATGCGCAGAAGCAGAATACTATGCAATGGCATCCATAATAACTGGATTAACTTGGTTGTCTTCAAAGGGCGGACCCAGGTACGTGGGTATTAGGGCTGAAGCCCCCACCAATTTCTGAAATTAAAAAAAAAAAAAAACCCCTTCATATTTTAAGAACCAATGTGTTTTTCTTTTACATTTTCAACTTCCCCAATATTTCTTTTAAATGGAGGCCCCAAGTTGAATTTCCTAAGTCTGCCCTTGTTGTCTTTCATTGTTTGTGATCTTGGGTTTACTCAATTCCAACTGTTTGTGTTATTCTATGATAATATAAGTGCTCTTTATATGGCTGTCAATTGGTATTTCATGGTCGAACGAAATATATAGAAATTGACTATCGCTTTGTTAGCAAGAAGGTGGCTCTTGGATCTTTGGTTACACGATTTATTCCGTCTCAACAACAGTTGGCTGATATCTTTACAAAACCTCCTATTCGAGATGTGTTTTACAATTTATGGATCAAACTTGGCCCGTGGTCAAGCCCTGGCCTAGTTTGAGGGGGAATATAAAAGATTCTGATATGCAATAATTAGATTTTTCACAATTAGATGGGTCAAGTCAAGCCAAGCACGACTCATCCCATACTACAATCAAGGAGCATGACCGCGCTCACATCACTCCCAAATCAATTAAGGAGTTGATTGTGCCCAAATGAGATTTTTCTCTTAGTTGTATTGTTGCCTTATATGTACTGTATTGAGACTCATACAGGTCTATATATACCATGATAAATCTATGTTCCTCTCTAAGAAGATTTAGAGAAAATCTTTTTAAAAACTCTGATTCTTTATTTCGTTATCAGGTAATTAGAATTGCTTTTGGATATGGGTGCATTAAGTGTGAGATTTGGATATAGGATATGGTCTTTTTTCCCCAAAATTGTAACTCTCTCTATGTGTGTATTACTACCTCTTTTTACGTGTGTGTTGTTTGGAGTGGACTTTTTTTTTGGTAACCCAACCAAGGGGGTTGGGACCCAATTGAGAACTCGCACACACACGGAAAGGCAGCCCATTCAAGTGGAAAAGGAGCCGCACATATGGGAAGAAAGTCCGCACACACGGGGAGAGGTGGTGTACCAGGGGTTTGAACCCGGAACAACCAGGTGAGAAATGCCACTCCTTACCAATTGGGTAAGGAGCAGTTCTCTACATTTTCTATGACTTAGATTATGATTCTTAGTTTTCAAAAGTGGCTTTCATTTAAAACTTGGTTCATATCGTGCCTGATACTTTATGCATGTTACATGGATGTCATCCAAAGCTAGTATGAGATGGGATTTTGACTAATGGATGTCATATTTTAAAATAGGGCTGAAAATGAATCAAACTCAGGTGGGTCTAGGTTGAATTTAGATTTGGTCTAGGTCTTGGGTTTTAATTTTGTCGGGTTTCAATTTAACTGTATGCTTCCTCATATTTTTCACTTGTGATGCCTTCCATCTAATAATAAACCCCAAAATTAGCAAACAAATAATAAGAAGGAAAAGGAAAAAAGAGTTAATCGAGTCTCTTTGTACGGAAAGGAAATGGTGGAAAAAAAAAAAAAAAAAACCATGTATTTCTGTTCTTCTCCATCATCAAAATTGTATTGTCTTTCATCTAATAATAAACTCCAAATGTTGGGCCTAGTTGATTTTAACAAGAATGTTGAGTGCTAGTAGCTAGATGAATGGAATGGTTGTTTCCCGGTTGAGTGGCATTTTGTGAGAAAAAAAATGCCTAATAGTTTGTTGAATCACAACTTAGACTTTATACAAAATCTCAATCAGTAATGTATTAAATAGATAAAATGATCCCATGTAGATTAGTCCATCAAGAGTTTTTCATGTGTCCACCTTCCCTTAATTTATAGTGGGCATCTTGGACGATTCAAGTCATTCATATTACAACTCCCCCATGAGAATGTGTTCTATAAAATTCATTCCATTTGAAACCAAGTGCACAATTAAATTGATTAAAATTCATAAATAATCTAGTCAATAGTTAATTTCAATTTCATATCGTGATCATTCTAACATTTGGGCACTCTAATTATTAAGTGAAACTTCAATGCAATCGATGGATTGTGTCAAAATGACTTGGGACAAGCACAAGTGAGCTTATAGTCATTTCTGAGAAGGAATAGGATGATATGGGTTTTTTTTTTTTTTTTTATAATTTTGAATTAAAAAATATAAGTCGCCAACAGTGGATAGAGATCTCCAAATAGGACCTACTTGAAAGAAGTCTTGAAAATTTTTAAATATTTTTTACATATGCAATTGAAAGTTTAGGATTGTTGTGGAAATCTCCTTTTTACCTATTGGATATTTCGAAAAGGTATGAAAGAATTCTTGAAAACTTTTTACCAAGTGAATACTAAACCTTTTTGAAAAGTTTAGGACTGTTATGACAATCTCCCTTAAAAACCTCAAAAGGATGAAAACCTTTTTGAAAAATCTCCTTTCTCCAGGTATGATTGCCTGAATGGACTTGATTGAAAGAAGTCGTGAAAACTTCTATACCATTGTGAAATATTGAGTTCTTTTGTCCCTCTTTTGAAAATAACGTAATCTCCCCAGCCAAATTGTTTGGTGAATATAGTCAACATTAGTCATTGTCTTTATTTTGGTTTTACTCTTATCACTAAAAGCTCCAACGATTGTGAACCATCCATCTCTCATCATAGTCACTAGCAACAAAGGCCCTAGCGAGAAAAAATAAAAATATAATCAAGTTTAGTATTTTTTGTGAAATATTACTAATAAAAAGATAAATTGAAAATAAATAAATATATTATTTAGCAAAAGAGGCCCACGGTAATTTATCTATAAAAGTTAGAATGAAACACTAATGACATCTAGCTTTGAAATTGATAAAGAATAATTATAGAAAGCGAGATTGATGATGATGATTATTGTTGAGATTTTTATTTAAATTGTTGTGATCTAGGGCCTATGGAAAGAGATCAATCACACACACGAATACGGAGATTTACGTGGTTCGGCTTTTGGCCTACGTCCACGGGGAAGACGGGAGAACTCAGTTTATTATCAGAAGAATGTGTACATCATAGAGACCCTAAGTCTCTATTTATAATATCAGCCCAATACCCAGTTACACCCAAACACTACTTCTAATCACAGTAGACCTATGATAATAGACCTACTTCTAATCACAGTAGAACATGGGCAATACAGAGGCCCAGTTTATTTATTATTTATTCAATTGAGCCAAACAAATAACATAAATAAAGTAGAAAAATAACATTTCTAAAATTTTCTACTTTTGATGAATGTGTGAGTTCAAATGTACTATGTGTGAGTTCAAATGTACCTATTTTTATCCATTGATCCTTTAAAATTAATTGTTTCACCTGATAGCATAGGATTTTAGTTTGTTAAACGTTATTTTCACATTTGGGTTTTTTTTTTTAATTTCTCAAACATTTTTTAATTATTTTATATCATTATACTTTCTGTAAGAGTGTGTTTCACCTACATGTATTGCCATTAAGGTTCATTTTGTCAATATTGTGTAACATATATTTTTTTATTATTCTTTTTTTTTTTGTTTGACCTAAGTTGGGCTTTTCTCCTTTTATTTTCTTTCTCTTTTTTTTTTTTTTTGGACGTGTTCATTTTTGGTGTTGAGTAATTTTTTTTAATTAATTTTTTTATCGAGTCATTAAACTTATGAAATCTCGCGTTATATAGGGACCCAATGCTAAAGATTCGTACTTTAAAAGGTACGACAAACATATAAATTATACTCAAATAATAGTGTCAATGAGTTACATACCACAATAAAAAGGCTTCATAACATCACTTATATCATTAAAATAACTAAAAGATAATACTCTAGAATCTATATATCTATTAGAATGTGATTTGCCTTTGGTTAACCACAGGCTTCCAAACTACGAATCCTAATTTTAAAAAATACCTCAAAACAGTTGTCAAGATTTCCTTCGATGCCAACTCTACTCTCTCTTTACTCTTCTCTCTCTCCACTATCCTCTCTCTAGAGCAACTGGCCCCATAACTTCCTCTAAAAAAAAAAGAACAACTTCCCACTATCATCTCTTCACACATGCCCAAACAGCTACAGATTAAAACTTCTATAACATCTTATCATTTAATTAAATTGATCAAGTCGTGGGGCTAACTTTGATTGAAGTGAAATTTTGGCAAAAACTAATTCAGCTAAAGATATTGATTTTGAATGGCATATATTTTATAAGGGGTCCACTATTTTTTGTAGTACTAAATGGAAAACCAGAAGAGAGAGAGAGAGAGAGAGAGAGAGAGAGAGAGAGAATGATGTGTTTTGTGTATATTTTTAATTGGACTGGGCCCACCTGTTTTGGAGTAAGTTTAGATCTAGGATGAGTACATGGGATAGTGACTTTGTACTGTCTGGATTCCTCATTTGGGCTTTGGCCCCACCTTCTTTCTACGATTTGGCTCCTATTAGCGTACACTTGCATTGAGTTTTGTTGTAATGGTAAAGGTGTGGCCCACATGCAAATTTAAATGAATGCGCCGCATGGGTAGGCCAGATTGTTAGTAGGAGAGATTTTTGAAAGGCCAAACCAATAAATCCGTCAGTTTGGCCCACCACTTAGACACAAACTATTGGAAATCATCATCACTTTTTTATGAGGGTTAGACTGAATTAAAGTGGGGTCTACTTTCATTGGATCATATGTAAAAGATATGACTGAATGAAAAAACAAAAAAGAGAGAGGGAGGAAATATGTGCTTTTGTTTATAATTTTAATTAGGCTGGCTTACAACCAGATTTCAATAGCAAATGGGTTGAGAGTTTGGTCAAGTCTAAAGCTCTAATTGAGTCAAAAACCACTCCAAATAGATAGATGTGGTGGGCTGAAACACAGACTAAAAGGGAGTCCTAAATGGACTGAAAATTGGCTCAACAAATTACTATGAAAAAGCTAAAAATTAGATTTGTGAATAGACGTAAAATTACTCTAGAGTTTGGCTACAAATAGGATTTAGTTACAGTGGATTGGCAAAAAAAAAAAGAAAAGAAAAGGTTTTTAATGAATACAGGCCTGAACCCTTAATCAAGCAGGCTAAAAAAAATGACCAAATAAAAATGGGTTGAAGTTGAAGACTCAACCCAAGTTTGTCCTTAGAAAGGGTTTAAAATTAGCCTAATTATGGCTTTAAATAGGCCAATAAATGAGAGCTATAAATCTGTATCATAGGCCTAAGTGTGACTGTAAAAGCAGTACCTAACCAAAGGTGGCTCTACAAAGGTTAAATATGGTCTCAAATGGTGACTATAAATGGTTTCAGACCTAGCTTGAATAAGAGCTAAAAATAAATCGGGTTACATCATATATACAGGTTGGGCTTCACTAAACATATACCCTGAACCCATAACCCCGATTCAATCATAACATTAAATATGTTGGGTTTTCAACAAATGTGTTGAATTTATCCAAGCACAGAATGAATTTAGATTCTAACTTAATTGTCTACATTGGACTATGGTGGGATTACAAATATGTTACAAATTGACCCAAATTGGTTTCTCTAAATGGGCTAAGACTTGACCCAAACTATATTCTTTAAATGAGTTTCAGCTCAAACTGAAATTGCAAACTGTCTGATTATTGAGTTACAATTTGCCCAAATTTCCTTTAGTAAACTATTTTTATTGGCATGAAAGGGACTGAAATTGGCCAGAGTTTCAGCTCATTAATGAAAAATATATTGGATCTAATTTAGGCCAGATTTTGGGTCTAATTCAAGACAAAATATTGGGTCTAAACCAGGCCAGATTTTAGGTGTAAATCATGTCAGATTTTGGGTCTAATTCAAAATAGAATATTGGGTCTAAACCAAGCCAGATTTTAGGGTCTAAGTTGGGTCATATTTGGGTTAATTCAAGAAAAAATATTGAATCTAATTCAGGCCAAATTTTGGATAAAAAATCAGCCTATAATTCTGGGTCTAACTCAAGCCAGAATAGTAGTCCAAATCAGGCCAAAATTACATATTCAAGTCAGTATAGAATTAGTCTATACTTGTAATTTTAAATCAGTTTAGATTTATGGGTAAAAAAGAGAGGCCAAGATTAGGCTAGAATTACAAGCCTAAATCAGGCCAAAATGCAGTCTAATTTAGGACAGAATATGTCTTTTATTTATTTTATTTTTTTACACGTGCCTGGGCTTCATCAAACTCTATTTACACCTCACGTAAAAAATCAAACATTTGGAAAAACACATAAAAATCAAATTAGTAATAAAAAGGACTAAAAAGTTTACTAATTGATAAATTTAATAAAAATAATTTGTATAAGTCTGTGCATTTGGTGATTCCGTGGTCCGTGTATAGCATGGGGTTTTGCTAGTATATTTGAAAAAAAAGTAAGATTAAAAAAAAAAAAAGATCACACAAAATTATCTACCTAAACCCCTAACTGCATTTGAAATTTATTTACTCGAGCCCCGGTCCATATGTCAAGATAGTTCTGTAACTTTTTTATTATTTTTCCCGCATGAAGCTTCTGTTTGAAAATAACTTAATAAAATGTGGTTTTCTTTAAAAGGAAAAATATATTAAATAATGAATTTCAAAATATAAATTACTGGTCCTAATATGAGGCTTGGGTCTCTAATACATCAGAGGCTTGCAGTTAGATCCATCACCTAATTTGTTAAGTTGTTTAAGTTGGAAAGGCATTAAATCCTATGTCATTTTTAGTTTATGTACAATAATTATTTCATTCTAGTTGTTGCTTTTTTTTTTTACTCTATTTAGGCTGGTTGTTTGTGCTTGGTGATGATAACATATAATTTAACATGAACACATGCAAAGTAATAAATACCTCAGTGAAAGTCCTTAGAGCTTCTTCAATATATATTTTCTTTATCTCATTAAGCGGTGCATCCTGCAACTCATGAAGGAAAAAAGAATCATATAAAAACCTATAACATATTAACATCTAGCAAAAGTAATCCTACCAATTTATTAAACATCAAGTGTTATTGCAGTACCCTTAGGGCCTGCTTGATAAGTGGAATTTCCCACAGGAAGAATTCTTGGTTAATATCCATGTTCGAAAAACGGAATCCGAATAGAAATTGAGAATTCTCTGGATTTCAAAATTCAGAATATTCTTTTGAGATTAGCACACAGACGATCTTGGCTAAGTGATCTCTACCCCTGAGGTATGGACACATTTGTTTATTTTTCATTTTTTGAGCACTAACAAAACGGTAGAAAATTTGTAGGCCAATTCTGTTCTTTAAATAAATGACAAAAAAAAAAAAAAAAAAGGGAAGAACCCCACAACCAAACAAAAGATAGAAAGACGATTTTTCATGTGAAGTTTCAAATCCTATCCTATCGCCCTTTCTTTCTTTTCTCCACTGTCTACTTGATGGATATGACTGAAATTTACACCTGCCCAACGATCTTAACACTTCCAACTTTGGTGATGAAATGGACAGTTGAGAAGTGGTGAAGTTGTCTGCCATTAATGGGGGCAAAAAGATAGACTAAATTACAATGTCCATACACGTTCACCGAGAGACAACGAAGTTGCTCTCCATCATTCATGGTTAACAACTTTGGTGATGAAATGGACAGTTGAAAAGGGGTGAAGTTGTCTGCCATTAATGGGGGCAAAAAAGATAGACTAAATTACAATGACCATACACGATCACCCAATCAGAGGGACAACTAAGTTGCTCTCCATCATTCATTGTTAAACCCACAATATTCCACATTCCACTTCCTTCCTCTCCATCTCTCTCTCTCTCTATATATATATATATATATCGATTTTTTTTTTAATTTCGGAATGCTACCAGAGAAATTTTGACCAACCGACCTTGGAGCTACGCATACGGATTTCATTTCATGCTGAAGCCAATGTGAGTTTGCCGTTGACGTGGATCAATCATGATGAGAATGGGCTTCTCCGTAATGTAATGTAATAGAAGAGTCACGGTCCAATTCCTCGGGCTTTCTCCCTTCTTGACCAGACGAAGGAGATATGAATTCAATTTAGGGAGGTAAGGGCTCGGCTTGACTGTGTGCAGTTACGCAGTGGAAATTTGTTTTTTTTTTTAGGAAGTTATACGGGTCAGTTACTTTAGAGAGAGGATAGTGGAGAGAGAGGAGACTTGGCATGGATGGAGATTTTGACACCTGTTTTGATATATTTTCTAAAATTAGGATTGTAGTTTGGAGGTCTGTGGTTAACTGAAGGCATTCAATAATTTTGGTTGAAATGAGAAAGATTAAAACAAAAAAAAAGAAGAAGAAAAACACAACAATATTTGTCAACAATTTGATGTGATGAAACCTGAAAGTAAATCAAATAAAAGAACTTATATCCGCATGCTTACTAAAATTGAATTCTTTGTTTGCAAAATATTATAATAGCTCTAGAAGAAATCACTCATTTTACACCTTAAGTTCATATGACTTCACTATAGGTAACAATCATAAAAAATAATTATGGACCAGTTACTTGGTTTTGCAGAGATTTGTAAGCAATAATTATTCATTTCATATATTTCTATGAAAAATAACAATCATCGCCATTAAAAAATCATAAAAAGCTATTATAGTAGAGATTGGTAGAATTCTCAAATTAAATAATTTTCTGTGGTATGATGGACAAAACCAGCATAATACATGTCTCAAATAAAGTTCATGAAAAAAATTACTGAAATGCTATCCCACCTGTCTTTTACCTCAATTGTAAGAGAGTTTCTAAAAAAAAAGGATGATAATCTAGTGATGACAATGAACATGGTGCAAGAGAGGCTTTTGGGGTTAAGATTTTGTGAGAGGCTTTTGGGCATTTCGAGAGGAGAAAAATAAGAAGGCATTTCACTAGGTGATAGATTTCCATTTGTTTGGAAATGCAGAAATGGATAGCTCTTCAGTCAAGAATAAAAAGAGGTTTAAATGAGAGATTAAGAAGGATATGAGACATAATAGTGGCATTTACCATTCATAATGGGCGGGGAGAGATTAGAGATGTTTTAAAATAGAAGAATTGAAATTAATAGAAAATAGAAAGGAAACATAGAGACAAATGATAGTATTAATTTTTGAGTAAGGGACTATTAGTGTGAGGTCAAAATCAAAGCCGAAATCAGCCTCAAGATTGAATTTGAAAGCAGTTCCATTCATATACGTAAATTGATAGCAAGTGCTTGAAGTCTGCCATGATTAAACCAAATCAGTTTCCTTGAAAGAAAATGTTTCAAGCTAGGAAGGTTCATTCTCTTGTTGCTCTCCTACACACACTGCTATTCAACAGAAACTGCCTCCCAAATTTTGGTCCAAGGCTGCAACTCAAATGAGAAATTCTTTCATGATTGAACAAAGCTAGTGTAGGCGGTAAAAACAACACCTACTTAGATTAGGATGAGATCGGGGTTAAACTTCTTAGGACAGGGAATGCTGAACTCCGAGAACCTGAAAAGGAAGGAGAAAGACTTGGGTCAGAGGCCCTGGCTGCCGCGAGCCGAAGGCACTCCGATGCCTGAGTTGGCTCTGGTAAAACTAAACAGGAGGAGGAAGAGAGGAATGAGAGCGCGTATAGTATTGAGGGTTGTGCGTTGGATATTGCGTACCTCTTATGGGACTGATCCCATGCATATATAGGCAAATGTTCCTCGTTCATTCTCTCTGTGAGTGGGGGTAGGTGAGGTGAGGTCCCATCGATCCTTACCCTGACAGGCAGCAGTAGGTGAAACGGACAATACCCCTACCTCACTTTCCACGCCTTCAGCCAGCTAGCGTACAGGGGTGATAAAGCACACCTCTTATCACCATAAATGAGCAATCCTATCGCCATAAATGACCGCCCATATCTGTCAGGGTGCGCCGTATTTCCAGGAGGAAGGTGGCGGCCCACTCTGATTCTAGTGCTGCGGTCTGGGACTAAGGATGGCTTGGCCGTGGCGCGCCTTTGTACCGGGCTGACGCCCATACCGAGCTGCCGAACTGTGGTGCTGAGCTTGTAAGCTATTGACCGATCTGCCGAGCTGCCAGGGTATTGACCGAGCTGCCGAGCTGACGATCTTCTACCGCAGAGGCTGAGGAGCTCGGCAAGTTTAGCCGTGATCCTTGTTTAATTTCGTCATTACGGTGTTTTACCCACACAATTGCCCCCTAGCTTTTGACTTCTGAGAGCCTCCCAGCTCGAAGAGGTCGGAAGCTTGATGACCGTATAGCTGGCTTTGCTACCGAGCTCAGGCGAAGATGATCGTCATGAGGGTAGTACCGGGACGAGGGAGCTTCGGATCACGTGGGCCCCCTTGGGTCTGGAGGTTGCTGCTATCGTGCGGACCCCTTGGAGGTGTCTCTTCGCCTGTCCTGGATATTAAATAGTCTTCGGATATCGCGCTAGTGGTGACACGTGTCGCTTCCTTTAGCTGTCTTGCAATTACTTCGAGGAGACGTTAGGGCTGCGAGATGTGACGTTAGGGCTGATTGAGGAGACGCCTCTTAAAGGCTCTCCTCGAAAGTCGAATCGACGCCCCCAGGCCTTATAAATCAGGGCGCCCTCTTCGTCTCCACTTTCCTCTGCTTTCTTCAGATTTCTACTGCGTTTTGCAAGGGAGCTTTCTCCGGCGCCTGCAGACTTTCGTTGTTCCTGATTTGTGCAGTCCCTATTCGTAGGAGTCTTCTCCGTTTTCTTCGTCTTCTTCGTCTTCTTTAGATAGGTCTCTGTCTGAGTCGAGAATGGGAGTCTATAGGCACTTGTTAGGAGACCCGAGTTCCGTAGACCACTTTAGGAGTTTATACAAGGTCCCCTCCAACGTGGAGGTCAGACCGGATACCCCCGACGACGGCCTCACCTATCGTGACGGCTGGATGCCATTCTGGTTAGTATCTGTAGTGGAAGGGGGAGTTCGCTTTCCCCTGCACCCACTGGTCCGGGACTGCCTCTGGGAGTGGAGGTTGTGCCCATGCCAGCTACTCCCCAATGCATACAAAATCATAATGGGGGTAGTGCGGCTCAACCAGATCCTAGGGATCGGCCTTGGTGTCCCAGATATTGAGGATACTTATGACCTCTGCAAATCCGCAGAAGGGGATACTTATTACCTCCGGCTGAGGGTCCGCCGGGCAGGGTTCGTGACCGCGCTAGAGGACTCTAATAGGTATGCTGGCGAAGACAAAGTGCTTGTCAGAGGTGGATGGGAATTCAGCGAAGTAGAGCCTGCTACCACGGTCCGGGTCCCTCGAAAAATAGGGATTCCTCCAAGTAAAGGCCGGAGTTCTTTCGGTTTGTAGTTCTTTTCTTTCTTCCTGTGTCTGGCTTTTGATGCGATTTCGTCTATGCAGATTTTCGCGAAAAAAGGGAGCTCGCGAGGAGGAATCGCTGGAAAGTGAACAGCGCCTGGCACGAGCTGGTGAGGAACTACCGCGGCCACAACTGCCGCGCTGCCTGGTGCCTTTTGGGGTACGTGCCCCACTATCGGTCCTTTAACACCTCCAGAAAGGTGTCAGGGATAGACTCCGTCCTTAGCGGTGAAGGCGCGAGTCAAAGAACAGAGGCGATTGTGGTACCGAGCTCGGCTGCGGTGACCGTTGCGATTCCCGCCGGTCGCCTGGTTGAGTTGGCAGAACGCGCTCCAGTAGTCTCTGCCGCAGAGCCTGCCGGAACTTCGAGGGCCAAGCCCCTGTCTTCCCGAACAAGGCTAGTAGCGTCCAGTTCGGAGGAAGAGGAAGAGGAAGAGGAAATGCTGCGCCAGCGCGGGCGACGCTATGCCGCGGAGGATCTGTCTGCGGCTGCTTTCGGAGACATCGGAAGCGAAGCCCGGGATCCTCCACAGGCAGTGGCCGCGACGCCTCCGGGATTCTCGGGTGGTACTCCTGCCCCGGATGCCGAGGTGGTTGGTCCTGCCGTGGTCGCGGCTGCTCGGCCTGACGAGGCAGAGGTCGTCACAGCTCCGCCTCCGGCCGTGACTGCAGTCGTCCCGCCCACGGATCATGCCGCGGGGGCTGGACGTCGGGCTCGCCCGGCCGAGGTTGTAGAGGGCGGACGACCCGAGAAGAGGCCACGGGTCGAGGCCTCGCATGGTCCTTCTTCGTCTTCGTCTGCTGGTGGGACGATCCTGCCTCCTCCCCCGGCTCCGTGGAGGCCGGCCATTGAGGAGGTTCTGGGGAGGCCGCTGGCCGAGACGGATCGCGCGACCGACCCCCAAGTGGTCGCGGCGCTGGGGCGAGCCTGCGCCCTCCCTCAAGATATAGCAAGATGGGCGGAGATGGACAATGAGTCTCTCCTGCTTTCCTCGATGCGATCCATTGTGCAGGTAAGTGCAGTGTCTCCCCCTTGGCTTTTAGTCTCGTGTCGTTTTATTGACTCCGGGTTTTCGTCTTGCAGCTGTTGCAGAAGTGCCAGGTGGGCATTGAGAGGCTGGACGCGGCCGAGGCGCGGGCAGCTGAGTGGGTAGTTGAAAGGGACGAGCTGCGGGCGTCCTTGGCGTCCAAGGACGCGGTGTTGGCCGAGCTGACGGCCAAAAATGTCGGCCTCGTCTTCGACCTTGAGGAATCAAAGGTCGAGGGCGAGCGTCTGAAGGACGAGCTGGAGGACGAGAAGGGCCAGAACCAACACCTTTCCTCCGAGCTCGACGATCTCCGGGTTGCGGCGAAGCGACTGCAAGACGATCTGGACAGCGCGAAGAGTACGAACAGGAGGCTCCTCTCCCAGCGGAACCAGGCGCAGGCTTCCCTGGAGACGGCTCTGAGGGAGAAGGCAGCTGAGATTGAGTCTGCCCTGGCCAAACAGGGGGCCAGGCTCAAGGAGGAGTTCCTCGCCGAGCATGATTCAATCATGGAGGAGGAGGTTGGCAAGCTGTCTGCTGATTACAAGGCTCAGCTGCCGGGGATCCGGGACCGAGCCTGGGAGCTCGGGTGGAAGGCAGCCTTGCGCAAGGCTGGGGTCCCCGAGGATAGCCCGTTGTTCCTGGATGCCCCAAGATTTTCTTGCTCGGATCCGGGACCCGCAGTCGTGTCTCAGGTCTCCTCCGACCTTTCTTCGCAATCGTGTCCAGAGGCGAACGCCGCGCCCGGGGCGCATCCGGAGGTTCTTGCTGTCAGTACTGATTCCGAAGGCTGCCAAGTGGCGGCAGTCGTCGAGGTCCCTCCTGAAGCTGCCGTGGTCGTCTCTGAAACTGCCCCAACTGCTACCGAGGCCAGCACGGTCGCGGCCGAGGTCCCTCCAGAGATCGACTGCAATGTGGAAGCTGCAGCCCTCTCAGGGTTTTTGTAATTTTTTCTTTCTTTGATTGTATCTCCATCCGTCTTGTAATCAGGAGCTGTGATTAATAAAAATTTTGAATTTTTGCTCGCATTCTGGCTCTTGTTTTTGATGAAATGTTTGTAGTTGGTGAAATGCTGCATCGCTTTTCTGTTTTGAGTTGTCGGTTCGGATAGCCAAACTCCTTGTTATTCTTTGGGTTGAGACATCGGCCAACGACCGAGACCCGGTGCACGACCGTGGTCTCCGTCTGCTGTTCCGTACCCATTATCTCCCCCCCAGCGTTTGACCTGTGGGCTCCTTGGAGCAGGTCGGAAGCTGAGTGGTTTTAATCAGGCCGGTACTGCCGCTAATCTTTTGACAGTGCCCGTTGTGCCGTACTTCCAAAACGGTGGGGTCTCGGTTCGGTGGGGTCTCCTCATCGTCTTTTGCTGACGTGGAGTGCTGTATTAATTTCTTTCCGTCAGTCGAGACGACTGGCCTTTCGCCTGTCGAGGCATTGAATAGTCCTCTAGGGATGCGGCGCCGTGCCACGTGTCGCCTTTCTGAGGGTGCGCAATCAAATCTGCAGGACGACTGGGCTACCCGAGGCGACTCTAGGGCTACTCGAGGTAGGGCCACATTGAAGGCTTCTCTCGAAATCTGGAACGGCGCCTCCATACCTTATAAATTAGGGCTCCTTCTCCGTCTTCCTTCTTTTCGATCCTCAGAAACCCCTGCTGCAACCTGCTGAAGAATAGTACTTTTCCTGTTGCCTGCGACCATTCTGCTCGCAGAGTCCTTCACCGTAGGACTTCTTTCTGCTGTCTTCTCCCGTTCTGGTGGGTAGTCCTCCGTTTAGGGTAGAGAATGGGTGTGCACAGGCATTGGCTAGGGGACGCACTGTCCATAAGCCTGTTTAGGAAGGAATACAAAGTCCCTGCGACTGTAGAGGTTAGGCCAGACGGCCCTGACGACGGTTTCACATACAGCGACGGCTGGATGCCGTTCTGGCTGGTGGCCGTCGTGGAGGGAGGAGTCCGGTTCCCCCTCCACCCACTCCTCAGGGAATGTCTCCGGGAGTGGGGGTTGAGCCCCTGCCAGCTGCTTCCCAACGGATACAAGATTATCATGGGAACAGTGCGGCTCAACGAGGTCTTGGCCATCAACCTCAGTGTCTCGGACATCGAGGAGGCGTATGACCTCTGCAAATCCGCAGAGGGGCATACGTACTATCTTCGGCTAAGGCTCCACCGGACTGCCTTCGTGACCGCGCTGGAGGACTCGTATAAATACGCGGGGGAGGACCGTGTCTTCGTTCGCGGGGCGTGGGAGTTCGGCGAGGCGGAACCCAGCACCACGGTCCGGATACCGCGCAAAATAGGAGTCCCCCCAAGTAAAAACCGAGGCCCCTGGATTTTGTATTTTAATCATCTCTTTCCCTTTGCTGACATTGTTCTGTTCCTGCAGGTTTTCGACAGAGGAGGGAGCTTGCCAGAAGGAACCGGTGGAGGGTGAACAGTGATTGGCACGAGAAGGTGCGGAAGTACCGCGGCCATCACTGCCGAGCCGCGCACTCGCTGCTGGGGTATACGCCGCACTACAAGTCTTTCCTCGCTCCGAGGCGGGTGACCGGGATCGACTCCGTGCTTCACGGGGAAGGCACCGGACCGGGCACCGAACAGACTGAGGCTCCTGTTCCGGAGACTGTTACCGTCGCGATTCCCAGCGGCATTCCGGTAGAGTCGGGCGGACGGTCCCCTGTCCGTGAGCCAGCAGCGACCAAGAGAGCTGAGACCGGGCGCAGGCGGCAAAGGCAGAAGTTTGTTGTCTCCAGCGAGTCCCGGAGCACATCCAGCTCGGAAGAGTCCGAGGTGGGGATGTTGCGCGGTCGTCGCAAGCGCTTCGTCGCGGAAGACCTTGCCGCTGCAGCGTTTGGAGAGACCGGCGAGAGCTCGGTCCCCTCCCGAGGTGCCGACGTCACCCGAAGCACGTCGGCGGCGGCTGCTGCAGAGGTCCCTGCTCCCGAGACCGAGACGGTTCCGGAAGCTACCGACGATGCTCAATCGGGAATACCTGCTGCAGCAGAGGTCGGGGCGAGCGCTCCGGCAACCATTTTTGAAGAATCGCACTCCGACCTAGGCAAAGGGGATACTGCCGAGGTCGTTGAGGAGCGCAGGCCGGAGAAGAGGCCCAGGGTCGTAGCCCCATCTGCCTCGGAACCTGCCATGTCGGTCGGGGGGTCCGCCGCGCCCTCCGATTTCATCCCCTGGAGACCGGACATCGAGGGGGTGCTGGGGAGGCAACTCGCCGAGTCGGACCGAGCGGTCAGCCCCGAAGTGGTTGTCGCTCTGGGACGAGCGTGCGCCCTTCCCCAGGACATGGCAAGGTGGGCGCAGATGGACAACGAGTCCCTGCTGATGTCCTCAATGCGGTCATTGGTAGCGGTATGTACACGCTTGATTCAACGTTCTCTTTCTTTTTCTGCTTTATTTTATGTCGTGACAATTCTCTTCTCACTGTAGCTCTTGCAAAAGTGCCAAACCGGCATGGGGAGGCTGGATGCAGCCGAAGCCAGGGCAGCAGATTGGGCAACTGAAAAAGAGGAGCTGCTTAAGTCCCTGGCGGCAAGGGACGCGACCCTGGAGGAGGAGGCGAGGAAAAAGGAAGATCTTCTTGCCGAGCTCGACGCAGCGCGGGCCTTGGCCGAGCACCTCAAAGAGGAAGCAAAGCAGGCGGTGGATCAAAACGTCCAACTGTCCTGGAAGCTGGACGAGGTCCGACTTGCGTCGTCGCGGAGGGAGGAAGACATGAAGATGCTGCGGGGGACCAACAGTAGGCTTATCTCTGAAAGGAAGCTGGCTGAGAGAAAGCTAGAGATGGCTCTGGACGGGAGGGCGACCGAGCTCGCGCGGGCTCTGAAGGATCAAGAAGCTAAACTCAAGGAAGAGTACCTCGCCGAGCACGAGTCCGTGATGAACGAGGAGGTCAGCAAACTGGCAGCTGACTACAAGGCTCAACTGCCAGGAATCCGGGAGAAGGCGTGGGCACTTGGGTGGAAGGCGGCTTTAAGGAGGGTTGGTGTCCCTCCGGACAGCCCTATCTTTCGGAATTCCCCCAGGTTTCCTCGCTCGGATTCGGAGTTGCGAGCCGTCTCGGGAATTGCCCCCGTTCCTTCAGCCTCGGAGGTCCCTCCAGCTCCAGCCGCCCCCGCTCCTCCAGTGGTTCCGAAAGCTGCCCCAGCCGTACCTAGCGAGAGTGCTGCCGGGACTTAGCTGTAATAAGGGAGCAGCAGCTCCCTGAACTATGTAATTTTTTTTGTTTTGCCATACATTGTATTCATGCTGATCTCATAATAAAACAACATTTTTTTTTTTGCCACTTGTTCTGTGAATGGTCTTGCTTGTGATGGACTGCGTATCGATACAAGCAGTTTGCCGAATAGTTTGATAGGTACTAGGTGAGGGCGGTTGGCCCTCTGAACAGAGGAGCCGACCCACGAGGGAGGTATTGATACCGGACCACGATGCTATTAGCTGTGCCGCCAGAGCTGGTGAAGGCACCGAGCTCAGGTCGGTTGGCCCTCTTTACAGAGGCGCCGAGCCGCGAGGGTGGTAATGTTACCGGACCCTGATTTGCTTATGGCTGTGCCGCCGGAGCTGGTGAAGGCACCGAGCTCAGGAAGGTTGGCCCTCTGAACAGAGGCGCCGAGCCGCGAGGGTGGTACTGTTACCGGACCCTTATTTGCTTATGGCTGTGCCGCCAGAGCTGGTGAAGGCACCGAGCTCAGGACGGTTGGCCCTCTGAACAGAGGCGCCGAGCCGCGAGGGTGGTACTGTTACCGGACCCTAATGTGCTTATGGCTGTGCCGCCCGAGCTGGTGAAGGCACCGAGCTCAGGACGGTTGGCCCTCTGAACAGAGGCGCCGAGCCGCGAGGGTGGTACTGTTACCGGACCCTAATGTGCTTATGGCTGTGCCGCCCGAGCTGGTGAAGGCACCGAGCTCAGGACGGTTGGCCCTCTGAACAGAGGCGCCGAGCCGCGAGGGTGGTACTGTTACCGGACCCTGATGTGTATTGCCGAAGCTGGCGATGGCGCCGAGCTGACAGTTGATATCCGAAATAGAGGGGTTGAACCGCCGTGACCCTCGAAGCAACGCAAAGACTCATTCTGGAAAAGTTGTCTTTTATTGATATTTGATTTCTTGAATACATTTTTCAGAAGTAGAATTTTTTGAGATGCGCCGCGTTCCATGGTCGCGGGAGCAGATCTTCCGGCTCTAGAAGTTATTCTGAACGGTCCCTGCCAGTTGGGTGCCAGCTTGCCTTCGTTGGGATCTCGGTCGCCAGGCAGTGTTTTCTTCAAGACCAACTCTCCTATCGTGAATCTTCTTTCTTTGACCTTCGGGTTGTATCCCCTGGCCAACTGCTGTTGGTAGGCGGCCAGGCGGATCGCTGCCGCCTCTCTTCGTTCTTCAACCAAGTCCAGCTCCCGCGCTACATTCAGATCGTTCAGACCCTGGTCACAGAGTTCCGACCTCAAGGTCGGGAGGCCGACCTCAAGGGGAATAACTGCTTCCATGCCGTAGGCAAGGGAGAACGGGGTAGCCGAGGTGGAACGCCTTGGGGTAGTTCGGTAGGCCCATAGAACGCTTGGCAGCTCCTCTGCCCATCGACCTTTGGCTCGGTCGAGTCTCTTTTTGATTCCGTCGAGCAGTACTTTGTTCGAGATCTCGGCCTGACCGTTGCTCTGGGGATACGCTGGGGTGGAGTAGATGTTGCGAATGCCGTACTCCTGGCAGAAGCTCTTGAAGAGGTTGGAATCGAACTGCGTCCCGTTGTCCGAAATGAGAGTGCGGGGAATTCCAAATCTGGTGATGATATTCTTCCACACAAAGTTCTTCGTGTCTAGCTCGGTGATGGAGGACAAAGGTTCAGCTTCGACCCACTTTGTGAAGTAATCCATGGCCACAATCAACCATCTTTTGTTCCCTGGAGTTCGGTGAAGTGGTCCGACGATGTCGAGGCCCCACTGGGCGAAAGGCCATGGACTGGAGAGGGGACTCAGGTCTTGGGCTGGCTGGTGGAGAGAGTGAGAGAACTTCTGGCACTTCTCGCATTTCCTGGCGTAAAGCTGGGCGTCCTTCTGCATGTAAGGCCACCAGTAACCCTGGCTGATAGCCCGGTACGCAAGTGACCGACCTCCTATGTGACTGCCGCAGACTCCTTCGTGAATCTCGTAGAGGAAATCGTCGACCTTGCTGGGGTGAACGCACTGGAGGTAGGGCCCTGTGAATGACTTCCTGTAGAGCTTGCCGTCTGGGGACAGCCAGAACCGGGACGCCTTCAATCTGATCTTTCGCGCTTCAGTCCTGTCCTCGGGTAGCTGGTCGTCCTTCAGGTAGGCGATGATGGGGTCCATCCAGCTCGGGCCGAGATCCAGGCACATGATTTGCCGGGGTTGCTGGAGGTTGATGCTGGGCTCCTGCAACGTTTCTACTTCAATAGTTCTTCTTTCACCGGCTTCCACAGCCGAGGCGAGGCTAGCGAGGGCGTCTGCATGGGAGTTGCATTCTCTACCGATCTGCCGGACCTCGGCCCTTTCGAACTGGGAGAGAAGTCCCCGGGCATGGGCAAGGTAGGCGGCCATCCTGTCATCCCGAGCCTGGTAGTCTCCGCTGAGCTGGCTCGTCACTAGTTGGGAATCGCTGAAAACCACCACGGACCGGGCTTCCAGGATTTTGGCGCTGTTGAGTCCGGCAATGAGAGCTTCATATTCGGCCTCGTTGTTAGATGCCTTGAAACCAAGTGTCACAGCTTGCTCGATGACGAGGCCCTCGGGAGACTGAAGAACTACACCAGCGCCAGCTCTCTTGGATGTCGAGGATCCGTCAACAAAGACTTTCCAGGACGAGTCTAGGAGCTCTCTCCAGGATTGCTCCTGCTCCGTTTCGGTGACGACCTCCGTACCCCTATCGCCCCCTAGTTCGGTGTCGAGCGCGGTCGGTGCCGAACTCTGAGGGGTAAATTCCACAATGAAGTCCGCTAGGACTTGGGCTTTGATGGCTGTTCTGGGCTGATACCTGATGTCATATTGCCCCAGTTCGACAGCCCATTTGGAGATCCGTCCGGAGAAATCCGCCTTCCGGAAGAGAGCCTTCAGTGGGTATTCGGTTACGACCACTATCGTGAAGGTTTGGAAGTAGTGGGAGAGTTTTCGAGAGGCGCTGAGGAGCGCCAAGGCGAGCTTCTCGAGTTGTAAGTACCGGGTCTCGGCGTCCAGCAGGGTTTTGCTCGTGTAATAGATGGGCCTTTGCTGGCCGTTGTCCTCTCTGATGAGTACCGAGCTCACTGCATGGTCCGAGACCGACAGGTACAAGAACAGTGCCTCTCCAGAAGTCGGGGTTGACAGCAGCGGTGGAGAAGAAAGATAATGTTTTAGCTGTTGCAGCGCCTGTGAACATTCCGACGTCCACTGGAACTTGGAGCCCTTTCTCAAGAGTTGGAAGAAGGGTCTGCACTTGTCCGAGGCGCGGCTGATAAATCGGTTCAGGGCGGCAGCCATTCCGGTCAGCCGCTGAACTTGTTTCGCCGAGGTCGGACACTGGAGGTCCTGGATCGCGGTGATCTGGTCAGGGTTCGCTTCGATCCCCCTTCTTGTGACCAGGCTTCCCAGAAACTTGCCGGAACCGACCCCAAAGGCGCACTTGGACGCATTCAGCTTCAACTGGAAGTGGTGAAGGATGTCGAAAATTTGGCGGAGGTCGGTCAGGTGGTCCTGCGACTTTTTGGACTTGACGACCATATCATTGATGTAGACCTCCACCGTTTTGCCGAGCTGGGCCTGGAACATCTTCGTCACCAACCGCTGGTATGTCGCTCCGGCGTTCTTCAACCCGAAGGGCATCACCTTGTAACAATAGGTGCCCCGGGGAGTGATGAAAACAGTCTTTTCCTGGTCTGCCGCGTACAGGGGGATCTGATGGTACCCCCGGTAAGCATCCAGGAAGCTCATCCGGTCGTGTCCGGCAGTGGCGTCGATAAGCTGGTCGATTTTTGGAAGAGGGAAGCTGTCCTTTGGACAGGCTTTATTGAGGTCGGTGAAGTCCACGCAGACCCTCCATTTTCCCGTTTTCTTTTTGACCACCACGGTGTTGGCTAGCCACTGCAAATAGTGGACCTCTCTTATTGCACCTGCCTCGAGGAGTTTCTGAACTTCCTCAACCACGGCCTCAGTCTGCGGGACCCCAGTCCGGCGCGGTTTTTGAAGCACGGGCTTGTGGTTGGGATCCACCTTCAGTTCGTGGCAGATGACTGCGGGGTCAATGCCAGGCATCTCATAGGGTGTCCAGGCAAAGACCGCCTTATTCTCCTCGAGGAGGTTGAGCAACTCTGTCTTCTCGGTCTAGGGGAGCTGGCTTCCCACGAGAAAGAACCTGTCGGGGTCAGCGGGATCAATATTGACCTTGGTGAGGTCTTCGATGCTCTTTTGTGCCGGTGCCCTGCCAACGTCCCCGAGCTCGGCCTCTCTATCCAGCTCGGTTACATTGACTTGGGAGGGCCCAGCCTCGTCAGAAAGCACGGCTAGCAAGCATTGCCTGGCCATGTGCTGGTCGCCTCTGACGGTGATCACTTCCGTTCGGCCCGATCGATTCTCCAAAGGGAACTTGAGTTTTTGATGCCGGGTGGAGGGCACCGCCTCCATGCTATGCAGCCACGTCCTCCCCATTATTACATTGTACGGGGAAGGGACATCGACCACTAGGAAGTCGACTTGCCTGCAGGCGCCACCTACTTGGACTCGAAGGGAGATTTTGCCCTTGGGATAGACAGGTTTAGAGCTGAAGCCTACCAGAGGGGTGCGGGCTGCCTGGAGGTCCTCGTCTTTTAGTCCCAACTTCTTGAAGCAGTCGTAGTAGAGGACCTCGGACGAGCTGCCAGGGTCGATGAGGGCTCTCTGAACCAAGAAGTTTTGTAGCTTCAAGGTGAGCACCAGAGCGTCGTTGTGCGGTAGCTCAACGTCCTCCAAGTCCTTGTCAGAGAACCATATTCTGACCCCCTCTGTTTTGGCCTTCTTCGCGGCCTGCTCTGGTGCCGCGGTCAGCACCTGTTTTTGATGGGAGGCGCGCCTGGCCTCGGCTCGAGCCTGAGAGCTCTTCTTAGGTGGGGCGGCGAGGTGGATGACGTGGATGACGCCTTCCGGCTCGCTGTCCTGGTCATCAGCTTCCCGCCGCGGAGGTCGGCCATCACCTCGGCCCTCCTGCTTGATATACTCCCGTAGGTGCCCCTCCTTCACAAGGTCTTCCAGGTGGAACTTGAAGCTCTTACATTCGTCGGTCCTGTGCCCGTTCTGCTTGTGGTAGGCACAGAACCTGGTCTGATCCCGGGAGGAGGGGTCGGTCGTCATTGGCCGCGGCCATTTGAAGAACGGCTGCGCCTTTATTTTGTTGAGGAGCCTATAGATCGGCTCCTTGAAGATGGTGTTCACTGCCACGTATGAGGATGGCTCGTGGTCGGATCTCCTGCTGCTCCGTGATCCCGACGTCGAGGCGGAGGGGGTTCGGCGCTGCTCCGAGGACCGGGCTTTGCGCCGATCCGGGGATGGGTCCCTTCGACGATCCTTCCTCCTGGAGGACCTGCTGTCTCCCTTGGCCGGTTGGCTCTTCTTGGTGAGGCCAAAGTTCTCCCGACCTCGCGCCTCGTCTTCTTCCGCCAAGATGAACCGGTTGGCCCGGGTCATCAGCTCCTTCATGGTGGTCACGGGATACATGACCAGCTGCGCCCGAAGCGGGATACCTGGCTGCAGGGCCAGCTGGAAAGACCTCACCGCTAGCTCCTCAGAAGCGCACTCGATCTGGCTGTAGACAGTCCAGAATCGTCGGGCGAACTGGGTGACGTTCTCATTCTCCTGCATCCGGAGGGCCATCAGGTCGGCATCGGTCTTTGGGATGACGTGATGAGCCTGGAATTTCCCCAGGAAGGAGGCCCGAAGCTGTTGCCAACTGGAGACGGAATTTTCGGGAAGCGAACAGAACCACCGTAGGGGGAGATCCGCCAAACTGGAGGAAAAGACTCGACAGTTCAGGGAATCGTCATCCCCCCAGACCGACATCCTTTGGACGTAATGTCGGAGGTGAGCAGCAGGATCCGAGGTCCCGTCATATAGGGTGAACCTTGGGACGCTGAACTTCTCGGGCAGCGTGTATCTTCTTATCTCCCTAGAGAAAGGAGACGCGCCAGTATCTTCAGCCTCAAAGGTGGCATACTGGTCCCGGTCGATACCAGCAGTCTCCAAATTCTGGCGGATAGTCTGCTTCACCTGCTGGTCGATCCACTTCTTCAGTTCATCGTCCTCCAACCCCTGGCGTTGCTTCTTTGGCTCTTCATGTATGTGGCTGCTGCTGGAGCCTTCTTCTTTTTGGTCTCGGTCACGCCTCTTACTGTTGAGGACGTGCCTCAGGTCTTGTCCGTGGCCCGGACGCCTGGGCGGCGGGCTCTGATCCTTCTTGCCTTCGAGCTGTTGCGTGAGCCGTTCGATAAGCTCACGCTGTTCCTGGATGAGGAGGTTTTGTGCTCTGATGTCCTCCAGGCGGGGGTCTTCGTTGCGCTCAAGGCTGGCCTGATGCTGGGACTGTGATTCAGCCCGCGCTGACTTCTCGTGTGGCTTGGTGACTGACTTGTCACCTTGCACGGGCCGCTTATGGCTATGGTGGGGTTGTTCTGGGGGTGGAACGTCGCGAAGGGAGAGCATGGTTACTCCCCTGGACTGTGATGCTGTTTAGACCGTGGGAGACCTCCCGCCAGACCTCCTTTGCTGAGGGGGAGGAGGTGGAAGATTCTGCGCCAGCGGAGGTTATAGGGACAAAGCCTTGCCCCTGGAGGGTCCTTCGCCATTTCTGGTTTTCGGAGGCATGGTGTTTACAAGCTTTTTGTTCAGTTTCCCACAGACGGCGCCAAACTGTAGGCGGTAAAAACGACACCTACTTAGATTAGGATGAGATCGGGGTTAAACTTCTTAGGACAGGGAATGCTGAACTCCGAGAACCTGAAAAGGAAGGAGAAAGACTTGGGTCAGAGGCCCTGGCTGCCGCGAGCCGAAGGCACTCCGATGCCTGAGTTGGCTCTGGTAAAACTAAACAGGAGGAGGAAGAGAGGAATGAGAGCGCGTATAGTATTGAGGGTTGTGCGTTGGATATTGCGTACCTCTTATGGGACTGATCCCATGCATATATAGGCAAATGTTCCTCGTTCATTCTCTCTGTGAGTGGGGGTAGGTGAGGTGAGGTCCCATCGATCCTTACCCTGACAGGCAGCAGTAGGTGAAACGGACAATACCCCTACCTCACTTTCCACGCCTTCAGCCAGCTAGCGTACAGGGGTGATAAAGCACACCTCTTATCACCATAAATGAGCAATCCTATCGCCATAAATGACCGCCCATATCTGTCAGGGTGCGCCGTATTTCCAGGAGGAAGGTGGCGGCCCACTCTGATTCTAGTGCTGCGGTCTGGGACTAAGGATGGCTTGGCCGTGGCGCGCCTTTGTACCGGGCTGACGCCCATACCGAGCTGCCGAACTGTGGTGCTGAGCTTGTAAGCTACTGACCGATCTGCCGAGCTGCCAGGGTATTGACCGAGCTGCCGAGCTGACGATCTTCTACAGCAGAGGCTGAGGAGCTCGGCAAGTTTAGCCGTGATCCTTGTTTAATTTCGTCATTACGGTGTTTTACCCACACGTGGAGTGTGTTGGTACATCCTTGTCCTTACGCCAAGGCTTATAAGGCAAGGGTGGGAGGCGTCCACACTCGATGTGGGACAAAAGCATGCGTAGGGAGCAGCCACGCGCTCTCCTGAAGTGTATACAAAACCTCCTGTGTTGGGTGTGGCCTCGCCCCCCTCTCAGGTGTGGGGACACCTACCCGCGGTTACACCAGCTCGGTCCCTGTCCTTACAGGCCAGCTCGGTTCGGGGCCCGGTGGGTTTCGTCCTTACAGCTAGAATTGAATGGGTCTGCAGCTCCGAGCCTCTTCCATTTCTTTGTTTCTATTTGCCCAAGCCTTGGTCGTGGGCTATTTTTGGTTAGTGTGGCCTGCTTCATGGTTACCTCTTTCTTCTTGTCTTTTTGCTTATGGGCTTATTTTTTGGGTAGTCAAGTCTGTGGGCTGCCATGGGCTAGCTCTTCCTAGGTTGTGTCTCTCACTCTTGCGGAGTACAAGTAAGGATGAGCTCCCTTTAATTTTTGTAGTAAGTACAGCTCATTTGAAAAATATACACTCATCCTTTCCCAAAAAAAAAAAAAAAAACTCCATATTTGTCAAGAATTCCCAATAATAGCAATGCTTCAGCCAAATGGGCAAATCCATATCCCCACCCCAAACCCCAAACCAGGGGCAGACCATGAATTCATCCTTGGGGCGGCCACTATGTACAAAAAATATTGGGAGGGCCACGCATGCAAAAATACACGTAGCTTGTAAAATATATAGGGCCTTTTAAAGATTTTCTCCGGGGCCATATGTAAAAATTACTTTTTTTAAAAAAAAACATAGAGGGGTTTTAGCAATCTTTGGGGTGCCATGGCCTCGGCCAGCTCCCCTTGTCTCGGCTGGTGTCCCAAACCCAAAACTAAAAATAAAAATAAAACAATAACAATAATAAAATAAAATAAAATAAAGAGGATTTTATGAGAAAAAACCCTTTAGATAAATAGTACATGAAAAAAAACCCCATAGATATGTGTGAATAATAATAGCCCCGTGGGCCTGTTTTGTATTGCTTTTCATGTGTTAGCTAAGCGTTGCTATCGACTTTCTTTGTTTTATAATTTTAGGGAAACATCTGCACTTTATATAAAAGCATCAATATCGATGCTCAGGCTGAAATATTTAAAAAAAGAAAAGAAAAGAAAAACACACACAAGCGGTAAGAGGCTCTTTTATTGTTGTGTGAATCTATTTGGGGCTTTTTTCATGCTTTGTGAATATAAGGAGAAGTCCTCTAAAATAAATAAATAAATAAATGTAATATTCAGGTGGGAACTGTTCTCACATATTATGTGAGATTTTTTTTGTGGGGCTCACATTCGGGGATAGGACATGGTGGGATGAAAAGATCTATGTGAGACTATCAAGTATCAAGTTTGACCCCAAACTCAAGCCCCTAACTCCTTCATCCGTGGTCCACAAGTTTAATGGCTTCATATTCAAAAAAATATTCAAAGCACAATCTAACGATTCAGTCCATTCGAATGTGTGTCAATCATCATGATTAGTGATTATCAGGGGGGTTCTTATTAGTTGCTAGGTTTGGATGGATTGCTAGTTGGACTACACAAAAAAAATCTCATATAATAGTTCCCACTTAAATATTTCTCAATAAATAATCATAAGAAGGCAACATGGAAAACATTTAAAACATGACCCGAGCAGATTACACGTTCACTCGGGCCGTTCAACTCAGTCCAATAAGTACAGATCTTCCTCTCCTGCTGCCGCCGCTCCTCGCCTCCGTTACGTGTTCTCTCATCCGATCAGATCGGAAGAAAAGGACACTTCAAGCGCTCATACGGATCCGTTACGTTACGAAGATGAACGACGCAGATGTATCGAAGCAGATCCAGCAGATGGTCCGATTCATCCGCCAAGAGGCGGAGGAGAAGGCCAACGAGATCTCCGTCTCTGCTGAAGAAGTACTTCCATTTCTCTCTTCTCATTCAAATCATCTTCAATATCTATATATATATATATATATATTCTGTTCTCTAGATCTGAATCTCCAAAACCCCAGTTTCAATTGGGTTTCTCTTGGATTCTCTTGTCATTTCATTCTGTATCAGATTTGGATCTTTATCTTGGGTATTAATGTTATGATGGGCATTTGGGTTTTTCTGTTTCTGAGCTAGATTTGTGTAATCTCTCTCTCTCCTTTAACTTTTCCTTTACATATACTTGTTGATGAGTTCGATGTAAGATATGAGATGGTGGGTTGTTTGGCAAGAATCAGGAGGATGGCTCCCTGAGTCCGGTTTTATGAATCTGTTATTGGTACCCCATGTATTGGAATTGGGAGAAATCTCATTTAAATTGGTGATTTGCCCACTGTTTGATTGATCACGTCTAGAACAAGTAATTAAAATGAAAAAAAAAAGAAAAAAGAAGGGATTTTAAAGAGAGTGTTGGATCAGGTGTTTTACTGGATATGTGATCTGTCTGACAGTAGGCGCGCTTCCGATTGGAGTGAAATTTGTCCTAGTGCTGATGAATGGTAGTTTGAGTGGTTTTGGGTATTGGAGGTGGATCCCACAGATGGATATAGGGATGGTGTCTGAGGAGGTTGCTTGATTATTATGCTAGAAGGGATGTTTAGATGTTGGATTGATTTGAATTAGGAGTTGGGTCTACTACTAAGTTGCCAGTTGCTGCAATTGCAAAAAATCTTGCTTTCGAATTTCATTGTTTTGCAAAGTTTGAAGAATCTTTTAATTTCTCAATAATAATTGCTTTGAGTGTGTGTGTGTGTGCGTGTGTGTGGTTAAGTATGGTGAAAATATCATGAGATTCTAAGAAGTTGATGATGTCTTGGATTGTTAAAGTATTGCCAGATTTTGTTTTAATGAAATGCAAGGCCTCGACCACAATTCTGTTTGCTGTTATGAAAATTTGAATTTTGTCACCATTCATTCCTTTTTCAAGCCCAAGTCAATCCTTCAGGGATTGCTCATTTGTGTCTGTTCTTTGCTCTATTTAGTTAGAAAGAGATAATTTAGTCTTCAGGGATTGCTCATTTGTGTCTGTTCTTTGCTCTATTTAGTTAGAAAGAGATAATTTAGTCTTCAATATCACAATGGAGGATCCTTAAGGTAAGGTAAGCATGGCAAAAGTAATCACAAGGGTGATACGTTTAAAGGAAGTCCATGGCCTTTCAGCTTCTGATTTTGAAGAGTTGGGTGGATTGTTACAGACAGAAGTTATGTTTTTCATTGAAATGTCTTAATGACAAAGCTCATGTGGTATAGCCTTGTAAACCTTTTTCATTTGATGTGTATTATTTCCTTAGTTAATGAAATCTGTTATTATGTCAATCCAATTTGAAATGAACGTTATCAACTCTTCTCAATTTCAAGACGTTGCATTTGCTCAATAGATTCAGACTAAACCTACTTCTAAGTTAGGTATCACATTTGATACAGAGAAAGGAAAAGAAAGAAAGAAGGAAAAAAAATGGAATTCATTATCTGAGAGATTCTACAATTTGTCTTGGCCAAGCATGCTACAACACAAGGCAATGTAGCCATCTGACAACTTTTCACTTTTCACTGGATCAGCTGGTTAGGGACGTGTAGTTTGAGTGGGCGCAGGAGTGCGATTCGTTGGTATATAAAAAAGAAAAAGAGAAAAAAACTCAAAAATATGTCTAACAAGTCCATATGTGAAATGTGTTTTTTCTTTCTTATTTTGATGCATTTGTATGTATATCGTTGCATGCTTTGATGGTTATGGATATGCGCTGTTGCAGGAATTCAACATCGAGAAGTTGCAACTGGTTGAAGCTGAAAAGAAGAAGATAAGACAAGAATATGAACGGAAAGAGAAGCAAGTTGAAATTCGGAAGAAAATGTAGCCTACTAAACCTTTCTTCACACCCTTGTGCTTTATTCACGTATCTTGTTTGTCTTTCCGTTTCTCTCTCTTTTTCCCAAAAAAATGCTGTACAAGTTATGGCAGGAAAAAATTGTCATATGATAAAGGTAAGCAATTTGTACAGACGAGACCCATGCATTAATGATTCAGCTTGTTAATCTGCTGAGACCTTCAGTGGATAGGCAATTGAATGAAAACTCTCCTCCCCTAAAGAACACTGTGCACTCAATTGTTAATCCTTTTGCAGTTAATGTGGACTGTTGTCTGTAATCCATCCATTTGCAGCACATTAAATCTGATGGTCATGATTGCCTTGGTAGGAGCTATTTGCTGCATCTCCTGTTGACGTGGACCGCACTTGATGACGCTGGGATTATTTGAACTTTGAAGACCATCTCCACCTCTGACAATGTTTAGCGTAGACAAAATATAGATCCTCTAGTGTTAAGCATTGTATATTTCCCTTTCTTTTTTTTTTTTTAAAATTAATAAAAATAAAAATGAACTACTAATTGCTGCTTGTGTTGGTCCCAATTGAATAATATTTGTATTCCTGAGGGATTTCCACAATGAATTGCATACTTGCAACTGAAGGATATAAATCAGAACAGTCTCTGGTTTGTTTGGTTTACTCAGTTTAAAAATCTATGGAGCTTTTTAAAATAATTGTTTGTTCTATAAGCTGTTTGTCTATAATACATACAGTTTGCGGAATTTGCACCATTCGAAGAATTTAAATTTCTTCACATTAATGTCTTAATTTTAGTGGTCGCAACCATAAGGTTGTGAGTTTGAGTTGCATTACTTATAGAAAGGAAGATTTAGGCACACTTTGGGGATGTTCCAAATCAGTTTGGTTCGTTTCTGAAAGCAGTGGTCAGAAAGAAGTGGCCTTTTGAGATTTGGATGTGCTTTACAGGCTGATCCAATCGCCAACTAGGGTACTGTTTTAGTCCCTCCTTTAATTCAGGACATTGATGAAGACCCTAGGGTTAGGGCTTGCGTGGGAAGTGCCAAAAGCACAATGGGTGCCGAAGCACCTGTCCGAAGACACAATCAATCTCCGAAGAGAAAATAAACGAGGACGCACCTCAATGGGAAAACCCAATTTCATTAATCAACTCTCCCTAAAAATCTTGTACAATGCCATAGAAATAGTAAAAGAAGACTTAAGCCCTAAGAAACCTAATTAAATTAGGAAACTAAATAACATTGGAAACCTAATCCTAATTACAATATTTAAAGAAACTAATGACATAAGAATAAATTCCTAAATCTACGTGGGCCCTACACATGTGGCCATGAGGTCTATGCTGCATCATTCTCCCCCACTTGAAAAAGAACTCAACCTCGAGTTTGGAAAATGTCCACCTGGATCGAAGATCAATTTGACGAATGTTCGATTTGTTGGTCCATCTGCAGCTTCCATATCCAGGTGCATGCATAATTGCTTTTGATGGCTGAAATTTGTAGTGATACGCAAGTGAACCGTTGGATGCCTTGCTTGTAGAATATGCACTATCAAATCATAATCTCTGACTATCCGCTGGTCATCTCCCAGTTGAAATTGTGGATCCCCAAAGACAAAATCAATTTTAGAGTTTATGTGGGGAATATCAACAACTTGCTCTTCATCACTCGGTGTTTGCACTTCGGGATTATTACTAGTCACACAAGAAATTTCAAGGCCAATTGTAGATGTGGAATTCTCTGTGGCTAGGTCTTGCTGATCGGTCTGCATATCCGTTGGCACTGGTTCCTCAACACAGTCTGTAATGTGTGGCGACTTTTCGTCTTGAGACGTAACTTACACTAGATGAGACCTTTTAAGTATCCGCTCCACACGAATTGCTTCCCAAAATGCCTCATGGATGGTCTTGCAGTCAGTCATTCTCTCCACTATGTTCGGTCTCAAGCCTCGTACAAAACTAATGAAATCATGTTCTTCATCATCCTCCATTCCACATGCATCTTGGAGCCTTGAAAATTGGTCAAAATATTCAAGAACGGACAATTCTTCTTGTTTCAAATCAAGAAATTGTTGAAAATAATTTTTATTGACAGCATACCATAATCCATATTGACACGCATATCTGACTCCTTGAAGTGCATCGTAGAACTTACTGATATGGAATTTCATATTGGCTTGAAAATGAACTAACTTTAATTGTAGATCTGCGCTTCACGATCACAATGATGAAAATGGATCTGAATTCTGACGTTGGATGTGCCTGATATCATAAAAAGAAATCTCAACCGTTGATCGGATAAGATCGTCGATTCTGTCATTGATCAGATGTTGCTAATGCAGATATGATGTCATCACAACTTTACTGGGCTTCAAACAAATTTGGATCCTTCAAATTGTAGACTTGATGAGACCCAAAATAGAAAACCAGGCCCAAAAAATTGTCTTGGCATGGTCACGTGCGGCGAGACACGTGGATAGCCCTTGGACTTGATGCAGTGGAAGCAAGAAAAGGGTCTCCTTTTCGTCGCAGATGAAGTCGAAGAGTTGGAAAGAGGCGCTGGCAACTGGCTCTGGCGACTTCGAGATGGTGGCTGAAGCTCACGACGACAAGGAGGCCGACGGAGATGATATTCGGTAACTTTCAACGATGGGAATCCTGGCGACGGCGCTGCTGGTGCGGGATGACGATGGTGTATGGTACTCCCCCTTCTTACTACCCCCCCCCCCCCCCCCCCCCCCCCCACCTTTTTTTTTGTTTCTCTGGGATGGGGTTCCTGTAGGCCGAAGGGGGTGAAAGATTTTGGGTTGTTTGGGATGGAGGGTATGGAGGGCCGGTGGTCTCGATCGGGGGATCTGGGAATGGGTGCGAAGATGGTGATCGGGCTGACAGTTTGAAGGGGTTGTGTCTGTGTGTAGGGTTTTTGAAAGTTCTGCTGTTTGGAGGAGGTCAGTGGACTGTTGGGGATGTGCAGAGGGGTATTTATTTTTATTTTTATTTTTATTATTATTTTTTGTTGCTGGGTATGGGGTGGAAGGCGAGTGGGTGCACAGTTTGGGCTGGGATTATGGTGGGGTCTAGGTTTTCGGGTGGTATGGATTGGCTAAGATGGGTTCGGTTTGGGCTAGTGTGATTTGTGGTGGAGACGATATGTTAGGGTTTGACGGGGATGGGAAAAAGGTCTGAGGGGGATGGGGATGGGTTTTCTGAATGGGGATTCCGTAGAGAAGGGCGATGATGATACGAGGATCGATGGGGTGGATGGATGGGTTGGCGTAAATCAATGCCGACCGATCGTGGATCGTTCGGCTTTGATACCAATCGATGCAGACCCTAGGGTTAGGGCTTGCATGGGAAGTGCTAAAAGCACAATGGGTGCGGAAGCGCGTGTCTGAAGACACAATCAATCTCCGAAGAGACAATAAACGAGGATGCACCTCAATGGGAAAAACCAATTTCATTAATCAACTCTCCCTAAAAATCTTTTACAATGCCATATAAATAGTAAAAGAAGACTTAACAAATAAATAGGAAACCTAATCCTAAATACAACTCATCAAATAAAACTATTAAGTAATTAAATAAGTAGGAGAAGTCCTAAATCTATGTGGGCCCTACACATGTGGCCATGAGGTCTTTGTTGCATCAGACATTTATTATTTAATTTGGAATTTAATTACCCCCATCTTGACTGTCCAAATTCAGATTTTCCTTTTTGCTTGATCGGGCCCTTATGGAGACTGATCATGACTCCATATGATTGATCAAATTGATTAAAAACCAGTGGGTTTGATCAATCACATAATAAATTAGATCTAGGATTTCACTCCCGTGCCAATGATCCTTGTTGATTGGGCAGATCTAGGATAAAAGCCTGCTCTGGATTCCTTTGATTGAAAAGTACTCATCTTTGGGTTGGGTTTTATGTCGCTTGACTTTCTTCTTTCTTTTCCACGTCTGCTTTTGTTGCGATTCATCCACATGCATCTCTTAACTTTTGGGCACATCTTGATAAATATATTATTAACGTGCAATCTGTGTATCAGATTTGTTGCATTATATCTAGGATTAGAAACCTTTTGTAATAGGAAACCTTTTGTAATGAGAACTTGAAAGATATAAAAAGGGCGATCGATCAACTTGATCAGGCAACTCAATTTTCTGGAAAGCCCTAATTTTTTAGGGTTTTTGGTTTGAGGAATACCTCATTGAGATCATTTTTGCCTGCGCTTGAAAAGGACTCATCTTCGGGTTGGGTTTTACGTCGCTTGACTTTCTTCTTTCTTTTCCACTTCTGCTGTTGTTGTGATTCATCCACATGCATCTCTTAACTTTTGGGCCAAGCCCCTGCACATCTTGATAAATATATTATTAACGTGCGACGTGTGTATAAGATTTGTTGTATTTTCTCTAGGATTAGAAGCCTTTCGTAATAGGAAACCTTTTGTAATGAGAACTCGAAAGATATAAAAGGGGGGATCGATCAACTTGATCAGGCAACTCAATTTTCTGGAAAGCCCTGACTTTTTAGTGCTTTTGGTTTGAGGAATACCTCACTGAGATCATTTTACCTGCTGGTCTTCATCATCGATCCATCACGTCTCAGAGGTTTTTGGAGTCAATTTGACTGTGTGCTTCTACCTGTGGACTTCAAAGAAGAGCTCATCTTTTCTCTTGGATTCCCAAGATTCCTCTCTACTGTGGTCTTAACTACTGCTTTTCTTGGATTCGGAAGTGGTTTTTATTTTTATTTTTATTTTTATTCATGTCTGCAATTTGGGATATGGCAATCATATTCATTGAATCATCTTGGGATTTGGCTTCGGCAATAGAAGGGCTTCTTGAGTATTGTCTTCAGCACGTTGGTTTGTGATCATCAACAACTCCTTGGTTCTGCACCTCTTCTTTGTGCGATCAATCTCTCAGTGCTGCTTTGTCTCCTGGTTTTTGGTGTCGTCTGCGTCGCAGACACTCTGTTTCAACCACTTGGGATTTTCTTAGTCTCAACTTATATAGGTGACTTGGGTTTCGGACTTTCAGTACTGTTGATCAACTCAGGTTGGGTTGTGAGTTTCCATCTGAAGGTTGACCTGGACCTCAATTCTTGCTTTGTGGATTTTCTGCAATTTGGCTTGTTGACGTTGTGTCTCTGAAGTACCACTTGGATTCCTTTCTTTTCTGCTTTGGTGCCTTTTTTTGTCTGAGATTTCTGAATTTCCCAAATTTATGATGGCTGAAAAATCAGAACTTCTTCCCATGAAATTTAATGGAAAAAATTACTTTAGCTGGAAATTTCAAGTTTGTATCTTTCTACAAAGACAAAATCTTTGGGGACATATTGATGGTTCTGATGCCTAACCCACTTCCTCAAAAGAGTCACCGTAAACTACCAAACTGACTCAGTGGGAGGTTGATTGCTCCCCCTTTTTATATCTTTCGAGTTCTCATTACAGAAGGTTTCTAATCCTAGAGATAATACTACACATCTTATTCGCATGTGGCTCCCAGATCACACGTTAATATATTTCTGACTCTGAGCTTGTTTTAGGCTAATATATTTGCAAAAAACCATATGCTGCCTTCATCCAATCTGCCCATTGTGTCATTATCCATTGATGGATGAATAAATCTTGGATCAATTGAAGGGAAAATTGCTGCAGATGGCTCTGAATAAAAGGATCATCAAAGTTACCTATCTCTAGTTAGGACAAGAAGGCATAACATGATGCCCTTTGAGTTTGATTTAGTCTATTGAATGCAGGAGTCGGCATTGATGCATGCATGTAAGATTAAAGTGCCAACATCACCATTGGAATACACATTTAAGATTAGGGTATTAAAACAATTACAATCCTGACATTCACTAAAAGTCGGTTGATCTATGGCATCATCGTCTTGATAGACATCAATGACAGCTGTATCAATAAAGACATTATATTTCGATTTGTTGAAGATCTGATCATTAACATCACCACCATCTTCATAGATTTCAAATTTCAATTTGTTGTCCTCATATTCTTGATATATTTATTGTAGATAGGGTGATCAACAACTTCATTATCGAGTCTTCATCTGACCAAGCATCATAAATCGAATCATCACAATCACCATCATATCATGACTTATCAAATGGTTGATCTCATGGTTCAACTCTACCTAAATATCGGATCAAGGCCTCAACTTGTTTGTGTAGATCCTGGATTTCTAAATCTCGTGGATCAGGAGGGTTATGTCCATCTCAACGTTCTGCTTACGACCACAATTTCATTAGGGAGACATTGTAGAAATGGACAATGTCAAACATAAAATCAATCATGAACTTTTGGCACTGAGACCAACTAATGTAGTTAAAGAACTGATTCCCGATTGTTTGTGACCCAAATACCCAAATCCTCAACCAAACAACAATTATATGCAATTACAATGAGAACAGCAAGAGTTTCACTTGCCAATAGTAGTCAAAACAACCACATAGGCTTCAATCTTATGAGAGTAATCTCAAACCAAGGAGAAGGGATTGCAAAAGTGCAAATCATAGCAACTTTGACTGAAAAGAAAATGAATAATAACGGACTTAGAATGACATTGTTTAAATAATACTAAAAGTCTAAAACCATTAAAAAACTCATCCTATCATTGAAATTAACTCAAACTCAAATGTTAAATTCAACTCCTGATTTAAATTCAAGTTCTAATTCAAATTTTAATTCATTTGCAAAATCAAATTAATAGAGGGGGAGGATGATGCAGCAGCAATATCTGTTCGTTGGAACAAGTCCTGTGGTCCAATTATGGGACCCAAGCAAGTTTAGGAATTCTTTAGTAATTGTTATTAGTTTCTAATTTTTATTGCATTTAGGAGTAGTTTCTAATTTGGTTAGGATTTTGTTTCCTAGTTTGATTATGATTGTTTTTAGGGTAAGTATTTTATTATAAATAAAGCATTGTAGAGATCATTGATCTCAGATTGGAGAATTGAGTTAATAAAATTTCCCCTGTTGTGGGTTTCGTTGGAGAGTGTCTTCTTCATCGTGATTGTTCCTGTGGGAACCCTAATTGTGCTCCGGCACTTGCATCATAACCTTAGGTTGAATCAATAAGGTTTCGTTGGAGAGTGTCTTCTTCATTGTGATTGTTCCTGTGGGAACCCTAATTGTGCTCCGGCACTTGCATCCTAACCCTAGGTTGCATCAATTGGTATCAGAGCCGATCGATCCCTCGATCGGACGGCGTGATTACCCATATCCTTTCCCCATTCCCAAACCGTCACCGTCCCTGACCTTCCACCCTCGTCCAGCCCAAATCACCTACACCGATGTCAACCCAAATCCTCATCCCATGACCCACTTCCCTGCTCGCAACACCCATCATCCAGAAAACCATCCCAGAACCCAACACCCGAAAACACCACATCCCATCACTGACACCCTAGATCACCGAAATCAAAACCCTAAATCCATCCATCACCCTTCGGAACCCATCAATTACCATCACTGAACCCACCGCCGAACCCAAACCCCTCTACCGACCCCCGACCTACTCGTCCGTAACCATCTCCGTCAACCCAACCACTTTCCTGCAACCCCCACCTCCTCAGCAAATCTCCTTTACCGACACATCCCTCATCTTTGACAAAATCCCTAACCTAGAGAAAAAAAAAAAAAAAGGAGCAGCGAGGTGGAGAAGGAAACGTGTACCTGGCATCGGAATACACGCTGCCGTCATCACCACAGCGCCCTCTCCTGCCAGCCGATGTCGTCAGGGCCTCACTATCGTGCATCTTCCCCGTCGCTCCCATCAGCCCTCGCCATCGCCAGCGCCAAAGCCCATTGTCCATCTCTATTTTTTCTCTTCGTTGGAGCAGTCAGAAACAGGGACGCGGAACCCTTTCTCCTCTTCGTGCAGCGCAACCAAGGAGGAGCACTCACATGCCCTCCATGCCACGTGCCAACTTAAGTGCTCTTGGGCCTGGTTTTTAGTCTGGGTTAGTTCCGATCCACTTCTAGTTTCGACCTAGCCCACATCACTTATACTATCAGCAGAAGAGTCAAGGGCCCAGCTTTTGACCAGACCAACGGCCACATGTTGTTTCTGCGATATTAGGGTCATACAAATTCAGATTTGATATCCGTCTTCACCTACATGCTCCTGGCAAGCAGATCTACACATTAGGTCAGTCAAAAATTTTAAATTTGCATTAAAACAAATATGCCTCCCAAGAAGCATATAGAAGTGGAGTCTTCATCTAATAATGATGATGATTTGAGGGGAACCGTTGCGGCATTATCGGTAACTATTAATCAACTATCTGCAATGATGGGTCAAATGCAAGCTCAAACGCAAGAGACTCTTGAAAGAATTGAAACCCGATTAACCAATTTGGAAACTAATCGGCATGAGGACAATTATTGAGATGATGGAAGACATAATCGGAATCAACGAGATCCACATGCCATCAATGTTGATTGTGATTTGGGTATTAAACTCGTGATTCCCGAATATGATGGCAAATTGAAACAGGATGAATTCCTAGATTGGTTAGTGTGTTGAAAATATTTTTGCACACAAGCCAATGATGGCTGGTCATAAAATTACACTTGTGGCAACTCAATTTCGCAATTATGCTGCGATCTGGTGGGCCAAGTTGCATCAGAAGCGAAGAAACCAACAAATTGACTCCGTTGACACATGGACCGAGATGAAAAATCTGTTGAAGCAAAAATTCCTCCTTGTCAATTACTCCAAAGATTTGCGTGCAAGTTTTCAATATCTGAAACAAGGATCTAAGACAGTTGAGTATTCTGAGGAGTTTATGACCATGCAAGCCCGTTGTGGTTTAGATGAAGAGGAGGATGTCTTAGTTGACCGATATTTTAATGGGCTTACACTGGACATACAAGATATCCTCACATTCAAACATTTTGATAATGTTGATGAGATTGTTCAAGATGCTATCAAGGCTGAGGGGATTGCAAACCATCAAGGCAGAAAACTTAATGCATCTAAATGGGTTATATAGAAGAATTCCTCAATTGCAGGGCCTAAACCGAGTGATTCCTCGGAGAAAGTTTTCACCAAGCCCGAAGGTCAAAATAGGATTACATGCTATAATTGTAAACAACAAGGGCATCGTGCAACAGAGTGTCCAAAATGCATCCACCTCATTGAGAATGAAAGTGACGTGAAAGATGCACTAGATGATGATCCTAAAGAGAATGACACAGAGGAAGTGCATGACATTCTGCCCGATGAGGATATTGTGGTAATTACTAACACTTTCTTAATTATTGAGAAGAAATGGTTGTAAGAAACTATTTTCCGCTCCAAAGGAACAATCAAGGGTCAAGAATGCACAGTAGTTATTGATGGTGGAAGTTCTTAGAACATTATCTCTCAAGCTCTTGTGGATCGATTGCAGCTGAAAGTTCGAAAGCATCATCGTCTTTATTTTGCTAGGTGGTTAATGACAGGTGATGAAGTACAAGTACGGTATGCATGTCCCGTTACCTTTTCTGTGGGAGAAGACTATACAGATACAATTTGATGTAATGTGGTACCCATGGATAGTTGTGATATCTTGTTGGGTCATCCATGAATGTATGACAAGAATGGTACTAATGGAATGCGTGAGAACACATACACATTCATGCATGGTGAAAAGCAAGTAACACTATGTCCTATGAAGCCGGCACCACCAAAGAAAGGGTCCAATTTTCGCCTCATCCAGGAAGCGCTTCAAGTGCACACTATTTACAAAAGCAACATCAAGAAGAAGAGTCGAGTTCAAGGTCGAACTCTTTTCCAACCCGGGGAGAATGATGCAGCAGCAATATCTGTTCATTGGAACAAGTCCTGTGATTGTGGGACCCAAGCAAGTTTAGGAATTCTTTAGTAATTGTTATTAGTTTCTAATTTTTATTTAAGAAGTTGCATTTAGGAGTAGTTTCTAATTTGGTTAGGATTTTGTTTCCTAGTTTGATTAGGATTGTTTTTAGGGTAAGTATTTTATTATAAATAAAGCATTGTAGAGATCATTGATCTCAGATTGGAGAATTGAGTTAATAAAATTTCCCCTATTGTGGGTTTCATTGGAGAGTGTCTTCTTCATCGTGATTGTTCCTGTGGGAACCCTAATTGTGCTCCGGCACTTGCATCCTAGCCCTAGGTTGCATCAGAGGGCTATGGCTCTGTAATAGGGTCTGATGATAACATCCTATTGTCCACATTGCCTCTTTGATTGCCATCATAGATCTTTAGATCCACACAATAGGTCTTTGCGATCTGACCTTTCTTAAGATGGATCAACACCCAATTAACTCGATCAAACTTTCTAAATAATTTGGGGTCCAGTCTAACGCATGATCCTCATTGATTGGGCCTTTTAAGTTTGCATCACGGACACACCAATATTAGCATACATTTATACAAGTCAAATTTGACCTACAAACTATCCACAATGTTAACTAAAAAATTGAAATCATTGATCAAGGTCAATGAACTCGAAATATGAACTAGGTGAACTGAAAAACAAGTTGAATCAACCAACTCATCAAATTGGTGAAGCATATTTAGCTGAATTGTCAATATGAATATGAACTAGTTGAACTAACTACCTCTGAGCTAGAAATGCACCCATCAAGCCAGGGGCATATGTGAAAAAAAAAAAAAAAACTATAAAATTCCTATCACATATGAGTTTTTACAAAAATTTTGAGCGGGGGCTTTCCACGATTTCATCTGAAACCATGGGTTTGTTGTGGGATGGAAGGGATCAATTGGAACAATTACAAGATGATAAATGGTTCAACACTTCAACTTCCCATTAGTTGTTGAAGTTCACCATGGAGTGCTGTGGCTGTCTTGAGTTATGAGTATACTTAAGACTATTTGATAGTCTTCTTTTGCATACAGATTTACTGGGCATCCTTATAATATATTTTACTAAATGTTAATGCTCTTTTAATTGATTTTTTTTTTCTTCCAGTGAGTACTCAATGCAGCTAAACGCTTCTCGTATCAAGGTTCTTCAAGCTCAGGATGATTTGGTTAGCTCCATGAAGGAGGCAGCTGGGAAGGAGCTCCTTCATGTTAGCCATCACCACCATGTGTACAAAGAGCTTCTGAAAGAACTTATTGTTCAGGTAAAACTACAATGAGGTTTGATTTTTTTTTTTTGGGTTCAACTATCGAGTGTTCTAAAGCCTCAAAAACATCTTTGATTGGACCAATGGTCAATTCACATGAAAGCTGAGAAAAGTGACGGAGTTATGAAGATTTTCATTTGGGGGTGCCAGTGTTTGTGGCAAGAAAAGTGTATGTTTTTATGTCAATGAACAAATTTACTAATAAGGAAAAAAAAAATGGTGGTGTGTAGTTACTATTGTTAGTTAAGGTCTCATTAACATAGCTTAAGTTATTACAAATTAATGAAAGTACCACTGAGATAAGGATTGACTTTTTTTTATTTTTCCTTTTGATTAAATAATTAATTTAGTGGTAATCTAATTCATCATGGAACATATCTAATTAATATCTGGAATTCATACATCTTTGAGTGGGTTGTTGGCTATTATTTATGTTTTCATAATTTGACCCTGAATCATCACCAGCATCGTAATTATTGTCGTCGTTGTCATCATAGCCTTATCCTATCTATATGGGGGCCGGTTTTTTGAGGTCTACTTTTTCACTAAGCCCTTTTTGCGTCCATAGTTTCCAACCCTAAATATTTGTTTTTTATTTTTTATTATCTATTACAGAGCTTGCTCCGGTTGAAAGAACCGGCTGTGTTGTTGCGTTGTCGGAAACATGATCTTGAGCTGGTGGAGTCTGTTTTGGAATCAGCAAAGGAGGAGTATGCAGAGAAAGCAAATGTTTATCCTCCCGATATTTTTGTTGACAATCAAATCCATCTCCCACCTGCTCCCAGTCATCAATTTTTTCATCATGAACATGGGCCTTTCTGGTAAACTTTATCATACACATTGCTTCCCTATCCAGTTTTCTCTACATGGGTAGCCTAGAGAATCTCTAGTAGAGATCTTAGCATTTACGCATGCCAGCTTTTTTCAACTTTTTCTCTCTAGATATATTTTTGTTGATTAGAACCAAAGTATTTATTTCCAGTAAATCTCACAGTAGGTAATTGTAAGGCCTGCTGAGGGTACCTTGAGCCTAGGACCTTGTGGGAATGGAAACAGCACTACAAATTGAATAACCAAAATCATCTCCATCTATTACACGACAAGTTACTCCTATTCTATAGGCAAAGCTCAAGAGATGGGTTTTGTGAAATGGGTATCTCTGTAGTGTAACAGATTCCGCAAGAGTTTGTAATTGTAGTCCAAAACATGCACTTGATAGTTGGCTGTATCCAGTAGAAAGTATCATGTATCAGTTGTTTGATAAGTTTCTCATCTTTAGGATGCATGCTAAAGTATCCATGCAATTGTTTTAACTATCAGTTGTTGGGTATATCTATTTTTCTTTAATGAAGATTGGCCAGTGGTTTTAGTCCCAGTTTGATATTGCGTATAATCGAGGGACAAGTGTTGCATAATTCATAGTTTTCATTTTTAAAAGCATGATGATTGCATCAAGAAATTCACAATGCTAGTGCACATGGTGATTCAGCTCTGGAGGTGTTGTATTGGCTTCTCGTGATGGGAAGATTGTCTGTGAGAATACGCTTGATGCACGTGTGGATGTTGTCTTCCGGAAGAAGTTGCCAGAGGTATCCTCTCTCTATCACTACACTTAAATTGGTTATATTTAAAAAATTGAGAGAAAATGCATCAAAACTACAGAATGGGTCAAGTCGGGTTGAGCACTAGATATATTAATTGGGTTGAAAAGGTCAACCCAATCCCAACCCAGAAGTTCAACGGGTCTACCTGAACTTCTAATTAACAGGTCAGATTTAGTTCGAATTGGCGGGTCATGGTGCAGTTAAATGGTTTGGGCCGTTTGGCTCAGGTCAGCAGGTTGAATAGTAGGGGTGTTCATGGGCTGGTCTGAGGAATGGCGAGGCCCAGCCCAGCTTCTTAACTATAAGCCCAAGGCCGGCCCAAGCCCAATTTGGGCCAGAAGTAGCTGGTCTGAGCCCAGCCTGCCTGGAAATGTAGAATCCTGAGTCCATTCCGAGTTATATTTATATAATAAAGAAAGTGAGGTCTACGCATATGACCTTGTGTGAGAGGTCATGTGTTCGACTCCTCCCTTTACCTCTCCCCTATAATAGTTTTTATATTTGGGCCTGGCCGGGCTTTGGGCTCTCTACCGTTGAGTCCAAGCCTGGCCAATCTACTAGAATCTAATTCCCAATTGTGGCCCAAAGCGGGATGGGCCTGGTTGGGCTCAGGCCTGCCCAATCCATGAGCACCCCTGTTGAATAACAAGAGTGGATTCAACCAAAACCCAACCTGAAAAATGAGTGAGCGGGAGGGTTGGGTTGTAGGTTTGGTGAGAAATTGCCGCCACTATTCAAAACTGACGACATTTTATGTAATCCTATCTTTAACTGCTCATGATTTCTTATTCCTTTTAAGTAAAATAAATTTTATTACACTTATACATTTAACTGATCTGATGCTCTCTTCTATCAAGATTATTTCTGAGATCCTTGATCTTAGAATTCCTCTAAGATTTTAATACTTAACTTTGTACATGTGGGGCCCACTGTTTGGTGATTGAAGTCATTGACTTGAATTGCCTTGGCTTAACAATGTTTTGAACAATAGCCATATTGAAGGATTTGGGCCATCCATCATTCCATCGTTCTACTGAATGTGTACAGTTACTCTGTTGCCATTTTAACTATTCAATTTGGAGGCTATATTCACGAACTCAAGACTCGAAAATAATATAATGCTTTGAAGTTGCTGGGTTGGGAATCTGTTGTAACTAGAAAGATATAATCTCATTTTCATATTGAAAAGGAATTTTAGTTGGCTGTCTCCGGATCTAATTACAGTTTCCTGAACTGCATTTGCATACCCATTTCTCATTGTGTTACGTTAGTTGTGCCTCAGCCAGTTTCTCTTTCTTATTGCAGATACGAAAGCAGCTCTTTGGACAGGTCATCGCATGATTATTCCGTGAAATTCAGGTCATTGGTTGAATCTGGCTAGGATTGTTGTCATCACCCAAGGAAATAAAATCTGCCATTCTAGTTTATTTATTTGAGTCATTCATGTTTTCCTGTTCTGGGATATGTGTTCATTTAATCACATTGTTACTCTATTTGAGGACTTGTTATTTTCCCCGGCACTTGTGCGTTCCATTTGTTAGTCCATTAGCATAATATTGGGGAGACTTATTGTTTTTCCAGTACTTATACATTCCATTTTTTAGTTAAATAGCATACTATTTGGTTTTTTCTTCTCTTATCCTTTTTTAGTGCAAAATTTGCTGATCTTTACATGTAGTTATGGTTGGATGACCGTGCTACTGGGCTCTGGGTAAGGCATTCCCCTGCCAGGATGAGGTCCTGGGATCCTCATGCGAAGACCCACTGTGTGAACAAAACAACATTTGGATAATTTGATGGAAGTTGTATAGAAAGAAAGAACGAAAAATGAAAGCTGTTTCTACATCAATACTTTTTGTGCAGAATTCATCAGTAGAGATTGTTGCAGCAAAAGCCTCACAAATCAGCCCCGATCGCCTAAATCGCATACTTGCATTTTGTGTACAGTTCTGCTTTCCAGTCTTCAGTAGCCTTACATAGGCAGAGGGACTTCTAACAGATTTAAAAGAGGGCAGGGTATTTTAAAAAAATCCAAATCCAAGAACCCCTCCTATTGCAATCCACATATGAACATATGAGGACAAGGCATGGGGCTGTTAGTGAAGGACAGAACAATTTGGGATGGCACAAATGACCAATGCGGACAGAAACAAGGGAGCTGAACAAAACCAATCTCGACAGTATTTGTTCGAAGTTAAAAGACCCCATTATTAAAAGGCCCCAAAATGAAAAGAGGGAAAAAAGGAAGAATCCAGCAACTCAATTTGGCCGATCGTTTGTGTAGTTTTGCTTCTGTCGCCGATCGTTTTTGGATGTCTTCCCTATGCTTGGGTCCACAACTTTTTTTTGTACATTGTAATCACCTTTTGGAAATATATTAACTTAGCTTTCATGAAAAAAAAAATAAAAAAATCTCAATTTCATTCAGCATATAAGTCTCACAACAAACAGAAAAAGTCACCATTGACATTAATCCTAGATCTGAATTGATTAAAATCCAATCTCTACACCATTATTCAAAGTTCAAAACCAAAATAAAAGATCCCAACGAGCCAATGAGAGCCCCATAGCATTCTTTGCTTATGATTCAAGATTTAGTACCTAGTCATGTGCCTATGCTGAGTGTATGCTACAATTCCCCTCACACGAACCTCAAAAAGGCCAGAGACTAACATCTTTTAATAGAATGCATCAAACTCTAAAATACAAAAACTTTAGGTGCTAAACAAAATAGATAGTACCCTCAGGAGAAAGGTAGGAAGTGTCAAACTTTATCTTAATGATTCTTACTTCAGCTCATGCGGGGTTTCCAAAATATATGACTCAATTGAACCAAGTGGAACAACTCATGGAAGATTTCCAAATGGCGTCGAACCCAAACAATTCAGAGTCATATTTCTATCAGGATCAGATGGTCTCGATAAATGATTCAAGAAAAGTATGTCAAATTAGGACTCGAGAAGGGTAGAAGTAGAGGTCCATATTTTGTTTTGTTGCTGTTCAAAGATTCTAACTAGAGACATGAGAAGATATTGGCTGACTTGGTTTTGTTTTCAATGGAAGGATAGGTCCCTTCCACTTGTTTCGTGCTTTAAAGTGAATAATGAAAGGCGAATATCCAAAAATAAAAATCAAGTAACCTTCTATTAAAGATAGGAAACGAATATCCAACCATCATCTTGGTAATTCAAATCCACACACACACTAAATTGAAACACCCATCTCCAAGATAAGAAGATGAAATGGGGGGGAAATTGCATCTAAATCTTTATCTTTCTAACTTCCTTTAGCATTTGAGATGAAGAAAACATCCATATCCAAGATGACAAAATGTAGTAATAGTAATAAAACTAAAGCAAATAACAAGCTCACTATATGTCTACATACCTATCAATCATCCTTTCTGTCAAAAAAAAAAAAAAAAAAAAAAAAAATCTCCCAATCTTTACTATCTAACTATTCAGTAGTGGTAGCAGAGAACTCAGAACAAGCTTTGCAAGTTGTTGGTTGGCAGCTTGACTAGGGTGAATGGAATCCCAAAATACAAACTTGGAGGGATCTGAGCATATTGGGGTACTCTCGTTGCATTTGGGTCCCATCTCTAACAATACGCCTGATCCACAACACCCACGCCATGATTCCACAAGACCTACATAACAAAACACAGAGGTAACTTTCAATATTAACCTTCAACAAAAGATAAACACTTAAATCAAATTGATGCCTATAAGATTTGGTTTTAACCATTGGGTTAGACCGCTCCTATCAATAAAGTTAATCTTGCCCCAAGTCATGGTACATTTAATAGATATTTCTCAACAGAAGGGACAAAAAGAAGTTAACCCAGTTTAGGGTTTAGGGTTTAGGGTTGGCAATATATACAGGTCAGTCATGGGTTAGAAGAACCAGACCCACATCCCGCTCACCCCTCCTAACCCATCTAAATTGAATGGTTTCGGGCTGAGTAGATTACAAAAGTTGATTCATACAATTTGGTGGTTCAATAGCCCCCATACCCAGGTGCTCATTGATGATGCCATTTTTGAGGCTGCTCTTATGGGGTCCACTTGGGTGCAATGACAAATTAATCATTCGGATTTATTAAAGTTTAAGCCCCATCAAAATGTACCAAGTCTATTGATATGTGATATGGCCATGCATCTAAAGTTTGACACAAATGTTGACTTTCTTACCATACTCTTCTGGAATTATAATCATGTTCAATAAGGCATCATAAGCGTCTAGGTATGCAATAGTGGTTCCTGGGCGTGAAGCTTGGATGCTTGCAAGGAGGGTTTGAAGCTTCGAATTGTAGACCACAGCATCTTCATTCTGTTGTTGAACACAAACGCGCATGTGAGACCCAGGCAGGAGGATATTCCCAGTCATTTGAAGTGGTAGACAACCGATGGGTGGAAGACCTGCTACTACTATCTTCCTTGCTCCCAAACTATAGAGTATCTGCAACACAAACCCAATAATTAAACTTAGTCCCTTAAACTATCAACCTAGTTAGATGGGCTTTTAGTCCCTTAATGTGGATTTGTTGGCAACAATGATTTAATGGTAACTACTTCCAATGGTTGACCTATGTAATAGCACAAAAACTTACAATGAAAACTAGTGTATATGTTGTCAGGTTGGGCTAGTTATTCTTTTGGTACCCCAGCTTCAATGGCTGGGAACCTTTTATTTATTTATTTCATTATTATGGAGAGTGTGGTACACTCGGAAAGGAAGCCCACCGAAGTGGGAAGAAAGCCTGGTACACCCGGGAAGGAAGCCCACCAGGTGGGAAGAAAGCTCGGCACACCGGCGAAGGAAAGCCCACCAAAATGTGAAGAAAGCCCGCATATACACATGCATGAATATATAGGCGGGGAGGTGGGGGTTGAACCCCAGATCTCCCCATAGAGGGTGTTGGGGTCATCTAATGGATTCAATAAACATGTCTGATGCAGGTTGGGCCTTAGCCTATAAACCCATTAAGACACGCCACAACCCTATCTATTTTAGAGAGAGAGAGAGAGTGAACCTGAATAAGTGAGTGAAGCCTGTCGAGCAAGAAGTCTTGGTAAGCTGACATTGTAATTTTTGTTGTAAGTCTCTTCAGAGGTAGATCATAGAAGTTCCCCAACAAGTCGTTTGTGCCAGCACTAATTACAAATAAAGCATCTTTCACCACCCTGTTGGTTGCTTCTTTCCCTACCACGTTTGCAATCCGGTATAAACATTCTTCAAAGTATTCCACCTGTTTGGCCATGGTGCTCACACCACCTACCATAACCGTCGTCGAGTCATCGAAGCCAGAACCCGCCGATGCAAAGCTAACGCCGGTAAACAAGTCATGATCGGTGATACTGGGGTCCAAGTACGCCGGTAGGAGATCTTTGATCCCCAAGGAGGACACCAGGAAGTCAGTCATGAGCTTTCCATTTGAAAATCTCCCGGTAGCGCCTTGGCCGGGAAAATCATGACCGTAGGGTGAATGGTCAGCACGAAACCATGTCCCTATGTAGTTATTATTGCCAGGGTCTATGGCCGAGTCACCGAACGCAAAGATTGCAGATATGTTGTGAGCTTCGGCAGAAGAATGAGAAACAACAGAAAAAAAGAGGGTGAAAAGAAGAATTATAGTTCCTCTCTCCATCTTTTATCTCTTTTCTTTGGCGCGAACTGCTGCAAAAGAAAGAAAACAATCAACATCAATAGAGTTTGCTGATTTACTTCAATTTGTACAAGAAATGTTGAACACTAATTTGCACGAAAATTGTTAAGATTTTATCCAATTAAACCAGTATATGTATTCCTTCATTTAGTCGTGATTCTATAGAAAATCATCATTAGAGCCTTGTCCCAACTATGTTGGGTTCAGCTACACGAATTCTGTTTCTCCGTTCCGATGTAATAGGCATAAATCCTTTTTATGTGATTCTTGGACTACGGTCAATCAGGAGTAGTGTCATGATTTGCTATCTAGTGTCACAACCTGAAATCCGACTTTCCTTGAAATCCCAGATTTTGAATCAGGGGCGTTCATCATATGTGAGATTGATCAAATCATTACAGAGAAATTTGTGGAACAAAGATATCAAGCATGGCCAGTAACAGCACATGATCAGAATTCTTTGTCTAAATCCCAGATAAAATGCAATTACAACGAATATTTAGTCCAAAAGAATATCAAGATATCAAGCATGGCCATTAGAGTAGAACTATGCATGAGAAACACTCTGAGAAAAAAAGAAAGGATTTGACGAACTTAAGAGAGGATAAAAAGTTCTCAACAGGTTCGGCTTCTAACACCTCTTATTAATTGTTGGTGTATTTGATGTAATCACTCTTGTGAATGGGCTTCTTTGATATTGGGCTGTGGGCTGGATACGATGGTGCAGTGAGGGAGATGGAAGATGGTTGGGTGGGTGAGGTTGATGGAGGATTGGAATACGATGGTGCCATTTTCAGTTACATAAAATTAGAGTCGAACCCAATAACTAAATAATGTTTTTAGTCTTACATAACTGAGATTGGCATTTTTTTTTCTCATTATACTGGATTGAGATTTTTATAGAATACGTAGTCTTACAACAATAAGATATATAACATCAATTAAAAAGTTGATTACAAAAAAGAAAATCCTCCTCTTCTCGACTTGCAAAGCTATAAAGTAGATTGGGAAAAATAGCATCAATCAATATGTTGATTGCTCAAGATCAGATTATTCTTTTTAATTTGAAATCTTAAAGTAGATTGGAAAAAGAAGATAAATAAGAAGTTAAAATACTGACTGTGGGTAGTGGGATGGTGAAGCCGATGGTGGCAGTTAGGAAAGGTGGTGATGAAAGTGGTTGTATGGTGATGATGAATGTGCAGTGCATGCGCTGGTTTTTGTGCAGTGAGGTCTTGGGCTGGAAACTGAAATAGCATAAATCACAAATTTTTAAAAGTTTGAAGGATCAGAGAAATAATTACCTCTGAGAAGAAGATACTTTGAAACAGAGCCGAGAGATATGCACAAAGAAGAAGAGCAAAAGAAAGATATGGAAGAAAAAAAGAAGGGGAACATTAATTTATAGAGACAGAGACTTGATTGTATTGAAATTGAGAGAAGAGAGTCAAGAGTCCTGATCATATTATGATTTAGAAAGTGCGTCGTTAAAGAGTTCGGATTATAATAAGAGTTTTTCCACTAGCTATGTGGAGTCCGGATTCTCTGTGTTTTATTTTTCTTTACATCGATCTGGTAAGGATTGTTGAGAGAGAATCTTATTGCTTATAAAATAGTGATTTTCATCATGTGATTCTAGTTGGGAAAACGAGGAACAACTGAGGACCGGACCTGTAGGATATATAAATATATATTTATATAATGAAATAGAAATCCTCTCTACCAATAATTTTTTGTTATTTTATTGTTTTTCTATTTTGGAAGGTAAGTAAGTAAATCCAAATCTCTCCTGATCCTCAATGTAGAGGTCTTGCATTGAAGTTCCTCACCAATCCAACCCATATTATAAATGTAGTCATTTTTTTGAAATTCTTTCTTGTAATTAAGATTTTGTTGGTTTCAAGATTGTTCTCAAACCCATATATTAGGTTCTCCGGTTTCTAATGGTAATAATTTTCTCCCTTGTATAAACTCGTTTAAGAATCAAGTATTTCACAGAACCAAAGATATGTTTAGTTTGGAAATTTCGTGAATATCTCCATGTAAATCAAGTTTAGGATGTGCATAGCCATGAGACACTTAAACACTTAGTTCTGACATGAGTCATACTCAATCTTCACGGGTCTCATTCTCGCTTTTAGACCAGTAAAAACTCGGGGCAATGCATGGGCTAAAATAACAAATACAATATTAAAGAAAAAGTCAAACAATCAAACCTAAATGAACAATCAAATATATATAAATAGTAGTGGGAGAGGGGCTCTCCTAAGCTGCAGTTTATGTTATCATAAGCTGAAATCGTCTACAAAATCATCTCTACCGTAAACTGCCTCAAGCCATCGTTCCAAAATCAAGATAAATCCAATCAAAACTGGATTTTCCAGTTCCATTGTGCCAAAAATAGAGATTGTTGACTTTGATTTGTGAGACCATTACTATTAATTCAGCTTAGGATAACATAAACTGCGGCTTAAGGAAGCCCTGCTCTCTCTATATATAGATATACATATATTAACTGCAAAGATAATAGATAAATAATAGTCCAATTTTTTTTTAATAACAACATCAATCCAAAGTCTTCAAAAATTCTGCCTTTTTTTACAAATGATTTTAATGGAAAAATCCCCTTAGACTTTGTGAAAGGCCGCCTAAACGGCCCTTAAACTCCAATATAGATGATAAAAGCCCCCTCTCCACAGGTACGACCATGAGCCTAAGTCGGAGCCCAATGTAGTCCAATGCATGCTAGACACGGGTTAGGTTGGGGCTAGATCAAACCATGAGAAGCCTTTTCGTTAAATGAGATATGCCTATCCTACATATGGAAAGTGGTCAAGTCTAGATTGGATCAATGAGGTTAGCCCATACTCAACCTAAATTGAGGTACACAGGCACGTACCGAATCAATCCTTTGTATGGAGTTTATCTTCTACTTGGTTTTAGAGAGCCCATTTCCCCTACCTATTCGATAATGAAAATCACTTTTCATGTGTAAGGATCCGAACCAAAAGGTCGAGATGATATTAACTTTTTACTGTAGGATTTAATCAAGTGTGGACCCCACCCAATGTGTTCACTTCTCACTCACTAACTATTTCCTATTTGGTAAACTTACTTTAGCAGTGATATCAAGTAAAGGGCTAATTCAAGAGACAATAAAAAGAAACAGATCACATCAAACGATACTAAACTTCAAAAATCACTTATTCGTTCCAACAAAAAAAAAAGACTTAAAAGGAGACTCTCTCATACAACTAAATGACAAAAGAAAAAAAAAAAAAAAAAACTAGGGTTGTACATGAGACTGGCTGGGCTAGGCTGGGCCGAGGAATGTCCATGCTTGGTCTGACTTCTAAATTAGAAGCCTGATCCCGGCTCGTGCCCAGGTCGGGCCAGAAGTTGCTTGCCCAAGACTGGCCCGCCTGTAAATCATGAAGCCCTAGCGTATCTTGAGATTAACTTATATAATAACAAAAAAAGAAAAAAAATTCTTATAACATCCTAAGTTGTAGCTAAACTAGCCTTGTCATATCACCCTATATGAGAGGTCATGAGTTTGAGTCCCCCCATTACTTCTCCCTCTCTTACAATTATATATGTATATTTGGGCCGATCAAGGATTTCAAATCTCAACCACCGAGTCCAAATAAAGAAATTCTAAGCACGGCCCATCTATTATAACCTAAACCCCATTGCCGAACGAACGCGGGCCAGCTCTGTCATCGATCACCTTTATAAAAGAAACTCTTCTTAAAATAACAATTCAAAGAGCTACTCTCTTGCCTTTTGATCTTTCCAAATCTTTACTTTTGTTCTCTCTTTTTGCATTTAACCATTCACTTTACTTCATTGATAAAGTAAATTGACCAAAAGAGTGAATTACTATGTGATTGATAGTATTGCATTTAAACGTTAATTATACATGCCCATCCCTCATTGTGTGGACCAAAGCGTAGACCCATGGCCTAACCAAGATGTAAAAAAAAGGAAAAACATAATAAGAATCCTTTTGCAGGTTCTTCTTCGCTTAGAGGGGGGAAATCTTGCAAATTACACCTTATCGCTATAGGCATTGGTGGTATAGCTGCAAATGCCAGTTTTTCTCCTCTCAAAGCAGAGGAAATCTAGCAAATGCTACTTTACTACGGATACAAGTAGCGGTCAAGCGGCATGAGTCCAAATCCATTCTAGGCAAGCCTTTCCATTTCCTTTAACATTAACTAGAAACACATTTAAATTTAATATTTTCATAAATTTTCATTATTAGATAAAAATAATAATAAAATAACTTATTATTTTGGAAAATGGCGTGGGTCATCCCAAAAGTTTGTGCTTATAAAAAAAAAAGCAATAGAGAAATAAATAAAGAAAATCTTCTCTTAATAGGAAAATGTAATGTGAAACAACATGAACAAGAAAAAAAAATAAAAGAATATATATATATATATAAATGAGCAGGGGCTCTCCTAAGCTGAAACTTACCTTATCCTAAGCTGGAATAGTGCTGGTCCCACAAATTTAAGTTGATTATATATGTTTTATGCATGACGAAACTGAAAAATCCAATTCTGATTGGATTTATCTAGATTTTGGAGACGATTATCATACAAAAAACAACAATAATCGACTTTGATTTGTGGGACCAGAACTGTTTCAACTTAGGATAAGATAATTTCAGCTTAGGAGAGCTGGCCCATATATATATATATATATATAATAACGGAGGGTGTCCACATTACTTTGGACCCCACCTTAATTACCCAAAGGACTCGAATCCAAAAAAATCCAAGTATAGACCATTTTGGACTCCATAAATACTGACTTTTGGGTGAGAGATCAAATAACAAGTTGCCCCATTGGACCTTTTTTCCATCCACATGGCTTATAAGTCATACAATCGTGCACTAAGAATATTTATGGGGCCCACTCAGAATACTTTAGATCTTATATACAATGGCTGATTCACATATACAATGGGAGCTAAGTCTGTGCAAAAAATCATCCAAATCCAGTCATCCTATCCCTTTCATCTTACATTTGCAACGGCGGAAAAGATTTACCTCATTTCACACATCTAACTACATTGGATGGGGTTGATTTTTTTGCACACACCTAGTTTCCATCATGATCTTTCAATTCCCATGTCTTCCATGGTTGGAAAGAATCCAGGTGGGCCCTAAAAAGTTAGCTCATGTACCGCACCATCTCGCTAGACAGTTTCTTTTGGACCACTTGGACATGGATAATTTCATTCACACCTCATAGTGGTCCCACTTGATCACCCATCTAAATGGACCACACACAGAAGACCCCCCTGAATTACACCGATCCCATTTTTTACACTCATCCAAATGGACTAGATCATTAGATCAACTGTGCACACATTTATTAGGGGTGAAAATGTGTGGGATTTGATCAAAGGATTAGGATTGTAAGATGGGCACCATATTTTGTACACAAATATGCATCGATGAGATCTTTCGATCCCCTAAATCTTATCCTTGCGTGGGCCCCATAGCGAGTTGCACATGAAGATTCCCATGCACACCACATGCGGGGGATAAGAAGTGTTATATATATAGGGAAATTCTCCTATGAGGGCACCTCTCACCTTACTATGAGGGCTAGGGTGGGGGCCGAGCTATCATAGTAAGGTGAGAGATGCTCTCATAGCCCAGCTTATTTGTGTTTCAATGCGTTGATACATTTCAAGCATTTTCAAGTGGAGTCCGCCCAAGAAATTTTCGTCCCTACACTCCATTAGGGGCCAAAATAAAATCCCACGAGCCCTAGAACCCATTTCCATTTCTCCTCTCGCTCTCCATTACTCCCAAAATCCCATGTCCTTCGCTGGAGGCACGATCCTCTCCCTCGCGTGATGAGACTGTCTTCTCTCTCTCTCCGGCGACGCTCCTCTCCTCAGGCTCAAGTTTTTCTCTCTGGCGACTTTACCCTTTCCCCCATTTCCATATCTCTCTCTCCATTCCTTCTGCCAGGCACGGATCATCCCAAAAGCGAGTCTCTCCTGCGATAGCTTCTCTCCAGCAACATAGTCTCTCTTCGGTGGCTTCTCTTCTCCCGCCCCAAGCGTTTCTCTCCATCCATCGACCATCTCTTTGAGGTATGCCTTTTCTTCCTTCCTTCTTTGTTGTTTTTTCTGTCTTTGTTTTCTTTCTCTGCCAGCTAAAAGAATCCCCAAATATCTGAATGCAAAACTTTTTGGCCTCTAAAATAGAAAGGAGCCAATGAAATTGTAAGGTATTGATGTCATGGCAATACTTTGGTGTTTGCCCCTCATGATTTCCTATCACAAGCAATAGGTCGATTTGATTGTCTTTAAAAGTTGCTCAGGAGGCTTTCTTCTTTGCCAGAAGTGAGCTTGTGTTACAGGTCAAGTGTAAATAGATGCCCTGTAGCATTGACTTTTTTTTGGAATGCAAGGCACAAATATAAAATCCTACCTAATGTATTAAATTTTCTATAGCACTCCCCAGCAGTTGCAATTTTGCATAAACAAGTGAGGGTAGTTTGATTCCCTACGTTGAAAGAATTTTAAGTGTTTGACCAAAGAAACAACTGTGGTTATGCTATGCATTTGTAGTACTATGGAATTTGACATTTAAACCTTATGGAATTTGATATGCTTATTTTCTTCGTGTCCCAAGGCAAATGTCGGTTGAGGGGCATCACTCTGTAGTCTGATATCTGATCCCCACACCCCAGGACCATGCCACAGTCAACCCAAGTTCAACATTGCAATACTTCAAAAAAAGAGAAAGAAAAGACCCACATTCTAGAGGAAAGCAACCAGAGATTCAGACATAACCCATTTTTTACATACACTCAAAAACTTTAAAATAATCAGCGGAAATGAATAAAAGAAGCCATAAAGCCATTGGGGAAAAAATGGGATTCACTTCAAAATCAAGTAAAGGAACCCCCCCAAAACCAACACTAGTTCAATAGAAACTAAATAATAAGTAGGGATCGCCTAAAGAAGATGCTAGAAAAAGAACAAAAAATAGAACCAAATCAAAAGATAGTTAATATTCATGGAAACCCAGAGATCCAGTCTCCAAAAAACACTAAACAATGGTGACCCCTCCTTCAGAAATTGTATGACTTCTCCAAAAAAAAAAAAAAAAAACCACATTTTAGGGGAACAGATTAAAACAAAACCCATATCCAATAGAAATGAACAACACAAATTACAAAACAAGGGGGAAAAAACAAAACCCATTTCAGAATCTCAAAAAGAAGAAACCCCATCAACTTAGCACCATAAATATGAAGGGTGGTTAACTTTTTTTTTGATAGAAACTATACTTGCTTGCTGCCAATGGAGGGATGTCTCCAGAAGTTTCATTTCTTGGTTTCTTTCTATCTTTTTTTAATATTTAATCAATAAAGCAGTTCCATTTCTTTCTTTCTTTTATTTATGTTTGAATTTATATGAACAATTCAGCACCATAATATATATTATTTGTGGTCCAATTTCAAGATGGATATAACCTCCTCATCAACATGTTTGCATTATCCAGCTGTAGAAGAGGATATAACCCCAAAAGTGGGGATGCATTTTGATAATTTAATTGAGGTGTATGAATTTTATAATGCTTACGCGAAGCGTGCTAGGTTTAGCATAGGAAAAGATTCGACTCGAACTAAGGATGGGGAGGTACTTTGGAAGCGATATTTTTGTTCGAAGGAGGGTAAAACAGATGACAAACATTGGAAAGATAAGGAATGTGTTCAAAAGCATTGGATGGAAATAAGAGAAACTGTAAGGCTCAGTTGCAAATTAAAAAAGATCAATCAGGTGGTTATATAGTGTCCAAGTTTGTTACTGAGTATTCCCATGCGCCTGCCACTCCTCATAAGAGATTCACATTGAGATCACATCAAGGAGTGTCGAAATCAAAGAAACAATTAATAAATACACTTGATTCTACCAATATTCAAAGCACCTAACAAATGGTAGTGTTTAGAAAGTTGTTGGGGGGACTTGAGAAGATTGGATTTACAGATAAAGATGCTGAAAATCATCATAGAAATAAAAAGGAAAAGAAAAAGGGACTAGATGGGCATATGTTATTTCAGCCTTCTGAAATTGAAAAGAAATGAGTCTTGGCTTTATATGTAATATAGAGAGAGATGGAGATAACAAGGTAACACATGTATTTTGGGCAAACCACACATTCCGTACATCATATAGTGTCTTCGGTGATGTTGTAACATTTGACACAATGTATAAGACGAATTGTTATGGATTAATTTTTGGTGCGTTCGTAGGTTGCAACCACCATGGTCAAACAACACTATTTGGATGTGCGTTCCTCCTAAATGAAAAGGCCGAGTCATTTGAGTGGCTATTTAATAGATGGCTTGAAGCAATGTTGGGTGGCCCACCAAGAGGAATGATAACATATCAAGATTTAGCGATGACAAAGGCCATACAAAAAGTCATGCTGAACACTACTCATCGGTATTGCCTATGGTACATTCTGGACAAACTACCAACAAATTTAGGTGGGGTTTCTATTCAAAATGAAGGTTTGATTGATAGTATAAAAAAATGCGTGCATAAATCTAACTCTCCTGCTGATTTTGAATGTGAATGGAAAAGGATCATAACAGAATTTAAGGTTGCGGACAATGAATGGTTGACACAAATATTCAAGATTCGGGATATGTGGGTACTGGCATTTTTAAAACACACTTTCTTTGCCGGTATGTCAACTACTCAAAGAAGTGAAAGTATGAATGCCTTCGTGAAGCACTATGTAGAATACAAGAACACACTTCTTGATTTTTTATTGCGTTTCGAGCAAGGTGTTGAACGGTTAAGATATCTTGAAAGCAAAGAGGATTACGAGTCAAGCAATGAGAGACCGAAGCTGAAGGCATTTTCTTCAATGGAAAAGTAAATGGCTGATATACATACAAGAAATATTTTTTGTAAGTTTCAAGATGAGCTATTCATGACTATGTCAATCGTTCCATTACTTGTGAATGAAGATAATGTCAGGTGTATCTTTAGCGTGAAAGATTTGACAGATGAAAATGAAATCGAAAGAGATGTTTTGTGGAAGAAAGAGGAGAAGCTTGTATATTGTTCATGTAAAAAGTTTGAGTTCAAAGGCATCCCATGTCGTCATGTACTGTTTGTCAAGAGGCAGTTTTGCATCAGATATTTGCCCGAACATCACATTTTGAGGCGATGGACAAAGAAGGCTAGAATTGGAACATTTGTTGATAAAGATAGAGTCGAGATAGGATCTCACTGTGCCGACTCATTTATGGCGAGACATAATCATTTTTCTTGTATTTTCAATGCACTAATTGAAGAAGCTAGCTCATCAAAAGAATGCTACGAAATCTTGGTTAATAAGCATGCTAAGTTGCAATTGAGCATGCGACAAGTAAAATCAAACTATGCATTAGAAAAAGGTGTGCGCGATGAGCAAGAAATTATAGGCAGCAATGTGGTAGAATATCATGATCTGCCACGTGTTACTACAAAAGGTCGCGCTAAGTGGCTAAAATCATCGAAGGAGAAAGCAACAAAGGGACGTCTTTGTTGTAGTTGCAACAAACATGGTGTATCACATGACAAGCGCAATTACTTGGTGCTGTTGAATAGGTAAACAATAATGATCTAATTGCTATAATTGGTATTTTGGTAGATTTTTAAACATGAGTTATAACGCATTATTTCAGGTTAAGGAACGAAGATGAATACAATGATCCAAATCTTCATCTTGATAGTAGTGAGAGTTCGGAAAACTTTGATCCAGGCATTCAATGAACTATCATGGTATTTCCTTTTTGACTTTCGATTTAATCTTCGCCTTTTCTATTTTCATTTATCATTTTTTATAATGTTTTTTCTTATGTGTAGGGCCTGTCTTGGTGGATGATCATAAACATATAGGTTTTTAGGTATGCAAAGCCAGATTGGACATGTTCAAATACTGTTCAAGGGTGACTGCTGAATACATTTTGTTGGGTCATGTATTGTTTAAATCGAGTCTGTGGATTGCATCTAGTGCAATGTACTCCAACACTGTACTGCAACTTGGATGATGTGTCTTTTTTCATCAGAATGTGATGGATTTTTTGAAGCAGGTCTATTGTACCCACCATAAGTGGATTAATTTTAAACACCTTTTTTTGTCTTATCGTAATTGAATTTAGTGTTGAGATTTGCTATGGTTCTAATGATTGTGTTGCGTTCTGCTATGCTTCTAAGTAGAGATCTGATTATTTTGCTGATGTTAGGTTTCCCAGGAAAGAATGATAAGTAGGGTCAGCTTGTATAAAATTTGTCTGACGTCAGATTGACTTAGAGTTCTTAGATAAATAAGGTCAGCTTGTATAAAATTGGTATGATGGCAGCCCTCAAATGAGTCCTGCCGGGTATTGGGATATTAAGCTTGTTTGTTGCAACGGAAGGTAGGTTCAAAATCCAGTGGCCATGGGAGAATGGATGATTTTTCTGTTGTTCATGTTGCCATTTCTCAGAAAATTCATTTTCTAATATGAAAGGAATTTCTGCAACATTTTTGAAAAAAGCATATCCAGACCCAAGAAGAAGTAACTCATTATCAGAAGAATCAATACACAATTCAGTTTCCCAGAGTGATTTCATTTTCCTCCTATGGTTTTTTTAGTTTCCATTGTTTGGCGTAGGGAAAGCATTTTCAGCAGTGAAACGTGTTTTTGCAGCATGTGACTTGATGATTAGTTCTTTTGAGAATGTGATGTTTTTGCAGCAAGCGTTTCTACAGCATTTTCCTCCAATGGTTATTTCAACTGCATCCAACCCTGGCCAAACACTACAAATGTGTTTCTGCAGCTTTTTCTTCCTATGGTTATTTCAACTTTTATCAATTTAGAGATTTTGGATGCACTCCACTTGTATGTGACTTGATGATTAGTTCTTTTGAGATTAAAAAAAAAAAAAAAAAAAAAAAAAAAAAAAAAAACCCCAATGACTGCAGCATCTAATGCAGGATTAACCCATTACTGCGGTAGATGTGTTATTGTTTCTGTTATTTGTTTGGCTCAATTGAATAAATTATAAATTAACTGGGCCCCTGTATTGCCCATGTTCTACTGTGATTAGAAGTAGGTCTATTATCATAGGTCTACTGTGATTAGAAGTAGTGTTTGGGTGTAACTGGGTATTGGGCTGATATTATAAATAGAGACTTAGGGTCTCTATGATGTACACCTTCTTCTGATAATAAACTGAGTTCTCCCGTCTTCCCCGTGGACGTAGGCCAAAAGCCGAACCACGTAAATCTCCGTGTTCTTGTGTGTGATTGATCTCTTTCCATAGGCCCTGGATCACAACAAACTGGTATCAGAGCTTTTTAGCGTGATCGGAAGAAATCCAACGGATCGGATTTGAGAGGGTTGATCTCGAAGTGGGCCACGGATCGAAGAAGATCAAAACAGAACAAAGAAGAAAGAGGTTGCAGCACTGCTGCTCTCGTCGTTGTGCTCTCGTCGTCGTGCAGAAAGAGGTCCGGATTTCTGCTGCTCTCGTCGTCGTGCAGTGACCGGAGAAGAGAGGAGCAGAGGGGATCTGGTCTCACCGGAGAAGAAGATCGACAAAACCGGAGAGGAAGAAGATAGCAGGAACGGCCCGGTTGTCGTGAACGCTGTGCTCGCTGCCATCACGCCGCCGCCTGTCGCCGGACTCCTCGCCGCCGCCGCCTCCGTCGCCGCGTGTCGCCGGAGAAGGGGGGTCGCCGCTGCTATCACCAGTGTTGCTGTGCCGTTGACGTGGAAGAAAATTCTGGTTCCGTGTTCTGTTGCAGAACAGAACGTTGAAGAAGAAGAAGGTGGGCCTGCTGCAGTTGAGGTTTGAGTCCAGGTCAGGTCAAACCTGACCCGCTTCAAAAGCCCATCCGCCAGTCCAGGTCGGGTTGGGCCAGGTCGACCTGACCCGCAAAATAGAAGCCCAGAAACAAAGCCCGCTGGTAAGGTCTGCTGACGTCAGCAACACGTCAGCACCTGTACGGTCAAAGGCAGATTTGACTAGATCGAAGGCTGAGAATTGTTTTCGCGATATCTTGACGATCCGGATTCCGATCTGAGATCCGTTTGAACCTACGGACTCGTTGCGAGCAGATCTACGCTGTTGTGGAAGAAGATTGGCTGTTCAACGGTCAACAAAGAAGATTAACTGATCGGAGCGCAGAAACTTATTTCTGCGATATCTTAGCCGTCCAAAGTCGGATTTCAGATCCGTTTCTTCCAGCGTGCTCGTGGTGACCAGATCTACACAGTTCCAGTGAAAGATTTGCAGAATGGCTGCTAAATTCGATATTGAAAAATTCGACGGTAATAATGACTTCGGTCTTTGGCGTCTGAAGATGCATGCTTTGTTGGTCCAGAATGGGTTGCATAAAGCTTTGAGGGGAAAGAATGCTCTATCTGAAAAATTATCAGATGAAGAGAAGGATGAGTTGCTGGAAAAGGCGTATGGTCAGATTCTGCTGTTCTTGAGTGATGGTGTACTGCGAAAGGTTGTTCAGGAAAAAACTGTTGCTGGCATATGGCAAAAGTTGGAGAACTTGTACATCACAAAATCTCTCACAAATCGCTTGTATCTGAAAAAGCGATTGTTCACATTACAAATGCAGGAAGGTACGTCTGTTTCAACTCACATTGATTCTTTTACAAAAGCTATTTTAGATCTGGAAAATATAGATGTCAAAATTGATGATGAGGACCAAGCTATCATGTTGCTATGCTCTTTACCACCCTCGTATGAGAACTTTGTTGATACCATGATGTATGGTAGAGAAACTCTTTCTAAGGAAGATGTTGAGTCAGCCTTGAACTCCAAGGAGTTAAAGAAAAAGGTTGCAACTGAAAACCATGACAGTTCTGGTGAGGGTTTGGTAGCGCGTGGCAGAACAGAGAAGAAAGAGCATAATAGAAGAGGCCGATCTAGGTCAAAATCAAAAACTAGAAAATTAAAGTGCTTCAAATGTCACAAGGAAGGGCATTTTAGAAAAGATTGTCCAGAGCGTAAAGGGAAAGAGAAATCTAATTCTGGAGAAATTGCCGGAGTTGCAACCGATGTTGCAGAGACTAATTCTGATGGTGCAGAAGTTCTTTCGGTTACTGTTGGTAGCTCAGCCACTGAGTGGATTCTTGATTCAGGCTGTTCCTATCATATGTGTCCTTACAGAGATTGGTTTACCAATTATCAATCTATTGATGGTGGTAAAGTGCTTATGGGAAATAATGCAGTGTGTAAGGTTGTTGGGATAGGTGCAATCAAAATTAAGATGCATGACGGTATTGTGAGAACATTGACAGATGTTAGGCATATTCCAGAGTTGAAGAAAAACTTGATTTCCTTGGGTACGCTTGACTCCAACGGTTGTACCTACAAAGCTGGAGGTGGAGTTATGAGAATCTCGAAGGGTGCTCTTGTAGTGATGAAGGGACTGAAGCAGAATGGTCTTTACTTTCTTCAAGGTAGTACAATTACAGGTGCTGCAGCTGTGTCGTCCTCAGATTCAGATTCAGAAATTACCAAGTTATGGCATATGCGACTTGGGCATATGAGTGAGAGGGGTATGGATGAGTTGACAAAACAGGGTTTACTGTGTGGTCAGAAAACAGGAAAGCTGGACTTCTGTGAGCATTGTATCTTCGGAAAGCAATGTAGAGTCAAGTTCAGGACTGCTATTCATCGGACAAAGCTAACTTATGGCAAAGAAGAAACCCTCCTGAGCAACTTTTTAAGACAACCAAATCGACCTGTTGCTTGTGATAGGACATCATGAGGGGGAAACACCAAAGTATTGCCTTGACATCAATGCCTTACAATTTCGTTGTCTCCTTTCTATTTTAGAGGCCAAAAATTTCGGCATTCAGATATTTGGGGATTCTTCCAGCGGGCAGAGAAAAAAAATAAAGGAAGACAAAAAACAACAAAGAAGGAAGGAAGAAAAGGCATACCTCGAAGAGATGGTCGCTGACTGGAGAGAAACGCTTGGGGCGGAAGAAGAGAAGCAGCCGGAGAGAGACTGCGTCGCAGGAGAGAAGCTATCGAGGGAGAGCCACGCTTTTGGGATGATCCATGCCTAGTAGAAGGAATGGAGAGAGAGAGAGAGAGAGAGAGAGAGAGAGAGAGAGAGAGAGAGAGATGGAAATGGGGAAAGGGTAAAGTCGCTGGAGAGAAAAGCTCGGTCTTGAGGAGAGGAGCGTCGCCGGAGAGAGAGAAGACAGTCTCGTCGCGCGAGGGAGAGGATTGTGCCTCCAGCGAAGGAAATGGGATTTTGGGCGTAATGGAGAGCGAGAGGAAAAAAGGAAATGGGTTCTAGGGCTCGTGGGATTTGATTTTGGCCCCTAATGGAGAGTGGGGAAACAAAAATTTCTTGGGCAGGCTCCACTTGAAAACACTTGAAAATGCTTGAAATTTTCAATGCATTGAAACACAAATAAGATGGGCTTGCACGTGGTGAGTGAACGCTCTCCTTAGCTTTAGCTGAGGAGAGGAGCTCCCATATATATATATATATATTATCTTAAGTTGAAATCACGGCCGGCCACATCACTACAGGGTAGCCCCTGACTTGATGGGACAACGGCCCCACATATTCGGTAGGTTGCCCCATGGTGATGTGGCCGGCCATGATAGACCCACTCACAGTCAACGTAGGGTAAACCCTCACAGGACCTGGACTATGACCAACACACACAGCAAACATTCCCGCATGGGAATTTTGTCATTTGCATGGTGAGTGCTGTGGAGTTCAAGGGGGTCCTAGTTTTTTAGGGGCCTCGCCTCTTTAACGTCTGCATTGGGACATTCTCATCTGGAGTCTGGGTCCTCTATGGCAACTGTTACACTGGAACCAGTAATACTTTTATGGAACTTCATTGTGCTGCCCACATGGAACTAATTCGGATTGTTCACTATGAATCTCATCCCCTTTACTAATATGTCCTAGAGTTTTAGTTCAAATAGAGTGGGATTCATTGTACAATTGAGCACCATGATTAAAATGTGATTAAGACTGCATCAACAATGATGCTACGATAGCGCTCAATCATGTTTCCATCACGGTGCTCAATTAGACGGTGAGAAACTCCCTTTTGAGCCGAGACTTGTTAATATATCTGTGAAAAGGACGATATTCATCTTGAACGGTTCAGATTATCTTTATGTGGGACCCAAGATAGAGTTCCAAAAAAGTGTTACATAGTTTCCATTTAATTGCTGCTATTGAGGTCAACAACTCACGGTTGAGTGGTGCTTGCAGTGGCAACTTAGATCCACACATTTGCCCTTGGATCGACCCCTGATCCTCAAGTAAATATATCACTCCTTACCAGACTAATGTAGCACAAAATAAATAACTAAATAAAAGCTAGACAGCGAATCTGGACTCTCTCATCCATGTTGAGTAGGAGAAAAATTGGTATTATCGAACTTTCATGTTGTAACACAACTTCTCACTGTAGAGAACTTGGTTTTGTCGTGGGTGAGGGTAGGGAGGTCAGGTTTTGGTTGGATGATTGGATAGGGGTAGGACCTTTGTTTGAGTTATTTCCTAGGTTATTTAGAGTGGTGTTGAATAAGGAGTCTGCTGTCAGTGATTGTTATGACGTGTGGGAGGGTGGGACTGCGTGGAATGTATCTTTTAGAAGAGGGCTTTGCTTGTTAGAGGAGGTTCAATATGGGGAGTTGGTGAGTCTTCTTTCTAATGTATTTCAGTGCAGGGATTACAAGGACTCTCAGATTTGGAAACCTTCCTTATCTGGAGAGTTCTCGGCTAGAGCTTTTCACTTGGCCTTGGAGGGGAACCATACCTCCAGATCTTCTTCTTCTTTGGTTTGGATGGGGTTGGTTCCTCCCCGGGTTGAGGTCTTCTATTGCTTGTTGTTGCAGCAAAGGTGTCTACGGTAGACAATTTGAGAAGAAGAGGATTGACAACGTCTAGCATCTCCAACATTTGTGTGATGTGTCATAATAAAGAGGAAACAATGAACCACCTTTTCCTACACTGTGAAGTTGCAGCAAGTATATGGGGTCATTTCTTTGGCAGGTGTGGAGTAGCTTGGTGCAGTTCTGAGAATATTGCAGGTGCAATAGAGTCTTGGGCAAGAGGTCCATTTGTTGGATGTGGGTGTACGCTGTGGAGATTGATTCCTTTTGCTATTTTTTTGGTGTATTTGGAAAGAAAGAAATGATAGGATTTTTAGAAATGTCTCCTCTGCTTCAGAAGAGTTGGTTGCCTCGATCTCTTTGATGATTGCTAATTGGGCTTTGGTTAGAAAAGAGTTCTCGAATTTTAGTCTCAATGACATTTTAGTCAATTTGGATGCTTGTATGAGGTGTGGTTGTTCTAAAGTGATGAAGTCCATTCATTGGTCTCCTCCCCCTCTTGGTGTTCTTAAGTTCAATGTCGACGATGCTGCTAGAGGTAAACCGGGGCCAGTAGGAATTGGTGGGGTACTTCGAAATAGTAAGGGAGAGGTTTTATTCATGTTCTCCAAGCATACAGGGGTTTGTGACTCTAATGAAGCAGAGGTTTTAGCGATTTTGGAAGCTCTTCGTTGCTTCTCTAGAAACTTCCATGGTGTTCTTATTGTGGAGAGTGACTCCTCTAATGCGATCGCTTGGGTGGCTAATCGGAAGAGGAACCCATGGAAATTTCAATTCCTCTTTAATGAAATTCGGGCTTTATCTTCCTCGATCAGCCAACTACTTCGCCGATGCTTTAGCTAAATAGGGGATTGAGAGGATAGCATAACGTAAAGTATTAGTATATCTCATAAAAGTGATAACATTATAATGTTATAAGAACGAAAAGAAATATGCATAACGTAAATATATAATATCACAATCTATAAGTTAGGGATAGTCCACTAAAAAAACCGACGCTTGTCGGACACCTAAATCAGACAGTCCAAATTGGACTACTTAAATGTTGACTGATGCAAGCTGTTCATATCCCCCATCATTTGCTTTGAAAAGCTATTTCTTTGTTTAAATACAAATTATATATATATATATTTTTATATATAACAACACATGATGGCATTGGCTAGACCTAGGTCTAATATTTTAGTTCTTGAGGAATGTTCATCTCCATCCATCTCTCATCATAATAGTAAGGGACAACTTAATGGGCCCAACTGGGGCCCCATTGTGCACGGGACTAGGGGCAAGGGCGGAACTAGGATTTTGACAATGGGGGGCCATTCTAGAAAAAAGAATTCTTTGGGGGGACCATTACCAAAAATGAATTTAAATTCTAATTAATCGAAGGAGCTCTTTTGCAATTCAAGGGGGACCATAGCCTCAGCCAGCCCCCCTCTAGTTCCGCTCGACTAGTGGGGGTGGAAAGAGACAATTCTGATGGGCCCAGATATCAAGTCTGGGGTCAATCATATGCCTCTAACCCCTTCATATGTGGCCCACAAGTTTAGCAACTATATATTAAAGAGAAAAGAACCCGACCCTCAATCCAATGGTCTACTCGATCCGAATTGGCGAGAATTCGATGGAACTAGTGTAAATGAGGGGCTCCCGTGTGCGTGGATGGTTCGGCTGGATCATAAAGTTGGCCTCATTATGTTGCCACACTATGTGTCCCTCTTTCTATGGTGAGGGATGGATGCACATGAAGATTCCTTATTCTATTATATTATATGATGGCTCATTGTGTTATATAGTTCATTTTGTCAACTCCTTCTTTTTTTAGTTGTCAGTCTCAAGCCCGGAGAAAGGAGGAGGGTTATGTTAGATAGGTTGACATCAGGCGTAAAATTTTGTTACAACCAAACATGATGATGATGATAGCTCATTGTATTATATTTTGATTTAAAATATTTAATTTTCTGATGAACATAATATCATTATTTAGTATTATGGGCACAATGGACTTCTTTTTTCAATCATATAGTAAAACTTGATATATGAATTAAGTGCCGAACCATAAAGACCGGGCCTCAATTGTTCCACGTTTTGCCAACTTGAATCACATGATCAAAATCACTATTTTATATGCAATAAGATTCTCGCTACACAATCCTTACCAGACTGATGTAAAGAAAAAAAAAAAAACATAGAATCCGGACCCCACATAGTAGAAAAACTCTTATTACGGGACTATCATGTTATAACACAAACTCTCTCCCTCTCTCTAAATTAAAATATGACTAGAACTCTTTAACAACACTCTCTCTAAATCATAATAGGATCAGAACTCTAACTCTCTTCTTCTCTCAATTTCAATACAATTATCTCTCTATCTCAATAAATTAATGTTCCCCTTCTTTTTTTCTTACATATCTTCGTTTTGCTCTTCTTCTTTGTGCTCGGCTCTGTTTCAAAATATCTTCTTTGTGCTCGGCTCTTCCATCCCACTGCCCACAGTTAGTATTTAAACTTCTTATTTATCTTTCTTTTCCCAATCTACTTTAAGAGATCTTATTATTTTATATTAGAAAGATTGATCTGATCTTGAGCAATCAACATATGATCGATTGATGCTATTTTTCCCACTGATTGTGCATATGTCTAGAATCATTGATTTAAAATATTACCATATGGACTTTATAGCTATTGCATGTCGAGAAGAGGAGGATTTTTTTTTTTTTTTGTAATCATCTTTTTAATTGATGTTATTTATCGCTTATTGTTGTAAAACTATGTATTCTATAAAAATCTCAGTTCAGTAAGAGTCCAAACATTATTTAGTTATTGGGTTCTACTCTAATTTTATATAACATGCATATACGTTGTATTGTTATGGCGTTTTGTTATGCTATTTGTCTCGTTATTAGACTTCTATGTCAATATACTACAGTTGTTATGAGCCATCATAGTAGTGCAAATCTTCGACCAGTAGAATTATGATTTGGTTGGACTTCTATTGCCTGTGCTACTTATTATATATTTTTCTTTCATATATAAATCGACAAATTTGAATTGATTATCATGAATGCATGTAAGTAAATATTTATTTAAGAATTTATAAGTATTTGATTCATTTTTAAATAGTTTGAAATTATTAAATAACATGACTCTCTCCGGTATTTGCATTGATTCTATCTGGGGTTTTAAACGGATTGTTCCGGTTCAGGCCCATGGTGGACCCGGAACCAGAACAATTAGGGAGAAGGTGGAACCGAATCCGGACCCTAAACCGTTTCGGAACCAATTTCTTGGCTTCGGAACTGCAACCAGAACCATATATGGGATGGGTCCGGATCCGAGTCCGGATCTAAATAGAGAATGATATTAAAAAAAATGGATTTTAGGTGATATTTTTTAAAATTGAGGTAATATGTCGGATCTTGAGTACACGGGTTCGAAACAAGGTGGAACCAGACCCGGACCCATTTACTTATCGGGGCCCAAATAAGGACCGAGACCCTGTTTTTAACGGGTTGAAACCTTCGGGTAATCGGAGAATCGGGGACCCATTTACATCCCTAATTCTATCCGGCCGAGTCAAAATTTTTTTTCTAAATGAGTTGAGTCCAAGCCACGAGTCTTCCAATCCTGCATCAGCCTCACCTCTCCGCAACCATGCATCTTCATTCTCGCCGTCACAGACACTCAGTTCCATCTCCCTCACTGCACCATCGTATCCAGCCCACAGCCCAATACCCATTCACAAGAGTGATTACATCAAATACACCAACAATTAACAAGAGGTGCTAGAAGCCGAACCTGGTGAGAACTCTGCTCAGAGTGTTCCTCATGCATGGTTCTACTCTAATGCCCATGCTTGATATCTTGATATTCTTTTGAACTAAATATTTGTTGTAATTGCATTTTATCTGGATTTAGACAAAGAATTCTGATCGTGTGCTGTACTGGCCATGCTTGATATCTTTGTTCCACAAATTTTGCTGGCACAACTCCTGATTGACCATAGTCCAAGAATCACATAAAAAGGATTTACTCCAATTACTCAAAGTAGGGCAGGCAACTGATTGATTACGAAAGCCTATTCAACACTATTTTTATCATTATCTATAGAATGACTAAATGAGGGAATACATATACGGGTTTTATTGGATAAAATCTTAACATTTTTCGTGCAAATTAGTGTACAAATTGAAGTCAATCAGCATAAGTCTATTGATGTTGGTTGTTTCATTTCTTTTGCAGCAGTTCGCGAGAAAAGAGATAAAAAAAAAAATGGAGAGAGGAACAATAATTCTTCTTTTCACCCTCTTTTTTTCCATTGTTTCTCATTCTTCTGCCGAAGCTCACAGCATATCTGCAATCTTTGCATTCGGTGACTCGACCATAGACCCTGGCAATAATAACTACATAGGGACATGGTTTCGAGGTGACCATTCACCTTACGGTCATGATTTTCCCGGCCAAGTCGCTACCGGGAGATTTTCAAATGGAAAACTCATGACTGACTTCCTGGTGTCCTCTCTGGGGATCAAAGATCTCCTACCGGCCTACTTGGACCCCAGTATCACCGATCATGACTTGTTGACCGGCGTTAGCTTTGCATCAGCGGGTTCTGGCTTCGATGTCTTGACGACGGTTATGGTAGGTGATGTGAGCACCATGGCCAAACAGGTGGAATACTTTGAAGAATGTTTATACCGGATTGCAAAATTGGTAGGGAAAGAATCAGCCAACTGGGTGGTGAAAGATGCTTCATATGTAATTAGTCCTGGCACAAACGACTTGTTGGGGAACTTCTATGATCTACCTGTGAAAAGACTTACAACAAATATTACAGTGACAGATTACCAAGACTTCTTGCTCCGACAGGCTTCACTCACTTATTCAGGTTCACTCTCTGTCTCTCTAAAATAGATAGGGTTGTGGCGTGCATGTCTTAATGGGTTTAAAGGCTAAGGCCCAACCAGCATCAGACATGTTTATTAAATTCATCAGATGACCCCAACACCCTTTTTACTAAGGTTAATTAGCCCAACCCGACAGCATATACAGTAGTTTTCATTGTAAGTTTTTTGCTATATATCAACCATTGGAAGTAGTTACCATGAAATCATTGTTGCCAACAAATCCACATTAAGGGACTAATAACCCATCTAACTAGGTTGATAGTTTAAGGGACTAAGTTTATTGGGTTTGTCCTGCAGAGACTCTATAGTTTGGGAGCAAGGAAGATAGCAGTAGCAGGTCTTCCACCCATCGGTTGTCTGCCAATTCAAATGACTGGGAATATCCTCCTTCCTGGGTCTCACATGCGCGTTTGTGTTCAACAACAGAATGAAGATGCTGTGGTCTACAATTCGAAGCTTCAAGACCTCCTTCCAAGCATCCAAGCTTCACGCCCAGGAACCACTATTGCATACCTAGACGCTTATGATGCCTTATTGAACATGATTATAATTCCAGAAGAGTATGGTAAGAAAGTCAACATTTCTGTTAAAACTTTAGATGCATGGTCATATCACATATCAATAGACTTGGTACATTTTGATGGGGCTTAAACTTTAATAAATCCGAATGATTAATTTGTCATGCACTCAAGTGGGCCCCATAGGAACTCCCTGAAACATGGCATCATCAATGAGCACCTGGGTATGGGGGCTATTGAACCACCAAATTGTTTGAATGGACTTTTGTATTCTACTCAGCCCGAAACCATTCCATTTAGATGGATTAGGAGGGGTGAGCGGGATGTGGGTTAGGTTCCTCTAACCCGTGACTGACCCGTATATATTGCGATCGGGTTAGCTTCTTTTTGTCCCTTTTGTTGAGAAATATCTATTAAATGTAACATGACTTGGGGCAAGATTAACTTTATTGATAGGAGTGGTCCTACCCAATGGTTACAACCAAATCTCATACGCATCAATTTGATTTAAGTGTTTATCTTTTGTTGAAGGTTAATATTGAAAGTAATCACCTTTGTGTTCTGTTATGTAGGTCTTGTGGAATCATGGCGCGGGTGTTGTGGATCTGGCGTATTGTTAGAGTTGGGACCCAAATGCAACGAGAGTACCCCAATATGCTCAGATCACTCCAAGTTTGTGTTTTGGGATTCCATTCACCCAAGTCAAGCTGCCTACCAACAACTTGCAAGGCTTGTTCTGAGTTCTCTGCTACCACGACTGAATAGTTAGATAGTAAAGATTGGTAGATTTGTTTAGCACCTAAAATCTTTGTATTTTAGAGTTTGATGCATTCCATTAAAAGATGTTAGTCTCTGGCCTTTTTGAGGACCGTGTGAGGGGAATTGTAGCATACACTCAGCATAGGCACATGAACAAGTACTAAATCTTGAATCATAAGCAATGAATGCTGTGGGGCTCTCATTGGCTTGTTGGGATCTTTATTTTTATTTTTTTTTGGTTTTGAACTTTGAATAATGGTGTTGAGAATGGATTTTAATCAACTCAGGTGTAGAATTAATATCAATGGTGTTTTTTTTTTCTGTCTGTCGTGAGATTTACATGCTGAATGAAATTGAGTTTTTTTTTTGTTGAAAGCTAAGTTAATATATTTCCAAAAGGTGATTACAATGTACAAAAAGAATAGAGCCCAGATCTCATATAGTTGTGGACCCAATGGTCCACACGATGAGGGATGGCCGTGTATAATTAATGTTTAAATGCAATCTATCAAACCACACGGTAAATCACTTGTTTGGTCAATTTACTTTACCGGTGAAGTAAAGTGAATGGTTAAAAGCAAAGAAAGAACAAAAGTAAAGGTTTGGAAAAATCAAAAGACGAGAGAGTAGCTCTTTGAATTTTTATTTTAAGAAGAGTTTTTTTTGCATTGGTTCGGCAATGGGGTTTAGGTTATAATAGATGGGCCGTGCTTAGAATTTTTTATATGGACTCGGTGGTTGAGATTCAGAATCCTTGCCCAGCCCAAATATACATATATAATTGTAAGAGAGGGAGTAGTAATGGGGGAACTCAAACCCATGACCTCTCATATAGGGTGATATGACAAGGCTAGTTGGGCTACAACCTAGGACGTTCTAAGAATTCTTTTTTCTTTTTTCTTTTTTTCTTTTTTTTTTGTTATTATATAAGTTAAACTCAGGTTATGCTAGGGCTTCATGATTTACAGGCGGGTCGGCCTTGGGCAAGTAACTTTTGGCCCGACCTGGGGTTGAGCCCGGGTCAGGCTTCTAATTTAGAAGTCGGGCCAGGCATGGAGATTCCTCGGCCGAGCCCAGCTCGTCCCATGTATGACCCTAGTTGTTTTTTTTTTTTTTTTTTTTTTTTTTTTTTTTTGTGATTTAGTAGCATGAGTATGTCTTTTTTTGACTTTTTTTTTTCTATTCAAAGGAATAGGTGTTTTTTGAAATTTAGTATCGTTTGATGTGATCCATTTCTTTTTATTGTCTCTTGAATTACCCCTTTACTTGACATCACTGGTAAAGCAAGTTTACCAAATAGGAAATAGTTAGTGAGTGAGAAGTGAACACATAGGGTGGAGTCTACACTTGATTAAATCCTACTGTAAGAAATCAAAATCACCTCAATTTTTTGGTTCGGATCCTTACACATGAAAAGTGATTTTCATTATCGAATAGGTAGGGGGAATGGGCAATCTAAAACCAAGTAAAAGATGAACTCAAAATGAAGAATTGATACGGTACGTGCCTGTGTACCTTAACTTAGGCTGCGTATGGGCGAACCTCATCGATTCAGTCCGGATTTGACCACTTTCCGTCTATAGGATCGGCATATCTCAATTAGCGAAAAGGCTTCTCATGGTCTGATTCAACCCGAGCCTAACCTATGTCTAGCCTGCATTGGACTACATTGGGCTCCGACTTAGGCTCATGGTCTTACCAACAGTAATGTGTAATTTGCAAGATTTCCACCCCTAAGTGGAGGAATACCTGCAAACGGATTCTTCATATGTTTTTCCTTTTTTTACAACTTGGTTGGGTCACAGGTCCGGGCTTTGGTCCACAAGATGAGGGATGGGCATCTATAATTAATGTTTAAATGCAATACTATCAAATTACACCGTAAATCACTTGCTTGGTCAATTGAGTTTACCGGTGAAGTGAAGTTAACGGTTAAATGCAAAGAGAGAGCAAAAGTAAAGGTTTCGAAAATTCAAAACGCGAGAGAGTAGCTCTTTGAATTTTTATTTAAAGAAGAATTTTTTTTAAGGGTGATCGTGCACAGGGCCAGCCCGTGTTGGTTCAGCAATGGGGTTTATGTTATAATAGATCGGCCGTTCTTAGATTTTTTATTTGGACCCGGTGGTTGAGATTCGGAATCCTTGCCCGGCCCAAATATACATATATAATTGTAAGAGAGGGAGTAGTAATGGGGGGGACTCAAACCCATGACCTCTCATATCGGGTGATATGACAAGGCTAGTTGAACTACGACGACCTAGGTCGTTGTAAGAAATTTTCTTTCTTTTTTTTTTTTTTGCTTTTATATAAGTTAAACTCAGGATACGCTAGGGCCTCATGTTTTATAGGCAGGCCGGTCTTGGGCAAGGAACTTTTGGCCCGACTTGGGCTTGAGCTGGGGTCAGGCTTCTAATTTAGAAGTCGGGCCGGGCACGGACATTCCTCCGCCGAGCCCAGCTCATCCCATGTACGACCCTAGTTTTTTTTTTTTCCAATTAGTTGAGTGAGAGTGTCTCTTTTTAACTTCTTTTTTTTTTTTCTTTCGGTTAGAAGTAATAGGTGCTTTCTGAAATTTAGTATCGTTTGATGTGATCCGTTTCTTTTTATTGTCTCATGAATTACCCCTTTACTTGACATCACTGGTAAAGCAAGTTTACCAAATAGGAAATATTTAGTGAGCGTGAAGTGAACACATAGGGTGGGGTCCACACTCGATTAAGTCCTACTCTAAAAATTCAATATCATCTCTCGACTTTTGGGTTCAGATCCTTACACATGAAAAGTGATTTTCATTATTGAATAGGTAGGGGGAATGGGCTCTCTAAAACCAAGTAGAAGATGAACTCAATATGAAGAATCGATACGGTACGTGCCTGCATGTCTCAGTTGAGGCTGAGTATGGGCTAACCTCATTGATCCAGTCCGGACTTGACCACTTTCCATCCGTAGGATCGGCATATCTCATTTAGCGAAAAGTCTTCTCATGGTCTGATCCGGCCCGAGCCTAACCCGTGTCTAGCATGCATTGGGCTGCATTGGGCTCCGACTTCGGCTCATGGTCTTACCTGTGGAGAGGGGGCCTTTATCATCTATAATGGAGTTTGCGGGCCATTTAGGCGGCCCTTCACAAAGTCTAAGGGGATTTTTCCATTAAAATCATCTGGAAACAGAAGGCAAAATTTTTGAAGACTTTCGATTGTTGCTATTATTAAAAAAAAAATTTGGATATCTATTTATCTATTATCTTTGCTGTTAACATATGTATATGTATATATAGAGCAAGGCTTTCCTAAGTTGCAACTTATGTTATCCTAAGCTAAATTAACGATAATGGTCTCACAAATCAATGTCGCCAATCTCTATTTCTGGCACAATGGAACTGGAAAATCCATTTCTTATTGCATTTATCTTGATTTTGGAGACGATTACTTGTGGCGGTTCACGATGGTGATGACTTCACAAACGATTTCAGCTTAGGATAGCATAAGTTGCAGCTCAGGACAGCCCCTCTCCGACTTATTTCAACATATACATGTATATATATATTTATTTGTTTGATTGTTCATTTAGGTTTGATTATTTGACCTTTTCTTTAATTTTGTACTTTTTATTTTAGCCCATGCATTGCCCCGAGTTTTTACCGGTCTAAAAGCGAGAATAAGACCCAAGAAGATTGAGTATGACTCATGTCAGAAGTAAGCATTTAATTAAGTGTCCCAGGGCTGTGCACCTCCTGAACTTGATCTGCATGGAGATATTCACGGAATTTCCAAACTAAACATATCTTTGGTTCTATGAAATACTTGATTCTTAAACGGTTTTACATACGGGGGAAAAAATTATTACCATTAGACCGGAGAACCTGATATCTGGGCTTGAGAACATACTTGAAACCAACAAAGTCTTGATTCCAATGAAAGAATTTCAAAAAATGACTACATTTATAATATAGGTTGGATTGGTGAGGTACTTCAATGCAGGACCTCCAAGTTGAGAGTCGGGAGAGATTTGGACTTACTTACGTTCCAAAATAGTAAAACAGTAAAATAAGATATATTTGTTGGAAGAGAGGATTTCTATTTCATAATTCATACAGTATATACCCTACGACAGTGATATTAGGTCCACTCCCTAATATGATATAAGATCTAAAGTATTCTAAGTGGGCCCCACAGATGTTCTCGGTGCGCGATCGTATTACTTATAAGCCATGTGGATGGAAGAAGCGATCTAGTGGGACAACCTGTTATTTAATCTCTCACCCAAAGGTCGGTGTTTACGGAGTCCATAATGGTCTATACTTGGGTTTTTCTGGATTCGAGTGCTTTGGGTAATTAGGGTGGGGTCCAAAGTGATGTGGACGCCCTCCGTTATTATATATATAAATATATATTCGTTTATTTTATTTTTTTGGTTCATGTTGTTACACATTACATTTCCCTATTGAGAAAAGATTTCCTTTACTCACTTCCCTGTTGCGTTTTCTTCATAGGCACGAACTTTTGGGACGACTCAAGCCATTTTCCAAAATAATAGATTATTTATTTTTTTTTTTGTCTTATAGTGAAAACATTAAAATTATTAAATTTAGGAAAATATTAAATTTAAGTGCGCTTCTGGTTCAATGTTAAAGGAAACGGAAAGGCCTGCTTGGAAAGGATTCGGGGCGCGGGCACTCACGCAGCTTTACCGCTGTTCTTATCAGCGGTAATGTTGCATTTTCCAGATTTCCTTCACTCTGAGAGGAGGAAATCTGGCATTTGCAGTTATACCGCCGATGGAAAAGGCGGTAATGTGCGATCTCCGAGATTTCCTCCCCTCTAAGCGGAGGAATACCTGCAAACTGATTCTTCATGTGTTTTTCCTTTTTGTACAACTTGGTTGGGTCGCAGGTCCGGGCTTTGTTCCACACGATGAGGGATAGGCGTATATAATTAGTGTTTAAATGCAATGCTATCAAATCACACCGTAAATCACTTGCTTGGTCAATTGACTTTACCGGTGAAGTAACGTGAACGGTTAAATGCAAAGAGAGAGCAAAAGTAAAGGTTTCGAAAATTAAAACGCGAGAGAGTAGCCCTTTGAATTTTTAATTTAAGGAGATTTCTTTTAAGGGTGATCGTGCACAGGGCCGGCAAGCGTTGGGTCGGCGATGGGGTTTAGGTTATAATAGATGGGCCGTTCTAAGATTTTTTATTTGGACCCGGTGGTTGAGATTCGGAATCCTTCCCCGGCCCAAATGTACGTATAAAATTGTAGGAGTGGGAGCAGTAATGGGGGGGACTCAAACCCATGACCTCTCATATCGGGTGATATGACAAGGCTAGTTGCGCTAAGACCTAGGACGTTGTAAGGAATTTTCTTTCTTTTTTTTGTTATTATATAGGTTAAGCTCGGGATACGCTAGGGCCTCCTGTTTTACAGGCAGGCCGGTCTTGGGCAAGGAACTTTTGGCCCGACTTGGGCTTGAGCTGGGGTCAGGCTTCTAATTTAGAAGTCGGGCCGGGCACGGACATTCCTCCGCCGAGCCCAGCTCGTCCCATGTACTACCCTAGTTTCTTTTTTTTTTTTTTTGTTCCAGTTAATTGAGTGAGAGTGTCTCTTTTTAACTTCTTTTTTTTTTTTCTTTTGGTTAGAAGTAATAGGTGCTTTCTGAAATTTAGTATCGTTTGATGTGATCCGTTTCTTTTTATTGTCTCATGAATTACCCCTTTACTTGACATCACTGGTAAAGCAAGTTTACCAAATAGGAAATATTTAGTGAGCGTGAAGTGAACACATAGGGTGGGGTCCACACTCGATTAAGTCCTACTCTAAAAATTCAATATCATCTCTCGACTTTTGGGTTCAGATCCTTACACATGAAAAGTGATTTTCATTATTGAATAGGTAGGGGGAATGGGCTCTCTAAAACCAAGTAGAAGATGAACTCAATATGAAGAATCGATACGGTACGTGCCTGCATGTCTCAGTTGAGGCTGAGTATGGGCTAACCTCATTGATCCAGTCCGGACTTGACCACTTTCCATCCGTAGGATCGGCATATCTCATTTAGCGAAAAGTCTTCTCATGGTCTGATCCGGCCCGAGCCTAACCCGTGTCTAGCATGCATTGGGCTGCATTGGGCTCCGACTTAGGCTCATGATCTTACCTGTGGAGAGGGGGCCTTTATCATCTATATTGGAGTTTGTGGGCCGTTTAGGCGGCCCTTCACAAAGTCTAAGGGGATTTTTACATTAAAATCATCTGGAAACAGAAGGCAAAATTTTTGAAGACTTTTGACTGTTGTTATTAAAAAACATTTGGATTGCTATTTATCTATTATCTTTGCAGTTAACATATAAATATATATATATATAGAGCAAGGCTTTCCTAAGTTGCAGCTTATGTTATCCCAAGCTGAATTAACGTTAATGGTCTCACAAATCATAGCCATCAATCTCTGTTTTTGGCACGATGGAACTGGAAAATGCATTTCTGATTGCATTTATCTTGATTTTGGAGACGATTACTTGGGGCGGTTCACGATGGTGATGATTTCGCAGACGATTTCGGCTTAGGATAGCATAAGCTTCAACTTAGGAGAGCCCCTCTCCTACTTATATCTATGTGTATATATATTTATTTATTTGATTGTTCATTTAGGTTTGATTATTTGACCTTTTCCTTAATTTCGTATTTTTTATTTTAGCCCATGCATTGCCCCGAGTTTTTACCGGTCTAAAAGCGAGAATAAGACCCAAGAAGATTGAGTATGACTCATGTCAGAAGTAAGCATTTAATTAAGTGTCCCAGGGCTGTGCACCTCCTGAACTTGATCTGCATGGAGATATTCACGGAATTTCCAAACTAAACATATCTTTGGTTCTATGAAATACTTGATTCTTAAACGGTTTTACATACGGGGGAAAAAATTATTACCATTAGACCGGAGAACCTGATATCTGGGCTTGAGAACATACTTGAAACCAACAAAGTCTTGATTCCAATGAAAGAATTTCAAAAAATGACTACATTTATAATATAGGTTGGATTGGTGAGGTACTTCAATGCAGGACCTCCAAGTTGAGAGTCGGGAGAGATTTGGACTTACTTACGTTCCAAAATAGTAAAACAGTAAAATAAGATATATTTGTTGGAAGAGAGGATTTCTATTTCATAATTCATACAGTATATACCCTACGACAGTGATATTAGGTCCACTCCCTAATATGATATAAGATCTAAAGTATTCTAAGTGGGCCCCACAGATGTTCTCGGTGCGCGATCGTATTACTTATAAGCCATGTGGATGGAAGAAGCGATCTAGTGGGACAACCTGTTATTTAATCTCTCACCCAAAGGTCGGTGTTTACGGAGTCCATAATGGTCTATACTTGGGTTTTTCTGGATTCGAGTGCTTTGGGTAATTAGGGTGGGGTCCAAAGTGATGTGGACGCCCTCCGTTATTATATATATAAATATATATTCGTTTATTTTATTTTTTTGGTTCATGTTGTTACACATTACATTTCCCTATTGAGAAAAGATTTCCTTTACTCACTTCCCTGTTGTGTTTTCTTCATAGGCACGAACTTTTGGGACGACTCAAGCCATTTTCCAAAATAATAGATTATTTTTTTTTTTTTTGTCTTATAGTGAAAACATTAAAATTATTAAATTTAGGAAAATATTAAATTTAAGTGCGCTTCTGGTTCAATGTTAAAGGAAACGGAAAGGCCTGCTTGGAAAGGATTCGGGGCGCGGGCACTCACGCAGCTTTACCGCTGTTCTTATCAGCGGTAATTTTGCATTTTCCAGATTTCCTCCACTCTGAGAGGAGGAAATCTGGCATTTGCAGTTATACCGCCGATGGAAAAAGCGGTAATGTGCGATCTCCGAGATTTCCTCCTCTCTAAGCGGAGAAATACCTGCAAACTGATTCTTCATGTGTTTTTCCTTTTTTTACAACTTGGTTGGGTCGCAGGTCCGGGCTTTGTTCCACACGATGAGGGATAGGCGTATATAATTAGTGTTTAAATGCATTGCTATCAAATCACACCGTAAATCACTTGCTTGGTCAATTGACTTTACCGGTGAAGTAACGTGAACGGTTAAATGCAAAGAGAGAGCAAAAGTAAAGGTTTCGAAAATTAAAACGCGAGAGAGTAGCCCTTTGAATTTTTAATTTAAGGAGATTTCTTTTAAGGGTGATCGTGCACAGGGCCGGCAAGCGTTGGGTCGGCGATGGGGTTTATGTTATAATAGATGGGCCGTTCTAAGATTTTTTATTTGGACCCGGTGGTTGAGATTCGGAATCCTTCCCCGGCCCAAATGTACGTATAAAATTGTAGGAGTGGGAGCAGTAATGGGGGGGACTCAAACCCATGACCTCTCATATCGGGTGATATGACAAGGCTAGTTGCGCTAAGACCTAGGACGTTGTAAGGAATTTTCTTTCTTTTTTTTGTTATTATATAGGTTAAGCTCGGGATACGCTAGGGCCTCCTGTTTTACAGGCAGGCCGGTCTTGGGCAAGGAACTTTTGGCCCGACTTGGGCTTGAGCTGGGGTCAGGCTTCTAATTTAGAAGTCGGGCCGGGCACGGACATTCCTCCGCCGAGCCCAGCTCGTCCCATGTACTACCCTAGTTTCTTTTTTTTTTTTTTCTTCCAGTTAATTGAGTGAGAGTGTCTCTTTTTAACTTTTTTTTTTTTTTTCTTTTGGTTAGAAGTAATAGGTGCTTTCTGAAATTTAGTATCGTTTGATGTGATCTGTTTCTTTTTATTGTCTCATGAATTACCCCTTTACTTGACATCACTGGTAAAGCAAGTTTACCAAATAGTAAATATTTAATGAGCCTGAAGTGAACACATAGGGTGGGGTCCACACTCGATTAAGTCCTACTCTAAAAATTCAATATCATCTCTCGACTTTTGGGTTCAGATCCTTACACATGAAAAGTGATTTTCATTATTGAATAGGTAGGGGGAATGGGCTCTCTAAAACCAAGTAGAAGATGAACTCAATATGAAGAATCGATACGGTACGTGCCTGCATGTCTCAGTTGAGGCTGAGTATGGGCTAACCTCATTGATCCAGTCCGGACTTGACCACTTTCCATCCGTAGGATCGGCATATCTCATTTAGCGAAAAGTCTTCTCATGGTCTGATCCGGCCCGAGCCTAACCCGTGTCTAGCATGCATTGGGCTGCATTGGGCTCCGACTTAGGCTCATGGTCTTACCTGTGGAGAGGGGGCCTTTATCATCTATATTGGAGTTTGTGGGCCGTTTAGGCGGCCCTTCACAAAGACTAAGGGGATTTTTACATTAAAATCATCTGGAAACAGAAGGCACAATTTTTGAAGACTTTTGACTGTTGTTATTAAAAAACATTTGGATTGCTATTTATCTATTATCTTTGCAGTTAACATATATATATATATATAGAGCAAGGCTTTCCTAAGTTGCAGCTTATGTTATCCCAAGCTGAATTAACGTTAATGGTCTCACAAATCATAGCCGTCAATCTCTGTTTTTGGCACGATGGAACTGGAAAATGCATTTCTGATTGCATTTATCTTGATTTTGGAGACGATTACTTGGGGCGGTTCACGATGGTGATGATTTCGCAGACGATTTCGGCTTAGGATAGCATAAGCTTCAACTTAGGAGAGCCCCTCTCCTACTTATATCTATGTGTATATATATTTATTTATTTGATTGTTCATTTAGGTTTGATTATTTGACCTTTTCCTTAATTTCGTATTTTTTATTTTAGCCCATGCATTGCCCCGAGTTTTTACCGGTCTAAAAGCGAGAATAAGACCCAAGAAGATTGAGTATGACTCATGTCAGAAGTAAGCATTTAATTAAGTGTCCCAGGGCTGTGCACCTCCTGAACTTGATCTGCATGGAGATATTCACGGAATTTCCAAACTAAACATATCTTTGGTTCTATGAAATACTTGATTCTTAAACGGTTTTACATACGGGGGAAAAAATTATTACAATTAGACCGGAGAACCTGATATCTGGGCTTGAGAACATACTTGAAACCAACAAAGTCTTGATTCCAATGAAAGAATTTCAAAAAATGACTACATTTATAATATAGGTTGGATTGGTGAGGTACTTCAATGCAGGACCTCCAAGCTGAGAGTCGGGAGAGATTTGGACTTACTTACGTTCCAAAATAGTAAAACAGTAAAATAAGATATATTTGTTGGAAGAGAGGATTTCTATTTCATAATTCATACTGTATATACCCTACGACAGTGATATTAGGTCCACTGCCTAATATGATATAAGATCTAAAGTATTCTAAGTGGGCCCCACAGATGTTCTCGGTGCGCGATCGTATTACTTATAAGCCATGTGGATGGAAGAAGCGATCTAGTGGGACAACCTGTTATTTAATCTCTCACCCAAAGGTCGGTGTTTACGGAGTCCATAATGGTCTATACTTGGGTTTTTCTGGATTCGAGTGCTTTGGGTAATTAGGGTGGGGTCCAAAGTGATGTGGACGCCCTCCGTTATTATATATATAAATATATATTCGTTTATTTTATTTTTTTGGTTCATGTTGTTACACATTACATTTCCCTATTGAGAAAAGATTTCCTTTACTCACTTCCCTGTTGCGTTTTCTTCATAGGCACGAACTTTTGGGACGACTCAAGCCATTTTCCAAAATAATAGATTATTTTTTTTTTTTTTTGTCTTATAGTGAAAACATTAAAATTATTAAATTTAGGAAAATATTAAATTTAAGTGCGCTTCTGGTTCAATGTTAAAGGAAACGGAAAGGCCTGCTTGGAAAGGATTCGGGGGCGCGGGCACTCACGCAGCTTTACCGCTGTTCCTATCCGCGGTAATGTTGCATTTTCCAGATTTCCTCCACTCTGAGAGGAGGAAATCTGGCATTTTTAGTTATACCGCCGATGGAAAAAGCGGTAATGTGCGATCTCCGAGATTTCCTCCCCTCTAAGCGGAGGAATACCTGCAAACTGATTCTTCATGTGTTTTTCCTTTTTTTACAACTTGGTTGGGTCGCAGGTCCGGGCTTTGTTCCACACGATGAGGGATAGGCGTATATAATTAGTGTTTAAATGCAATGCTATCAAATCACACCGTAAATCACTTGCTTGGTCAATTGACTTTACCGGTGAAGTAACGTGAACGGTTAAATGCAAAGAGAGAGCAAAAGTAAAGGTTTCGAAAATTAAAACGCGAGAGAGTAGCCCTTTGAATTTTTAATTTAAGGAGATTTCTTTTAAGGGTGATCGTGCACAGGGCCGGCAAGCGTTGGGTCGGCGATGGGGTTTAGGTTATAATAGATGGGCCGTTCTAAGATTTTTTATTTGGACCCGGTGGTTGAGATTCGGAATCCTTCCCCGGCCCAAATGTACGTATAAAATTGTAGGAGTGGGAGCAGTAATGGGGGGGACTCAAACCCATGACCTCTCATATCGGGTGATATGACAAGGCTAGTTGCGCTAAGACCTAGGACGTTGTAAGGAATTTTCTTTCTTTTTTTTGTTATTATATAGGTTAAGCTCGGGATACGCTAGGGCCTCCTGTTTTACAGGCAGGCCGGTCTTGGGCAAGGAACTTTTGGCCCGACTTGGGCTTGAGCTGGGGTCAGGCTTCTAATTTAGAAGTCGGGCCGGGCACGGACATTCCTCCGCCGAGCCCAGCTCGTCCCATGTACTACCCTAGTTTCTTTTTTTTTTTTTTGTTCCAGTTAATTGAGTGAGAGTGTCTCTTTTTAACTTTTTTTTTTTTTTCTTTTGGTTAGAAGTAATAGGTGCTTTCTGAAATTTAGTATCGTTTGATGTGATCCGTTTCTTTTTATTGTCTCATGAATTACCCCTTTACTTGACATCACTGGTAAAGCAAGTTTACCAAATAGGAAATATTTAGTGAGCCTGAAGTGAACACATAGGGTGGGGTCCACACTCGATTAAGTCCTACTCTAAAAATTCAATATCATCTCTCGACTTTTGGGTTCAGATCCTTACACATGAAAAGTGATTTTCATTATTGAATAGGTAGGGGGAATGGGCTCTCTAAAACCAAGTAGAAGATGAACTCAATATGAAGAATCGATACGGTACGTGCCTGCATGTCTCAGTTGAGGCTGAGTATGGGCTAACCTCATTGATCCAGTCCGGACTTGACCACTTTCCATCCGTAGGATCGGCATATCTCATTTAGCGAAAAGTCTTCTCATGGTCTGATCCGGCCCGAGCCTAACCCGTGTCTAGCATGCATTGGGCTGCATTGGGCTCCGACTTAGGCTCATGGTCTTACCTGTGGAGAGGGGGCCTTTATCATCTATATTGGAGTTTGTGGGCCGTTTAGGCGGCCCTTCACAAAGACTAAGGGGATTTTTACATTAAAATCATCTGGAAACAGAAGGCAAAATTTTTGAAGACTTTTGACTGTTGTTATTAAAAAACATTTGGATTGCTATTTATCTATTATCTTTGCAGTTAACATATATATATATAGAGCAAGGCTTTCCTAAGTTGCAGCTTATGTTATCCCAAGCTGAATTAACGTTAATGGTCTCACAAATCATAGCCGTCAATCTCTGTTTTTGGCACGATGGAACTGGAAAATGCATTTCTGATTGCATTTATCTTGATTTTGGAGACGATTACTTGGGGCGGTTCACGATGGTGATGATTTCGCAGACGATTTCGGCTTAGGATAACATAAGCTTCAACTTAGGAGAGCCCCTCTCCTACTTATATCTATGTGTATATATATTTATTTATTTGATTGTTCATTTAGGTTTGATTATTTGACCTTTTCCTTAATTTCGTATTTTTTATTTTAGCCCATGCATTGCCCCGAGTTTTTACCGGTCTAAAAGCGAGAATAAGACCCAAGAAGATTGAGTATGACTCATGTCAGAAGTAAGCATTTAATTAAGTGTCCCAGGGCTGTGCACCTCCTGAACTTGATCTGCATGGAGATATTCACGGAATTTCCAAACTAAACATATCTTTGGTTCTATGAAATACTTGATTCTTAAACGGTTTTACATACGGGGGAAAAAATTATTACCATTAGACCGGAGAACCTGATATCTGGGCTTGAGAACATACTTGAAACCAACAAAGTCTTGATTCCAATGAAAGAATTTCAAAAAATGACTACATTTATAATATAGGTTGGATTGGTGAGGTACTTCAATGCAGGACCTCCAAGTTGAGAGTCGGGAGAGATTTGGACTTACTTACGTTCCAAAATAGTAAAACAGTAAAATAAGATATATTTGTTGGAAGAGAGGTTTTCTATTTCATAATTCATACAGTATATACCCTACGACAGTGATATTAGGTCCACTGCCTAATATGATATAAGATCTAAAGTATTCTAAGTGGGCCCCACAGATGTTCTCGGTGCGCGATCGTATTACTTATAAGCCATGTGGATGGAAGAAGCGATCTAGTGGGACAACCTGTTATTTAATCTCTCACCCAAAGGTCGGTGTTTACGGAGTCCATAATGGTCTATACTTGGGTTTTTCTGGATTCGAGTGCTTTGGGTAATTAGGGTGGGGTCCAAAGTGATGTGGACGCCCTCCGTTATTATATATATAAATATATATTCGTTTATTTTATTTTTTTGGTTCATGTTGTTACACATTACATTTCCCTATTGAGAAAAGATTTCCTTTACTCACTTCCCTGTTGCGTTTTCTTCATAGGCACGAACTTTTGGGACGACTCAAGCCATTTTCCAAAATAATAGATTATTTTTTTTTTTTTTTGTCTTATAGTGAAAACATTAAAATTATTAAATTTAGGAAAATATTAAATTTAAGTGCGCTTCTGGTTCAATGTTAAAGGAAACGGAAAGGCCTGCTTGGAAAGGATTCGGGGCGCGGGCACTCACGCAGCTTTACCGCTGTTCCTATCCGCGGTAATGTTGCATTTTCCAGATTTCCTCCACTCTGAGAGGAGCAAAACTGGCATTTGCAGTTATACCGCCGATGGAAACAGCGGTAATGTGCGATCTCCGAGATTTCCTCCCCTCTAAGCGGAGGAATACCTGCAAACTGATTCTTCATGTGTTTTTCCTTTTTTTACAACTTGGTTGGGTCGCAGGTCCGGGCTTTGTTCCACACGATGAGGGATAGGCGTATATAATTAGTGTTTAAATGCAATGCTATCAAATCACACCGTAAATCACTTGCTTGGTCAATTGACTTTACCGGTGAAGTAACGTGAACGGTTAAATGCAAAGAGAGAGCAAAAGTAAAGGTTTCGAAAATTAAAACGCGAGAGAGTAGCCCTTTGAATTTTTAATTTAAGGAGATTTCTTTTAAGGGTGATCGTGCACAGGGCCGGCAAGCGTTGGGTCGGCGATGGGGTTTAGGTTATAATAGATGGGCCGTTCTAAGATTTTTTATTTGGACCCGGTGGTTGAGATTCGGAATCCTTCCCCGGCCCAAATGTACGTATAAAATTGTAGGAGTGGGAGCAGTAATGGGGGGGACTCAAACCCATGACCTCTCATATCGGGTGATATGACAAGGCTAGTTGCGCTAAGACCTAGGACGTTGTAAGGAATTTTCTTTCTTTTTTTTGTTATTATATAGGTTAAGCTCGGGATACGCTAGGGCCTCCTGTTTTACAGGCAGGCCGGTCTTGGGCAAGGAACTTTTGGCCCGACTTGGGCTTGAGCTGGGGTCAGGCTTCTAATTTAGAAGTCGGGCCGGGCACGGACATTCCTCCGCCGAGCCCAGCTCGTCCCATGTACTACCCTAGTTTCTTTTTTTTTTTTTTGTTCCAGTTAATTGAGTGAGAGTGTCTCTTTTTAACTTTTTTTTTTTTTTCTTTTGGTTAGAAGTAATAGGTGCTTTCTGAAATTTAGTATCGTTTGATGTGATCCGTTTCTTTTTATTGTCTCATGAATTACCCCTTTACTTGACATCACTGGTAAAGCAAGTTTACCAAATAGGAAATATTTAGTGAGCGTGAAGTGAACACATAGGGTGGGGTCCACACTCGATTAAGTCCTACTCTAAAAATTCAATATCATCTCTCGACTTTTGGGTTCAGATCCTTACACATGAAAAGTGATTTTCATTATTGAATAGGTAGGGGGAATGGGCTCTCTAAAACCAAGTAGAAGATGAACTCAATATGAAGAATCGATACGGTACGTGCCTGCATGTCTCAGTTGAGGCTGAGTATGGGCTAACCTCATTGATCCAGTCCGGACTTGACCACTTTCCATCCGTAGGATCGGCATATCTCATTTAGCGAAAAGTCTTCTCATGGTCTGATCCGGCCCGAGCCTAACCCGTGTCTAGCATGCATTGGGCTGCATTGGGCTCCGACTTAGGCTCATGGTCTTACCTGTGGAGAGGGGGCCTTTATCATCTATATTGGAGTTTGTGGGCCGTTTAGGCGGCCCTTCACAAAGACTAAGGGGATTTTTACATTAAAATCATCTGGAAACAGAAGGCAAAATTTTTGAAGACTTTTGACTGTTGTTATTAAAAAACATTTGGATTGCTATTTATCTATTATCTTTGCAGTTAACATATATATATATATATATATAGAGCAAGGCTTTCCTAAGTTGCAGCTTATGTTATCCCAAGCTGAATTAACGTTAATGGTCTCACAAATCATAGCCGTCAATCTCTGTTTTTGGCACGATGGAACTGGAAAATGCATTTCTGATTGCATTTATCTTGATTTTGGAGACGATTACTTGGGGCGGTTCACGATGGTGATGATTTCGCAGACGATTTCGGCTTAGGATAGCATAAGCTTCAACTTAGGAGAGCCCCTCTCCTACTTATATCTATGTGTATATATATTTATTTATTTGATTGTTCATTTAGGTTTGATTATTTGACCTTTTCCTTAATTTCGTATTTTTTATTTTAAACCATGCATTGCCCCGAGTTTTTACCGGTCTAAAAGCGAGAATAAGACCCAAGAAGATTGAGTATGACTCATGTCAGAAGTAAGCATTTAATTAAGTGTCCCAGGGCTGTGCACCTCCTGAACTTGATCTGCATGGAGATATTCACGGAATTTCCAAACTAAACATATCTTTGGTTCTATGAAATACTTGATTCTTAAACGGTTTTACATACGGGGGAAAAAATTATTACCATTAGACCGGAGAACCTGATATCTGGGCTTGAGAACATACTTGAAACCAACAAAGTCTTGATTCCAATGAAAGAATTTCAAAAAATGACTACATTTATAATATAGGTTGGATTGGTGAGGTACTTCAATGCAGGACCTCCAAGTTGAGAGTCGGGAGAGATTTGGACTTACTTACGTTCCAAAATAGTAAAACAGTAAAATAAGATATATTTGTTGGAAGAGAGGTTTTCTATTTCATAATTCATACAGTATATACCCTACGACAGTGATATTAGGTCCACTGCCTAATATGATATAAGATCTAAAGTATTCTAAGTGGGCCCCACAGATGTTCTCGGTGCGCGATCGTATTACTTATAAGCCATGTGGATGGAAGAAGCGATCTAGTGGGACAACCTGTTATTTAATCTCTCACCCAAAGGTCGGTGTTTACGGAGTCCATAATGGTCTATACTTGGGTTTTTCTGGATTCGAGTGCTTTGGGTAATTAGGGTGGGGTCCAAAGTGATGTGGACGCCCTCCGTTATTATATATATAAATATATATTCGTTTATTTTATTTTTTTGGTTCATGTTGTTACACATTACATTTCCCTATTGAGAAAAGATTTCCTTTACTCACTTCCCTGTTGCGTTTTCTTCATAGGCACGAACTTTTGGGACGACTCAAGCCATTTTCCAAAATAATAGATTATTTTTTTTTTTTTTTTGTCTTATAGTGAAAACATTAAAATTATTAAATTTAGGAAAATATTAAATTTAAGTGCGCTTCTGGTTCAATGTTAAAGGAAACGGAAAGGCCTGCTTGGAAAGGATTCGGGGCGCGGGCACTCACGCAGCTTTACCGCTGTTCCTATCCGCGGTAATGTTGCATTTTCCAGATTTCCTCCACTCTGAGAGGAGCAAAACTGGCATTTGCAGTTATACCGCCGATGGAAACAGCGGTAATGTGCGATCTCCGAGATTTCCTCCCCTCTAAGCGGAGGAATACCTGCAAACTGATTCTTCATGTGTTTTTCCTTTTTTTACAACTTGGTTGGGTCGCAGGTCCGGGCTTTGTTCCACACGATGAGGGATAGGCGTATATAATTAGTGTTTAAATGCAATGCTATCAAATCACACCGTAAATCACTTGCTTGGTCAATTGACTTTACCGGTGAAGTAACGTGAACGGTTAAATGCAAAGAGAGAGCAAAAGTAAAGGTTTCGAAAATTAAAACGCGAGAGAGTAGCCCTTTGAATTTTTAATTTAAGGAGATTTCTTTTAAGGGTGATCGTGCACAGGGCCGGCAAGCGTTGGGTCGGCGATGGGGTTTAGGTTATAATAGATGGGCCGTTCTAAGATTTTTTATTTGGACCCGGTGGTTGAGATTCGGAATCCTTCCCCGGCCCAAATGTACGTATAAAATTGTAGGAGTGGGAGCAGTAATGGGGGGGACTCAAACCCATGACCTCTCATATCGGGTGATATGACAAGGCTAGTTGCGCTAAGACCTAGGACGTTGTAAGGAATTTTCTTTCTTTTTTTTGTTATTATATAGGTTAAGCTCGGGATACGCTAGGGCCTCCTGTTTTACAGGCAGGCCGGTCTTGGGCAAGGAACTTTTGGCCCGACTTGGGCTTGAGCTGGGGTCAGGCTTCTAATTTAGAAGTCGGGCCGGGCACGGACATTCCTCCGCCGAGCCCAGCTCGTCCCATGTACTACCCTAGTTTCTTTTCTTTTTTTTTGTTCCAGTTAATTGAGTGAGAGTGTCTCTTTTTAACTTTTTTTTTTTTTTTCTTTCGGTTAGAAGTAATAGGTGCTTTCTGAAATTTAGTATCGTTTGATGTGATCCGTTTCTTTTTATTGTCTCATGAATTACCCCTTTACTTGACATCACTGGTAAACCAAGTTTACCAAATAGGAAATATTTAGTGAGCGTGAAGTGAACACATAGGGTGGGGTCCACACTCGATTAAGTCCTACTCTAAAAATTCAATATCATCTCTCGACTTTTGGGTTCAGATCCTTACACATGAAAAGTGATTTTCATTATTGAATAGGTAGGGGGAATGGGCTCTCTAAAACCAAGTAGAAGATGAACTCAATATGAAGAATCGATACGGTACGTGCCTGCATGTCTCAGTTGAGGCTGAGTATGGGCTAACCTCATTGATCCAGTCCGGACTTGACCACTTTCCATCCGTAGGATCGGCATATCTCATTTAGCGAAAAGTCTTCTCATGGTCTGATCCGGCCCGAGCCTAACCCGTGTCTAGCATGCATTGGGCTGCATTGGGCTCCGACTTAGGCTCATGGTCTTACCTGTGGAGAGGGGGCCTTTATCATCTATATTGGAGTTTGTGGGCCGTTTAGGCGGCCCTTCACAAAGTCTAAGGGGATTTTTACATTAAAATCATCTGGAAACAGAAGGCAAAATTTTTGAAGACTTTTGACTGTTGTTATTAAAAAACATTTGGATTGCTATTTATCTATTATCTTTGCAGTTAACATATATATATATATAGAGCAAGGCTTTCCTAAGTTGCAGCTTATGTTATCCCAAGCTGAATTAACGTTAATGGTCTCACAAATCATAGCCGTCAATCTCTGTTTTTGGCACGATGGAACTGGAAAATGCATTTCTGATTGCATTTATCTTGATTTTGGAGACGATTACTTGGGGCGGTTCACGATGGTGATGATTTCGCAGACGATTTCGGCTTAGGATAGCATAAGCTTCAACTTAGGAGAGCCCCTCTCCTACTTATATCTATGTGTATATATATTTATTTATTTGATTGTTCATTTAGGTTTGATTATTTGACCTTTTCCTTAATTTCGTATTTTTTATTTTAGCCCATGCATTGCCCCGAGTTTTTACCGGTCTAAAAGCGAGAATAAGACCCAAGAAGATTGAGTATGACTCATGTCAGAAGTAAGCATTTAATTAAGTGTCCCAGGGCTGTGCACCTCCTGAACTTGATCTGCATGGAGATATTCACGGAATTTCCAAACTAAACATATCTTTGGTTCTATGAAATACTTGATTCTTAAACGGTTTTACATACGGGGGAAAAAATTATTACCATTAGACCGGAGAACCTGATATCTGGGCTTGAGAACATACTTGAAACCAACAAAGTCTTGATTCCAATGAAAGAATTTCAAAAAATGACTACATTTATAATATAGGTTGGATTGGTGAGGTACTTCAATGCAGGACCTCCAAGTTGAGAGTCGGGAGAGATTTGGACTTACTTACGTTCCAAAATAGTAAAACAGTAAAATAAGATATATTTGTTGGAAGAGAGGATTTCTATTTCATAATTCATACAGTATATACCCTACGACAGTGATATTAGGTCCACTGCCTAATATGATATAAGATCTAAAGTATTCTAAGTGGGCCCCACAGATGTTCTCGGTGCGCGATCGTATTACTTATAAGCCATGTGGATGGAAGAAGCGATCTAGTGGGACAACCTGTTATTTAATCTCTCACCCAAAGGTCGGTGTTTACGGAGTCCATAATGGTCTATACTTGGGTTTTTCTGGATTCGAGTGCTTTGGGTAATTAGGGTGGGGTCCAAAGTGATGTGGACGCCCTCCGTTATTATATATATAAATATATATTCGTTTATTTTATTTTTTTGGTTCATGTTGTTACACATTACATTTCCCTATTGAGAAAAGATTTCCTTTACTCACTTCCCTGTTGCGTTTTCTTCATAGGCACGAACTTTTGGGACGACTCAAGCCATTTTCCAAAATAATAGATTATTTTTTTTTTTTTTTGTCTTATAGTGAAAACATTAAAATTATTAAATTTAGGAAAATATTAAATTTAAGTGCGCTTCTGGTTCAATGTTAAAGGAAACGGAAAGGCCTGCTTGGAAAGGATTCGGGGCGCGGGCACTCACGCAGCTTTACCGCTGTTCTTACCAGCGGTAATTTTGCATTTTCCAGATTTCCTCCACTCTGAGAGGAGGAAATCTGGCATTTGCAGTTATACCGCCGATGGAAAAAGCGGTAATGTGCGATCTCCGAGATTTCCTCCCCTCTAAGCGGAGGAATACCTGCAAACTGATTCTTCATGTGTTTTTCCTTTTTTTACAACTTGGTTGGGTCGCAGGTCCGGGCTTTGTTCCACACGATGAGGGATAGGCGTATATAATTAGTGTTTAAATGCAATGCTATCAAATCACACCGTAAATCACTTGCTTGGTCAATTGACTTTACCGGTGAAGTAACGTGAACGGTTAAATGCAAAGAGAGAGCAAAAGTAAAGGTTTCGAAAATTAAAACGCGAGAGAGTAGCCCTTTGAATTTTTAATTTAAGGAGATTTCTTTTAAGGGTGATCGTGCACAGGGCCGGCAAGCGTTGGGTCGGCGATGGGGTTTAGGTTATAATAGATGGGCCGTTCTAAGATTTTTTATTTGGACCCGGTGGTTGAGATTCGGAATCCTTCCCCGGCCCAAATGTACGTATAAAATTGTAGGAGTGGGAGCAGTAATGGGGGGGACTCAAACCCATGACCTCTCATATCGGGTGATATGACAAGGCTAGTTGCGCTAAGACCTAGGACGTTGTAAGGAATTTTCTTTCTTTTTTTTGTTATTATATAGGTTAAGCTCGGGATACGCTAGGGCCTCCTGTTTTACAGGCAGGCCGGTCTTGGGCAAGGAACTTTTGGCCCGACTTGGGCTTGAGCTGGGGTCAGGCTTCTAATTTAGAAGTCGGGCCGGGCACGGACATTCCTCCGCCGAGCCCAGCTCGTCCCATGTACTACCCTAGTTTCTTTTTTTTTTTTTGTTCCAGTTAATTGAGTGAGAGTGTCTCTTTTTAACTTTTTTTTTTTTTTTCTTTCGGTTAGAAGTAATAGGTGCTTTCTGAAATTTAGTATCGTTTGATGTGATCCGTTTCTTTTTATTGTCTCATGAATTACCCCTTTACTTGACATCACTGGTAAACCAAGTTTACCAAATAGGAAATATTTAGTGAGCGTGAAGTGAACACATAGGGTGGGGTCCACACTCGATTAAGTCCAACTCTAAAAATTCAATATCATCTCTCGACTTTTGGGTTCAGATCCTTACACATGAAAAGTGATTTTCATTATTGAATAGGTAGGGGGAATGGGCTCTCTAAAACCAAGTAGAAGATGAACTCAATATGAAGAATCGATACGGTACGTGCCTGCATGTCTCAGTTGAGGCTGAGTATGGGCTAACCTCATTGATCCAGTCCGGACTTGACCACTTTCCATCCGTAGGATCGGCATATCTCATTTAGCGAAAAGTCTTCTCATGGTCTGATCCGGCCCGAGCCTAACCCGTGTCTAGCATGCATTGGGCTGCATTGGGCTCCGACTTAGGCTCATGGTCTTACCTGTGGAGAGGGGGCCTTTATCATCTATATTGGAGTTTGTGGGCCGTTTAGGCGGCCCTTCACAAAGTCTAAGGGGATTTTTACATTAAAATCATCTGGAAACAGAAGGCAAAATTTTTGAAGACTTTTGACTGTTGTTATTAAAAAACATTTGGATTGCTATTTATCTATTATCTTTGCAGTTAACATATATATATATATATAGAGCAAGGCTTTCCTAAGTTGCAGCTTATGTTATCCCAAGCTGAATTAACGTTAATGGTCTCACAAATCATAGCCGTCAATCTCTGTTTTTGGCACGATGGAACTGGAAAATGCATTTCTGATTGCATTTATCTTGATTTTGGAGACGATTACTTGGGGCGGTTCACGATGGTGATGATTTCGCAGACGATTTCGGCTTAGGATAGCATAAGCTTCAACTTAGGAGAGCCCCTCTCCTACTTATATCTATGTGTATATATATTTATTTATTTGATTGTTCATTTAGGTTTGATTATTTGACCTTTTCCTTAATTTCGTATTTTTTATTTTAGCCCATGCATTGCCCCGAGTTTTTACCGGTCTAAAAGCGAGAATAAGACCCAAGAAGATTGAGTATGACTCATGTCAGAAGTAAGCATTTAATTAAGTGTCCCAGGGCTGTGCACCTCCTGAACTTGATCTGCATGGAGATATTCACGGAATTTCCAAACTAAACATATCTTTGGTTCTATGAAATACTTGATTCTTAAACGGTTTTACATACGGGGGAAAAAATTATTACCATTAGACCGGAGAACCTGATATCTGGGCTTGAGAACATACTTGAAACCAACAAAGTCTTGATTCCAATGAAAGAATTTCAAAAAATGACTACATTTATAATATAGGTTGGATTGGTGAGGTACTTCAATGCAGGACCTCCAAGTTGAGAGTCGGGAGAGATTTGGACTTACTTACGTTCCAAAATAGTAAAACAGTAAAATAAGATATATTTGTTGGAAGAGAGGATTTCTATTTCATAATTCATACAGTATATACCCTACGACAGTGATATTAGGTCCACTGCCTAATATGATATAAGATCTAAAGTATTCTAAGTGGGCCCCACAGATGTTCTCGGTGCGCGATCGTATTACTTATAAGCCATGTGGATGGAAGAAGCGATCTAGTGGGACAACCTGTTATTTAATCTCTCACCCAAAGGTCGGTGTTTACGGAGTCCATAATGGTCTATACTTGGGTTTTTCTGGATTCGAGTGCTTTGGGTAATTAGGGTGGGGTCCAAAGTGATGTGGACGCCCTCCGTTATTATATATATAAATATATATTCGTTTATTTTATTTTTTTGGTTCATGTTGTTACACATTACATTTCCCTATTGAGAAAAGATTTCCTTTACTCACTTCCCTGTTGCGTTTTCTTCATAGGCACGAACTTTTGGGACGACTCAAGCCATTTTCCAAAATAATAGATTATTTTTTTTTTTTTTGTCTTATAGTGAAAACATTAAAATTATTAAATTTAGGAAAATATTAAATTTAAGTGCGCTTCTGGTTCAATGTTAAAGGAAACGGAAAGGCCTGCTTGGAAAGGATTCGGGGCGCGGGCACTCACACAGCTTTACCGCTGTTCTTATCCGCGGTAATGTTGCATTTTCCAGATTTCCTCCACTCTGAGAGGAGCAAAACTGGCATTTGCAGTTATACCGCCGATGGAAACAGCGGTAATGTGCGATCTCCGAGATTTCCTCCCCTCTAAGCGGAGGAATACCTGCAAACTGATTCTTCATGTGTTTTTCCTTTTTTTACAACTTGGTTGGGTCGCAGGTCCGGGCTTTGTTCCACACGATGAGGGATAGGCGTATATAATTAGTGTTTAAATGCAATGCTATCAAATCACACCGTAAATCACTTGCTTGGTCAATTGACTTTACCGGTGAAGTAACGTGAACGGTTAAATGCAAAGAGAGAGCAAAAGTAAAGGTTTCGAAAATTAAAACGCGAGAGAGTAGCCCTTTGAATTTTTAATTTAAGGAGATTTCTTTTAAGGGTGATCGTGCACAGGGCCGGCAAGCGTTGGGTCGGCGATGGGGTTTAGGTTATAATAGATGGGCCGTTCTAAGATTTTTTATTTGGACCCGGTGGTTGAGATTCGGAATCCTTCCCCGGCCCAAATGTACGTATAAAATTGTAGGAGTGGGAGCAGTAATGGGGGGGACTCAAACCCATGACCTCTCATATCGGGTGATATGACAAGGCTAGTTGCGCTAAGACCTAGGACGTTGTAAGGAATTTTCTTTCTTTTTTTTGTTATTATATAGGTTAAGCTCGGGATACGCTAGGGCCTCCTGTTTTACAGGCAGGCCGGTCTTGGGCAAGGAACTTTTGGCCCGACTTGGGCTTGAGCTGGGGTCAGGCTTCTAATTTAGAAGTCGGGCCGGGCACGGACATTCCTCCGCCGAGCCCAGCTCGTCCCATGTACTACCCTAGTTTCTTTTTTTTTTTTTTTTGTTCCAGTTAATTGAGTGAGAGTGTCTCTTTTTAACTTTTTTTTTTTTTTCTTTTGGTTAGAAGTAATAGGTGCTTTCTGAAATTTAGTATCGTTTGATGTGATCCGTTTCTTTTTATTGTCTCATGAATTACCCCTTTACTTGACATCACTGGTAAACCAAGTTTACCAAATAGGAAATATTTAGTGAGCGTGAAGTGAACAAATAGGGTGGGGTCCACACTCGATTAAGTCCTACTCTAAAAATTCAATATCATCTCTCGACTTTTGGGTTCAGATCCTTACACATGAAAAGTGATTTTCATTATTGAATAGGTAGGGGGAATGGGCTCTCTAAAACCAAGTAGAAGATGAACTCAATATGAAGAATCGATACGGTACGTGCCTGCATGTCTCAGTTGAGGCTGAGTATGGGCTAACCTCATTGATCCAGTCCGGACTTGTCCACTTTCCATCCGTAGGATCGGCATATCTCATTTAGCGAAAAGTCTTCTCATGGTCTGATCCGGCCCGAGCCTAACCCGTGTCTAGCATGCATTGGGCTGCATTGGGCTCCGACTTAGGCTCATGGTCTTACCTGTGGAGAGGGGGCCTTTATCATCTATATTGGAGTTTGTGGGCCGTTTAGGCGGCCCTTCACAAAGACTAAGGGGATTTTTACATTAAAATCATCTGGAAACAGAAGGCAAAATTTTTGAAGACTTTTGACTGTTGTTATTAAAAAACATTTGGATTGCTATTTATCTATTATCTTTGCAGTTAACATATATATATATATATAGAGCAAGGCTTTCCTAAGTTGCAGCTTATGTTATCCCAAGCTGAATTAACGTTAATGGTCTCACAAATCATAGCCGTCAATCTCTAATTTTGGCACGATGGAACTGGAAAATGCATTTCTGATTGCATTTATCTTGATTTTGGAGACGATTACTTGGGGCGGTTCACGATGGTGATGATTTCGCAGACGATTTCGGCTTAGGATAGCATAAGCTTCAACTTAGGAGAGCCCCTCTCCTACTTATATCTATGTGTATATATATTTATTTATTTGATTGTTCATTTAGGTTTGATTATTTGACCTTTTCCTTAATTTCGTATTTTTTATTTTAGCCCATGCATTGCCCCGAGTTTTTACCGGTCTAAAAGCGAGAATAAGACCCAAGAAGATTGAGTATGACTCATGTCAGAAGTAAGCATTTAATTAAGTGTCCCAGGGCTGTGCACCTCCTGAACTTGATCTGCATGGAGATATTCACGGAATTTCCAAACTAAACATATCTTTGGTTCTATGAAATACTTGATTCTTAAACGGTTTTACATACGGGGGAAAAAATTATTACCATTAGACCGGAGAACCTGATATCTGGGCTTGAGAACATACTTGAAACCAACAAAGTCTTGATTCCAATGAAAGAATTTCAAAAAATGACTACATTTATAATATAGGTTGGATTGGTGAGGTACTTCAATGCAGGACCTCCAAGTTGAGAGTCGGGAGAGATTTGGACTTACTTACGTTCCAAAATAGTAAAACAGTAAAATAAGATATATTTGTTGGAAGAGAGGATTTCTATTTCATAATTCATACAGTATATACCCTACGACAGTGATATTAGGTCCACTGCCTAATATGATATAAGATCTAAAGTATTCTAAGTGGGCCCCACAGATGTTCTCGGTGCGCGATCGTATTACTTATAAGCCATGTGGATGGAAGAAGCGATCTAGTGGGACAACCTGTTATTTAATCTCTCACCCAAAGGTCGGTGTTTACGGAGTCCATAATGGTCTATACTTGGGTTTTTCTGGATTCGAGTGCTTTGGGTAATTAGGGTGGGGTCCAAAGTGATGTGGACGCCCTCCGTTATTATATATATAAATATATATTCGTTTATTTTATTTTTTTGGTTCATGTTGTTACACATTACATTTCCCTATTGAGAAAAGATTTCCTTTACTCACTTCCCTGTTGCGTTTTCTTCATAGGCACGAACTTTTGGGACGACTCAAGCCATTTTCCAAAATAATAGATTATTTTTTTTTTTTTGTCTTATAGTGAAAACATTAAAATTATTAAATTTAGGAAAATATTAAATTTAAGTGCGCTTCTGGTTCAATGTTAAAGGAAACGGAAAGGCCTACTTGGAAAGGATTCGGGGCGCGGGCACTCACGCAGCTTTACCGCTGTTCTTACCAGCGGTAATTTTGCATTTTCCAGATTTCCTCCACTCTGAGAGGAGGAAATCTGGCATTTGCAGTTATACCGCCGATGGAAAAAGCGGTAATGTGCGATCTCCGAGATTTCCTCCCCTCTAAGCGGAGGAATACCTGCAAACTGATTCTTCATGTGTTTTTCCTTTTTTTACAACTTGGTTGGGTCGCAGGTCCGGGCTTTGTTCCACACGATGAGGGATAGGCGTATATAATTAGTGTTTAAATGCAATGCTATCAAATCACACCGTAAATCACTTGCTTGGTCAATTGACTTTACCGGTGAAGTAACGTGAACGGTTAAATGCAAAGAGAGAGCAAAAGTAAAGGTTTCGAAAATTAAAACGCGAGAGAGTAGCCCTTTGAATTTTTAATTTAAGGAGATTTCTTTTAAGGGTGATCGTGCACAGGGCCGGCAAGCGTTGGGTCGGCGATGGGGTTTAGGTTATAATAGATGGGCCGTTCTAAGATTTTTTATTTGGACCCGGTGGTTGAGATTCGGAATCCTTCCCCGGCCCAAATGTACGTATAAAATTGTAGGAGTGGGAGCAGTAATGGGGGGGACTCAAACCCATGACCTCTCATATCGGGTGATATGACAAGGCTAGTTGCGCTAAGACCTAGGACGTTGTAAGGAATTTTCTTTCTTTTTTTTGTTATTATATAGGTTAAGCTCGGGATACGCTAGGGCCTCCTGTTTTACAGGCAGGCCAGTCTTGGGCAAGGAACTTTTGGCCCGACTTGGGCTTGAGCTGGGGTCAGGCTTCTAATTTAGAAGTCGGGCCGGGCACGGACATTCCTCCGCCGAGCCCAGCTCGTCCCATGTACTACCCTAGTTTCTTTTTTTTTTTTTGTTCCAGTTAATTGAGTGAGAGTGTCTCTTTTTAACTTTTTTTTTTTTTCTTTTGGTTAGAAGTAATAGGTGCTTTCTGAAATTTAGTATCGTTTGATGTGATCCGTTTCTTTTTATTGTCTCATGAATTACCCCTTTACTTGACATCACTGGTAAACCAAGTTTACCAAATAGGAAATATTTAGTGAGCGTGAAGTGAACACATAGGGTGGGGTCCACACTCGATTAAGTCCTACTCTAAAAATTCAATATCATCTCTCGACTTTTGGGTTCAGATCCTTACACATGAAAAGTGATTTTCATTATTGAATAGGTAGGGGGAATGGGCTCTCTAAAACCAAGTAGAAGATGAACTCAATATGAAGAATCGATACGGTACGTGCCTGCATGTCTCAGTTGAGGCTGAGTATGGGCTAACCTCATTGATCCAGTCCGGACTTGACCACTTTCCATCCGTAGGATCGGCATATCTCATTTAGCGAAAAGTCTTCTCATGGTCTGATCCGGCCCGAGCCTAACCCGTGTCTAGCATGCATTGGGCTGCATTGGGCTCCGACTTAGGCTCATGGTCTTACCTGTGGAGAGGGGGCCTTTATCATCTATATTGGAGTTTGTGGGCCGTTTAGGCGGCCCTTCACAAAGTCTAAGGGGATTTTTACATTAAAATCATCTGGAAACAGAAGGCAAAATTTTTGAAGACTTTTGACTGTTGTTATTAAAAACCATTTGGATTGCTATTTATCTATTATCTTTGCAGTTAACATATATATATATATAGAGCAAGGCTTTCCTAAGTTGCAGCTTATGTTATCCCAAGCTGAATTAACGTTAATGGTCTCACAAATCATAGCCGTCAATCTCTGTTTTTGGCACGATGGAACTGGAAAATGCATTTCTGATTGCATTTATCTTGATTTTGGAGACGATTACTTGGGGCGGTTCACGATGGTGATGATTTCGCAGACGATTTCGGCTTAGGATAGCATAAGCTTCAACTTAGGAGAGCCCCTCTCCTACTTATATCTATGTGTATATATATTTATTTATTTGATTGTTCATTTAGGTTTGATTATTTGACCTTTTCCTTAATTTCGTATTTTTTATTTTAGCCCATGCATTGCCCCGAGTTTTTACCGGTCTAAAAGCGAGAATAAGACCCAAGAAGATTGAGTATGACTCATGTCAGAAGTAAGCATTTAATTAAGTGTCCCAGGGCTGTGCACCTCCTCAACTTGATCTGCATGGAGATATTCACGGAATTTCCAAACTAAACATATCTTTGGTTCTATGAAATACTTGATTCTTAAACGGTTTTACATACGGGGGAAAAAATTATTACCATTAGACCGGAGAACCTGATATCTGGGCTTGAGAACATACTTGAAACCAACAAAGTCTTGATTCCAATGAAAGAATTTCAAAAAATGACTACATTTATAATATAGGTTGGATTGGTGAGGTACTTCAATGCAGGACCTCCAAGTTGAGAGTCGGGAGAGATTTGGACTTACTTACGTTCCAAAATAGTAAAACAGTAAAATAAGATATATTTGTTGGAAGAGAGGATTTCTATTTCATAATTCATACAGTACATACCCTACGACAGTGATATTAGGTCCACTGCCTAATATGATATAAGATCTAAAGTATTCTAAGTGGGCCCCACAGATGTTCTCGGTGCGCGATCGTATTACTTATGAGCCATGTGGATGGAAGAAGCGATCTAGTGGGACAACCTGTTATTTAATCTCTCACCCAAAGGTCGGTGTTTACGGAGTCCATAATGGTCTATACCTGGGTTTTTCTTGATTCGAGTGCTTTGGGTAATTAGGGTGGGGTCCAAAGTGATGTGGACGCCCTCCGTTATTATATATATAAATATATATTCGTTTATTTTATTTTTTTGGTTCATGTTGTTACACATTACATTTCCCTATTGAGAAAAGATTTCCTTTACTCACTTCCCTGTTGCGTTTTCTTCATAGGCACGAACTTTTGGGACGACTCAAGCCATTTTCCAAAATAATAGATTATTTTATTTTATTTTTGTCTTATAGTGAAAACATTAAAATTATTAAATTTGGGAAAATATTAAATTTAAGTGCGCTTCTGGTTCAATGTTAAAGGAAACGGAAAGGCCTGCTTGGAAAGGATTCGGGGCGCGGGCACTCACGCAGCTTTACCGCTGTTCTTATCCGCGGTAATGTTGCATTTTCCAGATTTCCTCCACTCTGAGAGGAGCAAAACTGGCATTTGCAGTTATACCGCCGATGGAAACAGCGGTAATGTGCAATCTCCGAGATTTCCTCCCCTCTAAGCGGAGGAATACCTGCAAACTGATTCTTCATGTGTTTTTCCTTTTTTTACAACTTGGTTGGGTCGCAGGTCCGGGCTTTGTTCCACACGATGAGGGATAGGCGTATATAATTAGTGTTTAAATGCAATGCTATCAAATCACACCGTAAATCACTTGCTTGGTCAATTGACTTTACCGGTGAAGTAACGTGAACGGTTAAATGCAAAGAGAGAGCAAAAGTAAAGGTTTCGAAAATTAAAACGCGAGAGAGTAGCCCTTTGAATTTTTAATTTAAGGAGATTTCTTTTAAGGGTGATCGTGCACAGGGCCGGCAAGCGTTGGGTCGGCGATGGGGTTTAGGTTATAATAGATGGGCCGTTCTAAGATTTTTTATTTGGACCCGGTGGTTGAGATTCGGAATCCTTCCCCGGCCCAAATGTACGTATAAAATTGTAGGAGTGGGAGCAGTAATGGGGGGGACTCAAACCCATGACCTCTCATATCGGGTGATATGACAAGGCTAGTTGCGCTAAGACCTAGGACGTTGTAAGGAATTTTCTTTCTTTTTTTTGTTATTATATAGGTTAAGCTCGGGATACGCTAGGGCCTCCTGTTTTACAGGCAGGCCGGTCTTGGGCAAGGAACTTTTGGCCCGACTTGGGCTTGAGCTGGGGTCAGGCTTCTAATTTAGAAGTCGGGCCGGGCACGGACATTCCTCCGCCGAGCCCAGCTCGTCCCATGTACTACCCTAGTTTCTTTTTTTTTTTTTTTTGTTCCAGTTAATTGAGTGAGAGTGTCTCTTTTTAACTTTTTTTTTTTTCTTTTGGTTAGAAGTAATAGGTGCTTTCTGAAATTTAGTATCGTTTGATGTGATCCGTTTCTTTTTATTGTCTCATGAATTACCCCTTTACTTGACATCACTGGTAAACCAAGTTTACCAAATAGGAAATATTTAGTGAGCGTGAAGTGAACACATAGGGTGGGGTCCACACTCGATTAAGTCCTACTCTAAAAATTCAATATCATCTCTCGACTTTTGGGTTCAGATCCTTACACATGAAAAGTGATTTTCATTATTGAATAGGTAGGGGGAATGGGCTCTCTAAAACCAAGTAGAAGATGAACTCAATATGAAGAATCGATACGGTACGTGCCTGCATGTCTCAGTTGAGGCTGAGTATGGGCTAACCTCATTGATCCAGTCCGGACTTGACCACTTTCCATCCGTAGGATCGGCATATCTCATTTAGCGAAAAGTCTTCTCATGGTCTGATCCGGCCCGAGCCTAACCCGTGTCTAGCATGCATTGGGCTGCATTGGGCTCCGACTTAGGCTCATGGTCTTACCTGTGGAGAGGGGCCTTTATCATCTATATTGGAGTTTGTGGGCCGTTTAGGCGGCCCTTCACAAAGTCTAAGGGGATTTTTACATTAAAATCATCTGGAAACAGAAGGCAAAATTTTTGAAGACTTTTGACTGTTGTTATTAAAAAACATTTGGATTGCTATTTATCTATTATCTTTGCAGTTAACATATATATATATATAGAGCAAGGCTTTCCTAAGTTGCAGCTTATGTTATCCCAAGCTGAATTAACGTTAATGGTCTCACAAATCATAGCCGTCAATCTCTGTTTTTGGCACGATGGAACTGGAAAATGCATTTCTGATTGCATTTATCTTGATTTTGGAGACGATTACTTGGGGCGGTTCACGATGGTGATGATTTCGCAGACGATTTCGGCTTAGGATAGCATAAGCTTCAACTTAGGAGAGCCCCTCTCCTACTTATATCTATGTGTATATATATTTATTTATTTGATTGTTCATTTAGGTTTGATTATTTGACCTTTTCCTTAATTTCGTATTTTTTATTTTAGCCCATGCATTGCCCCGAGTTTTTACCGGTCTAAAAGCGAGAATAAGACCCAAGAAGATTGAGTATGACTCATGTCAGAAGTAAGCATTTAATTAAGTGTCCCAGGGCTGTGCACCTCCTAAACTTGATCTGCATGGAGATATTCACGGAATTTCCAAACTAAACATATCTTTGGTTCTATGAAATACTTGTTTCTTAAACGGTTTTACATACGGGGGAAAAAATTATTACCATTAGACCGGAGAACCTGATATCTGGGCTTGAGAACATACTTGAAACCAACAAAGTCTTGATTCCAATGAAAGAATTTCAAAAAATGACTACATTTATAATATAGGTTGGATTGGTGAGGTACTTCAATGCAGGACCTCCAAGTTGAGAGTCGGGAGAGATTTGGACTTACTTACGTTCCAAAATAGTAAAACAGTAAAATAAGATATATTTGTTGGAAGAGAGGATTTCTATTTCATAATTCATACAGTATATACCCTACGATAGTGATATTAGGTCCACTCCCTAATATGATATAAGATCTAAAGTATTCTAAGTGGGCCCCATAGATGTTCTCGGTGCTAGTTGGGCCCCGCAAAAAAGTTCTCATATAATAGGTGAGAACTAGTTCTCACTTGAATATTTCCCTTTAAAAAATATTAAATTTAAGAAAATATTAAATTTATGTCTGTTTCTAGTTTAATGTTAAAGGAAATGGAAAGGCCTACTTGGAAAGGATTTGGGTTTGGGCAAGGAACTTCTGGCCTGACCTAGGCTTGAGTCTGGGTCGGGCTTCTAATTTAGAAGTCGGGCCGGGCATGGACATTACTCGGCCGAGCCAACTCGTCCCTTGTACTACCCTAGTTTTTTTTTTCCTTTTTTTTCCATTTATTTGAGTGAGAGTGTCTCTTTTTAACTTTTCTTTTTTTGTTAGAAGTAATAGGTGCTTTTTGAAATTTAGTATCATTTGATGTGATTCGTTTTTTTTTATTGTCTCTTGAATTACCCCTTTACTTGACATCATTGGTAAAGCAAGTTTACCAAATAGGAAATATTTAGTGAGCGTGAAGTGAACACATTGTGTGGGGTCCACACTTGATTAAGTCTTACACATGAAATGTGGTTTTCATTATTGAATAGGTTGGGGGAATGGGCTCTCTAAAACCAAGTTGAAGATGAACTCAATATGAAGAATTGATACGATACGTGCTTGTATATCTCAATTGAGGTTGAGTATGGGCTAACCTCATTGATCTAGTCCGGACTTGACCACTTTCCTTCCGCAGGATCGGCATATCTCATTTTAACGAAAAGGCTTCTCATGGTCTGATCCGGCACGAGCCTAACCCTTGTCTAGCTTGCATTGGGCTCCGACTCAGGCTTATGGTCTTATCTGTGGAGAGGGGGCCTTTATCATCTATAATGGAGTTTGTGGGCCGTTTAGGCGGCCCTTCACAAAGTCTAAGGGGATTTTTCCATTAAAATCATCTAGAAACAGAAGCCAAATTTTTTGAAGACTTTGGATTGTTGTTGTTATTATAAAAAAATTTGGATTGCTATTTATCTATTATCTTTGCAGTTAACATATGTATATCTATATATAGAGCAAGGCTTTCCTAAGCTGCAGCTTATGTTATCCTAAGCTGAATTAACACTAATGGTCTCGCAAATCAATGTCGACAATCTCTGTTTTTAGCACGAACGAACTGGAAAATCCAGTTTTGATTGGATTTATCTTGATTTTGGAGACGATTACTTGAGGCGGTTCACGATGGTGATGATTTCGCAGACGATTTTAGCATAGGACAACATAAGCACTGCAGCTTAGGATAGCCCCTCTCCTACTTATATCTATATATATATTTGATTGTTCATTTAGGTTTGATTGTTTGACCTTTTCTTTAATTTTGTATTTTTTATTTTAGCCCATGCATTGCCCCAAGTTTTTACTGGTCTAAAAGCGAGAATGAGACCCAAGAAGACTGAGTATGACTCATGTCAAAAGTAAGCGTTTAATTAAGTGTCCCAGGGCTATGCACATCCTGAACTTGATTTGCATGGAGATATTCTTGAAATTTCCAAACTAAACATATCTTTGGTTCTATGAAATACTTGATTCTTAAACGAGTTTATACGTGGGAAAAGATTAGGGAGCTTTGGTCGGAGGTCCCTCAAAGCATTACTTTAAGGCAAATAGTCCACAAACTAAACTCGTGCAGCCAAAGGTCCCTCTCACACATTCTCATATCTGAAATGTCAAATTTGCCCTTCATTCATTATCTCCTTATTCAAATAAAGCCAGCGATTGTGATACGGATAAAATCTAAAAATTTGGAATCTTCTCAAGAAAGGAACCTCCGACGAAAAAGGCGCCATTTGGCTCTGTGAATGCATCCAAAGAAGAAGAGGTGATTACATCAGAATTTCGAAAACTTTCCATAGATTTACTGTTTCATTGCAAGTTAGTGTCTGCAACGACGTCATTTTCGATTTCGAAAAGAAGCAATACAGCGAAGAAGATATCCAAACCCTAGTTGCAGTTGCTACTTATTTGACTGCAGAAGTGTTTACAAACGCATAAACGATACTTCAAACTACTGATTTCCTCCGTCAGTTGAATATTTCATCCTTTTCAGATCATCATCGTTTCGAAACCCTATGTTTTTGTTGATCGCCATTTGGAATGTTTTTGCCTCGTCCTCTCTGATTCCTTTTCTAATTACGAAAATGTACTCAAGAAATGGAGAGAACAAAGTCTTCCCTACTTTTAGAACGCTTAAAGGACCAGAAACAAGAAGTAGAAGGTATCTAAACAATTATCTCTTTTCCTTTTACTATCTGTATTTTTTGTAGAATCCTTTTGTAGATGTTTGAAATGTTTAACCAAATGTCGCACAGTCATTGCTACTTTCTCAATTTGAAGTAAGTTTATCTGAGTTGTTTGAGAAAATTTTCAACTATGTAATGTATAGGGTCTATCTCCATATAAAACTGAATCTATCTGAGTTCTGGATGAATTTAAATCAATTTTTGTTGACTTTGTCTCAGATTGCATAGGTGAAATGAAAATGCATATGCATTTGGAATGAAAATTCATCGAAATTATAATGTATTTATGTTTGCCTGTGATGAATTTATCTGTTCTTAATCGATCTGACTGAATTTAGCTCTGTATTTAACTGATTTTGTTTTGGCTTTGACTTAACTTTATTTGATTTTAATTGAGTTTGTGAATTAATAACACAAATATATGAGTTTATTGCAGTTTGTAACATGTTCCTAATATCTTTATTTGAGTTGTATAGGAAGCTTATCTGTCTTTCTGTCTCCATATAACTGAATCTATCTGAGTTCTGAATGAATTTAAATCAATTTATGTTGCCTTTATCTGAGATTGCAGCAAATGCATATGAGTTTGTAATGAAAGTTCCCTGAAATTATAGTGTATTTATGTGTGCCCGGTATGAATTTATCTGTTCTTAGTCAACTTGATTGAATTTATCTCTGTATTTAACTGAGTTTGTTTGGCTTTGACTTAAGTTTATTTGATTTTAATTGAGTTTGTGAGTTAATAACACAAATATATGAGTTTATTGCAGTTTGTAACCTGTTCCTAATATCTTTATCTGGGTTGTATATGAAACGTATCTGTCTTTTTATTTAATTTATCTGAGTTTCTATCAAATGTATCTTTGTGTATATGCAATTTATCTGAGTTTGTATCAAATTTATCTGATTTTGTATCCAATTTCTTTGAGTTTGTATCCAATTTATCTGAATTTATATTCAATTTATTTGCGTTTGTATCCAATTTATCTATCTTTGCATGCACTTATCTAAATTTTAGATTATATGGATTTGAGTTGTTTTACTGCAAGAAAACAACACAAGCGAAAGAGGGTTCAAGATAAATCAGCAAAGAAAAAACCAGTGCATAAAAAGAAGGCTGAGAAGACTGCTACTCATTACCAATTCAGATCGAACTTGGTGTCAACTATGACATTAGTTCAAAGCATAAAGCAGTTGGTAACTGAAGTGCATAAAGCTGAATTAAGGAAGACCCCTTTTTGGAGCCTTATAAAGTGCGCGTTTGGGGCATGATCTCAAAAAAGATGTGCAGGAAGTATGACAAGGACATTATGTTGATCCTTGATACATACCGCATCCAAAGGAGGCAGTTCATAATAGGAAAATCCTATGTGCCATTCACTGCAAATGACATATCGCTCATATTCGGCATACCAAATGGAACAAGAGCACTTAATCTGAAGTATGCAAAGAGGAAAACTTCTGAATTCATATCTAGGAGATTCCAGGGCAGTCCTAGGGTGTCAGCTCCACAAATAAAGCAACTGCTCCATCTAGCATTGAATGGAACAACAGAAACTGATGTTGCTGATGTGGCTAGGCTACTGTGCCTGTATATGCTTGCGGTAATCTTTTTTGCAACCCACGGCAACACAATAGGATGGGCATATATGGGCTACGTTGAAAACTACATAGATATGAAGCACTATGCTTGGGGAAAAGAGATATCAAAATTTTTTATGGATTCAGTACACAGTAGGAGTCATGGTTCTGATAGAGTCATTAGCTGCCTTATTGCATTACTGGTACGATAGACAACTACCTACTTACACATATGAGTTTGAAGGTACAAAGAATAAATGATTTACATATGACTTTTCTCCTTTCGTAACAGTGTTGGCTGTGTGAGCACACGACAATTGTCAGCCCAAATGAGTCAGTACATTTCCCAAGGATACTAAAGTGGAATCTCAAGGCAGTGAGTATGGCACTTAGGAAAAGGCCCCTGCATACACTACTAGCTAATGAGGTAATTTACATAATAATAGTAATTTTTTATCTTAATTTTCACTATCTAATTTTATCTAAGTTTTTAATCTAACATGTTCAGCCTACCACCGTTACCAAATGCAGGTCCTCAACGACACATTAGCTAGCACACTACTTGAAGTACAACGGTTCCTGTCTTTGTTGGATAGTGGCAGTCGTGATAAGGGGGGCTTAATGGAGATAGAAGGAGAACAAGAAGGAACTGAAAACAGTGGAGAAGAGACAATAGAAGAAGATGAAAAGGAAGAAGAAGAAAGAGATGAAGAGCAAGGAGCTAATGTAGATGTAGGAGAAGAGGAAGAAGGAGACAATGAAGATGAAGGAGAGGAGCAAAAAGAAGGAGATGAAGAACAAGAACAAGAAATAGAACAAGGAGAGAAGGAAGCAGAGAATAAAATGATTAAAGCAACTCAGTCGGATATAGACATAATGACAGAGACATTAGTAGTACCTAAGTTGGAAGAACAGAGAGAAGATAATAACAGTGAAGAAACAAATTTCACTAGTGTGACGACCCAGTCTATCTCCTTTGGTGTGGAGATGACTGATTATGAACAAATGGCCCTACAGACAGGTCTGGTGGTTGCAAACATTTTAGCTGACATAATTGGTAGCACCACCGACGCAGTACACGAGGTGCCATCTGAAACACAATCTGGATCGAAACCAGCACCTGCTGATACCAAGCCTTGTCTTAGACACCTATCACAATGCACCAAAAACAGCGAGCTAAGGAATCTTACTGAGGAGCGTGAGAAGGCAACTTCATTTAGCCAATCAACTCACAAAGGAGAAGACTGAATTACAAGCACAGATTCATAGCATGGCTATTGACCTTGAAAGGACATCAGCAGAAAACAACAGCCTAAAAAAAGGAAAGGCTTCAAACTGAAGAAAGGATCACCAGCTTGCTCAGAGAAAGAGACGATGCTCTATTGTTGGTCGAGCAGTTGACAAAGGAGAAGACTTCCCTTGAAACACTTTATGTGGACACCCATCAAACTGTAGAGGAGTCTTCTCGACTGGTCAGCTCCCTCAAAGTGCAACTGAAACATACTGTAAATGTGTCAGATGTACAATCCTCAAGAGCTGCAAAGGCAGAAAATGAGGTGAATAACCTGAAGAAAAAATTGATAAATTTGGAATCAAATAACTTGAAACTGCGGCAGCTCTTGAAGGAATGACAATTGATTATACAAAGAAGGGATTGGAATGGGCTGGAAATACATTGGATGATATCTTCTAGCCTTCAAAAAAAACTTCTAGCCTTCAAAAAAAACTAACTCACAATAAAAAGGTGGAGAATCGCAGAAAAAGCAGTGGATGAGGCTACAGCTGATCAAAAAGTTGAAGGAAAAGTTCATGAGGTAATTGAGTTACACGTCCATCTTTGTTTAGATAATTTTTTTTGAATTGAAATGATATTTTACCTGAGCTTTTATATGCAAAATATATGAGTTTCTCTTGCATCTATCTGAGTCTCTATCAAATTTATCTGACTTCTGTGTGATTTTAACTAACTTCCCATCAAAATTATATGATGTTGGATTGAATTTATCTGACCATGTATATAGTCCAATTTGTTTAATCTATCTATGTTTATCTGAATTATTGATCAGATCATGTCCTCTGAGGCACCATCAAAGCCGGTTAAGGAGGTGAAACAGTCCTCCATGGTAAAATGAATTAAAAAAAGAACGGCGACAAGGAAAATGCAGCCAACAGCTGACCTCTTCAATCTCCCCAAAAATACAGTGACTAAGCAAATGAATGCGTCCGACATCGAAAAGCTCAAGCAGATTTACGAAGCAGAAGGCAATGCGTAAGTTACATTCCTATGCAACTAGGCAACACAGCTGTTGTTGTAAGAAACATTGATCAAAATGAGGACTAATTGAGCACTTTGTACAATTGCATTTGCAGGGTGCTGGTTTGAGGAGGTGAGGGAATACAAGCTGTATCATACGAGGACATAATTGCAATTCTCAACAAAGCAAAATTGTCCAGCAGCGTAAGCATCCCCGACACAGAAACATTGACAGACTATTGCTTCATTTTAGACAAACACAAAATGGTCATGTTCACGTAAGATGCCTAACATTATGTGTTTGGAATTGAACAGGTTATTGAATGATACGCTAAGTTCCTATATAGAGGACATGGAGAAATGCAAGAGCAACTCACAAAAGTCTATCGGGAACGCATGCTGCCTCAAGAAAAGTCATACTTCGTAACGAGTTTATGCTGGGTAATAGACAATAAATGTGTTAACCGTGTCACCATTTACTATGTTTTAATATCATAAACAGTCACTAAACTCGTCTTAATGCATAAATTCATTGCTGCCCTGACATCGAAAATAAGGGAAAAGATTATGCACCCTCAGATCTCCCCGAGCAGAACTGCAAACCAAAGGTTTGTGCATTTTCATGAATTCAAATGGAAAAAGGAAGGATACTGAGCCCTTCCACCGAACACTATTGGTGCTGGATCAGAAAGAAGGAGATTGGCTACATTACAACTCCTTGCGACCAAGATTAGCTAAAACAGTCGATCATTACTTTGATGATGCACGGATTTTGGTATGTCTCATTAACCGAGTCATTATTTACGTAATGTTCACCGTAGGTGTAAACGCACACCCACTAAAAATACGGATTTTGTTTGAATTTGCAGAAACAGTATGTGGAGAACTACAATTATATAAATGTTGAAGATACACAGCCATATGGAGCTCCATTAGTAAGCGTGGAAGACGCACCACAACAGAAAAAGGGCTCATAAGTATCATTGTGTCAATCCACTTATTCAATTGATTTAAGAGTACCTTATTTACAATCGGCTAACAATGGATGGTAATTTTGCAGTGTTGATTGCGAGGTCGTCATTTGCTATTGTATGAAGCAACTTACTCATAAACAAGTAATTGCTTCAAATCTGCCATGGAGCGTTGTTGATGGTTTGAGAGCAGAGATAGTAAACAAGTTCCTAAATGACACGCATCGCAGCTGGACCATTGAAAACTTCCATGTTAGGCAACAAAGTGCTAATGATGATTTCGAGCAGTGACGGCCCAATGAAGACAATGAAACGAATAAGTTGTTTTGGAAAGTTTGATGTCACAGTGATTATAAAACAAATTCATGTAAATCTTTGTATATAAAAAGTGCCAGTACAACAAACTTGTGAATGTATTTTTTTGGTTCACATGGATGTTGAGGAAACATTCTTGTCAATATAATTCTCACATTTGTGAATGAATGAATGGATGGAATTGTGAATGAATGTATATGAAAACTTTTTCTGAATGTATCTGTACATGAGCGGTCTTGATTGATTTTATCTGAGTACTGATATAATTTTAGCTAGATTTTGCCGCAAATTTTTCTGAGTTCTACAGGATATTATCTGATTTTACATAACTTTATCTGAGTATTATAGGAATTTATCTAAGTTCTGCTACATATTTAACTGAGCCCTATGATTGTTGTATCTAGCTGTTGATTCAAGTTAATCTCAGTTCTAATGCAATTTTAATATCAATTTTGAACTAATTTTATATGATTTAAACACATTTGTAAGTAATTACTTATAAAAGTAACAACACATTAAACTGTATTAAAAGGACTGTCAATTTGACTTATTATTCACTAATCAAAAATCATATTGTATTCTATATACATGCCAAGAATGGGCAATATTAGACAGAAACTACAGTCCAACATCTAATTCAATGAATTGTCAAAGAATAGGCTCCTTGCACGATTTCTTATTGTGACTGCCAATCTAACCACATCGCCCATATTTTATTTGGCGTGTGATCTCCCCTTTTGACAAGATCCTCTTTTTTTTTTTGCCTGCCAGCTGGGCGTTTAACCACGGGTGGGTGAATAACAACTTCAACAACTATTGGCTCCAGCATCCCCATAGTTGGAATTGGGAATATCTGCTCATCATATGAAGCCTTATATGTATGACTGTGAAAATAGTGATCACAAAAAGATTCGAGTCCTTTCCACTCTTTTGAATTACAGCACAAGCATGGGCGCACGAGAAGCCATTGATCTGCCACTGATAACAGGAACATATGTGATTAAAAATGTCCACAGTCACTGATAGGTAAGAGTGAACATTGTAAACAGTCTCACTCGAACGCCTGACAGTCCACGTCCTTCCAACCTAGATCGAAGCATCCAGCCCCTTATCCATAGCCGGGCAAATGACTGCCTTCCATCTGCTGGAAACTTTCCTCCTATTAGCCATCTACTCCATTATTTGAACCCTGATTGTGTCCATCATCTTTGTAATTGGAAGATGGCGAGCTTCTCTAATCCAGGAGTTGAAAGATTCATCTGCATTCGAACACATCTCACCGTACCACTGACCCTTAAAGTAGGCATTGCTCCATCTTTTATGAGGCAATCCACAATGAAATCTCTCTACATTGGAGCCACCTTCACGCCTCAACGCCTGCAACTTGGCATGAAATGTATCTATCGTCGGGGCATACGCACATTCCCAAAGCATCATAACCATTCTCTCTCTAAATTCATTAGAGTATCCACCTGACAACTTGTCCCTTAGATTTGCCTTCAGGTGTTGGAGGCAAAACGCGTGATGGGCAAAATGAAATACACTTGAAACAGCCTCTATCAGACCTGGATTTCTATCGGAAATAAAAGTGATAGTGCTATCTGAAACCAGTACTTTCCTTAAATTTTGCAGAAACCATGTCCAATTGTCCTCCGTCTCTGAGTCCACCACTGCGAAAGCAAGAGGAAACAAACATGTCGTATGAATAAACAAAGTTTTATATTCCAACTAATAAGCAAGATATCAAAAAATGGTGATCATTAATAATAAAAAAAAAAGCGTCAATAATATCATAATCGACAGAATGTCGCTATACCTTGATTTCCATTCTTCCTTGTTGCTGCTAGCAGATTTCCCTTGTATCTGCCTTTCAAAAAAGTCCCGTCCAAAAATAACAAAGGATGAACATGATTAAGACCAGCAATTGAAGCATAGAACGACACGAAGAGACGCTTGAAGCACATAGTTGATTGGTCATAATCTAGCACGAAAAGGCTTCCTGGATTCACCTCCACCACCTTAATATACCAACAAAGATGGTCAAAAGAAAGCGACGAATCACCATACAACTTGTTTCTAGCCCTTTCCATGCCCCACCATGCGGGATGGTATGTAATGGTAAGCCCATAATTCGCCTTAAAGTGGTGCACAACATCAATCGGTCTGGTCAGCGGCTTCTCACAAATATGATCGATCGTTAAATTGGCAACTGTCTCAGAGTTCATACGGCTGTTCTTCAACATCGAACTAGTGCACCACATGTATGCTCGTTGTCTAATATCCTGATACAAAAATGGCCAGTCGACTTCTCAATCGATGCATGAACACGCCATTTGCGACCCATTGAATGTTTGCAAGAGCATTCAGCTGTCACCCTCACCTTATCATTCTTCACATATACAAAACCAAACCCAACCTCAATCGAATATCTGCACAAGACACTTCTAAACTCGGCAACACCACCCTCAAACCTCTGCCCCACATCTCTAATACCACTTGCCCAACCCGATGACAGCAAAATCTTCTCTGTGTGTACAAAACTATGGAAGGAGATCTATCTCCATATCTGTACCCTCATACCCCACTAATGCCAGGGCGTCTTCAACGAACTCATCACCATTTTCCTCTTGATCATCGTCCTCTGATTCCTGCAATTCTAATACAAATACATCCACTCTTTCCAATCCCATTGAAGATGCCAACATGGACAAGCTCAGCAAATCTGAATCGTTGTCCAGCAAGCACTTTGGGTGGCCATGCAATGTGTAAGTCTAATAGACCATGTTTACTGCCAGGGTCTTCCATTTGTTACAAACTTGACACATCAAATCATCATATCTCATGCTCCCACTATAATGAATTATGACAGTAAACATGCCATATTTACAAAGAAGCATTAGCGAATGTGCCATCTAGAAATATACAAAATTTAAGGAACATCAAGTATCATCAGTGTGGAAAAAGAGTGTAGAACGTAAAATACTCACATAATTTGTACAAATTTATCTGAGTTTGTGCCAAATTTGTGAGAATTTATCTGGATTTGATTATGTGAACTCAGATAAATTTGATACATAAATCAAATAATTCGTACAAAACACAGATAATGTTGCATAACTAAGATATGTCTGTCAGAAAGTCAAATAAACTTGATGCAAAAGTCACATCTCTTTGATTACATCTTTGAAGCCAAAAAACAAGGTCTCAACAGAATTTCTAACTGTTAAAGGAATTGATAAGAAAGAAACTAAGTAATAAGACTGGCAGATAGAACAGCCTCTAACCAATCCAAATACATCAAGACCTACAAAATAAATATAAAAATCAAATCTAGATCATTTGAATCCATACAAATCGAAATGTTCATGAATAACAAAACTATTGAAATCTACCTATAAAAGATAAAATAAAAAAAAACACACACAACAAATCTGCACATACAGATCAGATTTCTATACAATATGAATCCATACAAATGGAAATGATCGTGAGTATCAGAACTATGGAGATCTACACATTTAAATAAGAAGATTGCAGACTCTTTGCTATGAACGGAAAACCTAGCTTACCTCACCAAAGTTGGAACTGCTTCCGAAACGTTGGATCTGCAATCTGCTTCGCAGACGATGGATCTATGAATCTGTGACCTAGCGAGAAGATCTGTCTTCACAATTAGAGCGAATGGAAATGATTTCTCTCAGAAATTTTCTAGATTCAGATTCAATATCAATAACGATTGCAGTTTGAAATTCAAAAAACGAGATTTGCGGAGAGTTACAGGGGCATATCGGTAATAAGTGATTGCTTATGGCCTTAATTCGGGGATAAAGAAACGTGACATGTTGAGGCACCACTGCATTATGTGTTGCGACAGTTACAGGGGCAAATTAGTCCTAAAATATGTAATCGTGTGGATGTAGGGACCTCTGGCTGCAAAGTGTCTAGCTAAGTGGACTAGAGCCTTTAAACAAAATTTGCATGGACCAGAGGCTGGATACATTCCACTTTAGGGACCTTTCGCTAATTATGTTAAAAATTATTACCATTAGACCGGAGAACTTGATATCTGAGTTTGAGAACATACTTGAAAACAACAAAATCTTGATTACTATGAAGGAATTTCAAAAAATGACTTCATTTATAATATATGTTGGATTGGTGAGGTACTTCAATGCAAGACCTCTACATTGAGAATTAGGAGAGATTTGGACTTACTTACCTTCCAAAATAGACAAACAATAAAATAAGATATTTTTCTTGGTAGAGAGGATTTCTATTTCATAATATATATAGGATATATCCTACAACATTGATATTAGGTCCACTCCCTAATATGATATAAGATCTAAAGTATTCTGAGTGGGCCCCATAGATATTCTCAGTGCGAGATCGTATGACTTATAAGCTATGTGGATGGAAAAAAAGGTCCAATGGGACAACCTGTTATTTTATCTCTCACCCAAAAGTCAGTGTTTATAGAGTCCAAAATGGTCTATACTTGGGGTTTTTGGATTCGAGTGCTTTGGGTAATTAAGGTGGGGTCCAAAGTAATGTGGACACCCTCTGTTATTATATATATATATATATATTTTGTTCATGTTGTTGTTACACATTACATTTCCCTATTAAGAAAAGATTTTCTTTATTTATTTCCCTATTGCTTTTTTTTCATAAGCATGAACTTTTGGGACGACCCAAGCCATTTTCCAAAATAATAAATTATTTTATTAATTTTTTTATCTAATAATGAAAATTTAAAAAAATATTAAATTTAAGTGTATTTCTAGTTTAATGTTAAAGGAAATGGAAAGGCATGCTTGGAAAGGATTTGGGTTTGGGCACTCACACAACTTTAGCGCTGTTTGTATCAACGGTAATATAGCATTTACCAGATTTCCTCCACTCTAAGAGGAGGAAAACTGGCATTTGCAGCTATACCGCCATTGGATATAGCGGTAAGGTGTAATTTTCAAGATTTCGTCCCCCCTAAGCAGAGGAAAACCTACAAACGGATTCTTAGTATGTTTTTCCTTTTTTTACAACTTGGTTGAGTCACAGGTTCGGGCTTTCGTCCACACAATGAGGGATGGGCGTATATAATTAATGTTTAAATGCAATACTATCAAATCACACAGTAAATCACTTTTTGGTCAATTGACTTTACCGGTGAAGTAAAGTGAATGGTTAAATGCAAAGAGAGAACAAAAGTAAAGGTTTCGAAAATTCAAACGGCGAGAGAGTAGCTCTTTGAATTTTTATTTTAAGAAGATTTTTTTTTGTAGAAGTAGGTAGGAGCGGGTCACCGAAAGCACCCCATTCTTACGATTAGCTATCTCATCCCATCATTTTTTTTTTCATTCCCTTTTCTCCCACAACCTAAACAGACCCATCTGACCCATTCGTCTTCTTCTAACTAAACAAATGAAACTTCACCCCTATCTCACATAACTCACCTCTCTCTCTTTCTTGAACCCATCTTTTTCTCTGTTTTTTCTTTCATTTCCTTTTTTCTTTCCTTCTTTTTCTTTATTTCCCTTCCATTCTTACTCTCTGCAATCCACCTTTTTCACTGCCCATCTCCAAACTACATCTACCCCGATTATCATCTTATCTCATTCTTTCTGCATCCCCTTTCTCCATCAATCCAACTTAACAGCACCTAAACCAACCTTGTACCCGTAACTGAGACATATCTCTCACATCTTACTTTCACCGTCATCTCCAACTTCACCCATCATCACCATCGAACCTCTATCACTAGGCGACCACCATCTTGAAGAAGAAAGATTCTTTTTTTTTTTTAATTGACTTGGGCAGCGATGTCGCTGCTTGACTACAAAGAAGAAGAAGAAACGAGTGGGGATATCCCTTCTCATGTATTTAGGTGAGTGGGGATATCGCCGCTCACCAAAATAACAAAAAAAGAAATAAAATAAATAAAATAAAAAAGGGCCCCTGGGACTACTATGGTGGATTTATATATATATATATATGTTTTGGGTCCTTTTTGGTCTACAATGAATCTAAGGAGATTTTTCCAAAAAACTCCTCTTTAACCTATCTAGAACTTAAGGCATTTCAATTATATGATCTTTGTTTAATGTAAATTCACAAGCTGGGCTATCCTATTCACATTGGAGTTTTAAGAGTTTAGGAGTAAATGCATTTTATTTATACAAATATGAATAATTTTCCATGGGGCATTCATGTATCATTGCATATATTCATTCAAGGGCCGAGATTTTATATTTTTTTCTCCATAGTGCAGTGACACATAGTATATTTATTGACTTATGTATTTTTTGGTTTTGGATGTTAGGCACTGTGAAATTGTTTGTGCAAGATTTTAATTTATTCTAAATCTGATTATTATCTGTGCCAAATGCAATAATTGTTATTTTGGTGGTTATGTTTTGCTTTTACAATCTAACTATAGTTTTTATGGGATGCATGAATTTCTCTCTTTATTTAATTATTATTGTTTAGATTCCATGACTGATTGTAGAAAGTTATTTTTGTAACATTTTTTTTTTTTTACTGTTTCATTTACAGTGGATGTTGGTATTCTTTATAATTTATCTGAGTTTTTCTTCTATTTTTTAATACAATTGGATATATGGAGTTTATTGGACTTTGCAATTTGTTTAGCTGTTAATACTTTTTAGAATTAATTTAAAGAGCTTTCATTTTAAAAAGTTAAAAATTAATTGCTTTTTTTAATGGCCCTGGTTGGGTACGTCCTACTCTTCAAAAAAGTTAATAGTCGAATGACCTCGAATGCTTTCATTTGTTATGTTCTTTTTTCTTTTTTTTTTTCATACATTCTATCCTACTATCCTAACGTTCCTTTTACGAATAAGTAAACATCCACCCTTAAATTAGATAGGTGCCAAAAGAGCCAAAGCAAGCCAAACTAGAAATTGCGAGCATCTTCCATTTCTGCAAAGTTTTACATTTACTTTAACCGTTTCTCCGCTGGGAAAAGCAGAAAGATGAACTAACTTATTTGCAATTCCACATAAAACTGTTTTGGATGTGGGGTTCGGACTTCATCTTCCACAGAACGAAGAAAAGATTTTATGCAGAACCGGTTTTCAGCAGCACCGCACAAACATGCCCTACTTGAACGAATTCCGTGACACACAACATACAAGGGGGCAAACAATGGAAGTAGTATAAAAAACCAAGGGGATCTTTTACACAAATCCCTTTGGGGTTTTTCCTTTTTATTTTGCTTGCTTTTGGTGGGTCCTATGCAACTCATCATCAATTTTGTTCCAAGGCAGCTCCCAGAAAAAAAAAATCTATCACATTGTCACTTTCGGTTATATCTTTGCCCTTCATCTCTGCTAAAGGATGCATATATATTACTCAACATAAATGTTGATAAAAGCATTGAGATAAATAGAAAAAATTGAGATAGAAAATTTTCGCCATTCTCATTGAGATCCAATCAAAAGTTGATACTTGCATTTATGGTCCTTTAAGTATAGCATTCTCAATCTCTTCTCTACTCAATTTATAGCTGAGTTTCCTGTCCACATCCTTCTTTAGATTACCTGGTCCACTCTTCAGGTACCTGTATGTTGGGAAAAAAAATTTAGCACATAGCACCAGCCAAATATCAAAGAATGCCACAAACATTTTAAAAAAAAAGAAGAATGCCACAAATCCTACATTTTCCTTGGTTTAGATTTCCAAGAGTCTTTTAACATAGGGCTTTGCAAATGAAGGGTTTTTTCTATATTGTTTTACACATGCCAGATGGAAAACAAGTGTTACAAAGTGGAAAGAAAGCAAGAAAGAAAGATTGTTGTGTCAACATCATATAGCCTTATCCCGTCAATTTAAAGTCATCCAACATAATTGTTACTCATCAAGCAAAAGCTATATACATGATGAACCAAACCAACTTCTCGTAAAATGTCAAAGTACCTCTTCTTGTGGAGCTTACAGAAACGAGTCATGTGGCATCAGTCTCAAGGCCTCTCCCACAAGAGACAATACGTTTACCATCACATTAGTTATGAGGAAACCCTCTTCTTGTTACGTTTGATGGATTCGAACAGAGTTGGAGATCATCGAACCCATCATGGATATCTAGATGACTGGACAGAGATCTATAAATCTAATCATGGTTCAAAATAGCTGCCGCTATGTAGCGTAGCGGCTGCATTATCGGCTACAGCGGTTGAGGCTGCTATGCTATTTTGAACATAGCGGTGCTACGGTTTAAAACCTAGTAGAGCCAAGCAATTTAAATTTAAAACACTGTTTTTCCAATTTCTTCTCTTCAATAGTCTTTCCTAAAGTAGTCTCTACTCTTATATGGTTCCAAAACACTAAAAAAAACACAAGTTTGGCTACCACACTATTAAAAAAAAAAAAACTGACCACTTAAAAAATCACACCGCCACAACCGCTACGTATCGCCCGCTACGTAGCGTTTTGGCCACTGGCCGCTACCACTATTTTGATCCTTGAATCTGATGCATCACATCATTTGTTGAATCGAATATATAAAATCATGCACTCTATGAAAAAAAGAGAGAGAAGAAAAGGAAAGGCAAAAAATTGTTAACATGAATTTGTATATGCTACAAGCAATATGATGTGTCTTTCAGAAGGTATTTAAGAAACTATTGATATATTTGGGCATGACCACCATGAATAATTGTACATAAGAGGTTTAAGTAGAGTTCAAACTAACAAAGTAACTCCCTATATTTTCTAGATTTGATCATTCAAAATATATAAATATAAATATACATATATATATATATTTCTATATGTAACTATAGTAAGGAATTACCACATAAAAATATTATCAGCTTACACAGATTTAGATAAACACTAAATTAGGCACGGTACCAACACTGATGGTACATTCATAAAATGAAGTTAAATAGATAATATCTGAAACAGTGAATGATAAAAGGAGACGGGGGCAGGTGAACAAACTGAACCACCAACAGTGCATTGGTCCAAACCTAAATTTAAACTTCCAAAACCCTGGTTTTGTGTGTGTGTGTGTAGAGAGAGAGAGAGAGGGAGATGCAGTTCATAGCAGAAAATGCTTTGCCGCAATCGAAATTGCTATTCAGGTGTGAAAGTCTTCATTTGTCATCTTACAAACAATGGGAACATTTCCGCATCACACTTTCCAGAGCATTTTAGAGGTAGGAAGTAAAGGGGGTTGGAAATTCGAATATAGAGGTTGCGAAGTGGAAGGGGTTGGAGGAGTTATTAGGATTTAGGAAAGGGACTCAGTCGGAAATGGGGAGGCTGGAAAGTTGAGGGTGGGAATTGGGATAAAGAGGTTGAGAAGTTGAACAGGTTGAAGGAGTTGGGATTTGGGAAAGGGAGTTGAGTTGGAAATGCAGGACACTGGGAAGTGAAGGTAATTGTGAATTGGGATATAGTGGTTGGGAAGAGGAAGGGGATGAAGGAGCTGAGATTTGGGAAAGAGAGTTGAGTTTGAAATGGAATTGATTCAAAAGTGAAGTAGGTTGGGAATGGAAGGGGCTGAATAGGAAATGGAAGGGGTTGGTAAGTAAAGGGGGGTCTGGGATACAGAGGTTGGCAAATGGAAGGTGTTAAGTTGGAAGCGGAAGAGGGGAAGTGAAGGGAGTTGAGTTAGAGTTGGGTTGGAAGCAGAAGAGGGAAAGTGAAGCGGACTCGGCTGGGTCCAAACCAACCCCCACTTGGTAGTGACAGAGTCCCAGTCAACTCGGACTTGTCCAGTTTTCAATACTCCTTTTTCTAAAATTGTGAATGATGATGCCAGCTCTATCCATTTTCTTATAAATGCTCCATATTTCATACTAATTGGGCTTTTAGCCCACCCACAAATTGATAGCATGTAACACAAGTGGTCAAGATAAAAAAAAGGAGGAGGGAAAAAAAAAAAGCGAAATGAAATAACATGTTTTGCACATGATCAATATGATTGTTAGCCCAAAGCCAATGGAAGTACATTCTTTCACGAAGACAAAATCCCCTCTATTTCATATATTCATCAGTAGGTTCACCTTTAAGACCAAAATTGTTCAAAAGCATTATCTCCCAATGTATTGACATTGGCACAAATTTCATTCAAATCCAAAGTGGGCCATACTATTAGATGGCTGCATGTAAAACAATGAATAGAAATGAGAATAAAAAATAGTGAAACCAAATCTCCAATACATGACCAACAAGATGGTGGGCCCAAATAGGATAACCTAAAGGTTCTTTTTTATAAAAGTATGGTCAAACACGCTCAAGTTCAAGCATGAGAGAATTGGAATCACATGAGTACATGAATAAAGAATATAAAAAAGAGCAAGAGGCTTCCAGTCAAAATGCTCTACATCAACCATATAGATTTCTTCATCATGAAAAGGATAAAAAAAAATTTCTGTTCTTTGTTTCAAAGAGCTGAAGCACATTTTGTCTGGAAATCTCAACTTGGAGGACTCCAAACATGGAGTAACATATACCTACACTGAAGCTTATAAACAGGTCAGGTCTTGTCCAATCCCATGATCAACCTAGATCCGGACCTGACTCAACTAATAAAAGACACTAAAAAAAGGTTATTATACCAATCCTGCCATGAGATACAGGAGTTACCAATTAGGCTGTACGCTGCCAAGAGTTTTACTTACACATCTAATAAAATCAATCTGTCATCAATTCAATATTTATTTTGCACAATATACAATCTCCTCTAAACATAACTTGGATACTAGGGTATTCAAGCATAGACCCGAGCGATCTCCACCTTCGATCCAATTATCAATCAGGTCCAAATAAGAGAGTTCACACCCAGATTTCTTTTATTCAGTTTTCAGGTCATAAACCCTTATCTAATTTGGATTTTCCATGATAGTGATAAAATGAGAGATCATGACTAAACTAATATAACCCATGAATGGTAACTCAAATTCAATACTAAGCACACAAATATAGAACAGAAAACAAATAAAAAAAATGGTGAGATGAGCAGAGAATGAGAAAGAGAATACCTTATATGGAGTTCGGTGACGTCGAGGGCGATCATGGCATGCCAGTCAGGTCTCTCGATGGAGAAGCGGGCGCGGTCCTCTCGGTCCTGGCGGAACCCTAATTTCTTCAGCCACGCCCGCACGCTCTGCAAAGTGTGGGAATTCAAGGCCTCCTTCATGTCAGGAAGCCTCTCCAGCCACACCTCGTCCTCGGCTGAGAACTCCGGGTGGAATTCTTCCCTATGATAAACTAGGGTTTTTAGGGTTTCTCCTCTTCTTCTGCTTATACAGCTGGTGGTGGTTGAAAGAGGAGGAAGAGGAGAATGATGATGATATGTGGGTAGGGATTGGGGGCATAGATGAAGTTTTCTGAAAGGGAGAGGAGGAAAGGAGAGGCAAGGGGTTAGGGTTTTAGGGGCACAAATGGAAAGTGGCATCTTCAGTTCTTCTTACAAAGACAGGGATTTGGGGTTTTGGAGAGGGATAGAGACAGAGAGATGGATAAGAGCAGGAGAGGGTTTTATATTTGAAAAGAGGAGACAGCCGTTGGGGGTTTTAAATGGGGCCGGGTCAGACCTTGTGCAACAAGTATGGAGCTAAGGCTGAAAATGGGTCGGTTCTGGTCCCGTTAAAGAGAAGGTAGAACCGGATTCGGATTCGGATCCGGAACCATTTCAGAACCGGTTTCTTGGTTCTAGAACCGGTTGTGGGACAGGTCTGGATTCGGGTTCAAGCCTAGGTAGAGAATGATATTAAAAAAATATGATTTTTAGGAGAGATTTTTGAAAATTGAGATAATATGTCGGGTGTAGGGTCCACGGGTCCAAACCAAGGTGCAATTGGATTCGGACTCATTTACTTATTGGGGCCTAAATAAAGACCCAAATCTGGTTTTTAAGGGGTTAGAACCTCCGAGTAATCAGAGAATCGGGAAACCATTTACATCCCTATATGGAGCCTAAATTTGGGCTCACATATTTAAGACATGGTCTGAAGCTCATGCCCAGGCTAACCCAAATTACATGCTACATGCACCTTTTGGGTTTGGTTTAGTTATCAAGGGTCAGACTAGGCCTTTAAGAGTGTAAAGTGTTCGGCTTGAATGCAGCCCATGAGCTTGAAAATGGAGCCCAAACCCAACCCAATGTGAGCTGAGATTGGGTCAGGATAGAGGGCATTCACCCTGTTAGATTTGTGGCTATAGATTAATGTTTGGATAGCAGAAATAGAGATTGGATACAACATCTGGAAAAGATCAATGGTTCAAGACAAGGACCATGGAACCCACTCTGGCATAAAAGGCCAATCACATAAAGAGGGTTCAAGAATTACTATGCAAAGCAATCCAAAGAAACGAATACATGGACACTATTTTAACTGAAAAACACTACCATTTGTCTGCTGAAGAGGAATAAGTCCTGTTGGATGAATTTTACTTTTACAAATTGGACTATCCATTTTTCAAGCTTTATATGGCTTCATCAGTTTGATGGAAGAAACAGTACTGTGCATACATAATGGTTCGCCTACAAGAAGAACAATCTGGAAGTACTGAAAACAAAAGGTCATACAAATAAAACTCTCTTGAGCAATCATGGTGAAAGAAAACCCATAACTTGATTACTTAAGATGATGACAACAGAGAGAAATAGCTGCCTCAATATCTTTGCATTCTGATATTTTTCACACCAAGTATCACAAAAACAAAATCCAAAAACGAGGGAAAAAAACTGTAAATTCTATCTCAAGTGCCTCCAACTTTTTCATTTGACTTCATAGCGCTTGTTACTTTGTTTTCTTTGGCTTAAGCTCCGCAGTTGATGCAAATACATCCTAGCATAAGTCAACATACGTCAATCAGCCAAGAATCAGAGAAAAAAATATGACCTCATTAGTACACAAGATATAATATCTGAAATGGACAAGCACCGTCAAATGATCACAGGTTTAATCTTTCCCTTCTGCCATACACATGAAGGCCACAGTAGACTTGGGCAGGCCACCTGAAAGCCCTTTTCATGATAGGAACATGGCTCAGAACCTTTTCATCTCATTTACTTTTTACTTTTAAAACCAATTATGTTCACTGTCGTCGTCGCTTGTTTTTATAACCAATTTGAATCAAAATCACAGTGGGACAAAATGAAAGATGTTTAGTTGTCCTCAGCAAGATTTTCTCCCACCGGACGTCCAATACTCGATCTTTAAAAAGGAGGGGGGCCATCAAAGATCGGAACTCCCCTTAATTTCAGAGCACCCACCATCTTAGTGCAGACGTTCGTAAGAGAAAATGCCCAAATATTTCACAATAAAGCTGGGCTCATATACCGGAACAATCTCATAATACTTCATCCAGTTCACAAAAGAAGAATACAAATCTTCCACAAATTGCAGTAACAACTAACAAGCAAAAGTAGCTCATTTGTCATGTCATCCACTATTTGATTAATCCCAAACCACTCATTTCTCACTCTGCAAAAGAGAGGGGAAAATAAGCATAACGATTTGTATAGTGGAGATTATACCCTTAAAATTGGCGTCTCCAACATCCTTCAGTGACCTATATTCACTCTATCCACTGTCTAAATGGCAAAGCCAGATGTATTTTGGCTGTGGCTCTGGGGAGGAGAACATTTTCTTTAATTACTGTTTCAAGTTCAACATACTATTTCTTCACTTCGCCAAACCAAAAAAAAAAGAAAAAAAAGAAAAACACATACTATTTCTTCAAGAAACTATCCCTTGAACACTTTTGGACGTCAGTCAGGGGTGGAAACAGGGGTGTCAAGTTTAAAAAAATCATGCTAGACCTGTAACGACTATGGCAGAAACCTTTACATAATTACATGATGGGGGATATAGAGGCCCAACCTTTTACATTGGTCTATTTTGTGCCCTTTCAATATCAAGAATTTATTCCGAGAATCTAAAATAAATGAAAGTTTACATTTTAAACTGCTTTTCTTGTGTTTTAGATTAAAAAAAAAAACTAATATACTATCATGTTTGAGATAGCTCCCGTATGTATTTCATTTCAGGACACCCAACCCTTGGAACTAAATGGACGTCACCATGAAAATCAGAAGAGACTAAACAAATTGATGACTACTTCAATCCATACAACCAAGCCAACTTGGATTTTGGTATTATACTCCCTCCTATGGCTATGATGCCCGAATACTTCAAAATAGGCAAAGTATTGTGTCTTATGATAGTTTACATTTTATGTATAAAATTCGCATCCCTACCATATCCATAGCGTGTCCCTACCGTGTCCATGCAATATCTAAGCATCATAGTTAGATTGTATTAGGTTAAACAAACAAGATCCTGTATTAACATTCACAACTTGTAAATAAAGGGTAAACGAATCATACCATAGCCGAACTTTGCGAGAACAGTCAACCCACAACAAGAGAAATAGACAAGCAGTACATAGCACTGGCTATGGAGGGATGAAGATACTAACAGCAACGACATGGCAGTTAACAATATCAGCAGCAGGAAGAAGGAAAATCAGGTTTTAAAAAAAGATCGAGTACCAGTCGTCCTGGATTTGGCAGGAGCACATTCAAATCAAACACCAAAGTCGCCCACTTGGCCTAGTCTCATGGTTTTTGGAAAAACACACTTGTTTTCTGGTTTTCCTATTGGAAAAAAGGTTGTGGGAGACTCTTTTTGTATGACTTTTTGGTGGGCCCCATGTGGACCCCAACTCCATATGACCGCATCAATTTTGTTACATAGTAGCTCCAATTTCCAAACAACAAAATCTAACACCATTGTGGCGCTATGTTATATTCAGTTTTCCCCCACCCATCTCTCCTCCCAGATTATCTACATTCGTTCTCCATATGATTTTTCTGTCAAGGCTGCATCTATCACTTACATATATGTTGATAGAAGCATTTAAATTAGCAAGCTTGAGCTGTTATCACATACGAATATGCTGCGATTCATTTACAAGGAGTATCAACAGTCAAAATCAATTTTTTAGTTGTTCATTTATAAGATAAGCTCATTTCTCAATTTCATTAATATTTTAAAAAAAGGCAAACAAGAAATGCCATGACATTACAAAATTTCATGATTTTTCATTGATATCCTATCAAATGTTGATGCTTGAATCTATGGCCCTCCAAGTATAGCATTCTCAACGTCTTTTCTACTCAATGCATAGCTGAATTTTCTTTCAACATCCTTCTCAAGAGTACCTGGTCCACTCTTCAGGTACCTGCACAAGATGGAAAGCTTCTTAGCAAACACACCAGCAACCTAACATTAAAGAAGAGTACCACAAGTCCTATATTTCTTTGTAAGATTCTAATGTTTTAGATTCCAAAAATACGCCTTGTCAGAAGAGAGATTTCTATATGCTGGCTACATCAGAAGGCGTGCTGAAAACATGAGCAAAACCAAACTAGAGAAAGCAAAGGGTAGAGAGATCATTGCTTCAACATCTTATAGCCTAACCCCATCTATCTGGGCTCAGCAAAGAGAGATGTTGCTTATTGAACAAATACTATTCAAATTGAACCAAACCATCTTTATGCAAAATTTCATACTGCCTATTCTTGTCAGCCTTTTTAGAAAAGCAGGAGTTGGGTGGGGGTAGTTACTTTAACGATGAACGCAGACAGAAATGGGAAACCAGTATAGCCCATATAGTCTCAGGAACTCTTCCCTAAAAGTACAATGCGATTACCATAACACTAGTGATGGGATGGCTCGTTCTAGACAGGTTTGATGGAACAGAAAAGAGTAAACATAAACCCATACCTTAATCGATGTGCAGATTTTTAGACAAGGAAGTTGAAGTTGGACAATGAGCCACTGTCTGTATTTATCCATGTCCGATGCACCACATCATTGGTTTAATAGTTTAACGAGGATCATGCACAGTATCCAGAAGAAAGACAAGAATGAATGGGGAAAAAAACTGTCAACGTGAGTTTTTATTTTCTTGTAGCAATTCAAACTATTTTCAGTCTTGCCATATTTGGGCATGACTACCATGATCAATTCTAATTCACAGATAAAAAAAACTAAAAAAAAAAAGTAATTCCCTTTATTTTCTGGATGAAAACTCCCCAAGCAAACTTAACTACCACACTGGAAAGCACCAAATTACACTGATTTAGAAAACACTAAATTAGGGCATGACTGCCAGTACCAATTGTGCACTCATAAAATAAGCTAATTAGATAATATTCAAAACTGACCCCAGATTAGACACCCGTTTCTAGATCAAATGCTAGTAAACTAAAATAATGACATGTACCTCCCATCTTAGATGGTTTTGAAATCATATGCAACTTTCTTGAAATTTTATCCCATTCATTTTTCCTTTTGCCATTAGTTTTCCCTCAACTATTCAAGAGACCAACCTTACTGAAAATGCTTAGCTTCATAGACACTGGGTGGTTGAAGAATTGGATCTGGATATTTTATCATCATTTAAATTCTAGGTTCATTAACTAAAATGAGTCTTCAATAGAAAAATATGCGTACTTAGCGGCTAGGATACACAGAAACATCATGTGCTGAGAATGTGAGTGCAAGAAGGGAACACCAACCTCTTGTGAATCTTCTTTTCGACTATAAAGGATGCAATCATCCATTGAGATATATAAAAAAATTCTTTCAAAATGCTGTAAGAAATGAAATGTCACAATATTTTTTTCACATAGAATGTCCAGTTGATGGAAAACAAATAATATCTTTTACATATACACCCAGTTTATCCATTTTTTGGAAATGTTGGCAAAGAAAGATATCTTTGTGTACGACCAAAAAACTATCCCCTGAAGATTTGTATAATCATTGTGTTTATACCAATGAACAAAAAAGGTACAGCTTGAGTAATGAATTCATAAACCGAATAGAAGTTCTCAACAAGGGATCTCTTACTATGGATGTGCTTGAAAAAAGGACCAGATTGTATAATGATAAAAATAACCAAGAAGACTAAACCCTAAACCCTAAATGATTTAGATCCAATGATTGAATCTGAGAGGTCTATATATTGGTTTGTCTTTTCTAAACCAAGAATGTTAAGGGTTACCAAAAAAAAGGATTATCCTAAGCATGGAAGAAAGGTAACACATGGTAATGTAGGTCCAAGAGATGCAATATAATGCTACCCATACAGCCCTATGCTGAAATTCTCATTCATTAGCCTTCTAATCTCCACAGGATGAAGGATGAATAATCATAACCATAACTTTCAGTTTAAAAGTCTGGTATGTTCTCATTTGTTTTTAGCTCTGCTCTGCTTTCCTGGAATGAAATGTGGCTGGCAGTGTAGAATAGTCTGTTAAATAATGGTTTTGTCACCACCTTCTCCCATCAATGCAACAGAAGTGCTAATATTGGTTCAATTTGCTTTCATTTTTGTAAGATCTAAAAAGTACTTTTAACCAAGAAAGGGAGAAGCATATCTTTTACATAAGCCGTTACAGAGCCGTTGCCCATTACATGGTCTAAAACCATGCCTTAAAACCATCATGAGATTCACAGCACCCGTTCAGTGGTTTTCAATTGTTTGAGTCAAAAAACTCTCAGTTTATGCCAGTATCATAATGTAACAGCTCACATCATTTTAAGAAAACAAAAGGTCTTAAGGACTCCAACAAAACAGTGAAAAATCAAAATCCACATTTTCTGAGAAGCACATGAATAACTTAAAGGATAAAACGAATTGCTAATATCAAGTTGATACAAACACCAAATTCTGTAGTCTACATAGTATTAGTGCAAGTGGAGATAGAAAATAGTTTCTGAGTTCAGGCAATTTTCCTTTGTTCCGTGTTAAAATTTTCTTGGATTTGATTCCCCAAGGTGATTTGTGTCCCACTATCCTTGAAAAAACAGAAAAAAGAGTTACAAGTGATCTCCACTGTTCTAGAGAAATGCAATTCATAGCAGAAAATGGTTCACCGCACCAGAAAATGGGAATTGAAATTGAAGAATGTGAAGTCTGCAGTTGTCACTTTACACACAAAGGGCAATTTCGATGCTATTTAAAACTGCATTTGATCCATTTCCTGCAGAAAATGAAAATTTAAGACTTCATTTTCTGCAGCTTCGATTTAAGGTGTTTGTTGCACCAAAACTTTTTTTCTAGTGATCGTGTAAGGACCACAAAAATGATATTCTACATCTTGGATTGGAGTTGCTTTCTAGAAAAATCACAGAAAATGTCTCTGCCTCAGAAAACAAAAAATGGGGAAAGTGTTATCTACCTTAGAAACTATTTTCATCTTCTGCAAAAGCACAAAGCTATCAAAAGACTTGTGTGTTTAATCGGTACTAAATTCCTAAGAACTCCAAGGGATACCTTTCACCTCTTTAAACTCAGAAAAAATCCCTTCAACAGAAATTCCCAATAATTTACCATGAAGTGGGAAAATGGGACCAAAGAGAACATCCTATCCTATGCCCAGGGCAACATGGGAGCTTCAATGGTCGTTGATGGTTGTGGGTGCCTTCCTTTGATTGATCCAACCCATTCACATCTCATGCACCCCACAGAATAAGTACTTTACCCTTCTATCACTTCAATGGGAATGATAAAGACCAATGGATTTATCAATATGTGAAAAAAAATAGTTTATTTAAATAGCTAATATTTTTTTCCATACTTTACACACGCATACATATACAGATACTATGTGATGAAGTGGCAATCAGGAAACCATCCTCATTTAACTATTTAAATGACAGAAAAGAAAAAGGCAATTCAGTAATTTAGTTTTCCAATTCTTTTACCTACACCATGTATGAAGTTTTAGAGCTTTTAACTAACAATAAAAAAAAGGGGTTAATGAGCTTTTCCAATTCTTTTACCTACACCATGTATGAAGTTTTAGAGCTTTTAACTAACAATAAAAAAAAAAGGGGTTTATGAGCTTTCCTCCATTTTTCATTTCCAAAAGTGTGACAGCTTTTACAATTTTTTCTCAAAAAAAAAAAAAAAAAAAAAAAATTAACTGTTAACATCCTTCAGAGCTTTTTTTTTTTAAGTTTAGTGTGCATATATTTCCAAAAAAATAAATACAAAGTACAGAGAATTGGCATGGAAAGTTCTAACCCAAGTTGCCACTCACCACACGTAAGCATCAAACATGAGAGAACTAACGTAAAAAAAATACAGAATGGGGATCCCACATGCCGGGGGATCGAGTGCCCACATGTTGGGGGCCAACCAAATAAGAATAGAAAAATAACCACTATTTGGCATAGACAGACCAAACAAACATCCATTGCTACAACATGCTAATAGCCTGCAAACAAAATCACTGCCGTGAACCAATTAGTCTATTGGGTTTTGATTCCTCAAACTCCTTGCAGCAAAAGACCCTTGATTGCAAACTATTATATTGCTGCTGCAACACCCTTCAGAGTTGCAGGGCATGAGTTCTACAAGCAACCAACCTTTTTGTCTGTAAATTTTCAAGCCTATGCTTCTCCTAATCCCTTGATCAGAATGCAAGCCCTTTTATCTTTCAAATCACAAGTGAGGGTTTATGTTGGGAAGTCCCACATCCCACGTCGCCTAAGTCCTGAGTTGGACATGGCTTCATATACCTGTTTGAGCCTTCCACCTATAAACTTAACTTTTGAGTTGGTATATGGTTTCTTACATAGTATCAGAGCTCCCATCGTTCTTATGTGGCCCACGTGGCAAGCCCGTCAATGAAATCTGTTGGGCCTACACGTGAGGGGGAGTGTTGGGAAGTCCCACATCCCACATCGCCTATGTCCTTAGTTGGACATGGCTTCATATTCCTGTTTGGACCTTCCACCTATAAGCTAAAGTTTTTGGGTTGGTAGTTTCTTACAATTTATACGTTACACACAGTGTATGGATTGTTTAGGGCCTCTCATGGGAAGTTGGGAGTCGGAAATTGTTTTTCTACCTCTGTACAATTATATCCAAGTGAAAAACAATCATATAGTTCTTGATTGAACAATAATTGTTCAAATACCAATATATGTGAAACCATTCATGAAAGGTACCATTAGTTACTCACGCTCAATTATTTCTTGAATACTCTCTCTCTCTCTCTCTCTCTCTCTCTCTCTCTCTCTCTAGTAGGCTATTGGTTTCATTTCCTATTAAAAAGCACAAAATCTGAAATAAAAAAAAATTACCTTGCATAGATGTAATGTTTCTCATTTTATTCTAAAACCCATGAGTTTGAGAATCCAATCCACTAGATTTTCTTGCTAATTCCATTTTGATTTATGTTCAGATCTTCCATTTCTAGGGAAAGATCTGATTGGTTCCATCTGAACCAACTGCTTTATGGTTTATCTTGTGCCTACTCCAGTTCCTTACTTGAAGCCCTTTAAGTTACATTATATTCATCAAGCTACTGCCATTCATGGAGTTTTAGATTCTACTAAGAACATGCAGAAAAGCAGAAAATCACCCAAAAGAAGAAAAGTGGTTCTTGTGGAACATACAGAAATCTATATCATTTACCATGGTTCAGATGATTCTTGAATCAATTAATACTAACTTATTTTTTATAATTCTTTAATCTTTCTTCTCAAAATTTCGAAATTGGAAATTTTAAAGGCTCACTGCAAATTTAGCAGTCTGAATTGGAGTGTTACTATTTTTCCCCCTTTCTTTGGGTTAGAAACTAGAATGTTCCTCAAATATTTTCTCCGAGAAAGAAGAAATGAGCCTTAGAAATGTTCTCGGAGTAAGAAGAAATGCTCTTGAGTTATTACTAGCAAGGTAACGGTGACCTTAGAATTTAGATATCTTTTCTATTGTATTTATTTTTCAGTTCTTTACATCATGCACTATAGCTGTCATGCATGATTCTTACATGATATATGGATTGTATTGTATTTAGCCAATCATTTGAGAAATTCATGCACTTTAGCTGTCATGCATGATTCTTACATGATATATGGATTGTATTGTATTTAGCCAATCATTTGAGAAATTGTTGCATTTAATGTTTTCCCACATGGAACCAAATAAGTCCACCAATCTCACTCCCCACAAACCTAATCTCAAGTATTAGAAAAAAGGTAAATCATAAATTCAAATTGCAATGGAAACACTTCATACTTGCAACTCGCAAGAGTATCTGCACATCCAAGCTAAACAACTTGAAACTAGCTCCACAAGTACTAGAGTTGTGGGGGATTACATAACAATAGAAATGAATAAACCTAGAATTTCCTACTCTTATTAAAAAAAAAAAAAAACGTACTCTTTCATTCTATGAAGTTTATAAACACTACTACATGCAAAACTACTCAGTGACATACTTATATATGACACTTTAATTACACAGACAGATTTCTCTAAACACAATCATCCGCATATACTTCAATCTTTCATAAGACACTTTTAACTCAATCACATAAACAACATTCCAATTTCCCATAAAACGTTTTTTTTTTTTTTTTTAATCCAGTATAGACAAGTGTAACATAGCCAACATAAAACTTTTGTCGCAAACCACAACATGAATTCTGAATTCTGATGGCAAAACAGAATTCATGTAGCTGACCACAACATACTTTGGACAAGGCTTTGACGATGACAATATCGATAGAAATTAACGGAAACCCATGAAACTAAGCAACCACTAACTACCTATGATAACCAGATACTTGTACAAGCACAACATATCTATTCCGGACGGCACAGCACAACACTCATTTCGGTACCTGATACTACACGGATACTTGTAGTGTACAAGTTTAGCATATCCTAGTACTAACCAAGTCCATTATTTCATATAGTTGTAGAATTTTCGAAAAGCTTATAGACCAGTATTCACCATATCTGGGGCATCATAGACTACTACACCCCAATACTTGAACCCATCATAGTGAACACATTGTTCTAATTATGTCGTGGGATTCCTACTAATAATAAGATAAGATGTTAGCAGTGCGCCCCAGGGAAGAATGCGATGAAATCTCTATGAAAGTGCGGCTAATTTGATGCTACAATACCTAATGTGGAGATCGGTGACGTCGAGGGAGAGCTGGGCGTGCCAGCCGGGGTTCTCGACGGACCAGAGGGCGCGATCGTCTTTGCTCTGATGAAACCCTAGCTTCTTCAGCCAGGCTTCGATGCAGGGAAGGCTGTGGGAGTAGAGAGGCTTATTGCTTTCAGGGAGCTTCTCCAGCCATGAAAGCTCGGAGGAGGCGGAGTTGCAGAGAACTAGGGTTCTTCTTCTGATTCCTCTTCTACTGGAAGAAGGAGGAGGAGGGAGATGGGGAGGCCTTAGGGCTTGGGGGCAAAGAGGTAATTTCGAAGAAAGGGAAGGGCGGGAAGGGAGACGAGAGGGGAAGGAGGAGGAAGAGGATAGGGTGGTTTTAGGGGTAGAAATGGAAAGTGGCATTTTCTTTCAGTTCAGTCTCACACACTTTGCAAAAGGAAGGCTTTTATCTTCTCGAGTAATCGGGAGCTGTGTATATGAAGTAGATTTGTAAAAGACTAGGGTGGGACTTACGAGGGCTATGGAACCTGACAAAGGCCCTTGGTATATATAATAATAATAAAATCTTCAAAATATCCGGAAATCTCAAAATGCCTTTTACAATATTTTTTGAAGATTTTATGACAAGAAAAATAAATTAGGTGACTAGTGGACCGAAAAGATAATTTTAATTGACCTTACATCAAATTAGTTATTTTGTCCGAAAACGTATTTTTTTTTAGCACTTTCTACTAGCGTTCGTATCGACCTTTATTTTATAATGTTAAGGGCCATAAAAAATGATGACACTCGACTTGCTTTCCCTTCATAATTCATTCTCACCTCTTGAAGACCATTAATCTAAAACTCGACTTGGCTTGATCTAAAACTCTGTTTGTTGGAATTATCACAGTAAAAAAATGGCATGGAATGGAGATTTTTTTTTCCTTTTTAAAGAATTTAATATTTGGGTTTTTGGATTTGAATATGGAAACTTCTATCCAATAGGTACTTTTGTTCTTCTTCTGTAGTTGTTTCAAAAAATGCAAGTGTTTTGCTGCTTTCTATTGGTTGGGAAAATGAAGTATTATGTATTTATTCCCAAGCTTATGCTTTTGGGGGCCGTACATAAAGTGGATATTACATCAGGTGGGTAGAGTTTTGAGCTGGGCTCTGATCTGACTATATAATATTTTGGTGGCATAAAATTGTCCACCTGCTCAGCGAATAAAGTGGTCGACTCCCCATAGAAGCTTGTTTCAGATCATGATAGAAATTCTTGATGTTTGGTTATTAAGTACATTGAACAAAAGGATTACCACCCCCAACAATCTTTTTATAGTTTCAAATTGCATTTGGAGCTTCCCCATAACAGCTAGATCCTTTCCATCCCCCATTTTTGCTTGGATTTGAAATTGTACTGCGCTTGAATGAATGACCTTAGGGTCTTCAAGAGTTGAGAATGACCTATGGAGGGGAAGTAAGTCTAGTGTTATTGTTTTTTCACCAAAAATAGGGAATGATGATGAAGTTTATTCATTTATAAGTGTACACCGCAGGATATCTACAGACCTTTAACGTTGTAAAACAAAGGTCAATAGGAACGCTAGTAAAAAGTGTTAAAAAACACGTTTTCGGGGAAAATGACTAATCTGGTGCAATGTTAGTTAAAATCATCTTTTTGGTTTACTGGTCACCTAATCTTTTTTTCATTTTTTTGTAAAATCCTCTATATTTTTTATATTTTTTGTTTTACCTAACTCCCCTTCACATGTGTGTGTGAGTAACACGTGCATGAATGAGTTGTTGATACAAAAAAATGTCACTTTGCCTCTTCATACAATCTTAGCATTAAGAAGCTACACGAAGTTGCATCCTACAATAAACAGGCATTGCTGTTTCAAACATCAAATCTTGTCAGAATCAAACAAAAACTACTAGATCCTTCAAGACAGCCATAAAAAAAGTACACATAAAGTTTCGGATCATTTCGACATTATTTGGCCTAAACTCTTCCAGCGGCTGAACAGTAGCTCCTGTGGCGGTGAAGCCAAAGACCTTAATCCATAAAACATAGCACATGGTTGGACCCAAAGTGCCACTAAAAGGCTCTACATCAAGTTTCAAGTCATTTCGACATCGTTTTGCCCAAAAGGGACACAACTATAGTAGAGTCAGCTCTCATAACGACGGCGGCGCCAAAGACATCAGATCTTCCATCACAGTATATGGATAGTCTCAAAATACTTAAAAAAAGCTCCGTGTCAAATTTCAGGTCGAATCAAACAAAAACAAATCAAGCAGATGCAATAAAAAATAGCAAATTATTACCATGATAGAGGGAAAAGCTTCAAACCATGCATGGGTAGTGACATCTTTCTGCAACTCAAAACACATATTTTGGGATATTTTTAGAACCTATGATTAAAAAGAAAGCCATCTAACAGATGAGAGATGTTGTGAGCAGCATCCCGTGGCCACCAACAGTCACTAGTGAAGGTGATGATGGCCGGCGTTAGGCCTTTTGGGTGGCGTAAAAAAGGGAATAAGAGGAAATGCAGACAAAAGAAAAAGTCTATTCTACTCAATTTTATTTATTTTATCAAGGAGGAAAAATGATTAAAGAGTCTATTCTATCTCACACTTTTCACAGAAACTTCCATATACCAAATCATTCTACTAGAATCGTATCTCTTATAAACCTAAACTATTTACATTCGCCTGCCTTTCATGAACCTACACTATTTCAGGACCAAAAAAAATAAAAAAATAAAAAAATTGTCCAAGCCTTGCTCGACCTAGGGTTCGTTGCATCCTAAATTCCTAATCCTAGAAGAAGCTGCACTTGTTGCATCCTAATCCTAATTCCTTTCCTTAACCCAATTTATTATAAAAAATATACAATCAAAGAAGCAAAGTCATATTAGAAGTTTGGAACCCGACAAACCGCATCGGGAAGCCAGTGTTAGGGTTTCAAAGGTCTTCTTCTACAAGAAAGAAGAGGAAGAGGAGGCCAAGAAAAACGAAAGAAAGCTAGGGTTAAGTGATTCACAAAAGAGGAAATCATCTAGGGTTTGCTTTAGGGTTTCCTCAGGAAGATCAAAAGAAGAAGAAGAAGAAGAAGCAGCGGCAGCAGCAGCGATGCCGAAGAACAAGGGAAAGGGAGGTAAGAACAGGAAGAGAGGAAAGAACGAAGCAGACGACGAGAAGCGAGAGCTTGTCTTCAAGGAGGACGGCCAGGAGTACGCCCAAGTCCTCCGAATGCTCGGAAACGGCCGCTGCGAGGCCATGTGCATCGACGGCACCAAACGCCTCTGCCACATCCGCGGCAAGATGCACAAGAAGGTCTGGATCGCCGCCGGAGACATCATCCTCGTCGGCCTCCGCGACTACCAGGATGACAAGGCCGACGTCATCCTCAAATACATGCCCGACGAGGCCCGCCTCCTCAAGGCCTACGGCGAGCTCCCCGACACCATGCGCCTCAACGAGGGCATCGCCGCCGGCCTCGACGAGGAGGACGACAACGCAGGTGATGACTACATCGAATTCGAGGACGAGGACATCGACAAGATCTAAGGCAACCCCCCCACCCCCATTCCACTCCACTTTTACTTTCAATTCCATATTTTGATTTATGGGTGACATTGATGTTGCTGGTGGGTTTATGTTTTTATATGCAGATTCAATTTGGTGATGATAAATACTGTCTATGAGTAATTACTTTGAAGTTTGAACTCTTTATCTATATCTCTTCCTGAAGAATTTTATGTTTAACTGAAGTTCATGGTGAAGATGCATGTGGGTCGTATTTATATTCGGATTCAATGATAAAGGTTGTCTTACAAATAACTCTGAACTGTCTATATCTGTCTCTTCCATTAATGGTTTTATGTTTAGTTGGCGTTGTAGATGATTATGATGAGTATGTGGGTTTATAGTTAGTTTGATTGAGATTTGATGATAAAAATTATATAGTCAGTTATTCCTCTAACTCTACATATCTATCTCTTCCATAATTGACATTAATAGTGATGTTGACTTATATGGGTTTGTAATTATATATGGATTTGTTTATAAAGATTGTCTATCAGTTTTGCCATCTTTCTTATTTGTTTTGTAGTTGTATGTAACATTTTAATTGGTGTTTCATCCTATTCCATTGTCTCGAGTTCATTGTTGGGGTTTATAGTCCATATCTCTGTTTATGTTTAATAGCTATTTTCAATGATGGCAATGCATCTGGGTCTATATTTGCAATACGGATTCGGTAAAGATTGTTTAACAAGGATGCTTTAAAATTTTTTTTTTTTTTAGTAGTGATGCATTTAGGGGTAGCATTAATAGGTGATAAATTAAAGAGAGAGTGGATTCAGGTGGTTTGGACATGTCCAATGAAGGCCAACAATAGAGCCGGCGAGATTAAAGTTTCTTTAAGCTGGTTGATGGCCCTCAAGGCAAAGGGGCGGGGTGAAGAGGACATGGATGCAAGTAGTTAGGATAGATATGAAGAAGTGCACCATATCTGAGGATTTAGCTTAGGATAGACTGTAATCGAAAGATAGAATTCATGTAGCTGACCCCAACATGGTCAGATCAAGCCTTTGGTGATAGTGATAATTTATCTAAAGTCATATGGAATATATAAATTTATTGTTTTACTTTATTCTCCTTGATCCGGAGTTTCATTGGTTAGACTGAGGTCTCTATCTCCCTATTCAGTAAGAGTTTTATGTTGAATCAAATTTTCAATTTGTGCTGATGAATGCATGTGGTTTATGTTTATATCCTGTTTTGATGATAAAAGGTTGTCAGTCAGTAATGCATTTTTTTTTATTTTTTTTTTTACAGTTTTTTCCAATATGAGAATTGGTGTTCAATTTTCTCTATGGGGAAGTTTCGGTGAATAACTGAATTGATCTCTTTCTTCACTAACGACCGGACTAATCACAATCACACTCGTTGCGACCTTTCTAAAAAATAAAATAAAATAAAAGGAAAAACCTATTGTTGTGTTGAGATTTCTTGCACACTGATGCGGGACCTAGGGGTTAGGGCTTGCGTGGGAAGTGTTCGAAGCCCAATGGGTGCCGAAGCACGTGTCCGAAGACACAATAAATCTCAACAGATGATAAACGAAGATGCACCTCAATGGGAAAACCCTATTTTCATTAATCAACTCTAATTGTCTCTCCTGCTACAATGCTTATAAATAAGAAAGAAATCTTGGTGGTTAAGAAAACCTATTAAACTAGGAAACTGAATAATATTGGAAACCTAATCCTAATTATTATAAAATTACGAACTAATAATTACTGAATTAAAAATCCCAAATGTACTTGGGCCCTACACATGTGGCCTGAGGTCCATTTTCATCATATACATATGATTCAAGGAGACATTTCTGTTTCTGTTACGTCAGAAGGTTGTTAGGGTGTAAATGTTGAGATGTTGTCAAGAATGGTGGATGGTTCCTGCTGGTGTAGCATTCTCCACTCTCTTGTTTCTAATCCATCTCAAGAAGTTTCTGCAGTAGATCTATGCACTATTTTTAATGAGGTAGGAATGGTCATTGGCGTTTTCCTCCCAGATGAAAGAAATACCTTAAAATCAAGTCAACGTCATAGTTCTAGGTGGCTCTTTTATTTGGTTACAATGTGCAAGGTAAGGCCCCCAATCTAGGGCGATGGCCCATAGAGAGAATGGTAAATCTTTGAAATGTCAAGTCTCAAAAATAGTAGAGAAGTGGCCAACGTTCACGTAGATTGTCGATAGAGAGGAGAGAGTTGTGTCTAGGGCCATTCAAAAGAGAAAAAGAAAAAAGAAAGAGAGAGTTGCGTCTAGGGGTACTTCAACAGTATAAGAGTCTAAGCGAATATGGGTGGCCCTGGTGTGAGGATTTGAAGTAGTGAAAAGTCCAAAGTTAGTGTCAAATCTGTTAAAGGCCTATTATCAAGAAGCTTTTGTTGCAATAGGCTATAGTGGTGGGAAAATTTGTCTGAACTGGCTTTATGCATGCATACTTCATAGTGGGCAACATATTGTATCGGATACTTCACTTTTTATGTGTAAAATTTGTGTCCCTCCGATGCAAGATAGAGCCATGGTCCCCCATGGGTCAGCCTGCCAATGGGCCCAGCTCATCCATCTTGACCAAGCTCTTTGTGCCCAACCCAGCTACTTTCATATTTTAGCTTATTTAGATTTTTACTATAACATATTTTATTTTTTATGTTGGATGTTTTAATCCTGGTCATCAATGTGTTTGGATGGTCCATAATCTAGATTAGTTTTAGGTGTTATTATTTTCCTATATAAGTGATGTAAAGCCTCTTGGCTTTGGTAGACTAAGATTATTGATAATGAAAAGTGAAGCTTCTGGGATCCTTCCCCTTTTTTTCTTATCACCCTGCATTGTATGTGGGCATCATAGTGATCTAGAACAAATTTTTGGGGCTAATTTTTTTTGAGAAAAGGAAAGAAGATTCTTGTCCAACTATATTGATTGATTAATTTGCATCATAGTGGAATGGAACGAGATTGATTGTCGAGCAACTTGGCCGACGAGTCAGAGAAGCTGAAATCACAAGAGCTACAAGCATATGTGAAACAGTTTAGATTCTTCGATCGTAATGTTAAGAGTTTAGATTGATTGAATCCGAATATCATCGACAGGCGTGGAATGACTTTTCACATTTAAATGAGGACAGTTTCCCTTACTTCTTTTGTATGCATAAAATTATCAAAGAAAAGGCTTGGTGAAATGTTGAAAAATGTTGCATTATACGAGACCTGTTTTTACGCATAGACATTTATATGTAGCAGTATCGTGAGTGATGAAGATCAGGTCTAAGGAGATCAGGTCTAAGGATCTTATCATTAAACAAAGATAATCACATGGTTATATAAGAAATGTTGTTTATGAAGAAGTTTTGGATGGAGTTTTTATCAACCATTGGTACACTTAACAATTTATCTTCAATGCTTATACTTAATATTTTATATGAATCTTTTTACATTTCTAAATTAAGCTCTTACTAATAAACCTGTATCCACTAAAGGAGTTATAAAATAAACTGACCACATTTATTTCCTGGCTGTAGCTTAGCTAGTTAGGGACATGAGTGTGAGTTCTAGTTCTCCTTGTAGGGAAAAAAGGGGAACAAAAGTTAACCTTCATGTCCCTCTCCCCCTCCTCTTCCTCAAAAAAAGAAAGAGAAAAGAAAAACACACACACACACACACACACACACATACAACAACTACAACCAAAAGAAAAAGAAAACAGAAGACACGCCCATACAAAAGGAAAAAGCACCATAAATGATGCAATTTTTTTAGCACAAAAAATTACATGAAATTGGTATGCTTTGGTCTTTTGAATGCTTGGTTATCAAGAAATTGCGTCATGTATTGTGTTTTCCTAGGGGGAAAATAAAAAAAACTCCTCTCTCTCTCTATCTATCTCCTCTCTCTCTGGCTATAAGGAGTCTAACTCACATACTAACAAAAACTCATGTCCCTAACCAGCTGAGCTACAACCATCAATTAAAGAATGTTAGTTTTGATATAATTGCTTTAGTAATGGGTTACATGTTATTCTAAAATGTATTCCCCATGAAAACCAAGGTTCCTATATGTATTAGGAGTACCTGGGGGATAATTGTTAAACAAGGTTAGGGTGGTCTCTCCTATATTCTTGAAATTATACAAGAGGGTAGCCATCAACTCTACAATACGCTGGGGCAGACGAGAGCCTATAGCAAAAGTTGGTGCTTATTGTTACAATCATGAAGTGCAGATTCAAGTCATATAACCACTTAATGTAGTGGGGGTTTAAATGAGAAGATTTAGATTGTGGCAAGGGTTGAGTTTAGAGATTTAAGTGTTTATTGTGAGGGACTTCAACTAGATTTTTCATCTCTTCCATGGCTTTAGGTATGGTTTACATAATTACTTGAATTTTGCAAATGTTGTTGTAATTTTAGGTAACATCAAATATGTATTTATTAATTTCATGTTGTAATTAACAACTGCATATGTGATCTAAGGTCACAAAAAAAAAACTTACAAAATAATCTAAATAATAATTTAAACCATTCTCCATTAAAAAAAAAAGAAAAAAGAAGAAAAGATCACAATAATGAGGCTTGGATCTTTGGTCGTAACTTTTAGAGATCTAAATTTTCTCATCCATCCCTTGTAGTGTTGTTGTGTGGATGCCTACCCAAATGTGAGTTCAAGGGTAGAGAAGGGGTTAAATAACTTTTTCTTAATAATTATTTGTTTCATACTCTGAATTTACAAGGAGTCTTGATTTCTAAAGAAAACCCCCCTGGCCACAAACCTTTAAGCTCAACTAAAAACTAGATGTTACTGACTTGATTTAATGTTTCTAAAATCCCAAACAAATCTAATAGTGTGTTATGCTTGCTTGTTGCTGTGGTGATGTGTGATGACATATCTGTAGGCTCCACAATTAACATCCTCTTGGTTCGATGTCACAGCGCATATGAGAAAACATATTAATTTTGTAAAGATCATTACTTGAACTCAACTTTACCTTTATTTTGGAAAGACTAGACAAGTAATCACCTCCATTTGAAAGTTGTTTACGTCTTGAAATTTGAAAATCTGCTTTTACCTTACAATGTTTATGCAGGGTTTAACCCTATATTCACCAAGTGCTTATGTTATTCATGTATGTTGATAGTAGTCATGCAATAATTAGGACAGGCCTGTTCATAGTGATCACTCCCACTATCAAGGTCTTTAATAGACACCGGGTAATTGCTAACCTTATCTTTATAGCATGTTTTTGTGCTCAGAGCATCAGGCACATGAATACTCTTGTTTCTTAATCATAATGTGGAGTGGCGGCACATTGCTTTTCTTTATATGAAATCTAATAAACAAAAATTCCATTTGACATGATCTTTAAACCACGAGAACATGATCTGTTCCTACATGAAATATATAGCCTAAATTAAATGGATCATGATAAAAAGGTACCAAAATGTTACAGTTAGAGAAACTGTTTGTAAAGTTTGTTACAAAGGGCTTTGAATGGGAGTGTTTCTGACATGACCGGAAATACTTGTTAAATTATGATATATTCGCACTTGCTTTTCTTGAGTGACATTTAAAACTTGATGAGTTTAATGTTAAAGCCAGAAGAAGCATTTTTTAGGATCTACGGGGAGTCTAGTCTTCATCTTCTTCTTGTTCTTTGTCTTTTTATTTATTTTTATTTTTATAAAGTCAGTTATCCACCAGAATAGTTTCTTCTTATTGAGTGTGGTTACATTGGACTAAGTTAGGAGAATGTTAGATGTGAACCTCACATCTGCTGCCATGTGCACGTGGCCACCACTCTTGTTTTTGTTATTTTGAAATTCATGGAGTTTTAGATTTGGTAAAGTCCTAAAGGTTTCTTAGTTGGGCTTAAAAGGGTTTTTTAGCAAAGGGATATTTTATAGAACCAAGACTCTTTATGGACTAGCAGTGCCTAAGAGAGAGATAATGGATGAAATGTTTAACTGGTCCCCTCTCTCTCCTTGCACTTAGGCTATAGGTGGCCTTCAATTTCGTAACACGAAGAGGCATAGAGGAGAAGGTCCAGATTGGTTAGGGCTAAGATCAAATACTCAAGCATTCGTAAGAGCATCATCATCTTCCATGGCATTAAGTATTGTATGCATTATTTTTTGAGTGTCGTTTTTCTGATCTTAGATGCCGTTTGTAAAGTCTGAAAAAGGGTTTATTTGACTAAAAATGATCCAAACAGTTGTTTTTGAGTGTTTTAGGGTGTGAAAGTCTCTCTTTTCTGATTGAATCTGCATGAGTGTTTTTGAATGGTTTCCTCTTTTCAAGTCACGGAATGGAGGAGTATCCAATCGGACATCAATGTCTGAGGCAATTAGGCAACTTATTTATTTATTTATTTTTATTTTTTACTAGTTTGCCCACGTAACTTTTGCTATATGACGGGTTTGCCTGTACTATATGACAAATTTTCTCAAATAACTTTTACTATATGGAAAATTTGCTTTTTAATAGTAATCTGACATACTAAATGTCTTACCAAATGCTCTTCATAAGAATTAGCACGTACATTTGAAACCAAGGCCCTGTTTGGAAACTCTTATTTGTTTGAAATAGAGCTATATGATAAGTTTTCTCATATAACTTTTACTATATGGAAAATTTTCTTTTTAACAGTAATTTGACATACTATCTTACCAAAGGTCTGCTAGTAATACAGTCCATGGGAATCAGCTCTATTTCAAACGGATAAGAGTTTCCAAATAGGGCCTTAGATTCAAATGCATGTGCTAATGCTTATGAAGAGCATTTATGGCATTGATATATGCATATTGGATCTATTTAGTATCATAACACATAATAATTCAACATTGATGTAAAATATACTTGAAGTTCAATAATGCTTAGGTAGCGTTTGGTTCGCTGTAATGAAGGTCGGAATGGAATGGTGATTCCAATGGAATGATCATTCCAGTGTTTGGTTCACAAAAAAGTGACGGAATGACCATTACCTCTGGAATCACCATTCCTTTATGTGAGGGAATCATCATTCCATTGAGGAGGGGAAGGAATGGCCATTCCATTCCTTTGTAACTTTTCCTTGAGACCAAAATACCCTCTCATTGACTTCTTACATCTGAAGGACCCATGGTCGGCCAGGTCCGAACCACCATGGATTTTCCACTCAACATTCATTCAATGCTGATGTTAATGTGTTCTCAGGTACGGTTCAGATGATTGCTCCTCTTTTAGGATGGACCACACACCACTCCATGGCCCACCTTGCAAACTATTCACATTCCACATAAATATACCACGTGCACCATCGACCTGACCTGACCTGACCTGGGATCAAGGGCATGGCATGCACTGATGCAACTCTGCATACAGTACTCCTGGCCTAGAACTAAAGTAAATCTGGACAGTCCAAATCCAATCCCCATCATTATCATACATGGAAAATAGCCAGAGATTGACCCAAATCAGACCATCACAGTCGTCCAATTTCCAGACATCAAATAATAGACCCTCACAATAAAGAGAAATGAGTTTATGCTTCTAATAGCAACTAATCACCTGATGTCTCCTAGTATTGGTCCCACCTCTTCTTGATCAAATAAGCATCTTAAAAGGACTTCACTTCAAAAGTAGTGCTGCAATGTTGGATCGAGTGTGGGTCCCACTCCCCATCCCACTTCATGACAAAGTACTTCCTACATCTTCCAATTGTGTGTTATGTAAAAAATTTATACAAGGGTATTTTGGTCAGTTTTATATAAATTTCATTCCATTCCGGGCATCATTCCAGCGTACCAAACGCAAGAATAGGAATCCAGAACTATATTACTGGGTTGATTCCTTAGCGTACCAAACGCTGGAATGGAATTGACTATTCCGGCCTCATTCCATTCCAGGCCCATTCCACTCTCCGTTCCATTCCTGCCTAAAACCATTCCAGCGTACCAAACGCTACCGTAGATCTTTTTCTCACCCTTTTAGAACTGATTTGGATCTTCTTCTCTATGCTTTGCCATATTGTGGCCTTGATAGCTACCGTCTCACGTGAGTCGATGATAGAGAAGGGATGGAACTTCCTTTAATAATTATTCCTTACATACCTGTGATACGGAGTCTTGGGTTTGATAGTAAATACATTTTCCAATAACCGTACAACTCAACTAGGAAGCCTTTGAATTTGGCCGAATTTGAAATCCAAGTGGTTCTAAGAATTCTGACTAAGCATAATTTTTTGTGTTGTTCAAATGAGAGCAAATAGATATGGGGTCAGTCTGCATCTATCATTTTTCTATTTAGTACGGTCTGACCACACATGCCGAAATATAGGTTTCCTTTTGGTGCTTGAAAATACAGAGAATCTGATGCATGTGGAATGAAGCCCCTGTTGCATTTAGGTGTGTTAGTTTGAGAATCAATAATAGGAAAGGAACTGTCTCTTAGCAGACGGGGCCTGTTCTCTCAAGCTACTAGGCACGTGTTTTGTAAAAATTATTTGTTAAACTTAACTAATCTTTATTCACGACTAGGTGATTGGATCTCTTTTAGTTTGAAAAATCTTACATCTTGCAGATGTATAGGTAGACTTTACCTTTTATACTTATCCTTTTAATGCCATTTAACGGAGATGGTGGTAATTATGTCATAATTGATACAGGTATGTAACAATCACATGATGAACATTGCTACTATCAAATCCTTTATGATGAACCTCGAGTATAGGTTCTTCAACTTTAAACTCACTGGTGCTTTTGTTACATCCTAATTAATTTGTTCCACTTTGATATAACTACTTAACCATCCAATATTTATTTTCCTCTGAATGATAATTGCTAAACTGCATTTTATTGAAAGAGCTAAACAGTAGAAGAGCTGTATACTGGAAAGCCACCAAACAAAAAGGTCAACAACAAAAGAAGGCAGCAAGCTAAAAAAAAAAAAAAGGATAAAAATCATAGGACATGAGCCAGCTAACATATCTTTTGCACACCAACCATACAAATATAAAAGAAAATTGCGTCTTAACCTTTTTGAAGCAATGCAATGGCAATTGTTCTCACTTTAAAGAGCTGACACAAGCCCATGATCACATCCCTCCCAAGAGTAACAAAAAAAAAAGAAAAAAAGAAAAAAACCTGCCCTGTTCCTTCCCCTCTCTCCCCCCCCCCCCCCCCCCCCCCCCCCCTTCTTTGCTTTACATGAGGACTTGAACTCACGCCCACATTCTCCACAATATTCCTGACCCCAGCTGAGCAGCCGCTGGGAACGGGGCTCATGCCCTTTGATGACATGGTTTGTTATGATCCTTTCAATATTGATGTCCTTAATAAACACAGATAGATCCCTTTATATTTTGCATCAAGATACTGAAAGTCCGGGATCCTAACCCGAGAGAGAGAAGGGGGGGGGGGGGGGGGCGGGGGATAGGGTGAGCTACAACTTAGAGACCAATTATGACCAATTTTAAATTTCTTTAAAACAATTAGTCACTTGAAGATAATAAAACTAAGTGCGGAAGCCAATAAGAGAAAACACCACAAGAATCACCACTACGCAAAGATTTATAGTGGTTCGGCCTCAATGCCTACATCCACTACCGGCTTGTGATTCAACACCCCACCGGATTTCCACTATGTATGCTTTTCAATAGGCTAAGCAATAACCTCTACAACCACAAATGCTTTTTCATTAGGCTAAGCAATAACCTTTAACAATATGCTTTTCTTAGGCTTAGCATTAACCTTTACACACTGTTTTTCTAAGGCTAAGCAATAACCTTTAACAATATGCTTTTCTTAGGCTTAGCATTAACCTTTCCACAAGATATTAGATATCTCAAAATTAAGTGTTCACACAAACACTTTAAGAGATGCAATGAAAGCTCAATACATTTGCTTCTAAAATAGGCTGATATGAAAGTTTAAAACAAGACACAAACATACACTAACAAGTAGCAAAGGTGAGTGCTCAAAGTGTATGAATGTTTACTTCAATCATTTTCTAAAATGAAGCTCTTAAATGAACGCTTGATGCATTTAAAAATCTAAGCACATAAATTTATGATTGAAGTGATGAACTAATCACATGAATTAATCAAAACAACTTGGAAAGACATTCCTATCAAACTACACAAGTTGTATGAAAGTTTAAAGGTCAAAACACGTGATTGAGACATAAATGTTTGCAAAACAATCTAATATGCTTATGTGATTTGATGTTTGCAAAACAACTCAGTTTAAGCTAGAAACCATGCTGAAGTAAAGTTTCAAAGATTTTGAACAAGCATGGATTTCAAAAGGATGAAAATCAAAGCTTAACTTGGAAAGATATACTTTTATCTCAAGCCTTTTGGATTTCCATTTCCCTCTAGCCTCTTCAGTTCATTCCCCTTTCTTAGGCTTCAAAACAGCTCCAAAGATTCAACCAAAAAGCCTCTTGGAAGAGAGAAATGAGTTGGACCTAAAATACAAAAAATTGTCCAACGGCTAGTTTACTCGGTCGACATCCAGAGCATCCGGTCGACCGGGTCCAACGGTCATATTTTCCAACGGCTAGTTGGCCCGGTCGACATCCTGGAGGACCCAGTCGACTGGGTACACTGGCCTGCCTGAGGTTCCAGTGAGATTTTGAAAATTCTGAAACATGAACTTGGGAACTCAGGGCCAATGTGATTTATGCATGACTTTAGTTTTCTAAAAATGAAAGTTGTATGCAAATCAAGAACCACGATGCCTTACTTGAATTTACAAAAATATGCATGAAGAACTAATCTTTTGAAAATGCATTTTTGAGATCTAAAACATGCAAGATGAAGGCTTTGAAAATCAAATGCAAATGCAAGTCTAAACTCCAGATTTCAAGGTCCAAACTACGATGCATGAGTGTGTGATCAGTTGTTGGTGAAGGTGATAGTGCATCCATCAAATTAGCAACATACAAAAATCCTAACAGATACGCCATGTATATGTGCTTGATACACGACCATTCGTCTTCCTGGGAAAGCATTAGTGACACTGTAAACAAAATCTTCAAAACCTGGAGTGTTATACGCAATCTGTAATTTCGATATGAAGTCTTATCCACAAAATTGCTTTTTAGGTGGTCTTGAAGGATGCGAGGAAACTGTGAGAACATCTTGATAGAAAAAATAGCCCAACCTGTCGAGCATTGCTATGCTGCAAAACTGCTATTTGAACTAGTGCACGATTTCGCATTTACTAGATTCTGAAGTATTAAGGAATGTTATCACTAAATGCTTGAACTTTTTTTGTTGATCCTCTTATGGACAAAGTAAACTACAAGAGCCAACTGGAAACTCTGTTTGATTCAAAAAAAGGGTCTTACCTGTATCTTCTATCTCGAAAATCATTATATTCATGGAATGATGGAAGGGACCTATACTGCAACTGGTTAGGAGGTTGCATCTACCTACAGTACCATGATGACACACCCGCACAATCCTACCAGAGTTTCACCATTGAAGTCCAATCTAGTGTTTGATCTATGGCAAAACCAGAGCGTACAAACTTGGGGATGAGTTTTCCACGACACAGGAATTGATTCATCGACGAAGGTGAAGTGGGCTCGTCAGGCCCAGACGAAAGTGAGCTGAATGCAGTTGAGTCTGGTGCAGGACAACCAATGGAAACTGAGGGCAACAGAGTCTCTTTATGGCGCAGAAAGTCTGCCCTGTGGGGCTCAACTGTGAAGCGTGTAGGTCCGTATTCCGTAGCCCAAGTGTTTGGTAGCAGTTGACAGTTCAAGTTATTTTAAATTTACTTGTTCTTTTCCCTAAAAAAACTGTTTTTTGGAGTTTGGTTGTAGTTAATAGTACTTTCTTTAGTGTTAAGGAGTTCTGAATCTATAGGGATAGGATTAGTCTTGTCAAAACAGGATATGAATAGGATACACACACAAACTAGGAGATGTAATCGAGATTATTCAGTAATAAACTATTATTGCTTTGTGCTCATGAGTATAGACCATTGAGGATTTGAATCAATCCTGGTTGATTGAAATTGAAGTTCTATTTTTTCTTGTGTTTTGCATTGTAAAATAGCTATCTAGTGGCCACATTATCGGCCATATCAGTTGGGGCCGCTACTATGTTTTGAAAATAACGGCGCTTCGATCTAAAACCTAGTAGAGCCAAGCAGTTTTAATTTAAAATACTATTTTTCCTATTTCTTCTTCTCAACAGCCTTTCCTAAAGTTGTCTCTACCCTTACATGGTTCCAAATCACTAAAAAAAAGATTGGATGCTACACAAGATTCAAAAAAAAATTTACCACTTAAAAAAGTCACACCACTATGTATCGCCGCAACCGCTTCTTATCGCTTGCTATGTAGCATTTTGATCACTGGCTGCCATTCCCCCCTGCAAACGCTATTTTGATCCTTGGTTTCTTGGAGATTTTCCTTGTATTTAGTATGCTTATTCCTTGATTCTCCTTGCTTTATCATGAAGATCGTGTTGGGGATTTTATCAAGACTAAATTCATGTACCTATTTCTTTATATATATCACCTGATCTGAGGCCTCATCCAAATTAGTACTGACCAATTAAAATTGGGCTCCTTTTCTATTATTGTTGTTAGTTTCATTTTTTGGGGAGCTATCTGATGCTTATTCTGTGAATTATCAAGGTTGATTTGTTTAGATCAGATTTTTGACTTCTTTCCTGCAACCCAATTTCTAAGGTTAAAATTCTTTTAGGATCCCCTAAGAGCTTGAAGTGTTGGATTACATGTGGCCTTTTTCCATATGATCAGTGCTTTTCTTTCTCCTTTGATTTTAATTGGGTTCAATTCAATCTTTTATGTTCTCAAAGCCATGTGAATGATTAAAAAACAGTAGTAGTTTTGCTGTCTTCTGAGCTCAAAATACCATTTCATTTTCATTGCTCGAGCGAGTCTTCTGCTTTGGAGAGCTCCATTTTAGGCTGTATGTTAGATTCCATTCTTTTAAGATTTTCCATTCTAGTTCTCCTTGTGCTTGGTAAAACCATTTCCTACGTCTCGACTCTCGATCCTATCTGATGAAGATGTTTAGGTTCATTCTGATTTTTGCTGGGCTTGGGCAATGGATTTAGAATTGCTTCTCCTGTCAATTGCTTGTCTTGGGCTGTGGATGGTATTTTGTGTCTTTCTTCCGTAACGCTTTTGTGTGTATTCTGAAAGAAGTTGATGTTTGTGGTTTACTTTCATTAATGTCACAATCTTCTATTGCTGTTGTAGTTGGTGTGTGGTGTTTTGGATATTACATCAGAGGATTTGTAAACTATCCGAGTCCTAAACTAGCCCAATCTGGGCCCATTGATCATCCCTGGCGTGCTCCATTCCTTCGCTGTGCTTTACTTCCACCAAAGTGCTCCGCTTGATTGTTCCGTGCTCCGCCATCGGACATGTTCCAACTATGCGCTGCTGGTGCAAGGGGATCGATCTTTGGCACTTACGGTGAGATGGGATGTCCTTTACCACTGGGCTATCCCGCGGTTCTCTTTTCTTCATTAACCTTCTTATACAGTTGGTTTATTAAAGTGAAATGACGCAGGACAGACCTATGATCCCATGGGTAAACTAGGCATTTAGGCCCAGCCCATTCAGTTTATATTTATTTTTATTTTATTCTGAGTTGTTGTATGGTTTATGTCTCTTAATTTATTTGAGTTGAGATGTTTTACTCTCAACCATAGGAAAATGTCTAGATGGTTGAGGTTAGCTTTAGGCTTATGTTTTTGCCTATTTAAAGCATTGTAATGCCTCTTTGGCTTTTAGACTAGTGAAAAAAAAGAGAGAACAAGAAAAAAAGAAGAATTTGAGTGATTATGCAATCTCTCATGTAATGGGAATGGAGTGAAGCCAGGAGTTTAAGCCTGCTAACCCCGGATGTGAAGCCATTTCAACTCCATCTTCCCCTATCCGCCTCACATTGATTCCTATTCTGCATCAATTGGTATCAAAGCCAAAGATCGATCCATTCGGATTCGAAAATCAACTTGATCAGATATCTCATTTCCCTTCCCTTGATTTTGTTTAAGTTCTCATCCCCCCTTTTCTACAATTGAACACCCCTACCCCAGAATCCAGTTCCGAATAGAAACCCTTCACAAGTCCCATCTCAGTCGAACCCATCCATCTGCAACCACCTTTCAGTGATTCACTCAAGCCGAAACCCCCAACTACCCATTGCATCAAAAATCCCCAACAACCCTAAACCAAATTTCCCAAATCCCCCAAAATCTGATCCCAAAATTTCACAAATCCCAAACTTCAGAACCCTAAAAACCAAAACCCCCAATTTCCAACCAATGAACCCATCCCGGAGCCTCTCAAGCCTTCCCACAACTCCAAATCCACCAGCCGCCACACCCCATAGCTAAACTCCTAATTGCCAAATTATCCTAGCCTCATCCCACATTAGTCAAACATCTCCATTCCTGTTCTGCATCAGCCGAATCCTATACCCACCAAATCCACATCAATCGATTCCTATTGAACTAAATCCCCATAGTTGAATCCTTAAAACCCTAAATCTTTCATTATTTTCTGAAGCCATAAACCAATTCGCCAAGCCACTTCCCTACCAAACTCCATTGGCGGAATCCCATACATCCCATACGCAGCCTACCAAACCCATCATTGTCATCCCATCATCATCGTCATCCTGTCGAAGCCACCTCGATCGTCATTGTCACCCATCGATGTATTCTACTTCATCCGACCCTAGTTTTCTCTCTACCCTGTGAAGATCAAAGCAGACCCTTGTCACTTCCGGTCTGTATGCAAACATCATCCTCGCACTGCTGGTCAATTTCAAGCTCAGCACCCTCTCACCTCCTGTCAATCACGGTGGCATCAACATTGCATCGGCAGGTCGGTTTGATTTTTTAAGAGCATTGTATTTTTATTTTCCATGCATCCAAGTCAATATGAAAATCAGTGAATTCTGCAATGAGCTTCAAGAAGGCTCTTATGCATTGAAATCTATGATGTCCAGATACGGAGACGGGTACGGACATGGACACGGGGAACGAGGGTTCGATATGTGAAATTCAAAAATTTAGGATACGGATTTGGGTACGACATTTCTAGAAACAAGTACATATATATATTTGATTAAGGATTTATATTTAGTGAAATATTTATCTTATTTCAACTTAAGGCTCAAATATGGGTAGGTCCACTAAGTGGATCAAGTTTACAATGAAATTTAAAAAAATAGGAAGGACAAAAGTGCAGGAGGACAAATAATAGAAGAATCAAGATATTTTTAGTGAATAAGCCCTAACCTTTTTTACCAAAAAGAAAAAGAAAAAAAGACGAGCGGATGGGATTTCCCAATACAAAAGAAATGAGTCGGGAGTGTGCTTCAAAAAGACTCTTTCCTCGAAATTCATTGGCACTAGGGCCACATGGCCCACATCATGTGTCATATAAGTGTTGACTTCTTTGGCTCCATCTGACCGTGCCCTTTTTCATTGTATGAGAAGAAATGTTGCCCTTGGTTAAGTCCATAACATTTGGTATCGAAGCCAACCTCCACGTCTCGGGTTCGAGTCATGGAAAGGGTTACCTAGAGTTGAGTGAGAGCCGTCTAAAAAAAATAGAGAAAAAGGGCTACCTACTGCCAGAGGGAGAGTCGTCTAAAAAAAATAAAGAAAAGGGCTACCTATTGCCAGAGTGAGAGCTACCACGGAGCGGGCTACTTGGAGCAGGGTGTGAGCTGCCTCAAGAGGGGAAAAGGGCTACCTACCACCAGAGTAAGAGTTGCCGAGAACGTCGGCTGCGGAAGCGTGGTGGTCTGTTATGGTCCTAAGTTATAAGATTTAATTTGACGCATTCCATCAGTCCTAGGGCTTTTTGCATATTGGTTAAGTCCATAACAGAGAGAGAGAGAGAGAGAGAGAGAGAGAGAGAGAGAGAGAGAGAGAGAGAGAGAGAGAGCGGCAGTATGTGCTGGCGAAGGCATATCACGACTGACATCAACATCCCATCTTCGGCAAACGACAGGTTCATCTCGTTCCCTCTCTTTTCCATTCCACCCCGAATCTCTCTGATTCGTTTTTTTTTTAACACATGCACATATCTCTCTATCTATCTGTTGTGTTTTTCCTTTTTCCGTACTTTCTTTAAAATGGATTTGTGGTTAGGGAATTTTCAGTCAGCCCATCCTTTCTAAAAACACTTATTCTAAAATTGGCCATTTCAGCCAATTTTTCACCGCATCCAACGTATGGTAGAAAGCCTTTTTTTTAATAAAATAGGAGAAGGCCGTATCCTAAAACTTTTCACCATATCCCCAACCATATCTTGCAGTATCCCGTAATACCTGATCAGTATTGGACCGTATCGGTACGGGTACCATACATCAAATGCCGTATCTGGGTATCATAGGTTGAAATATGAAAAATGGTATTAGGAGAACAAAGTCTACTTTAAGCAATTTGTTAGTTTGCAAGGAGACTTGACACTTGAAGAATATTCCAACCAATTTCAAGGCTGCAACATGTGAGCTAGAACAGAGTGAGCCACATGATTTGAAAAGCTTTATCAAAGGTTTGAGACCATCACCAAACATATTGGAGAATATGCAAGACTGCAAGACCGACCATTCATGATGCATATTAGAAACCCATCTGTGTTGAGTACAAGATTAAATGGTCTTACATGCAGAAATCTAAGTATCCAGAAGAAAAATCTTAGAAAACAACAAAGCCCATGTTGTGGAACCGCGAGTTTACCAAGTGTGCCTTTGAGATGCAAGAACAAGAACCCGAAGATTCTATGACTACAGTAGTTCCGAAACTTCCTTGTATGGACGATACTGATTAACAAATGCAAGAAGTAAAGGAAGGAGACACTGGCATTGAAGAATTAGACATGGTTAGCAAGGAGACTGATTAGATGATGAATCTCATTGTAAAGCCCACTTCCAGAAAAACCAATTAGATCATTAGATAAAAAAGCGATTGATCAGGAGGTTGCAAAAAAAGATCCAATTATAGAGGTTCCCCATACTGATTTCATCCTCAAAGATCGAGCTTTGAAATTAAAAGATCATCTGCAAATGGTACAGATTCAAGAGTTAGAAGCATCAATTCGTTTGAGCTCACATACAATCCAAATCTAGGCATCAAAAGATACGATGCTTACAGTCTACTTGGAATAAAAGGTCAAAAGAATCTTCTAAGCCAGGTGAAGAATATGAAGATAAGGAAATACATTGGGAAGTTATATGCTTGACTTTCGATCTTGGAAGAACTTGAGGTAGAGTTGGGGAGAAGCTGACGCGGGATAGACCCATGATCCCATGGGTCGACCAGTCCTTTGGGCTCAGCCCATTTAATTTATGTTTATTTTTGTTTTATTTAGAGTTATTTTATGGTTTGTCTCTTAATTTATTTAAGATGTTTTAATCTCAACCATAAGAATGTTTAGATGCTTAAGATTAGCTTTAGGGTTATGTTTTTTCATATTTAAAGCATTGCAATGCCTCTTTGGCTTTTAGACTTGATTAATGAAAGAATGTTTAGATGCTTAAGATTAGCTTTAGGGTTATGTTTTTTCATATTTAAAGCATTGCAATGCCTCTTTGGCTTTTAGACTTGATTAATGAAAGAAAAATTGTTTTGAGTGCTTTTGCCGTCTTCTCTCTCCTGCGAAAGGAATGATGCGATGCCATGGGCGTGCCCTACCGACTCTGTCTTCCCCTACCTGCCCTGTAATCTCTACCCCATTCTGTTTTGTGAAACTTATCACCACTTGAGTTTAGGGTAAGGATTATTGTTGTTGTTGTTGTTGTTTATGATTGTTGCAGTAGTAATTTTTCTTTGCCCATACATTTTCTTTGAAAATGTGGTTGTAGGCTGGTAGCTAAGCAAATTAGTACGCTGAGGTGCCATATTTCATACATTGGTGATGGTTTAGTGTGTGTAGATGTTATTTTATGTAGGTCCAAATGAAGCCCCTTGAGCAGTCAGAGCTATCCTCAATTGGGATACAAGTTTGAAGGCTTGTGGGTCAACAATCATAGTGAGTTGTCAAGGGATCGGATGACACTCTATAGATATAGTGGGGAATCCTTTAACCAGTCATTTGTTCCATTAAGATCAATTGCTATTATTTTGTCTTCTTTTTGGGGATAGTATGTATTTCATTGAAGGAAAAATCAATTAGCTGGTACGTCCTTGAAGAAAACTAGAAGGCAGACTCCTGCAAAATATCATTCATCCAACTAGCTCTAGTGACGATGGTAAAACCCATGAAGTTGAAGTTGAAGATTCATGTTATATATCAATCTTAAATCATGTTTAGGAAGTTATACATGTTACATGATTAGGTTACGAACCTTGTTTATGAAGAAATCATTGCACATTAAAATATTTACTGAGAAAGTAGAAAGCCAAATGCTGGTCCCTATTCTGGACGATCTTTCTTTAAGACTTCACTGGCCGAGTCCCATTTTCAATCTTCTTGTTATGAGTGGAATATTGGTTTGATCCTTGGGAGCTGGAGTGGTTTTGAATGCATTAGAATGCTGAGAACACTGAATATTTCATGACACTGAGAGGTTGACTCGTTTTGGATGGGAAGGATATAGATGTTGGGTTATCATGGATGGGGTCACTGTAAGTTTACTTGATTATTTCTGGATTGTAATGTTGTGATTTGTGAATTGTGAATTGTGAATTGTGATCGTTGGGAGATTGGGCTGTCTGAATAAAGCTATTGTGAAAGCTCTAGGGTGTGTCATGATTGTTGTGAGCTAATTTGCTTAAGCTGGCAGTACAGAAGTAGAGTTATGCTGTAACCATTTTGAAGGTTGTGCCAAAGCAGGGTCTATGTTGTCGCAAGTAAAAGTTCGATTAAGAATTTCTTGTGTGAAGTAGATATTTGAAGATGGACGGACACTTTTACAGTATGGCAAAAGATGGGTAACGTTTAGTGAGATGGGCAATGTTTAATGAGATCTGTCTGCAATAACTGTCTATTTGTTAATATCAAAATGGTGATTCCAAAATTAAACATACATGATAGTTCAGAGATTCAGTGTAGGATTTCAGCTTGTTTCCGTCTAAACATGGTGTTTCTGCGGAATGGTCTGCGTCCTTTTCTTTTTGGTTTTTTCGTTCTTTTTTTATTTGAATGGTGACATGAATAGAATCTGCAACCTCATGTGCCACCCGTTTATCTTTGTTTACCTGGTAGCCTAAGAGAAGCTTAGAAAGTGATTCTAAAGGTCCAACATTTCACTTCTGCTTAAAAAAATAGAAAGAGAGAAGAAAAGATTAGAAAGACAAATTGGGGGATGGGCTTGAAAGGTTTAGAGTAGGGGTTGGATTGGATTTTGTTTTTCCTGCTCTCATATCTATGCTGCAGATTCAATCCCTGCCGTTCATAATTTGCGACTCTGAGTTAAAGGCGCATGACTCGTAACACACACACACACAAAAGAAAAGAAAAGCACAGGACTCCTAGAAATGTAGGGCTATAAGTGGTGTTATAGAATGACACAGATGCATAATTTGTATTTGTACGTACTGTTATTTTAAAATTTACTTTCCTGTAACATCTGAATATTGAAAAATCAAATCGCTGAAAAATCTTGTTTTCTTAACAGAAAGTAATTAATTGTATAACTCTATGGAATTCTGTTTTTGCTAAGAACGGTATGGATTCTGATTACTGATAAAAAGAATACTAAATTGGTGATTGTTTAGATGGCTTGATTCCGGGTTAGGATGGTGCCAAGATATTTTGGCATTCTGAAGTTAATTTTATATTTTTAAGGTTAATCTTTTGACGTAGTGGCAAAGTTCCTAGTTTTGTCCCTGCAGTGAGACGGAACTGAAAATGAATGATGTCAATGTTTGTTAATAATAATGGACTCAAATGGTTCTGTTCTTTTAAACGAGTGAACCATGCACGCATCCTGAATATGGTGTCTATCCCTGGGCATGGGTAGCCAAAGACAGATTTCACCTTTTTTTCATCTAGCTTTTCTGTATTCACCTCAGTTTGAATAAAGGTTTCATATTATTTGGTATGATATTCTAATTGATTGCGAGGAACTCTCTCTTTCATGATTGAAAAATGCCTCCCTAGAAGCATTAGAGTCTTTTGTACCAATGGTCCCTACAAGTATTTGTTGGCAGTGTGGGGATTTGGTAGTACTTCCGTTAATATTTCTTTCTCATTAACTATGACGAAAGAAAAGAACATCTATTATTTTTTCCCATAAATATCAGTGCAATTTCATTGAGGAATTGGAACCCAACCTCAACACCCCACAAACAGAGAGAGAGAGAGAGAGATGTACAAAAAATAGCAAGTTACATAAGTATGTAGTTGTACTTAAACGCCAATTCAATTATGAAAGAACTATTTACAGCTGTTCTTGATGGATTTTAATGTTCCAAAAGCACAGCATGATTGCCTCGCTATTGATGGTACAATAAAAAGTCTTTGATGTATGTGACTAAGCAATTATTTATGCACCCAACTCCTATTCAATTACGTAATTGATTCTTAAAGATATGCATAGCAGAAGCTCTATCAACTGGTAAAATTAGTACCATTGTCATGAGCAAGTAAACTAATGGATACACACACCAAAAAAAAAAAAAAAGACCTTTTTTTTTTGTCGCAAGTATTTTTTTTTAACAAGGTCGCTGATATCATTTAGTCTTAGAAATAATTGAAATGTATATTGATATTTTAAGTTTATCTGATTGTCAACTGCCATGAGATTTGTTGCAGAAAAATTGGTTGGATAAAATTGAGTAAGGCGTACTGATTTTTGCTTGTGGAAAGTGGAGGCAAGCATTGTAAATAAATATCAAATAAATGGTTATTAGGTTTTTAAAGTTGCATATCAATGGTGGTGTAGAATAATTTGACATAATGTTGATGTCGGTTTGTGAATTCTTCAGCTTGCGTTGTGATTGCTCTCAGGCATATGAACCTATCGCTTATCAGGTGCCGCAACTGATGCTATGCATTTATATGATGCAACCTAAGTTAAAAGGGCAAAAAAAAAAAAGATGCCATGGGAAGGTTTTTGAGAAAGATGGAATTTATTAGGTGTCCCATCATTGTTGTAACTTATTACAATCCAAAATATTTTTAAATTCCAAAAAATAACATGTATAGGAAATGTTTACATTCCAAAAAATATTTACAATTCATAAGCTATTTGCATTCTTGTATACACACAAATACCTAGCCACAGATAGTGTTTACATTCCAAAAAAGAATTATGATCCAGAAACTACTTAAAATATTGTCCGCATACAGATTAGAACCATTCATTGGACGAATGATTATTGAATGATGGTTGAAATCAATCCTCCAGAGAATGTCTACAATCTTGAAACACATTGCATTACAAATATTCAACCATCTTTAAATTGTAGAATGAAATCTATAAAATTAGAGAACGGGTGAACACGCATACATTTGCTCCTACCAAATCAACATTCACCCCAGCAAAAACACATCGCAGTTGTTTGACTCCTGTAAAACCACAAAAGAAATTAGATTAGTAAATAATGGCTAATCATACATTTCAAACTAGATCCTTAATAAATTAAACCTAAGCATCACAAAATCAATTCTAATACAGAACATCTTCAAAGTGCAGTCATTGCTTACTAACAAATATCTGAATCCTCTTGTGGGTGCCCATATGGATAGTTTGAAATCGAATTTATTCAAATGTGATGTACTACCCAAATACCCATAAAATATCCTTTTATCTGCACCCATCTTCCGACCTGACTAGGTAAGGGTTAGCTCTATCTTCATCTCCAAAGAGGTATCATTTAACAGAGAATACAAATTATTGCCGGTGTGCGCGCATCAGTAAAGCTATTTCAAGTGGTCATATTTGAAAAGAAAATCAATCCTATTCTGAGTTCAACAAGTTGATATTCTGCTGGTTGGTTTGGTGTCTGCGACATGTAGTGCAGTTGCTGAGAGGAAGCAATAAAATTGTTGTTCATCTGTTTCAGAGTGGTGGTAGTCCTTGAAACAAGTATTGTGCATGGAGACTTTGGTTAATTGGTTTTACATGAGTATTGATGTCTGCAGATCACTTGACAGATTTCCTCACAAAACCAACCACAAAGAAATAATTGACAAGTGTCTTTTCCGAGCCTGCGATCGTAGATATTATTCACCAACTTGAGTGGGAGTGTAAAAAATAAGTTTTTAAGTTAGTAGAAGGGCTGATATGTAGTTTTAGAAATAAGCAGGGCCTTATGTGTAAATACTCATAAAGTCTCATAACCAAAGGGATGTACAGGAGTGAAAATGATAGTACCTCTTCTTCTCTATCTTCTTTTTCTATCTCTTTTCCTTTTATTTTTTTTTTCACCTTTAAATCCATCTAATAATATTTTGAAAAACAACTCTGGACAAGCTCCCCTTATTGGAAAAGTGGATTTGGGCTTTTTATCTTTTAAAAAGCCCACTTGAAAGTGGAATAATCAAACACGCGTTTTTAATTTCTTGTGCATTTTAAAAGTCAAAAGTATTAAAATCTCTTTTAAAAAGTCCAACCAACCGAACACACCCTTATTCAATGGAAATATAGGGCAAGTTATAGGTCAATTGGGGTAGATTCCCATAAAGGTGGGTCATATGTTCACAATCATAAAAGGTGGGCCTATATTATAATTCCCATAAAGGTGCGCTCATATGGGGTGTCAAATGGGCCGTGCCATTTTCTTTAATTTTTTGAAAGAGTATCAATAAGGACCAGCTAAGGAGTTCAAGTGAGACTGTGAGAGGTAGTTACGTGGAAGGATATAAGAGAGAAAATCAAGCAAACAATAGCTGCACTGGTCTTGAAATGGAGGATTAAAGGACAATGAAACTTTAGTGGCATTAAACTAGGATTGACATTGAATGCCTTTCACTCTTTCTTAAGAGAGCACTCTATTCATGTTCCCACCCAACAACCAGTAGATTTTCTTAAATCCAATGAGGGGTGGTTAAGGATTGGATAAGGGAAATCATGATCACATGGGGAGCCACCAAGGAAATAATTTTGGGTGCTTTGATGAAGGATATTCCACCTTGCTTTGAAAAAAGGCAACAAGGTAGTCAAATGGGCTAAGATCGTGGCAGGGCTTAAGAAGTAGAGGCAGGCCCCTATGGGCCATGAGCTTGGTCGTGCTGTGCCAAGGGCCTGGGTACCCAGGCCCACCACGGGTTGGGCTGGAATGGGCCAGGTCGTGCTGGCCCGTCAACATGTTCAGCCAGGCCGTGTTGGGCTTGTGCGGCCTGAGCAGTAAACATCACATTGAAAATCCTATAAAGATGGGCCCCACATTCTATTTCCTTTTAAGGAAGTAGTTTTCAAAGGCGGGTCTATGTAGGACAATACTTGCGTGTTGTTTGTAACTCCTTGAAGGTGGGCTCGTGTCGTAATTCCAAGACGTGGGCCCCATTTTCTAATTTATAAAGGTGGGTCTCATGTACAGCACTTCCTATATGAGGTTGTAATTCCTAAAGGTGGGCCCATGTTCAAATTCCTTAGGAGTAGGCCTTATGTTCTAATTCCTTAGGTGAGTCGCATGTTGTAATTTCTAAAACGGGGCCCATATACAACAATTCATCAAGGTGTGCCCACGGAATTCATTAAGGTTAGTTTTCCATCCACAATCACAAAAGGTGGCCCACGTTTCAATTCCAATACAGGGTGGACCATGTTCTAATCCATAAAGCGGGTCCCATTTTGTATTTTTAAGGTGCGCCCCATGGGCTCTATAAAGCTTTTCGATGAATATTCATAATTAATTTAAGTTCACCATTATCACATTCTCTTGATTCTATTCCTTAATAAACAAGTTTTGCATTGCAAATTCTCATCAGAACAGTCTAACAATATAGTGTGGTCAAACAAAGTCTGCATGGCACAGTCAACTCGGTCCCAACACGGTCTGATCTTAGCATGGTCCCAGCACAACTTGATCTCAACAAAGAATCAAGAACAATGTAGGAATTATGCCCATCATGCTCTAACTTGCATTCCATCATGTACCTAGTCCTACTCTAGGATACATTGGAGTAACAAGAGGATTCCTTTTGTTCTGTGATTTGACTCTGCCATCATTTAGCAAGACACTTCTTTTATGGATAAAAAAAAAAAGAAAAAAAGAGAAAATTCCAATTCCTTATGAGGTGTAAGAATGCGTGATAATTCTCTTCCATGGAAAAGAAAATCCACGGAGTGCAACATCCTCCAGGGCTGGATGTCCAAGTAATAAGTCACATTTTCATTTAAGGATAATTGGACTAACCTGATGGCCCAAACCCAAGGTGAAGAAGGTCCTGGTATTTGCAATTCCTATGCTTGTCCTGCTAACAACCAACTTAACATGCCAAATGACATTTAGATTTCTGAAGAGCAGACATGGTACTGTGTAGGGTAGGGTTGTGTTGTTGTGGACAATAATCTCAAGGACCTCCCATATTCTTAGAGCAAATGAGAGGGCCCATTATTTGACCCAGTGAATCTAGTCACTTAGATGTAGAGGAATTGATAACTGAACACCCAAGCCCGGCCCATTGGAGATGGAACCAGAGTCCAGGCCACCATGGACAAGTCTAGTCACGGACGAAAGCTCGCCACTGCTGTTTCTAGGGGAAATGGTAGCGCCAACATACTGGAATTGGCGGCAGATCTTACTGTATCATAAGCAGACAGATGGTTAGCATTTAGATGAAATGAGGTCCCAAAATGTCTTTCTGTGAAGCAGCTGCTTTCCATCTCCCGCCAATTGTCATCATTTGTTCGGCTCATGTAAGCTACGTAGGCAAGTCTCATCCTACTTAGGAGAACATCATAGGTGTGTCACTAGCCGTCCAAAGATGGGACACAAATATGGAGAGGCATACAAAAGAGTAACAGATCAGATTGCCCAAGGATGAACTGGGGAGCGGATTGACAGTCAAAATTGAGGCTCACCCCATTTCATCTAGGCTTAGATCGTTAAGCCTCGATGCAAATGCAACGGACCCTATGAATTGGCCATATCTCTCTCATGAATTGGCTAAATGGTGCGTGTTCATCTCTCTCAACCAAAATAGCATCTAATAATCATGGTACAAAGACAGGCAACGTCACAAGATTCCCCAAACAGAAGCATACATGCATTAAATATGGTGCATTACATACAAGCAAACAACAAGAGCGAGCTTCCACCTCTTTATAATATTTTTTTAAAGGAGTTAGAAAATTGTGTTTTGGCAATGGGAGGAGGAACACATCTTTCTCCCATCTCACTGTTGTTTCCTTATAGTGAGCTCTGCTCTCAAGTGGAGTATGCCATCGATGAAAAAAAGGCTGTCCTCTGCAATGAAATTCGACCATGGGATGGCAAAAAGGTTCCGGTAGCCAACAGCCTTCCCACCGGTGAAGGTGTAGTTGCCCTTGTACTTGCTCACAAACTCCCCAGTGACCTTTGTCCTTGCAGCAAACTCATAGTCCACTGCAAAACTCACCGATCCTTTTTCCTGCATCCCCAAAAAGAGTCCAAAGCAGTGGAATGCGCTCTGCTGGTCCATGTTGCAGTGGGCCGAGAGAAAGAAGCCCTGCCCACCAAGGTGGAATGCCTGGGAGTAGATACGGCCACCAGGAAGGAGATTCTCACACTCCGCTTTCTTGAGGTCAAGGTAGACAACACACTGCTGGTAGGGCTGCTCAAACTCCACAACCTTCACTGGACGGTACTTGTATGCACGCTCGACAAAGCGCTTGTTGGTGGGGGAATCCTCGGAGGCAAGGGTTCGCTGGCGATGGGGGGTCTCTGCCTTGAAGAAGAGGGCCTCAAGGACGACCTTGGAGGCAAGATCATGGTCAAAGTCATTGCATGTGAGAACTTTCTTCAGCTTTCGACAGGTCATGAAAGGAAAACGGATGAGACGGCCTAGGCGCGATCCCAAGACCTCACGCCGTTCCTCTAACTTTGGGTAATGGGCACGTGCCCACCTCAACAAAAGCTCATAGACATTATCTTCAGATGCCACTTGAAGATCATCGCTGCAAAATATCGCCTCAATCCCAGCTAGGGGTAAGTTTAGCACCTCCTCTTGGTACCTGAGGAATCGAAAACACGGTATCTTCATTAAGATTAACAGCATTAGAACTGCAAGAATCGCAGATCATAATAAGAGTTACACGTCTAATAATCATTCATGTTTGGACATTTTCCTACACAATCTAATCGGAGAAAGAAAAGGAAGCACATCGCAGGAGAACTTTGTAGCAATCAGCTTCAATCAAGATAAAAAAAGATTACTTCAAAACAAAGGCAAATTACAGCGAATTATCAAGATAACCAGGAGAAAGTCTCGCTGACAGTTTTTAATTCTGTTGAAATACACATATCAACAGAGCAAAAGACCGTCAGATCAAGCCAAAACAGAGAGTATACTAGATCAAAGGGAGGGGGAAAACACTTTTTTTTCAATGATCACACAAGATTTATAGCAGTAACATGATGAATCCATCCCAACATCCGCAGAAAATATATTATCATATGTAAGCTGCAAAGGTATTCATAGAGCCATCAGCCAAAAATGTGAAACTCTCAGACTGACTTGCCTATGTCCCACAATTATATTGCAATAGGCTTCTGGAACAAATAAAGGAAAATGCATCAAAAATGAGAAAATCCAATTCTTCGAAAATTATCAGTTAAAAAAAATGGGAGTCCTGCCAAACAGATCAGAAACCAAACCTTTCAATTAATGGTGCATTTGCATGCACAGTCCCTGCAAAAAAGATCATCCTCTATTCTACTAAGTGTTTGCAGTAACGCAGAAAACCATAGATGCAATATGCAGTTCAGCTTTTCTGTTCTTCCACAGCATGGCAACACACAGAGAGGTTTCACCTGAAACACAATGAATGTACTTTTTGACAGAAGCATCCTGCGCCCCTTCTACCTTCAGAAATTTATTCCTAGTGGCAATTTATTTAAAACAGGGACTCACTTGCTTATGTCCTTAAAGCGTGTGGCAAGGTATTGTTTGGCTGCATCAGTCAACGGTTGAACAGCATCAGCGATTAAAACATTGGAAGGAAGCTCTAGATAAAGTAATGCCGATTCAGGTGTCATGGGCAAGTTCCGTAACAACCGGCAACAGTGCCTCATGCACGAAGCAACCTCAAACTTGTCTGCAGCCATAAGAACATCCAACAATGCAGGTGGTGTAGTTGTTGATAAAGCTCCTCGGTATATGAAACCCAAAAGCTCCATGAATGCACCCTCCTCTGTGCCACGGAAAGAATAGAGAATAAAAATATATCCTTGTGAGAGAAAAATAAATACATTCATTACTTGTTTAAAGAAACATATAGTGGAGACCGGATAAAAGGAATATTGGAACACGTGATGCCACCAAACCAGAGGACCGTAGGACCTAAAGATAAAAAGAATATTGGGATGAAAGTTGATAGCTCACCATGAAGAAATAAATAGAAGCAACGCGCTTAACTTTACAGTTGAAACCATGAACATTCTAAATCACCAAAATAATGCAATTGATGACAAACACAAGGCTGGAATAGTTGCAACTATTTTAGATATACCTGAAGCATTGATGCGTATGGTTATATTGCGCTGCTGTGATTCTTGCATGCCATTTGAGAAAAGCTTCAAAAGAATGGTTACAAAATAAGCCATCTCAGACAAGGAGTAGACATTGAACAATGTAGTCAGATCTTACCTTATAAAAGAATGGGCTTTTTGCAGCTAAAATTGGAGAGCTTATATGTATATCTTTAACTTTGAGAACAGTAGAACAATCCATACTCCAAGATGAATCATCGCTTTGAGCGGCCTCGTCACCTACACAACGAAAAATTTTATGTAAGAATTCTTCATTTTCTAGAAATTTTGGAGTCTGAAACTCATAGATAAGCATTGGTCATTAAGTGAAATCACAACCACCTGATAAATAAATGATCCATTTTCTAAAATTATCCATGTTGGATACTGAAGAAACATGATGCTAAATTTTATTTATGGTAGAAAGGAAATTATTCACAGCAATGGAGTCAAAGGCACATAACTTTGATATGTAATGGACAACGATGTCTTATTTTTCAATACTGATTGATTAAAGCAGAACTTTCATCCAATTTAAATGGTTCAATTCATCCAAGCCCTCCATGATACTAGACGAATGAACTTTGCATTACCCACATTACCTCAAATATGTTCAATGAGTCTTCAACTCTTAGGTATATTTGCAAGTTAACATAAGGTGATCACTTGTCCAACCCATCATCACACACATTGTACACATGGCCTGTTAACCCTATGCAGTCCACACCCAGTTTTCTTTCGACACAACTCTTCTTCCCTGTAGTGTCTCTTAGTACATCATTGGCTATCTATTTAAAATAATACAACTTCCCATTTAAGTCCCTCTTCGATGATGAAATAACCCAGTTTAGTTCAACAGATTGGGAGGGAATTGCTAAAGAATTTAGAGTTGTTTTGAGCTATGCTTCAGAATTGAAGATAAACTTATCAGAGAGTGTGTTGATGGGGTTGGGCTGTTCTCAAGACCAAAACTAGCCTGCGGCCAACAAGGTAACTTGTAGAATGAGCCAGATGTTGATTCGTTTCTGAGGGTTGCCCATTGAGAATAATCAAATGTTGAAATCTCTCTGGATCTTCTTATTGAGAAATTTGAAAAGAAGTAGACTACATGGAAAAAGTAATATTTGTCCTCTGTGGATCGGGTTTCCCCAATCACAATGCTAATTAATCTTTCAGGTCATTATATTCTTTATATAAGTTGCCTCAAGTGGTGTTGGAAAGGTTAGATCGCACCTAAATGCATAAAGCGTGTGCGCGCGCGTGCTTATGGGGCCAGCTCTCCTAAGCTGAAGCTTAGCTTATCCTAAGTTGAAACAATGCTGGTCTCACAAATCAAAGTCGATTATCGTTGTTTTTTGCATGATGATCGTCTCCAAAATCAAGATAAATCTGCGCGTGCTTATGGGGCCAGCTCTCCTAAGCTGAAGCTTAGCTTATCCTAAGTTGAAACAATGCTGGTCTCACAAATCAAAGTCGATTATCGTTGTTTTTTGCATGATGATCGTCTCCAAAATCAAGATAAATCCAATTAGAACTAGATTTTCCAGTCCCATCATGCAAAAAACAAATATAATCAACTTTGATTTGTGGGACCAGCACTATTCCAACTTAAGATAAGCTAAGTTTCAGCTTAGGAAAGCCTTGCTCTCTCTCTCTCTCTCTATATATATATATATATGGGAAGTGCTCCTAAGAGGGTTTTTTTTTTTTTGGGGGGGGGGGTGGGGGGGTGTGTGGGTGGGTGGACCCCATTGGATCCATATTCAATGCCAACACCCTAAATATGAGAGTCCTCCCCCCTTATTCTCACAGCAGTGTGAGAGTTACTCTCATAGGTGTGTAACCATATATATATATATACATGGGATTTGTTCCTTTTAGAGCTCTCATGGTAAGGTGAGAGTAGCTCTCGCAGGAGCATCTCCCTCTCTCTCTCTCTATATATATATATGGAAAGCGCTACACAGTGCCTGGGCATTTTTCAAGAGAAAACGCCGCTCCTAGTTGGCATACTGGGATGCATGATGATCATGGAAGTCCATTGGATGGAAAGATCTATGTGAGGCCCACCTATATGCAAAATCTTGAGTCCATAAGATCATCCTAACCTTTAGCTCCATGGCCCTAAAATTTAATGGTTTAGAGACATCATTTTATCATGATTTCAATCCAACGGTGAGGAAAAGAGTCAAACTTGGACTTATGACTATTCTTTTTTCTTTTCGGGGGTGGGGGTGGGGGGGGCGGCGGTGGCAGAAAAGGGGGCGTTTTAAAGAATTTTCATATATATATATATATATAAGTAATGCTCCTGTACAAGCTTCCCTTGCAGTCTTACGGTATAAGCCAGCTAGTGGGACCCACTTGGAACCCCACAAATCATGGAACAAGGGGGGTTTGAAAGATCCAAGTGGGGTCAATCTATACATCAAATTTGAAGTCAACCTAATACCTCTAACCCATTCTTCCGTGGCCCGCAAGTTTAACAGCTTCATATAAAACAATAAAATTGACCGTCGATCCAACGGTTCACTCCATTCGAATCTATCAAAACCCGGTGGGACTGTGTAATAGGAGGTGTGGGTATGGATGGTCGACTCAGATGGACTGTAGGTGGCCCCACTAGGTGGCTTTTGCCGTAAGACCACAAGAGAAGCTTGTACAGGAGCATTACTATATATATATATATATATATATAGAGAGAGAGAGAGAGTCAACAATTACCCATTTCTTCACTGTCAATTTTCTTCGTCACTAAGAAATTGAAAGAAACCTCAAAAATGGAAGGGGGGATTCCAAGGTTGCTTGGTAGGGAGTTATAGATGTATGTATCTCTGTTTTTAGGTCGCATGCTTCATATGAACAAGTTATCTTTGATCCTACTAATTCACTAGTTTTTACGGTCATCTGTGTCTTTTCTCTAGTAAAATACCACAAACAGAAGAAAAAGTTATTTTAATAAACAAAACAGAGAAAAACTAGAAGACAACAAAGCTCTCTTCAAGAAGTGTAAAAAATTATTTATTAGCCTATCAAAACAAGACAAAGGAACTAAAGATGAAAATAATAAGGTATTGGAGGAAGAGAACCAAGTAAAGGATAAATAGAAAATGTACTTTAACAACTTGGTCTTAAATACAAAGTACAACAATGATATACAATCAGAACCAGATAAAGAGATTTATTCTAAAAAAAAAAAAAAAACCCAAACTAGAGTAACAAAATATCTAAAAGAGAAGAAAGGGCAGCCCTGGTAAAGCTGAAGAAGAAGACGACATTCTACTCAAAGTGGATTATGATGGATGAGAGAAGTCTTTCTATTTTAGGGAACATGAGGAGTCTTCTTTGGTCAACCAAATTATCTAACAAAACTTTGAATTTATTAAAAAAAAGGAAAAGGAAAGGCCCATGAAATGGAGCTTGAGAACTCTGGTATATCTTTATATCTAGAGTGCAAACTATTAAGATATCAAACTTATGAGTCGCATATTTGAACTTCAAGAGAGTTATAAAGAAAAATCTAAGACAAGAATGTAATAATTCTTTAAGAGAAAGTTATAAAGCAACTTATAAGGCAGTAATCTAATAATTTTGGAGACCAAGTTGGGTTTATATCGTATGTACATAACAAAATGCACTCTCCTAGCAAGTAAACTCATTGAAAAGTTATGGGAAAAATTCATATTTGATTATTATCAATATAAAGAAAGCCAACAATACAGCAACGAGGCAGCTAATCCATTAGACACTAAATCGAAAGTGTCTTATGAATATATTTGTTAAGATTGTAGATGTTATCAGACTTGTAAAAAATCTAGTAGACCCTACAATCATTTTAGTACTTAAAAAAGGAAGCAATAAAGAGTTGCAGTACTTAAAAAAGGGAAGCAACAAAGATTTGCTGGTCTTTGTTTGTCTCTAATCTCTCTCCAACTGTGACAACAAAGATACTTTTTGATGTTTTTTTAAGAGGCAGGACAGTGGTTGACGTTTTTCTGCCTAAAGAAAAACATCTGGGAAAGGAAGAGGTTTTGGTTTTGTGCAGTATTAAACTGAATGGGATGCGAATTGAGCAATCCAAAGATTCGATGGCAGCCTTGTTTATGGCAGGAGGATATGGTTCAAAAGGCTAGAGTTATTGATCATAATGCTAAAAAGTTTGGCCAGGTCAAACGAGTTCCAGAGAAGAAAGATCAAATCGTTGTCACAGATTTGAACAGAAGAGGAGGTTCTATTGCTGATCTTTTCAAGGGAGAAGCGGCGAAAAGGGGAATTGATCAGGTTTGGATAGTGGACGAAGGATATTGTAAGGTGGTTAAGCAGCATCCTTGGCATCTTCTCTGAGAAAGGAGGTGGATAACTCCTTTGTTGTTACTGTTTACTGTCTAGATGTTAACGAATATGCTATCGAAGATCGGTTGTTATCTAGAAGGGGGATTCGAGCAGGTAGTGAAGAGACTTAATTCCACTTCGTTTTGGATTATACCCTCTTCACAAGAAGACTTCTCATGAATGCTTGGACTCGGACGCTATTTGACTGATTCTGTGATTCAAAGGTTGGATCGATGGACGGAAGTGTTGGGACCTGTCCTACAGCCGAGTTGGATCCAGTTGGAAGGTATTCCTCTTCATGCTTGGGATGAAAGGGTGTTTAGTTGATTGGGTGAGTACTTGGGGGTAGTGCTGGAGATATAAATAGATAGGGTTCGTATCCTTATCTTGAGGTATCCTCAGCAACAATTGCCACCAAAACTTGGCGTTCGATTTTGTGTTAGTGTCAGTATTGTAGAAAGGGGTAGAAGCTCAAAAAGCACTCGGATGCCAGACACTTCTTGTCAGAAACCAGCAATGATGGAAAACTCAGGCAAATCAATGAGGGAATATTTCCCATTAAATCAGGGCGTGGAATCATGGGATTTGGGTTTTCAGTTACCCTCATTTCTCGCTGGAGACTCAGCTACATTACGTGTGCAAGAGGAAGAAAGATCTGAAGTCGCAAAAACTCTGCCCAAAATCTCTGCTAACCCGAAGCATCCAACAGATTCTACGAAGATGAATTTCTTTTGTCGCACTCCTGGTAGAGGTGCCCTACTCTTTAAGGGGTTTTCAATGAGTTATTGAATGACTTAAATGCCCCTGAGAAACATAAAAATTCCCATGTGAATCCTATTTCAAATGATCTCATGGGAATTGTATTTCCATTCAACCGGAAAATTAAGATGGCCGCTGTGGGGTCCAGGCGGGGCCAGTTGCTAATATTGATTCTACCTCCATAAAAGCTTTTAATGAAGTTGCTCAGAGAACCTCTTATTCCTCTGATGGTGGATCTGAATCTGAATCTGGGGATGATTATAAAATGGGGGGGATCGTAGCTCAGCTGGGGAAGGCTCTTTGAGCGCAGAAGAGAAGGAAGATGCTGCGGATAAATCAAGGTCAAATTGTGGAGAGAAGGCAACTAATGAGTGTTATTTGAGGAGAAAATGTTTGAAATTGCTAAAATGTTAGGCATTTCCACGGAGGGTAGAATAGAGGACTTGAGGAGTTTTATTCATGAGATGTTAACAGAGGAACAGAATTGTAGAAAAGTGGGTATTCAAAGTAGAAATAAATCAAGAGCACAGAGAGAGTTAGATAAGTTGGCTTTTTCTATAAATTATGACCGTCCAACTGAGGATGAGCGATCTGGTGTCAATTTTTTTTTTTATGAAGATTCTTTCCTGGAACATTCGTGGTATTAATTCAGTCTCTAAGCGTGCAGTTGTGAAAGGCATGTTTAAGTCAGTGAAAGGTGAATGTTTATTTCTTCAGGAGACTAGACCAGACTCTTAGATCTTTCTGTCCTTGGCCTACCTATTAGTCTGTTTTGTGTACTTCAGTCAGCAACTCAAGGGTTGTCTTACTTGTGTGGAATGCGGCTCTATGGGTTAATTTGGATGAACATGTGAGGAGATTTTCTGTGTCTGCTTTGTTGATGGATGTTAGATGTCTGCTTTGTTTGGGTAGAGACTTCGGAGTCATCCATGGGTTATTGGAGGTGATTTCAATGTCATCAGGTTTTCATATGGAAAAAAAAGAAGAGGTTGTTAAAAAAAAAAAAAAAAAGGGGGGGTTGATCTTTTAGTCTAGCTATGAGGGAGTTTAACGACTGGATTAATTTTCACAATCTTGTAGATTTTCCCTTGAGAGGTGCTAAATTTACGTGGTCAAATTTACAGGAAGTTCTTGTGATGAGTTGACTGGATCATTTTTTAATTTCGACTGATTGGTTAGATCTATTTTCAGACTATTCTCAAAGGGTGCAGGCCATGCCAATCTCGGATCATTGTCCTCTGTTGCTTGAGATAGGTATGAAGATTGGGGTCCTCCTCCATTCCGTTATGAAATTTTATGGCTTTATGAGAAAGGTTTTGAAGACTTGGTTAAAGAATGGTGGGCCTCCTTTTCAGTTAGAGGATGGATAGGATATCAATTAGTTCAAAAATTAAAGTTCTTAAAAAGAAAATGAAAGAATGGAAGAAGGAAGTTTTTGGTAGTATTGAGGAAAGAAAGAACCACTTGTTAGCTGATATTCAGATTACAGATGTCAAAAGAAGATGATGGTATTCTCTTGGAAGATGATCATGTTAATAGATCTTTACAACAAAAAGATCTTCGCAAGCTGATTTTTCAGGAAGAGATTAAATGGAAGCAAAGATCAAGAAATAATTGGTTAGAGGCAGGAGACCAGAATACAAAGCTTTTTCATGCGATTGCTAATGCTTGTCGGTGTGTTAATCGAATAAATGTCATTTCTGCTTGAGGAAGAATGTGGGAAAGCAGAGCTCATATTGGAAGAGAGATTGTTCATTTTTTTCATCAATCATATACAGGAGATATGAAGTTGAGACCAACGATGGATGGGATTTCTTTTAGACAACTCTCTAACCCAATGGCTCTAGAAGCGCAGTTTACTAAAGATGAAATCAAACGAGCTGTTTTTCTTATCTTGGTGGGGATTGTGCTCTGGGTCTAGATGGCTTTCCTAAAGTACTTTTTCAACATTTTTGGGATTTATTAGTAGATGATTTCTTTATCTTCTGTAATGAATTCTATGATAATGGTGTCTTAATAGGTGAGTTGGGTGCTTCTTTCATTGCTTAAAGCAAAAGAAAGATGGAGCTATTTCCCTTCTTATAGGCCTATTAGTTTGATTGGCAGTTTATATAAAATCCTTGCCAAAGTTCTTGCTAACTGTTTAAGGATGGTGGTTCCAGAAATTATTTCAGATATTCAAGGAGCTTTTGTGAATGGTCGTCAAATTTTAGAGAGTGTGTTGATTGCCTACAAGGGCATTGATTCAAGGAATAAGCAATCTCGTCCTGGTTTAATTTGCACATTGGATTTTGAAAAGGCATATAATATGGTGCATAGAGGGTTTCTTCAGTACTTGATGGAAAGAATGGGGTTTGGAAAGAAATGGTGTCAGTGGATTGATAGTTGTGTGTCGTCGGCTCATTTTTCTATTTTGGTGAATGGCTCCTCGAAAGAATATTTTAAAAGTTCTAGAGGTCTTCGACAAATCTCCGATGCTCTTTGCTATTGTGGTAGAAGCTTTAAATGTATTGATGGGGAGAGCTAATCATCTGAAGCTGGATTTTCTGTTGGTAATGAAGCACAGGAGGTAACTCGTTTACAGTTTTCAGATGATACTATTATTTTTTGTGATGCTTCTTTGGCCCAAGTGAATAATTTGAAACTCATTTTGAAATGGTTTTTGAAGTGTTGTTGGGATTGAAAATTAACTATGGGAAATGTGAGTTCATTGGGGTGTGGATGGAAGTTAATCAGGTCGATTTCTTTGCCAATGTTTTTGGTTGTAAAGCTAGAAAACTTCCTTCAAAGTATTTGGGGCTGCCTTTATGTTTAGGGTTTCCAAAGAAATCTTTATGGGATTCTGTGGTGGAGCGCATTGAGAAAAAATTAAGCTCATGGGAAAGTAAGTATTTGTCTATGGGAGGTCGCATTACATTGATTAAATAAGTGCTATCTAACATTCCAATTTAGTTTCTTTCTTGCTTCAAATGTCTTATAAATGTTAAGCGAAGGATCGAATAAATTCAATGGGATTTCCTTTGGAATGATTCTATTGAGAAATGGAGGTATCACCTTGTGAAGTGGGAGGCTGTTTGGAATCCTTTGGCGCAAGCTGGTTTGGGTTTTCAGTCGATTGAGAAGGTTAATAAAGCCATATTGAGGAAATGGTTGTGGATGATGGGGGGATCCAGGTAACAGTTTGTGGAAGACGATCCTTTCTTGCAAGTATAGGTTGGATAATGATGGTTGGTATGTGCCTAGTCTTCCAATATATGGAAGTCTATTCTTTATGTTAAGAGATTGAGATGCGGATTCGTTATAGGGTTCATAATGGAAGTCGGGTTAGGTTTTGGCATGATGAACGGTTTGCATAGTCAATTTCCTTCTTTCTACTCTTTGGATTTGAGGAAGCATGCTCTAGTAGCAGAATATTTTTGTTCAACATAAAATGGAGTCGTTTGGGATTTTTCTTTTCGGAGAAATTTGACCGATATTGAAATTGCTGATTTTGTTCGATTACTTGGTTGTCTTGATACATATTATTTGTAATGTGGCAAATCTGATGTCAGGCTTTGGAAACCAGATGTTAGAGGTCTTTTTTCCAGTTAAATCTTTTTACAAGGTATTGTCTGCATCAAATGTTAGCATGGATGGTTGGCACAGCTTTTGGGTTTCCTATATTCCACCTAGAGTTTTGGCTTTCTGCTAGGTGGCTAAGCAACATAAAATTTTGACTAATAATAATTTGCCAAAAAGGAATCATGTTATAAATCGGTGCATCATTTGATGATCCAATGTCCTTTTTGCTTACAGAGTTTGAGTCATTCTTGTTAATCTGTTTGATGTGAATTAGGTTATGCCAAAGATTGTGGAAGATCTTTTCCATCAATGGTGTTTAGGTACCAAGTTTGTTTGTGGCAACATTTTATGGAAGTCAATTTTTTATGCTACTTGTTGGAAGCTTTCTCCAATCAAAGTAAATCAGTAATGGAAATTGCTCAATCTATTATTTGGATAGTGTCTGAATGGGTTGGGTGTTTCTCTTAATGATCTTAATAGATCTTAGGTTCCTTTCCTGAAGGGAAGTTGGCGTAATAAAGTAGTTCGAAGAGTTCTTTGGCTGAGTCCCTCCTCTGGTGTTCTTAAGCTTAATTTTGATGGCAGTTATTTTCACGATATTCACAAAGGCGGAATTGGTGGAGTAATTCGCGACCAAGGGCAAGCTGATTACAAACTATATTGGGCATGTGGACTCATTGAAAGCTAATGAAGCTGAAGTCTATGCTCTGTTGATTGGTTGTCGTGAGCTGCTTAGTTTGGGTGGTTACAATGCAATTCTTGAAGGGGATTCTCTTTCAGCTATTCGATGAGGCTCTAGAAAGGCTTCTCATCCTTGGAGATTAACAAATTTGGTGGAGAAAGTGCAGGATATTTCTAAATAGCTTGGAGCCTCATTTCATCATGTTCTTAGGGAGGCAAATGTCATGGCAGATGCTCTTGCTAAGGAGGGAGTTTTACGCTCTTCTATGCTTTTTTATGTAAAGTGTTTTACTTTCCTTCCTTTCTCTTTCTATTAGAGTTCCGGCTAGGTTTTAGTAGTTTCTCTGCTCAGTCCTCTTTGTTGTTCCTTTCTGATGAAATTAAATTTACTGTTTTCAAAAAAAAAAAAAAAAGAGGAAAATGGAAAAAGGTGAGAGAAGTGACATTTTCTATTGCCTCATGATGGAGAATTTAGCACAAACAGAGATGAGCAGATGCATAGAAAGATTAACCAAATGATGGGATTAAGGCTTCAATAATGATGATTATGATGGATAGTATCTCATTACACATTCGGAAATCACCATCTACTTAATTCCTCTGACTGTAAAAACAAATAGAATATATGCATTGAGACAAAGCATTTTGGGTCCTTCGTATACACCAGCAATATGCATCCTTAATTTGTAGTTACCGAGAACAAAAACAAGGAAAGATGCACCAAAAACTTACATAAATTCAACAAGATTGAAGTTTTTTTAATTAAATAGTAACTATAGTGAAAACGACCAAACAGCATAGTAGACATAGATTGCAGAGCTACAAGAACAAAAGCCCCACAAAACTACCCTTAAAAATATAAAAATAAGAAAGATAATATTTAGTTTCTATGAATTAATATTTAGTTTGCTGAAAATAACTTTCTCAAACTCATTAGTCATCTTAATAATCAATTGTGGATCCAAATAATTAACAAAATAAAATGTAACTACTAGACAGGAAAACATTTAAACACCTGATGGTGGTGAATCTTCTTCAATCATTGCCACAGCTTCCTCATCAGGATTTTCATATGCTACACCTTCCTCTGTGTCAGGCTGGTTACAGCTTAAAATATGTTCCTCCCGGTACAAAGCAAGCTCCGCAGCTAAACAATAATTAGTAGAAGTGGGCAACATCAATATTCAATTTCTACATCACATTTAAATGACAATGCATGTCGCAGTGACTATAGAGGCAGGAGCCAAACAGAGAACAAAAGGCACACTAATAAAATTCAGGAAAGGGGAGGGCAGGGAGGGAGGTGTCAGGCTGGTTACAGCTTAAGTAGAACTGGGCAACATCAATATTCAATTTCTACATCACATTTAAAAGACAATGCATGTAGCAGTGATTATAGAGGCACGAGCCAAACAAAGCAAGCTCCGCAGCTAAGCAATAATTAGTAGAAGTGGGCAACATCAATATTCAATTTCTACATCACATTTAAAAGACAATGCATGTTGCAGTCATTATAGAGGCAGGAGCTAAACAGAGAACAAAAGGCACACTAATAAAATTCAGGAAAGGGGAGGGGAGGGGAGGGGCGGGGCAGGAGGGAGGTGTCAGGCTGGTTACAGCTTAAAATATCTTCCGGTACAAAGCAAGCTCCGCATCTAAGCAATAATTAGTAGAACTGGGCAACATCAACATTCAGTTTCTACATCACATTTAAAAGACAATGCATGTTGCAGTGATTATAGAGGCACAAGCCAAACAGAGAACAAAGAGGGAGAGAGACCTTTTGGTCCACAACCCGAATTCACTAGTAGCCAGCCATCTCATCAAGATACACAGCGGCACCCATTTATCTTCATGGGATACTAAGCACTAATTCATGAAGAGATTCAAATACTTTGAAGTTCTTCGGTGTGCTTCCCAACATCAAACATTCATTGAGATTTGTATCCCCACCTTCTATGTACTCCAAACTATGGCATACAGCTAGTAAATCCCACAGGGGCACAACTACCCTTGGCCAGAAAATACGCCTAGGAAGCTAGTTGCCAAATTTTGCAACACCTGATACAGGGTGTTCTTTTTGTTCATTATGAATAAATAGGTGGTCTTCATAAACTACCCTCCAAAAAAGAAGCATAATTTTGTAAAAGAGAAGATCAATGACAAATTAACTTTGCAGACCACCTAGTGGGACCCACCTTGGGACCCCACTAATCATGGGACAAAGGGGGATCAATAAATGCAAGTGGGACCAACCTAGATATCAAAGCCAATCTAATACCTCTAACCCCTTCAAAGCCAATCAAATACCTCTAATACACAACCCCTAGATATATGTGGTCTACAAGTTTAATGAATTTATATCAAACAACAAAAATTGACCCTCCATCCAACGGTCCAATTCATTCGAATCAATGCAAATCCATGGGATTCAGTGACTATAGTGGGGTTGTATATTGTGGTTCATTTGGATGGGGTGTGCCCCACTAGGCACTCCGCACCGTGCAGACCGTCCTCACAGGACCAGTTCCTATATATAATCACGTGCGTACGGCGCAAAGGATGGGAATTGGGGGGATTTGAAGATCTGGGTGGGGCCCTCCTATGTACAAAAAATCAGCCCCAATCGATCATCCTGACACTATCAACTAGGCACATACACTCAATCCATTTGCATGGGGTGTACAGTCGATCCAATGGTCCAATCCATTCGCACGGGGTGCAAACCCATGGGTAGGGGTGGCAAACCGGTCAAGTTGACTTGGGTGTTCATTTGTTAAAGCCTAACCTTCAACTAACCCGTTTTAAAAATTGGTTGGACAATCTCAACCCGCACCCGATGCGAGTCAACCCAACCCGACCAGCACAACCCACATAGGGGGTTAAAAGAGGAAAGAAGAAGAAGCCATAGTGGATTAGGGTTTTGGAACCCAGAGATAAGGCCAGCAAAAACAGGAGTAACTCTGATAAGGGTCGGCTCCACCATTTTGAGGAGGCATTTTAGATGTTTCTGTAATTCAAATCGTTGAATCTACCTAATGAGTTGGAAGTTGCTGTTGCTAAGGGAGGAAAGATGTCTGGGACTTGCAGTGGGAGGAAGAGAGGTTTGGGACTTGCGGTGGGAGGAAGAGAGAGTTCTATCTCTGAAACTGTGAAACTGTGAGACCACCCGTCTTCAAATTTCATTTCACTAGGCCTGAAGGGATGCCCTCTGTTTTCCACATGCCTACTAAGTTGAAAGGAAAACTAAGTCAAAACCATTTAAAGTCAAATCATTAAGAGAGGCACTTTCACCGAATATGGGAGACCTACTCCCTAGTCCCAACCAATCCATAAAAACGTGGCACATTAGCACCATTATGATGCAAGTTGTAATCTTAGGTTTGTACTATGTAGTCAGCAGTCGGCACCCTGAAATCGACCACAACGCAAAAGATGGTGGATGAGTGTATGTCACATGATAGTATGGGGTATCCGTACATGGACGTTTCAAAAGGGAGCCGGGATTCAGTACAATCTAAGGCTTCCTACTCATGACATTTTGGTGAGGCTCTTTACTGAGGCCAAATTAAAAAAAATCTAAACCGCTCAAATGAAAGGCCACGTTTTCTCGAAGCCCTGCTAGAAAATTCAATCCAATACATCTTGGACCCACTGTCAGATTATTCTCTTTAAAACATTTGAAATTTTTTAATATTTTATCATGTGTTATACAAGTGATCAATTGATGGTGGAATGCCAACTTCTCTTGGAGTGAAATCTCTATTTAAGGATAAAAGAGGAGGTCATTTATTTTAATAATTTAAATTTTATTAAATGGGCTTGACTCAAGAGGCTCACATGAATCTTGTGAGTGAGACCCTTATCAGAATCCAAACATTTGTGTATGGATATGTTTCCCAGGAGGGTAAGGATTGGACTCTTGGATATGAATGTTCTATCCAGACTTGCTTGCTCCATCATGAGTTCTCTGTATACTTCAGTATGGGAATGAAAGGGTGCTTCAATGGCCATGTCCTACCATGGGTGAAATACAGGTAATGGTTGGATCTGCGCATTTTCTACTTTTTGAGCAGGCTATTAGGAGTGTTCTATGTGTGCATTTCTTCCAAGATAAATAAAGACGAACATGCCAAGGAGTAGAACTACTTGCTGGTCAAATATTCCAGCATCAGGGACTTACAAGGATTGGAAACCAAGGTGGCCCCACTAAGGGTTCACACAGAATGGACCGAACCCACCGCCCTTGCCCCCTCTTCTTTCCCCAAACCTTAAACAAAAAAAACAAAAAAAGAAAAAAAAGTCATATATAGTTCACAAACCCCATGGGTGCAAACGGACTAAACCATTGGATCAACTATCCATATCCAACAAAACATTTACAACATGCATGAGACTTCTCCTAGACTCTATTCCACGCTAGACTTCCCATGACATTTAAAAAACATTCATTGGCAAGATTCTCCCAAGGCCAGGAAATAAAGTCTAAGGAATTTTCAAAGAGCCATCACCAACATTGAAGCTATCCTGAGATCTTCACATTATTGAAGTAGTAGTTCACGGAGGAACTCAAAGTGGAGAATCAGTTTCTTCAGATTGAGGTGGCGCTCTAGGAGAAGGTCATTGCAAATGGGGGAAGGTTCCAATAGAAAGTGCAAGGATGTGCATTCCAGAGGTAAACTGTTTCAAAGGTGCCTAAGATGCCAAGGAGATTAAGACTTTTTGTGGAAAATGGAGACCTTGATGTGGCTAAAGTCAAGAAGGAAGCCAAGGTCATAGTTTTCAAAATCGGAATCGTATCGCAAATCATTCATACCCATGAATCGAATCGAATCGCGAATCGTATCGTTAATCGTAGGATTTTTTATTTTTCTAATAAAAATGAAAAATAATGAAAAAATTAAAAGAAAAGGACAAAAGTAATTATTCATAACCATCCATTTTTCCATTTATAGTAGTATAAATATAATAACAAGTCAATCTATCATACAATCATATCAATAACATCATGACATATATATATATGAAATAAATGATGTGTAAATAGTTAAATAAGTTTAAATTATCAATATATATTTTTTATTATCATTAAATCAAAATATAAAAATAAAATAAAATCCAAACCATTGATCTTACGCGGCAGGATATCTTTTAAAGTTAAGAAAGTGTTCATGAAGAAAAAAAACCAAAATAGATTAAAAAAAATAAGAAGATATAAACAAGTACCATACGTACAGTTGAATGCTTTAGTTAAATGCATGTTCTTTATTCATCTTTAAAACCTTATCAAAGCTGTAAAAAATTCTTATGAGGTTTCGTTAACTACTAAATAACATTTTGAAAATACAAGTGAGAGAGAATAAAGAAAGAAAAAAGGTAAAAGATTATTAATATTAGCTTATTGGCTATAGTCATTCTCGCTTAGTCGAATCGCTTGAATCGGAAAATTCAATGAAACGAGTATCGAATCGTAGGATTCACACCTGAATCCTAAGATTCATTTGTAAATGGATTCATTACATAGATACGAATCGTTTTCCTTAAGATTCGGGATACGAATCGGCATTCGGGATACGAATCGTAGAATTCTGATAACTATGGCCAAGGTAAACAAAGCTACCATGTAGTTGGTGGATGAAGCCATGCATTGGCAGAGGCGCCGGCATGGTGATATTGAGAAGGGAATCTGCGTGATTGATAGTTGGGATGACTTCAAGAGAGAGTTGAAAATGCAACTTTCGCCAAAGAAAGCAAAGTCTTCAGCGCACAAAGAACTGAAGAAATTAAGGTACGATGAGTTAACCAGGAATATGTGTGCAAGTTCATGGCCCTGATGTTAGATATCATGAAGATGACTGACAAGGAGCAATTATTCTACTTCATGGATGAGCTACAACCATAGGCAGAACAAAAACTTCAATGACGAGGAGTACAAGATTTGGTGTCTATAGCCCATCCATTGTGACAACTGAGAAGAAGCATGAAAAACCAAGTTGGATTCACCATGCAAAGAGAGATCCTCAAGGCTCCAACACCAATGGTTAGGGAAAACAGAGTCACTCAAAAGATGGCATCCCAAGTTAAAGGATGACACAAGGAGGAATGAAGAATAAAATAATGTGGAGCTTCGATGCTTCAAATGCACAAGCCAGGTAATACTGCAAGGAATTGCCCAAGTATGAACATGATCAACGTGTTGGTGGTATGCAAAAAGGAGAAGTCCATGGCGAAGGCTATAGTAGAAGAGGACGATGCATAATTATGAATTTCCTTTTGTTTTGGCTGAAAGGGACGAAATTTTTCTGTTTGATCAATAATCCAAAAAAAACATACGCCCTATAAAATTTCATCCAAGATTTCAGACCGTTTTAGCCAAAATCGGCAATTTCGAATGGTTTTTTCCCCCAGAAATTGATAGCCCTATTTTGATCTCTGGTAAGAAGAAGAAGAAAATAGAAAAATGAAAAGGAGAAGAAAGAAGGGAAGAGTACTTGTCACCAACTATCGGCAGCATGCGGCGACAAAGCCATAACCAAGTTCTTCTCTTTCATCCTCCTCCTTTTCTTCTTTCTTTTTATTTTCCTTTCATCCTCTCCTCCTTGATTTCTTCTTTCTTTCCTTTTTTTTTCCTTTCTTCCTTCTCCTCCTCGATCTTCTTCCCTCTGTTTTATTCTCTCTCTCTCTCTCTCTCTCAACAAAACAGGGCAAGACAAACAAAGTAGGCCAAATGACTCAAAGACTCGTGAAAAAGAGGCAAATGCTTCTAAAGTAATTTCCTTTTTTTACCCCTTCACAACAACCTTCCCATTAGTGGGGCTTAGGTCAGACTGATGGGCTCTACAGTGGGGTCCATTTAATTAACTGTAAACAAACAATTTAAAATATATTTCTCACTTATATCTAAGATCTAGTAAAATTTTACCCAAAATTCACATTAATAGGAAATAGGGCCATAGCCAGATTTCACTCTAATGGGTCCAAAACTTGTGTGGAAGGTTTGCAGTCTATCCTTGCATGGAGGGAGAGTTGTCATGTTGATGAGGTTAGAGGGAGAGTTAACCGAGGCCATCATCCACAATTGGATGGATGGTTCTTTCTCCTATCCCCACTCTTCTTGGATCTCTCCTAGGGGGTGCCAGCACCCACCTAGGGGTGTTGAAGCCCAATTTTGATGGCAGTGCCTTTGGTAACCCCGATTTGGCAGGTTTTGGAGGTGCCGTTTGAAATGAGGAAGCAGACATCCTTATCTCCTATTTGGATCCAGCTGGTTTCTACTCTATCAATAAGGCTGAAATGTTTGGCCTGTGTGAAGCTTCCCGTCTTAATCCAAAGCATCTACTAGTTGAAGGACACTCTGCTTGCGCCATTCAGTGGGCCTCTCAATCTTCTTCTTTTCCTTGGTACCTGGCTGATATTATTAAAGAAGTGATCCAGTTATCTAACTAGTTGAATACTTCCTTCATCCACGTTAAATGTTGGGCAAATGCAGAAGTAGACGCTCACAAACGAGGGAGTCTCTAAGCCTTGTTTGGTTATTTTGTATCACTCTCAAAATTGGAAGTGGCCTACGTTTCGCACTTTGAATCTTAAAATCCTAAAATTAAACCCCCCAAATCTCCAATTTCAAAACAAAAGTCCAAAAACTAAACCCCCCCAAATCTCAAATTTCACAACAAAATCAAACAGAAACAATAAAACAATCTCATCTGTAGAAACCCAAAGAACAATCAACGACAATAACAGTAATAGACACAAGAGATTCTAGAAAAAATGAAACTTACCATTCTCTTTCTTGATCTCCTCCCTCCTCCGCTTTCGATTCCTGGCCCAATCGAGGATGCTGGAGCACCCATCTCCGTCGGACTTGTTCTCCGGCGGGCCTGACATGATCTCGATCCGGAGGACGCGATCGGAGAAGAGGTCGTTGTCGAAGGCAAAGGAGAAGGAGATATCGCCGCTGGATCCGGCCCCTTCCTTGCCTCTCGGCGAGAAATCGGAATCCATGGTGGTTTGGGGATCGAAAAGATCCGCCGAGCACGATGCCTTCATCCTCCTCTCCGCCGATCGATCGCTCTGCAAAGCAAAAACCCTAGCAGAGCGTCGAAAGGGAGATAGGGATGGAGATCGGAGAGAGAAAGAAAACCCTAACCCTAACCCTCACCCAAAGTCTTGTCCCTGATCGAGTTCGAGGAGAGATGTAGAAGAAGAAGTACAAGAAATAAGGAACCCTCGATATTTTCGTACTCTGAATCTGAAAAGAGAAACTACGGCACGGAAAAATAGGAGAGTAGATGACGAGTGGGGCCCACATGGGGATGCGAACCCCCTATTGCCCTCTATCATCATTCTAATCGTTTGATCCATAGCCCAAAAATTTTCATCATCCAAATGAGCCACAGTCAATACAATTGTCTAGTCAATTTCGGTTATGTTACTATCTGAGAGAGGGGAAGTCCATATTTTATGCTATGTTTCCATAGATCGAGAACTGGTACCTCTAGGCGTCTCGAGCACCGTGGTCGTAGAAGATTTTCTCCTCTAAATTACACTCAATTGGAACTTTGATTCGAATTGCCAATTGAGATTTGTACTTGAATTAGGGGTGCTCATGGCCGGGCTAATTCATATTCAAGCCCGGCTCGGCTTTAAAAACACTGGCTCAGGCCCGCCGTAAGCCCGATATGGGCCAAAAAAGTTAGGCCCGAGCCCACCAATTTAATCAATCGAGCTGAACTGAACAGGGTTTTTCATCACTTTTGTGGGCAATAAAGCACTAATTAAATTAAATTACATGCATTGCTTATACGGGGCGGGGCGGGGCGGGGCGGACTATAGGCTTTCCATTACTTAATCCAAACTTGGTCCAATTATTAATCGGGCCCAAATTATATATATCCAATCTTAGCCCAAAGCGGGCTAGGCTAGGCCCGGCCCATAAGAATCCCTAATCTGAATTAGGGATGTTCATGGCCTGAGTTGGGCTATGGCATATCAAGACTTGTCTTGACTTTAGAAGCATACGCTCGTATCCTGCCAAAGTCCAATATGGGTCTTAACTCTTAAGTGCCTAGCCTCTAAACCTGACTTGCGGTCAACATGTTTGGCCCAAGCTTGCACATTTTGTTAATTGGCCGGGTTGGCGGCAGGCTTTTTGTCACTCATTTGGGCTTTCTAGAACTGGTTTGAATAAATCTGTTACTAAATTACACGCATTACTTATTTTAAGCGGGGTAGATTTTGGGGGTTTTTATCACTTACTACAAGACCGGCCTAAATATTAATGGGGCCTAGAGTTTAGATCAGACCTGGCCCTAATGCTTTCCTCACGACCCAAAATTGGCCCAAAGTATGTGGAGTCCAAGTCAGCCCAAGATGGCCCAACCCTTGAGCATCCATAACCTGAAGTCATACCCAATTGGGGTATAGACCTACCGTTGGCAAATGGCAATAGGTTAGGTCGGAAGAGGTTGGTTTAGATTGGATTAAGTGTAGTGAGTAAAATGTATAAGCTTGACCCGATCCTTATTCATTTATTAAACAGATTAAGATTGTCAACCTGTTCCACCGAGTCGACTCACTAAATTTTGAGTTAGAAGACTCACTCGTCTCCATCATGGGACTCAGCCTTCTCCCTCATGGGCCTTTGATCAATTCTTTTATAGCACTATACACCATCCACTCCTCAAAAGAATAGTGGTATGTTTTCTCAATATGCTCTGGAAGTTGCATAGTTGGCCAGTCTGTGAAGTCTCTGGGCTTTCTTTGGAGATGTGATAGTCTAGATAGGGTTAGCTGCACTATCATAGGATTAACTGCATTTACTATCACTGTGAGATATAATGCCACAAAATTTACAAATGTAACTTAGTTTTTCATATAATTAATAAAAATCCAATGATTTTCATCCTCAATCTAATAATAGGGGTAAAATATTTTTCGCTAAATTGAACAGCGTCCTCATAAGGAATACCTCCGTTCTCTTCAAAATAAATATCACCGACTTCTCCAACTTTATCATAAATCTTCATCACTGTTTATAACGTTTTTTTTTTTTTTTTGGCATCCAAGTAATATTTATAACTTATCCTTTCTTTAAGCCCCAAGAAAACTCTATTAAAATGACCAAAACACTCCTGAACCCTAAACCTTAAACCCATATCCAAGACCTAGAAGGCTACCTGGTAGCCCGAAATACAAGACATTAACTTGAACAACACCTTCCCTTAAACAATATATATGAATCTTGGTATAAGGGTGTCAACGAGATCAATAACAACCCAAACCTAACCTATTTATTAAGTGAATCAAAATCTCAGTTACAAGATGACTAATGGCCACTACACCAAACATCTCTACTAGGAATGGTTAAAATCTATTCCTAAAACTGTCTTTTCTACTTGAATGGTTGGGAACAGTTCTAGACTTAATTATTTGGAACGGTTTCAAACCGTTTTGGATTCTTTTTTTTTTTTTTAAATATTTGGAATGGTCCATAACTGTTCCTAAATAATCTAAACTCAATTTAATAAAAAAAAAAAGTTAAAATGATTATTTTTCACTTGCAAAGGTTAAAACCGTTCCTAATGTTAAGAAGATTTTATAAAAATGATAAAAAAAAGCCTCTAAATCATCCATACACATTAATTCCCATTCATATTAAAATAATCTTCATCAACAATAAAATTTATTTATCACAATCATTAATCTACATCATAAGACACAAATATATGTAAGAGTAAATTCTATTAAATGAAAGAACATTCATTACAAAATAGACCCAACCCTAGCAGCCGAGAAGTTGTAGCAATGCACTTACAACTTTGTGTTATGTTCTCTTGAGTACCAATATTCCTAGTGTTGCATAATTGAATTGGTGATTAAAAAAATTTTGATTTTAAGATTAACACCTTTTGGCTCCCTCCGGTATGTCAAAAAGCAAAACCACCATGAATATTTCACACGATTTTGCAATTACAAAATAAAATCATAACTGCAGTTACTTTTTTTGCGACGAGAGCCCAAGGCACAGTGGAAGGTGTTCACTATTACAATCATAAGGTTCTGAGTTCAAGTTAGCTTAGTCCAAAAAAACAAAAGAAGAAGTTACTGTTTTGCTGGAAGATTGTTTTTCAAAGCTAGAAGAATGCCAAGCCTTGTGGAGCCTGCAAAATTCTTAGAACAAACACCATGAAAAAAATTCGGCCTTAACATAGGCTCAGGTCACAAATCATAGTGATTAAACTAGCAATTAATCCTAAATCCAATTAAGAATAATCAAACCACATAAAGAGAATGATACATGATTTATACGTGGAAAACCCTACTCGAGAAAAAACCATGGGCCTTATTGTCTAGGTCAACAGACAACCAAGCACTATAAATTGAAAGTTACAAGAAAACTCACAACCCTTTCCCAGTTGCTAACTCAACCTAAGGACTGCTTTTGATCTTGCCGACTGCTCACCGTGCACCTTCACCACGCTTGAACCAACCATCTTAATACCTCTTCAAGATGAATCTACTTCAGAAAAGTAGCAGAAAAAATCTTCAAAGACTTGAACTTCAGCACAACAACTTGAAGCTTTGGAGTGGAAAAAATCTCTCAATAAATCTCTAGATTTTTGGATGGGAGTGGTAGTCTAGAGTTGAGAGAGAAAGGCCATGTATAGGCTTTAATTTGTGCCTCAATACTTGTAGGGCAAGTAAGACTCAAAAAAAGTAATTTAAACCAAATTAGAAGGCAGTTTTATATTCAAATCGGACTTTCTGTGCACTAGTCGCTTGAGCGAATAAGTGTGTGCTCGAGCGGATGACATTTTGCCTTCGTTCGCTCGAACAACCATAAGATGGGTCGAGCGACCTCCATTATGCAATGTGCACGAAATCTAAAGCCTGTTATTCTTGCGTTGCACGAAACCCGAGCGCTCCTTCTGCCTGAGATAAATTGTACACGGACGGTTTGGAGACCATGCCTGAAGTTGTTTCCTTTTTCTGTTTGACTTTTGTGCTGCATCTTTTCCAATCCAAGGACGACCATCGTGGCCAGAGGACAACTTTCCATACAATACATCCACATGTGAAAAATCCTCATAAAGTAATGGCAAGGCAACTTCACATATGGTGGTCTTAAGATACATTCCTAATGGTAGTCCTACATGAGATCATAAAAAACTTCATGCCATTTCAATAAAATGTGTGCCGGCAACTCAGCATATGGTGGTCCCGCCATTAAATCCCATATGGTGGTCCACATGGGATGGCTACGTGAAACTCTACAGTACAAATCCTGTCACCATCTTTCTTGAGCAGTCCCACTGAAATTACAATTAAATAAATCTCAAATTTTGTCCAATACCCAGTGAATTTGCCTATACTAATTATAATCGGATTATAATCCTTACACACCAGAAATATAGCCCATTTTTTGAAAAAGATGTAGGCCTCGAAGTTGGAATTGGAAAATGCTTTTTTTCTAGGAGCTTCTTTGTTTCTAAACCAGGGTCCAATGAGACACTAGGTTTACAAGAGTAACTTCCTGTCTTCCAAGTCCAAATCAGAGCTGACTGAGTGCTTCCAACTCTTGAGTACGTGATTCGTCAGATTGTTTTTTTCAAATATTTTATTTTGATTGCTCCATCTTTCCATGAAGCTGAGTAGGTATTCACTACATAGCCAGATAACCTCATGATGAAAACTAGAGTATTAGTTACTGAAACTCAGAACGCCATTGCAGACTATGCATGTTCTCATCACAATCCTCGACACATCTAGAGATCCAAGAGCCCTAGGAAGAAGAAGATGATACTCTTGGAAATGGGTAAGGCTTCTTAGCGCCTCAAATATAACATGCACAGTCTTCTTTGGTGTCCAACCTAGAAACCGAACTCCTGCAGTAATCCAATATCGGAGAGCGTGATTTTTTGGGTTAATTAAAAATTTTGCTTTCCCCAAGATCTGCGTGCGTGAGGATAATAAATTTCCATCATAATGGAACATTTCGCGGAAGCTCACTTGACATTATGACCCGGAGCACGTGGCCATCTGATTCCGTGTCACACTCAAACAGTCAGCACAATGCTGTCATAATAATAATATTCATGCTTAAACTGGAATAACCGTGATCTCAAAGTATACAGAGCTGATCGTAATAAGAGAATTCATTTCCCACATATATTCAAGTTACAAATTATACAGAGTGCATTAATTAATACCCAAAGAAAAAGGCTAACAAAAGCCATCTAAGATGATTAACTAAACAAACTACTACCCCAAATTATGTGACGAGTGACAAACTCGACGTCTACATGACATCATCAGCACAAACAACCTACCAAAATATAAGGCTTGAATCCACTACACGCACTTTGACTCGGAATGAAGGTCCTGCTACCTATGACACCAACATAAATAATATTAGACACGACGGTTTGGCAAGTGAATAAAACAGATGAGATATACAAGTTTTATCAATATCATATTTAAAATCATAAAGTGCATTTAAACAAAGCATGTGTAAAGAATGAGCCAAATAAATCATTTCTGTACAAAAAGAAATCTCACATTTAAAGTATTTCAAACTGATTGATAAATAAGCAGAGTATCAGCAACCCACATATAGTTATATTCTCCTATTACAGAAGTAACAAGAGCAAACAGACAGAAACCATTGCTATAAAAATGGCCGGAACAGATGCCATGCAAAGTCGCCAAACAGAATCCGTTACCAAATGCGGAGGCCGGAACAAACAGACAGAGGTCCAAACTGTAGTTGAAAAATCATAATTTAAGGATCCTAAGCTGGGTGATCAATCCGACAAAGTAACCCAAGTTTAGTGGTGCCAATTCAAATCCGAGGTAATACAATTTAAATCATATATCACAATTCAGACTGATGAAAGGACTACTATTTATCAAACCAATCGAACAAATTCAGAATAAATCAGATGAGTAGCCTTATCAATGTTTTTCAAAACAATCGGACGAATCTTAGAATAAATCAGATGAATAGCTTTATCAATATTTTTCAAACGCGACGAATCACTTAAATTCATTTCAAAGCGATAAAAGAACCACTCTTAGTAAAGCACGGACGAACCAATACGGATAAATCAAATGAGTAGCTTTTCCGATTTCTTCAAATGTGGCGAACCACACAAATCTATACACCATACATATACCAAGATTTCATCATTTGATCTTTGTGGATTTTGAACTAGAATGTCGAAGTTTATTATGTGTACATAAGTTGGTGTCCCGAAGGTGGAACGACATTCCCGGTCCTAAATACACATTATCAAGTTGAATGCTCTTAGAATGTTACAGGTTTTCAATCTCATCAAAACCCTACAATTCAAATTCAATTTTTCAAGTTCGGTCAGCTCTCGGTCACCTGTCGGTTAACTGAGGTAGGGTATGTCGGCTAGCCGCCAGCTGACTAACGGTTGACCGTCAGATCCCAAAATAAGGAAAAGTATGTATTCTGGAATTGGAACCGAACTGGAGGTCGGTCACCCCGAGGTTGGCCTTCGGTTGCCTGTCAGTTAACCGACTACTGACCGACGGACCTCCTGACAAAATGCATGATTCTGGATTTGCGACCGAACAGAGGTTGGTCACCTGCCGGCTAGCCAAACTGGCGTTCGGTCGCCACTTCAGTTAACCGACACCTGACCGCCGTGTTGCGTGCAGGTTTCTTTCAAATTGGATTTCTAATCTTTCTTCTTCATTTTTTTCCTCATTTCACTTCCTTCCTCATTCATACCAATAGTGAACTTCACTGCTCCAATTCCACTCCAATATCCATTAAAAATAACATCTAAGACTCAACACCAGTGAAAAATATAGAATTTCAAAAACAATTCGAATTCATATTTTCATAAAACCATCCATGAGCATGATACATTCCAATCTATCACAAACATAAAACCCTGCAGAAAACTTACATATTCTGATCACAAAACCCTTAAGAAATTTGCATACTTAAGAAAGGAAAACCATTCAAATGAAATGCCAAACTTTGAAGAAAACACCCATTTCTTTGCATGCAATCCAAATCAGTTTATTCACTTGCCTCAAGCTGAAATGGGTCTCAAGCTCACTCCAAACAACTCCTACACAGCCAGCTGAAATCCTACACCAAAACCCATGGGAAAACCCATTCAAAAACTCAATATTTTTGAAAAAAGAGAAGGAGCTCTCAGAGAGCCTCCTTGCATGAAAGATTCAAAGCTTTTTAAGGGTGTAAGAAACCCATATCTAAGAGAAGGAGTCAAGGCCTCACCTACAAATGCCACAACCAAGCAGAAGAGCTTGAAGAAGAAGAAAACCCAGCTGAAATCTTTTAGAAAGAATATCAATGGAAAGCTTGGAGGTTGGAGAGAACAATGGTGTAATTTGTTTTCAAATTTAAGGTTGATCTCCTTAGCATGCAGAAGAGAGAAGTTGAGAGGGAGAAAGGAACTCCTCTGGTTCGGTTCCCGTTGACAAGAACGGAGAAGGAGATGAAGTAAAAACGTGGGCTCGGTTTTAAGTTTATAAATGGGTGACTTGTGGGCCTTATTGGCCCCTAAAACTTCCAGTGCTTAAAACTCTTGTCTATGGGTCCCGGATGAAATCGATGAAGAAGAGAAAAATGATCGTTGAAAAATCTAGTTTTCAAAAAGTATATTTTCCTTATGATTTTCAAATTTCAAAATTTATGCACAGATTTGGGTGTAAAAAGACGCAATTTCTCCTGTCTTGTCATTTTTCTCGAAAAACGCAATTTTTGAGGTTCGAATGCAAATGGAACAAACATGAAAGTGGTTGTGCTCGAAATAACAAATCTAAAATATAGAAATTAATATTTTTCGAAAATCAAATCCAAATTCCCACTCGTACACTCGTCACATGGGCCACCCTGGGCCCGGTCAAACCAAACTCAACGCTCTCAAAATTCCCCAAAGCTATTCAAAATTCTAATCTAACTAGAAATCCAAGCTAATCATCCTCTAATCCCACTTAGAGACTAATCACGGTTAAAATAATAATTAAAAATACAAAGCCTGGGTTGGGGCCTGACATTTGGCTACTTAGTCATTTAAGACAAGGAAAGATAATTTGGAAGAAGTCATTCTCAATGGAGACAATCCAAGAGGATGATGGCTTGTAGTAGATGGAATGGAGGAAGAAGATGAAGTCAGCCCACCTTGCTCCACATGCACCGTCTTCTATAGTTTGAGTTGGGAGAAACAAGAAGAGAGAGTAGAGGTGGAAGGAGGAAGATGGGAAGAAGAGTTTTAGTTGAGAAGGAAAGAAGGATGGAAGGCTCGGTTTGGAGATAGGTGATTTAAATGGGTATTTGTGGTACATTGCATGCAAGTCCATTTGATTGATTGGAATTTGGAAAAAAAGGCTTCTTTGATGGAAATGGGCTTGGTTTGTTTTGGGTTTGGCGATGGACTGAGTTGGGTCTAAATGTGGAAATGATATAGGGAAGATGTTTGATGAAATGCACATGAAGGCCCACTAATGCTAGAAATACACATACATGATTAAACCTATTAAAAGGTCATAGCTTTATCTAACTTGGGTCAAACACCACTAATCTAATTCATTAAATCATCCAAAACAAATATTAGGTGCCTAATCAAGTTAATTAAGCACTAAACCTGCCAAGGTAGGGCCAGGGTCTTACATTCCTCCCCCCTTAGGACATTTGGTCCTCCAAATGCAAACCTACACCGACTAGGAGATGAGAATGTTTTCTCAACACTTACGAATCAAATTCTTATGTGGCCTTCTCTAAACTAGAGTGCTCTATCTAGCTGCTATGAGTCTTCTAATAATCTGGTCATACGACATCTATTCCTTAACATTGATCACACGCAACAATTATCGTCATTGTTTGCTTTTGTCTTAATCTTCGAGAACTCATACTAGATATGAAGAGACGGTTCTGGAACGTATCTTCACTATTTGGATTCATGAAGTACATCATGTACTACTGCTTGACATGGTGATAATCTCGATCTGTCGTTAATCTCTGACTCCATGGTGAATCTCGAACGTTCAATACAATGAGGTGACACTTGTCTTCTACCTGAATCGAATAATACTTTTCACCTTTTCCGCTGCGCAACTCTGCTATCAACACTCCTTGCTTGCCTGTATAATTCCCCGTCTGCCCCAATTGTCGCTATCTTCTCTTGTGCAAATTGATCTTAACATTGGTCACATTCAAGATTGAGTCCGTGAAGATTTGTTTCCACACACTGATGTCTAGTACATTCTTATCATAAGAAGTCTCAACAATGTCATGTCAAAATCACATGAAAGTTTTCGTTGTTCGTGAACTTGCGCTAAGTTAATCTCGATCTTGCTCTTTCTAGAAGTTAAACACATATGGTCTAAGCATGTTTTCCAACATATGGATCGTCCTCCCCTACTAATCATTAGTTTGTTGCTAATAGCGATACAATGTGTCAACTGATCCTATGGTGTACTGAAACGTTACCGAACTTGGAAAATAGAGTAGCTAATCTTGTTAGACACTAGAGGTGTATTCATACTATCAATAATTATAATATCTAATCTGTTACAACCTCATACTAATCCCTAAGGCACAAAGTCTTTGATCTAGTCATATGAATCTTGTTGAATCGACATCCTTATGTTCTCACCTAACCACCACATCACTTGTCTCTAATAATCTTGATTTTGATGTCTAAGTATTCAACATCTTCAACTAAGATCATTCTCTAACCAGGCTTGCTAAGGGAGTTATCTTCTTAATTCAACTCGTTGTCTCATTTCCCATTTTGTGTTGATTTAAGATATTGCTAAATCCTAAGGTCAAAAAAATAAATATGTTTCTCAAATTCAAAACTACAATAACAACTCTAATTGGTGTGTCGCACTAATCCTCATGATTCTTCAACTATATAGATCAGGACCTATAGGTTACTAACCTTTTGATTTGCATCAAGCTTAGGCATAAACTATTCCTAACCCAAGTCATAACCTTAGTATAGAGCAAAGTCTCTTACTTTTAGTATGTGAGTCTATCACTAGAGTTATTTCTGACATTACTTCTATGGTAAAGTCTATCTGTCTAGTAGATGGCAATTTTAAATACTCCTACGGAATAAAGTCTAGTAAATCTAACAAGCTACGAATAGATTTCTAGCTATCTAGTTGGTTTATCTTCTAGAATAAACTATGAAATTCTCACAACTCCTACAGCCTAATTCCTATGCTTAAGAATTAAAGCTACTCAGTGTGTGAACTATTCCATTCTAAGTCTCAGTTCATCTAGTACCATCCAATTGGGCAAGGTATTTTGACGAACTTAAAGGCTAAGGAGCGGGTCATGAAACTCTTGAATCACGAGAATGCAGAAATAACAAAGAATGCATTACTTTGCATCCAGAGGCTTTTCCTAGGTGCCAAAAATGGGAGCCTTTTTGCAGTTCTAGTCCATTTTGCTCCATGGGTTGTGCTTCTACATGTAAATGATCGGAGATGTGGTTAAGCCGTAGGTGGTGCATGGCTAGCATTCATGTAGTAATCTTTGTTGTTGTTGGAGTTGCTACTGTGGTTCAATAATTGCATGTTGCTTCTATTACGACCTTGAGGTTGCAGGGTGAATCTGACTTGACTAAAAGCGGAATCGAGTACTGCATTTGAGTATGTTTATTATTCTTTGCCATTTTCTTTCAGTTGGGTCTTGTTCTTTCATTTTTTTCATGTTGAGGAAGGAAGGAATTGCTTGGATTCCGGAGAATAAACTTGCCTGCTATTGTCCATGAATTAAAAGTTTGGCTTAGGTTTGTAATAGAGACTTGTTTGTTCATTATTGGTGGTGTTTCCTTGTTGATCCGTTTTTATCAGGAATGTCTTTTTAAGTGTCCAAAGTATGTACAGAGTTGCTGGTTGTTCGATGGGTTTCTACGTTATATATACCGTATAAGTAGTTGTGGAAATAGATGCAATGAAGAAAAAAGATGCACCATTCAAAAAAAATAAAATAAAATAAAAAGATGCAGCCATGGACAAAGGGAAAACAAACTAATGAATGAAGTTTGAGGACTTGCCTTCAAAAAAAATTCTGATCAAGCATTTAACTTTTCTTGGCTATGATAGGACATGCCTTTTGTGGTCTTTTCTCAAACATCATCTGCACAAGTCTAGCGTCAACAAACTTCCTTTTTTATTTAGATCTCAAGAGGTGGACAAATAGCTCACACTAATTGTGGGGAGTGATTGATCTTATGCATGAAATAGTGGTGCAGAGCCACAAGCGAGCCTCGGATTGGCCTCCTGACATAATCACTGACCAAATGATAGATTCCAATTCTTGCAGAAGAGAGATCTTCTTTCGTGCAGCATTTTCATTTGCAACATCACCCAACGGGGGTTCAAGTAAAAACAAGTGAACCATATTCTTTCTTGACAAAGTGTGATCCTTTCACCCCAATGATTTTAGTCACACAACTGAACAAGATGAAAAAAAAAAAAAAAAAGGTCACAAAAACAAACCAATATTGATGAAAGGAAAACCCAAATTAATTTGAAAAACTTGGTGTCAAGTACATGTGCCAAATTGCAAGTGCAATTTTTACCAAAGATAAGGAAAAATAAACTTTAGTTCCTAAAACTGAAAATGTCAAAAAGTATAGAAAAATCAAAATCATTATTGCTTTTTTTTAATCTTCCTCAATTACTAACTTCTTCTTCTTGGAAGGAACAACAATGATATTGCAATTAACAACATAGTCATCTAATCCAAACCAAGAAAAAATTATTCTTAAGGTGCACAACAAGCAAAACAACCAAAATCTCAAATACCCATATGTAAATGTGTAGAGAGAGATGAATAAAAAAAAGCCAAATTAATCTACAGAAGGATTGATTTGATTTATCATACTTCAAGAACACGAAGATGATTAAAAAGAAGCAGGGATCCGTGAAACCCTAAAGAGAAGATAAAATTGTTTCAAAAAAGGGATTTTTTTACATACAGTCACAAACTTATCGATAATCTCCCCATTGTTACTAGGCAATTTTACTTACATGTTCTTTGTACCGTTCGTACCTCTACGTAGGCCAAAAGTCGTTTTTTTCCTTTGCGATATCACAACAAATCTTGAGATATTGTAATATAATTTACGATATCGCAAATTATTCAATTGCGATATCACAATTTATATTGTGATATCACAACTTGAAAAACCCTTTTCATCCTTTTATCGCTCCATACTTCGACTTTTCCTCATTTTCACCTGCTGTAACTCTCTCCCCCAGCTGATTTCACTCTCCTCCTCCCTCACCAACCTATTTGCAAATATGCAAAGCCCCCAGCGTCCGTTCTACGTCAACATTATTTAAATAAAATAATAGTGAGAACATAGGGTTGGTTAGTTGGTGCCATATTTTTGGGATTTTGATGTTAGATGGTCACAAATGCCTTTAACTATTGTCCAGTTTAGCTGCAAAGCTAGGCCTTTGATCGTAACCCCAAGTGCAAGGCCGCGATGTAGTAATAACTCAGTGAAGTCAATGGTCGATCCACGGGGAGCAGTTAATTGCACAAAACATGTCCTAGTGGAAAACTAGTACAAACTTTATAAAATCTATACAAATAATTCTCTACAAAACTGAAATTGAAATTTAATTACAAATCCAATTAAAAATTACAATCCCAAATAAAAATCCTAATCTAAGAATCTTAATCTAAAGACTGCAAAAACATAAAAGACATCAAACCACCAAATGCATAAAAGCAAAAAAAATCATGCATTAAAATAAAAATACAGTAATAACATCATTCAGAAATAAGGATAAAAAGAATTTTAGATATTTTGATTATGGAAAATTATGACATTATATTGGCAAAATTAATAAAAGACTACATAAACACAGCACCAAGTGCATACTGTCACCACCCATAAACACGTGATGCCGATCCAAGGCATGACACCTTGACCTCACTAATTGTGTCTTTTAGATTAAAACGAACCAATAAACTAGTAATTCCCCAATATAAATCAAAACTAGAAAAAGAAATGTTTCCTTACCCTAGATCAAATACATCAAGAAAATAGGACTTGCGCATAATCCCATCTTCAAGTTTTCAATTATTCACCAAGAGAGAAGAAGATGGCTGGTTGATGGTGGAGCGACGATAACAACGGCAGCGGCACGGCGGCGGCGTAGAAATCCAAGTGGTGGTGTGTCTTAGGGAAGGCCTTTAATGAAATAGTGATGGAAGTAGGGAGAGATGCGAAAAAATTAATGGAAAAGAGAAATTTTGTGTGTTGATGGTCGTCCAAGGTGTGGTGGGATATGGTATCCACGTCCAGCCCTTTGTGGCTCTTTTTATATTGCTTTGATGGCTTGGCTTGCAAGGTTTTGGTTGGGTAAGGAATAGTAGTGTGGGGTCCAAGTTGAATTAGGATGAGAGGAGTCTTGAGAGAGGATTGGCCCATAATCTAGTAAAATAAGGATTCTTCATATCTCATGCAACTTCTTCTCTTGGGCCCACTTTGAAGAAAAACTTTCAAATCTGAATTTTTTTCTAGATTTATTTCAAACTTTGAAACCATGTGGCCAGTCCCTTTTTGGACATGTAGCAATATGGGATGGGGATGCTTGGACGTGTAAGTGCTTCTTTGGATAGTGCTTACTTGCAAAGATTCAAATCTTGATGCCTATCTTTTTGGGGTTAGATTCTCTTACAAAATCTCTTTGTGCACCCTTCCTTAAAAGAACTAGAACTCCTTAGTAGTAGGGTTGTAAACGGGTTGGTTCCGGTCCGGGTCCATGGTGGACCTAGAACCGAAACCGTTAAGGAGAAGGTGGAACCAGATCCGGACCCGGAACCGTTTTGGAACCGATTTCTTGGCTCCGGAACCGGAACCAGAACCATTTATGGGATGGGTCTGGATCCGGGTCTGGGTTTAGGTGGAGAATAATATTAAAAAAACATAGTTTTTAGGAGATATTTTCGAAAATTGAGGTAATATGTCGGGTATCGGGTCCATGGGTCTGAACCAAAGTGGAACTGGACCCTGACTCATTTACTTATCGGGGCCTAAATAAGGACGCAAACCCGGTTTTTAACGGGTCGGAACCTTCGGGTAATCGAGAATCGGGGACCCATTTACATCCCTACTTAGTAGCTTCCAATTCCTCCACTTGTCTTCCAAAGAAATTTCAAATATGAAAATCAAATCAGATTTGATGTGCAAATTTCTTGAATGTATGCGGACCCATCCATCCTTGGATGTGTGATGCTTGAATGGAAGAGTGTTGACGTGCAACACTTTCTTGCTTTGAAATTCAGATTTGAGAAAATCTTGGGATGCTTTGATGCTTGAATGTTGGAGATTTCCTTCTAAATTTGTTTGGTAACAAGGGTCTTCTTAATTTTAGAATTCTTCATGACTTGGAGATCAACTTGCATGGGCCCACTTTCTTTAAAAAATCCCTACAAAAATAAAATCAAACATAAAAAAATAATCTATTCATAAAGGAAAGGAATGATGCAAGATGTAGGCCCAATTCACACTAAAATAAATGCATAAAATGTCGCCGTTTTATCAAATTTTCTTTAATTAAATCAATGGTTCAAAGAAAGTTTATCATTTTATGTGTGAATAAAAAGTTATGAGAAATTTGTGACTTTCAATGCCAAGAAATAAAGAGATTTATGATTTTATGTGAAAATGCAGTCTTTCAATGAACTTTTATTCGAATTCAAACTTTGTGATGCACACAAACATAAAATCATGATTTTTTTACTAAAATGGTACATGATTTGATGATTAAGTCCTTAATTACTCTAAAATGATGATGAAATTGTGCATTTTTGAGGACTTATCATCCTTAATTGTAAAATCAATTAAACAACCCCCCCCCCCCCCAAACCCAGCCGCGCCCCACCCCTCCCGCCCAAAAAATAAAAAAAATAAAAAAATAAAAAAAATCACACCCCAAAAAAATAAAATAAATAGCATTTCAAGTTTATGGAACAATAGAGCATGGTACATTTGTAAGAACTTAACCATTCATCTAACGAAAATTATGGTCTAATGGATAACTCTTAAAGAATTTAAATCATTTAATCATTTGCTTACTTATATGTAACATTAAAAAAATATCATTAGGAGATTAAGATAATGATTGAAAACAAGGTCTGTAATGTTACAATAACAGGAAAAGGTTAAAAAATAAAATTATTGACATTCCGAGTTTGTGCTGGGACCCAACACAGGACGGGATCAACAAGACATCCGGCATTATTTTTTGCAACTGGGCGTCCAGTCCAAAACCTGAAGTGGTAATTCATGATTTGAGAATAACATAGTTTTCTAAATATATCAACAATTGGATGTTCAAACGTAATTGGAATTTGGTAGACTGTCAAAAGATATAAGGCTGAATTCCCACATTTTCAATGTGGATGTTCATCAAAAAGTGAGGCTCTACAAGTCTCCCATAAGGTCACTACTAATATTTATATAAAATGTTTCACATGTTTCTACATGGGTGATACCTTGTACCCTAACTACCTTCAAAAGACACAAAAGAAGAAAAAGGAAACACAATAAATAAGAGAGATATATATACAGGGTGGGAAACATGGAATGAATACTGCTGATAGATTGGAAGATATGGCATGAGATTCAATGCTATGCATGAAAAAGGAAGGGATTCACTTGCAGAGAAAAGGAAGCAGAGAACCCAAGCAAAAGATGAAAGCTATGGAGCGGAATGAATTTATAAACAAAGATGCATGCATTGACTTTTAACGTAAAACTTTATGCGATATCACAATATAAATTGCGATATCGCAAAATTTGTTGTGATATTGCAAAGGAAAAAGAGACTTTTGGCTTGCGCAAGGGTACGGGTGGTACGGAGAATGTGTAAGTAAAATTGTCTAGATTGGTAACAAGGGGCAGTTATCAATGAGTTTTGGTGACCGTATGGAAAAAAATCCCTTAAAAAAAAGTAGGCAAGAGGGGAGAAGCTTTTGACTGGAGAATGAATGGGAGAGACTCTCATAAATCATAGAAATATTATTTTACCAATGACAAGTCATACTTGGGGTACTGGGAATTGAATTCTTCAGGGCCATTTGGTAATTTTAGATGTAAAATGAAGTGCGATAAAGCATCAAATCAAGAAAGAATAAAGTATAATGGGGTTATGATGGTATTTTATTTTAGTTGTTTCGTATGAATTTTTTTTTTATACTTTTTATAAAAAAGAGTGGACCTTTTTTTTTTTTTAGTGGAGAAACGAGGTTGCTTTTTGACTTTTTTTTTTTTTTTAAAAGATGGAGGGAGTTTTGAATTAAAGTACTATTGATGTGACCTCTTGTCTAAAAAATGGAAGCTTTACTTGACTTCTACTAATCTAGTAAAGTGCAAAATTGGCTCAGGAATTTAAGGTAAAATGGGTTCCAAAAAATAGCTTTTTTTTTTTTTTAGAAAAATATAAGGTGGGTGGTTAAGAAAACAAGGTGGAGATATAGATCAGCATCCAATGTGGTCCCGTCAAAGCAGGGTCCTGAACGTGGAGATATAGATGGACCCTCACTCTTTTATGATTTAATTTACTAGGATTATAACTTTCATCTACAGGAGATTATATGATGGCCATTGATGGTTCTTCACTTTATTATTATTATTATTTTTTTAATTTTCCCTTTCTTTGATAAACATGCATCTTTTAGGATTCAAGTTTTTTAATTGGACAGATGCAATTCTTTTTATTAAATGGTTAATTTTTTTATTTTTTTGGGTATAAAATGGCTTGCAACCCTCATCTTGCAACCTTATTAAATTCACATGTGTTTCATTAATTCTACAAATACAGCGGGTGCACATGCCCATGGTGCTGGCACGGGTCCAATTTTGACCAGAGTCCAAATAATCTTATACTCTAAAACAAGGCTTAAGCACATATCTAATTCTAGATTAAGTTACCCTCTTAGAAAAATTAATACAGTCATTTTTTTATTCCCCTTTTTTCAGTTAAGTTATTCTTATCTTTGAGAGAGAGAGTAGATTCTCCAATACTGAGATCTGATATAAAATACCAGGGAGGCGTACAGGTAAATTGGAGAGTTCAAATTTGCTAATTCTTAGATTCACAGGAAATTCAGAAATCATCCAACAGTGGTTGGGTCCAGATTTAGAACGATCACATAGATTAGACCTGATCAATCTGAATGTGGGCCACCTCCTTTATTTTGAGATGTTCAAATTCTAACTAATGGGCCCTCATCAAAATCAGCCCATGTTTTCTGGAATCTGAAAGACAAGTCTATGTGTGAGAAGCCATCAACACCATCATCTTTACGATCTGATTTTAATTCATTCCTCTCCAATTAAAAAACCCCAAGGCATCATCTTTGAAATTTATTTATTGAATTTTATGCATATACATGCCCATACTTTAAGAGCGTTTAAGAATATTTGTTGGCAGCTAATCCGAAACTCTTCCCCTCCTTTTATGACCTTTTCAAATTCTATCTCTTGCATTGGTTTCACACTTGTCCATGATTAAGTTCATCAAATGTGTTAATTCGATGTAATTCCACAAAAGAAGCTGTAGTTGTTGGATGAATGGATGTAACCTAAATTACTTAAAAAAGTCGAAAGTCAATTCCATATAGAAGCAGCAGGTCATGCCGTGTGACCTCAATTACTTTATCATAGTTACTAGGAAACTCAATTCTCCTCGAAGGGAAGTGCGTGCTCCCTCTTTGGCAGCTATGGTCTTGATTATAGGGGACCAACGTTGTTATTAATGCAATTGAAAGCCAATAAGTTGGTGAGGATCTGAATTGGAAGTTATTCTTCAGTTTTGAACAGCTGAAAGCCAATAAATAGCATGGGCTGTTTGTTCGATAGCCTAGTAGGGAATTATCCAACACAAACTTTAGTCATCAAAATTCCTTTTTTTTTTTTTTTTTTTTTGGTCAAGGAAACATGATTTTCATTGAGGGCTAGTTTGTTTCAAGTAATATCCTCTTTAATGGGAGGAGAGAAATGGGATTTCATTCAACCATCACCTCTTCAATAATTCTTTATAGGAGCCCATTGGATTATAAATTCCCCTGTATTCAATTCCATGAACACAAATGGGCCACAAATTGGCTCTAAGGGCCCACCTTTTAGCTTGAAATTGAATTCCTAGAAATTCTATGAAATATACTGCCACCAAAATGGCTAAAATTGAAGAAACAGAGGTGAAGATTGAGTGTCAAATAATCTCCCCTCCAGGTGGAAAATGAACAACCAGCCAAGCCATCATCTCAGTAGAAAAGTCAGGTACCATCTACATCTTCCACGTTGCATCTTTCACCTCTTTTAAAATTCCTTTGCTCGAAACCATTTTAACATAAATTCATAGGCATTCATTCCACAAAAACAAAACAGGCCCTTCAGTTTTCAGCAAGGAGTAAGTAACGCTTGCATGATTTAGATCTGCAGCAAGATGATTTTATCTCTAGGGGCGCAGTCGTGCAATAACAGGATTCCTCAATTGAGAAAAATGGCTCCAATTTTCTGTGGTCTGATTATCTGGCTATTGGTGAGATGCTTCTGAGCAGAATCTAACTATTGTAGTTAACAAAGATATGACCAACACAATTAAGCATGGCAACAGGTGTTTTAAATGTTGCAACTCCTCGAACTTGTTACACGGGCCAATATTTCAATCTCTGGTTCAAAAGCAGCAATCAGCATCTACAGCACAGGATGCCTGAATCCATAAACAGGTATTGAACACTTAAATATCTTGCCACTGCTGCTCGACCACCTGACTCCTACATACAGGATATCTGACATATGGGAACTCAACTAGCAATTTACATCCGGCTAAATAGATCACATGATGCGAGCTTAGTCAGCCTCAAGCTCAGCACCAAATTGCTCCAATCTAGCAGCATCTTCATCAAGATCTCGAACAAGGGCATGATTGACGGCTCCATCATCCTCAGTGGCATGTATCTGCCTACCCCCAAACCTAGAAAGAGAACAAAATATAAATATAAGCAGTCAGGATTTTAGACTATATAACAGACAACAAATTTGAGCATCAGCTTTGGGCACAAAAGGCTTTTGAGATTTTCCCTGTATTGAAGTTGTACACGTTGACTTCAAAAAAAAAAAAAAAAAAAAAAAAGGCCCTAGGACAAACTGGCCAATTGCGCTCACTAATACCAGATACAGTTTGTGTGAGGGAGTCAGATAAGATGGATGCGTGCATTAATGGGGTAGTTTAAAAGTGGCTACAATTGGTCGACACCTCTCCAAGTCCAGACATCTGTAGTATGCACTTGTTAATAGATGTGGAACCCAAAAAGGGTTCACCAATGAGATGTTCCCAACTCTTAACTTCATGCATGTGTAGTGCATGCAGTTTGTATCTGTAATGACTTGCTGAACCAGTAACTGAGACCACCAACTATGTGTTTTATAGTGGGTTTCACACTCCGCCTAAAAAATGCGGCTCCAGAGATATTCCCATATATGCACATTATATGTTGCCACCCCCTTTTCCAGTTAAACAGTTCCTAAATGCAACTGCATATCACGACTTCGGAGCATAATGACCCCCCATGCCAAGTAATTATCTCATAAATAATGTACTTCTATATTTGAGATTATGATGTCCATTGCAAGTAGCCATCTACGGAAAGTTGGGGTAAAAGCTAGAGTACTTATGGTAAGAGTCCATTAGTTTCACAAAGAACTCCATATTTTTTTTTCAGGATATCGGAGGGTGTCCCAGCCCTTTGGGCCAAATTAATCCCTTTGGACCCAGGGGGAGCCGGGTAAATCCCATGTGGCCCCAACGTGGTAGTGTAGTTTTGAACCCTCAACCTCCGAGAGCAAACCATGGTCCTAGGCCAACTGAGCTACCCCTCGGAGTTTCATCTTTTCATTTAGTGCTACGGTTTTGTCTCTATACAATGTTAGCAGGTTCAGGTTTGAAGAGGTCTAATGCTTAAGGTGCAAGTTTTGTAGGAGCTTCATCTGCAACAGCAAATTAAAGGCACCGCCAAAAAATAAATACTGAGAAACTAGGAAGATCATTAAATTCATTTCTAGCTATGTTCGTATCATATCTGTATGATGACTATCCATAATAAGCAACGAAATCTCGAATGTAAGCAATTTTGTCCTATTAGAGGTGAAAAAACAATGAAAAAATATCCTACAAATTCATCTAGCTCCAAAAAGCATTCATAAAGTCAAGATCACTGACCATCTCCCGTTCATCAACTCAATGCACTTCAAACCGTCCTTTCTGTCTTTAAATCTCACCAGAACAACACCCTGTGGGTGGTTCTCACAAACCTGCATATAAGAACCAGAGCCTCACGCATCAAAAATAGCAAGTTTCCACCAACATATGGCAATAATATTTTGTTGTTTAATATGCTAAAGTCTCACTTGGCAAAACATTAAAATATTATACAATTCAAAAAAATATTAAAATCTAATACCAAAATAGATTTTCAATACCACATATTAAAAACTCAATTTTTATAATAAAAAATCACTGTACTGTGTGGTACTAAAGCTTTGAAAAGCACTCATTCCATATGCAGCAGCATGCAACAAGTCAAATCTCCATGTGAAAAAAAAAAACATGAAAATCGGGGTGGCATCATGAGCAAAAGAGGTGTTTCATTTAATTGGCTCCGAAATTCATGACTTATGGAGTGCTTTTAAATGTACTCTTACATTATCCACAGCCATAGTGTCTTTGATTTATGTCTTGTCTAATGAAAGAATGCAACATCAAGTTTTACACAGGTTTGACCCAAAGAAACAAAAATAATTTTTCTAGTCAATTGACCATTTAACCTCAATCGTTTCAATGGCTAGAGCACCCTCACCATCAGTGTTCAACTGGCCACGCCAAGACAGCCAAAATAAGACCAGGGCCTAGGCCCATACCACTATCAAGGTTGACAAACCAGTTAAATAAGCAGTTAATTGCCCAGGCTAACTGTCATGTCTTGTAGGCAAGACTCAGGATCAGGCTTAACAAGATTTGTTATATGACCTTAAAGTTCAAGCATAGGCCCTAAGTCACTGCCTCTCTCACCTGTGACACAATTAGCACCACCTTTTGAACTACAGAAATGTCATCACACCATTTCACGAAGAGTTACTTCCCAGATAATGAAACAATAAATTCCAACTATGGCTAATATCAAAATATATGCAATGTAACTAAAAACCCAAGAGGGGAAAAAAGATAATTCATAAAAACCTCTTCGTTCTGTCATTATTATAGAAACCTATTTTAAGATTTATTCTTTTCATTGATATTTCCCAAAATTATCCCAATAAAAACCAAAAAGTTGAATAACACTGATCATCTCCCACCGATACTATTTCGAATCCCCAGTTGTGATATTTGTGACAATGCCTCTCCAGAGCCATATTATTACAATGTGATGGTTACAAGAAAGAAATCTTCGACATGGGTGATTAATAGGAGTCAGATTATCAAATTACTAATAATTGAATACCCTTTTTTTTTTTTTTTTCCATTCTTCCTTCTATATGTTAGTTTTATGGTCTCAATCCATTAAGATTGATGTAATAAATTGATTAATTTCTTTATTTATCAATATATTCATGTTTTCCTTTCATGAGATGAATGGTGTTTTATTACTTAAATGCACATAACCAATACAAATGACATACTGGCTCATGAGATGAACCCGAGCCCACAAGTGTATTAGATGTAACAAATGTGTGTGGATGAGATCCACAGACATGAGACATATGTCGCAAATCTTATATTTAAATTGATTCACAACCAATGAAGAGATTGGGAATCTCATCTAATAAGGTTGCAGTAATATGATCACTATGAGATAGTGTGATCTATCTCGATCATAGGAATGTAAGATTCTAGATCATTATACTGGTACATTGGATGTATTGAAGGACCATGAGAAGCACCTCAAGAACACTATCTTTACTTTAAGGTTTGCTCTCATAATTTCCTAACAATGAGCTTTCAGCCCTGAGACATTGATGAACCCAAGTTCTATTCATTTGCTTTGAGTCACCAATGAGTGAGGCCAACTGTAGGTCAACACCTCGGTGTCTTGGGTACATGGTAGTAGGACTGTGGGAACATTTAATGGTGAACATGGAATCTATCTTATCCCCTTATGCCAATTAGTGGATTTATCATTGGTAAGTGTACACCCATCTCAATTAAGAGTTAATTGGATGGTACTAATGATTGCTATAATTAATTGGGTCTCAAGGATAAAATGATATGGATCTAAATTGGTGGGATAGTTTGACCAATTGATCCATGGATATTGATGGAGGGGCCTACTTGTAATAATAGGGAAGTTTAGGGTCTTCATGTAATTTATTCCTAAGACTGGAGTTCAACTGCATTTATTTAGTGGAGTTATTTGCAATTAACTGCGGGCCCGGATTGCACATGAGATGTGGGGTCGAGGTGTCCTAGTTGGAGCTAGCTTTCTATGGAATCCCTAGTGGTCCCCACGCTAGCCCAAGATTGGATCTTTACTAATTCTATTTGAACTCAAAAAGGAAAGCTACTATTTCTATTTGAAGTGAGACTTCTAATAGTGGTAATAGTGGAATAAAGGGTTACTAATTAATATAGAAGTTGGACTTCTAATTATTATGAAAGAGAGGAGTTGCAAAACTATAAATAAGAGACAAGAGGAGCCCCTTGGACGTCCATGCCATTGTTGCTTTGGAGTTGACACCCACCTCCTTTTGTGCAAGAGTTGCACTTCTTCTCCTTCCCCTCTCTCTCTTCTAGTTCCCTTCTAGTTTCCTTAGAGATTCTAGTTAGTCTTTCTCTTAGAAATTCCACCATCTCTCTTAAGGAAAGAGATCGGAAGCGGGTTATAGCGTGGAAGACGATTGGGCATTGGAGATTCTGATTTTGGAGGAGCTCTTCATCAAAGAGTTGAATCAAGTTCTCCATTAGATCACAACCGAGCTCCATAGGTATTTTCTACTCCTTGTATGTTGTAGAATTTCGTGGCTGCTTGTTAGGTGTTGTTTCTATCTTCTTGATAGGTATGTTTGCTGACCATGATGACTGAGATTGAGGACATGCATTCTGGATTGAGGTTTATTGGTTCTTGGATAGGTTTTCACTACTTCTAGTTGATGAAAAGATTTTGAAACCTATCCTAGAGGTCTACCCACTTCCAACACTATAAGGATGGGCTGTTTAATTATCTCTAATTCAATCAGGACTCAGGAGTGCCTTTTTTTTAAAAATTTATTAGTAACATTACACGAACCCGCAACCTTGTGTTTGCGACATTAGCACCATCCAACTACAATCAGAGTGTGCCTTCTTTTAATTGATTAGTAACATGACTCAAACCCACAACCTCATGGTCAGGTATTGGGCACCTTCCAACTACAAAGTAACTTATTTTAATTGATTAGTAATATGACTGGAGCCCACAACCTCGTGGTTGCAAAAATGAAGGCCTTCCAACAACAATCAGGAGTTCTTTTTCTTAATTGATCTGTAACATTACTTGAACCCACAACCTTGTTGTTGCTACAATGAGCACCTTCCAAGCATGCTATGGGGCTCTTGTCAATTAGGAGTGGATGTTACATATTGTGCGCACCTTGACTGATTCCACTGGACCAAGCTTGCTACATTCTTCTTCAACATCTGCCACCAGTTCTGAGAGAAGATTGGCATCGCTCTGTAAATATCAGAAGAAGACAAAATTAGCAGAACATATATTTCACAGAACATGTCAAAAGCAAAATAGAAAAAGATGTCATATTGCAAAAATATATTGACTAAGAAATGATCAAATCTAAGCGGTTGGACTACAATAGTGATCCAACCTACCTTGTGAGGCTCACTGTAGCCACCTATCTGAAAGGTGAATGGTCAGATAGGCGTAATACAATGTTCATCACATACGGTAAAATTTTTCAAACTGATTCAATGATCATACCCAGGGAATCAAGAGAATGCAATATGAATGATCAAAGAAATATTCCAGAGGTTTATTTTTAAGGCCCACTGTGAGATGGTTATGGCAACAAATGAAGGCAGCATTTTAGCCATAGACAATCTTACTATCCAACCATCGACCATCAATATAGGTTGTTAGAGTAGGGCCCAAGGAGATGGGTCGGAGGCTCAAAGTATTTTAAGTCCAGATAGTTGTGTTTTAATATTTCTCATTTTTAGGTTATAAAAGTCGGGATGGAATCAAAGAGTATAACTTTAATTCAGCTAAGTCAATGAAAAAGACGTTAATTTTATGAAATCAGAGATTGGATAAAGACAGAAGAATAAAAATCTACCCTCAATTCAGCAGGTGTGAACATATGACGAAGAACAATGGTAGCCGGAATAGTCAACTTTGCATCATCATGTCCCCCTGTTACGCAGCAGGAGTTATCAAGTTATTCATGTTAGGAATAGATTAGCATCCCAAAGGACAATACTAACAGTGAACTTGAATCAAGTTAAGAGGTATAACAAATATGGCACATCAAGATATATTAAGAGAGCACAATTGACAGATTGAATGGAGTGAGACGGATTTCTGCTATGGACAGACCATCAATCTACTACTGTGGATGGTAAATAGCTCCAAACACATACTGGATTCTAAGTGTGTCCCACAATGTGGAGGGGCCATTTGGTTCAGTGCATTGATGCATAAATCTGGATGAGTTGACACCAATTGAACTTGATGGTGGCAAGCATAAGTAATAGTTGCTAATCTTTAGATATTCTGAATCTGTTTGTATAGATGTGCTTGGATTGTTTTCATGGGCTAATGTAATTGACATGCCTTTTTTTGGGGGTTTAGTTGGTGACATTGAAACATGCACATCTCAACTTTCCCTTTATAAGGTAATGTCATGATGTACATTAATCATGATATATTTCCAGCACTTATCGGCCAATGCAATTTGATGTTCTATCCCAATCTATATGTTATGGGATCAATAACAATTAAAAGATTGCATGGTTTCAAATAAACAATGATTCAGACATACAAGACCTATATGCATTTGGGGGACCAAAAATTACTTATGATGTGCCCTAATAGAAAAAAAGGGGTTTTCTAATAGTCAGTATTATTGGATCTTTTTTTAAAGAATTTTTGGGGTATTGAAAGTTTCACGCCTGCATTATATCAGTTTACAGTACCAGCTGCGACGGCCGATGCCCACCATAACCGTGATTTTCAACCATTGATCGGTGCCTAGACTTCTGCAACTAGAGGATCCATTGGAATCTGTGTCACTGGGTATGTTTTAAGTCTTCACCAAATGTAAAACTCAATGAGAGCGACTATTGAAATTTTATTGATTTCAAAAGTGCAGCAAGCTTACAAATATAAAGACTTGAAGCTTGAAAGACTTTGCTTGAAAGTCACATACTTTCCCTCTCTTAAACATAATCAACCACTTACTGCTTACACCAGTCTTGAAAAAAAAAAAAAAAAAAAAAAGCAAAGCACTTCTAAACTAACTAGGACTCCCTCTACCTTTAACAACTAAAATTAAATAGAATCCTCATTTAAACAGAACTCTTGCTGAACTTAACAAGACACAACAATAAGAAAATCTAGTTGATCTATGGAACACTGTGCACAAGTCACAGTAAACCCTATGGTTTATTTGGCCCATGGAATTGGGTCGGGGCATGGGGTGGCTCCAAAATGGGCTTCCTCTCATGCACATTCAGCCTATGGCTGCTACACCAGTTAAATGGAGGGGAGATATATATTATTCTGAAAACAGAGTAATACAATTCAAACAGATTAACAGGTTATACCTTACACAATCCACCAAGAAAGTTGATTAATTTTGGATCTAAAAATTTATAAGAGCACAGTTGAACAAGCATATACTTCTTTCGTACTAAAGCCATCTGCTAGAAGTAAATCTGACCATATGAAGTCTTTTGAAGTGCATACCCCAGCCAAGTATCTTGTCTTCAACCCTCTTTAGTTTCTTTTTCTTTTTCTTATCCATTTGCTTGGCTATAAATGCATCCCCTGTGAAGAGAATTCAAAAGTAGTCCAATGGAGTCTTGTTATACATCTTAACTTCATTTACATAACAAATTTGAATCACCTTTCATCTTTTAGATGTTAGAGGGTGAAAGAAATATCAAATTTCACAGTAGTCAGTACCGAAACCATTACCTTTTTGCTCAAACTTAGCTATGCTTACAGACATAGGAATCTTCCCACCAGGACGGAGTGGTGTCCCATCCAAAAGCTGGATAGCCAAACTGACAGATGGTTCCTGGCATATAAAAAACCGGAACATTAACACAGACTGAATTCTTCCTCCAACATGTTCAATGTGATGAAGCTTGCTACTATAATAGTACCTTCAAGTACGAGACAAGCGCATCCCCCTTTTTTTTACCTGTTTCTTTATCAACATATATCTTCACACGAGGGTTTTTGGTCTCGGGGTCCTACAAGGAATGGCATGGCCTATTAGGTAAATGCAATATGACATGAAAGAAAGAGTTTTTTTGTTTTGAACAGCAAAAACAAACTCATAGTTAATTTTAAATGAAAACCACTATAAATAAGAGACAAGATAGTGAATTATTTCAAATGAATCATGGACAACCTCGTATAAAGTATAAACTCATAGTCAATTCTTGTTTTTGGTTGGCCATAGGGAATAATCTCTTATACCCTTGGTTTGTCTTCTCGTACTGGCTTTTCTCTTAATATAATCGTTGCTTGTTACAGACTAGAAAAAGAAAACCTCCTATACAAGAAATATATGTTCCTAGGAATGAGAAATATAAAATGAGCACAACAGATTAGCTTTAGAAAGGGCCATAAATGATAATCAATGTAGAATAGAAGAGCTCCAAATGTAAAACAGTCAATCTGATTAGCAGACCTCGCATCAAAATGATCGTATGGAGGGGAAAAGAGCTCACATCACATGCTAACAGCAAAATTTGACAACATTCTTGAAGAATTCCAGGTCAATTTGATGATGCAAGGACAAAAAAAAAAAAAAAAAAAAAAAAAAAAAACCCTAGCTGAGATGATTGGGAGTTGAGCAGCAGGTTATTTTGGAGAGAAAGAAACTATTATGTGGAAGTTAGTTGCTCGCTTTAGTACCTCGTTGATACCATGTGATACACCCATAGATCTATGTAGTTCATTTTTTTCTCCTCCAACCCTTGTCTTTCACTTCATAATTCACCTTTATCTAATTGAACTTCTCATAGTTATTGATAAAATAAAAAGAAAAAGAGAAGGTATGAGAGCAATCTTTCATCTGAGAGACAACCAATTTTGTTAGAAGAGGATTATTTCTTCCTCTTTCAGAATTCAATATCGCCTGGGAAACCATTTCCCTCGAGATTAAACATGTAACCTACAGTTTTGGTGATATAAATGCTGCTTCTCTTTCTGGATTTCAAAGCTGTTAATACTGAGGTAGTCAATTATCAGATTCAATATGTGCTGCACCATGGGAAATTGTTTCCAAAAATAATAATATGTAGTTTCGGTGATAGAAATGTTGCTGCTCTTTCTATTCCAAAGCTTTTAATACTGAAATCGTAGAACGAATATCAGATGTGATGCAAACTCTAAGCAACAGAGATTCTCAAAGGCAAGGAATTTAAGAAGTTCAGCTAATGCGGACCCAAGAGATAAGGGGTCTGCATGTGTATCTAGAAGTGGATAGAGAAACATTTTACTAATGGAAAAGGAGCTCAATAGCAGAGGGGCTGCAAAGGGAAGTCTGAACCTGGACGAGGGATCAAACACAAGGTGGATGGAAAAGGATTACAACATCAAATGCATATTTGGAATCTATTGTAAATTCGGAATCTAATGTAAATGGTCCCTCTGGTGTTTATGAGGGATCATAAGGGATTAGGAGTCTATTCATAATAGGTTTAGAAGCTCTAGTTGTCTTAGTTGTTTTGGAGTTTAGATACCAACTATTTGATAGAAAAATAGGAAAAGGGGTCTTGTGGTATGATACACGAACCATCTAGTTATGCAAACACTATGAGTTTTCCTGCTCTGACATCAACCTGATATTTAGAATATATATATATATATAGAGAGAGAGAGAGATCTCCCTAATCCTTCTCCATCTTCCTTCTCTTTATTCTAAATATCAGGTTGATACAGAGCAAGAAAACTCTTAGCGTTTGCATAACTATGCAAACCCAATTATAAGAATAAGGACTATTCGAGGTTTTCCTCCATACTTGCATGATTCTAATAAGAAAATCAGATATTATCATGCTGGTCTGCACCTAATAACCTGATCCAAAAGGTAGAACAACCTGCCAAAGCCCTACAAAGGTACAAAGGTTGACTGACCCCATCAAAGGTCGACTGAGCTCCTGCGAAGGTTGATGAAGCACCAGTGAGGGTCCATGGAGTGCTGAGAAGGTCGATGAAGCACTGGCAGGGGCCAATGGAGTCCTGCAAGCGTTGACCAAGCCCAGGGGAGGTTAACTAAGACCTAGGGCTTGGAAATTGGCCTCTATGAATTCATCGGAGGATCTGAAGCACTGTGTGCATGTGGGGTGTGGGTGTGGGTGTTTCGGCATGGGGGCAAAGCCCTTCATCAGCAGCTGATCTAAGGATTTAGCAATTGACCAGATACTTCAAAATCAGAAAACAACAGTTGACTCCTAATCGGGGGCTCCAGATCTGATTGGCCAATGGATTTGATGGATCAAATCCTTAAACTTCAAGGGTTTTGGCAGTCATCAGGGTTCAGCTATGATTAAGAAGAGAGATCAAAACTCAAAAGGAGGCGAGCAGGTTCAGCTATGATTAAGAGTTTGAGAATTGAGTTCATTGGGGCTCGGCAGTCAACCAGGATCTAAGGTTTGACTTTTGCTAGTACTACCAGACCATCACGATGGCTACAAGATGGAGGCCCACCATAGCACCATGATCTTGGCTCTATTGGAGTCTCCCTCCCTACTAAGCGAAGGACAAAACAATATTTCCATGACAGCGATCAATTAGCCCACTTCCAACCTTTCCCAGGTTGCCTTTAGAGCTCCCAACAACATTCAATTGAAACCCCCCTACGGGAGGAGGCAGGCACTCTGAGTGCCCACCTAAATTCAAAGGCAGGGCCACAGAGGCGGGGGTTGGGGGGCATGAATATAAAGTAGCAATCCAATGCTATGAAGACCACATTGTGGGCTATGATGCCCACATATGGCAAGGATATGGCATGGACAAGCCATGGACACAATGAGGAAACAGATTTTACACATGAAAGTGAAAAGTCGGATATAATACATGTTTGAAGTATCCATAATCCATGCATCATAGAATCATGGGAAACCCCAAAATTGCTTTTCTTGGACGCTCCAATCAACCAGAGATGCATTGATCCTTTCAAACACCGCATTCCACAGAACTCCCTTGCCTTTATAGGTTCTTTTATTACATTCTACCCAAAAGCAAGGGATATCATTTTCCATAAAATTGGATGTTGAGGGTTCGAAATTGCACTACCACACTAGGGCCACAAGGGATTTCCCCGACTCCCCCTAGGCCCCTAGGGATTAGTCTAGCCCAAAGGGCTGGGAAACCCTCCGTCGTAAAAAAAAAAAAAAGCATTTTCCATAAAATTTGCCCCATTTAAAGAAACAGATAACCATCCATCCAAAAGTGATAAAAAAGTCTACAAGAAGACCCACTGAATATCAACGAGCCTAAGGAAAGCATATCAGATGAATCTAACAAAAGGACAATGCTAGAAGGGTTCCCAAATCCCAATTCCCATGTTGCAACCTTTGGCAATTAGGTACAGCAAGCAAAGTCTCTTTCATGGAGTGCAAATTTCTTCTGTATGGGTGTTTAGAATCTTACATTCACAGGTTTCAGTAGCCATCTTTAATGATTTGTTTTGTCCTTGCTGTGTGGATGAATTTGCTGTGTTCATTGTTTCAACTTTACATTCCAGGTTCAAATCACTGAGCAGTTGTTGAAATTAAATATTGAAGGAGAACTTCTCCACCATAGGAAGGTGTACAGCATGGGCAATGAAGCAAATTTACAGAACAGATTAAAGTTGTTGCAATGGCAAGCATGGACAAATAACAAGACAAAAATAAATAAATAAAATTCAATTACTACAAATTGCTGTTAAAGGCATCAACATATATGTACTTCTCACCTCCTTTATAACGCCGCACTTTGAAAACACCTCCACTATCTGCCAAGATTGTAACCATCATCTCTGGTAACAAACTAAATGCACAATAGAAACTAAAGTGTGCTGCTTTGCCCCCAGCAAAAATAATAATAATAATAATAATAACAATAATAAAAGACCATGTTCATTTTATATCCCTTAATCTTGTGTCATAAATGACTTTAGAAAGGAACCTAAGAACGAAGACAAGCATATAATAACAGCAAGTCAGAAAAATAATGACTTAAACTTACTTCCTCTGAGGTAGCATCATCAGGCAACCCTGTAACATAGACGTGCGTATTGACTTTCAAATCAAACCAACTATCTGGTGGCTTGTTTGCTTCCTGTTAAAGTAAGATCTCAAATGTGTCAGCACACTCGCCGTCAAATTTTTATAAGTGCGCATCTTCTGCATATATTCACAGAACCGGAGGATTCAGAAAAGATAGATTGCCTCATCCCTATCACCCAAAATGCATAACAAATAAAAAAAAAATCCGATCACATAGCCATCTGATAACAAGCTGAAGAAAACTATAACAATTGCAATATCAGAAACAAAAGAACAAGCATAACAAAAATCAGCAACGTTACAATAAAGTGCAGATAGGAAAACCTTTTTTTCTGCTGGCTTCTCTGGCAACTTCCTTTTCATTCCAGGCTTGGTTTCCACTTTTTCAGCAATAGCATTCATTTCTTCTTCAATAGCGGTTTCAGCAGCCTTTATTGCAGGGAGGACCTCCTCCTCCTTCAAAAAAGTCATATCTTCTACTCCATATTGTTCGGTTTTCAAAAATGAGTCATCCTAGAAAATTACATATTGAAAAAATAATAATAAGCCACCGTAAATCCCTCCTAAACTAACAAACTGAAAGGCAACCATAATGGCAAGAACCTAAAATTAATGAGATACATGTATTTATTAACACAAATTCTAAGGAATGTTTGCAGGAAAAATGCACTAAAGTAAATCTAGTTAACTAAAAGCAAAAACAACCATGAGTACAAGTAAAGAGGATAATAAAAGACACATACTAGAGCCCCTTTACAACTTGGAAACAGAGAAAATTAGTGAACAGTCTGAAGGGCACACTCGTTCAAGGAAAACCCATCATCATAATCATCTGAGTACTATTCCATTTATCCAGGACAACATTCCTGAGGTCTACTTTTCAATCAAAATATTAAGTCATATTAAAGTATGACAAATTTGTATAGCTTACTGCCAATCTGACAAAACCTTCGCCTGCCCAAGCTAAATAATATCCAGAATGAAAAGACAATTGAAACAAAGAGCGCATAAGAACAAAGTTTCTGCAATGCAGAAGAAAGCTTTAGAGACATCAAAAGATGAATAAACAAGCAGGGATGAAATGAACAGAAGAAAAAAGATCAAGAAATAATCCAATAGCTAGCATGACTGACACTGATAGGATGAATATAAAAGCATACCAAAACAGGTGATATTAAATCACAACAGAACCAAAATATTATGTTTCTGCACATGCAAAAACCAAAAAACCAACCTGAGGAACCCATGCTCTAAGACCACGATCCCACTTGTAAGTCGTTCCATCATCATCAGTAAATTCTTCCTCACCATCTGGTGGAGTAAGGGGCCTATCATTGCCATCTGTCTCTGTATCCTTTAATGTGCTGTTACCTACCGAGTGCTTGGGTTCATCTAATCCACCAACAGCACCTGATGCAGCACTCTCTTTCAGTGCCTCCGCTTCAACCTCTGCCTCTTTGACCTCCTCCTGCCATTTGACGAAATCATCATCATCGTCTGACGCACCTGCAAAATAGTTTGCATTGTAAGATCCCTACATTCTCCTGGATGATTACAAAACAAAACCTGGAGATATATTCACCTGTAGTAGAATAATTAGGCACCCGTGAGGACATCACTGTATACAATTCAGAAATCGAGGAGAGGGGCATCCATTCGCTTCTTCCTTCAGACCATAAGAGTGTATTTTCGGAGAGGTACCCGTTCATGAAATGCTCTGCCCATGTGAAGCAAATATATCTAAGTAGATCGTTCAATAGCTCATTAGAGCGTTTGAAGTTTGAACTTTTGAACATGATACAGATGGAAAAAGTACCCTGAAACCATGTTATTTGTTACTGGTAGATTTTAAATACAAAAAAGTAAAGACGCTGCCAAACCTCAAGATATTATCAACAAAACTGAAAAATAAGGAAAATGTAAGCAAAGGACAAAGGTTCATGATTCCCTGAGAAAAAAGCATTCATAATATGCCACTATGCCAGTCGACTAGAGTTCTAATTTGTTCCTGTTGGTACCATGTGCATATGTAGATGCAGTGGTGCACAACATAAGACAGACAGGAGGGGAAGAAATACATATAATCTTTTATCACAAGTGATATGCTTCTGATATATTAAAAATAGCAACTCAAACAGCATGTCAAACCAGGAACAAGCCCTTCATCACCATCATAGTTGTCATCACCATATCATGATCATCACCTTATTCCATCATCCAGGATTGACTTAATTCTAAACCAGTCAACCACCTCCAATATTTTATGGAACAATTGGTGTTATTGGCATGGTTGGAATTTGACAAGAAATGACGCTTATGTCATGATGATTGAATTTTACATCATTTTCGAAAATGCAATCTGCATGATGAGAAGCAACAGTCACATGTCACAACAACCAAGATGGATGGACCTACGAATCTGTAAACAGGCACCTCAAAGGAAAGGGGCATCAAAAAGCCTCCAAGGTTTTCTCTAGCATAATACTAACTGCGTAAATAGTTAAATACAGTGAGAAAAACCAGTAAGGCCAAAGGATACAGCCCTCATGACATGAAGATCCACATCAACCAAACCACCATATGATGCTACATAGAATGCTCTTGTGGATGTGAGAACACAAATAAGTGAGCGTGCAAAGAAAGGGTGTTCATTGGTTGGATTTTCCACATTTGCTGCAGACTATACATATCCACTACAAATAGGTAGTGCCTTTCATGATTCATACAACTAGTAAGATGTAAGACCACCCATTCAAAAAAGATAAACTCACCTTGCAACTCCGACAAGGCGTATGGACCAACATTTTCCTGATTCGGGCCAAGTATATACCACCCAACTTCAGAAACAGTTCCAGAATTCATACCAGAAACACTCTCCACATCTATTAAAAAACCAAGAGACTCAGCTTAGCTCATTTATCTTTTCTTTTGTCTGGGGAAAAACAGGATCAAACTAGCAACCCCAAGTTCCAACTCCCAATTTCCAACCAACAAATCTGAAGCTGTTTACTTATAATATCAAAACAAAGAAAAGAAAACCAGTTCTATGGAAATCAAACCAAAAAAATAACTTCATCTAAATGACCCAAATCTGCAAAACCATAACCACAATCATATCCATCAAGAAACTGATTTCTTTAAACCCATTTCCACATATGAAGGATGGAAACAATATATCCATGACAACATTCTTAAAAAAAAAAATCATTAAAAATCATTTCTTTCTCTAGATGAAATCAAACATCACCTGGATTCCTCATCACAATCCCTAACTCCAAAACAACTAGAGACTGTGATTTGTATCCCAAAAAAATGCATACCCAGTACAAAACTGCCTGTTTTTGTAGAGAGGAAACAAGATTTGGAGAAGAAAATTGAAATCACAGAAAGAGAGATACCTGATTCCATGAGAGATTCGGTTTGGAGGAACAAAGAAAGAGAAGAAACAGGGGAAGAACAGATTCGCGTGACAAGGAAGAAGAGCAGAAATGTATTTGATCGGACGTTAGGGTTTTCCGTGCCGACGAGTGTTCGAGAATGCAGAGCAGGACACGGACAGCGGGCTCCTACTAGTACTAGTTAAACTCGGCTAATCGCTAGCTGATCCCTGGCCTTCGATTTAGTGGGGGCCACCTCTAATTAGCAATCACAATCTAGCCTCTTTGGGCTACCCAACAATTCTGTAGGCTACTTTGAGGAACTTCCTGGCCCCAGGGTGGCAAAACCTAACCCGACCCAGCCGCGACCCAACCCGTCGGTCGGTCGGTCGGTCATGGGTCAGGAGAACCTGGCCCATAATAAAAAAATAGGTTGAGTTAGGGTCAACACGCCTAGCCAATTTAAATCGGCAGGTTTAGAGCCAACCCCGCATACATAAACCACCCATTTAAATATTTTAGTGGTTTAATATTTTGATACATGGAAGCGCTTATTTTATATATGAAATGAGCTGGGCTTGAGCTGAGCTTGTGTTGTGTTCTTTTTAACATGCAATTTAACTCAAATGTAGATTTGATATCTGAAATGGGTTGTGTTTGGGCAATGCTTTGATATGTTAGGTCGGGTTAAATGGGTTGACCAGAATAGAATGTGGGTTATACAAGTCGGATTAGGTTGACCCGAAATCGGTGCAGGTTGAAGATACTTGGCATGTTTTAGAAACGGGTTGGACTTCGCCCCATCATGTGTTGCCAACCTGACCTATTTTGCCCCGATGTGATCCGTTTGCCACCCCTTTCAATGCAGGGCCCACCTAAAGGCATGATGATCATGGTTGATAGCTGATAGGATTTATGTCTTCGACATTGTGAATGAAATAAGTATCATGTGAGGAGGAAGTACTCTTTTGAGGACCTCAAAGTTGTCTAAATCATAGTTGTTGGATAGAGTGAATGACTGTTACGTATGCCTGATGAATCCAAAGGACTATCTATATTACTGGGATTAATGTCTAATCTAGCGAGTGCTAAATAAAGGAGTTGGTAAGGATTGTGATTGGCTTATAGATTGATGGGAGGGTGGGTGAAGTGGGCCCTATGGCTATATCTCATAGGTAAGCAGAGAAACCATATGGGAAATCGGGTTGAAAAGCATGCCCATCTTGGCGACCTCCTCCCCATCGTCATCATCATTATAAAACCCTTGTCCCAACTATGTTAGGGTTGGTAGTCGGCTACGTGAATTTTATTTATCCAGTCTGATCTATCATAAGCCAAATGCTTAAATAAGTTCACTTTGGCAACCTAAATCCTCAAAATGAATGGTTGCAAATAAAATGCAACTCATACGGGTTAAGTGGGTATGGGCTCAATCCAAGCCGAACTATATATATGTGTATATATATATATATATATTGTATTATCTCAGAATTCATGCTTGCCAATCAAGAAGCAACATATCCACACTTTGGAATAGCATATATGAGAATGTTGAGGTAGATGTATGGTAAAACTAGGTAGGATAGAATTATAAATGAAAGGTTTCGAGAGCATTTAGAGATAGCATTAACAAGGGATAAAATTAGAAGAATCCATTTAAGATGGTTTAGGCATGTCCAATGTAGGCCGGCTACAACGCCGGTAAGGAAAAGTTTAGATATAAAAGTTGATAGCCAGCAAAAGTTTGAATATGAAGGTAGATGGCCTACAAAGGGGAATGGGTAGGACAAAGAGGACGTGCAATGAGATATTAAAAATATATCTGAAGAATTGCAATTTAGTTGAAGATTTTGCTCAAGATAAATCGGAATGGAGAAACAAGATTTGTGTAGCCGACCCCAACATAGTTGGGACAATGCTTTGATGATGATAATGATCATATTATATTAGTGCATTGCTATTGTGTTATAAAATATATGCTCACATGAAAAGTTTATAACAGATTATAATTAATTAGGTATCAAGCCAATTCAGGGCTGAGCCTGACCAATTGCAATCTGAATTACAATAATTGCACTTCTACTTTGCCATTTAAGATGCAAATGACAATACCACGTTCCCTAGAATACTATCAAGGATTTTTGTTTAGTCATTTCCACACCATCCTTCCTAGAGTGGACAGAATTGTAAAGATTATTCATTGGAGCCCCCATGGTTGCTCTTCCTCATCCATCTGAACCCCCACCTATACCTCCAAATACCACTTCCACAAATCTCCATCCACTCCCTCGAACCATGCTACCATCTCAAATCGGTACTTCAGAAGACAGTAACCTGGAGGATTCTTTCATCAAGGCAGTGGAAGTCCTACATCGTGAGGGTATGGAAGTTGATGGCTAAGATACTGTCACGCCCCCAAAAGTGAAACCGGGGTTATGCGTGAGATTAGAGCCAATTAAAATTTTTTCAATATTAACCAAATATAATCTGGCCCCAATCATGTCCCAACTGGATCGAAGACCGCTGTGAGGGATAAACATTTCCTCGAATAATACAACGATTAGCGGAAGCTTCATAAAAACAAGAGATATATCAAGATTGTATAGTTAAGAGCAAATACTAAATTATAATAATTAAAGTTCTAGTTTAAGACAGTTATCAAAGTATTAATTACATTAAGAATGCCACAATGAAACTGGGCCTAATAAAAAAAAATAATGGAACCAAAAGAAACCAAAATATGAATCTAATCCAGATAGATCATGAAGGCTCTCGGTTTGGGGTCGATACCGCTATACAATGCCGCCTGTACTATAGTCTAAGGAGTCATCAGGCTGATCTGCCTAAACCTCATCCGTCGTCTCCTCCTCAAGATAGTAAGGCTCGGTACTTATGCACAAAGAGTAGCATCATCAGACACAACGGTCGGCAAGCAGACATATATATAAAAATAATCATAGATATGCAGAACTAAATAAAGTAAACAAGTAATCAGAGTTACTGGAAATGCATAGCATTCGAATTAATAATCAACTATCAAAATAGGCAGTCCACATGGGCTAAAAGATGGGATCACATCCCAATCAATTAGAGTATTCGGAGTGTTCAGAGTGTACTCCTTGGCATCTAGTCATGAGTCAGAGCACTGCTTAACTCATACAAATTCTCTTTTGGCTCATACGGCTCGGTCTCTGTGGGCTTTGGCTTAATCTTACCTCAACGTTCTATATTCAGAGTCTTCTCATAGGTGGTGCCCTAGCTGTGTTGAACGTTAATAGCTGAGTGGTGCCCGACAAACAGAATCCTAAACAGACATCAGTGGGGACTAGGCTTTCTTGTGCGAATAAGATTCATCAAACAATAGAGAAACTACTTGCTTCAAATCATATCAGACTTCAAATAGATTTCAGACTTCAATAGTAGTTCTCTTCAAGCTTTACAATCAAAGCAGCCTAGTCTCAATACTTCATACAGATTTCAGAACAAACGGAACATCAAAGGGGATCCTAAATCCATCATCTAAGTTCTTTATGTAATCCCAATACAAAGAAAAGTAAACGACGCTAAAGAACATGGACATTAGATGTAGATAGTACCAGACGGTACGATTCAGAATCAGAAGCGACAAACAATCCAAAACCTATGTAAAATGTTAAACCCGAAACATCGTACAACCTACTCAGTCAACGAAAGGAATAAGGTTTGCGATACTCGAACGATTAGTCTTCGTGCATAGATATAAAGGAGGGTATCCTGTTGTCCCGTACCGTTCAAGATTAAATAAGATTGGTACCCGATGTAACCGGAATAACCGTGAAGAATGTTGGCTCAAAACATCTTCACATAGAGTCAAATGAGTCCAAAAAGATTAGCCAAGGTTTCACCTAAAGTCATCCAAAACATGGCAGAAAAGAACCTTTGGAAAAGGTTCTCACAGTTGGCTCGGTCGACAGCATACATAGGCCTCCCGGTCGACCGAGCCCTTGGCTGGTTGACCCCCTACACAAGAAACCCAGTCAACCTGAAGGGATCAGGTCGACCTCTCCCCTGTGTGCCCGGTCGACCGAGCCCTTGGCCGGTCGACTAGCAGTTATAACTGAAAATGCAGAACAATATTCTGGCCAGGTTCTAGGGAAGCTGGCCCAGTGTCGCTGGTCGACCGAGCCCCATGGCCGGTCGACCGCATACACTGCGGAAACAGAACCCATGTTCTGTTCCTGCGGTGAAATGGGTCCAAAACCATTTCTTCCTTCCCTGAACCTGATAAGCAACAATATCAAGTAAAGAGTAGTCTAATCACGACCCACAAATCCATCTAATCAAGTCATTAACTCCTAAATCCATTTCATTAAGCAATTAAGCCTAATTATCATGTTTTCAATCCTTTAATTCAATAAATGAGCAAATGACATCTAAATCAACATATTTCCATACAAATCAAGGAAGACAAACATATCATGCATAAACATATTTATCCACTTGCCTTGATGAAGAGCTTAATCAAATTTTAAAGAAGAAAATTTGGGGAAAAAATCCATCCAAAGCTCAAACTTGGAGAAAACAACTCTTAAACCCAAATCAAACATATAAATGTATGCCAAGGGTGAAAATGAGTCTCCCAAATCCATTTCTAACCAAAGAGGAAGAAGAAGAATTAGTCTACAAGCTTTAGGAGCTTTTCTAGAAGTGGGTTGTGGATAAAAAACTTAGAAAATGAGATGGGTGAACTCTTGGAGGCTTGGGGAAGATGAAGTGAAGCTTCATCGGCGTTGACGGAGCTCCAGTGGTTGTCGGCGGTGAGGAGGCAGTGAAGAGGCTGAGTTTCTGGACTTGGAATAGTGAAACAAAAGAGGAGAAATGAGATGGGTGAGGGAGGGTTATATTAGGTTAGATTATGGGTTAATTACAGTTAAGTCTTTTGATCTACTAATGGTGATCTTTGGGCCTCTTTGATGCGTTGAATCGAAACGCGATAGAAGACTAAAGTTCGTGAAATGTCGAGACCTACCTAATGCACCAAAACTCACAAAACTCATAATCCCATAAAAACGCTTGAAAACTTCCCAAAATTGTAAACCACCCCTTACTTTACCCAAACAAACTCGGACTCACGCGAGACTCCACACGCGTGATCCATACGCCAAACCGGACTCGCTAAGACTCTAAATACACTTATTAACTAATCACACAATTAATTATAATTAATAGAATATTAAAGAACGGGGCGTTACATCCTCCCCCCCTTAGGCTATTTGGTCCTCCAAATCTCTAACACACCTCTGGCAATAACTCTGGATATTTCTCCTTAACCTGATCTTTGAGTTCCAATGTAGCTTCTCTGAGACTGTGATGTTCCCCCTGTACTTTGACCCAATGAATGGTCATTGTCCTCAAAACTTGCTCCTTTATATCAATGATCTTCTTTGGTCTATCCACAAAAGTAGTATTTGGCTAAACATCTAAAGGCTCGTGGTGTAGAACGTGCGAAGGGTCTGGAATGTACTTCCTCAGCATAGAAATGTGAAAAACTGGTATCGCTGATGATTGAATGTCCATGAAAACTCTGAACACCAATCTCTTCCCAACAAATTGGGGTCTTGCACTTCCGTCCGTACAATGCCTCGAACGGGGCCATCTCGAGACTGGAGTGAAAACTGTTGTTGTAGGCAAACTCGCACAAAGGAAGGCTTTTCTCCTAGTCATTCCCAAAATCAAGAACACATGCCCGCAACATATCCTCCATAGTCTAGTTGGTTCTCTCAGTCTGTCCATTGGTCTGAGGGTAATACGCAGTGCTGAAACTCAAAGTAGTACCTAAGGCTGCTTGCAAGCTGACCCAAAATCGACCCACAAATCTCATATCTCTGTCTGAAACAATGGAATTTGAAATCCCATGCAATTTGACTATGTTGTCAATGTAATTGTGTGCTAAGATATCCATGGATCATCTCATCTTCATCAGAATGAAGTGCACCAATTTGGTGAGTCTGTCGACAATCACTCAAATGCTGTCATTATCTTTCGTAGGTGGGAACCCTGCAATGAAGTCCATGGTAATGTGCTCCCACTTCCATTCCGGTGTTTCCAACAGTTGGAGTAATCTGGGAGGTTTCTGATGCTCAACCTTCACTTGTTGACACACTAAACATCTTGAGACAAATCCGGCAATGTCTTTCTTCATTGATGGACCCGGCTTTTCTCTTGCCTTCCCCCGTCCCGGGTCCGCCAGGGTGCGGCGGGGCGAAGAAAAAAGCGAGCATGAACATTTTGTACGGGTATGCCAGATTTTCTATTCTACTTGGAATTTGAAATGGTGATTCGAAGATTCACCTTCACAAGTAGAAAGGAAATCAAACTTTTTTTTTTTAACTTTCCATTGCACATATATTTTAAAGAAAGAGACATATTTAGAATGCCGTGAAAGGCGATTTTGTTTAGTTTGCCGTGAAAGGCGGTTTTGTGCCGTAGAAGGAAATTTTGTCATGGAAGGCGATTTACAAATCTTATCAATAGTGAAAGACAAGAGTTTTGATTTTTTGTCTCTTTAAAAATACAAAATACAATAGAAAAGAAAGAAAGAGGGATCTGACTTCTCAGGAGATTGTAGGGATTCGTTCAGATCGACGGTCGCAGTCATGTATAGACTCCGCCATCATCCTTCAAATGAGAACACTCGATGCTTTAGTTCACTTTTCTTGGCTTGGACCTCAAATTTTTAAAGGACAAAGACCAAGGGAATGTCCTATATCCAATAAAAATCTGGGTAGACGGGCTAAAAAGCCACATCTAGGCTGCGTTGGATAGAAGTAGAGGGGAAACCTTAGGGGATTGGCCCCCCAAGGGACTTCAATCACCTTGAAGTTTTTTTTCTGCAGAGTTTCTTCGGAACAAGAGTGCTTCTTTGTGGAGAGACTTTCAAGGACAATTCTTCGGATGATTTTTTTGGACCACTTCAGACAATTTTTTCGGACCCTTTCCCTTTGGAATGACTGCCTATTTATAGGCTTTTGGTGGCCATTTAGGAGGGTTTATGAGCATTGATTGCATTAATACTTCATGATGGGAGGAGTTACAAGTATTAATTTCATAATTTTATAACTCATTTTTCTTGGATTCTGATTGGCCAATGGAAAATAATGGGCATTTAATCTCCATGATGATGGGAGTTTCATGATTAATTACCATGATTAATCTCCATAATGATAGGAGTTACATGGTTAATTGTCATGATTAATTAGACTTGTAACTCCCATTTGCTTGCTTCTGATTGGGCCGTCCAGAATAATGAGTTAATGATCGTATTAACTTGTCATAAATGGGTAATTAACAGCATTAATTGGTCGCTGAGTCGCTTTAAGAGTCGCGGGCCGTGCCGCGTCTTTTGGAATTCTTCTTGCGATGATCATCGATGGATCCGCATGTTATTTGATGTCAGATGACGATGCAAATTCAGACATTGGATGACACCAATGGCCCGGCAACATCTGTCTAGTCGATTTCATGATCGATTGGGCAGAAAGTGTGCTTTCTTGGTCGGCCGGTTGTCGATTTTGGAGTGTTCGATGATGATCAAATGATTTCGATGGCTGATTTGTGATGTTGAAGAAGATCGACGGATATCATGCCTCAAAAATCAGAATTTGAGAAAATCATAGGGGCCAAACATCTTGAAACGCGAAAAGAATCGGAAAAACGACGCTTTCGGCAAAAATTCGGCGACCTGGATTTCCAGGGTCGCCGGCGACCATGCACCCATGGGGCCGGCGACCTTGGACTTTTGGTCCTTTTTTCGGTCACCGTTTCTCGTACGTTTTTCGAGCTTTTTTGCTTCTTTTTTTCTTCTGTATTTCCCTTGACATTTCTCCTCATTTATTGGCTTAATTCCTCTGAAGAAAACTATAGACACCTCATTTGGCCCCCATGATAGCCTTAAATACCTATCGTATACAGCGGTGCCCCCATTTCACCCACAATTGAATGATTAATTACATAATTCAGATTAATTAACGACGATGAAGATGCTTGTTGATAATTCTAGACTTAGTTCGATGATTTCTAAAAATTCGTGAGAGAAAAGCTAAGTCGCGTCGAGATCTCGAGTCCAACCCCACTACTTACATAAGTAGTGAACCGTGATACTATTCAAATCTTCTTTCGGACCACTTAAGACATGCTTAGGCCAATTCCTATAAAGACCGTGCTTAGTTTGCTAAAATGTCACCCGATTGGCATAGGTTAGGAAACTAAATCCATTGATCCAGATATCCCTCACTTTTCTTGACCCCTAATTATCAGGACAATTAAACCTTTGGATTCCTCGCTTCAAGAGCTTTCCGACGATGTATAGAACGTCCAAATCCGACCATTGGATCAAAAGATATGACCCTCGAAAGATTGCCCTAGCGGCCCCCACCCAAGACACACATGGGTGCCACCATAGGTGCGCCGATGGACTTGGTCGCACACACAGGTGCGCCCAGGTCCCCAGTAATGTTAAAAATGCACTTCGGTGTATACTTAGGTATATCCCACTCTACTCTTCGCAGTTCCGACTCAGTTTAGACCCAAAAACAACCTGAAACCGAACCCCGGACTCATTAAACTTGGAAACAAGACCTTGGTGCCACCATATGTGCGCCCAAGTCATGGGACCCACTTGGGCGCCACCACAGGTGCGCCCAAGTCCAGAGAAACCCTAATCCGGCCTTGTAGTGCTAAAACCTTTTAGAAGTTCGTGCAAACAGCAACCCTAATCCCTCTTGCACTCCCTTAACCATTATTTAAGGATCTCTTAACTTAATTTACAAAGAGGTTACCTAAAAACCCTAAGAAAGGAGAGAAAAGAGATAATAAAGGAGAAGAAGAAGAAAGGTAGCCACCATTAGACAGAGAAAGCTTTGGATCTAGAGGAGAAGAAGAGGAAATAGAGGAGGAGGCTCTCACACCTTCAACTAGAGCTACGTGAGTTCATGAAAGCTTCGTTCTAGGAACTTAACAAACACTTTACTACACCGGTATTCCTAGATCTCTCATCTTTTATTGCATTCCATTGCTATACATGTGTTAGAAATATGTTTAGGATCATCCATACATAGTAGATCTTCATTTATAATAGTAGTTTCACTGTAGATCTGATTTTCAGCAATCATCCATTATTAGGAACATGCCTAGGATCAATCATAAGTACTAGATTCGCATCATTTTCATCATCCCGAACTCATGATTAGGTTAGATCTTGCATCCATATCATCCTCATTAAGAAAAATCCGAACTTGAAAGAGAAAAGTGCAGAAAAGCACTTGGGCGCATATACAGTGGCGCCCAAGTCCCAAGAGTTGGGTTTCGACCCTGTTTTCCATCATACGTATATTTTGTCTCTTAAATTCGGGTTCTTCTTCGTGTAAGTTGATATCAGAGCCTTCGGATCTGTAGCTTTGTGTTCTAAATCGCACGAAAGACATCATAAGAACACATAAAAGTATTACAAAAGAAGAAAAGAAGGGAAAAAAGTGCATAAAAGCACTTCGGCGCCATTGTGTGTCCCTAAGTCCCAGGAGTTGGGTTTCAACCCCATTTTTCGTATTAGTTGCATTTTACTTCTCAAATACGGATCTTCCTTCATATAAGTTGATATCAGAGCCCTCGGATCTGCAAATTTACATTCTAAATCATAGAAAGATAAGCAAGTACATTACCAAAAGGGAAGGAAAAGAAGAGAAAAACATACTGTGCACTTGGGCGCCACTGTGGGTGCGCCCAAGTCTCTGCCGAGGCTATTTGTCCCTTTAATTTGGGTCCTCGTGTCATCATTCTTAAATTCGAAGTCTCTGACATCATTAATTAACATTAGGACCCTGCATTTAATCATAAAGTGTTAGAAATCGCGTCGGAGTATCGTTAAAAAGTTACAAGTGCATCCCAATCCACAGGGAGACACTTGGGCTCCATTGTGGGTGCGCCTAAGTCCCTAGTTCGTTTTTTGGTTGCGTTTTCTATGTTTTGCATTGTTATTTAGCTTGCTATTGAATTTCTATGATGAATATGACTTATTGCTGAACTTCCGAACTTTGAATTGCTAAATCATCACACTTTAGCCTATGTGTCGGTCCCGTTCAGCCGATTTCGACACTGTTTCACCTTTTAAATTCAAACCTTAAATTCCAGAACCCTAAAGTATTTAAAAACACACTAATCAGAATTCTAAGACACCCCCTAATCCATCCCTAAATCACTCCTAATCAACTCATAGCTTAAAATAAACTGAACCAATTAAAGTCACACCCAACGAGTTGCTTAGGTGCTGAAACCATGAAGCTTAGGCCACCCACACCCTAGGATTAGATCGGATTATCTGATTCGGTAGCTTAGAGCATTAGGCTTCGCCCCGCCACTCTTCCTGTTCCGTTTAGGGGATTGGGAGAGCTGATGTGGGCAGTTTAGGACCTTAGGTTAGGGTTAATCCGATGATCAGTAATAAAGCATTAATCAGGTAAATCCAAGTAAAATCCCTTAGTTAGGCCCTTCTAGCCCAATATTGAAAAGCCATAAAAGCCATAAAACCAACAAAATAAACCCAAAAAGATTTTCCTTTTATTTCTTCCTCCACCTCAGGTGCCAGATATTTGATCGAACTTAATGATAAAAAGGAATAAAGAACTGATTTCTAAAATTGAATAAATGAGAATAACGAGATGAGATGAGTGATTTCGCACACACTTTTAATCAATCACGACCCATCGGCCACCCTAAAACAAACACTGGCCCATCGCCCATTTCCAATCAATCCTGGCCCATCGGCCACTTCCAATCAATTATGGCCCATCGGCCTTTTACTTTTATCACTCGTGTATCGCACACGAAAAACACAGAAATCACAAGTCAAAGTTTCATTTGCATCATCATTTTGGTTTGAAAAATCGGCCTTTAAACCTTATTTTGCCAAGGGATCAGAAGGGGGTACCCGGGAACGGGGCCGATCCTCTTCTTAAATACTTGGCACCTCCCCCTCTTTTATTTTATTTTTCTTTATTTTAGTTATTCTATTATACTTGGATATATTATGATTATGCTATGTGAGGATTAACCTTTGTTTGGACTTTAACTCATGACCCTGAACTGACCCAAAATTAAAGACACCCAAAGAGACCCAAATTAATGTGACAGGACAACTGTTGTGCGTTGCCGGCAACACACTAAACGAGAGGAAGAACCCACTTTATTATTTTTCTCCCCATATTTCTTCGACTTTCGTCGAAGAACGGTGTTACGGCCGAATCCGTAGCTGGCGATCGTGATCCGTCGATTTTGAGGGTAGTCGGAATCTTCATTTTTGGTATAAAATTTAAATAACATATATAGATGAATAGAGATTTCCCCAAACCATGCCTCTCTTGGAGAGGAGTGGGGGTCAAAATTCGCATCCGACAGCCTAGCGATCATGGTGGGACCTCTTTGTTTTCCTGTCATTTATTTGGGTCTTTCTGGTGTAGTATTCTAGGACACGAACATCCAATCAATGATCAGATGTCTGTGTCCTATTCAGTTTAGGATTGTTATGAGTGTAGTCTGAAAATTAAAACCTGAGGTTCGAATATGCCGCTTATTGAAGCTTTTCCCAATTAGAACATAATAAATAAACTACCATTAAAACTTCCCCTTTCAGCACTAAAATAAAAACTAAAAAATAAATAAAATTCCAAAAAAAGAAAAAAAATCTTTCTCTCCTTTTCCCTCCCTTCAAATTTAAACCATAAATCCTCTATTGGTGTTACATGACATTGTTTGAGAATTGCTTTGGAAATCTAATATAGGAGGGCCTATCAAAATCCACATCGAACAATTGCATCTCAAACATCATACATGCTTGACTCAAATTACCAATCTCACACGACTCAGGATTTTCAAACTTAAACAACTCATACACGAATATAAATCAACACTACAACAACGAAACACAAAATTATCGATACCTTTCCAACCAAACTGTAATGACTCAAACCTCTTCCCTTAGATCTACACGACACTTTTACGCAAACGAAGACTTAAACAATCATGCCTCTTACGAACACAAGAGATCAAACCATGGCTCAATCTATCATCCCCAATCATTTCAGATTACTTCCCAATCAACTCAACGTTACACTCAATCAAATTCAAACCCAATGCACACGAACTCAAAGTATCAAAACTTTAATCAAAACATTAATTATGACATAAATCAAAATCTAAACATTAATAACCAACGAATCTATATCCAAAACACGCAATACATAACGACAAACCAAATCCTAATCCATCCTGTTCAAGACTACCAATCCAACCAATCCATCCCATCCAATCAGACTCCCTCGCCTATTCAAACTTACCCATCCATCCAAACCATCCCATCCAATCAAACTCCTTCGCCTAGTCAAACCTACCAATCCATCCCAACCATCCCACCCAATCAAATTCCTTCGCCTAGTCAAACCTACCAATCCATCCCAAACATACCACCCAATCAATTTCCTTCACCAATCCAAACCATTCAACCTCCCATGACCATCTCGCACGATCAAACCCCCTCACCAAACCAAAGCGTCCGATCCAATCAACCTTACCAACCTTCCATAACCATGCATCCTTATTCGACCTATCAATCATTCCAATCCACGCCATCCAATCGAAGCCATCATCCCACCCAACCCTCACCATTCAACCAAATAACACCACCTGCCATTATCGTTGACCAATTCCAGCCATGCCCAACCATACCATCCAACTCAATCCATCAACCGACCCAATCTCCAACGATCATATATCAACAATCCACTTACGCTCCGATTGACCAACTTAGTCAAACATCCAATCAAAACCAAGACAGAAATTTACCCATAAATGCGAAAACCCAAAATCCATTCTTACCACGCAAAACCAAAGTATCTTGAAAATAGATCCAGGAAGAGTTTGCTAAAATGATGGATATAAGTAAGCTAGAGTTGCCCAATTTGGACTGGTTTAAGAGTATCACTCCGAAAAATGATTCATATGCGAATATGGGGAAGCCCCTAGAAGAACAATTCATAGGTGGTGAATACCTAGAATGGGAACTTGGATTAATCTCAGAAACTCTAAGAAGATTTATGACCGAAGAGATCAAGATCCCAACATTATGGAAAGGCTATGAGGTAGAAGAGGGGATAAGAATTCTTAGAATGTATTTTGCTCGCTTTCATCAACTCGAAAATGAAGAAATCATAGACACGCCGTATCCCATAATTAATTGCACACCAAATCATGTTCTCAAGAATTGGACCTATGATCCTCCATATTTGACACCTTTAGCCCCCGATGTAACCCATTATCCACCAAATGACCAAACTTCTGAATCTTCCAACGAGATCTACGATCCCATCTTTAAAGACATGCCTCCTGAGGAATTTTATGACATGCTTAATGAAAATTATGAACACTGCGAAACACCTTGGGATGGTAAAACCCAGATCACCACACATCCAACGAACGAACCAAATCAATCACAAACAACCGTCCCATCAGAAATACCAAAACAACAAATGCCACCTCAAACACAAACAAACGAAGATCACCCAACACAACAAATAGAAGGCGTGACGATTCAACCGATGACACATGAGACAATACAACCTAATGATTTACACGAAGAATCTGAATTCACGACGACTACGAAGATATTTGATCAACAAATAGAACGAGTGGATGAATTAACTAAGGATTTTGATGTCATAAGATCTGAAACACACGAACCAATCATGTTTGAATCGAATGACTTTGAATCAGGTGTGGAAACCCATAGACTGGTTAAATCATCTTCAATTGAAATAAAACACCAAACACAAACAAATAAAATCATATGTGATCCAAAACCTTGGTTTAGGACGAATGCAACCAAAAGACATGGACGACAATACAAATGAAAGAACTTGGATCCTACGCCATCATGCAAAACCAAAATCATGACCCAAATGATTACAACAAACACACAACCAAATGATAAACAAAACCACCCTAAACCAAAACCAACGCATCTTGAACCCATCCCAACACCAGTTGAGACAAGGAAGAATGAAAAAGAATCTGGAGTTGAATTTCTCGGTCCCAGTTGTAGACACCTCGTTTTGGCACCCTATGAGGGGCAATTCGGTCCACCCTATTTAATGATGTCCTGATTTGGTCCCGAGTCAAAAGTCATCTATCGTCTCTAGGCCTCTGATCACCCAGGGAATTGACACATCATGATCTACTCGTCGAGAGCTTTCCGCCCATACATAGAACTCCAAGATCTGATGGGCGGATCAAAAATCATGATAGTAGGTCCCACACCCTTGGGGCGTCCGCGTGAAAAATCACCTATAATTTTTGGACCTCTGATTTCCCTAAAAATTTGTTCATCGTGACCTATTCGCCGAGAACTTTCGTCGATATGTGGAACGTCAAAATCCGATGAGCAGATCAAAATCTACAAAACTTGGGCCCCATTAATGATAACCCGGCCAATCTCCACCGGACCCCACCTTCTCGACCCAAACCAGTTTCTTTTAAATCCAAACCCACCAGGCCTGGCCCAATGAACTCCAGCCCAAGCTGAACTTGACCCGTCGCCCGGATAAGGGAGAAAGAGCCCAGGGATCTGGGGAAGTAGAATCCCAGATCCCCTCGTCTCTATCTCCCCTTTAAACCCTCTCCCTCATCTGGATCCTCTGGACGCGCAGATCTCTCTCTCTGGCCTCCTTCCTGGCTCCCCATCTCCATCTCAGGTGCACATCTCTCCTCTCCCCAACCCTGCTTTTCCATCTCCCTCTCTTCTTTATCATCGCAGCAACTCCGTCTCCCTACTCAGCATCGTCACAACACCGCCCCTTGCACGCACCGCCACCCTCTGGAGCACTTTCTTCATCCTCGTAGTACTGTCTCCTCCGCCTCACTGCCAGACTCCGGAACAGGATCTCTTTCCCAGAACCCATCTCAAACTCATCATCCTCCCATCTCCCGCATCACCATCAGATCCATCATCTTCTCACGCACGTCCATCTCCTTTATCACACGCAGAACCTCTATCCAGAACCAATCTTTTACTACCCATCATCCTCCATCTAGATCATCTCCTTCTCCATCTCAGACCCATCACATCTCCCCTCACGTTCACATCCCTGCGCAGATCCCAGCCTCCCAGATCCACCTCCCATCTCCATCTTCCCTATCACCCAGGCGTATTCCTTTGACGCATCATCTCCCATCTCTCCCTTCCATCTCACAACTCCGTCTCCCCCGCACCATCCCCTGCACCCGTCTCCCCATCTCTCCTCTCCCGTCTCTACGCCCCCTTTTCTTCCCATTTCAATAGGATAAATTAATTTAGGATCTTAGGCCCTATAAATAAACTCAAAAATAAAATAAAAACTATAAAAATCAAAAAGACCAAAAACAAAGTAAAAGATATCAAAAACTCTAAAAAATATTAATAAATTGGAGTTAGAAATTAGACTATAACCTAACTGATTAGGTCAGACCCCGGACCTAGATCTAAGTCTACCCCTAGCCAGCTTAGACTACCCTAGTTTCAATAATGCCAACTGATTAGGTCCCACTCTTTCTCCGGGCCCCGTTAAGGGACCGGGAGAGTGGATGTGGGCGGTTAGGACCTTAGAATAGGGTAGAGATCCATTAGGGAAATGGAACAGTTAGATTGAATCCAAGTAGGAACTTCCCTAGTTAGGCCCTTCTAGCCCCAACTATTAAAATAAAAAAAAACTATAAAACCAACAAAACCAATCCCAAAAATATTTTCTTCTCTTTTCCTCCACCTCCGGTGCCAAATATTTATCTGAACTCAATGATTAAAGGGAATAGAGGCTGATTCCAAGAACCTGAATTAATGAGAATGACGAAACGAGACGAGTGATTTCACACACCCCAATATCAGTTTATTTACTACCGGCCCATCATCGGCCACCCTCAATCAATCCCGGCCCAACATTGGCCATTTTTACCTTACTTTTGGCCCATCATCGGCCATGCACTTTTATCACCTGCGTATCGCACGCAAACCCACAGAAATCACAACTCGAAGTTTCGTCTGTATCATTCTTTCGATTCGAAGAATCAGCCTTTAAACCCTAGGTCGTCAAAGGACATTAAAGGGGGTACCTAGGAATGGAGTTGATCCTCTTCTAAATATTTGGCACCTTTCCCCTTATTTTCTTAGTTTATTTTCATTTTAATTCGCTTATCTCTTGGAATACTTGGATTTAACTTTAATTAGTCTGTTCAACCCTGGATGTTGATTTCCCCTGCCTAGTTCATTATGGTCCCATCTTGAAGCCCATAATTTGACCCTTGACTTAAGTTCGACCCAAATTGAAAGACCCAAATTAAGTGACGAGACAACCGTCGTGTGTCGCCGGCGGCACATTAGACGAGAGAAGAACCCACCCCATTTTCCTCTTGCATTCTTTTGGCTTTCGTCGAAGGACGGTGTTACGGCCGAATCCGTAACTGGCGATCGTGATCCATCGATTTTGAGGGTAGTCGGAATCCTCATTTTCGATGTATTTTTTTATCTTACACTGTTGAATGGCGATTCCCCTCTCGGGGGGGAGGGATCAAAATTCACATCCGACACCAGTATGTTTAACGAATTACAAATAGATATAGAGAAACTCAAATATGAGATTAGGAAGAAGTCGATCTTATCAAGCATGCCACTAGAACGAGTAAATCCATCCTATCCCATTAAGGAGTCCAACGCACCACCTAAGAATCAACGCCAAGAGATTGTTAGGCCTTGCACCAAAATTCAACAAGGAAGCCCCCTCATAGATCCTCCCTACCCACGGGAAAAAGCCATTGAAAAAGCATCACAATTACTTGATGTCTTGACTAATGAGCCTAATGGGACAAACCCTCTTAGAAGATCAAAGGATAACGGTATGATTGAATCGATCTTAGAGGACAAGCATAATTTCCACAATGAGATAGAGCCTAATCCCGTATTAGCCCTGATTAAGGCCCATTTAAACGCGAGACTAAGACTTCAGAGTATTTTAAAAGGTTTACCATGCTCGCCCTTAACCAATCCAATAATCATGAGCCAAGATTACATAGAATACTTTGAGAAAAGACAACTACCAAAAGTTGATTCAACTCCGATCCTTCACCTAGAATGGTACCTTTCCTATAAAGAGAAACATCCAAGCACAACAGCAGAGATCATTCCCGAACTAGAAAGCCAAATAGAGTGTGATCCAATTAGTCTTAATGAAAGGAATGAGACCACTCCTGAAGCTTTAGGAAAGACCCTTGAAGACTTGACCATAGAAGAACTTTCTGGTATTTGCCCAAATGTACCACCTAAGATTCCAGTAGTCCCAAAGAGCAATTTAAAAATCCACACAACTAAAGGAAGTCTTGTCCCACATGACCATCCAATCATGGCACAACCAAAATGTCAAAATTACTCTCTGGCTCAAAGACTTTTACGATGTAAGTCTGCTAGGTTACAACGAAAATTTAGAGCACGCCTAGCAAAACATGGATGAACTACATTTAAGGAAGCTAGACGCACTACAAAAAAACCTAGAGCTTGAAGGAAAAGGGAAAATCACACGGTTCGTAGAAAAGATAAGTGTCAAACAATTAGGAAAACAAATGACTAGAGATCATCAAGGAAAAATAGAAAACCATCTTGTAAAGATTCCAAGTCCACTAATTGTTTAAACTCTTTAAGGCCAAGGCCCAAATGGCGGAGGTCTAAAACATTTCAACGCTCTCGTTTTCGGCGAGGGCAAACTAAAGATCTCCAATATAATAGCCTCATCTTAATACATCAAAAAGTAAAATCATATCCACATTATCAAACAAAGAAACATAATGAGACACATATAAAGCCTTTTAATATGAGAAAAAGGCCCAAGTGGCGGAGGTCTAAAATATTTCAACGGTCTTGTTTTCGGATGGACCAAAATAAAGACTTATGGGCTAAATACATTATCCTATCACCTAGAACAATTCAAAGCCGCAAAAGAAAATGCCATAATAAAATAAAATGTGTTGTCATCAGACCAAGGCCCAAATGGCGGAGGTCAAAGGTGTTTCAACGCTCTCATTTCTGAAGAGAGCAAAATGATAAGACCCAGACCAAACACCCATTGATGAAAAAATGTAGGTCGAAAGGTCTTAAACGCGCACGTTTCCGAGTAGTTAAAATATTCAAGGTGCACAACCCATCACTAGCACACACAATGGAAAATCATAATCATGCTAGACAAATCTTCGGCATCATGCCAATGAAGGGCTGCAAATTCAAGCAAGCCCAAACAAATTAGCTATTACTTAGGATTATTACAAAAAAAAACAAAAAAAAAAACCTATAAAAATCAGAAAACCCTAAAAACCCATAAAAAATCATAAACCCAAAAAAAAAAAAAGTATAAACAATATAAAAACTCAATTGTCTGATCATCATAAAAGGCATAGGTGAACTAGAGCAGTGCAAGGTGTTTCATTTGACTGCCATAAGAACCCCAATTGTTGATGATGGATGGATCTTTATAAATTAGTGGGTACGAAAGCTAGCAATTCCTTTGACTGCAATAGAAGCATTCATATTAACAACAACAATAGTTGAGGCATATGTCCGCATCAAAGCTAATATAGTGGTCAAATTCATTAAGAAAAACATAATAGCTTGACTTGGCATCCCCAAGGTATTCATAACAAACAATGGGCCCCAATTTACATTCCAACAAATAAGCGAGTTGTGCATAAAATATGATATAGAACTATATCATTCAACCCCATATTACCCCCAAAGGTAGTAACTGGCCAAACCATTCTATCAAAGCATTGTGGGCATACCAAACTTCCATAAAAAAAGAAAAACTCCTACTAGTGAAACCCTATGTTCTTTGACCTACGAGATGAAAGCAGTCCTTCCCTTCGGAGTCCTCGACTCGTCACTGCTCATTCAGCTAGATGAAGAAATGATAGAGGACCAAAGGCAAGAAGTGCCGCTACTTCAGCTAGATCCACCTAATGAGAAAAGAATGAAAGCAGCAGACCACGCACAGGTATACCGGAAGCAGATTGCCAGAGCCTACGACAAACATGTCAAAAAAAAAAAAAGAAAGAAAGTTCAAAGTTGGCGACTTCATGTTGAAACGCATCGCTCCATCTCAGCTTCCACATCCCAGAGGTAAGTTATGACCCAATTGGGAAGGCCCTTACATAATTAAAGAAGTATATCCTGGAAATGCATATAGACTAGTAAATGCAGAGGGGGAAGATCTCCCCGATCCATGGAACGCTATGTACCTGAAAAGGTACACAGTATGACCCTTCCTCACTTCTTGTAAAATACGACCCTCCTTGCCCTTTCGCGTAGTTGTAGAAACCCCGTAGGAGGACCGAAGAAGTGCACTTTGAACAAACTTGGAACTCGGACACACACTAACACTTAAAAATACACAATGAGGCGAGTCTACCCGACACAAATTTCGCACAGTTAAAGTCACTCGATATGGAGGTTTGAAGGTGAGTTCACCCATGTCATGAAAGCTTTTTGACCATTTGTCAAAAATAAAAAATAAGTGCTTAATTAGAAAGCCCTAAAAAAAAATCGTGACTAGTTTGGGTTCGTAGCCTTTTTAACTCGAGCCAGTAAGCCAGTAGGGGTATTTATGTACCTAGTGCCCTAAAGCCGTCTGGTTTGGGAGTCATTGGCCTAATGCTTGTTCCATGGGTTAGAGTAAAAGCTTAAAGAACCTAGACATTGCATAGTTATGTGTTCGAAAAAAAAACCAAAAAAAAAGAGAGAGAGAGAGAGAAAAAGAGAGGAGAGAAGCCACGGTGGAGTCGCACAAGAAGTTGGTATGCTCGCCACGGCTAATGCTTCAGAAGCCATAACCCTAAGATCCCATTTCCTTTCGACCCCCTTTTACCAAAAAAAAAAAAAAAAAAAAAAAAAACCAAAAAAAAAAAAAAGAAAAAAAAATAAAAAGAAAAAAAAATCTCTATTAGAATTAGGCCCGCTTGAGTGACATGGGTACTCATCGCATGAATTGAGCAGAAGGTGGTTGGAAACCACAGCACTAAGGAGGCACGGTGACTTACCGCCCCCCACACAAACACAATTCACGAACGAGCCCCGAGGACGGTCAAGTGCTTTCTGAAGTTCAGCCGAAAAGACTAAGTAGCTACAAAAGGGGGCTTGTGAGGGCTCGACCTTCAAATGATAGTTAGGGAAGATCACGTTACTGCCAAGGTGACAATCATGGAGCGAGGGTACATTCCTACCCATGGCCAAAGTAAACACTCGTCTTATGCTGGGGCATTTATATATATATATATTTATATACGTATGTATGAATATTTGTCTATCTCACACTGCTTCCCAATCTGGGTCCTCATCGCATACACGATTGCCACGAGCACTCACTATCCTACACACACTTACCTCATTATTGCTTTCATTACTAATGACTTTTGGTTGAATGCAGGAAAAACACATATCCCTAAGGTCCCATTCCCGATCTTGTTTTTCTCAAAGCTTGAATGCCAAAATGACCCCTTGACATTTTTACCAAGAAAGAAAAATCTTGCTTCAAACAAACCATTAAGGGGACCAAAAGTATGGTACTAACAAGTTTGTTTTGAGACCTTTGCAGGAAAACCAACCCCGTTCATATTCAAAACACCCCTCAAGCTGGGGCATTTTTTATTTATTATCTTTGGGATCACATCACGGGTACCATTTTGTGCACAACGCCCTATAACTTGAAATATGATAATGATTTAAGGAAATTGTGGATCATGTCTATTTGCTGGCGTAGATTGAATTTGACTACTATTTAGATACCATGGACGATGTCTGCCATGGGATTTCTTGATAAAATATGATGATCGTTAGCATATGCTTTCATATCTATACCTGATATTATGGATGCCTCGAAACATAGAATTGCCTAGGTTACAAATGTCACACACTCAGGCACTCCTTGTTTTTTGAGAACCCAATTCTATGTTGCTTATCAAGTTTAGAATGATGAGAGACTGTGCTTATTTGATTTTTATTATATGAATCTCACTTCATTAACACCGAACTACTGATGCTCCCTTCATGAGACTCCTACACTTAGGCACAAACTTCAAGACTCTAGAAAGGTTTCACCAAAGTCTCCCTTATTTTTTTATATCTTGAAAAATCATCGGGTACAAAACTTGTCATCTGTAAAGAGAGAGATACTTCATTTAAGTCATCGGTACCCCTCATAAGCATCATTTCATCATCATACACAACCATGGCACTCCTAGGTCAGTCATCACAACCACTATCAAGTCATGAATCACATGTTCGCATCATGGATGTCACATGCACCTATGCACATCATATACATCATCCTACATATATCAAATGCAAAATGAGCGTAAAAATAACATCCCTCCATCATAGGTGTGACACTAATGATCAACAACTATTAATCAACATCAATCATAACTACTACAACAACAACAATAGGGCCTCGATCGTCTCTACACAATTCCCAATAGAATAGGGGGCCTCGTAAGAGTATGACTCCGAGAGTAATTACCGGTATGGAGAATCCCTCTAACATCTAACATAATTCCCCGATGCTCTGAATTTGTTCTTAAATATTTAAGGGATCCATCCCAAATACAATCGACTCATGATAGCCTCATCAACCGAAATGACCTTATAATGCCCTAGCTGTCATGCGACCCTGTTAATGACATGCCTAATAGCAATCTGTGGTTCGTGGAGCCATATGTCCATCTCAAATAAATCATACCCCTCCAGTACCGCAATCAATTCATCGCCCAAGCCACCTTGATAAGGACGCCAAGTGACCTACCAAATTAAATTCCATAAGAGATATCAACTCACTAAGTGAAGAACTAAAACCAAACTCAAATTTAAAATTAAAACCAAACTTTAAATCAAAACTAATAGACTTAAAATTAAAATTAAAATTAAAATTAAACTTAAACCTAATAGAAAAAACTCAACCTAATTAAGCAGAGTAGGAGGATGTACACCTCGTGGTTCCCAAGCTTATTCAAGATGAATTGGTGGCCCTACTACATTCCTCGCCCCTCTATGCCGAGATCAATTAGGATTGTTGTAGGACGTCATCCATTCTTCTTTTACTCTGCAAAAATAAATGATAAACAATCAATTAAATTCATCAACCAACCAATGATAATGAACTTAATTTAAAAACAACTAGACATAACAAAAAAGAACATAACCAAAACAACAACCAAAAAAAAAAAAAAAAAACTCATAAAATGACTAATGACAAAATAAAAACAAACCCTGACTAAAAAAAAAGAGCAATGAGTAAACTAGCAAATAAACCAACTAACTAAAACCACATTAAGAAAAAAATGAAAAACACCGACTCAACAACCTAAAACATAAACAACAAAACTTAACCAAAAAAAAAAAAAAAAAACCAAGACCAATTAACTCACAACCAAACAAAAACAAACCAAGCAAAACCTAAAACAACATAAAGCATAAAAGTCAAAATAATAAACTAAACAAATTAAATTAAACCTAAATCAACATTTAAAACCAAGCTAATAAAATGAAACCAACAAAAGTGGGTTAAAACAAAACAAAACCTATTTTAAAATTCAATTAATCCACAACTAAGGTAAAAGGCAAAGTTAAAACACACCTCATAAACACATTTAGCAACAAATGATAATAAAACACACATATTCAATCCAACTCAATAAAACCGACATTAAGTTCAATTTTCAATTGTTTGCATGCATGCATCATTTATAAGAAATAGAACTTTACCACTCCCCACACATCACACATAAGCACACACAAAAAAAATGAAATGAAACTGCCCCCCTTAAATCCACAAAAACAGTCAAAAACATAAATAAAAAAAAATTTTCACCAAAAACTGAATCTAAATTAACTAAAACACTCAACAAACCCAATCACACCAACTAATTTCATTAATTTCCACAAATTGCACAAAATTCCCTTTTCCCCCAAACTTGCCTAAATCCTGCTGGGCCTTGATCTCCCCATCAACAAGGTAGTTTTTAATGAAATCAGAGGCTAGGACCTTCACCCCCAAGCTGAAGTGGAATGCCCCACCATATTCTTAAAGACCCATCACCTCTATGGCCATCATAGCCGATGGTCGAACCTCATTCCACATCTTAGAACTAAAAAAAAAAAAATGGGGGGATGGAAAACTTGGAGGCCTGTACCATAGAATCTGATCAAGCCTAACCCATGGCCCACTTCGATTAGCTATCTTTGATAAATAACAACCACCTTACAATATTAGGACTGGAACACTTGGGTTGATAATTTTTTGGGCAAAAATAATGAAAAGTGAAAAGAAAGAGGAGAGCATGTCCAATTTAAAAAAAAAAAAAAACAATCAATCAAAAACCACAAACCAATTTAAAACGACACTCAAATAATAATAATAATAAAGTTTAATGAACTTAAACCTGAACATAAATATGATAAATCCACCAACACACATCCCAAAACAACTAATCTAAAACAAACTAATTAATCAAACCTAAACAATTGACTTAAACAAAAGAAACACTTACTTGGAAGCAAGGAAGAGCTTGAGAATTCTAAAATTCAAAGTCTAAAAGAGCAGGAGTTGTGGGAATATTTGTAGCCTTGATTCACTTATATAGATTAGAGTTCGAACCTTATAAGGATTTAAAAAGAACTCGGACTATAGCTTAGGCGTAGCCCCCTGGGTGCCCAGGTCACCTATTTTTCTTTGTCAAGGGCTCTAAGTGCTAGAGATGAATTCAGAGTAGGCGCCACACCCTGGGCGCCCAGATCACCTATTTTCTAGAAATCAGGCTTTCATCCCGACAAGGACTCTTGGTGCAATAGGCTGAACACGAATCCTACTTCGAGACTAACTCAAAATGCAGTATGGGTGCCACCCCTTAGGTGCCCAGGTCACATGTTCCCCCAGACTTGGAGTTTCGCTTCGAGATCAACTCAAAATGCATTCTGGGCACCACTCCTTGGGCACCGGGATCACTTGTCATCCTGAATTTGAAATTCTACTTTGAAACCAACTCTTGTTTCCTTGAAATCGAAACCCCATTCTAAGACGAGCTAGAACTACATCTTGGATGCCACTCCTTGGACGTTTAGGTGACTTGTCTTCCAAATCCACCATTCTACTTCAAGGCGGACTCCACTTATACAGTTCCGCATGGGCACCATCCCCTGGGCGCCCAAGCTTCCTCCTTTCATAATCCTTGAACCAAAGCACAAATAGGCCTAAACCACCTCTATGGCGCCTATCCATCACCTTAGAGAACCAGAGGCCTCTTTGAGCCAAATTGTCCTAGAATTTTGAAAAGTTGAACCCGAATAAGAATTGATGATGATCGATGATAAAAATAATAATGATAATCATAATATAAAAAAAAACAAAAAAAAAAGAAACAAAAAACAAAAAAAAAGAACAACAGCAAAAAATAAATAACTAAAGAGAGAGAGAGAGAGGAAGTTAAGAGAGGCACAAAGAAATGGCGCACATTGTCAAATCAAACATTGTCCCATCACATAAGGTCCCGTCACATGCACATTAGTCCTATCACGCATATGTCTGACATTGTGCATTGCATCCCATGTCATCTCCATCAATGAAATTTGAACTACAAAGCACTAACAATGAGAAGTGCAGAATCTTTTAGTCTTTGTTCAATACAGGTTCCCAAAGCAAAAACGAAAACACCAAAGGTAAAGGACCTTTAAGTACACTGATGGAGGCAGATGACTCAAACTTCGGCAAACAAATGATGAAAGGAAGTATTGGCAATGATCCCCAACATTGGATTCACGGAAAGCTCTCCAGGCAGGTACCACTGACTATGATTTTCATGATTTTACCTCACGTCTAGAAATTGAGTCGCCGTAGGCCTCCCTTAAGTGCTTATGATCGGTACGGCAACCTTGATACTGTGTTCTCATAAATTGTGTGTTCGCCAACTCAAGTCTTGACGTTGGGAGATGGAAGCCGTGTAACTTGAAACTCTCCATGATAAGCACCAAAGAGATGATCGAATCTATCCCAGGTTCTCATCCAAGCTTGGGTGAAGACCAAGATCCCTAGAGAGTGACGGTTATTCCGGTGACCGTCTTCCGTTGATTTAGCTTTATCGATGCATACCTTAGGTTCAAAATCAAACATCTTTTAAAAAAAATGCATCTCATTCTCATATGCACCTCACACTATTGCTTGAACTATGTTTGTGATTGCCTTCAAGATCCCCATTATTGCTAGTTAGTTTTAACTATGCCTTGAACATTCTACTGTGGATGAAAGTTAAAAGACGCTATATATATGACAATTTGAATTAAACTCTATTGCATGAACAAATGAAACTCTAATAGTGACCTAGCCAATTGAAAGATCGACTTCTGATTCAGCCCACCAGGGTACAGTCCCACCATCATTTTCAATTTCAGCAACTGAGGCGCAGTTCCCAACCCGCCACGTGGCAATACCACTAGCATCGAGGCACATATCTTGGGTTTCCAATCAAATTAGTAGGCACGCAACTTCTTTTTTTTTCTTTTTCCCCTTGAATCAGGATCGATCCTAAAAAAGTGAACCTCACCTTTAGGAAGAGTTTGCAATTGCTTACATCCATAGGTGGCCGGTCCCACGAGCTCAAAAGCTCCTGTGAGCCATGAGTAGTGTGTCTACTTTCTTTGGAGCACAACTCTCCACGTGTTGCTCTCCAAAGAGGGGCATACTGTAGACAACTCATTTGGCCCCCATGATAGCCTTAAAAACCTATCATATACAGCGGTGCCCCCATTTCACCCAAAATTGAATGATTAATGACATAATTCAGATTAATTAACGAAGATGAAGATGCTTGTTGATAATTCTAGACTTAGTTCGATGATTTCTAAAAATTCGTGAGAGAAAAGCCAAGTCGCGTCGAGATCTCGAGTCCAACCCCACTACTTACACAAGTAGTGAACCGTGATACTATTCAAATCTTCTTCCGGACCACTTACGACATGCTTAGGCCAATTCCTACAAAGACCATGCTTAGTTTGCCAAAATGTTACCCGATTGGCATAAGTTAGGAAACTAAATCCATTGATCTAGATATCCCTCACTTTTCCTGACCCCTAATCATCAGGACAATTGAACCTTTGGATTCCTCGATTCAAGAGCTTTCCGACGATATATAGAACGTCCAAATCCGACCATTGGATCAAAAGATATGACCCTTGGAAGATTGCCCTAGTGGCCCCCCACTTAAGACACACATGGGCGCCACCACAGGTGCGCTGATGGTGTGCGCCCAGGTCCCTAGTAATGTTAAAAATGCACTTTGGTGTATACTTAGGTATATCCCACTCTACTCTTCGCAGTTCCGACTCAGTTTAGACCAAAAAACAACCCGAAACCGAACCCCGGACTCATTAAGCTTCGAAACAAGACCTGGGCACCACCATATGTGCGCCCAACTCATGGGACCCACTTGGGCGCACCAAGTCCAGAGAAACCCTAATCCGGCCTTGTAGTGCTAAAACCTTTTAGAATTCGTCTAAACAGCAGCCCTAATCCCTCTTGCACACCCTGAACCCTTATTTAAGGATCTCTTAACTTAATTTACAAAGAGGCTACCCAAAAACCCTAAGAAAGGAGAGAAAAGAGATAATAAAGGAGAAGAAGAAGAAAGGTAGCCACCATTAGACAGAGAAAGATTTGGATCTAGAGGAGAAGAAGAGGAAATGGAGGAGGAGGCTCTCACACCTTCAACTAGAGCTACGGGAGTTCATGAAAGCTTCGTTCTAGGAACTTAACAAACACTTTACTACACTGGTATTCCTAGATCTCTCCTCTTTTATTGCATTCCATTGCTATACATGTGTTAGAAATATGTTTAGGATTCATCCATACATAGTAGATCTTCATTAATAATAGTAGTTTCACGGTAGATCTGATTTTCAGCAATCATCCATTATTAGGAACATGCTTAGGATCGATCATAAGAACTAGATTCGCATCATTTTCATCATCCCGAACTCATGATTAGGTTAGATCTTGCATCCATATCATCCTCATTAAGAGAAATCCGAACTTGAAAGAGAAAAGTGCAGAAAAGCACTTGGGCTCATATACAGTGGCGCCTAAGTCCCAAGAGTTGGGTTTCAACCCTGTTTTCCGTCATACGTATATTTTGTCTCTTAAATTCGGGTTCTTCTTCGTGTAAGTTGATATCAGAGCCTTCGGATCTGTAACTTTGTGTTCTAAATCGCACGAAAGACATCATAAGAACACATAAAAGTATTACAAAAGAAGAAAAGAAGGGAAAAAAGTGAAGAAAAGCACTTCGGCGCCACTGTGTGTGCGCCCAAGTCCCAACAGTTGGGTTTTAACCCCGTTTTTCGCATTAGTTGCATTCTACTTCTCAAATACGGATCTTCCTTCATATAAGTTGATATCAGAACCCTTGGATCTGCAAATTTACATTCTAATTCGTAGGAAGATAAGCAAGTACATTACCAAAAGGGAAGGAAAAGAAGAGAAAAACATACTGTGCACTTGGGCACCACTGTGGGTGCGCCCAAGTCTCTGTCGACGCTATTTGTCCCTTTAATTTGGGTCCTCGTGTCATCATTCTTAAATCCGAAGTCTCTGACATCATTAATTAATATTAGGACCCTGCATTCAATCATAAAGTGTTAGAAATCGCGTCGGAGTATCGTCAAAAAGTTATAAGTGCATCCCAATCCACAGGGAGACACTTGGGCGCCACTGTGGGTGCGGCTAAGTCCCTAGTTCATTTTCCGGTTGCTTTTTCTATGTTATGCATTGTTATTTAGCTTGCTATTGAATCTCTGTAATGAATATGACTTATTGCTGAACTTTCGAACTTTGAATTGCTAAATCATCACACTTTAGCCTATGTTGCATTACTTTTGCATAAAACAACAACAAAAAAAATCATAAAATCATAAAACTCTTCCCTTCTCATCTTACTCTTTAGCAATTAGAGAAGAGGACGAAAAAAAAGAATAAAAAGAAATAGAAAAATCCAAAAAAAATAGAGTAGATGTTTAATAGGTGATCTTAGGTTATTGCACTCTTGCCTAAGAAAATTAATCAACTTAATCAACTCCAATCTAAAACACTTAATTCAAAATGCCTAAATAAAAACATCCAATTAAATTCCATGGACTTAAATTAATTAAACTTTAATTAATCGAACCCTTAAAGCCTGATTAACAATCCTAATAAAACTCCAATTAACCAAAACCCCACTTAGTAAAACTTAATCAATAATCCCTAATTAATAAAGCCCTAATTTGATAAATCCTAACCCATAAAAAATCCAATAAAATAAAAACCCTAATTAACTAAGACCGTAGTCAACGAAGTCCAATAAACAACCCCAAATTCAAACCTTAACCAAATTTTAATCAAACTTTGATTACCAATTCTTAATTCAAACCCTAATCAAGACCTAATTAAAACAATAAACCAATCACATTTTGAAAATAAAAACCTCTCCCTGTCAAAACCATAGTCAAATACCAGAAGCCAACTGAGAGATACCCTAGAAACCATTGAATTAGGAGCCACCCTAGCAGGCTAACACTTGGGCGCCACCACAGGTGCGCCCAAGTCTCAGCACTCACCTAGGCGCACCTGTGCTCCTTGGTCTAACCCCAAGACACGCTTCGTTTACGTTTCGACCACCCAACCCCAATCATTACCACCCTTGAGGTCTAGAGACTCAAATCAGTTCCGGATTCGGAATTTACTAACATAGATCACCTAAAACTATAAATTCAAGTGAACGATTCCCAAAGACAACCAAAACTCACGAATCCATCACTTGGGCGCCACCACAGGTGTGCCCAAGTACACCAGAAGGGCTTAGGCACTACCACAAGTGCGCCCAAGTCACATGTTACCCCCGGGACCACCAAATCCTTATTAATCTCAAATTTTGTCCCAAATCAGCACACTAGAACACCGTTACGATTTAAAACAACTGGAACCAGAAGCCCGAATTAACTTTAAGCATCAAACCAATTCAGTTCACAAAAACATCCTCTCTTAATCATTAAGAAACCTAATTAATTGGAACCTAACTTAATCCTAATCAACACAACACAGTAAATCACATATAGTTTAAAGAAAGTCAAACCATAAAAGTTCAACCTCAAATCAACCTAAGAAAACACGAAACTTACTAGAACCAACATTCCAAAACTTTACAGAACCGATAACAGCCTTGGAATTAAAAATTAAATCAACTTAAACCCATCCGGAACCCTGAACCGAAGTCAAAGGATCGAAAAGCATCAAATTAAGACTTGGGCGCCACTGCTGGTGCGCCTAAGTCCTCTGTCTCGCCTAGGTTGTGAATCTCAGTCGCGTTTCGAGTTCCGGACTTAAAGTCAGTACAATAAAATCAATCAAAACCTAAAACAATATCAAAACACAGACCTACCCTAAGTAAGAACTTCCCGAACTTCAAAATTAACATCAATATCATCACCACTAGCCTAGCCACGTAGAACCAGACACTACAGTGGTGCCCAAGTCACCAGAGTGACCTAGGCACCACTGTGTGTGCGCCCAAGTCCTCTGTTGGTCCCGTTCAGCCGATCTCGACATTATTTCACCTTTTAAATTCAAACCTTAAATTCTAGAACCCTAAAGTATTTAAAAGCACACTAATCAGAACTCTAAGACCCCCCCTAATCCATCCCTAAATCACTCCTAATCAACTTATAGCTTAAAATAAACTAAACCAATTAAAGTCACACCCAACGAGTTGCTTAGGCGCTGAAACCATCAAGCTTAGGCCACCCACACCCTAGGATTAGATCGGATTATCTAATTAGGTAGCTTAGAGCATTAGGCTTCGCCCCACCACTCTTCCTGTTCCGTTTAGGGGATTGGGAGAGCTGATGTGGGCGGTCTAGGACCATAGGCTAGGTTTAATTCGATGATCAGTAATAAAGCATTAATCGGGTAAATCCAAGTAAAATCCCTTAGTTAGGCCCTTCTAGCCCAATATTGAAAAGCTATAAAAACCATAAAACCAACAAAACAAACCCAAAAAGATTTTCCTTTTATTTCTTCCTCCACCTCAGGTGCCAGATATTTAATCGAACTTAATGATAAAAGGGAATAAAGAACTGATTTCTAAAATTAAATAAATGAGAATAACGAGATGAGATGAGTGATTTCTCACACACTTTTAATCAATCACGGCCCATCGGCCACCCTAAAACAAACACTGGCCCATTGGCCATTTCCAATCAATCCTGGCCCATCGGCCACTTCCAATCAATCCTGGCCCATCGGCCACTTCCAATCAATTACGGCCCATCGGCCTTTTACTTTTATCACTCGTGTATCGCACATGAAAAACACAGAAATCAAAAGTCAAAGTCTCATTTGCATCATCATTTTGGTTTGAAAAATCAGCTTTTAAACCCTATTTTTCCAAGGGATCAGAAGGGGGTACCCGGGAACGGGGCCGATCCTCTTCTTAAATATTCGACACCTCCCCCTCTTTTATTTTATTTTTCTTTATTTTAGTTATTCTATTATACTTGGATATATTATGATTATGCTATGTGAGGATTAACCTTTGTTTGGACTTTAACTCATGAATCTGAACTGACCCAAAATTAAAGACACCCAAAGAGACCCAAATTAATGTGACAGGACAACCATCGTGTGTTGCCGGCAGCACATTAGACGAGAGGAAGAACCTACCTTATTATTTTTCTCCCCATATTTCTTCGACTTTCGTCGAAGAACAGTGTTACAGCCGAATCCGTAGCTGGCGATTGTGATCCGTCAATTTTGAGGGTAGTCGGAATCCTCATTTTCGATGTAAAATTTAAATAACATATATAGATGAATGGAGGTTTCCCCAAACCATGCCTCTTTTGGAGAGGAGGGGGGTTCGAAATTCACATCCGACAAAAACCTGTCGAGAAGTTGTGCAAATCAGAGCGCAAAGTTTCTTATTTTTGGAAAAGCCGAAGGCTTTGTAGCTGATTTTTCGCCAAGAGTTAAAACTTTGTCAAATGATGTCGGAATGACCTGAAATTTGAGGTGAAGCTTCCTGAGCATTATATAGGACTAACCATGGGCTTTTATTTGAGTTTTGAAGCCGTTTGGGGTCCTGTTGATGCTAGACTTGATTTCACTGCGCGGAAGATGTCGAGCTTTGATGTGTGGTCATCCGATGTTCGATTGACCTGAAATTTGACAGGGAACCTATTGGAGTAATTTTGAGATGATCCATTAGCTCCAATTTGGGTGCCTTGGTCCCAGGGAGCTCCGCCGCCGGTAGGCCTGATTTTGCTTCCGAGTGTTAAAGCCGGGTTAAACGTCGTCGGAATGACCTGAAATTTGACGTGTAACCTTTTGGAAGCATGTAGGAGCTACTCATGTGCTTTGTTTGATGAGTGGCAGCATCAGAGGTTCTTGCCGCCAGGAGGCTTGATTTCGCCGTTTGAGAGTTGATGGGGGGTCAAACGGTGTAGGTTTGACTTGAAATTCGATGTGGAGCATTTTAGAGGTATTTTGAGACCATCCATTAGCCCTGATCGAAGATTTGATGTCTTCGTCACTGTCACCGCCGGGAGTTCCTACTCAGCCGTTGGAGGATTAAAGTTAGGCCAGATGGTGTCGAAATGGCCTGAAACTTCATGTGTACCATTCTTTTGACTATTTTGAAGGATCTTGCAGTTTTTATTTGATTCTGACAAGATATGATGCTTGAAGCAGCTTTGCCTGTTTGTGGTAGGATGCGGCTCCATGTTGCTTTTAATGTTGAGGAGGTAAAGTGACATTTTTGGTGTCAACATCCATGTTGTTTCACCAGTAAAAACTCCTCAAGTTCTGGTACATCTTAGTGCTCCCTGGATGAATAGCATAACGAGAATGGTGTGCCTCAACCATGATCTCGTTCCTCAAATCATGCACATCCGAAACACATAATCTGTCCTGGCAATACAACACTCCATCTAAGAGCTTAAATTCCGGCCTATCTGCTATGCTGTTAATCAGTCTGACTAACTCTGGATCTTCTGTTTGACTAGTTTTGATTCTACTCAAAATCTCTGGTTCCCAAGTATGCATGTTGGCAACCATGACTCTCTCACTCTGAGGTTGAAACTCTATGGCCAAATCTCTGAATAACTCTGTCAAAGACCACTCTGTCTGTAAACATCCAGTATTCACTGTTCTTTTGCTCAGTGCGTTTGCAACCACATTTGCTTTCCCGAGATGATACTTTATCAGAAAGTCGTAGTCTTTTATGCATTCAATCCATTTGGTCTGTCTCATATTCAAATCTTTCTACCTGAACAAATACTGAAGACTCCTGTTATCCAAATGAACTTCGAACCTCTCTCCATACAAGTAGTGTCTCCACATCATCAGTGCCATAATCGCCGCTGCTAGCTCCAAGTCATGAGTAGCGTATCTCTTCTCATGTTCTTTCAACTGTCTGGACCCGTAGGCCACTACTTTCTCCTCCTGCATGAGTACATAATCCAATCCAATGCCTGAAGCGTCTATAAATATCACAAATCCTTCATTCTTCGAAGGTAAGGTAAGGATAGGAGCTATGGTTGATCTGGTCTTCAACTCTTGAAAGCGTGCTTTACACTGTTCTGTCCATATAAAAAGAACGTCCTTCCTTGTAAATTTGGTCAGTGGAGTTGCTATACTGGAGAATCCCTTCACGAACCTTTTGTAATACCCTGCCAAACTGAGAAAATTCCTGATTTCTGACACTGACTTCGGGCTCTGCCAATTGACCACCGCCTCAATCTTCGCTGGATCCACTGATAAACCTTCCTTAGAGATGATGTGTCCAAGAAAATACACTTGCTTAAGCGAAAACTCACACTTGCTAAGCTTGGCATAAAGTTGATTCTCTCTTAGGATCTGCAATGAACTCCTTAAATGCTTTGCATGCTCATCTCTAGACCTCAAATAGACTAAAACATCATCTTTGAATACGACTGTGAACTGGTCTAAGAATGGTGTAAATATCATGTTCATTAAAGCCATAAACACTCTGGGTGCGTTGATCAGCCCAAATGGCATAACCAAGAACTCAATAATGTCCGTATCTGGTCTTAAAGGCTGTCTTTTGCACATCCTGATCTCTAACTCGTATCTGATGGTACCCTGATCTCAAGTTTATATTAGAAAAATGCTGTGCCCCCTACAACTGATCAAACAACTCATCTATCCTGGGTAGTGAATACTTGTTCTTGATCGTAACCTGATTCAGCTGCCTATAATCTATGCACATACGCATCGAACCATCCTTTTTCTTCACGAATAAAACCGGTACACCCTATGGTGACACACTCAGTTTAATAAATCCTATGTCCAATAGATCCTGTAACTGAACTTTCAACTCCTTTAACTCTGCTGAAGCCATGCGGTAAGGTGCTTTCGATATCGGTGCTGTCCCTGGCACAAGCTCAATCGTGAAATCAATCTCTCGCACCGGTGGTAATCCAAGTATCTCCTCTGGAAAGACATCCGGAAACTCACAAACAACTGGAATATCCTCCACTGCTTTGGACAATTTATCCTCCGTGATAAATGCTACATAGCCCTCATATCCACTTCGAATCAATCTGTCTGCTCTCAAAGCTGAAATGACCATAGTGGACATGGGTTTTCTCTCCCTAATAATCTCAACACTGTCAGCGAGTACTTGCAATTTGACAGTCTTGTTGAAGCAATCCATCACTGCCCTATAGGTGGATAGCCAATCTATACCCAGTATCTCATCAAAATCCTTTATCCCTAGGATGATCAAGTCTGTAGATAGGATGAAGTTCCCCACCTGTACTTTGCACGCTGGGTAATAGGACTCACACTGCACTGTCTTACCTAAGGGAGTAGTAACAAGTAAAATGCAATGTAATAGAGCTATTTCTCCCACCAAGCACGCAGCAAATATAGGTGACTCAAAGGAATGCATGGAACCAGAATCAAATAAGACTCTGGCAGGTACATCTGAGATAGAGAGTGTACCTTCCACTACTCCTCCAGCTTCGTCAGCCTCCTGATGATCCAAGGCATATACTCTGCCCTGCTGCTGTGGTCGCTGTTGTTGTCTCTGTTGACCATACTGCTGACCCTGGGGTCTTTGCTGTCCTTGGGGCCTTTGCTTTCCTTGGGGCCTCTGTTGCCCTTTGTACTGTGGTGGTGCTGGAAATCTAAGCTGTTGCTGTGGTGCTCGAAGCTACTGCTGAGGCACCTGCCTCAAGGGCTGTCCTGCCATTGGTGGTCTCAGAGCTATAATCCTCACACTCTGCTCTTGATTCGTAGGGCAATCTCTCTTTTGGTGGTCCATGGAGCCACACCCAAAGAAAACTCCCGAATTCCATTTACAGTTCATGGATAAATGTGAATCCTTACCATAATGCATGCAATAGACCTTGCGTGATTGATCAGACTTAGGCCTCTTGGCCTGCTGCTAGTACTGCTACTGCGGTGAACGCTGTTGGTGCTGATACTGTCCCGAACTCGGAGCCCTAGACTGCATCTGTCCTTGCTGAAGCTATTGTGCATAAAAGGTCTTCCTCCGAATGGACTCCTTAGCCCAATATGCACGCTTGAGGTTCTGCTCATACGTAGGTAGTGTGACTGAGGTCACTTCCATCTGGATATCGGGTCTCAATCCCCGAATAAATCTCATCACTTTATCTGCTTCCAGAGTAACCAAAGTCGGTGCAAGCCTAGACAGATTAGTAAACTTCTGCTCATACACTTGGACTGTATCCTCTCCCTTCACCAAAGACTCAAACTCATAAGCTTCTGAGTCTGGATGTGGGGTGGGATGTACTTGGTACGGAACAACTTCTCAAATGAAGTCCAAGCAGTAGCTTCGGTGATTGTGGCATCGTCCGCTGTTGTAACATATGGTGTTTTGACTGACTTCCACCACATCTCCGTTACACCTTTAAATGGGTACGCCAAAAGCTATACTTTCTCCTTATTTGTGCACTGAAAGATTTGGAATATCTTCTCCACCAGTACGACCCAGCATCAAGTGGATCTTCATTTCCATAAAAAAGTTGGTGGATTCCTTTTCTTGAATTTGTCATACATGTCATTCAGGTCTGTCACCCGAGCTGGCACAATGACCTGAGTTGGCGGAATTGGCCTTTGCAAGACCTGTAGCATCTGTGTCTAGAAGGTTGCATGGTCTTCCCTTTGTTTAGCCTGATCTTCCCTCTGTTTAGTCTGATTCTGTACTTGTGCTTCTTGTGAAACAACAAAAGCTTGTGTCAGTTGATTAAATCCACCCTCTATCTAATCGTTAGCACTAGGCCCAGCATTATCATTACTCTGAGTAGATGATAAGTCCACATTATCATATATTTAATTAATCATTTCACATAAATTTGTGGACTTAATTAAAACAAAATGCATTGAATTCATAGATTTTCTCAAAATCATGCAATAAGACTCTTTTGGTTGAATTTAAGTAAAAATCTTATAAAAACGCATGTCTTGGTGAAATTATCAAATACTGCATTTTTGGGCCCCATGCATAACATCATTCCTTTTAATAAAAAATATTATTTCTGAATTAGTTTTAATTTTTTTGTAGAAATTCAGAAATCAGGGCCCGTAAGAAGAGGGAAAATTGTAGAAGACCCACCATGGGACCCACCTCATGGTGGGGCCCTTCTTCATTCAATTTATGCAACAAGTTCGAATTTCAGATTTGAGGATTTTCTCAAACCAATGTGGGCCCGTGTATGGAGGGTTGCAATGATGAGAAGAATCCAAGTTTAACTAGAAGTTCTTGGCTAATAAAGTTAGTGCAAATTTAAATTTCAAAGATACCAAGACTCTTGGAAAGATTATCCACAAGTGGGATTCTAACCAAAGAAGGGGGAAGATTTGAAAATATCAAAAATTTTGAATTACCCAGAGAGTTGGGCGTCCAAAAGGGGAGGTCCCAACAATCCCTCACATGAAACACTATCCTCCCCTATTCTTTCTCTCTTTTATATCTCTCATCTCCACTCTCCCTCACGTCCATTCTCATTCTCTCCCCCATTAACTTCTTTCCATTCTCTTTCTCTCTTTCCCATCTCACTCACCTATTGTATGAGGCCAAAGAAAAATTAATTTTGGTGTGTAGAAAAGGAAGGATGGAGAACTAGATTTGCTACTTGTAATCTAAGGAGAAAGGGTGTAAGTTGATTTCTTTTTATTGATTAATTTTATGGGTGAGCAATTTTAATTCAAAATCTGAATTTTAACTTATTAATCTATTTTCTTTATTTATGTCTTTTTGATGCCTTATTTTCGAATGATATATTGCATGATTAAAGGCCACTAAATACTTAAAATATTCGAAGGAGACTAGAGTCTTTCTGAAATTTCTCAACTATTAATAAATCTGATTTTCCAGATTTTAGGTCTTTAATGAAATCGCTCATATTTTCAGCATTTAGAAAACAACTGAACCCTGACCCTTAGATTACAAGGCTCTCATTCTATTTTGAATTCCAATTTAATTATTTCTGAATTTTTAACATCTCCAATTGGTTTTCTGATTATTTTTATGGTGGATGCAGTTTTTAGTATAGTTTTAGTAGACTAGATTTTTAGTTTAGGATTTTTCTTTAATTCGGGTTGTAATTAATTTTTTTCAAATCTGTAATTAATTTTTAATTAAAGTAGGATTTGTGATTTTTATAGATTTTTGATAGGTTAGCACTAGTTTTCATATAGGGTAGGTATATAGCGATCATTGGCTCCCTATAGATTGACCCGGTTTCACCGGTTATTACTACATCGTGACGACCCTACACTTGGGGCACGATCAAGTTTTTGGCGCTGTTGGGAGCTTACAAGCGCACGAAGGTAATTTTCTAACCCTCTTTTTTAATTGCTTTATGGGTGTGGTTTGATTCCGCTCATCATTTTAGATCAGGGGTAGCATGCATGGAATGCTTGGACCGGCCCTTGGACATTAAAAAGAGGAATTAAAATTCTGATTTTTCTTTACTAAAATTGGCTAATTTCAGATCTGAAATAAAATTCTTGCTGATTGTTTTTGGAAAATCTCATTTTTTTTCTTGAAAATTGCCATGATTTCTTGTCCTTTTGATAGCTAGATTAGGTAGATTATTATTGTTAATTTCTTAGGGGCTCTTATGATTAATTTATTTATTGTTTCTTATCACTTTTGAGCCACCTAAGTTGCTGGAAAATTTTCTGGAATTTTCAGAAAAAGGTTGGGAGTTGGAACCATCCAATTTCGGCTTTTTGGCAAGGAAATTGCCTAAAAATTTGGAAACTCCAGAATTATTTTTGGGAACTTAGCTTTCTAGGTTGTTCTTAGTTTATTTGCCTTTTTAGGTCCAAAAAAAAAAAATAAAAAAAAAGTAATAATAAAAATTGGACACCCGTATTTCTTGATCCCATAGTGCATGAGTACAAAGTCACCACCAATTTGGTATCGTGACTCATTAGTATGGTAGCATCCCTTACTCCTTTTGTTCTCCATGAAAATCATTAGCTGGAATGTGAGGGGATTTGTGTTACACCCCGACCCAAACTAATCATAATTAAGGCTAATCAATTGAGATTAATGCTAATTAAGATTGATTAATTGAATTAATGATGGTTAATGACCAAAGAGAGACAAATTAGTCTCTAAAGATGCATTAAGCATAATGGAATGGGTTTACATGAAACTAGTTTGATTAAATTGAGTTTAGGCTCAAACAAAGGAGAGTTAAGGACTTCTTTGTAAATACGAATTTCCACGTATTTCGTCAAATACGGAAACTCTTGCTATAAACGAATGTATCTTGAATAGTACGTTAACTTTCATAAAGTACGAGATCTCATTTGATTTAAGGTTGGTCAAGTGGCCCTCATTTGACTTAGATTGTAAATAGAGAGACAGCTAGGGACTTAAGTACGAAAATTGGGTTTATAAGAGATAAATGAACCCCAAATGAAACCCTAGACTCATTTCATCTCAAAGAGAAACCTTAGACTCATTTCCCTTCCTTTCTCTTCCATTTCTTCCCTATCAAGAGTGAGGTTTGGAGGTTTGTGAGTGATTTTGAAGAGACTCCATCATCTTCATCTTCTTCCTCAAGTCATTTCCTCCATTGTTGAAGTGTTAGAGCTTGAGAGGAAACCCAAGGTTTCTTCTTTTGGACTACAAGTAAGTAGTTGGTGTTTTTATAGGATTTCGAAGTTCTATTGAGTAGTGAGGAGAGGTTTCTAGTATAAATGGCTCATTGGACACCCCTTTGTCATGTTTTCATGGGATTAGGGTTTGAAAGGAGGTGATTTGTGCCAAATCAAGCCAAGAAAAATGGGGTTTTTTGTCACTAAGCTTCAAAAAAGGCAAGTATAAGCATTTACTTGTGATTGGTGTTAATCATTGTAGAAGTTCATAGAATTTCCATGGGTTTGGATTTTTGTGCATTTTCCATTGAGTTTTGGAATTATTTTATGGTTTGATTGAAATGGTTAATGGATGATTAGAAGTGTTATTTTGTGAATGGATGATGTATGAGGAGGGAACGGGAGGTTCCAATGTCTATTGTAGGTTATGGAATGGTAGTGGAGAAGGAAGAATACGAAAAAGAAGAGTGATTCAGAATTTCGGGTAGGAATTCTGATGGGTCCGCTCGAGTGAACGCCTTTCTGCCTGGGTCCGCTCGAGCGAACAAAAAGTCCACTCGAGCGAACCCCTCTCTATTTGAGTCCGCTCGAGCGAACCTGGTGCAGAACTGTACGTTAACCTAAGTCCAGTGGATTTCGGATTTTTGTTTGGGCTAGGAGTGTTTCCTATGAGTCCAAGTACTCCCTAAATTAGTTTTAAGACTAATTATGGGGTGAATTGAGATTGTTGAGAATCACGAACAATAAAAGAAGAATCTTTGAGATTGAACATTGTTCTATTAGTTAATTGATTATGGACTAAGCTTCCATAGGTGATAATTACGGGGACTAAAATGCACACATTGTATATATAAATGTGATGTCCATCGAGAATAACATGTGCATTTAATAACCAATGATTACACCTAACTGGTTGTTTAGAACTGAGATAGAAATGTTAGTTTTATGGTCTCAATCCATTAAGATTGATGTAATAAATTGATTAATTTCTTTATTTATCAATATATTCATGTTATCATTTCATGAGATGAATGATGTTTATTACTTAAATGCACATAACCAATACGAATGACATGATGGTTCATGAGATGAACCGGAAGTCCATAAGTATACTAGATGCAATACATGTGTATGGATGAGATCCACATACGGGAGACATGTATAACAAATCTTATACTTGAATATCTTCACAACTAGTGATGAGATTGGACATCTCATCTGATAAGGTTGCAGTACTTTGATTACTATGAGATAATATGATTTGTCTTGATTATCGGAATGGAAGATTATGGATCACAGTACTGGTACATTGGATGTATTGAAGGACCATGAGAAGCACCTTATGAACACTGTCTTTACTTTAAGGTCTTCTCTCATAATTCCCTAACAATAGGCTCTCAATCCTGAGACATTAATGAACTCAAGTTTCTATCTATTCATTTGCTTTGAGTCACCATTGAGTGAGGCCAATTGTAGGTCAATACCTCAGTGATTTGGGTACGTGGTAGTAGAGCTGTGGGAACATTCGATGATCAAGATGGAATCTATCTTTAATATCCCCTTGTGCCAATTAATGGATTTATCATTGGTAAGTGCGCACCCATTCCAAGTAAGAGTTAATTGGATCGGTACCAAATGATCATTATAATTAATTGAGGCTCAAGGATAATAAGATATGGATCTAAGTTTGGAAGACAGGTCCAATTGATCCTTGGATATTGATGGAGGGGCCTACTTGTGGACATTGAGAACTTTAGGGTCTTCATGTAATTTATTCCTAGGACTGGAGTTCAATTGCATTTATTTAGTAGAGTTATTTGCAATTAACTGTGGGCCCGAATTGCGCATGAGATGTGGGGTCGCGGTCTCCCAGTTGGAGCCAGCTTTCTATGGAATCCCTAGTGGTCCCCATGCTAGCCCAAGATTGGATCTTTACTAATTCTATTTGAACTCAAAAGGAAAAACTACTATTTCTATTTGAAATGAGACTTCTAATAGTAGTAATAGTAGGATTAATGAGTTACTAGTTATTATAGAAGTTGGACTTCTAATAATAAAGAAAGAGGAGTTGCTTAAATCTATAAATAGGAGAGGATAGGAGGCCCTTGGACGTCCATGCACAATATCCCCCTAAGGATTCACGCCCAAGGCCCTTGGTGTGCAAGAGTTGCACATACATCTTCTCCTCTTCCTCTTCTAGTTCTTTTCCGGTTTCCCTTGAGTTTCTAGTTGTTTTTTCTCTTAGAGATCCCACCATCTTCCTTGAGGAAAGAGATCTGATTCGGGTCATCGTGTGGAAGGCCAAGAGGTCTTGGAGATTCTGATTTGGCTTGTGAAAGTGTTTCATCATCAAAGAAAGAAATCAACTCCTCCCTTAGAGCACAACCGAGCTCCATATGTATGATCTACTTCTTAGTATGTTGTGGATTTCGTGGTTGCTTGTATGCTACTATTTCTATCTTCTAGATAGGGTTTTATGCTGTACATGATCACGAGAAAGAGGACATGGGTCCTGTATTGGGTTTTGTAGCATTCTAGATAGTTGATTCCTGACTCAAGTGGGTCAAAAAGTTTTGAAAACTTATCCTAGAGGCCCACCTATTTCCAACAAGAAATAAGTAGAATCATGAATTATCAATGATTCTCTCATTGTATAGTACTCTGTATCGTTGTATCTCAATCTAATGAGATTGATGTTACTGTTGTTCCTTTCATTTATTAGAATGGAATTACTGAATTGTATTGAATCCAGAAATAGATTGCTTTATGAAATGTATTGACTCTTGAGTCTGGCACTACCTAGCTATTGTATTAATGCTCTAAATGAGCTAAATGAATTAATAATCAAGCAAATGACTATTCCTACTGCAGTAGATAGATTTGGGGCGTTCCGAAGTTCCGTGGTGATGCCAATTGTCCCTGGCCTGGACACTATTAAGTCCCACAAATTCCGATCGTATCTATAGATACTGATTGATGCCTTCTATTTGGAAGATGAATCCTTTCTTTGAGGGAAGATGGTAAATTTATGCCTTCCAATTAGAAGATGAATCTTTCCTTTGAGGGAAGATGGTAATTGAAATGAAATGTAATAAAATGAATGCTATGGTAATGGCCATTTTGTACATATCTATTAATTGACTTTTTGTGCTCACCTATTGTCATTGTAGGAATTATCCAGACTTGTCTAGAATTGGAATTGTTGACTAATAGATTGAATGAATTTAGTATATGTACTAACATGTGCTATCACAAGAACTGTTTATATATTGTTGAACCATTGTGTTTATTGGTGTTATTGATGGCATTATGGCCTGATTGCCAATGTCGGTCCAGCGGCAGCGGAGGAGACCACTCTGGTTCCTCCAGGAGGACTATTTGAATGGAATGGACGAGATAACCTTTGAACGGTTATCCAAGTACGAAGTGGTTTGGAAATTCTTTTTGAGAATTCCTTTTGAAATAGTTGGAAATTCATTTTTGAATGTAATGTTTTGAGAACTTGAATAGTTATCAATCTGCATTATATTTGAATATACAGGAGTTGATGAAAGCTAATGAATGATAGAAATGATACATGTATAAAGAACTTTATTTTTGTATACATGTAACCTTGTAAATTGATGATGTCAATTATAAATATTTCTGCAAAATTGTGTATTGGACAGGTATTTGTGAATGTTTATCCCTTATAGATTCCGTTTTAACTTCGGTTAATTTGAAATTCACGGGAGTAAGTATGGGATCATGGCTCGGGATTATCGTACTTCGGGCCCGGGTCGTGACAATTCGAGACATAATCTTCGATGCCAATTAACATTGACGATGCAAGAATATCAACATGATTTTGCTTTTCCTTGCTGGAACTAGAACCAAAGAAATGAATGCGAGCAACATGACCAGTTGGTTATCTACCTTTCTCCTATCTTTTCCTTTTGCATTTTTGGTAATGGCTATTCTTGTGGCCTGTGGTTGTTTTGGAACCCTCTCAAGCTCTCTGTCAGAGTCATTGAGTCCTTGGACCAATCCATTTTCACCAATGTTCAGGCTCTAAGTGTCCCCTCTATGTCCTTTTCTATGTCCTGCATTTATGCACCTCCTTCATGGGTGAAAAGGAGAGCCCTTTGGGATGATGTTAACAGACTCAACAACCAACACATCACCACTCGTAACACATGGCTCCTTATTAGAGACTTAAATAGCGTTCTTGGGTTTCATGAGGAATTAGGAGGCCATGGGACCCCTTCTCAGTGGCCAATAAGGACTTCAAGTAGTTCATTGACTCTAACAACCTTCATGACTTAAGATTCAAATGCCCTCCTTTTATTTGGACCAACTGAAGGAAAGGTCCCTCAACCATTCTTGAAAAGCTCAACAAAGCATGAGGCTCTATTCAGTGGTTTAACTAATTTCCTAACTGGGAACTTCTTCACCTTTCCCGTTTAGGCTCTGACCATAACCCCCTCTTCCCTTGACCTTCTAATTGGAGGAGACCTTCCCATCGCCTTTTCCGTTATGAGAACTTTTGGCACCATAAGGACACCTTCCTTCCTTGGGTCCAAAATACATGGCAAGAGCCAGGAGGAGCTACTGATTGTTGGAAATAGGTGGGCCTCGTGGATAGGTTTATAGAATTTTTGATCCGCTTAACGCAGGGATCAAGTATCCATAAGGCTTCAAAACCCAATCCAGGATCCATGACCTCTTTCTCATTATCATGTACAGTAGAAAACTCTGTCTAGAAGATAGAAACAACAACAAACAAGCAACCACGAAATCCACAATAAACAAGAAAGTAGATTATACCTTGGGAGCTCAGTTGTGTTCTAATGGAGAAGTTGATCTCTTTCTCAAAGCGAATCAGAATCTCTAAGACCCAATTGTCTTCCATGCTATGACCCGCTTCAGATCTCTTTCCTCAAGGAGAATGGTGGGATCTCCAAGAGAAAAGCCAACTAGAACTTTTAGAAAAAAACTCGGAAGAGAAGCTAGAAGAGAGAAGAGAGGAGAGGAGTGCAACTCTTGCACACAAGAGGGCTAGGCGTGGACTCCAAGAGGATAGATGTCCAGCCCTCTACCTCTCCTTATTTATAGCCCTAGGTAATCTCACTTACTAATTAGAAATAAAAGTCCAACTTCCATAATATTTAGTAACCTTATCTTCTTACTATTACCACTATTAGAAGTCTCGCTTCAAATAGAAATAATAACTTTCTAATTCCTTTCCTTTTGAGTTCAAGTAGAATTAGTAATGATCCAATCTTGGGCTAGCATGGGGACCACTAGGGATTCCATAGAAAGATGGCTCCCAGTGGGACACCGCGACCCTACATTTCATGTGCAATCTGGGCCCACAGTTAATTGCAAATAACTCCACTATATAAATGCAATTGAACTCCAGTCTTAGGAAAAAATTACAAGAATACCCTAAACTTCCCTATCACCACAAGTAGGCCCCTCCATCAATACCCATGGATCAATTGGACTAAACTTGTCCCACCAATTCAAATCTATATCTTATCATCCTTGAGACCCAATCAATCACAGTGATTATCAGTACCATCCAATTAACTCTTAATTGAGACAGGTGCGCAGTTACCAATAATAAATCCATTAATTGGCACAAGGGGATAATAGAGATAGATTCCATCTTGACCATTAAATGTTCCCACAGTCCTACTACCACCTACCCAAGACACCGAGGTGTTGACCTACAGTCAGCCTCACTCATTGGTGACTCAAAGCAAATGAATAGATAGAAACTTGGGTTCATCAATGTCTCAGGCTTAAGAGCTTATTGCTAGGGAATTATGAGAAAAGACCTTAAAGCAAAGACAATATTTCATAAGGTGCTTTTCATGGTCCTTCAATACATCTAATGTACCAGCACAATGATCTTGAGTCTTATACTCTGATGATCGAGACAGATCACACTATCTTATAGTGATCATAATGCTACAACCTTATCAAATTAGATGCCCAATCTCATCACTGGTTGTGAAGCTATTTAAGTATAAGATTTGTGACACATGTCTCCCGTATGTGGATCTCATCCACACACATGTATTACATTTAATATACTCGTGGACTCTGGTTCATCTCATGAACCATTATGTCATTCGTATTGGTTATGTGCAACTAAGTAAATAAAACATCCATGAAAGGAAAGCATGATTATATTGATATGAGTCAATTTATTACATCACCTATTAGATTGAGACCACATAATCTAACACTGATCGCTGTGATATGCTCATGGACCTTGCGGGAAAACTTAGGGAGTGGAGTTCTAAAGAGTTTGACAACATTTGTAGGGAAGTCCATGCGCTAAGAAGAAGAATATCTGGTGTCCATGCTAGTCCAAGATACCACACCTCTACCTTCCTAAAATTGCTCGAAACAGACATCTCCCACCAGTACTTCTCTAATCTAAGAGAAGTAGAATCCTTTTAGCCTCAGAGAGCTAGAGTCAATTGGCTCCAAAAAGGAGACATGAACACCAAATATTTCCATGTTATATCGAAGATTCAACATTGGAAGAATCTCATTCCTTACCTCATCTCTCAAGAAGGAGCCATGATGTCGACCGGATACACTGCACTTGATATCAACCTGAGAGTCAGAATCTTGACTTTCCCAGTGTACCCGGTCGACCACCCTTTTAGGATGTCGACCGGATACACTGCGTGAATTTCCAATTTTGCAGTTTTTGATGTTTTGATATGTTGTGGGGTCCATTGACCATCCAAATGGACTTCTATTGATGTGCCAATCATGAGTCAATGGTTTGGCTCAACCTTGACTCATGGGGACTACCAAAGTAGGGTCTAGTGTATTAATTGGATTTCGATTCGATCCTTCAACATTGTCGAAGATGCCCGTGACTTCAGAAGCACCAAAATATATTTCCTTACATCTAAAACTTCATTTAACAATTGAACTGACTGACATAGACCTGGACCTGATCATGGGGTCATTGCCTTGGTTGAACCTTCGTTATCTCTTCCCTTGATTGGCTTGGATTTAGGGATTTATTAGACGTTATTCATTGCCGCCGCTCTTGCATCCTTTCTATTGTTTATACCTGTTAATTAAGTAAAAATTGGATGACCTGACCTATTTATAATATCGATGTAATACTTGGATTGTTTTGGACTAAGACCATGACAAGGTGGGTCATGGCAATGGGTTTGATAGTGGACATGGACTTGGACTTGAACTATATTTATGGATTTGACATGTACCTTGGACCTTTTGATGGACATGATAGGACCTTGCTTGCACAAGGCAAGCCTAGACAGACACAGACCCCTACTTCTTTCCCTGATTTGACATTAAACATTCACTTAGTTGTTCTAAGCTTAGCTATTGGACCACTAATCCTTGGTGAGAGCTATATTGGTTGTGGTTTAGAGCTATCATGATGAACTATGGTTAGACGGGCCGTGGGATTCTAGTTTCGGTATATTGAGCGTGAGAGTGTTGATATTGTTATTATTGGCGGGGCTTGTTATCCCTTGCATTGTTACTTTATTTCTCCGCCACGACTGGTTTATAGTATGGGAGGCCGCCGCATAATATCCTGTGGTGTTCAGCTTGTGTGAATTTGCCACATTGATGGTTGGTTATATTAGATGTTTTGCTTTTATATTGATTCTATTTGTTAGATCTTGCTCAATTGCCTAGCATTTGTACCTTTACTATTCTTATGATATTATCATTGTCTCTATTCTTTTGATGCATACATCCTATATTATTTGTATACTGTGCCTTGCTAGATCTATGGATCTGACCCATTATTTGGTGCTTAGGTATTGACCCTGACTCTAAGGGCGACGTGTTCGTCGAGGCGCCCCTAGTTGATAAGTATGAATGGGGGCCGGCTGCCCAGGAGTCCGAGCTAAAGACTCGAGTGCCAATACATGGGGATTGAGTGCACTTATTATGGGGTTTGAGTGACATATGTTGTGAGCATAGGGTTTATTCATTTGGCTTGTACACATTATATTCCTTCCTTAAGATTAGTTAGACAGATGCCCTACTACATTTGAGTATGATTGGATTTGGTACCTTATATGCTTCCAAAGAGGAGAGGTGTTGACACAAAAAATGTCACTTTGCCTCTTCAACATCAAAAGCTACATGAAGCAGCATTCTACCATTAATAGGCAAATGCCACTTCAAGCATTAGATCTTGTCATAATCAGACAAAAATTGCAATATCCCTCAAAGCAACCAAAAGAAGGGTATACATGAAGTTTCGGGCAATTTCAACATAATTTGGCTTAACTTCGTTCTTCCAGCGGTTGAGCAGGAGCTCCTGAGACCCTGACACACAAAACAGAGCACACAGTTGGCCTCAAAATGCCACTAGGAGGCTTTACATCAATTCTCAGGCCATTCCGACATTGTTTGGCCCAAAAAGGAAACAGCTGCAGCAGAGTCAACTCTCTTGGCGGCGACAGTGTCGAAGGCATCAAATCTTCGATCAGAGCCTATGGATGGTCTTAGAATACCTCCAAAATGGCTCCATGTCAAGTTTCAAGTCAAACCAACAACGTTTGACCCTCCATCAACCCTCGAGCAGTAAAATTAAGCCTCTCAGGGTAAGAACCACTGAGGCCATCACTCATCAAACAAAGCTCATGGGTGACTTCAAGATGCTTCCAAAAGGTTACTCTTCAAGTTTCAGGTCATTTCGACAACATTTGACCAAACTTTGATACTGGAAACTAAAACGGGCCTCCTGGTAGCAGAGCTCCTCGGGACCATGACTTCCAAATTAGAGCTAATGGATCGTCTCAAAATGACTCTAATAGGCTCCCTGTCAAATTTCAGGTCAATTGGACATCGGTTGACTGTATATCAAGTCTACTGGCGACGGGACCCCACACGACTTCAAAACTTGAACAAAAGCCCATGGATGGTCCTATCTACTGCTCAGGAGGCTTCACCTCAAATTTTAGGTCATTCTGACATCGTTTGACCTAGTTTTGACTTCTAACGACAAATCGGAAACAAAGTCCTCGGCTTCTGACGGAAAATCTACAAACTCCGCATGATCAAGTCTTCGGCTTTCCCAGAAAATCGGAAACCTTGCGCTCTGATATGCAAGGATTCTCGTCAAGTTTTCTCCAGGGAAATCAGGCTAATACATGTGCAAAAATTTCAGAAAAATACTGGAGAAAAAAGAATAAAAAAAACCAAAAAACGGCCGAAAACCAGCGACCAAAAGGGAAAAATCCCCCATGGTCGCTGATGACCATGGAGATCTAGTTCGCCGGACTTCAACCAAAAACCCAATTTTTTGGTCCTTTTCGCGTTTCCAGATGTTTGGCCCCTGTGATTTTCTAAAAATCTCATTTTCGGGGCACGAAATCAACCGATCTTCATCAACACCTAGGATCCATCGTCAAAAGCATGGGATCTTCATCGGATGTTTCAAAATAGCCAATCGGCTGACCAAGAAAGCACACTTTTTGTCCGACCGATCGAGAAATCGACAGGACATATGTTGCAGGCCCATTGATAGCAATTGGTGTCTGAAGTTGCATGGTCATCCGACACCAAACAACATGAAGATCAATCGGCGATCATCGTAAGAAGATTCCAAAAGACGTGGTGCAGCCCGCGACTCTTCAATTACTCACTTGACCACTTAATGTAGTTAAATGACCCATTTTATGACAAGTTAATGTGGTCATTAACTCATTATTTTGGACGACCCAATTAGAAGTGAGGAAAAAGGAGTTACAAGTCCAAGCAATCACGGCATTAAATCATGTAACTCCTCTTAGCATAGAGTTTAAAGGCGATTAAATGTCTATTATTCTCCATCGACCAATCAAAAGCCAAGAAAAAGGAGTTACAAAATCATGAATTAAAAATACGCAACTCCTCCCATCATGAAGCACTAATACAATCAATGCTCATAAACTCTCCTCATGGCTACCAAAAGGAGGGTCTTTCCAAGAACGGGATCGAAAACCAAAAAGTCTAGAAAAAAAATCAAGAAAATCAAGAAAATCAACAAACTTCTGCAAAAGTTGCTGCAACAACCTCTCCTCCGTCAAAGAGACTTTGCAAAAAACACCACAAGGTGACTGAAGTCCCTTGGGGGAGGCCACCCCCCCAAGGCCCTCTCCTTCTATCCACATGGCCTGGACACGACTTTTTAGCCCATCTACTCAGCTTGTTATTAGATATAGGACATTCTTTTGGTCTTTATCCTCTAAAAATTTGAGGTCCAAGCCAAGCCAACCAAAGCGAATCAAAGCATCCTCTGTTCTCATCTAAAGGATGATGGCGAAGTCCATACATGACTTGCGACCGTCAATCTAAATGAGTCCCTTCAGTCGATTGAGAAGTTAGAATTCCTTTTCTTGGTTTTCGTTATTTTTTGTATTTTTCTAAAGTGACAAAAAATCACAACTCTTGTCTTTACATTTTGATAAGGATTGTAAATCGCCTTTTATGGCAAAGAACGCCTTTCATGGCAAAACAAAATTGATGGACCCGGCCTTTTCTTTTTCCGTCCCAGGGCTACCGAGGTTCGGCAGAGAAAAGCATCAACATTTTTGTATGGGTATGCCAGATTTTCTCCTCTACTTGGAATTTAGAAGTGGTGGTCCGGAGATCCACCTTCATAAGTAAAAAAGGAAATCAACATTTTTTTTCTAGTTTTTCATTGCACACATATTTTAAGAAAAGAGACAAGATTTTTGCCATGAAAGGCGATTTCATTTTGTTCTCCGTGAAAGGCGGTTTTGCCGTAAAATGCGATTTTTTTGCTGTGAAAGGTGATTTTGCCGTGAAAAGCGATTTACAAATCTCATCAAAATGTAAAGACAAGAGTTGTGATTTTTTTGTCTCTTTAGAAAATACAAAATACAATGAAAAGTAAGAAAATGACTTCTAACTTCTCAGGAGATTACGGGAACTCGTTCAGATTGACGGTTGCAAGTCATGTATGGACTTCGCCATCATCCTTTTTATGAGAACATAGGAGGCTTTGATTCGCTTGGCTTGGTTTGAACTTCAGATTTTTCGAGGATAAAGGCCAAGAAGAGGTCCTATATCCAATAAAAAGTTGAGTAGACGGACTGAAGAGCCACGTCTAGCCGTGTGGATAGAAGGAGAGCGCCTTGGGGGAGTGGCCCCCCAAGGGACTTAAGTCACCTTGTGGTGGTGGTTGCTGCAGAGTTTCTTCAAAGGAGAGGAAGTTGTTGTAGCAACGATTGCAGAGGTTCTGCCCTTTTTTCTAGATTTTGATTGATCGATTTCGGACCCTTTCTCTGATTTTTCTGGACCTTTTCTTCTTGGAATGACCCTCCTTTTATAGGCTTTTGGTAGCCATTAGGAGGGTTTATGAGCATTGATTGCATTAATACTCCATAATGAAAGGAGTTACATGCTTTTAATTCAGAATTTTATAACTCCTTTTTCCTGGCTTTTGATTGGCCGATGGAGAATAATGGACATTTAATCGCCTTTAAACTCCATGATGAGGGGAGTTACATGGTTTAATGCAATGATTGCCTTGACTTGTAACTCCTTTTTCCTCGCTTCTGATTGGGCCGTCCAAAATAATGAGTTAATGACCGCATTAACTTGTCATAAAACATGTCATTTAACTGCATTAAGTGGTCGCCAGGGTGCTTGAAAAGTCGCGGGCCATATTGCCGATAGATCTTCATGTTGTTTGATGTTGGATGGTAATGCAACTTCAGACATTGGTTGATACCAGTGGGCCGGTAACATCTGTCTTGTCGATTTCTCGATCAGTCGGACAGAAAGTGTGCTTTCTTGGTTGGCTGATTGGTGATCTTGAAGTGTCTGATGATGATCCAATGATTTCGACGGTAGATCTGTGATGTTGATGAAGATCAACGGATTTCATGCTCGAAAAATCAAATTTTTGGAAAATCACAGGGGCCAAACATCTCGAAACACAAAAAATACCCAAAAAAGTGGGTTTTCGGGCGAAATCCGGTGACCCAAATCACCATGGTCATCGGTGACCATGGGGATTTTTATCCCTTTTGGTTGCCATTTTTTCGTCGTTTTTCGGGTTTTCTGATTCTTTTTTCTTCGGTATTTTTCTTGAACTTTTTCCTCATGTATTTGGCTTGATTTCCCTGAAGAAAACTTGACGATAAGCCATGTAAATCAGAGCACAAAGTTTCTTATTTTCCAAAAAAAGCCGAGGACTTTGTCACCGATTTGTCGTCAGAAGCCAAAACTAGGTCAAACGATTTTGGAATGCCCTGAAATTTGAGGTGAAGCCTCCTAAGTAGTAGATAGGACCAACCGTGGGCCTTTGTTTGAGTTTTGAAGCCGTGTGGGGTCCCATCGCTAGTAGACTTAATTTTGCTGCGAGGAAGATGCCGAGCTTTGATGTACGGTCAACTGATGTCCGATTGACCTGAAATTTGATAGGGATCCTATTGGAGTCATTTTAAGATGATCCATTAGCTCCGATTTGGATGCCATGGTCTCGGGGAGCTTCGTCGCTGGCCCGTTTTAGCTTCCGAGCGTCAAAGTTGGGTCAAATGTTGTTGAAATGACTTGAAACTTGACGTGTAGCCTTTTGGAAGCATGTTGAAGCCACCCATGTGCTTTGTTTGATAAGTGATGGCCTCGGTGGTTATCGCCATCGAGAGGCTTGGTTTTGCTGCTCAAAGGTTGATGAAAGGTCAAACATTATCGGTTTGACTTGAAACTTGACATGGAGCCTTTTGGAGGTATTCTAAGACCATCCATAGGCTCTGATCGAATATTTGATACTGTCGACACTGTTGCCACCGGGAGAGCCGACTTTGCTACGGCCGTTTCCTTTTTGGGCCAAATAATGTCAGAATGGCCTAAAATTTGATGTAGAGCCTCTTAGTTGCATTTTGAGGCCAACTGTGTGCTCTACTTTGTATATTAGGGTCTTTGGTTTCACCGCCGCCGGGAGCTCCTGCTCAGCTGTTGGAAGAGCGAAGTTAGGCCAAATGATGTTAAAATGGCCTAAAACTTCATGTGTACCCTTCTTTTGCATGTTTTGAAGAATCTTGCAATTTCTCGTTTGATTCTGACAAGATCTAATGCTTGAAGTGGCATTTGCCTATTTATGGTAGGATGCGGCTTCATGTAGCTTTTGATGTTTGAAGAGGCAAAGTGACATTTTTGGTGTCAACAAATGCCCCCCTCGAGGTAGAGCAACGGGTTGCATAGCTTTTGTCGTCAATGTGCCTCAAAGAGAACTTTGATGGGGAGCTTCTGACTTGACCAAGATTCTTGATCAGTTTTCTTTTGATGGAGTAGCCTTTGAGCTTCGAGGGGAATTTATGGTAGTGAGAGAGATAATGTACCGTCTCAAGGACAAGTTTTGAAAATGACATGAGGGATTTGGTTTTTTTTTTTTTGGGTTGTGGACTTTCTTTTTGACCTTGTGAAAATAAAGGCTTTATGTGGCGTATTAGTCGGTCAAGATGGTTTTTTTTTATTTTTGACCTTGTGACCTAACAAGTTGTATGTGACAAGTTAGGGGTCAGGTTTTGAATTTTGGTTTTGACCTTGTGACCTAACAAGCTATATGTAGCAAGTTAGTGGGTTGAGATCTGGTTTTTGGTTTTGGTGTTGTGACCTAACAAGCTGTATGTGGTGAGTTAGGGGACCATGGTTTGGTTTTTTGTCATTCTTTGGGACAATTTTGGGTCCATGGGAGTGGTTTGGGTTTTTGTAAAATGTCAATTTCAAGATTTTGGATTAATTTGGTTCATGCATGGAACCCTGTTGTATGCTCTTGGTAAGAGGGATTTTTGACTAAAAGCCACTTTTAGTGCCTAGGTGGTGTCACTTTTGTGAAGAAATCTAAAAATATCTTCTTTGGGTAGATAATATCTAAAAATATCCTTACTTGGAAAGAATCTCTCAAGTTTCATTTCTTTTGGGAGAGAATATCTCAAAGCATCTTTGTTTTGGGAAGGTTACTAATTTGTAGCACTTACCTCCTTGCTTTTCTCCTTGTTTCCTCTTTGGCTTGCTCTCTTCTATAAAAGCAAGGGGAAATTGGATCTCTTGCTCTTATTGCTTTCTTTTGGCAAAAGTCTTCAAAAGTGCTCCAAGATCAAGAACCCTTTCTTCTTCAAGGATCTTCAAGTTCTCCTTCTCCATCCATGGCTTCAAGTAAGTTTTCGTCCTCAACAAGAAATTTCATGTAGAAGTAGGAAAACTTTCTTTCTTTTCTTTTTCTTTTTCTCTTTCTCTCTTTTCTTTTCTTTTTCTTCTTTTTTTTTTCTTTTTTTCTATCCACGTGTTGTTTTTTTTTCACACATTTTCTTTCTTTTTTTTCACATGTTGTTTTTTTTCTTTTTTCTTTCTTTCTTCATGGGTTTTTTTCTTTTCTTTCACGGTTTTTCCTTTTTTTTTTTTTTTTTTTTTTTACCATCTTTCTTTTTTTTTCTTCACGGTTTTTCACTTTTTTTCCATTGTTCTTTTTTCTCTGTTTTTTTTTCTGTGGCTGTACGGACTAGTCCGTACTACCGCATGGCCTGTGGGCCAGCCCATTCTTTTTTTTTTTCCTTTGTGGTTTTCTCTCTCTCCCCTTTTTTTTTTTTTTTTTTTTGGAGGTTTCTCTTCTTTTTTTTTTGTTTTTTTTTTTTGTGCTCACTATGATAATGAGGTTTATGCATTTCAAGATGTTCATGCATTTATTTTCTTTTGTTTTCAGGTTTGATGCATTAAGATAGAAGGCTAGAGTCTCTAGGTCAAGCCAACATGAATTTTGACTTGGACAAAGTTTGATTGGTTTTGACCAAGTTGGGTTGGAATTGGTCAAACTTTTGTCAAGGTTTTCCTAGCATCTAATGCATGACGACTTTCTTTTTATGCATGATTTTTGTAAATCGAATTGGAAGCATGATAATGCATACTTGATAATCTTTTGCGAGTTTTGGGAGTTGGAGGTCCTAGCAATGTTGAGCCCTTTCCTAGTCTTGCTGGGTTTTGAGGAGCTTTGCAATTTTTGGAATTTGGAGCTCGTAGTAATGTGTAGCCCTTTTTCCGATCTTCGCTTGATCTCGCAGTATGGTTTGAGTATGAGCCTTCTTTGGGAATCCTCCATTGACTATGAGCTCGCAATAATGTTGAGCTCATCTTCAAGCTTCGTATATTTTCCAGTGTGTTTCCCTGTTCTTCGGAATTACCCCGAAACCATGCCAAAATTTCGCTAGGATTTTTTTAGAAAATTCTGTCATTTTGGTGTTTGATCCTTTTCTTTTCTAGCATTCTTTGGGAATCCTCCATTGACTATGAGCTTGCAGCAATGTTGAGCTCATCTTCAAGCTTCCTATCTTTTCCGGAGTGTTTCCCTGTTCTTCAGAATTGCCTCGAAACCATGCCAAAATTTCGCTAGGATTTTTTAAGAAAATTCTATCATTTTGGTGTTTGATCTTTTTCTTTTCCAACCTTTGTAGGTAGTTCCTCCAGGACGAACAAGGGTAAGGGGCTTGTTACTGACGCACCTCGCCGGTCTGCCAGATCTTCCAATGTGGCCGTACAGCAGGCCTGAGAGAAGGTCTGATATGTGGAGAGGAATTTGGAAAAGTGTGACTTGCTCAACCGAGATAAGATGAGGCAGCGGTTGATTGCCCTCAAGAATGAGGAGTTTTACAAGATAGTGGTAAGCAATCGTCCTTGGGTCATGGAAGATCAGAGCATTGTGCCCAAGCCTACATTTTTCTTTGGTGATGCAGTCCCTGTCGACCTGACATACCAAAGGAGATGTTTTTAGTTGTCTTACACAGTTGATGGTGAGGAGAGAATTGTTGCTACCTAGTCCACTTTTGATCGTACCATCTTGATCATGAGTCTTTCTCCCACATGCTCTACGAGGGAAGATCCTCCAAGTTGGGTGAAGAGGACCAATGTGATCAAGACCGGATTTTTGTTGGCGGCCTTTCTGGATATTGGAGAAGTCGCCTGTTCGCATGGACATGTTGATGCTAGCCAGTGGTTACCAAGGTTCTGATTATCTGTCGGTCGATTTAAGACCGGTGGGCCTTGGCATTTTCAGGGGTGATGGCAGCAATTGGGTAAAACCTTTCCAGCTTCGTGGCTGTTTCAATGCTAACTCAGATTGAAAGTCTTGGACTGATCACATCTTGCAGATTGGTGGCGCCATTCTGAAGGAGGCTGAGATCTTCGATGTGGTCTGCGCTTTAGGGAGACCGTGATATTTTCCGACAAGGCCTTCATGGCCATGTTGGAGTCTTTTCTTCCATAAACCAACACCTTCATTGTCACGAATGGTGAAATTGGTTTTTCTTTGATGGAGCTAAGCGCCATCACTGGGCTGCCTATCCTTGGCAAACTCTATGAGGAGTTCATGCCTATCGACAGTGACCTCGAGGAGCAGTCTGAGGAATTCAGCTTTTATACTTTTAGCTCGTTGCCTTCTATGATTTCTTGAAGGAGAAGGAGGGCTCGAAAGTCAGGTGCAACAGTTGGAAGAGTTTTAGTTCTTCGTCTCCCAACTTCTTTGATGGAGAGATTTCCGACAGCGTAACCTAGGAAGCTAGAGCTAAGAATCCGGGTTCGAAGAAGACTTCTATCATGTAGGGAGATTTGAAGAGCTTCATCAAGACTACAAATGCCACTTGTTTTAACATTGCACTGTGAAGGGATCTCGCAGTTTACCTCACTTACTGGCTTGGCGAGGCTATTTTTGCTGGAGGAGATGGTATGCACATCAGGCTGCATTGCATTTTTCCAGCTTGTCAGATGGCATTTGGAGAGCAGCTAGCTTTGGTGCCTGCTCTTTACTCCTATTTGTGCACCGAACTGCAGGCAGCTGTTTTCCTGCTTCGGCTTGGGCTCCCTATGAATAGAGTATTTTCAGCCCATATATTTTATTCATGGTATGTTTACCACTGTCCTGCCTTCCATCAGTTGGGTGCTGCACAGGTTAATGACCCTTTCATGATTCGGTTGGCTAGAGGGACAACCATTTCCAAATCTCTTTTGTCTGCCCGTTTGAAGATCCAACAATTTAGGGATGTCGAGATAGGGCAGTCTCCGGATTTGCGGAAGAAGGTTTTTGATTTTGGTGTCTCTCGTGATTCCACCAGGGTAGGGTCAGGAAGACACTATTTTTTGACCAACGCAGAGGTGGCTTTTTAACATACGTGTTGGTACGATGGTGTACCATAGACATCTTTTCGTTGACATCCAGCCGTATGTTCCCTCGCATTTTGCATTGTAGTTGGGCTTCTCTCAAGGTGTTGTTGGAGCGCCTTCGAGCATGGTGAATCGCTTTGGAGGTTTGCAGGACTGGAGAAATGCATGGGCCTTTTATAATGCGGAGGACACTACAGCCATGATTTCCTATCTTGAGTTGCCTACTTTTCGGACTGCCGGCTTCACGAAGTGGTTTGTGGAGAGCTTTTTGGTGTACCAGGGGCTTTCCAAGAAGGAGCTCGATGTCAAGCAATCTCCTAGGAAGGGTCTTGGCAAATCAGATGGCGTCCGATGAGAAGAAGTTTTGATTTTCCTTTATGGAGAGAAGCATAAGAGAGGCTTTCTCGGAGAGTAGGATGTCATCAGATCAGGGGCTGTTCAAGAAGTTCCTAGCGAGGTCTTGAAACAGCTGGAGGAGGAGGAGGCCGAAATCGATGCTTGGATGCAAGCGGAGCAAACGAAGACTTCCATGGAGTCCACCGGCAAGAGCAAACCATCAAGTGAGGGCTTAAGTGAGAGACCTGACTTTGATAGAGGGGCAGGTACTTCAAGTAAACCGACCCATAGAGGTAAGAGGAAAAGAGGACAGCGTCGTGATAAGAGACGGCACAAAGACTCTCCCGATCTGGAGGTCCCTTTTACCATTGCTGAGGAGGGGTCAAAGGATGTTGACGAGCCTCTGGAGAAAAGAAGCCGAGAAGAAGAGACCTTTAGCGGTAGTATGACTCCTTCTTTCTCTTTCCGCTTCTTTTTTTTTATGAGAGATTTTTGTTTTGATCTGCCGCTTTCTTTCTTTTACCAAAAGATGATGACTTGGGGATACTCGAGGTCTCGGCCCATGAGGCGGTGATGGATCCGATTGTGGCATTTGAGGAAGAACCAAGGGACTCTGGAGTGACTTCTTCAGTGAGATGTTTTTGAAGCCTTCTAGCGAAGTGAATCCAAATTGGATGAAATCTCGCGGACTCAGAAGCAGTTAGTTCGGGAGAGGAACGTAACTGAGTTGGCTTTCATTGAGCTGACACACGACCTGCATCGTCTTGGAATACCATTTGCTCTCTTTTATGAATCCAATCTTGGCCTTTCAAAAAATCTCATCTCTTGTCCATTCCAAGGATGCGATTTGCAATATTTGTACCTAGCGGTGCTAGTACGCCCTTTCGGGTCTGTTGTATTTGCGACCAACACATTTGTACCTCCAACCTCATATCATCTTACCTCAAGTGAGCCTTGCTTCTTCATAATTTAAATTAAGGTTTACAATTGCTTCTAGCAGTAACTGGAATGCTCACTCTGAGCCTACCGTACTTGCATTTAGAACAATTGTACCCTCTATTACCTTTGCCTTCTTCACCTCGCTTGGGCCGGGCCGTGTCCCCTCGAGCAACTTGAAAAGACAAAACCATAGTTCTTTTTCTATTTATAATCATCATATTTTTGTGATTACGAATGGATATGGTCTTGTTTCAGAAGTTTTTTCAAACTAACAATGGCAGCTTTATTGACCATCACCTTCGATGAGAACAAGTACCAACTCATGCTTCAAAAGAAGCAAAACAAGCGCACTCACAAGCGCCTTGCCAGCTGCCGAAGTGTCATCTCCCTCGGTAACTCTTTGAACACTAGGTCAACCTCTACTCCCCGGACCATTGTCTTTAGGTCACTGGGACTATTCTCACTCCTCCTAAAAGAAACTACACCTGCCAAGAAGCAGAAAACCGCCCCTAAACGTGTCACCGCCCCGACATCAAAGGGGGCCATCAAGAAGCCTGAAGCCCACGACAACCCTGTGAAGCCTTAACCTGCAAGGAACCAAGTCTACCCTAAGACTTGGTCCCCAAGACCTTCACCAAAGCAAAGGAGGTCCCAAGCATCTACAAAGCCAGCATACCTCGCTCCTCTCAAGGAGAATCGGTTTTGCCCTCACTCTAACATTGTCAAACCCCGACCCAGGATTAGCGCGATTAGTGTTAACTAAGTGCGTGTTTAGTTGTAATGTGAGTTTAGTGTACGTGGGATTAGAAATTGGTCCGATTTAGTCTAGAATTAGCTTTGGGGAATTTTGAGAGCGTTTTGTGCTATTTTGTCACGCTTAAGGGTGCCTTGAGTGTGCGTGTAAGCTTGGGAGGAAATTCCATTTTTTCTGATTTTAATCGTGATTTCGATCTCTTTGAATGGTTTTATTTTATTAATAAACTTTTGTGTTTAGCTTGTTTGTGTATTAGACCCAGAAACCCAAGTTTCGGCCCAAAGGGGTAAATCAGTCTTTTCACACCAAATCTGGACTTAAATTTCAAAATCTCAAAACTATGCCAAATTTATACTTTTTGGAAAGTAGATTTTTCGGCGATCATTTTAGTCTTCTTCGTCGTTTTCATCCGGGGCCCACAAATCAGTGTTTTAAACATTGCAAGTTTTGAGCAATGGGGCCCACAAGAACCCATTTTGAATCAAATCTTCTTCTCCCTCATTTTTTTTTCTTCACTCACGAGTCAAGCTCTCCCTTCAACTTCTGAACCCAACTGAAGACTCTTCTTCTTCCCTTCCTTTCTTCCCATTTGCATGCCTAATCTAGAGAGCCTCAAAGCACAAACCAACCATACCATCTTCTTCCTCTCAACTCAAGGAATCTATTGCCACCATTTTCTGGGAGATCCCAGCTGTGTTTCCACTCCGTTTTCTTCTCCTCTTCTTGTTTAGCAAGCTTCAGGTAATGGATCTCTTTCTCCTCTTCAATGTAGTCTTTTGAGTTCCTTAGGAGCCCATTTTTCAAGCATGCAACACCCATTTCGAAATGGGTCATTGTCTTCTCTTTTTGATGGATTTTTTTGAAGTTCTTTTCATGGGTTTCTTGTAAATTTCGTGGAGTGCTTTTGGTAGGAATTGTTTCTGAGTTTGTTGGGCTAGGACCTTGGTAAAGGCAAGTGATCAACTTAGATTCATGATGCATGCAATATTTGATTTCTTTAACTTTCATGATTTGAATTCCTTTCCATTCTAAATTGGGTAATATATTGGTTCAAGGATGTGTTATAGTCTGAAATCTTGTTTTTAATTGAAATGCATATGCTGATGGTTTGAAATAATGGTTTTCATTCATTTGATGTTGCTTTTATCTTGCCAAATTGTGTTATAAATGGATGCAAGGATGGAGGGAATATTGTGAGGTGAATGGGAGTGTGGATGGTTAGAATGTGGATGGAAATTGCCCTTGGAGAGCATGGAGGCTCAGGGGATAGGCAGGGATTTGACAAAGGAAAGAAATGGTGAAAAGGGAGTGTGAATTCTGAATTCAGCTGGAGCTGCCGCAGACAGGCGGTTAGCAGTCGGCCAGCAGTCGGTTAGCCGACTGTTGACCCACGGCTAACCGACCCTGTGTCGGTTAGAATTACAGTAACTCAAGTTCTGCACAGGGCGTGGTCGGTCCGCTGGCGGTCAGCAGGCGGCTAGCCGACCTGCGCAGGAAATTTAAAAAGTAGTATGTTTCCTGATCAGTCGGTCAGCAGTCGGTCAGTTGGTCGGTCAGCCGACCAGCAACCGGCGGCCAGCCGCCGGGTAGCTGCGTGGTGACCGAATTGCACAGAAGGAGAAATTTTTGAAGGGGCTTGGATGGGAGAGAAAAACTAGAATATGTTATAAGGTCTTTAGCCTGATACTGTGCAGTTGAAACATGAAATGTTGTCTAGCTTCGGGAACACCAATTCATTTAAACTCCAACATTTGGGTTTCAACTTCACGAGAATCAAACAAAGAACCTTAGCATATACTTGACATAATTGTTTCGAAATCTTGAATTTTGACACGAAGAATACGTTCTGTACCTGTTTTGATTTTACAAGCATGTATTTAACTTTTGATTTGTTTCAAGGACTATATTGGGGACACTTTTCCAGCTTTGATGTTATAGCTTATGCTATTCTTGTCTAGTCTCGTCTTGCATTGTTTTGATAAGTGTCTTTTCCCATTTTTTTGCTAAGATTTGTACAAGCATTGATATGTTTTATGCATACATGGATATCATAGAGTACCACTGAGCTTGGACTGCCCTCTCAGTCTGATCCACTAGTTAGGGGGTCCTTAAACATAAGGACTATCTGCAGATTAGTCGTGTATTTATACACATCTTTGTTTTGTCCGGTTCCGCGGCCGGTTTTCCGCCCACCTTGTGTGGCTCGGACTTCTGTTTTGTTTTGTCTCGTTCTGTTTCGTTTTGCTTGCTCTTGTCATTGCGTATGACGGAGAAAGGATGAGCTCAATGTGGATTCGTGAATCATGTTATTTTATTGAAAAGCATGTTAGTTTTTGATTACACTTAAAACATGTTTTTGTTCAGATCTCATGCAATGTTTTAAGTACTGATTACTTTCCTAGTATCTATCTTGTATTATGTCTAAGCTATTCACCTGCCAGACCGTCGTGTCTGATTCCTTTGTTTTGGTGTTTAGATGCAGGCGCCGTTGATATTGCGGAGGAGCGCCCGGAGGAGGCTTTTGAGCCACCCCCAGCCCGTGAGTGGCAACCCGACGACGTCCTCTAGACGTCGGGCGGAGTCTTGAGCACGATGCACATAGATGGGATTATTTTGCTATTTTGGGAATGTATGGCCTTTGTTGGCCTTTTTCGCTTTTGGGGTTATGTAACTTAACACTTTATTATCTTGAAACCTGAACTGAATTTAGTAAAGTTATGCTTACATTTTCTCCTCTGATTACCATCATAATGATGATTTAACTTATGCAATTCGGGATCATAAGGTGTATGTTATTAAACTATGATGAGATTACTTGCACGCTTCCGCAAATCATTGTTCGTGTGAGATTGTTACATGTTCGTTTTTGGGAATCCTCACCGCGGAAACCTGTGGGTTAATCAAAGTTGGATGGACAACAACCGTCGCGGGTCCCGGACTTTTGGAAAACCTCGGTCCGGGGTCGCGACAGGACTGGTATCAGAGCGGGACATGTTTCAGGCAATTAAAAGAAACTAGAAACTCTTAGGGACGTGGCGAGGATCCGTGAACACGTTAGATCAATAGTGTGGACTTAGAAACCAAACCCCAATTTGTTGATATGTACTGACAATTTGTTTTACAGCATCATGCCTCCAAAAAGAACTCCAAATCAGAATGCTTCAGGGAGCAATACCAATAATGAGGACAGTGAAACACTTCAAGAACAGCTACCTACAATGACTCAGTTTCAGGCACTCATGCAAGCCATGTTAGAACAACAGAGGCAAGCTAATGAAAGTCAGACAAGAATGCAGAGGGAAGCTAATGAAGTCCAAGCTAGGCTACAAAGAGAGGCCAATGAGAACCAAGCTAGGTTCCAAGAACAGCTAGCTAAGAAAGATGAGGAAATGGCACAAGTTCAAAGACAGCTTTTGGAAGTTTTACAAACTAGGCCTCAACCCCTTCTTAGGCAACCTGGGGGACCGAATATCATCATCAACAATCGGGAACAAGACCCTAATATTTTGTTCGAGAGGTTCAGGAAGAGAGGACCAAAGGAGTTCTCAGGTCAAGAAGACCCGTTGGCTGCAGATGACTGGCTCGTTAATGTAGAGAAGATCTTTGATGTATTCACTTGTACAGGCTTACAGAAGGTCAACCTCACAGCTTCTCTATTTTATGGATTAGCGGACACATGGTGGCAAACGGTTAAGGAACCGTATCAGACTATGCCAGATGGAGCTACATGGGAGACTTTTAAGACTCAATTCACTGATAAGTATGTCCCTTCTCATGTCAAGAGGCAGAAAGCTATAGAGTTTCAGCAGCTCAAGCAGGGTAACATGACAGTTTTGGAGTATGTGACAAAGTTTGAAAGGCTTGCTAGATATGCCCGAGAGTTGATAGACACCGAGCAGAAGAAGATCACTAAATTTTTAGAAGGGCTGAATCCCATCATCATGAGAGATGCCACAGGAGTAGTTCCACCAGCCACCTTCAATGAAGCAGTCAAAAGAGCATACAAGTTCGAGGACATCAACAATCAGATCATCAGGGATAGAAAGCAACAGTACCACCAACAGAACCAAAGGTCACAGAACAAGAAGCCAAGACAAGAACAAAACCCTCCAAGGCAAGGTGCGTGTGCACATTGTGGCAAAAATCATGAGACTGCACAATGTCGTAAAGCCACGGGAGCTTGTTTTAGATGTGGGGCTATGGACCATGCCATTCGGGATTGCTCACAAGTGCAAAATCAGGTCAACAGGAACCAGCCACAAAGGCAAGCAGCACCACAGGCTCCAGCCCAGAACCAGGCAAGACCACCTCAGCAGCAACAAGGCAGGCAACAAGTTCAAAATCAGAATGCTCGTCCTCCTCAGCAGCAGCAACAGAACAGAAATGCACAAGGGAGGCAGAATAGACCACAACAGCAAGGGCGGGCATACAATCTTAATCGTGTCGATGCTGATGCTGCGGGCGATGTAGTGGAAGGTAAACTTTTCATCTGTGGAGTAGAAGCTCAAATTTTATTCGATCCTGGAAGCACTCATTCATTTTTATCTCCTGTGTTTGCGAAGCTGATTGCTATGCCATTTAGAATTCTTGATTATAGCTTGACTGTCACTACACCAGTAGGTAAGCAGGCCGTTTGTAGAATCTATTACCCAAATTGTTCAGTTCTATTAGGAGAAGTAAACCTTCCAGCAGATCTTATTATTTTAGACATGCATGATTTTGATGTCATCTTAGGCATGGATTGGTTAGAGAAGTATCATGCAACCATGGATTGCTTTAGTAAAACTATTACTTTTAAGTTGAAAGGAGAACAAGCAGATTTGATTGTTCAGGGAAACAGGAAGAAAGGCCAAGTGGGGATTATTTCAGCACTAAAGGCAAGCAGAATGGTATCTAGTGGTTGTGAAGCTTTTATAGCGTTTATCACGGAGGATAAACGGTCCAAAGGGGTGGAGGAAATCCCCGTTGTATGTGAGTTTCCAGATGTTTTTCCGGAAGAAATCCCGGGATTACCACCAATTCGAGAGGTTGAGTTCACGATTGAGCTCCTTCCAGGGACAGCTCCAATTTCTATTGCACCTTACAGGATGGCTCCGGCAGAATTAGGTGAACTAAAACTCCAATTGCAAGAACTATTGAGTAAAGGTTTCATTAGACCAAGCGTTTCACCTTGGGGAGCACCAGTGTTGTTTGTGAAAAAGAAGGATGGAAGCTGGAGAATGTGCATAGACTATAGAAGACTGAACCACATGACTGTAAAGAACAAGTATCCGTTGCCGAGAATAGATGAATTGTTTGATCAATTGCAAGGAGCAGCGTATTTTTCCAAGATAGATTTGAGGTCTGGGTATTATCAGCTGCGAGTTAGAGAGTCAGACGTGCCTAAAACAACTTTTCGAACTAGATACGGGCACTATGAGTTTCTGGTGATGCCATTTGGGTTGACTAATGCACCCGCGGTATTTATGGCTCTCATGAACAAAGTCTTTGCGGAGTACTTGGATCACTTTACAGTGGTGTTTATCGATGACGTTCTTGTGTATTCTAAGAGTAAGGAAGAGCATGAAGAGCACTTGAGGATATCATTACAGCTTTTGAAGGACAACCAGCTCTATGCAAAGCTAAGTAAATGTGAATTTTGGTTAGAGCAAGTGGCTTTTCTAGGCCACGTTATTTCAAGAAAAGGCTTATCAGTGGACCAGTCCAAAGTCGAAGCAGTTGTCAGTTGGAAAAGGCCAAGCAGTGTGACGGAAATCAGAAGCTTTTTGGGATTAGCAGGTTATTACAGGAGGTTTGTCCAGGGATTTTCATCTATTGCAGCACCATTGACAAAGTTAACTAGGAAAAATGTGCCTTTTATATGGACAGACCATTGTGAAGAAAGTTTTCAAGAGCTGAAGAAAAGATTGACTACAGCTCCAATCCTCACTTTACCGTCAGGAAGTGGAGGATTTGTTATCTATACAGATGCTTCAAATGTAGGATTCGGTTGTGTGTTGATGCAGAATGACAAAGTAGTTGCTTATCGTTCAAGGCAGTTGAAAGAGCATGAAAAGAATTATGCAACTCATGATTTGGAATTAGCAGCGGTTGTATTTGCTTTGAAAATGTGGAGACATTACCTATATGGAGAGAAATTTGAAGTACATTCGGATCACCGGAGTCTACAGTATCTATTTTCGCAGAAAGAGTTGAACATGAGGCAGAGACGATGGATGGAGTACATCAAGGACTATGACTTCCCAATCAAGTATCATCCGGGCAAGGTGAATGTAGTAGCTGATGCATTGAGCAGAAAATCAGCGGTTATGGCTAGCTTGAGAGGAGTCAGTGTCTTGTATCAATTTGAAGAACTGGGAGTAGAAGTGCAACCGTTAAGACAGGGCGTAATGTTGGCTAGTATGATAGTGTCTGAACCTACTTTCATCCAGAAAATCAAAGACAGTCAATTGCAAGAACCGGACTTGACCAAGATTGTGGAACACATTTCCGAACGTCCAGACTTCAAGGTCGTAGATGGAGTGTTGTACTTCCGTGACCGTTTGTGTGTGCCTAACCTCGAGGACTTGAAGAATGAAATTATGACTGAAGCTCACAACACGAGATACTCTATGCATCCTGGGAGTACAAAGATGTACCAAAATTTGAAGAACCGATTCTGGTGGAATAACATGAAGCGAGAGATTGCAGCTTTTGTATCTAGGTGTCTCACGTGTCAGCAGATTAAGGCAGAACACCAGAAACCTCCAGGGTTGTTGCAACCATTGGACATTCCGGAGTGGAAATGGGAACACATCACTATGGATTTCGTCTCCGGTTTGCCTACTACCAAGAAAGGGAACAATGCTATCTGGGTTATAGTAGATCGCCTTACGAAGTCTGCTCACTTCATTCCTATGAAGACAGGGAGTAAGATGCATATGGCACCACTTGCAGATTTATTTGTTACTGAGATAGTCAGCAGACATGGACAGCCCGTCTCCATCACTTCCAACAGAGATAGCAGATTTGTTTCGAGATTTTGGAAGACCCTATTCGAATCTATGGGCACTAAGTTGCAATTCAGCACTGCATACCATCCTCAGACTGATGGCCAGTCAGAGCGAACTATACAGACTTTAGAGGACATGCTACGGGCTTGTGTACTAGATTTCAAGGTTCAATGGGATGAGTACTTACCACTGTGTGAGTTTGCATATAACAACAGTTACCATTCCAGTATTGGGATGGCACCTTTCGAAGCACTCTATGGTAGGAGATGCAGAACTCCTGTTTGCTGGGAAGAAGTCGGTGTTCGTAGCTTTCACGGGCCGACAATAGTTGGAGAAACAAGTGATAAGATCAAGTTGATTCAAGAACGGTTAAAGGTTGCTCGAAGTAGACAAAAGAGTTATGCTGATACACGTAGAAGAGATTTGCAGTTTAAAGAAGGTGACAAGGTATTTTTGAAAGTATCTCCGACTCGAGGAACTCTGAGATTTGGACAGAAAGGCAAGCTTGCGAGAAGGTACATCGGACCGTATGAGATTTTGAGCAAGATAGGAGATGTTGCCTATAGACTTGCGTTACCGCCGGAACTCTCCGGGGTACACCATGTTTTTTACGTCTCTATGTTGAAGAAATACGTCCCAAATCCTTCACATGTGTTGCGGCATGAACCATTGGAAATTCGAGAAGATGCATCGTATGTGGAGAAGCCGGTTAGAATTGTGGACACCAAAGAACAAGAATTAAGAAATCGGACAATTCATTGGGTCAAGGTACAGTGGAAAAATCATGAGCCAGAAGAAGCGACATGGGAACTACGAGAGCAAGTCCAGAGAAAGTATCCTGAACTATTACCAGAGGTATATTTATTTTTATTTGGAGGACCAAATAACCTAAGGGGTGGAGGATGTCAAACCCCGACCCAGGATTAGCGCGATTAGTGTTAACTAAGTGCGTGTTTAGTTGTAATGTGAGTTTAGTGTACGTGGGATTAGAAATTGGTCCGATTTAGTCTAGAATTAGCTTTGGGGAATTTTGAGAGCGTTTTGTGCTATTTTGTCACACTTAAGGGTGCCTTGAGTGTGCGTGTAAGCTTGGGAGGAAATTCCATTTTTTCTGATTTTAATCGTGATTTCGATCTCTTTGAATGGTTTTATTTTATTAATAAACTTTTGTGTTCAGCTTGTTTGTGTATTAGACCCAGAAACCCAAGTTTCGGCCCAAAGGGGTAAATCAGTCTTTTCACACCAAATCTGGACTTAAATTTCAAAATCTCAAAACTATGCCAAATTTATACTTTTTGGAAAGTAGATTTTTCGGCGATCATTTTAGTCTTCTTCGTCGTTTTCATCCGGGGCCCACAAATCAGTGTTTTAAAATTGCAAGTTTTGAGCAATGGAGCCCACAAGAACCCATTTTGAATCAAATCTTCTTCTCCCTCATTTTTTTTTTCTTCACTCACGAGTCAAGCTCTCCCTGCAACTTCTGAACCCAGCTGAAGACTCTTCTTCTTCCCTTCCTTTCTTCCCATTTGCATGCCTAATCTAGAGAGCCTCAAAGCACAAACCAACCATACCATCTTCTTCCTCTCAACTCAAGGAATCTATTGCCACCATTTTCTGGGAGATCCCAGCTGTGTTTCCACTCCGTTTTCTTCTCCTCTTCTTGTTTAGCAAGCTTCAGGTAATGGATCTCTTTCTCCTCTTCAATGTAGTCTTTTGAGTTCCTTAGGAGCCCATTTTTCAAGCATGCAACACCCATTTCGAAATGGGTCATTGTCTTCTCTTTTTGATGGATTTTTTTGAAGTTCTTTTCATGGGTTTCTTGTAGATTTCGTGGAGTGCTTTTGGTAGGAATTGTTTCTGAGTTTGTTGGGCTAGGACCTTGGTAAAGGCAAGTGATCAACTTAGATTCATGATGCATGCAATATTTGATTTCTTTAACTTTCATGATTTGAATTCCTTTCCATTCTAAATTGGATAATATATTGGTTCAAGGATGTGTTATAGTCTGAAATCTTGTTTTTAATTGAAATGCATATGCTGATGGTTTGAAATAATGGTTTTCATTCATTTGATGTTGCTTTTATCTTGCCAAATTGTGTTATAAATGGATGCAAGGATGGAGGGAATATTGTGAGGTGAATGGGAGTGTGGATGGTTAGAATGTGGATGGAAATTGCCCTTGGAGAGCATGGAGGCTCAGGGGATAGGCAGGGATTTGACAAAGGAAAGAAATGGTGAAAAGGGAGTGTGAATTCTGAATTCAGCTGGAGCTGCCGCAGACAGGCGGTTAGCAGTCGGCCAGCAGTCGGTTAGCCGACTGTTGACCCACGGCTAACCGACCCTGTGTCGGTTAGAATTACAGTAACTCAAGTTCTGCACAGGGCGTGGTCGGTCCGCTGGCGGTCAGCAGGCGGCTAGCCGACCTGCGCAGGAAATTTGAAAAGTAGTATGTTTCCTGATCAGTCGGTCAGCAGTCGGTCAGTTGGTCGGTCAGCCGACCAGCAACCGGCGGCCAGCCGCCGGGTAGCCGCGTGGTGACCGAATTGCACAGAAGGAGAAATTTTTGAAGGGGCTTGGATGGGAGAGAAAAACTAGAATATGTTATAGGATCTTTAGCCTGATACTGTGCAGTTGAAACATGAAATGTTGTCCAGCTTCGGGAACACCAATTCATTTAAACTCCAACATTTGGGTTTCAACTTCACGAGAATCAAACAAAGAACCTTAGCATATACTTGACATAATTGTTTCGAAATCTTGAATTTTGACACGAAGAATACGTTCTGTACCTGTTTTGATTTACAAGCATGTATTTAACTTTTGATTTGTTTCAAGGACTATATTGGGGACACTTTTCCAGCTTTGATGTTATAGCTTATGCTATTCTTGTCTAGTCTCGTCTTGCATTGTTTTGATAAGTGTCTTTCCCCATTTTTTTGCTAAGATTTGTACAAGCATTGATATGTTTTATGCATACATGGATATCATAGAGTACCACTGAGCTTGGACTGCCCTCTTAGTCTGATCCACTAGTTAGGGGGTCCTTAAACATAAGGACTATCTGCAGATTAGTCGTGTATTTATACACATCTTTGTTTTGTCCGGTTCCGCGGCCGGTTTTCCGCCCACCTTGTGTGGCTCGGACTTCTGTTTTGTTTTGTCTCGTTCTGTTTCGTTTTGCTTGCTCTTGTCATTGCGTATGACGGAGAAAGGATGAGCTCAATGTGGATTCGTGAATCATGTTATTTTATTGAAAAGCATGTTAGTTTTTGAATTACACTTAAAACATGTTTTTGTTCAGATCTCATGCAATGTTTTAAGTACTGATTACTTTCCTAGTATCTATCTTGTATTATGTCTAAGCTATTCACCTGCCAGACCGTCGTGTCTGATTCTTTTGTTTTGGTGTTTAGATGCAGGCGCCGTTGATATTGCGGAGGAGCGCCCGGAGGAGGCTTTTGAGCCACCCCCAGCCCGTGAGTGGCAACCCGACGACGTCCTCTAGACGTCGGGCGGAGTCTTGAGCACGATGCACATAGATGGGATTATTTTGCTATTTTGGAAATGTATGGCCTTTGTTGGCCTTTTTCGCTTTTGGGGTTATGTAACTTAACACTTTATTATCTTGAAACCTGAACTGAATTTAGTAAATTTATGCTTACATTTTCTCCTCTGATTACCATCATAATGATGATTTAACTTATGCAATTCGGGATCATAAGGTGTATGTTATTAAACTGTGATGAGATTACTTGCACGCTTCCGCAAATCATTGTTCGTGTGAGATTGTTACATGTTCGTTTTTGGGAATCCTCACCGCGGAAACCTGTGGGTTAATCAAAGTTGGATGGACAACAACCGTCGCGGGTCCCGGACTTTGGGAAAACCTCGGTCTGAGGTCGCGACAAACATGAAGGAGGATAGACCCGCCCTCCGCCAAACAAATAAGTCAACCTAGCACGAACCGGCTTGCTCCTACAAGCCCAAAATTAAATCGTGCATCACAAGGCCTCTGCAAGAACCTACCAAGGCCTGGACTCCTGCAGTTCGCTCTTCATCTCAAGAGGGCCGAACTCGCAAAATTCAAATGACCGCGTCTAGATCCTGTCCATGCCAAGCTTCAAGGAAGATAGGCTCAGTTGCTGCGCATGAGGGACTACATCCTTCATTGTTAGAGCCCAACCAGAGCTAACTGAAGTTCAAATTGCTTGTCGCATACTTCACCGCGCGGCATATCGACAAAAGAGACTAGAGAAGCAAAGAACCCATCATTCTACACTTTAAGTCTCTAAAAAAGGGGTTGAAAAAGAAAGAACCAACCAAGTTGCCGCTGTCCGTATGGTTGGCAAAACCAGAAGGCGCTAGAAGTCGGCAACCAAAATTCATGCCAGACGACCGGTGACCCGCAGTGTCGCCAGGATGCGAAGACATTAGGACAATTCTCCCACTCCTTTAAGCCAAGGACACCAGAGTATCCATTCCTTGGGCTCGTCATCTAAAAGAATGAGCTCCAACTCAGTCACCAGGACGATATCCTCATTCGACTCTCAAAGGGTGAACGTCCTAGTTACAAACTCTGAGCAACCTCTGCTGCATGATGACCTAACTGCGCACATCCAGCAGCTGGAGCAAGGACAATAGAGAATAGAGGCTCTGATGGAAAACCTCCTTCTCACTTTCCAATGTCCACCAAATAACGAAGTCCCTTCAAATGATGAAACAAAAGGGGGAGATGATGAGTCACGCACCCTTAACAAAAAGGACGTGGACGATATCCTCGCCAAAGTAAAAAAAAGAGGATACACTGAAGGAACATGGAATCAAGCCACTATATCCCTTATGAATGGACTCGGTTCCGTTCCCTGCAAAGTTCAAACAACCTACTCTCCTAACATACACGAGGAAAGGTTCAACCAGACAACACATTATCCACTTCAAGATCCTAATAGGAGCTATTGAGGTTCAAGATGCCCTCAATATCCGTCTCTTTGCAAGTACCCTAAAAGGTACGGCCTTTGATTGATACTCCACTTTGTCGGAGGATTCAATCCAAAACTGGACAATGCTAGAGACACGCTTCCTAACCCTCTTCAAAGGTGAGGATCATCCTATTACTATGGCTCAACTCTGTAGCCTAAAATAGGGAGAGAATGAGTCAACATACGACTTCATTCACAAGTGGAAGGCAATGGCGTACAAATGCTCAGACATACTGCCATAAGCGTCACCGGTCGACATTTGCAGTAACAACATGAGAGCAAGGATCCACTCCATGATCATCGACAATAAATCAAAGAATCTAGGACAACTCCTAGAAGCATCCATGGAGGTTGAAACAATGATCAAAGACTTCAACAGTTAGAAATCATAAAAAAAGAGACAACTGCTATTACAACCTCAAAACCAAAGAAAGATTAGGTTCTCAATGTGCAAACCAAGTCAGTTCCTCAACCACCAAAGAAACCTGAAAACAAAGCTGTAGGTAAGAAACCTGAACTCTCTAATGCCTGCAAAGAAGGAGTAGAGAAGAAATACCCGTTCGATGAAGATGTTGAAGAAATCTTTGGGGTTCTCTTAGTAAACGGCAAACTCACTTTGCCTAACCCGAAAAGACCGACAGATGTTGGCAAAACCAACGATCCTCGGTATTGTCCATACCACCAAATGATCTCGCATCCTCTCAATCAATGCTTCGTTCTGAGAGAGAAGATGAACGAGATGTGAAGAAATGGAGCCATCACCTTTGACAAAAACTATGGGTCTGCCGTCGTCAACATGGTGTCATGTGGACAAACATCAAAGCCACCAAAGGAAAAGATCACTACTTCCTTCAAGGTGATAAAAATGACTCAAACGTCCAAAGAGTTGGTCCTTTACCTAACACCAGACGGATAACCCATATGGGTGCATCCCGATCTCCTGGAAGATGAGAATTGGGAGATTGTCAAAACAAAGCCGACCGCTCAATTGCGAAGGCAAGCCAGGAGACAACTCTACAAGCTTAAACAGCAGGAGAATGCTCAGTTAAAACAAGAAGTCCTTGAAAAGGCAGAGACCTCCTCTACCGCTTCACTGGGGGCAACAGAAGAGTCCCTTCCCAAGACTTCAAGGGCGGTAAGAAAATTCACCCTCGGTGATTTCATGCCACCACAACTCTGAAATGAAATTACGCAGGGGGCATCATACTCTTGCAACTCGGTAGTTGGATTCTCCATGGATGGATACGAGTCCAGTGACATTGACGAGTGGGAGGAATCCATTGAAACAAGGGAATACCTCTTCGATGAAGAATGGGTCCCTAAACCTCACCCTATACCAGTAATCTGGTATAACCCTTTACAACCACAGGGATCCAGGTCCGATGATGAAGACGACGGAGAGGCCGACCAAGAAAATGTTGTTGACCCAAAACCCTCCAATGCTCCAGTGGAACCCAACCATGTTGAACCACAAGGAGCAGACGAAGAAGAAGATTTGGCTCCTATGCATGATGTCGAAGAATATGCAAGGATCTTGCAGCATCTTTCCATAGAGCAAGAGCAAGATTGCAACAATAAGCTTCGTCACAATCAAAATCCAGAACCGGAAGTCCCAGAAAATCCACAGGCATCTCCTTTGGTAACTCCGAAAAATGAAGAAAGCTACTGGATTGATGATCCTCTTACATCCCAAGAAGAGTTTGACTCCCAATAGTCCATTATGGGGGCATCTTTTATCGGAGTCGCTTGTAATACGATAGTTCGGGGATGATAGTTCCTCTGAAGCCTCATTTGCCAAAGACACATACTCTCAGACCACATCTGGTAGTATATCTTCTGGGGCTACATCCTTTCAGGTGACTTCCACTGAGATATCACCTTCTTAGGCTTCTTCTCTTAAAACTGTGACATCGAAACTCACACCTCTTCTGACTGATCACTTTGAAGAAGCTCCAGCTAATGAGGTCTTTTTCAATAGAAACCCGGTCAACTTGTCCCAAATATCCGACCTTATAGGTGATGTTTGGACTAATAAATTACTTAACAAGGAAGAAAAGTTGCTGGATGTTGTTCAGGACTTATTCTCGAAAAATGCTCTATGCAACGCAATAACTAAGGATGGCAATGCTGACGCAGAAATGTCTTCAACAACTGAGAAGGATCAACTAATTGATCTTGAGGGTGATCTTCCAAATGAAGAACCTTCTCTAGAAGCTCTTGAAGTTGGTAGAGGTACCCGCTTTGACTAGGATTACCACAAAAATTACAACCAATCTTCTTCTTCTTATGTAAATCCTTTGGAAAAATAAGTTGTAAACGCCCTAAGTAGCAACACTAATGAAAATGCAGGCCCTAAGGAGGCTTTCAAGTATGAGTTGATTGAGCACTTCAAACACATACCTGCACGACTGCACATCCTTAACTTATTACGAATGTCTCCACACACTTGTGGTAATCTCATTTCAAACTTGCAAATGCTGAATGTGGATGTTGACAAACATGGCCCACAAGTCCTACAAATTGAATTGGACACTAGGGACAAAAAATCAGATACTTCCTCAAACGGAGAAAAGAAGAAAATTGAGGAATCTTGCATTGAATGCCTCTCTGTTCAAAAAGCAGCAAGTACAAGCATCGCCTTCAATAAGGAAGACCTCTTGCTAGGCTAGATAAAGCACAACGACCCCTATATTTCACTGTGTACGTCAAAGAGGTGCCAATACACGGAGTTCAGATCGACCTAGGTCTTGCACTCAACCTCATCTTTGAAAGTCCGGGATCCAAACCTTAGAGGGGTGGGGGGGGGGGGTGTGAATAGAGTGAGCTCCAAATTAGTGATTAATTATGACCAGTTTTAACTTTTTTAAATTAAATTAGCCATTATAGATGATTATCAAACTAAATGCAGAAGCTAATAAAAATAACCATCACAAAGCATGCACCATCGCACAAGATTTATAGTGGTTCGGCCTCGATGCCTACATCCACTACCGGCTTGTGATCCTACACCCAACCGGATTTCCACTATCTATGCTTTTCAATAAGCTAAGCAATAACCTTTACAAAATGCTTTTCAAGGCTAAGCAATATCCTTACAACATGCTTTCCAAGGCTAAGCAATAACCTCTTAGGTTTTATGGTTCACCCCTAACCATACACTTATGCTTTTCTAAGGCTAAGCAATAACCTATACACAATGCTTTTCTTAGGCTAAGCAATAACCTTTATAATCAAAAGATTTTCTCTATTAAAGAAGTGTCTTCACAAACACTAAAAGAGATACAATAAAAGCTCAATGAAAATGCCTCTAAATTAGGTGGATATGAAATTGAAAATCTAACTCACACAAACACTATATGTATACAAAGGTGTGTGCTCATGATGTGTGTGTGTGTGATTGTTGGAAGTGGGTGGGCCTCTAGGATAGGTTTTAAAAACTTTTGACCAACTTGATGCAGTGATCATCAATCCAAAAGGCTACAGAACCCAATCCAGGATCCATGTCCTCAATCTCAGCCATCATGATCAGTAAATAAACCTATCATGAAGATAAAATAACACCCAACAAGCATCCATAAAATCTACAACATGCAAGGAAGTAGATTATACCTTTGAAGCTCGGTTGTGCTCTAATGCAGAAGTTGTGTCTTTTTTAAATGATGAAACTCTTTCATAAACCAAATCAGAATCTCCAAGACCCAATTGTCTTCCATGCTATGACCCGTATCAGATTCTCTTTTCTCAGGAAGATGGGTGGGATCTCCAAGAGAAAGCTTTTAAGGAAACTAGAAAATAACTAGAAGAGGGAAGAGAGGATAAGCATGTGCAACTCTTGCACGAAAGGCCTTGGGCGTGAATCCCTAGATGGGAATATGCATTGGACGTCCAAGCTCCTTGCTCTCCTATTTATAGCTTTCAAGCCACTTCCTTTTTCTAATTGAAATAGAAGTCTCACTTCTCTAACAATTAGTAACTCTCTTCTTACTAATTTAAATAGAAGTCTCACTTCCATCAATAATTAATAACTTACTATTACCACTATTAGAAGTCTCACTTCAAATAGAAATAGTAACATTTTATTTCCTTTTAGAGTTCTACTATAATTAGTATCTTTCCAATTACTTGGGATAGCGTAGGGACCACTAGGGATTTTTTAGAAAGCTAGCTTCAACTGGGACACCACGGCCCCACATCTCATGTGCAATCCGAGCCCTCAGTTAATTGCAAATAACTCCACTATATAAATGCAATTGAACTCTAGTCTTAGGAATAAATTACATAGAAGACCCTAAACTTCCCTATGTCCACAAGTAGGCCCTTCCATCAATATCCATGGATCAATTGGACCTGTCTTTCAAACTAGATCCATATCTTATTATCCTTGAGCCCCAATTAATTATAATGATCATAGGTACCTTTCCAATTAACTCATAATCGGAATGGGTGCGCACTTACCAATGATAAATCCATTAATTGGCACAAGGGGATAACCATTGAATGTTCCCATAGCTTTACTACCATGTACCCAAATCACTTAGGTGTTGACCTACAATTGGCCTCACTCATTGGTGACTCAAAGCAAATGAATAGATAGAAACTTGAGTTCATTAATGTTTTAGGACTGATGATGGACCCGACTCCGTCTCTCCCTCCGCCCCAGGGGGGGGGATGAGAAAGAAAGAAGAAAGCGAGCATCAACATTCTCTTTTGTATGGGTATGCCAGATTTTCTCCTATACTTGGAATTTGAAATGGTGATCCGGAGATTCACATCCACAAGTAGAAAAAGAAATCAACTTTTTTCTAACTTTCCATTGCACATATATTTTAAAGAAACAGACAAGATTTTTGAATGCTGTGAAAGGCGGTTTTGTGCCGTAGAAGGCGATTTTGCCATGAAAGGCTATTTTTGCCATGAAAGGCGATTTACAAATCTCATCAATAATAAAAGACAATAATTGTGATTTTTTTGTCTCTTTAAAAAAATACAAAATACAATAGAAAGGTAAGAAAGGAATCTGACTTCTTAGGAAATTGTGGAGACTTGTTCATATCCACAGTCGTGAGTCATGTATGTTCTCCGCCATCGTCCTTCAGATGAGAACACATGATGCTTTAATTCACTTGGCTTGGCTTGGACCTCAGATTTTTAGAGGATAAAGACCAAGGGGATGTCCTATATCCAATAAAAAGCTGAGTAGAGGGGGTGAAGAGCCACATCTGGCCGTGTTGAATAGTAGGAGAATGGACCTTGGGGGGTGGCCCCCCCAAGGGACTTCAATCACCTTGTGTTGTCTCTTGCAGCAGAGTTTCTTCAAAGTAAGAGAGCTTCTTTGAGCAGGGATTTCTTCTGGAATCTTTCGACTGGGGTTGCGGTAGTGTCGTGGTCCCTTCTTCTTGGAATGACCCCCTTTTTATAAGCTTTTGATAGCCATGGGAGGGTTTATGCGTATTGATGACATTGATGCTCCATGATGGGAGGAGTTACAAGATTAATTTCATAATTTTTGTAACTCCTTTTTCTTTGGATATGATTGGCCGATGGAGAATAATGGGCATTTAATCGCTTTTAATCTCTATGATGATGGGAGTTTCATGATTAATTACCATGATTAAACTCCATAATGATAGGAGTTACATAGTTAATTGCCATGATTACTTAGACTTGTAACTCCTTTTTCCTTGAATCTGATTGGGCCGTCCAAAATAATGAGTTAATGACCGCATTAACTTACCATAAAAAGGGTCATTTAATTTCATTAATTGGTTGCCAGGGCGCTTGAAGAGTCACGGGCAGCACGACGCCTCTTGGAATTTTTCTTGCGATGATGGCCGATGGATCCACACGTCATTTGATGTTGGATGGCGATGAAACTTCAGATATTGATTAATATCAATGGGCGGGCGACATCTGTTCAGTCGATTTTTCGATCGGTCGGGCAGAAAGTGTGCTTTCTTGGTGGGCCAGTTTGCGATTTCGGAGTGTCTGATGATGATCCAATGATTTTGGCAGCAGATCCGTGATGTTGACGAAGATCGACGGGTTTCATTCTCCAAAATCAGAATTTGAGAAAATCACAGGGGCAAACATCGCGAAACGTAAAAAGGGTCGGAAAAACGACCCTTTCGCCAGGAATCCGGCTACTCGGATTTCCAAGGTCGCCGGCGACCATGCACCCATGGTTGCCGGTGACCCTGGGCAGGGTCGCCGGCGGGCCAAGGTCGCCGGCGACCATGAGGATTTTCCCCTTTTTAGTCGCCGTTTTTCGGCCGTTTCTTGGTCTTTTTTTGCTTCTTTTTTCTTCAGTATTTTTCTTGACATTTCTCCTCATTTATTGTCTTGATTCCCCTGAAGAAAACTTGTCGAGAAGCCGTGCAAATCAGAGCACAAAGTTTCCCATTTTTTGAAAAGCCTAAGACTTTGTAGCCGATTTTCCTCAAAGAGTCAAAACTAGGTCAAACAATGTTGGAATGACCCGAAATTTGACGTGAAGCTTCTTGAGCAATAGATAGGACCAATTATGGGATTTTGTTTGAGTTTTGAAGCCATTTGGGGTCCCATCGCTGCTAGACTTGATTTCACCAGGAGGAAAATGTCGAGCTTTGATATACGGTTAACCGTTATCCGATTCACCTGAAATTTGACAGAGAGCTTATTGGAGTCATTTTGAGACGATCCATTAGCTCCAATTTGGATGCTATAGTCCCGGGAAGCTCTGCCGTCGGTAGGCTTGATCTTGTTTCCGAGCGTCAAAGTCGGGTCAAACGTTATCGGAATGACTTGAAATTTGACGCGCAGCCCTTTGGAAGCATGTAGAACCTACCCATATGCTTTGTTTGATGGGTGGTGGCATCGGTGGTTCTCGTCACTGAGAGGCTTGATTTCGCCGTTCGAGAGTTGATGGAGGGTCCGGTGTCAGTTTGACTTAAAATTTGATGTGGAGCCTTTTGGAGGTATTTTGAGACCATCCATAAGCTCTGATTGAAGATTTGATATCTTCGACACTGTCGCCGCCGGGAGCTCCTGTTCAGCCGTTGGAGGAGTGAAGTTAGGCCAAATGATGTTGAAATGGCCCGAAATTTCATGTGTACCTCTTTTTTGGCTGTTTTGAGGGATCTTGCAGTTTTCATTTGATTCTGACAAGATCTGATGCTTGAAGAGACATTCACTCGTTTGTGGTAGGATGTAGCTCTATGTGGCTTTTGGTGTTAAGAATGTATAAAGAGGCAAAGTGACATTTTTGGTGTCAACAATTGAGAGCCTATTACTAGGGAATATGAGAGTAGACCTTAAAGTAAAGACAATGTTTATAAGGTGCTTCTCATGGTCCTTCAATACATCCAATGTACCAGCACTATAATCCATAATCTTACATTCTAATGATCGAGATAAATCTACTATCTCATAGTAATCAAAGTACTGCAACCTTGTCAGAAGAGATGTCCAGTCATCATCACTGGTTGTGAAGATTTTAAAGTATAGGAATTGTTATACATGTCTCTCGTATGTGGATCTCATCCACACATGTATTGGATCTAGTATACTTATGGTCTCTGTTCATCTCATGAACCATCATGTCATTCGTATTAGTTATGTGCAAATAAGTAATAAAATACGATTCATCTCATGAAAGGAAAGCATGAATATATTGATGAATAAAGAAATTAATAAATTTATTTCATTAATCTTATGGATTGAGACCATAAAACTAACAATCTCCCACTTGGGCTCAATGCTATTCAGGGTTGCATCTCATGCGTATCCCATTTACATTCCATTCAAAGACTTTGGTGGTCAAAAGCTTAGTAAAGGGATCTCCCAGATTGTCTGCAGAGTTTATCTTGGTGATTGCAGTATCATCTCTCTGCACAATCTCTCTGAACATGTGTTATTCCCTCTGTATGTGTTTTTGGCTTTTGAGTTCCTTTGGACTTAGTGACTGTCCTGCTGTTATCATAGTAAACTGTGAGCGGCTGTCCTGCCAAAAGTACCACTCCAAGTTCCATAAGGAATCTTTTTAGCCAAACTGCTTCCTTAACTGCTTCTCAAGTGGTTATAGCATAAACACATACCCAGTAGTTGATTTCTTGGAATCCTTATCTGACATGAAGTCAGTATTTCTGTTACCGACTGTAATAAACTCATCACTACTGTAAATCAATATGTGATCTCTAATCCTTTTCAAGTATTTGAGAACACATCTTACAGCAGTCCAATGGTTAGGATCTGGGTTAGACTGATATTTGCTGACTAGGCTCACTGCGTGACAGATATCTGGTCTAGTACAAAGCATAGCTAACCGTACTAGCACCATCTCCATGTATGCATATTGGGATAAGCCTATCATCCTGTTTTTCCAATCTCAATGGTAATTGATCCCTAGGATGTAGCTGGCTTCTCCCAAGTCCTTCATATCAAAAGTCTTAGCCAACTAAACTTTTACTATTGACAACATCCCTATAGCACTCTCTAAGAGAAGGATGTCGTTGATATATAATACCAGAAAAACTACCATGCCTCCTGCAGTTTTCATGTTCACTCATGACTCCATCCATATTTTGACAAAAATCAAATGACTTGATTGCTTAGTCAAAATGGATGTTCCAGGTTCAGGATGCCTGCTTCAGTCCATAAACGGACTTTTGCATCTTGCAAACTATTTGGCTGCATCATATAGATGCCTTCCTTAAGATGGCCGTTGAGAAAACGCCGTCTTGACATCCATTTGCCAAATCTCGTAATCGAGATGAGCCGCAATGGATAAGAGTATCCGGATAGACCTGAGCATGGTTACTGGCGAGAAGGTTTCCTCATAATCGATACCTTATTTCTGAACAAGCCTGACCTTAAAGATCTCAACTCTTCCATCTAGTCCTCTCTTTCTCTTGTAGACTCACTGGTACCCAATAAGTTTAATATTGGCAGGCAAGTCCACAAGTGTCCAGATCTGATTAGAGTACATAGACTCCATCCCAGCTTTCATAGCATCTAACCAATGTCCCGGAACTATGTCATTGATTGCTTCATCATAGTTACATGGATCTTGTTCCGGTTCTTCTGGGATTGCCTTGTAAGACTTTCCCAAAAATCAAGAACCTGTCAGGGGTCCTGACAATGCTCCCACTATGACAAGGCACTGGTGTAATTACTGGGTTAGGTATGGGTGAATTTTCTTCAAGTTCGGTCATATTTGGATTTGGAATTGATCTCTCTTTGAATTTCTTCCAAGATAGCATTTTCTAAAGATTTTCGGTCAATCATATAATCTTCCTCCAGAAAAACCGCATTGGTGCCGATAAGCACTTTTTGTTCTCTTAGGGATTATAGAATAATCAACCTTTAGTTCCTTTGAGATATTCTATAAAAGTGTATACTTCCAACTTCGATTCCAATTTATCCATCTTAACTTTCAGCACGAGTGCTGGATAACCCTTATGTTGTAGACTACGCTTTCGCCCGGACCACAACTCCCGAGGAGTCTTAGGTACAAACTTAAATGGAACAAGGTTTAGTATCTACTTTGCAATTTCCAAAATATATCCCTTTAGGTAGCCTTGAGAAACTCAACATAGATCTGATCATATCTAAAAGAGTCCGGTTCCTTCTTTCTGCTACTCCGTACTGTTGAGGCATACTAGGAGCAGACAACTGGGATAGAATCCCATTTTCTAATAAGTATCCCATAAAATTAGTGGAGAGATATTCTCCTCCTCGATCTCATTGAAGAGTATTGATACTTTTACCTAAATGCTTTTCCGCTTCCGCTCGAAACTCTTTGAACTTTTCAAAAGTCTCTGACTTGCGGTGCATAAGGCATATGTAATAATATCTTGAGCAATCATCGGTGAAAGTGATGAAATACTCGTTTCCTTTTCTCGCTCTAAATTTATGGGTCCATACATATCAGTATACACAAATTCCAATAAATCTTTGTCCCTACTACCCTTAGATGAAAATTTTTTTTTTGGTCATTATGCCTTCCAGACTGGATTCGCAGACAGGCATTGGCTCTACCACCAACGAAGGCAAGATACCATCTTTCACTAGCCTGTTAGTCCTGCTTAGGTTTATATGACCTATCCTCTGGTGCCAAAGTTTTGTTGGATTAGATGAAGGTGACTACCTCTTTAAAGATGGTCTATTATTAATTTTAGTGTCATGTATCTCATACATTGTGAGAGTTAACAAATAAAAGCCACTGATTACCTTGTCAGAATATATAAAAGTATCGTATCATTTTAAAACAATTTCAGTACCAAAAGTAATAGAATAACTCTTATTCACCATGCTAGAAACTGAAATTCAAATCCCGTCTTAAAAACGGTACATATAATGTATCTGACAAAATCAACTTAATATCTTAAAATAACAAAGTTACTACTCCCACTATCACTGCATTTGCCTTGGCTTTCAATCCTAGGTTAGTAATCATTTCTCCACCACTAATCCTTCTGGTTACTTGTGTAGCGTATTACAAATGTGATTAGTTGCACCGGAGTCTACATGCCAGGATTCTGAAGTACCAGTTGCAAAACTTACTTCAGAAACAAGTGACTCAATCATACCTAAGGTCCTTTCCTTAGACAGAAGATGTGGATAATTCGTTTTCTAATGTCCTGTCATACCATAGTGGAAACACTTTCCCTTTACTCTCGTAACCTTAGTCTTGGCCATACCACAAGTAGAACCATTCTCCACCTTAGGACCCTTGATGACTGATTTCTTCTTACTATCTCGTTCTTTGCCTTTCGACTTGGTCCTAGCAAATGACTTTTCTGTCATGAGGGGATTTTCCCTTTCTTCATGATTTCTTTAGTCACTACCAGCTAACGAGACTACTCAGCTATCGTCATTTCTAATTTATTATAATTGATCTCGAAATGATTGAAAGAATCTCGGAGTGATTGAAGGATCATGTCGATCTGCGATTCTATATCAATCGTAACACCCAGTACATCTAGCTCATTCAGTGCGGAACTCATTTTCAACAAATGTTTTTGTATTGGGGTTCCCTCAGCCATTTTAGTGTTTATCAACACCTTCAGAACAGCTTGCCTAGCAGGTCTAACCTGGTCCGCAAACATCTCCTTTAAGTTCAATATAATATCGTATGCTGACTTATACGATTGATGTTGGTGTTGTAAAACACTAGACATGGATGCCTATATAAAATATCTGGCCATCTCATTGTCTTTGGTCCACTTGGCATAAAGGTCCTTCTCAAACTGTGGTGCATCAAGCTCAGGCTTAGGAAGGGAGGGTATGGTTAGGACATATCTGCATCCTGAAGCTGTCAGGACAATATCCAGGGTCCTTTTCCAGTCTATAAAGTTGGATCCCACCAACTTATTCTGGTTGAGAATGGTCGCAAATGGATTGATAGTTTTCGAATTCATATTGAATAAACTGTAGCACATAACCATACATTCAATTAAAGAATATTAATGACATTAGGGTTTAGTATTCTACCAAATTTATGTGGGAATCCTCATAACCACTAAAATTTAGAATACATCGGAATTCCAATCCCTGGGATATGCCTCCTTCGGGAGCGCGAATACCACCTAGATTGGTGCGGATCAAAATTAGTCAGAATTTAGTTTATGACTAACTATCCATGGTCCCCTATTATTCATTATTATCTAGGTATCTCATACAAAATAATGTATGACTCCCGATTAGCTTTGGTTTTTAAAATACATGAGGCAAATCCTTAGGGATACTACATCACTATTTTAGTTAAGTGTGACCCACCATTTAACATTGCGTGACAACCGTTGTGGGCAGCTCCTCCTTGGGGAGTGAACCCCCACCCCGTCTCACCAACACTATCCTTATGGGAGATCCATATCTAGTAACTAGACAAATAAAAGCCCTCCGTGGGCAATGACCATTCTCAAGATGGCGCGAGGCTAATATTCTCCTTACAATGGACCTAGGGTGGAAAGCCATGGGGATTTCTCAATTTAAATGCCCCGCTCCCACTTAATATTTTAGAATTGAGGATTTTCCTTTTAAGGTATTAGGGCCCACATATATATATATATATCTGAACATCAAATCATCTCATGATATGATCAAAGATTGGTTCCAAGTCAAGTTATTTTAAGGAAAGTCCGGTTTCTAAATTAGTGTTACCAAAGTGTCCATCTCATGGGTCATAAAAACTAATTAGAACTCTTTCCAAAAATTAATTTGATTTGACTAATTTTAGTAACTTGCTATGTTTGGATCAAATTTGGAAACATTCTAGATCAAGCATTCATCCAAAAATAGAAAATGCAAAAATTAGAAACCAGTCCTTTCTTCCATATGGCCCATGCGGAATAGACTTCTTGGACTTCTTAGACTTTCAAAAACTTTGAGATTCCTCAAACTCTTTGATTAGGAGTCCAACTTCACTTTCCTTCTTCGTCTCGGACATCGCCAGAATTTACAAATTTTGAAAATTACATAAATTCCTATGTCTCTACGATGAGACTTACATGGTAATCTAAAACTAAAATTAAAAGGGCTATAGGGAAACCATCATGCCTTGCCTTTTCACGGGAAACCAAGGAAACCATGATGCCCTTTACAGTTAGCCTCAAATAAATCAATAACCATAAAATAAAGCAAAAGACTTGTGGGCCACATGGAGAGGACATGATCACCTGCAAGTTAGTATCTCATACAACCACACAATCCACAAAACCAGGCTGCCAAACCATGACGGAAAGATAGGATGCCAAAAGACAATTTAGATAAAAAAAAAGTTTCTGTCTGTAGGTGGCTGGCTGACCTGAGCAGGTTGGCTGACCAACTAGAGCAGGTCCGTTGGCCGACCCGACGAACCCCAAAATTTGGGTTTTTCAGAATTGCATCCAACTGATCCCAAACAACTTCTAATGATTCCAAACACCCTCTAATGACTTCCTACCATCCTTCCATCATAGTTAAACCCTTTAGTGACATTCCAAACATGAATCTACTTAAAAACCAAGCAAATCCATTAAAACCAATCCATACATAGCCTTTGCTCTTATCCTCTTGGCATCTCATGCAAAGATTAGAGCAAGCTTACTACTCTAACATGATTAGAGATAAGGTATGGCTTTGATACCAATTGTTGGAAGTGGGTGGGCCTCTAGGATAGGTTCCAAAAACTTTTGACTGATGCAGTGATCATCTATCCAAAAGGCTACAAAACCCAATCCATGATCAATGTCCTCAATCTCAACCATCATGATCAGTAAATTAACCTATCAAGAAGATAAAACAACACCCAACAAGCATCCATAAAATCTGCAACATGCAAGGAAGTAGATTATACTTTTGGAGCTCGGTTGTGCTCTAATGGAGAAGTTGTGTCTTTCTTTGATGATGAAACGCTTTCATAAACCAAATCAGAATCTCTAAGACCCAATCGTCTTCCATTCTATGACCCGTATTAGATTCTCTTTTCTCAAGAAGATGGGTGGGATCTCCAAGAGAAAGCTTTTAAGGAAACTAAAAAATAACTAGAAGAGGGAAAAGAGGAGGAGCATGTGCAACTCTTGCACAAAAGGCCTTGGGAGTGAATCCCTAGATGGGAATATGCATTGGACGTCCAAGCTCCTTGTTCTCCTATTTATAGCTTTAAAGCCACCTCCTCTTTCTAAGTGAAATAGAAGTCTTACTTCTCTAATAATTAGTAACTCTCTTCTTGCTAATTTAAATGGAAGTCTTACTTCTATTAATAATTAGTAACTTACTATTACCACTATTAGAAGTCTCACTTCAAATAGAAATACTAACATTCTATTTCCTTTTAGAGTTCTACTATAATTAGTTTCTTTCCAATCACTTGGGCTAGCGTGGGGACTACTAGGGATTCCTTAGAAAGCTGGCTCCAACTGGGACACCACTACCCTACATCTCATTTGCAATCCAGGCCCACAGTTAATTGCAAATAACTTCACTATATAAATGTAATTGAGTTCCAGTCTTAGGAATAAATTACATAGAAGACCCTAAACTTTCCTATGTCCACAAGTAAGCTCTTCCATCAATATCCATGGATCAATTGGACCTGTCTTCTAAATTAGATCCATATCTTAATATCCTTGAACCCTAATTAATTATATTGATCATAGGTACCTTTCCAATTAACTCTTAATCGGAATGGGTGCGCACTTACCAATGATAAATCCATTAATTGGCACAATGGGATATTAAAGATAGATTCCATCTTGACCATTTTATGTTCCCACAACTTTATTATCACTTACCCAAATCACCGAGGTGTTGACCTACAATTGGCCGCACTCATTGGTGACTCAAAGCAAATGAATAGATATGAACTTGAGTTCATTAATGTCTCATGATTGAGAGTCTATTGCTAGGGATTTATGAGAGCAAACCTTAAAGAAAAGACAATGTTTATAAGGTGCTTCTCATGGTCCTTCAATACATCTAATGTACCAGCACTATGATCAAGAATCTTACATTCTGATGATCGAGACAAATGATACTATCTCATAGTAATTAAAGTACTGCAACCTTGTCAGATGAGATGTCCAGTCATCATCACTGGTTGTGAAGATATTCAAGTATAAGATTTGCTATACATGTCTCCCATATGTGGATCTCATCCATACCGTGTATTACATCTAGTATACTTCTGGACTCCAGTTCATCTCATGAACCATCATGTCATTCGTATTAGTTAGGTTCAAACAAGCAATAAAACACCATTCATCTCATGAAAGGAAAGCATGAATATATTGATGAACAAAGAAATTAATCAATTTATTTCATCAATCTTATGGATTGAGACCATAAAACTAATAGTGATAACTTCAATCAAGTTAAAAAGTAAGCTCAATCAATATGCTTAAAGCATTTAAAATTTTAAGGCACATAAAAAGCTTTGATTGAAGTGAAATTCAAATCACATATATGAATACTAACTTGTTGATGAAGTGAAAATCAAAAGGCTCACAAGTTGTATGCAACTAATTAACTCTAAACATGTGATGCTTGTGAAATGTTGTTTTCAAAACCAAACTAATTTAACTAAGGTTTAAATGAATGAAAAAAACAAATAAAGATTCAACCAAGTAAATGAATCATGCTATAAAAGAAATCAAAGATTTTGGCTAAGCATGATTAAAGAAGATTTTAAAACAAACTTGGTTTGAAATCAAGGTGAAAAATCCAATCCAACTTAGATAAAAGATAAAATAAAGAATGGATTCAACACATTATAGTTATCATGCTAAAATTTATTTACCAATAATTTAAACAAGTCATATAACATATGATTAATAAAAGTAAATCTTACTTAGAGATTTAACTTCATTGATCCAAGCTTTAGCTTTACTAATGACCCCTTGGTCTCTCTTAGTTCATTCCCCTTTTTCTTGTCTCCAAAACACCTCAAGGAGTACCCCTTGGATCCTTAAATTTTCAAAGGAATGAACTTGCTTTTATACTCAAAAAATGAGTTTTTGCGAGTCCCCGGTTGACCTGGTCCCTTGCCCGGTCGACCAGTGATGGACCTGTCTTTTTCTTTCTCGCCTTCCTCCATCCCGGGTCCGCCGGGGTGCGGCGGGGCGAAGAGAAAAAAAGAGCAGGCATAAACATTTTTTTTGTACGGGTATGCCAGATTTTCTATTCTACTTGGAATTTGAAGTGGTAATCCGGAGATTCACCTTCACAAGTAGAAAAGGAAATCAACTTTTTTTCTAACTTTCCATTACACATATATTTTAAAGAAAGAGACAAGATTTTAAAATGCCGTGAGAGGCGATTTTGTTTAATTTGCCGTGAAAGGCAGTTTTGTGCCGTAGAAGGCGACTTTGTGCCGTAAAAGGCAGTTTACAAATCTCATCAAAATGTAAAGACAAGAAATGTGATTTTTATGTCTCTTTAAAAAAATACACAATACAACAAAAAAGTAATAAAAGGAGTTTGACTTCTCAAGAGATCATGGGGACTTGTTCAGATCGACGGTCGCGAGTCATGTATGGGCTCCGCCATCGTCCTTCAGATGAGAACACTTGATGCTTTGATTCACTTGGCTTGGCTTGGCTTGGACCTCAGATTTTTAGAGGACAAAGACCAAGGGAAGGTCTTATATCCAATAAAAAACCAAGTAGACGGGTTAAAAAGCCGCATCTAGGCCATGTTGGATAGAAAAAGAGAGGAGATCTTGGGGCGGGGGGGGGGGGGGGGGGTGGCCCCCCAGGGGACTTTGATCACCTTGTGGCGTTTTCTTGCAGCAGAGTTTCTTCAGAGTAGCTGAGCTTCTTTGCGCAGAGATTTCTCCAAGAGTTTTTAGCAATTTTTTGAGGATTTTTCAGGACCACTTCAGACAATTTTTCTGGACCCTTCAGACAATTTTTTCTGGACTCCTTTCTCCTTGGAATGACCGCCTATTTATAGGATTTTGGTGGCCATTAGGAGGGTTTTATGGGCATTAATGGTATTAATGCTCCATGATGGGAGGAGTTAGAAGATTTAATTCTTTATATTGTAACTCCTTTTTCTTGGATTTTGATTGGCCAATGGAGAATAATGGGCATTTAATCTCCATGATGATGGGAGTTTCATGATTAATTACCATGATTAATCTCCATAATGATAGGAGTTACATGGTTAATTGTCATGATTAATTGGACTTGTAACTCCCATTTCTTGGCTTCTGATTGGGCCGTTCAAAATAATGAGTTAATGACCCTAATAAATTGCCATAAAAAGGGTCATTTAACTTCATTAATTGGCTGCCGAGTCGCTTGAAGAGTCGCGGCCACGCTGCGTCTTTTGGAATTCTTCTTGCGATGATCATCGATGGATCCATACGTTGTTTGATGTTGGATGACGATGAAAATTCAAACATTAGTTGACACAAATGGGCCGGCAACATCTGTCCAGTCGATTTCTTGATCGGTCGGGCAGAAAGTGTGCTTTCTTGGTCGGCCAGTTGGTAGTTTCGGAGTGTCCGATGATTATCAAATTATTTCGATGGCGGATCCATGATGTTGACGAAGATCGACGGATATCATGCCTTAAAAATCAGATTTTAAGAAAATCACAGGGGCCAAACATCGCGAAACACGGAAAAGAACGGAAAAACAACACTTTTGTCGGAAATCCTGCGACCATGCACCCATGGTGGCCGGAGACCATGGGGCTGGTGACTTTGGGCCATGGTCACCGGCGACCATGGGCCAAGGTCGCTGGCGACCTTGGACTTTGGTCCATTTTCCAGTCGCCTTCCGGTCGCCGTTTCTTGGTCGTTTCTCGGGCTTTTTCGCTTCTGTTTTCTCCTGTATTTTTCTTTGACATTTCTCCTCATTTATTGGCTTAATTCATCTGAAGAAAACCTGTTGAAAGGCTATGGAAATCAGAGCACAAAGTTTCCTATTTTTTGGAAAAGCTAAAGACTCTGTAGCTGATTTTCCACCAAGAGTTGAAACTGGGTCAAACGATGTCGGAATGACCTGAAATTTGAGGTGAAGCTTCTTGGGAATTAGATAGGACCAACCATGGGCTTTTATTTTAGTTTTGAAGCCGTTTGGGGTCCCGTCGATGCTTGACTTGATTTCACCGTGCGGAAGATGTCGAGCTTTGATGTACGGTCATCCGATGTCTGATTGACCTGAAATTTGACGGAGAGCCTATTGGAGTCATTTTGAGATGATCCATTAGCTTCGATTTGGGTGCCGTGGTCCCGGGGAGCTTCGTCGTCGATAGGCTTGATTTTGCTTTGGAGCATCAAAACCGGGTCAAACGTTGTCGGAATGACCTGAAATTTGAAGTGCAGCCCTTTGGAAGCATGCAGAAGCTACTCATGTGTTTTGTTTGATGAGTGGCGGCATCAGGGGTTCTCGCCGCAGGGAGGCTTGATTTCGCCGTTCGAGAGTTGATGGAGGGTCAAAAAGTGTCGGTTTGACTTGAAATTCGACATGGAGCCTTTTGGAGGTATTTTGAGACCATCCATAGACTCTGATTGAAGATTTGATGTATTTGACACTGTCGCCGTCGGGAGCTCCCGCTCAGCTGTTGGAGGATTGAAGTTAGGCCAGATGGTGTCGAAATGGCCCGAGACTTCATGTATACCCTTCTTTTGGCCACTTTGAAAGATCTTGTAGTTTTTGTTTGGTTCTGTCAATATCTGATGCTTGAAGTAGCTTTGCCTATTTGTAGTAGGATGCGGCTCCATATAGCTTTTGATGTTGATGAGGCAAAGTGACATTTTTTATGTCAACAAATGCCCCCCTCGAGGTACACCGACGAATTGGATAGCCTTTTGCAATCGATGTGCCTCGTAGAAGACTTTGAAGGAGAACTTCTGACTTGACCAAGAGTTTCTGAGCATTTTTCTTGATAGTGTAGCCTTTTGAGTTTCCAAGGGAATTTTATGGTAGTGAGAGACATCACGTACCATCTTAAGGCAAAATTTTGAAAATGACATTTGGGTTAGGTTTTTGGGTTTTGGATTTTCTTTTTGACCTTGTGAACCTAAAGGCTTTGTGTTGCGCATCAGGCGGTCAAGAAGGATTTTGGTTTTTGACCTTGTGACCTAACAAGCTGTATGTGGCAAGTTAGGGGGTCGGGTTTTGAATTTTGATTTTGGTCTTGTGACCTAACAAGCTATATGTGGCAAGTTAGGGGACCGGGATTTGGTTTTGGTTTTGGCCTTGTGACCCAACAAGTTGTATGTGGCGAGTTAGGAGACCATGGTTTGGATTTTTGTCACTCTTTGGGACAACTTTGGGTCCGTTGGAGTGGTTTGGGTTTTTGTGGAATGTCAATTTGAAGGTTTTGGCTTAATTTGGTTCATGAGGTGGGATGGTTTGGATTTTTGGAAACTCATGAGGCTTGAATTTTTTCTTTTTTCTTTTTAAATTGGTTCAATCAACTCAAAGGAGGCATGGAACCATTTTTGTATGCTCTTGGTAGGAGGAGTTTTGACTAAAAGCCACTTTTAGTGCCTAGGTGGTCAAACCTGGCTCATGTGGGCTAACCCATGGGACCTTAAGCTTTAAAGATGGCTTAGATCTCATGTGGTGTCATTTTTGTTAAGAATATCTAAAAACATTCTTACTTGGAGAGAATCTCTCAAGTTTCCTTGATTTTGGGAGAGATTTTCTCAAAGTATCTTTCTTTGGGAGAAAGTTTCTCATAATCCCTCTCTTTTTGGAGAGAATTTCTCAAAAGATCTCCTCATTGGGAAAGAATATCCCATAATTCATTTCTTTTAGGAAGTTTGCTAATTTGTAGCACTTACCTCCTTTCTTTTCTCCTCCTTTCCTCTTTTGGTTTGCTTTCTTCTATAAAAGTAAGGGGATTGGATCTCTTGTTGCTATTGCTCTCTTTTTACAAGAACCTTCAAGAGTGCTCCAAGATCAAGAATTTTTCTTCTTCTTCAAAGATCTTCAAGCTTTTTCTTCTTCTTCTCCATCAATGGATTCAAGTAAGTTTCTTCTTTTTTTTTCCTTAAGAAACCCCATGTAGGAATAGAAAAAGGTTTTCTTTCTTTTCTTTTCTTTTCTTTTTCTTTCTTTTTTTTTTTCACGTGTATTCTTTTTTTTTTTACATGTTTTTATTCTTTTTCCTTTTTTCTTTGCACGGTTTTCTCTCTCTCTGTTTTTTTACCGTGGCTCTTCTTTTTTCTTATTTTTTATTTTTCTCACGGTTTCTTTTTTTTTACCGTGTGTTTTTTTTTTATCTCTTTTTTTTTTGTGGCCATAAGGACAAGACCGTACGGTCATGGCCGTACAGCCACGTGGCATGTGGGCAAAAATTTTTTTTTTCTTTTTTTTTTTTGAAAAGAGATTTTCCCTTCTTGTTTTTTTTTATTTTTGGATTCTGAGATGTGCATGCATGACAACTTTCCTTCTATGCATTTTTTTAGAAAATGGAATTGGAAGTATGACAGTGCACACCTGGAAATCTTTTCGCAAGTCTTGGGATTTGGAGCTCGCAGCGATGTTGAGCCCATCTTCAAGCTCCTATTTCTTTCGGGGTGTTTCCTTTTTCTTCAGAATTGCCCCGGAATCATGCCAAAATTTCGCTAGATTTTTTTAGCAAAATTTTGTCATTTTGATGATTGATTTTTTTTTCCATCCTTTGCAGGTAGTTCCTCCAGAACGAACAAGGGAAAGGAGCCGGTCACTGATGCGCCTTGCCGTTCTACCAAATCCTCTAATGCGGCCGTACAGCAGGCCTGGGAGGAGGTTCAGTATGTTGAAAGGAACTTGGAAGAGTGTGACTCGCTCAATCGCGATGAGATGAGGCAACATTTGATTGCCCTCAAGGATGAGGAGTATTATAAGATTATGGTAAGCAACCGTCCCTGGGTCACGGACGATTAGAGCATTGTGCCCAAGCCTACCTTTTTCCTTGGTGATGCTGTCCCCGACGATTCAACATACCAAAGGAGATGTTTTCAGTTCTCTTTCACAGTTGATGGTGAGAAGAGAACTGTTTCTACCCGGTCGTCCTTCGATCGGACAATCTTGATCATGAGCTTTTCCTCCACATGCTCGAAGAGGGAAGATCCTCCAAGCTGGGTGAAGAGGACAAATGTGATCAAGACCAGGGTTTTTGTTGGCGGTCCTTCTGGTTTTGCAGAGAAATCGCTTGCCCGTATGGACATTTTGATGCGGGCCAGCGGCTACCAAGGTTCAGACCATTCTTTGGTCGATTTGAGACAGGTGCGCCTTGGCATTTTCAAGGGCGATGGCAGTAATTGGGTGAAACCTTTTCGACTTTGTGGCCGTTTCAGTGCTGACTTGAGCTGGGAGTCATGGACTGATCACATCCTGCAGGTTGGCGGTGCCATTCTGAAGGAGGCCGAGATTTTTGATGCGGTTTGTGCTTTTTGGCAAACCGTAGTTTTCTCAGATGAGGCTTTTATGGCCATGCTAGAGTCGTTCCTTCCACAAACCAACACCTTCGTTGTCACGAATGGTGAGATTGGTTTTTCTTTAAAGGAACTGAGTGCCATCATTGGGCTGCCTATCCTCGGCAATCTCTATGAGGAGTTTATGCCTATCGACAGCGTCCTTGAGGAGCAGTCTGAGGAGTTCAGGCTTTTGTACTTTCAGCTCGTCGCCTTCTATGATTTTTTGAAGGAGAAGGAGGGCTCGAAAGTCCGGTGTAGCAGTTGGAGGAGTTGTAGCTTTTTGTCTTCCAACTTCTTTGACAGCGGGGAGTCTTCTGAGAGTACGACCCAGGAAGCTAGGGCTAAGAACCCAGATTCGAAGAAGATCTCCGTCATGCTAGAGAATTTGAGGGTATTCTTCGTAAGCACAGACGCCATTCATTCTGACATTGCGCCGCGGAGAGATCTCGCTGTCTACCTCACTTATTGGCTAGGTGAGGCTGTTTTTGCTCGAGGAGATGGAACGCACATCAGGCCGCATTGCATTTTTCCGTCTTGTCAGATGGCGTTTGGAGAGCGGCTTGCTTTGGTGCCTGCTTTTTACTCCTATTTGTGTACCGAACTGCAGGTTGCTGCTTTCCTGGTTCGGCTTGGGCTTCCCATGAATAGGGTATTTTCTGCCCACATTTTCTATTCGTGGTATGTATACCACTGTCCCAGTTTCCACCGATTGGGTGTTACTCAGGACGATGACCCGTTTATGATTCGGTTGGCTAGAGGGAAGCCTGTTTCCGAATCTCTTTTATCTACAAGCTTGAGGATCCGACGATTCTGGGACGTCGAGATGGGGCAGTCTTCAGTGAAGCTTTCTCCAGGTTTGAGGAAAAAGGTTTTTGATTTTGGTGTCTCCCGTGATTCGACCAGGGTAGGGTTTGGGAGACACTATTCTTTGACAAATGCAGAGAGGAGTTGGCTTTTTAACATACGTGTCGGCACGATGGTGTACCGCAGACAACTTTTCGTCGACATCCGGCCGTATGTTCCCTCGCGTTTTTCCATGCAGTTGGGCTTCTCTCAAGGCGTTAATGGAGTGCCTTCGAGCAAGGTGAAGCGTTTTGGAGGTCTGCAGGACGGGAGAAATGCATGGGCCTTTTATAGCGCGGAAGACACTACTGCCCTGATTTCTTATCCTAAGTTGCCTACTTTCCGGACGGCTGGCTTCATAAAATGGTTTGTGGAGAGCTTATCAGCATACCGGGGGTTTTCCAAGAAAGAGCTTGATGTAAAACAGTCTTCCGGGAAGGGCCTTAGGAAGTCAGACGGCGTTCGCCGAGAAGAAGTTCTAGCTTTTCTTTCTGGAGAAAGGCACAGAACAGGTTTTCTCGAGGAACAGGACGTCATCAGACTGGGAGCTGCACAAGAGGTACCTGGTGAGGTCTTGGAACAGCTTGCTGAGGAGGAGGCTGAGGTTGCTGCTTGGATACAAGCCGAGCGAGCAAAGGCTTCCATGGAGTCTACTGGCAAGAGCAGACTGTCCAGTGAGGACTCTGGCGAGAGGCCTGATTTTGATAGTGGGGAGGGTGCTTCCAGCAGTTCGTCCCGTAGGAGCAAAAGGAGAAGGGGACACCGCCAAAGTCAGAGGCGGCACAAAAGTTCTCCTGATCTGGAAATTCCTTCCACCATTGTTGAGGAGGCATCAGGGGATGATGACGAGCCTCCAGAGAAGAGAAGCCGAGGGGAAGAGACCATTGATGATGGTATGCTTTTCCCTTTTATCTTTCCGTTTCTTTTCTTTCATGAGAGCTTTTGTTTTGATCTACTGCTTTCTTTCTTTTGGTAGAAGATGATGGTTTGATGATGCCCGAGGTTCCGACCGATGAGGCGGTGACGGATCCTATCGTGGCATCTAAGGAAGAACCTAGAGATTCAAAAGTAGATCCAGAATCTCCTCCTGGTATGACTTTTTTTTTCTCTTTTCTTTTTTTTTTATCGCCACTTGCTGACATATATATATTTTTGCCAGTTGACTTGCCAGAAGATTCCGACGACTTTGAGCCATCCATGGACACAACTTTTGATGATGTTTCGGATGAGCTCATGGAGACAGAAAACATTCCACCAGTCGTCGAAGAAGGTACTTTGTAATGATAATTTTGATATTTTGATTTTTGAAAAGATCATATTCATACCCTTTTCATTTTTTATTGACAGGTTGTGAGGTGACAGAAGAAGTTCCTCTATCTTTTTCAGAACCAGAGCAGGGGGTAACTGTGACCGATCCAGGAGTAGGGGCTTCTTCCACCAATTTTGATGAGGCAGAGGCGAGTCCGCCTACTGATATTCCTTCCCTAGCAGACCCGGTTGGAAAGAGCTTCTTGATTATTCTTCGAACGGTGCCTGACACGGGTAGTCGACCAACGGAGCATGGCGAGTCTTCATTTGAGCCATCCCGTCAGTTTGCGAGGAAGGTGTTGAAGAGAGTCTTGAGCTCATGGGTCGAGACTCTTTCTTCTGGCCATTTGGAGGCTGGTTTTGGCATGGTGAAGCATGTGCAGGACATTCTTGCCGATAGCGAAGAAGTCGGTCTGGACATTACAAATACCAAGGCTTTTGTTAATGAAGTCATCGCTCTAGGCAACAAGTGGACTGAGACCAAGAGCTTTCCGAATGATGATTTCTTCAACGAGATGTTTTTGAAGCCTTCCAGCGAGGTCAAATCTGATTTGAAGGAGATCTCGCGGACTTGGAAGCAGCTCGTTCGGGAGAGGAACGTCACCGAGTTGGCTATTATTAAGCTGACATAGGACCAGCACTGCCTCGATAGGGAGGTCACCGAAGCCAGATAGCGCCTTGAGCTATTGGAAGAACAAGCCGCTGCCAAGTGGACTGTCACTTTGAAAGCTCGCGATAGAGAGAGGGTTCTCATTCTCCAAGTTGAGGAGGTCGAAAGCAATCTCTGGAGGAAGACTCAAGAATATGAACAATGGCAGATTCTCTGGGAAGAGCTTCCTCGTGCTGAGGATGGATCACGACGACCTACTGCTTTTTATGGGAAGGTTCTGAAGAAACGCGACCTGGAAGCTTTGGAGGATAAGGCCAAGTGTTTGCTTGAGGAGTTAAGCCTATGGATGAAGACCATGTCGGACTAGCCTCCTGATTTGTAACAAACTTTTTCTTCTTTTCTTTTGGTACCTCCATGTATAAACATTTTTGGCACTTCTTTTTTTGTATCCCCTTATTTCACTTAAATTCACTTTTGATGAAAACATAAGCAAAAATTGAATGGGAATGGTCTGTTTGAAAATTTGATCAAAAGGTTGTCATTTTGTGAAAATCTTTTGTCAAATGGTTGTTTTTAGGCATGAAAGCCAAATCTTATGGCAAAAAGCCTGATTTTTGAGATGGCTTGAAGGCCGAATTTTGGATGGCGTGAAAGCCAAAATTTTGTTTGGCATGAAAGCCGGTTTTTGGCATGAGAGCCGATTTTTGTGGCGTGAAAGCCAAGTTTGGTTTTGTGGCATGGAAGCCAAAGATTTTGTGGCATGGGAGCCAAATTTTGTTTTGTGGCATGGAAGCCGATTTTTGTTTGTTTGGCGTGAAAGCCAAATTTTGTGGCATAGAAGCCAAGTTTTTTGAAAACCAAGTTTTGTTTTGTGGGCATGGAAGCTAGATTTTTTTATTTTTGGCATGAAAGCCAGGTTTTTGTTTTGTTGGCATGGAAGCCAGATTTTGGTTTTTGGCATGAATGCTAGGTTTTTGGCATAAATGCTAGGTTTTGGCGTGAAAGCCGGGTTTTGGCGTTTGTAAAAATGCAAGTATCGACTAAGAGTCGCCTCCCTGCTGAATGGTATTGCAAGTATCGATGGAATGTCGCTTCCTTGCTCATTCGGTTGCGAGTATCGATGGAATGTCGCTTCCTTGCTGATTTGGGTGCAAGTATCGACTGAATGTCGCCTCCTTGCTTTTTTTCTCAAAAATTTGGTTTTGTGGGTATCGAAGGAATGTGGCCTCCCCACGATTTTTGAAATTTGAGGTTTTTTCGAACCTTTGTTTTTTGTTTTAAAATTTGGGTTGTGGATATCAACTGAAACGTTGTCTCCACAATTTTTTTTGAAATTTTGCAAGTATCGACGAGGTGTCGCTTTCTTGCGATTTTTGAGGTTTTGGAAGTATCGAATGGGGTTCGCATCCTTCCGATTTTTGGGTTTTGTGTGAGTATCGACTAAATGTTGCTTCCCCACGGTTTTTTGAAAAATCATTTTTTATTTAAAGACACGAGGCTCGTAAATTTTGACTCAAAACCATCTTTGGTGGTAAAAGTCAGGGTGGACTAGGGTGGAAATTCCTAAGTCCTGATTTTTGTTTCAAACCACGAATTTTGGGTTCAAGGATTGAAAGTTTTGGTCAAGTTAGGGAAGAGGCTCCGAAACTTGGATTTTGGGTTTGATTTTGTTTTTTTTCTTTTTTTTGAACAATGAAACATTGAAAGTAAGCATTGTTTTTGGCTTTTTAGAAATTTCAACATAGGGATGAAAACTCTAAAAGGGGTGGGTTTGACGAGCAAGTACCAAGGAATAGGCTTTGGCCATGTAGGCATCACTCTGACCCGATGTAGGAAGTCTTCAAGGGTAGTACCGCTTCAAGAACTTGCCATTGATGGGCAGCATACATCTGTCACCTTCCATGTTTAGAAGAGCATATGCGCCATTGGAGAAGACTTTGTCGATGACTAAGGGTCCCTCCCATTTTGGTTCGAATTTGCCTTTGGATTTGTGGGCAAAAACCATTGGCTTTTTCACCGCAAGAATCAAGTCACCCTTTTTGTGGGCGCGTTGCCTGACCCTTTTGTCAAAAGATCCTGCTATGCGTGCTTGGTAAAGCTCAACGCTTTGTAGAGCTTCGAGTCGTCTTTCATCGAGATTATCCAGTTCTTGGAGTCTCAATTTGACGTTGCTTTCTTGCGTCATTTCATTTTGTAGAGATAACCTTAAAGAAGGAATTTATGCCTCTAGGGGGACAACTACTTCACATCCATAGACCAAGGAGAATGGTGTGCTATGGGTTGGTCCTCGAACGGTAGTCCGGTAGGCCCATAAAGCTTCAGGCAGTTTGTCGCTCCAGTCTTTTTTGTGAGCAGAGACCATTTTCTTGAGAATTTTGCAGAGTGTCTTGTTGAAGGATTCTGCTAGTCCATTCGCTGCCGGGTTATACGGAGTCGAAGGACAACTTAGGATTTTGTATTTGTAGCAGAACCTGTAGAATCTGTGATCCCAGAATTGTGGTCCGTTATCATGGACGAATCTTTTAGGTATGCCGAAGCGACAAATGATGTTGGTTCGCAAGAATTGAAGGACTACCGAGTTCTTCATTTCATTGAACGCAAATGCTTCTGACCACTTGGAGAAATAATCCGTAGCAGCGAAGATGAAGCGACGACCTTTGCTTAACGGGGGAGAGATAGGACCTATGATGTCCAAACCCCAGGCTTCGAAGGGTCATGAGATCGCTGTAGTATGTAGCCATTCTGGAGGCATGTGTATATAATCTCCATGAACTTGGCATTGTTGGCAACGTTTAGCAAATTGTATTGCGTCAGCCACCATGGTAGGCCAATAATAACCTAACCTTTTTATCTGATCGTAGAGCTTGGGACCAGCCTTATGGGCTCCACAAAGACCAGCATGAACTTCTTTTAGAGTTTCTTCCGCCTCTTGTTGTGACAAGCAGCGTAGAAGTACCCCATTGAAGGATTTTCTGTAAAGCATTTTGGAGGGAATATCCAAATGAAAGTTTGGGGCTTGTCTTTGGATACTTACTCGCTCTTTTGGATCTTTAGGTAGGATTCCAAACATAATATAATCAATAAATGGATCCCTCCAGTCGCCAATCGGAGGTTTAAGGATGGAAATCCGACCTCCGGCCACTCGATGGCATTCAGCAACTGCTTGGTGTGTGTTGAGAGGAGGGAGAATCCTTCTTTGACACACTGTAATTTGCATGTTTTACCCTTCTTGGGTTGCCATGGATGCAGCAAGTCCAGCCAGGGCATCTGCACGGATGTTTTCACCTCTGCGGATGTGGGTGATGTGACAGATGTCAAAGTTTTGACGAAGCGATTGCGCCTTGTTGTAGTTAGGCAACAGATCAGGCTTCTTGATTTCATATTCCTGATTCATCTGGTTGACGATCAGTTGAGAATCCCCAAATGCTTCCAGCATGGTGATGCCAGATTCGAGGGTGAGTTCCAATCCTATAATCAGAGCTTGGTACTCAGCTGCATTATTTGAACATGGTTCCAGTAGCGAAAATGCGTGTGGAATCATGTATTTATCGGGGCTAACAAAGAGAATGCGATTTCCCGATATCAGCTTTCCTTTTTCATTTGTCCTGGTTGCACCATCGAAGTACATGTTCCAGGAGGCATTTGGTGAGAAAGTCTCCACGCTGTAGACAGGTTTGTCTGGGAGATCATCCCTGAGCGGAGGATCCTTAGGCAGTGGATGCTCTGCAAGAAAGTCTGCCAGAGCTTGACCTTTGATTGCTTTCTGTGGTACATACCTAATATCAAATTGTGACAGAAGGATGGACCATTTTGCTAGTCGGGCATTGAGAGAATCTGCTTTTGTGACAAGGACCTTTAAGAGATTGATCCTTGATATCAGGTATATTGTGTTTGACAGGAAATAGTGACGCAGCTTTTGTACGGCAAACATCATCGCCAAGCATTCTTTCTCGACTGGAGAGTAGCGATGCTCTGCACCTACCAACATGCGACTGAGGTAGTATAGAGCAGCTTCTTTTCCTCCATCATTTTCTTGTGCGAGTAGAGCGCCCAAAGAATAGTCGAGAGCTCTTGTGTAAAAGATGAATGGTTTTCCGGTTGTGGGAACAGCCAAAACCGGAGGCTTGGTCAGGTATGACTTGATGTCTTGAAATGCAGCTTCACATTCAGCATCCCAAACAAAGTCTACACCTTTCTTCATCAGGCGAGAAAATGGACGGCATTTTCCTGACAGATTGGAAATGAACCGTCGGATGTATGCCAATCTTCCTTGAAGCCCTTTTAGTTCTCTTAGGGTTCTTGGAGATGGCATTTCTAGAATTGCCTTGACTTTGATGGGGTCAAGTTCTATTCCAGCTTTCCGAACTATGAATCCGAGGAACTTACCCGATGAGACACCGAAGAAGCATTTGAGGGGATTCATTCGCAGATTGTGTTTGCAAAGCTGGAGGAAGACTTCTCGAAGATCTTGGAGATGGTCCTCTTTCCTTTTGCTTTTGACGGCGAGGTCATCAACATAACATTCGACCGTCTTGAGCTGCATATCTTGGAATATCTTCATAATAGCCCTTTGATATGTTGCACCATCATTTTTCAGACCAAATGGCATGACAGTGTAGCAATACACGCCAAATGGGGTCCGAAAGGATGTATGCCTTTCATCTTCGGGATGCATCTTTATCTGGTTGTAGCCCGAGAAGCCGTCCATGAAAGTCATTCGCTCAAACCCGCAGGTGTTATCAATCATTACCTCGGGTATGGGGAGCGGGAATTCATCTTTGGGGCATGCATTATTCAGGTCTCTATAGTCAATACAGACTCCGATTTGCCCATTTTTCTTTGTCACAGTGACGATGTTGGCCAACCATTCAGGATGCTGTTCCTCGTGGATGAAGCCAACATTTTTGAGTTTCTGAACTTCTTGTTTAATTTTGTCCATCACATCAGGACGGAATCTTCTTTGGCCTTGTTTGACAGGCTTGATATTTTCTTGCAGGTTGAGTTTGTGAACTGCTATTTTGGGATCTAAGCCATGCATTTCAGCGTAAGACCATGCAAAACAATCAACAAACTCATGAAGAAAAGAGACATACTCGGGTAACTCCTCATCCTTTAAATTCTTGCTTATGAATACAGGACGTGGGTTATCTGGTGTTCCCAAGTCTATCTTTTGAACAGAATCTTCTGTTGGAAGGTTTGATGGTGGTTCCTCCACAACATTTTTGGAGGTTTCCAAGTCAACAAGACCTTGCGGATTTCCAAGGGCGTTTTCAGACCATGGCTCCGTTTCTGTTCATAAATCTTCTTGATCGGTATTCTTCTCAAGACTTGATATGAGATGATCCCAATCACCAGCTGAAACTGGGTCAAAGTAAGGCACTTCTTTTGGAGACGATGGCTCTTCTGAATCAGAGAACCGTGCATCTGTGTCATCGGACAATTTCTCTTCATCATCAGAGAAATCATACCAATTTGATAAGCTTCCTGAGTCCTTGTCGGGTAACTCTTCAAAGAGATATCCAGGGAGATCGATGTCTTCATTGACATGAGATGTTGAGGCTTGGTCGGAAAAACAACTCTGCAGCCTTTGTGTCAGCTGTCTCATTGGAGTTTCAGGATCATACCCCAATCCGTATGAAGACTTGTCTATGCGACGGTGGAGTTTCCAATCTTTCAGCTGACTTTTGGTCAGGGCGAGTTCCAATGGTGTGAGAATACCACGACCACCTCCCAAACCAATTGGATTTTGAGCATTATAGCCCATTTTCTTCATAATAGCTTGTGCCATTGGACTATACAAGGATAGTTGAGGCATACCTTCATTTCGGAAAGGCTCAAGCAGGCAGTTTGATGAAGAAGCGTTTGATCTTTTGCCGACGTTTCCGGAACGACGAAGGTAGCAGACGCAGGATCTTCTACGTCAGCAGGGGTCTCCAATGGAGTGAGAGCAGGCCGAACTTGCTGAGTATCAGCTTGGCTTGACGATGTATCGTCTTCAGTCTCTGAATCTGAATCCGTGTCTTGTATGATAGACACGAAGGAGACAACAAACTTGCCTCCTGTCTTTTGCTCTGTCTTCTTTGCTTTAGTAGTGATTACCAAAGGTTTCGAAGATTTAAAGGAGATGACGAAGGGAGACTGATTGCTCTCTTTGAGTTTGTCGGAAGGTTTGTTTTCTTCCGATGATCACTGAGGAGCCTTGCCTTTATCTTTTTGGAGATTGCCGGCAAAGGATGCTGTTTTCTCCTCCTTTTCTTCTTTTTCATCCTTGTACATCTGAGAGTCTGCAAAATGGACTTCCTTGCCTTTGAAGGGCTTTTTGTCTGGAAACACTCAATGTATCAAGCCGTCGTCGCCAACAAACTTGATGCACTGATGCAGAGTCGAAGGAATGACACCGTTTTCGTGTATCCAAGGGCGTCCAAGAAGGATGTTGTATCATGAAGGGGTTTTTATTGCATATACGGTGACCTCAGAGATAAGATCGCCGATTTGCAACCTGAACCGGATTTTGCCAATGGGCCTTTGAGCACTCCCATCGTATCCAAAGATGGACACAGATGTGTGGCTTAGTTTGCTAGGTGGGATACCCAGCTCTTCGAGTGCCGAAGTAGAGATGAGGTTGAGTGCAGAACCCAGGTCGATCTGGACTCTATGTATCGGCATCTCTTTGATGTACCCTGTGAAGTACATGGGTCGGTTGTGCTTCGTCTCGCCTAGTAGGAGGTTTTTCTTATTGAAGGCAATGGTAGCACTTGCGGCTTTTTGGACCGAAAGGCATTCAGTGCAAGGTCCTCCAGCTTCTTTCTTTTCTCCCTTTGAGGAGGTTTTTGATTTTGTGACCCTATAGTCCATTTCAATTTGCAGGACTTGCGGGGCATGTTTGTCGACATCCAGATTCAGCCTTTGCAGTTCTGAAATGAGACTATCACGAGTTTGTGGTGACATTCATAATAAGTCTAGGATGTGCAGTCGTCCAGGTATGTGTTTGAAGTGCTCCATCAAGTCATACTTGAAAGCCTCCTTTAGGCCTGCATTTTCATTATCACTACTGCTTGGGGCATTTACAGCTTGTTTTCCCGAAGGATTTACATAAGAAGAAGAAGAAGGTTGGTTGTAGTTTTTGTGGTAATCCCAGCCAGAGCGGATACCTTTCCCAACTTCAAAAGCTTCTAGAGGTGGTTCTTCTTTCGGAAGACCCCCTTCGGGCTCAAGGGGCTGATCTTCCCCATTTGCTGAAAACGCCTCTGCAGCAGCATTGCCGTCTTCAGTTATTGCGTTGCATGGAGCATTTTCGGGGAACAAGTCCTGAATAGCTTCCAACAACTTTTCTTCTTTGTCCAGTATTTTATCGGTCCAGACATCTCCTATAAGGTTAGGTACCTGGGACAAATTGACCGGGTTTTCTTTGAAGACTTTATCAGCCAGAGCTTCTTCATGGTGATCAGTCGAAAGAGGCTTGAATTCTGATGTCACTGTTTCAGGAGACGATGGCTGAGAAGGTGCTATCTCAGTGGAAGTCACCTGAGAATATGTAGCTCCAGAAGATATGCTACTGGATACATTTTGAGAATCCGTGGCCTTAGCAGATGGAGCTTTAGAGGCACTATCATCCTGAACTATCACATTACAGGCAACTTTGATAGAAGATGCCTCTATAATGGACTGTTGGGAATCAGACTCATCCTCCGATGTAAGCGGATCATCAATCCAGCAACTTTCTTCATTTTCCGGAGTCACTGGAGGAGATGCTTGTGGATTTTCCGGGACTTCCGGTTCCGGATTTTGATGAAGTTGGTTGATGAGATCCTGCTCATGTTCTATGGCTAGACACTGCAAGATCCTTGCATATTCTTCAAGATCGGGCATAGGAGCCAAATTTGCCCCTTGTGGTTCGACCTGGTTGGGATCCACTAGGGCATTTGTTTGTGCTATGTTAACAGCAATTTGGGCAGCCTCTTGGTCTTCATCATCATCAGACCAGGATCCTTGTGGTTGGAAGAGGTTATACCAGATTACTGGCATTAGGTGGGATTCTGGGATCCATTCTTCGTCGGAGAGATATTCTCCGGTTTCAAGGGATTCCTCCCACTCATCGGTGTCACTGGCAGTGTCACTGGACTCGTATCCATTTATGGAGAATCCAACTACCGAGTTACAAGTACGATGCCCCCTGCGTAGTCTCATCTCTGAGCCGTGGTGGCATGAAATCATTGAGAGTGAATTTTCTTATCACTCTTGGAACTTTGGGGAGAAACCCCTCTGTTGCCCCCAGTGAAGCGGTAGAGGAGGTTTCTGCTTTTTCAGGAACCTCTTGTTTTGTTTGAGCCTTCTCCTGCTGTTTGAGCTTGCGGAGTTGTCTCTTGGCTTGCCTTCGCTGTTGAGCGGTCAGCTTTGTTTTGACGATCTCCCAATTTTCATCTTCTAGGAGACCGGGATGTACCCATATGGGCTGTCCCTCTGGTGTTGGGTAAGGCACCGACTCTTGGGACGTTTGGGTCATTTTTATCACCTTGAAGGAAGTAGTGACTTCTTCCTTTGATGATTTGGATGTTTGTCCATATGAAACCATGTTAACGGAGGCAGACCCATAGTTTTTGTCAAAGGTGATGACTCCTTTTTTCCACATCTCGTTGACCTTCTCTCTCACAACGAAACATTGGTTGAGAGGATGCGAGACCATTTAGTGGTATGGACAATATCGGGGATCATTGGTTTTGCCAACATCTCCCGATCTGTTGGGGCCAGGCAAGGTGAGTTTCCCATTTGCCAAGAGAGCCCCAAATATTTCTTCAACATCTTCATTGAACGGGTATTTCTTTTCTACTCGTTCTTTGAAGGCATCAGAGAGTTCAGGTCTCTTACCTGCAGCTTTATTTTCAGCTTTCTTTAGTGGCTGAGGAGCTGACTTGGTTTGCACATTGAGAACCTCCTTTTTCTTTGGCTTGGAGGTTGGAATGGCGGTTTGCTCCTTCTTAGATGACTTCTGACTGTTGAGGTCTTTGATCACCGTTTCGGCCTCCATAGACGCTTCTAGGAGTTCTCCCAAGTTTTTTGATTTGTTGCCAATGATCATGGAGCGGATCCTTGCTCTCATGTTGTTTTGGCAAATGTCGACTAGCGACGCTTGTGGCAGCACATCTGAGCATTTGTATGCCATCGCTTTCCACTTGTGAATGAAGTCGTATGTCTACTCATTCTCTCCCTGTTTAAGGCTGCAGAGCTGAGCCATAGTGACAGGATGATCCTCACCTTTGAAGTGGGTCAGGAAACGTGTCTCTAGCATGGTCCAATTTTTAATGGAGTCCTCTGGCAGAGTGGAATACCAATCAAAGGCCGTACCTTTTAGGGTACTTGCAAAGAGCCGGATCTTGAGAGCATCTTGATCCACAATCGTTCCTATCAGGATCTTGAAGTGGATGACATGCTGTCTGGCTGAACATTTCCCCGTATATGTTTGGAGAAGAGGTTGTTTGAACTTTTGGGGAAACGGAACCGAGTCTATCCATAAGGGATATGGTGGCTTGATCCCATTCTCCTTCAGTGTATCCTCTTCTTTTACTTTGGTGAGGATATTGTCTACGTCCTTTTTAGTAAGGGCGTGTGACTCATCTTCTCCACCGTTTGCCTCATTTTATGGAGGAACTTCCTCATTGTTTGGCGGACGCTGGAGAGTGAGAAGGAGGTTTTCCATCAGAACCTCTATTCTCTGCTGTCCTTGCTCTAGCTGCTGAATGCGTAGAGCCATGTCATCATGTGGTGGAGGTTGCTCAGAGTTTGTGACTAAGACATTCATCCTTCGTGAGTCGAAAGAGGATACTGTCTTAGTGATTGAGCTGGAGCTCATTCTTTTAGATGAAGAGTCCGAGGAATGATCACTCCGATGTCCCTGGCTTGAAGGAGTGGGAGAGTCTTCCTGATGTCTTCTCGTCTGGGAGACGCTGCGAGTCATCGATCGTCTGACATGTATTTTCGTTGCTGACTTCTGGCGTCTTTTGGTTTTGCCAAACATGTGGACAGCAGCAACTTGGTTGGGTCTTTCTTTTTCGACCCATTTTTGGGAGATTTGAAGCTCAGAATGCTGGGTTCTTTGCTTCTCTAATCTCTTTTGACGATATGCCGCGCGGCGACGTATGCGACGAGCAATTTGAGCTTCAGTTAGCTCGGGCTGTGCTCTAGCAATGAAGGACGTGGTCCCTCGTGCGCAGCAACCAAGCTTGTCTTCCTTAAAGACTGGCATGGACATGATTTGGACGCGGTCCTTAGCCTGTTGCAGCGAAGCTTTAAATTTTGCAAGCTCGCCCCCTGTTGAGATGAAGGGTCGAGTTGCAGGAGAGCAGGCCCTGGCAAGTTCTTGTCGAGGCCTTGTGATGCACGACTTGATTTTGGGCTTGTATGAGCAAGCCGGCTCGTGCTGAGTAGTTTTTGTAGTTCGGTGGAGGGTAGGTTTCTATCCTTTGATGTAAGCAAGAGGATAAAACTGGTTCTCCTTAAGAGGAGCCAGGAATGATGGCTTTGCAGACATCCGGGACCTTCTTTGTTTTGGTGAAGATCGCGGGGACCAAGTCTTGGGACAGACTTGGATTTTTGTAGGTTGAGGCCTCGTGGGATTGCCACGAGCCTCAGGTTTCTTGGTGACCGCCTTTGGTGTCGGGGTAGTGACACGTTGGGGGGCGGTCTTCTGCTTCTTAGCAGGCACCGTCTCTTCTGTGGGTAGTGGGAATGGTCCCAGTGACCCGAAGACGATGGTCCGGGGAGTGGAGATCGACCTGGTGTTTTGGGAGTTTCCGAGGGAGGTGATGCTTCAGTAGCTGACGGGGCGCTTGAAAGTGCCCTTGCTTTGCTTCTCTTGAAGCATGACTTGGTACTTGTTCTCATCGACGGTGATGGTCAACGAAGCTGCCATTGTTAGTTTTGAAAAACTTTTCTGAAACAAGACCACATCCATTAGTAATCATAAGAATATGGTGATCATAAATGGGCTATACTATGGTTTTGTCTTTTCAAATCGCTCAGGGGCATGGCCCGTTCTGAGTGTAATGAAGAAGGCCAAAAGCCATAGATGGTACAATTGTTCTAAACGCAAGTATGGTCGGCTCGAAATGAGCGTTCCAGGGACCGCTAGAAGCAATTGTAAGCCTTAATTCAAATTACTGAGAAGCGAAGCTCACTCGAGTTAAAATGATATAAGGTTAGAGATACAAATGTGTCGGTCGCGAATACAGTAGACCCGAAAGGGCGTACTAGCACCGCTAGACACAAATGTTGTAAATCGCATCCTTGAAGGACGCGAGATAGGATTTTTTGAAATGTCAAGACTGGATTCGCAAAAGAGAGCAAATGGTATTCCAATCCGAATACAGGTTCAAACATTTTTGCGAGCCTATATCTGAAAAAGGAAAGAACTAGGATTTCTCAGATTTGAATCCGATAATGACGAGAGTTTTTTTTTGAAAAGTCAAGATTGAATTCATAAGAGAGGGCAAATGGTATTCCAATCCGAATACAAGTTCAAACATTTCTGCGAGCCTAAATCCGAAAAGGAAAGAACCAAAATTCCTTCAATTTGAACACAATAGTGACAGAAGTTTTTTTTTTTTTAATTTTTTTTTGAGAGTGCACATAGGTCTTCCAATTCGGTCTTATGAAACCTTAATGGATAGATTAGCCCCCAAGTAAGGGTAGGATTACATAATGAACCCCTTTGAAGGACCCTTACCTCGAACAGTCTAGCTGCCTCCACACTCTAGACAAGGCTTTTCTTAGATCCACTTTGGTCAAAGAACGCAATTGGTGCAACCTTAATGCTCTCTTTTTTTTTTGAAAGACCTCTAATGGAGTCATCAAAGAGAGGAAAATGGCCCCTCCCAATCCGAACGTTGGCTCAAACATTTCTGCGAGCCATTGTACGAAAAGGAAAAGAACCAAAGTTTCTCTAATTTGAATCCAAAAGAGAGAAATTTGAAAAGTTTGTTTTTTGAACTTTTCTTTTTTTTTTTTAAAAGATCTCCAATGGACCCATCAAACGGCCCGTCCCAATCCAAACGTTGGCTCAAACATTTCTGTGAGCCATTGTACGAAAAGGAAAGAACCAAAGTTTCTCTAATTTGAATCCAAAAGAGAGAAATTTGAAAAGTTTTTTTTTTAAAAAAAAACTTTTTTTTTTTTGAAAGATCTCCAATGGACCCATCAAAGAGAAGGAAATGGCCCCTCCCCATCCGAACGTTGGCTCAAACATTTCTGCGAGCCATTGCACAAAAAGGAAAGAACCAAAGTTTCTCTATTTTGAATCCAAAAGAGAGAAATTTGAAAAGTTTTTTTTTTTTGAACTTTTTTTTTTTTTTGAAAGATCTCCAATGGACCCATCAAAGAGAGGGAAATGGCCCCTCCCAATCCGAATGTTGGCTCAAACATTTCTGCGAGCCATTGTACGAAAAGGAAAGAACCAAAGTTTCTCTAATTTGAATCCAAAAGAAAGAAATTTGAAAAGTTTTTTAAAAAAAAAAAGAAAATTTTTTTTTTGAAAGATCTCCAATGGACCCATCAAAGAGAGGGAAATGGCCCCTCCCAATCTGAACATTGGCTCAAACATTTCTGCGAGCCATTGCACGAAAAGGAAAGAACTAAAGTTTCTCTAATTTGAATCCAAAAGAGAGAAATTTGAAAAGTTTTTTTTTTTTGAACTTTTCTTTTTTTTTTTTTTTTTTTGAAAGATCTCCAATGGACCCATCAAAGAGAGGGAAATGGCCCCTCCCCATCCGAACATTGGCTCAAACATTTCTGCAAGCCATTGTACAAAAAGGAAAGAACCAAAGTTTCTCTAATTTGAATCCAAAAGAGAGAAATTTGAAAAGTTTTTTTTTTTTTTTTTGAACTTTTCCTTTTTTTTTTTTTTTGAAAGATCTCCAATGGACCCATCAAAGAAAGGAAAATGGCCCGTCCCAATCCGAACGTTGGCTCAAACATTTCTGCGACCCATTGTACGAAAAGGAAAGAACCAAAGTTTCTCTAATTTGAATCCAAAAGAGAGAAATTTGAAAAGATTTTTTTTTTTGAACTTTTCCCTTTTTTTTTTTTTTTAAAGATCTCCAATGGACCCATCAAAGAGAGGAAAATGGCCCATCCAAATCCGAACGTTGGCTCAAACATTTCTGCGAGCCATTGTCCAAAAAGGAAAGAACCAAAGTTTCTTTAATTTGAATCCAAAAGAGAGAAATTTGAAAAGTTTTTTTTTTTTTTGAAAGATCTCCAATGGACCCATCAAAGAGAGGGAAATGGCCTCTCCCCATCTGAACGTTGGCTCAAACATTTTTGCGAGCCATTGTACGAAAAGGAAAAGACCAAAGTTTCTCTAATTTGAATCCAAAAGAGAGAAGACCCTTTTTTTTTTTTGTTGAGAAATGAAAGAATGGAAACAAGTTCAAAGAAAGAAGTTTCCAAAGAATCCCATCTCATGTTTTTTTTTAGATACAAGATCCAACATAGGCCACAAACTAGAAGGGAGCCAAGGATTTTAAGCATCGTGTTCTCAATTGAACAAGTCCCACCGGGTGTGCCAACTTAATGGACCTGTCGTTTTCTTTCTGGCCTTCCTCCGTCCCGGGTCCGCCGGGGTACGGCGGGGCGAAGAGAAAAAAAGAGCAGGCATCAACATTTTTTTTGTACGGGTATGCCAGATTTTCTATTCTACTTGGAATTTGAAGTGGTGATCCGGAGACTCACCTTCATAAGTAGAAAAGGAAATCAACTTTTTTTCTAGCTTTCCATTGCACATATATTTTAAAGAAAGAGACAAGATTTTAAAATGCCGTGAGAGGCGATTTTGATTAATTTGCCGTGAAAGACAGTTTTGTGCCGTAGAAGGCGATTTTGTGCCGTAAAAGGCAGTTTACAAATCTCATCAAAATGTAAAGACAAGAAATGTGATTTTTATGTCTCTTTAAAAAAATACACAATACAACAGAAAAGTAAGAAAAGGAATCTGACTTCTCAAGAGATCGTGGGGACTTGTTCAGATCGACGGTCGCGAGTCATGTATGGGCTCCACCATTGTCCTTCAGATGAGAACACTTGATGCTTTGATTCACTTGGCTTGGCTTGGACCTCAGATTTTTAGAGGACAAAGACCAAGGGAAGGTCTTATATCCAATAAAAAACCAAGTAGACGGGCTGAAAAGCCGCATCTAGGCCATGTTGGATAGAAGAAGAGAGGAGATCTTTGGGGGGGGGGGGGGGGGTGCCCCCCAAGGGAATTTGATCACCTTGTAGCGTTTTCTTGCAGCAGAGTTTCTTTAGAGTAGCTGAGCTTCTTTGCGAAGAGATCTCTCCGAGAGTTTTTAGCAATTTTTTGGGGATTTTTCAGGACCACTTCAGACAATTTTTCTAGACCCTTCAAACAATTTTTTCTAGACCCTTCAGACAATTTTTCTGGACCCCTTTCTCATTGGAATGACCACCTATTTATAGGCTTTTGGTGGCCATTAGGAGGGTTTCATGGGCATTAATGGTATTAATGCTCCATGATGGGAGGTGTTACAAGATTTAATTCTTTATATTGTAACTCCTTTTTCTTGGATTTTGATTGGCCGATGGAGAATAATGGGCATTTAATCTCCATGATGATGGGAGTTTCATGATTAATTACCATGATTAATCTCCATAATGATAGGAGTTACATGGTTAATTGTCATGATTAATTGGACTTGTAACTCCCATTTCTTGGCTTCTCCTGTATTTTTCTTTGACATTTCTCCTTATTTATTGGCTTAATTCCTCTGAAGAAAACCTGTTGGAAGGATGTGCCGAAGACTCTGTAGCTGATTTTCCGCCAAGAGTTGAAACTGGGTCAAACGACGTCAGAATGACCTGAAATTTGAGGTGAAGCTTCTTGGGCATTAGATAGGACCAACCTTGGGCTTTTATTTGAGTTTTGAAGCCGTTTGGGGTCCCGTCGATGCTTGACTTGATTTCACCATGCGGAAGATGTCAAGCTTTGATGTACGGTCATCCGATGTCCGATTGACCTGAAATTTGACGGGGAGCCTATTGGAATCATTTTGAGATGATCCATTAGCTCCGATTTGGGTGCCATGGTCCCGGGGAGCTTCGTCGCCGGTAGGCTTGATTTTGCTTCGGAGCATCAAAACCGGGTCAAACGTTGTCGGAATGACCTGAAATTTGACGTGCAACCCTTTGGAAGCATGCAGAAGCTACTCATATGTTTTGTTTGATGAGTGGCGGCATCAGAGGTTCTCGCTGCCGGGAGGCTTGATTTCGCCGTTAGAGAGTTGATGGAGGGTCAAACGGTGTCGGTTTGACTTGAAATTCGACATGGAGCATTTTGGAGGTATTTTGAGACCATCCATAGACTCTGATCGAAGATTTGATGTATTTGACACTGTCGCAGTCGGGAGCTCCCGTTCAACTGTTGGAGGATTGAAGTTAGGCCAGATGGTGTCCAAATGGCCCGAGACTTCATGTGTACCCTTCTTTTGGCCACTTTGAAAGATCTTGTAGTTTTTGTTTGGTTCTATCAAGATCTGATGCTTGAAGCAATTTTGCCTATTTGTAGTAGGATGCGGCTCCATATAGCTTTTGATGTTGATGAGGCAAAGTGACATTTTTGGTGTCAACAACCAGGTGCTCAACGGTCATAAAACTGACCGTTTGAAAAGAGCCCTAACGGTTCTTTCCTAGTTGACCGGCTGTGTGCTCAGTCAACTGGGTCCATGGGCTCGGTCGACTGAGCACACTGCAGGTCGACCTGGGCCTAAGGACCAAATTCCCCAAAAATGATATATTTAAAGTGATTTCTTGTGGGGACTTTTGGGCCAATAAATCAAGTTTGGAATCATGATTTAAATCAAACTAAAAGGTTTAAAAACATGAAACATAAAAAGCCTAAAATGATTTGAAAGATTTAAAACTCATAGGCTTGCTTGATTCATAAAACTTCTTTTCCAAAACTAATTGCATCAAAGTTTAAAATCAAAACATGCATGAACCAAGATTTCTACAAGTCTTAAAAACAATGCATGTGTAAATCAAGATTTCAAGATTTTCTAAATAAATGCATGTGTGAAAATTCGAATGATGCTAAATTGATAATGCGTCCATCAAAATGCAATATACAAAATCCCTAACAATCTTTACTTTGGCACTCGAAGAGCTGGGTATCCCACCTATCAAGCTGAGTCACATATTTGTGTCCATCTTTGGATACGATGGGAGCACTCAAAGGCCTATCGGCAAAATCAGGTTCAAATTGCAAATCGGTGATCTTATCTTTGAAGTCACTGTATATGCAATAAAGACTCTATCATGCTACAACATCCTTCTCGGACGCCCTTGGATACATGAGAATGATGTCGTCCCTTCAACTCTACATTAGTGCATCAAGTTTGTTGGCGACGACGGCCTGATACATCAAGTGTTTGTAGACAAAAAGCCCTTCAAAGGCAAATAATTTCATTTTGCAAACTCTAAGATGTACAAGGACGAAAAAGAAGAAGAGGAAGAAATAGCATCCTTTGCCGACAAATCTAAAGAGAGCAATCAATCTCCCTTCGTTGTCTCCCTCAAGCACTTGAAGCCTTTGGTAATCACCACCAAAGCAAAGAAGACAAAACAAAAGTCTGGGGGCAAGTTTGCTGTCTCCTTTGTGTTTATCATGCATAACACGGATTCGGATTCAGAGCCAAAAGTCGATACATTGTTAAGCAAAGCTGATACTCAGCAAGTTCAGCCCGTTCTCACTCCAATGGAGACACCTGCTGACGTAGAAGACCCTGCGTCTGCTTCCTTCGTTGTTCCGGTAGCTTCAACAGAATGAAAGCCAATCTTTTTCCATAGATCAGAAGCTTCTTTATCAAATTCTTCGCTTGAGCCTTTCCAAAATGAAGGTATGCCTAAACTATTCCTGTATAGTCCAATGGCACAAGCCATCATGAAGAAAATAGGCTATGACGCTCAAAATCCAATCGGTTTGGGAGGTGGCCATGGTATTCTCGCGCCGTTAGAACTGGCCCTGACCAAAAGCCAACTAGAGGATTGGAAACTCCACCATCATATAGACAAGTCTTCACATGGGTTGGGGTATGATCTTGACACTTCCTCGAGACAATTGACACAAAGGCTGCAAAGTCGTTTTGCCGACCAAGCCTCAACATCTCGTGTCCATGAAGACATCGAGCTCCCTGGATATCTCTTTGAATAGTCGCCCATCAAGGATCCAGGAAGCTCATCAATTGGTATGATTTCTCTGATGACGAAGAGGAATTGTCCGATGACACAGACAAATGTTTTTCTAATCCGGAAGAACCACTGTCTCTAAAAGAAGTGCCCTGCTTCGACCTAGTTTCAGCAGATGATTGGGACCATCTCATAGCAAATCTTGAGAAGATTACCAATCAAGAAGACCTATGGACAGAAACAGAACCTTGGTCTAAAAATGCCCTTGTAACTCTAGAAGGTCTTGTTGAGTTGGAAGCCTCCGAAAATATTGTGGAGGAACCTCCTTCAAACCTTCCAACAGAAGATTCTATTCGAAAGATAGACTTGGGAATACTAGATAACCCACGTCCTGTAATCATAAGTAAGAATATAAAGGATGATGAGTTGCCCGAGTACATCGTTTTTCTTCGTTAGTTTGTTGTTGTTTTGCATGGTCTTATGTTGAAATGCCCGGTTTAGACTCCAAAATAGTAGTACACAAACTCAATCTGCAAAAAGATATCAAGCCTGTCAAACAAGGCCAAAGAAGATTACATCCTGAAGTGATGGACCAAATCGAACAAGAAGTTCAGAAACTCAAAAGCGTTGGCTTCATCCGCGAGGAACATCATCCTAAATGGTTGGCCAACATCGTCCCAGTGAAAAAGAAAAATGGGCAAATCAGGGACTGTATTGACTATAGAGACCTGAATAATGCATGCCCTAAAGATGAATTCCCGCTCCCCATACCAGAGGTAATGATTGACAATACCTACGGATTTGAGGGAATGACATTCATGGATGGCTTCTCTGGTTACAATCAGATAAAGATGCATCCTGAAGATGAAAAGCACATATCATTTTGGACCCCGTTTAGCGTGTATTGTTACACTGTCATGCCATTTGGTCCGAAAAATGCTGATGCAACATATTAGAGGGCTATGATGAAGATATTCCAAGATATACAGCACTAGACGGTCGAATGTTACGTTGATGACCTCGCCGTCAAAAGCCGAAGAAATGAAGACCATCTCTGTCAAACCCCGACCCAGGATTAGCGCGATTAGTGTTAACTAAGTGCGTGTTTAGTTGTAATGTGAGTTTAGTGTACGTGGGATTAGAAATTGGTCCAATTTAGTCTAGAATTAGCTTTGGGGAATTTTGAGAACGTTTTGTGCTATTTGGTCACACTTAAGGGTGCCTTGAGTGTACGTGTAAGCTTGGGAGGAAATTCCATTTTTCTGATTTTAATCGTGATTTCGATCTCTTTTGAATGGTTTTATTTTATTAATAAACTTTTGTGTTCAGCTTGTTTGTGTTTTAGGCCCAGAAACCCAAGTTTTGGCCCAAAGGGGTAAATCAGTCTTTTCACACCAAATCTGGACTCAAATTTCGAAATCTCAAAACTATGCCAAATTTATACTTTTTGGAAAGTAGATTTTTCGGCGATCATTTTAGTCTTCTTCGTCGTTTTCATCCGGGGCCCACAAGTCAGTGTTTTAACCATTGCAAGCTTTGAGCAATGGGGCCCACAAGAACCCACTTGAATCAAATCTCCTTCTCCCTCATTTTTCTTCACTCACGATTCAAACTCTCCCTGCAACTTCTTCAACTCAGCTGAAAACTCTTCTTCTTCCCCTCCTTTCTTCTCATTGCATGCCTAAGCTAGAGAGCTTCAAAGCACAAACCAACCATACCATCTTCTTCCTCTCAACTCAAGGAATCCATTGCTACCATTTTCTTGGAGATCCCAGCTGTGTTTCCACTCCATTTTCTTCTCCTCTTCTTGTTTAGCAAGCTTCAGGTAATGGATCTCTTTCTCCTTTTCAATGTAGTCTTTTGAGTTCCTTAGGAGCCCATTTTTCAAGCATGCAACACTCATTTCGAAATGGGTCATTGTCTTCTCTTTTTGGTGGATTTTTGAAGTTCTTTTCATGGGTTTTCTTGTAGATTTCGTGGAGTACTTTTGGTAGGATTTGTTTCTGAGATTGTTGGGCTAGGACTTGGTAAAGGCAAGTGATCAACTTAGCTTCATAATGCATGCAATATTTGATTATTTTAACTTTCACGATTTGACTTCCTTCTCCATTCTAATTTGAGTAATATATTGTTTCAAGGATGTGACATAGTCTGAAATCTTGTTTTAATTGAAATGCATATGCTAATGGTTTGTATTAATGTTTTTCATCCATTTAAAGTTGCTTTTATCTTGCCAAATTGTGTTATAAATGGATGCAAGGATGGAGGAAATGTTATGAGGTGAATGGGAATGTGGATTGTTATAATTTGAATGGAAATTGCCCTTGGAGAGCATGTAGGCTCAGGGGATATGCAGGGATTTGACAAAGGAAGAAATGGTGAAAAAGGGGGTGTGAATTCTGAATCCAGCTGAAGCTGCAGCAGACAGGCGGTTAGCAGTCGGCCAGCAGTCGGCTAGCCGACTGTTGACCCACGGCTAACCGACCCTGTGTCGGTTAGAATAACAGTAACTCATTTCTGCACAGGGTGTGGTCGGCCCGCGGGCGGTCAGCAGGCGGCTAGCCGACCTGCGCAAGAAATCTGAAAAGTAGTATTCCTCCTGATCAGTCGGTCAGCGGTCGGTCAGTTGGTCGGTTAGCCGACCAGCAACCGGCGGCCAGCCGCCGGGTAGCCGCGTGGTGACCGAGTGCACAGAAGGAGAATTTTGAAGGGGCTTCGATGGGAGAGAAAAACTAGAATATGTTAAGGGATCTTTGGCTTGATGTTGTGCAATTGAAACATGGAATGTTGTCTAGCTTCGGGACACCAATTCATTCTAAACTCCAACATTTGGGTTTCAACTTCACAAGAATCAAATAAAGAGTCTTAGCATATACTTGACATAATTGTTTCAAAATCTGGAATTTTGACACGAAGAATACGTTTTGTACCTGTTTTGATTTACAAGCATGTATTTAACTTTTGATCTGTTTCAAGAACTATAATGGGGACACTTTTCCAGCCTTGCTTGTTATAGCTTATGCTATTCTTGTTTCGTCTCGTCTTGCATTGTTTCGATAAGTGTTTTTACCCATTTTTCGCTAAGTTTTGTACAAGTATTGATATGTTTTATGCATACCAGGATATCATGGAATACCGCTGAGCTTGGACTGCTCTCTCAGTCTGATCCACTAGTTAGGGGGTCCTTAAACATAAGGACTATCTGCAGATTAGTCGTGTATTTATACACATCTTTGTTTTGTCCGGTTCCGCGGCCGGTTTTCCGCCCACCTTGTGTGGCTCGGACCTTTGTTTTGTTTCGTCTCGTTCTGTTTCGTTTCGCTTGCTCTTGTCATTATCTATGACGGAGAAAGGATGAGCTCAATGTGGATTCGTGAATCATGTTATTTTATTGAAAACCATGTTAATTTTGAATTACATTTAAAACATGTTTTTGTTCAGATCTCATGCAATGTTTTAAGTACTGGTTACTTTATATTAACTGTCTCGTATTATGTCTAAGCTGTTCACCTGCCAGACCGTCGTGTCCGATCTCTTTGTTTTGGTGTTTAGATACAGGCGCCGTTGCTATTGCGGAGGAGCGCCCGGAGGAGGCTTTTGAGCCAACCCCAGCCCGTGAGTGGCAACCCGACGACGTCCTCTAGACGTCGGGCGGGGTCTTGAGTACGATACACATAGATGGGTTTATTTTGTTATTTTGGAATGTATGGCCTTTGTTGGCCTTTTCACACTTTTGGGGTTATGTAACTTAACACTTTGTTATCTTGAAACTTGAACTGAATTTGGTAATGCTATGCTTACATTCTCTCCTCTGATTACTGTCTTAATGATGACTCAACTTATGCAATTCGGAATCATAAGGTTTATGTCATTTAATTGTGATGAGATTACTTGCACGCTTCCGCAAATCATTGTTCGTGTGAGATTTGTATATGTTCGTTTTTGGGAATCCTCACCGCGGAAACCTGTGGGTTAATCATAGTTGGATGGACACAACCGTCGCGGGGCCCGGACTTTGGGGAACCTCGGTCCGGGGTCGCGACAATCTCAAAGACGTTCGAGAAGTCTTCCTCCGACTTCACAAACACAAACTGCGGATGAATCCCCTTAAATACTTCTTCGGTGTATCATCGGGTAAGTTCCTTGGATTCATAGTTCGGAAAACCGAAATAGAACTTGACCCCATCAAAGTCAAGGCTGTCCTAGAAATGTCATCTCCAATAAACTTAAGAAAACTAAAAGGACTTTGATGAAGATTGGCATACATCCGGCAATTCATCTCCAATCTGTCAGGGAAGTGCCGTCCATTCTCACGGTTGATGAAGGAAAGTGTGGACTTTGTTTGGGATGCTGAATGTGAAGCTGCATTTCAAGACATCAAGTTATACCTGACCAAAACCTCCAATATTGGCTGCCCCTACAACTAGAAAACCATTCATCTTGTACATAAGAGCCCTCAATCATTATTTGGGTGCTCTACTCGCACAAGAAAATGACAGAGGAAAAGAAGCTGCTCTATATTACCTCAGCTGCATGTTGGTAGGTGCAGAGCATCGCTACTCTCCAATCGATAAAGAATGCCTAGCAGTGACGTTTGCTGTACAGAAGCTACGTCACTATCTGTTGTCCAACACGGTCTACCTGATTTTGAGGATCAACCTCTTAAAGATTCTTGTTACAAAAATAGGTTCCCGCAATGCCCGACTGGCGAAATGGTCCATCTTTCTATCACAGTTTGATATTAGGTATGTACCACAAGAAAAATCAAAGGCCAAGCTCTAGCAGACTTTCTCGCAGAGTATCCACTGCCTAAAGATTCTCCACTCAGGGATGATCTCACAGACGAACCTATCTACAATGTGGAGACTTCCTCATCAAATGCTTCTTGGGACATGCACTTCGATGGTGCAACCAGGACAAGTGAAAAAGGAAAGCTAATATCGGAATTGACATCCTCTTTGTTAGCCCCGACAAATACATGATTCCACACGCATTCTCACTATTGGAACCATATTCAAACAATGCAGCTGAATACTAAGCTCTGATCGTAGGATTGGAACTCGCCCTCGAATCCAGCATAACCAGATGAATCAGAAATATGAAATTAGGAGGCCTAATCTGTTACCTTACTACAACATGGCATAATCGCTTCGACAAAGGTTTGACATCTGTCACATCACCCACATCCTAAGAGGTGAAAACATCCGTGCAGATGTTAGTTTTATTGTCTTAATCCATTAAGATTGATATAATAAATTGATAAATTTCTTTATTTATCAATATATTCATGCTTTCCTTTCATGAGATGAATGGTGTTTTATTACTTATTTGCATATAACCAATACAAATGACATGATGGTTCATGAGATGAACGGGGAGTCCATGTGTATACTAGATGCAATACATGTGTATGGATGAGATCCACATATACGAGACATGTATAGCAAATCTTATACTTAAATACCTTTGCAACCGGTGATGAGACTGGACATCTCATCTGATAAGGTTGCAGTACTTTGATTAATATGAGATAGTGTGATTTGTCTCAATCATCAAAATGTAAGATTCTGAATCATAGTGCTGGTACATTGGATGTATTGAATGACCATGAGAAGCACCTTATGAACACTGTCTTTACTTTAAGGTCTCCTCTCATAATTCCCTAGCAATAGGCTCTTAATCCTGAGACATTAATGAACTCAAGTTTCTAGCTATTCATTTGCTTTGAGTCACCAATGAGTGATGCCAACTGTAGGTCAACACCTCGGTGTCTTGAGTACGTGGTAATAGGACTGTGGGAACATTTAATGGTCAAGATGGAATCTATCTCTATTATCCCCTTGTGCGAATTAATGGATTTATTATTGGTGAGTGTACACCCATCTCAATTAAGAGTTCATTGGATGGTACTGATGATTACTGTGATTAATTGGGTCTCAAGGATAAGAAGATATGCATCTAAATTGGTGGGATAGTTTATCCAATTGATCCATGGATATTGATGGAGGGGCCTACTTGTGGTGATAGGGAAGTTTAGGTCTTTATGTAATTTATTCCTAAGACTGGAGTTCAATTGCATTTATTTAGTGGAGTTGTTTGCAATTAATTGTGGGCCCGGATTGCACATGAGATGTGGGGTCGCAGTGTCTCAGTTGGAGCCAGCTTTCTATGGAATCCCTAATGGTCCCCACGCTAGCCTAAGATTGGATCATTAGTAATTCTAGTTGAACTCAAAAGGAAAGTTACTGTTTTTTATTTGAAGTGAGACTTCTAATAGTGGTAATAGTAGGAAGTGTAAGTTACTAATTATTATGGAAGTGAGACTTCTAATAATTAACGAAGAAGAGGTTGGTTAAAGCTATAAATAGAGGGGAATAGTGGCTTGGACATCCATGCATGCTTTTTTCCTAGAGATTCACGCCCAAAGCACCCTTGTGTAGGAGTTGCACTTCCCTCTTCTCCTTCTCTCTTCTAGTTTCTCTTTCGGTTTTTCTTGAGTTTCTAGTTGGCTTTTCTCTTGGAGATTCCACCATCTTCTTGAGGAAAAGAAATCTGAGACGGGTCATAGCGTGGAAGACATATTGGGCATTGGAGATTCTGATTTGCTTTGTGAAAGAGTTCTTCATCAAAGGGTTTAATCAAATTCTCCATTAGAGCACAACTGAGCTCCATAGGTATAATCTACTCCTTATATGTTGTAGAATTTCGTGGTTGCTTGTTTATTTGTTGATCATGATGACTGAGATTAAGGACATGGATCTTGGATTGGGTTTTGTAGCCTTCTGGATAGTTGATCCCTGATTCAACTGGGTCAAAAGTTTAAAAAACCTATCTTAGAAGCCCACCTATTTTCAACAGCAGATGCCCTGACCGGACTTGCTGCTTCTATGGTAATCTAGGAAGGGGAAAACGTGCAAATTACAGTGTGTGCAATAAGGATCCTCCATCCTCTTAACACACACCAAGCAGTTGCTGAATGCCACCGAGTAGTTGGAAGTCGGATTTCCATCATCAGACCTCCGATCAGCGACTAAGAGATCTGTTCATTGATTACATTATGTTCGGAATCCTACTTGAAGATCCAAAAGAGCGGGTAAGCATCCAAAGATGAGCCCTAAACTTTCATTTGGATATTCCCTCAAAAATTCTATATAGAAAATCCTCCAATGGAGTACTTCTATGCTACTTGTCATAACAAGAGGTTGAAGAAACACTCAAATAAGTGTTGGAAGTGAGTGGGCCTCTAGGATAGGTTTAAAAAACTTTTGACCAACTTGATGTAGTGATCATCAATCTAAAAAGCAACAAGACCTAATCTATGATCCATATCCTCAATCTCAGCCATCATGATCAACAAATAAACCTATTAAGAAGATAAAAATAGCACATAACAAGCAACCACGAAATTCTAGAACATACAAGGAGTATATTATACCCATGGAGCTCGGTTGTGCTCTAATGGAGAATTTGATTAAACCCTTTGATGAATAACTCTTTCACAAAGCAAATCAGAATCTCTAATACCCAATTTGTCTTCCACGCTATGACCCGCTTCAGATCTCTTCTCACAAGGAAGATTGTGGAATCTCCAAGATAAAATCTAACTAGAAACTCTAAGGAAACTAGAAGGGAACTAGAAGAGAGAGAGAGGAAGAGAGAAGTGCAACTCTTGCACTCAAAAAGGAGGTTGGGTGTGAATCGCTAGGGCATTCCAAGCATGGGACGTCCAAGCCTCTTTCCTCTCTTATTTATAGCCTAAAGCATTTCCTCTTTGTTTATTATTAGAAGTCCAACTTCCATAATAATTAGTAATTCACTATTTCCACTATTACCACTATTAGAAGTCTCACTTCAAATAGAAATAGTAACTTTCATTTTGAGTTCAAATAGAATTAGTAAAGATCCAATCTTGGGCTAGCGTGGGTGTTGACACCAAAAATGTCACTTAGCTTCCTCAAACATCAAAAGCTACATGGAGCTGCATCCTACTGCAAACAGGTAAAGCTGCTTCAGGCATCAGATCTTGTCATAATCAAACAAAAACTGCAAGATCCTTCAAAATAGCCAAAAAGGAGGTACACATGAAGTCTCGGGCCATTTCGACACCATTTGGCCTAACTTCAATCCTCCAACAGCTAAACGGGAGCTCCCGGCGGCAAAAATGGTGAAGACATCAAATCTTCGATCAGAGCCTATGGATGGTCTCAAAATACCTCCAAAATGCTCTATATCGAATTTCAAGTCAAACAGACACCGTTTGACCCGCCATCAACTCTCGAACAACGAAATCAAGCCTCTCGGTGGCGAGAACCCCCGATGCTGCCACTCGTCAAAAAAAGCACATGAGTAGCTTCTACATGTTTCCAAAAGGCTGCACGTCAAATTTCAGGTCATTCCGACAACGTTTGACTCGGCTTTGAAGCTCCAAAGCAAAATCAAGCCTACAGAGCTCTCCGGGACCATGGCATCCAAATTGGAGCTAATGGATCATATCAAAATGACTCCAATAGGCTCCTAGTCAAATTTCAGGTCAATCAGACATCGGATGACCGCACATCAAAGCTCGACATCTTCCGCGCGGTGAAATCAAGTCTAGCATTGACTGGACCCTAAACGGCTTTCGAAATCAAGTCTAGCATTGACGGGACCCCAAACGGCTTCAAAACTCAAATAAAAGCCCATGGTTAGGCCTATCTAATGCTCAAGAGGCTTCACCTCAAATTTCAGGTCATTCTGACATCGTTTGACCTAGTTTCAATTCTTGGCGGAAAATCGGCTACAAAGTCTTCAGCTTTTCGAAAAATATGAAACTTTGTGCTTTGATTTGCATGGCTTCTCGATAGGTTTTTGTAGACACCTCATTTGGCCCCCATGATAGCCTTAAATACCTATCATATATAGCGGTGCCCCCATTTCACCCACATTTGAATAATTAATGACATAATTCAAATTAATTAATGACGATGAAGATGCTTGTTGATAATTCTAGACTTAGTTCGATGATTTCTAAAAATTCGTGAGAGAAAAGCCTAGTCACATCAAGATCTCGAGTCCAACCCCACTACCTACACAAGTAGTGAACTGTGATACTATTCAAACCTTCTTCTAGACCACTTAAGACATGCTTAGGCCAATTCCTACAAAGACCGTGCTTAGCTTGCCAAAATGTCACCCGATTGGCATAAGTTAGGAAACTAAATCCATCGATCCAGATATCCCTCACTTTTCCTGACCCCTAATCTTCAGGACAATTGAAGCTTTGGATTCCTCGCTTCGAGAGCTCTCCGACGATATATAGAACGTCCAAATCCGACCATTGGATTAAAAGATATGACCCTCGGAAGATTGCCCTAGCGGCCCCCACTCAAGACACACATGGGCGCCACCACAGGTGCGCCCATGGACTTGGGCACACACACAGGTGCGCCCAGGTCCCCAGTAATGTTAAAAATTCACTTTGGTGTATACTTAGGTATATCCCACTCTACTCTTCGCAGTTCTGACTCAGTTTAGACCAAAAAATAACCCGAAATTGAACCCCGGACTCATTAAGCTTTGAAACAAGACCTGGGCGCCACCATATGTGCGCCCAACTCATGGGACACACTTGGGCGCCACCACAGGTGCGCCTAAGTCTAGAGAAACCCTAATCCGGCCTTGTAGTGCTAAAACCTTCTAGAAGTTCGCGCAAACAGCAGCCCTAATCCCTCTTGTACACCCTGAACCCTTATTTAAGGATCTCTTAACTTAATTTATAAAGAGGCTACCCAAAAACCCTAAGAAAGAAGAGAAAAGAGAGAATAAATGAGAAGAAGAAGAAAGGTAGCCACCATTAGAGAGAGAAAGTTTTGGATCTAGAGGAGAGGAAGCGGAAATAGAGGAAGAGGCTCTCACACCTTCAACTAGAGCTATGGGTGTTCATGAAAGCTTCATTCTAGGAACTTAACAAACACTTTACTACACCAGTATTTCTAGATCTCTCCTCTTTTATTGGATTCCATTGCTATGCATATTTAGAAATATGTTTAGGATCATCCATACATAGTAGATCTTCATTAATAAAAGTAGTTTCACGGTAGATCTGATTTTCAGCAATCATCCATTATTAGGAACATGCCTAGGATCAATCATAAGTACTAGATTCACATCATTTTCATCATCCTGAACTCGTGATTAGGTTGGATCTTGCATCCATATCATCCTCATTAAGAAAAATCCGAACTTGAAAGAGAAAAGTGCAGAAAAGCACTTGGGCGCACATACAGTTGCGCCCAAGTCCCAAGAGTTGGGTTTCGACCCCGTTTTCCATCATACGTATATTTTGTCTCTTAAATTCGGGTTCTTCTTTGTGTAAGTTGATATCAGAGCCTTCGGATCTGTAACTTTGTGTTCTAAATCGCACGAAAGACATCATAAGAACACATAAAAGTATTACAAAAGAAGAAAAGAAGGGAAAAAAGTGTAGAAAAGCACTTGGGCGCCACTTTGTGTGCGCCCAAGTCCCAGGAGCTGGGTTTCAACCCCGTTTTTCGTATTAGTTGCATTCTACTTCTCAAATATGGATCTTCCTTCGTATAAGTTGATATCAGAGCCCTCGGATATGCAAATTTACATTCTAAATCGTAGAAAGATAAGCAAGTACATTACCAAAAGGGAAGGAAAAGGAGAGAAAAACATACTGTGCACTTGGGCGCCACTGTGGATGTGCCCAAATCTCTGCCGAGGCTATTTGTCCCTTTAATTTGGGTCCTCGTGTCATCATTCTTAAATCCGAAGTCTCCGACATCATTAACTAACATTAGGACCTTGCATTTAATCATAAAGTGTTAGAAATCGCATCGGAGTATCGTCAAAAAGTTACAAGTGCATCCCAATCCACAGGGAGACACTTGGGCGCCACTGTGGGTGCGCCTAAGTCCCTAGTTCATTTTCCGGTTGCGTTTTCTATGTTTTGCATTTTTATTTAACTTGCTATTGAATCTCTGTGATTAATATGACTTATTGCTGAACTTCCGAACTCTAAATTGCAAAATCATCACACTTTAGCCTAGGTTGCATTACTTTTGCATAAAACAACAACAAAAAAAATCACAAAATCATAAAACTCTTCCCTTCTCATCTTACTCTTTAGTAATTAGAGAAGGGAACGAAAAAAGAATAAAAAGAAATAGAAAAATCCAAAAAAAATAGAGTAGATGTTTAATAGGTGATCCTAAGTTATTGCACTCATGCCTAAGAAAATTAATCAACTTAATCAACTCCAATCTAAAACACTTAATTCAAAACGCCTAAATAAAAACATTCAATTAAAATCCATGGACTTAAATTAATTAAATTTTAATTAATCAAACCCTTAAAGCCGGATTAACAATCCCTAATAAAACCCCAATTATCCAAAACCCCACTTAGTAAAACTTAATCAATAATCCCTAATCAATAAAACCCTAATTTGATAAATCCTAACCCATAAAAAATCCAATAAAATGAAAACCCTAATTAACTAAGACCGTAGTCAATGAAGTCCAATAAAGAACCCCAAATTCAAACTTTAACCAAATCTTAATCAAACTTTGATTACCAATTCTTAATTTAAACCCTAATCAAGACCTAATTAAAACAATAAACCAATCACATTTTGAAAATAAAAACCTCTCCCAATCGAAACCAGAGTCAAATACCCGAAGCCAACTGAGAGATACCCTAGAAACCATCGAATTAGGAGCCGCCCTAGTAGGCCAACACTTGGGCGCCACCACAGGTGCGCCTAAGTCTCAGCACTCACCTGGGCGCCCCCACAGGTGCGCCCAGCTCCTTGGTCTAACCCTAAGACACGCTTCATTTGCGTTTCGACCACCTAATCCCAATCATTACCACCCTTGAGGTATAGAGACTCAAACCAATTCCGAATTCAGAATTTACTAACATAGATCACCTAAAACTATAAATCCAAGTGAACGATTCCCAAAGACAACCAAAACTCATGAATCCAGCACTTGGGCGCCACCACATGTGCGCCCAAGTACACTAGAAGGACTTAGGGGCCGCCACAAGTGCGCCCAAGTCACATGTTACCCCCGGGACCACCAAATCCTTATTAATCTCAAATTTTGTCCCAAATCCGCACACTAGAACACCTTTACGATTTAAAACAATTGGAGCCAGAAGCCTGAATTAACTTTAAGCATCAAACCAATTCAAGTCACAAAAACATCCTCTCTTAATCATTAAGAAACCTAATTAATTGAAACCTAACTTAATCCTAATCAACACAACACAGTAAATCACATATAATTTAAAGAACGTCAAACCATAAAAATTTAACCTCAAATCAACCTAAGAAAACACGAAACTTACTAGAACCAACATTCCAAAACTTTACAGAACCGATAACAGCCTTGGAATTAAAAATTAAATAAACTTAAACCCATCTGAAACCATGAATCGAAGTCAAAGGACCGAACAGCATCAAATTAAGACTTGGGCGCCACTGCTCGTGCGCCTAAGTCCTCTGTCTAGCCTGGGTTGTGAATCTCAGTCGCGTTTCGAGTTTCGGACTTAAAGTCTGTACAATAAATTCAATCAAAACCTAAAACAATATCAGAACACAGACCTACCCTAAGTAAGAACTCCCCGAACTCTGAAATTAACATCAATATCATCACCACTAGCCCAGCCACGCAGAACCAGACACTTGGGCGCCACTGTAGGTGCACCCAAGTCCTCTGTCTGTCCCGTTCAGCCAATTTCGACATTATTTCACCTTTTAAATTCAAACCTTTGTTAGAGCCACACTTCCATGAGCACTTATATTGTCGATTCCGTGTCAAAGAATTCAAGACCTTACCTCTCAGAGTTCCACAAGGAAGATCAAGTCTGAAGTCAAAAGATCAAGTCTTGGAAGGCTTGAATTCATCAAGGAAGACCTCCATATGAGTGACAACCTATTCAGGTAAATGGGACCACAAACCAACCAAGAGATGGCCCTAAAAACCCTTAGTTTAATGGCTTATTTAATAGGTTTTTAGAAAATGTTTTTTGGCTTTTTCAAGACTCAAAACTAGTCCCAGAAGTCGGCTAACCGCCATGTCTCACGGTCACCTCGCGGTCACTTTTCCAGAAGCTATTTTTGGCTGAAAATCAGAGGGGCGGCCACCAGGCGGTCAGCAGTCGGTCAGTTGTCGGTCGACCGCCTGCTGACCGACAGCTAACCGCCCATTCAGAAAATTTGAAATATCTGACCGTTGGAAGTATTTGTTGGGGTAGCGGCTAACCGCGGATGTGAAGGAGGCTAGCCGCCATGTGCCGTTAGAGAGCCGTTTGAGGATTGTTTATAAATAGAAAAGGCCTCAAATCATCCAAGTGTGCTCCAAGATCATGAGAGCTAATGTCCTAACCATGGTATATCATATTTAAGCTCTCATAGATCATTCCACACACACTATGAGCTTGTATTGGCAAATCTAAGAGCTTTATTAGCTCAAGGAAAGTGTGATGTGTGAAAACCATATCATCTAGGGAAGAACTTGAGCCATCAAAAGTTAAAATCCATATCCCTAGACCAAAGACCTCTTCCCTTGATTGAGCACAACATTGGAGCATCATCATCAATATCAAGGAAGCGTTGTAAGAGGCATAAAAGCTTGGAGCTACGGTGACAAGCTTCGAAGAGCATCCTCTGGACATCATCAAAGGGGTAAGTGGCAATCTCCAGATTTTGTCAAAAGAGGCAAGTGTTATTCTCCCTCACTTCATTCAATTCAGAGCATTGTAAGAGTGGTTTATTTCTTTGTGATTTAAAATTATAAGAGGGGAGTAGATCTTTGTGGTCGAACCTCGTAAACAAAAGAGGGGAGTAGATCTTTGTCATCGAACCTCGGTAACAAAATCGATGTAGAATCAGTACTTGTGTAGTTTGATTCTTCATAGTGGAACCAGGGGACTGTGTGGCCCTTGAGAGTGGATGTAGGTCTGCGTGACCGAACCACTATAAATCCCTTGTGTCAATTTCTCTATCTCTATCACCTGTACATGATTTACATATCTATATGTTGTGGAGATTGATAAGGATACTATTTCATCATTGAGTTTTATTGACACACATGCACTTGTGCGAAAACAACATTGAACATATTGGTAAATCATATATTGTTTAGCACACACTCTTTTGCATTCATTCACTTGAGCACCTTGGTCACATATTTATTTTTACATTGATGTGAATCACAAGTGAATTGTGAAGAGTGTCTTACATACTCTCATGCTTATTAACATGAAACTAATTGTCATATCTTTGATTGTTTAAGGATTCACACATTGAACACATATTCCGCATAAGTTGTATTCTTAAATGTGTTCATTGTGTTCTTTGTCCTAATTGGGATTAAAATTGGACTGGGATATTTTTAATCGTACAAAGAATCTTAATTAGTCCTATTCACCCCCCCTCTAGGACTTGTTCATTGGCCTTAGCTGCACTTTCAACCTTAAATTCCAAAACCCTAAAGTATTTAAAAACACACTAATCAGAACTCTAAGACACCCCCTAATCCATCCCTAAATCACTCCTAATCAACTCATAGCTTAAAATAAACTGAACCAATTAAAGTCACACCCAATGAGTTGCTTAGGAGTTGAAACCATCAAGCTTAGGGCACCCACACCCTAGGATTAGATCGGATTATCTGATTAGGTAGCTTAGAGCATTAGGCTTCGCCCCACCACTCTTCTTTTTCCGTTTAAGAGATTGGGAGAGCTGATGTGGGCAGTCTAGGACCTTATGTTAGGGTTAATCTGATGATCAGTAATAAAGCATTAATCAGGTAAATCCAAGTAAAATCCCTTAGTTAGGCCCTTCTAGCCCAATATCGAAAAGCCATAAAAACCATAAAACCAACAAAATAAACCCAAAAATATTTTCCTTTTATTTCTTCCTCCATCTCAGGTGCTAGATATTTAATCGAACTTAATGTTAAAAGGGAATAAAGAACTGATTTCTAAAATTAAATAAATGAGAATAACGAGATGAGATGAGTGATTTCGCATACACTTTTAATCAATCACGGCCCATCGGCCACCCTAAAACAAACACTGGCCCATCGGGCATTTCCAATAAATCCTGGCCCATCGGCCACTTCCAATCAATTATGGCCCATCGGCCTTTTACTTTTATCACTCGTGTATTGCACACGAAAAACACAGAAATTACAAGTCAAAGTCTCATTTGCATCATCATTTTGGTTTGAAAAATCAACCTTTAAACTCTATTTTGCAAAGGGATCAGAAGGGGGTACCCAGGAACGGGGCCGATCCTCTTCTTAAATATTTGGCACCTCCCCCTTTTTTATTTTATTTTTCTTTATTGTAGTTATTCTATTATACTTGGATGTATTATGATTATGCTATGTGAGGATTAGCCTTTGTTTGGACTTTAACTCATGACCCTGAACTGACCCAAAATCAAAGACACCCAAAGAGACCCAAATTAATGTGATAGGACAACCGTTGTGTGTTGCCGGCAGCACATTAGAAGAGAGGAAGAACCCACCTTATTGTTTTTCTCCCCATATTTCTTCTACTTTCGTCGAAGAACGGTGTTACGGCCGAATCCGTAGCTGGCGATCATGATCTATCGATTTTGAGGGTAGTCGGAGTCCTCATTTTCGATGTAAAATTTAAATAGCATATATAGATGAATGGAGATTTCCCCAAACCATGCCTCTCTTGTAGAGGAGCGGGGGTCGAAATTCACATCCGACAGCCTGGCGATCGTGATGCGACTTCTTTGTTTTCCTGTCACTTATTTGGGTCTTTCTGGTGTACTATTCTAGGACACGAACATCCAATCAATGATCAGATGTCTGTGTCCCAATCAGTTTAGGATTGTTATGAGTGTAGTTTGAAAAATAAAACTTGAGGTTCGAATATGCAACCTATTGAAGCTTTTCCCAATTAGAACATAATAGATAAACTACCATTAAAACTTCCCCTTTCAGCACTAAAATAAAAACTAAAAATTAAATAAAATTCCAAAAAAAGAAAAAAAATCTTTCTCTCCTATTCCCTCCCTTCAAATTTAAACCATAAATCCTCTATTGGTGTTACATGACATTGTTTGAGAATTGCTTTGGAAATCTACATAGGATGGCCTATCAAAATCCACATCGAACAATTGCATCTCAAACATCATACATGCTTGACTCAAATTACCAATCTCACACGACTCAAGATTTTCAAAACTTAAACAACTCATATACGAATATAAATCAACACTACAACAACGAAACACAAAATTATCGATACCTTTCCAACCAGACTTTAATGACTCAAACCTCTTCCCTTAGATCTACTCTACACTTATACGCAAACGAAGACTTAAACAATCACGCCTTTTACGAACACAAGAGATCAAACCATGGCTCAATCTATCATCCCCAATCATATCAGACTACTTCCCAATCAACTCAACATTACGCAATCAAATCCAAACCCAATGCACACGAACTCAAACTATCAAAACTTTAATCAAAACATTAATTATGACATAAATCAAAATCTAAACATTAATAACCAACGAATCTATATCCAAAACACGCCATATGTAACGACAAACCAAATCCTAATCCATCCTGTTCAAGACTACCAATCCAACCAATCCATCCCATCCAATCAGACTCCCTCGCCTATTCAAACTTACCCATCCATCGAAACCATCCCATCCAATCAAACTCCTTCACCTAGTCAAACCTACCAATCCATCCCAACCATCCCACCCAATCAATTTCCTTCACCAATCCAAACCATTCAACCTCCCATGACCATCTCGCACAATCAAACTCCCTCACCAATCCAAAGCGTCCGATCCAATCAACCTTACCAACCTTCCATAACCATGCATCCTTATTCGACCTATCAATCATTCCAATCCACGCCATCCAATTGAAGCCATCATCCCACCCAACCCTCACCATTCAACCAAACAACACCACCTGCCATGATCGTTGACCAATTCCAGCCATGCCCAACCATACCATCCAACTCAATCCATCAATCGACCCAATCTCCAACGATCATATATTAACAATCCACTCACGCTCCGATCGACCAACTTAGTCAAACATCCAATCAAAACCAAGATAGAAATTTACCCACAAATGCGAAAACCCAAAATCCATTCTTACCACGTAAGACCAAAGTATCTTGAAAACAAATCTAGGAAGAGTTTGCTAAAATGATGGACATAAGTAAGCTAGAGTTGCCCAATTTGGACTGGTTTAAGAGCATCACTCCGAAGAATGATCCATATGCAAATACGGGAAGCCCCTAGAAGAACAATTGATAGGTGGTGAATACCTAGAATGGGAACTTGGGTTAATCTCAGAAACTCTAAGAAGACTTATGACTGAAGAGAACAAGATCCCAACATTATGGAAAGGCTATGAGGTAGAAAAGGGGATACGAATTCTTAAAACGTATTTTGCTCCCTTCCATCAACTCGAAAACGAAGAAATCAAAGACACATCATATCCCATAATTAATTGCCCATTAGATCATGTTCTCAAGAATTAGACCTATGATCCTCCATATTTGACAACTGTAGCCCCTGAAGTAACCTATTATCCACCATATGACCAAACTTCTGAATCTTCCGACGAGAGCTACGTTCCCATCTTTAAAGACATGCCTCCTGAGGAATTTTATGACATGCTTAATGAAAATTATGAACACTACGAAACACCATGGAATGGTAAAACCCATATCACCACACATCTAACGAATGAACCAAATCAATCACAAACAACCATCCCATCAGAAATACCAAAACAACAAATGCCACCTCAAACACAACCAAACGTAGATCACTCGACGCAACAAATAAAAGACATAACGATTCAACCTAGCACACAAGTGACAATACAACCTAATGGTGTACATGAAGAATCTGAATTCATGACAACAATGAAGATACTTGACCATCAAATGGAACGAGTGAATGAATTAATTAAGGATTTTGATGTCATAAGATCTGAAACACACGAACCAATCAGGTTTGAATCAAATGACTTGGAATCAAGAGTGGAAACTCATAGACTGGTTAAACCATCTTCATTTGAAATAAAATACCCAACCCAAACGAACAAAATCATACAAGATCCAAAACCTCAATCCACGACCGATACCACTAAGAGACAAAGACCGCAATACAAACGAAAGAACTTGGATCCTACGCCATGATGCAAAACCCAAATCATGATCCAAAAAAAAACTAACATTCAACCAAATGATGAACAAAATTTCCCTAGACCAAAACCAACACATCTTGAACCCATTCCAACACTAACTAAACCAAAAAAGGTTGACAAAGAATCTGGATTTGAATTTCTACATCCAAACATGTTTAACGAATTACAAGAGGACATAGAGAAACTCAAATCTGTGGTTAGAAAGACGCCGATTAAGTCGAGCATGCCATTAGAATGAGTAAATCCATCCGATCCCATTAATGAGTCCGAAGCACCTCCTGAGAATCAATACCAAGAGATTGTTAGGCCTACCATTGAAATCCAACAAGGAATCCCTTAACTAGACCCTAACCACTCATTAGAAAAGACCCTAAAGAAGGAACCGCAATCACATGATGTCTTGACTAGTGAGCCAAATGGGACAAACCTCCTTAGAAGATCAAAGGATATCGATATGTTTAAATCGATCTTAGGAGACGAACATGACTTCCACAATGAGATAGAGCATAATCATGTATTAGCCCTAATTAAGGCCCATTTAAATGCAAGACCGAGACTTCAAAGTATTCTAAAAGGTTTACCATGCCCGCCTTAACCAATCCAATAATCATGAGCCAAGATTACATAGAATACTTTGAGAAGAGACAACTACCAAAAGTTGATTCAACTCCGATCCTTCACCTAGAATGGTACCTTGCCCATAAAGAGAAAAATCCAAGCACAACAGCAGAGATCATTCCCGAACTAGAAAGCCAAATAGAGTGTGATCCAATTAGTCTTCATGAAATGAATTAGACCACTCCTGAAGCTTTAGGAAAGACCTTTGGAGACTTGACCATAGAAGAACTTTTTGGTATTTGCCCAAACGTGCCACCTAAGATTCCAATAGTCCCAAAGTGCAATATAAAAATCCACAAGACTAAAGGAAGCCTCATCCCACATGACCATCCAGTAGTAGCACGACCAAAATGTCAAAATTACTCTCTCGCTCAAAGACTCTTACTATGTAAGTCTGCTAGGTTACAACGAAAATTTAGAGCACGCCTAGCAAAACATGGACGAACTACATTTAAGGAAGCTAGACGCACTGCAACAAAAGCTAGAGCCTGAAGAAAAAGGGAAAATCACACGGTTCGTAGAAAAGATGAGGGTCAAACAATTAGGAAAACAAATGACCAGAGATCATCAAGGAAAAATAGAAAACCATCTTTCAAAGATCATGAATCTCCTAATTGTTCAAACACTTTGAGGCCAAGGCCCAAATGGAGAAGGTCTAAAACATTTCAACGCTTTCGTTTTAGTGAGAGCAAACTAAAGATCCCCAATATAAGAGCCTTATCTTAATGCATCAACGAATGAAATCATATCTACATTATCAAACAAAGAAACATAATGAGACACTCATAAAACCTTTTAACATGAGACCAAGGCCTAAGTGGCGGAGGTCTAAGATATTTCAACGGTCTCGTTTCTGGATGAACCAAAATAAAAACTCGTGGGCTAAACAAATTAGCCTAACATCTCAACGATGAAGAACATACCAAAGCTATCAAAGAACATACCATAATAAAATGAAAATGAGATATATTATCATCAGATCAAGGCCCAAATGGCGGAGGCTGAAAATGTTTCAACACTCTCGTTTCCGAAGAACGCAAAATGATAAGATCCAAATCAAACACCCATTGATAAAAACACATAGGTCGAAAGGTCTTAAATGCGCACGTTTTCAAATAGTCAAAATATTCAAAGTGCGCGCCACATCACTAGTACACATAATGGAAAATCATAATCATGCTAGACAAATCTTCGGCCTCATGCCAATGAAGGGTTGCAAATTCAAGCAAGCCCACATGAATTAGGTATTACTTAGGATTATTAAAAAAAAAAAACCATAAAAATTGCAAAACCCCAAAAATCCAAAAGAAAAAATCCAAAAAAAAAAAAAAAAACTCATAAACCCAAAAAAAAAAAAAGAAAAAAAAGAAGTATAAACAATATAAAAACTCAATTGTCTGATCATCATAAAAGGCATAGATGAACTAGAGCAGTGCAAGGTGTTTCGTTTGACTGCCATAAGAACCCCGATTGTTGATGATGGATGGATATTTATAAATTAGTGGGTACGAAAGCTGGCGATTTGTTTGACTGCATTAGAAGCATTCATATTAATAACAACAATAGTTGAGGCATATGTCAACATCAAAGCTAATACGATAGTCAAATTCATTAAAAAATAAAAACATAATAGCTTGACTTGGCACCCCCAAGGTATTCATAACAGACAATGGGCCCCAATTTACATCCTGACAAATAAACAAGTTGTGCACAAAATATGACATAGAACCACATCATTCAACCCCATATTACCCACAAAGGTAGTGACTGGCCATACCATTCGGTCAAAGCATTGTAGGCATACCAAACTTCCATGAAAAAACTCCTACTGGAGAAACCCCATACTCTTTGACTTATGGAATGGAAGCGGTCCTTCCCCTCGAAGTCCTTCACCCGTCGTTGCACATCCAGCTAGATGAAGATATAATAGAAGAGCATAGAAGAGAAGCATTGCTACTTTAACTATACCTACTTCACGAGAAGAGAATGAAAGCAGCAGAGCATGCACAGGTATACCAGAAGCGGATTGTAAGAGCCTATGACAAACAAGTTAAAGAAAGAAAATTCAAAGTTGGTGACTTCGTGTTGAAACGTATCACTCATCGCAGCCTCCGCATCCTAGAGGTAAGTTTCGACCCAATTGGGAAGGCCCTTACATAATTAAAGAAGTATATACTGGAAATACATACAGACTAGTAAATGCAGAGGGGGAAGATCTCCCCGATCCATGGAACGCTATGTACCTAAAAAGGTACACAGTATGACCCTTCCTCACTTGTTGTAGAATATGACCATCCTTGCCCTTTCGCGTAGTTGTAGAAATCCCATGGGAGGACCGAAGAAGTGCACTCTGATCAAACTTAGAACTCGAACACACATCGGCACTTTAAAAAAAAACACAATGAGGTGAGTTTGCCCCACACAAATTCCGCACGGTTAAAGCCATTCAATGTAAGGTTTGAAGGTGAGTTTGCCCATGTCATGAAAGCTTTTCGACCATTTGCGAAAAAAGAAAAAGAAAAAAAAGCGTTTAATTAGAAAGCCCTAAAAAAAACATTTGAAACTAGTTTGGTTCGTAGCCTTTTTAACCCAAGCCAGTAAGCCTGTAGGGGTATTTATGTACCTAGTGCCCTAAAGCCGTCTGGTTTGGGAGTCATTGGCCTAATGCTTGTTACATGGGTTAATTAGAAAGCTTAAAGAACCTAGACATTGCATAGTTACATGTTCGAAAAAAAAAAAAAAAAAAGGAGAGAAGCCACGGTGGACTCGCACAAGGTGTGGGTATGCTCCCCATGGTTAATGCTTCAGAAGCCATTACCCTAGGATCCCATTTCCTTTCGACCCCATTACAAAAGAATAAAAAATAAAAAAACCCAAAAAAACAAGAAAAAGAAAAAGAAAAATTAAGACTAGGCTAGCTGGAGTGACATGGGTACTCGTCAGGCGAACTAAATAGAAGGTGGTTGAAAACCACAACACTAAAGAGGCACGGTGACTTACCGCCACACACACAGACATAATTCACAAACGAGCCTCGAGGGCGGTCAAGTGCTTTCTGAAGTTCAACGAAAAAGACTAAGCAGCTACCAAAAGGGGCTTGTGAGGGCTCGGCCTTCAAATGATAGTTAGGGAAGATTACGTTACCACCAAGGTGACAATCATGGAGCGAGGGTACATTCCTACCCACGGCCAAAATGAACACTAGTCTTATGCTGGGGCATTATATATATATATGTGTGTGTGTGTGTGTGTGTGTGTGTGTGTGTGTACATACATATTAACATCTATCTATCTCCCACGGCTTCCCAATTTGGGTCCTCATCGCATACACAATTGCCACAAGCACTCACTAGGTTGCACACACACTCACTTCATGCATGCTCTTCTTACTAATGACCTTTGGTTGGATGCAGGAAACATATCCCTAAGGTCCCATTCCCAATCATGTATTTTTCTCAAGGCTTGAATGCTAAAACAACCCCCTGACATTTTTACCGAGAAAGAAAAGCCTTGCTTCAAACGAACATTGCAGGGGACCAAAGTATAGTACTAACAAGTTTGTTTTGAGACCTTTGCAGGAAAACCAACCCCAGTCATATTCAAAACATCCCTCAAGCTGGGGCACTTTTATTTATTCTCTTTGGGATCACATCACGGGTACTAATTTGTGCTCAGCTCCCTATAACTTGAAATATGATAATGATTAATGGAAATTGTGGATCATGTCTGTTTACTGGCATAGATTGAATTGACTACTATTTATATACCATGGACAATGTCTGCCATGGGATTTCATGATAAAATATGATGATTGTTAGCATATGCTTTCACATCTATAGCTGATATTGTGAATGCCTTGAAACATAGAATTGCCTAGGTTACAAATGTCACACACGCAGGCACTCCTTGTTCTTTGAGAACCCAATTCTATGTTGCGTATCAAGTTTAGACTGATGAGAGACTATGCTTATTTGATTTTTCTTATATGAATCTCACTTCATTAACTCCGAACTACTGATGCTCCCTTCATGAGACTCCTATGCTTAGGCACAAACTTCAAGACTCTAGAAAGGTTTCGCCAAAGTCCCCCTTATTTTTTATATCTTGAAAAATCATCGGGTACAAAGCAAGTCAGCTGCAAGGAGAGAAAAACTTCATTTAAATCCTCGGTACCCCTCAGAAGCATCATTTCATCATCATCATACACAACCATGGCACTCCTAGGTCAATCATCACAACCACTATCAAGTCATGAATCACATGTTCGCATCATGGATGTCACGTGCACTTGTGCACATCATATACATCATAATACATACATCAGAGTGAAAGAATGGACTTAGAAACAACATCCCTCCATCATAGGTATGACACTAATGATCAACAACTAATAATCAACATCGATCATAGCTACTACAACAACAACAATAGGGCCTCGATCGTCTCTATACAATTCCCAATAGAATAGGGGGCCTCGTAAGAGTATGACTCCGAGAGTATGTACTGGTATGGAGAATCCCTCCAACATCTAACGTAATTCACCGATGCTCCGAATTCGTTCTTAAATCTTTAAGGGATCCATCCCAAATACAATCGACTCATGATAGCCTCATCAACCGAAATGACCTTATAATGCCTTAGCTGTCATGCGGCCCTGTTAACGACATGCCTAATAGCAATCTTTGGTGCGTGGAGCCATATGTCTATCTCAAATAAATCATACTTCTCCAGTACTGCAATCAATTCATCACGCAAGCCACCTTGATAAGGACGCCAAGTGACCTACCAAATTAAATTCCATAAGAGAAATCAACTCACTAAGTGAAGAACTAAAACCAAACTCAAATTTAAAATTAAAACCAAACTTTAAATCAAAACTAACAGACTTAAAATTAAAATTAAAATTAAGCTTAAACTTAACCTAAAAGAAAAACTCAACCCAATTAAGTAGAGCAGGAGGATGTACACCTCGTGGTTCCCAAGCTTATTCAAGATGAACTGGTGGCCCTACTACACTCCTCACCCCTCCATGCTAAGATCAATTAGGATTGTCATAGGACGTCCTCCACGCTTCTTTTACTCTGCAAAAATAAAAGATTAACGATCAATAAAATTCATCAACCAACCAATGATAATGAACTTAATTTAAAAACGACTAGACATAACAAAAATGAACATAACCAAAAAAAAAAAAAATCACAAAATGACTAATGATAAAATAAAAGAAAACCTGACTAAAAAGAAAAAAAAAAGCAATGATTCAACTAGCAAATAAACCAACTAACTAAAACCAAATTAAAAAAAAAAAAAGAAAAGAAAAACACCAACTCATCAACCTAAAACACAAACAACAAAACTTAACCACAAAAAAAATAAAAATAAAAATACCAAGACCATTTAACTCACAACCAAACCAAAACAAACCAAGACAAACTTAAAACTGCATAAAGCAAAAAAGTCAAAATAATAAACTAAACAGATTAAATTAAACCTAAATCAACATTTAAAACCAAGCTAATAAAATGAAACCAACACAAGCGAATTAAAACAAAAAAAAAACAGATTTTAAAATTCAATTAATCCACAACTAAGCTAAAAGGCAAAGTTAAAACACACCTCATAAACACATTCAGCAACAAATGATAATAAAACACACACATTCAATCCAACTCAACAAAACCGACATCAAGCTCAAATTTCTACGATTTGCATGCATGCATCATTTATAAGAAATAGAACTTTACCACTCCCCCACACATCACACATAAGCAGACATAAAAAAATGAAATGAAACTGCCTCCCTTAAATCCAAAAAAATAGTAAAAAACATAAATAAAATAAATTTCCACAAAAACTGAATCTAAATTAACTAAAACACTCAACAAACCCAATCACACCAACTGATTTCATTAATTTCCACAAATTGCACAAAATTCCCTTTTTCCCCCAAACTTGCCTAAATCCTGTTAGGCCTTGATCTCCCCTTCAACAAGGCAGTTTTTAATGAAATAAGAGGCTAGGACCTTCACCCACAAGCTGAAGTGCACATGCCCCACCATATTCTTAAAGACCCATCACCTCTATGGCCATCACAGCCGATGGTTGAACCTCATTCCACATCTTATAACTATAAAAAAAAAGGGGGATGGAAAACTTGAAGGCCTGTACCATAGAATCTGATCAAGCCTAACCCATGGCCCACTTCTATTAGCTATCTTTGATCAATAACAACCACCTTACAATATTAGGACTAGAACACTTGGGTTGATAATTTCTTGGGCAAAAATAATGAAAAGTGAAAAGAAAGAGGAGAGCATGTCCAATTTAAAAAAAAAATCAATCAAAAATCACAAACCAATTTAAAACGACACTCAAATAATAATAATAATAAAGTGTAATGAACTTAAACTTGAACATAAATATGATAAATCCACCAACACACATCCCAAAACAACTAATCTAAAACAAACTAATTAATCAAACCTAAACAATTGACTTAAACAAAAGAAACACTTACTTGGAAGCAAGGAAGAGCTTGAGGATTCTAAAATTCAAAGTCTGAAAGAGCAGGAGTTGTGGGAAATTCGTAGCCTTGATTCACTTATATAGATTAGAGTTCGAACCTTATAAGGATTTAAAAAGAACTCGGACTGTAGCTTGGGCGCAGCCCCCTGGGTGCCCAGGTCACCTATTTTTCTTTGTCAAGGGCTCTAAGTGCTAGAGATGAATTTAGAGTAGGCGCCACACCCTTGGGTGCCCAGATCACCTATTTTCTAGAAATCAGGCTTTCATCCTGACAAGGACTCTTGGTGCAATAGGCTGAACACGAATCCTACTTCAAGACTAACTCAAAATGCAGTATGGGCGCTACTCCTTAGGCGCCCAGGTCACATGTTCCCCTAGACTTGGAGTTCCTCTTCGAGATCAACTCAAAATGCATTCTGGGCACCACTCCTTGGGCGCCCGGATCACTTGTCATCCTGAATTTGAAATTTTACTTTGAAACCAACTCTTGTTTCCTTGAAATCGAAACCCCATTCTAAGACGAGCTAGAACTACATCTTGGGCGCCACTCCTTGGACGTTTAGGTGACTTGTCTTCCAAATCCACCATTCTACTTCAAGGCGGACTCCACTTATACAGTTCTGCATGGGCACCATCCCCTGGGCGCCCAAAGCTTCCTCCTTTCATAATCCTTGAACCAAAGCCCAAATAGGCTAGGCACCACCCCTATGGTGCCTATCCATCACCTTAGAGAACCAGAGGCCTCTTTGAGCCAAATTGTCCTAGAATTTTGAAAAGTTGAACCCGAATAAGAATTGATGATGATCGATGATAAAAATAATAATGATAATCATAATATATAAAAAAACAAAAAAAAAAAAGAACAACAACAAAAAATAAAAAACTAAAAAGAGAGAGAGAGAGAGAGAGAGAGAGAGGAAGTTAAGAGAGGCACAAAGAAATGGCGCACATTTTCAATTAAACATTGTCCCATCACATAAGGTCCCGTCACATGCACATTAGTCCCATCACGCATACATGTGACATTGTGCATTGCATCCCATGTCATCACCATCAATGAAATTTGAACTCCAGAGCACTAACACTGAGAAGTGCAGAATCTTTTAGTGTTTGTTCAATACAGGTTCCCAAAGCAAAAACGAAAACACCAAAGGTGAAGGACCTTCAAGTACACTGATGGAGGCAGATGACTCAAACTTCGACAAACAAATGATGAAAGGAAGTATTGGCAATGATCCCCAACATTGGATTTACGGAAAGCTCTCCAGGTAGGTACCACTAACTATGATTTTCATGATTTTACCTCACGTCTAGAAATTGAGTCGCTGTAGGCCTCTCTTAAGTGCTTATGATCGGTATGGCAACCTTGATACCGTGTCCTCACGAGATACCGTGTCCTCACGAATTGTGTGTTTGCCAACTCAAGTCTTGACGTTGGGAGATGGAAGTCGTGTAACTTGAAACTTTCCATGATAAGCACCAAAGAGATGATCGAATCTATCCCAGGTTCTCATCCAAGCTTGGGTGAAGACCAAGATCCCTAGAGAGTGACGGTTATTCCAGTGATCGTCTTCCGTTGATTTAGCTTTATCGATGCATACCTAAGGTTCAAAATCAAACATCTTTTAAAAAAAATGCATCTCATTCTCATATGCACCTCACACTATTGCTTGAACTATGTTTGTGATTGCCTTCAAGATCCCCATTATTGCTAGTTAGTTTTAACTATGCCTTGAACATTCAACTGTGGATGAAAGTTAAAAGACACTATATATGACAATTTGAATTAAACTCTATTGTATGAACAAATGAAACTCTAATAGTGACCTAACCAATCGAAAGATCGACTTCTAATTCAGACCACCAGGGCACAGTCCGACCATCATTTTCAATTTCAGCAACCGGGGCACAGTTCCCAACCCGCCACGTGGCAATACCACGGGCACCGAGGCACAGATCTCGGGTTTCCAATCAAATCAGTAGGCAAGTAACTTCTTTTTTTTTCTTTTTCCCCCTGAATCAGGATCGATCCTAGAAAAGTGAACCTCACCTTTAGGAGGAGTTTGCAATTGCATACATCCATAGGTGGCCACTCCCACGAGCTCAAAAGCTCCCATGAGCCATGAGTGGTGTGTGTACTTTCTTTGGAGCACAACTCTCCACGTGTTGCTCTCCAAAGAGGGGCATACTGTAGACACCTCATTTGGCCCCCATGATAGCCTTAAATACCTATCATATATAGCGGTGCCCCCATTTCACCACCATTCGAATGATTAATGACATAATTCAGATTAATTAATGACGATGAAGATGCTTGTTGATGATTCTAGACTTAGTTCGATGATTTCTAAAAATTCGTGAGAGAAAAGCCTAGTCGCGTCGAGATCTCGAGTCCAACCCCACTACCTACACAAGTAGTGAACTGTGATACTATTCAAACCTTCTTCCGGACCACTTAAGACATGCTTAGGCCAATTCCTACAAAGACCGTGCTTAGTTTGCCAAAATGTCACCCGATTGGCATAAGTTAGGAAACTAAATCCATTGATCCAGATATCCCTCACTTTTTCTGACCCCTAATCATCAGGACAGTTGAACCCTTGGATTCCTCGCTTCAAGATCTTTCCGACGATATATAGAACGTCCAAATCCGACCATTGGATTAAAAGATATGACCCTCGGAAGATTGCCCTAGCGGCCCCCACTCAAGACACACACGGGCGCCACCAGAGGTGCGCCCATGGACTTGGGCGCGCACAGAGGTGCGCCCAGGTCCCCAATAATGTTAAAAATGCACTTCGGTGTATACTTAGGTATACCCCACTCTACTCTTCGTAGTTCCGACTCAATTTAGACCAAAAAATAACCCGAAACCGAACCCCGGACTCATTAAGCTTCGAAACAAGACCTGGGCGCCACCATATGTGCGCCCAACTCATGGGACCCACTTGGGCGCCACCATAGGTGTGTCTAAGTCCAGAGAAACCCTAATCCGGCCTTGTAGTGCTAAAACCTTCTAGAAGTTCGTGCAAACAGCAGCCTTAATCCCTCTTGCACGCCCCGAACCCTTGTTTTATGATCTTTTAACTTAATTTACAAAGAGGCTACCCAAAAACCCTAAGAAAGGAGAGAAAAGAGAGAATAAAGGAGAAGAAGAAGAAAGGTAGCCACCATTAGAGAGAGAAAGCTTTGGATGTAGAGGAGAAGAAGAGGAAATAGAGGAGGAGGCTCTCACACCTTCAACTATAGCTATGGGAGCTCATGAATGCTTCGTTCTAGGAACTTAACAAACACTTTACTACACCGGTATTCCTAGATCTCTCCTCTTTTATTGCATTCCATTGCTATACATGTTTAGAAATATGTTTAGGATCATCCATACATAGTAGATCTTCATTAATAATAGAAGTTTCACGGTAGATCTGATTTTCAACAATCATCCATTATTAGGAACATGCCTAGGATCAATCATAAGTACTAGATTCACATCATTTTCATCATCCTGAACTCGTGATTGGGTTAGATCTTGTATCCATATCATCCTCATTAAGAAAAATCCGAACTTGAAAGAGAAAAGTGCAGAAAAACACTTGGGCGCACATACAGTTGCGCCCAAGTCCCAAGAGTTGGGTTTCGACACCGTTTTCAATCATACGTATATTTTGTCTCTTAAATTCGGGTTCTTCTTTGTGTAAGTTGAAATCAGAGCCTTCGGATCTGTAACTTTGTGTTCTAAATCGCACGAAAGACATCATAAGAACACATAAAAAGTATTACAAAAGAAGAAAAGAAGGGAAAAAAGTGCAGAAAAGCACTTGGGCGCCACTGTGTGTGTGCCTAAGTCCCAGGAGCTTGGTTTCAACCCCGTTTTTCGTATTAGTTGCATTCTACTTCTCAAATATGGATCTTCCTTCGTATAAGTTGATATCAGAGCCCTCGAATATGCAAATTTACATTCTAAATCGTAGAAAGATAAGCAAGTACATTACCGAAAGGGAAGGAAAAGGAGAGAAAAACATACTGTGCACTTGGGCGCCACTGTGGGTGCGCCCAAGTCTTTGCCGAGGCTATTGGTCCCTTTAATTTGAGTCCTCGTGTCATCATTCTTAAATCCGAAGTCTCTGACATCATTAATTAATATTAGGACCCTGCATTTAATCATAAAGTGTTAGAAATCGCGTCGGAGTATCGTCAAAAAGTTACAAGTGCATCCCAATCCACAGGGAGACACTTGGGCGCCACTGTGGGTGCGCCTAAGTCCCTAGTTCATTTTCCAGTTGTGTTTTCTATGTTTTACATTTTTATTTAGCTTGCTATTGAATCTCTGTGATGAATATGACTTATTGCTGAACTTCCAAACTCTGAATTGCTAAATCATCACACTTTAGCCTAGGTTGCATTACTTTTGTATAAAACAAGAACAAAAAAAATCATAAAATTATAAAACTCTTCCCTTCTCAACTTACTCTTTAGTAATTAGAGAAGGGAACAAAAAAAGAATAAAAAGAAATAGAAAAATCCAAAAAAAATAGAGTAGTGTTTAATAGGTGATCCTAGGTTATTGCACTCGTGCCTAAGAAAATTAATCAACTTAATCAACTCCAATCTAAAACACTTAATTCAAAACGCCTAAATAAAAAAATCCAATTAAAATCCATGGACTTAAATTAATTAAATTTTAATTAATCAAACCCTTAAAGCCTGATTAACAACCCCTAATAAAACTCCTATTAACCAAAACCCCACTTAGTAAAACTTAATCAATAAAACACTAATTTGATAGATCCTAACCCATAAAAAATCCAATAAAATAAAAACCCTAATTAACTAAGACCGTAGTCAAGAAGTCCAATAAACAACCCCAAATTCAAACCTTAACCAAATTTTAATCAAACTTTGATTACCAATTCTTAATTTAAACCCTAATCAAGACCTAATTAAAACAATAAACCAATCACATTTCGAAAATAAAAACCTCTCCCAATCGAAACCAGAGTCAAATACCCGAAGCCAACTGAGAGATACTCTAGAAACCATCGAATTAGGAGCCACCCTAGTAGGCCAACACTTGGGCGCCACCATAGGTGCGCCCAAGTCTCAACACTCACCTGGGCGCCCCCACAAGTGCGCCCAGCTCCTTGGTCTAACCCCAAGACATGCTTCGTTTGCATTTTGACCACCCAACCCCAATCATTACCACCCTTGAGGACTGGAGACTCAAACCAGTTCCGGATTTGGAATTTACTAACATAGAACACCTAAAACCATAAATCCAAGTGAACAATTTCCAAAGACAACCAAAACTCACGAATCCAGCACTTGGGCACCACCACAGGTGTGCCCAAGTCACATGTTACCCCCCGGGACTACCAAATCCTTATTAATCTCAAATTTTGTCCCAAATCAGCACACTAGAACACCCTTACGATTTAAAACAACTAGAACCAGAAGCCCGAATTAACTTTAAGCATCAAACCAATTCAAATCACAAAAACATCCTCTCTTAATCATTAAGAAACCTAATTAATTGAAACCTAACTTAATCCTAATCAACATAACACAGTAAATCACATATAATTTAAAGAATGTCAAAGCATAAAAGTTCAACCTCAAATCAACCTAGGAAAACACGAAACTTACTAGAACCAACATTCCAAAACTTTACAGAACCGATAACAGCCTTGGAATTAAAAATTAAATCAACTAAAACCCATCCGGAACCTTGAACCGAAGTCAAAGACCGAAAAGCATCAAATTAGGACTTGGGCGCCACTGCTAGTGTGTCCAAGTGCATAGAACCACTTAGGCGCCCACACAGGTGCGCCCAAGTCCTCTGTCTCGTCGGGGTTGTGAATCTCAGTCGCGTTTCAAGTTCCGGATTAAAGTTAGTACAATAAAATCAATCAAAACCTAAAACAATATTAGAACACAGACCTATCCTAAGTAAGAACTCCCCGAACTCTGAAATTAACATCGATATCATCACCACTAGCCCAGCCACACAGAATCAGACACTTGGGTGCCACTATAGGTGCGCCCAAGTCACCAGAGTGACCTAGGCGCTACTGTGTGCGCGCCCAAGTCCTCTGTCGGTCCCGTTCAGCCGATTTCGACATTATTTCACCTTTTAAATTCAAACCTTAAATTCCAGAACCCTAAAGTATTTAAAAACACAGTAATCAAAACTCTAAGGCACCCCCTAATCCATCCCTAAATCACCCCTAATCAACTCATAGCTTAAAATAAACTGATCCAATTAAAGTCACACCCAACGAGTTGCTTAGGCGCTGAAACCATCAAGCTTAGGTCACCCAGACCCTAGGATTAGATTGGCTTATCTGATTAGGTAGCTTACAGCATTAGGCTTCGCCCCACCACTCTTCCTGTTCCATTTAGGGGATTGGGAGAGATGATGTGGGCGGTCTAGGACCTTAGGTTAGGGTTAATCCGATGACCAGTAAGAAAGCATTAATCAGGTAAATCCAAGTAAAATCCCTTAGTTAGGCCCTTCTAGCCCAATATCGAAAAGCCATAAAAACCATAAAACCAACAAAATAAACCCAAAATGATTTCCCTTTTATTTCTTCCTCCACCTCAGGTGCTAGATATTTAATTAAACTTAATGATAAACGGGAATAAAGAACTGATTTCTAAAATTAAATAAATGAGAATAACAAGATGAGATGAGTGGTTTCGCATACACTTTTAATCAATCACGGCCCATCGGCCACCTTAAAACAAACACTGGCCCATCGGCCATTTCCAAGTAATACTGGCCCATCGGCCACTTCCAATCAATTACGGCCCATCGGCCTTTTACTTTTATCACTCGTGTATCGCACACGAAAAACATGGAAATCACAAGTCAAAGTCTTATTTGCATCATCATTTTGGTTTGAAAAATCAGCCTTTAAACCCTATTTTGCAAAGGGATCAGAAGGGGGTACCTGGGAACGGGGCCGATCCTCTTCTTAAATATTTGGCACCTCCCCCTCTTTTATTTTATTTTTCTTTATTTTAGTTATTCTATTATACTTGGATATATTATGATTATGCTATGTGAGGATTAACCTTTGTTTGGACTTTAACTCATGACCCTGAACTGACCCAAAATTAAAGACACTCAAAGAGACCCAAATTAATGTGACAGGACAACCGTTGTGTGTTGCTGGCATCACATTAGACTAGAGGAAGAACCCACCTTATTATTTTCCTCCCATATTTCTTCGACTTTCGTCGAAGAACGGTGTTACAGCCGAATCCGTAGCTGGCGATCGTGATCCGTCGATTTTGAGGGTAGTCGGAACCCTCATTTTCGATGTAAGATTTAAATAGCATATATAGATGAATGGAGATTTCCCCAAACCATGCCTCTTGGAGAGGAGGGGGTCGAAATTCACATCCGAATGTTTTCTTCAGAGAAATCAAGCCAATAAATGAGGAGAAATGTCAAGAAAAATACAGGAGAAAAAAGAAGCAAAAAAACCCAAAAAAGGGCGAAGAAATGGCGACCGAACGGCGATCGAAAAAGGGGGAAAACCCCCATGGTCGCCGGCGACCATGGCCCAAGGTCGCCAGCCCCATGGTCTCCGGCGACCCTGGGAGTCTAGGTCACCAGATTTCCGCCGGAACGACCAATTTTCCGTTCATTTTCGTGTTTCACGATGTTTGGCCCCTGTGATTTTCTCAAATTCTGATTTTTGAGGCATGATATCCGTCGATCTCCGTCAACATCACGGATCCGCCATCAAAATCATTTGATCATCATTGGACACTCCAAAACCGCCAACCAGCCGACTAAGAAAGCACGCTTTTTGCTCGACCGATTGAGAAATCGACTGGACAGATGTTGCCGGCCCATTGGTATCAACCAATGTCTGAATTTGCATCGTCATCCGACATCAAATAACATACGGATGCATCGATGATCATCACAAGAAGAATTCCAAAAGACGCGGCGCGGCCTGTGACTCTTCAAGCGACTCGGCGACCAATTAATGAAGTTAAATGACCTTTTTTTGACGACATATTACGGTCATTAACTCATTATTCTGGACGGCACAATCAAAAGCAAGCAAATGGGAGTTACAAGTCCAATTAATCATGACAATTAACCATGTAACTCCTATCATTATGGAGTTTAATCATGGTAATTAATCATGAAACCCCCATCATCATGGAGATTAAATGCCCATTATTCTCCATCGGCCAATCAGAATCCAAGAAAAAGGAGTTACAAAATTATGAAATTAAATCTTGTAACTCCTCCCATCATGGAGCATTAATACAACCACTGCCCATAAACTCTCCTAATGGCTACCAAAAGCCTATAAATAGACAGTCATTCCAAAGGGAAAGGGTTCTGAAAATTATCCTGAAGAATTCTCTACACAAAGAAGCTCTCCTGCCCTGAAGAAACTCTGCTGCAAGCACTACAAGGTGATCAAAGTCCTTGGGGGGCCACCCCCTATGGTTTCTCCTCTTCTTCCATCCAACATGGCCTAGATGCGGCTTTTCAGCCCGTCTACTTGGTTTTTTATTGGATATAGGACCTTCCCTTGGTCTTTGTCCTCTAAAAATCTGAGGTCTAAGCCAAGCCAAGTGAATCAAAAACATCAAAGTGTTCTCATATGAAGGATGATGGCGGAGTCCATACATGACTCTTGACCGTCGATCTGAACGAGTCCCCACAATCTCCTGAGAAGTCAGATCCCTCTTTCTTCCTCTTCTATTGTATTTTGTATTTTTTAAAGAGACAAAAAAATCACAACTCTTGTCTTTCACTATTGATAAGATTTGTAAATCGCCTTCCATGGAAAAATTGTATTCCACGGCACAAAACTGCCTTTCACGACAAACTAAACAAAATCGCCTTTCATGGCATTAAAAAATCTTTTCTCTTTCTTTAACATAGATATGCAATGGAAAGTTAGAAAAAAAGTTTGATTTCCTTTCTACTTGTGAAGGTAAATCTCCGGATCACCATTTCAAATTCCAAGTAGAATAGAAAATCTGGCATACTCGTACAAAAAGTTGATGTTCGGTTTCTTCTTCGCCCCGCTGCACCCCGGCGGACCCGGGACGGAGGAAGGCAAGAGAAAAGCCGAGACCATCAAGTTGGCATACCCGGTGGGACTCGTTCATTTGAGAACACGATGCTTAGAATCCTTGGCTCCTTCCGAGTTGGTGGCCTATGTTGGATCTGTATCTAGAAAAAACATGAGATGGGATTCTTTGGAAACTTCTTTCTTTGAACTTGTTTCCATTCTTTCTTTTCTCAAACAGAAAAAAAAACAGTTTTCGAATTTCTTTCTTTTGGACTCAAATTAGAGAAACTTTGGTTCTTTCCTTTTAGTACAATGGTTCGCAGAAATGTTTGAGCCAACGTTCAGATTGGCAGGGGCCATTTCCCTCTCTTTGATGGGTCCATTGGAGATCTTTGAAATTTTTTTTTTTTCAAATTTCTTTCTTTTGGACTCAAATTGAAGAAACTTTGGTTTTTTCCTTTTCATACAATGGCTCGCAGAAATGTTTGACCCAACGTTCGGATTGGGAGAGTTCATTTCCCTCTCTTTGATGGGTCCATTGAAGATCTTTAAAAAAAAAAAGTTTTCAAATTTCTTTCTTTTGGATTCAAATTGGAGAAACTTTGGTTCTTTCCTTTTTGTACAATGGCTCGCAAAAATGTTTGAGCCAACGTTCGGATTGGGAGGGGCCATTTTCCTCTCTTTGATGGGTCCATTGGAGATCTTTTTTTAAAAAAAAAAATGCATTAAGGTTGCACCAATTGCGTTCTTCGACCAAGGTGAATTTAAGAAAAGCCTTGTCCAGAGTATCGAGGCAGCTAGACTGTTCGAGGCAATGGTCCTTCAAACGGGTTCATTAAGTAACCCTACCCTTACCTAGGGGCTAATTTATCCACTAAGGTTTCATAAGACCGAATTGGCAGACCTATGTGCACTCTTAAAAAAAAAAAAAAACTCTTCGAAAAAAAAATCTTTAAAAAAAAACCTCTAAAAAAAAACTTCTGTCATTATTGTGTTCAAATTTGAGAAATTGTGGTTCATTCCTTTTCGGATTTAGTGCTCGCAGAAATGTTTGAGCCTTTGTTCATATTGGAATACCATTTGCTCTCTTTTATGAATTCAATCTTGACTTAAAAAAAAAAAAAAACCTCCCGTCATTATTGGATTCAAATCTGAGAAATCCTAGTTCCTTCCTCTTCAGACTTAGGGCTCGCAAAAATCGATGAGCCTTTGTTCGGATTTGAATACCATTTGCCCTCTTTTCCAAATTCGATCTTGACCTTTAAAAAAAAATCCCATCTCGCGTCATTTTCAAGGATGCGATTTACAACATTTGTGCCTAACGGTGCTAGTACGCCCTTTTGGGTCTACTGTATTTGCGACCGACACATTTGTATCTCCAACCTTATATCATTTTACCTCAAGTGAACTTCGCTTCTTGGTAACTTGAATTAAGGTTTACAATTGCTTCTAGCAGTCACTGGAACACTCATTTCGAGCCGACAATACTTACATTCAGAACAATTGTACCCTCTATGGCCTTTTGCCTTCTTCATTACGCTCATAATGGGCCATGCCCGTTGAGCGATTTGAAAAGACAAAACCAAAGTGTTTTCCTTTTATGATCACCATATTCTTGTGATTACTAATGGATGTGGTCTCGTTACAAGAAGTTTTTCCAAAACTAACAATGGCAACCTCGTTGACCATCACCTTCGACGAAAACAAGTACCAAGTCATGCTTCAAGAGAAGCAAAGCAAGCGCACTTTCAAGCGCCTTGCCAGCTGCCGAAGCATCACCTCCCTCGGTAACTCTCAAAACACCGGGTCGACCTCCACTCCCCGGACCATTGTCTTCGGGTCACTGGGACCATTCCCACTACTCGTAGAAGAGACGGCGCCTGCTAAGAAGCAGAAGACCACCCCTCAACGTGTCGCTGCCCCGACACCAAAGGCAGTCACCAGGAAACCTGAGGCTCATGGCAATCCCGCGAAGCCTCAACCTGCAAAAAACCAGGTCTGCCCCAAGAGTTGGTCCCCGCGATCTTCACCAAAACAAAGAAGGTCCCGGACATTTGCAAAGACGGCATACCTGGCCCCTCTCAAGGAGAATCAATTCTATCCTCTCACTTACATCAAAAGGGAGAAACCTACCCTCCACCAAACTACAAAACCAACCCAGCACGAGCAGGCTTGCTCATACAAGCCCAAAATCAAGTCGTGCATCACAAGGCCTCGACAAGAATCTGCCAGGGCCTGCTCTCCTGCAACTCGACCCTTCATCTCAATAGGGGCCGAGCTTGCGAAATTTAAAGCTTCGTTGCGACAGGCTAAGGACCACGTCCAGTTCCTCTCCATGCCAGTCTTCAAGGAAGACAAGTTCTGTTGCTGAGCACGAGGGACCGCATCCTTCATTTCCGGAGCACAGCCTGAGCTAACTGAAGCTTAAATAGCTCGTCATATACGTCACCACGCGGCATATCGATAAAAGAGATTAGAGAAGCAAAGAACCCAGCATTTTGAGCTTCAAATGTCCCAAAAATGGGTCAAAAAAGAAAGACCCGACCAAGTTGCTGCTGTCCACATGGTTGGCAAAACCAAAAGACGCTAGAAATCAACAACAAAAATACATGTTAGACGGTCGGTGACTTGCAGCGTCTCCTGGACAAGAAGACATCAGGAAGACTCTCCCACTCCTTCAAGCCAAGGACACCAGAGTGATCATTCCTCGGGCTCTTCATCTAGAAGAATGAGCTCCAGCTCAGTCACTAAGACAATATCCTCTTTCGACTCACGAAGAGTGAATGTCCTAGTCACAAACTTTGAGCAACCTCCGCTGGACGATAACATGGCTCTACTCATTCAGCAGCTAGAGCAAGGACAACAGAGGATAGAGGTTCTGATGGAAAATCTCCTTCTTACTCTCCAACGTCCACCAAGCAACGATGAAGTTCCTCCACAAGATGAGGTAAATGGTGGAGAAGATGAGTCACGCGCCCTTACTAAAAAGGACGTTGACGATATCCTTGCTAAAGCAAAAGAAGAGGATACATTGAAGGAGCATGGAATTAAGCCACTATATCCCTTATGGATAGACTCAGTTCCGTTCCCTCCAAAGTTCAAACAACCTCTTCTTCAAACATATACGGGGAAAGGTTCAACTAGACAACATGTCATCCACTTCAAGATCCTAACGGGAACTATTGCGGATCAAGATGCCCTTAATATCTGTCTCTTTGCAAGTACCCTAAAAGTTACGGCCTTTGATTGGTATTCCACTCTGCCAGAAGACTCCATTCAAAACTGGACCATGCTAGAGACATGCTTCCTGACCTACTTCAAAGGTGAGGATCATCCTGTTACTATGGCTCAACTCTACAGCCTTAAACAGGGAGAGAATGAGTCGACATACGACTTCATTCACAAGTGGAAAGCAATGGCATACAAATGCTCAGATGTGCTGCCACAAGCGTCGCTAGTCGACATGTGCCGAAACAACATGAGAGCAAGGATCTGCTCCATGATCATCGGCAATAAATCAAAGAATCTGGGAGAGCTCCTGGAAGCGTCCATGGAGGCTGAAACGGTGATCAAAGACCTCAACAGTCAGAAGTCATCAAAGAAGGAGCCGACCGACATTCCAACCTCCAAGATAAAGAAAAAGGAGGTTCTCACCGTGCAAACCAAGTCAGCCCCTCAGCCGCCAAAGAAAGCTGAAAACAAAGCTGCAGGTAAGAGACCTGAACTCTCTGATGCCTTTAAAGAACGAGTAGAGAAGAAATGCCCGTTCGATGAAGATGTTGAAGAAATCTTTAGGGTTCTCTTAGCAAATTGCAAACTCACATTGTCTGGCCCCAAAAGACCAGGAGATGTTGGCAAAACCAACGATCCCCGATATTGTCCATACCACCAAATGGTCTCGCATCCTCTCAACCAATGTTTCATTGTGAGAGAGAAGATCAACGAGATGTGGAAAAACGGAGTCATTACCTTTGACAAAAACTATGGGTCTGCCTCCGTTAACATGGTGTCATATGGACAAACATCCAAATCACCGAAGGAAAAAATCACTACTTCCTTTAAGGTGATAAAAATGACCCAGACGTCCTAAGAGCTGGTGCCTTACCCAACACCAGAAGGACATCCCATATGGGTGCATCCCGATCTCCTAGAAGATGAAAATTGGGATATCGTCAAAACAAAACTGACTGCTCAACAGCGAAGGCAAGCCAAGAGACAACTCCACAACCTTAAGCAGCAGAGGAAGGCTCAAACCAAGCAAGAGGTCCCTAAAAAGGCAAAAACCTCCTCTACCGCTTCACTGGGGGCAACAGAGGAGTCTCTTCCCAAGGCCTCAAGAGTGGCAAGAAAATTCACCCTCAGTGATTTATGCCACCACGACTCAGAAATGAGACTACGCAGGGGGCATCATACTCTTGTAACTCGGTAGTTGTATTTTCCATGAATGGATATGAGCCCAGTGACATTGCTAATGACACAGATAAATGGGAGGAATCCCTTGAGACTGGAGAATATCTCTCCGATGAAGAATGGATCCCGAAATCCCACCTTATGCCAGTAATCTGGTATAACCCCTTCCAGCCACGAGGATCCTGGTCCGATGATGATGAAGACCAAGAAGTTGTTCAAGAAAATGTTGTCAGTCCAGCACTTGCCAATGCTCTAGTGGATCCCGACGAGGTTGAACCACAAGGAGCAGATCAAGAAGAAGACTTGGCTCCTATGCCAGATCTAGAAGAATATGCAAGGATCTTGCAGTGTCTTGCCATAGAACAAGAGCAGGACTGCATCAATCAGCTTCATCAAAATCCAAAACTGGAAGTCCCGTTGAATCTATAAGCATCTCCTTCAGTGACTGCGGAAAACGAAGAAAGTTGCTGGATTGATGATCCTTTTACATCGAAAGAGGAGTCTGATTCCCAACAGTCCATTGTGGAGGCATCTTCTATCGAAGGTACCTGCAATGTGATAGTTCAGGATGATAGTGCCTCTGAAGCTTCATCTACTGAGGCCACGAACTCTCAAAATGCATCTGGGAGCATATCTTCTGGTGCCACATCTTCTCGGGTGACTTCCATTGAGATAGCATCCTCTCAGCCTTCGTCTCATGAAACGGTGACATTGAAATTCAAGCATCTTCCGACTGATCACCATGAAGAAGCTCTGGCTGATGAAGTCTTCAAAGAAAACCCAGTCAATTGGTCTCAGATACTCAACCTCATAGGAGATGTTTGGACCGATGAAATATTGGATAAAGAAGAAAAGTTGTTGGAAGTTGTTCAGGACTTGTTCCCGGAAAATGCTCTATGCAATGCAATAACTGAAGATGGCAATGCTACTGCAGAAGCGTTTTCAGCAAATCAGGAGGATCAGCCCCTTGAGCCCGAAGGGGTTCTTCCGAAAGAAGAACCACCTCTAGAAGCTTTTGAAGTTGGGAAAGATACTCGTTTTGGCCGGGATTACCATTAAAACTACGACCAACCTTCTTCTTTTTCTTATGTAAATCCTTTGGGAAAACAAGCTGTAAATGCCCTAAGTGGCAACAATAATGAAAATGCATGCCCTAAGGAGGCTTTCAAGTATGACTTGATCGAGCACTTCAAACACATACTTGCACGATTGCACATCCTAAACTTATTACGAATGTCACCACAAACTCGTGATAGTCTCATTTCGGAACTGCAAAGCCTGAATCTGGATGTCGACAAACATGCTCCACAAGTCCTACAAATTCAAATGGACTATAGGGTCAAAAAATCAAAAACCTCCTCAAAGGGAGAAAAGAAAGAAGCTGGAGGACCTTGCACTGAATGCCTCTCGGTCCAAAAAGTCGTAAGTGCTACCATCGCCTTTAATAAGGAAGACTTCCTGCTAGGCGAGACGAAGCACAACCGACCCTTGTACTTCACGGGGTATATCAAAGAGATCCCGATACACAGAGTCCAGATCGACCTGGGGTCTGCACTCAACCTCATTTCCACTACGGCACTCGAAGAGCTAGGTATCCCACCTAGCAAACTGAGCCACACATCTGTGTTCATCTTTGGATACGATGGGAGTGCTCAAAGGCCCATTGGTAAAATCAGGTCCAGGTTGCAAATCGGTGATCTTATCTCTGAGGTCACCATGTATGCAATAAAAACCCCTTCATGCTACAACATCCTTCTCGGACGCCCTTGGATACATGAGAACAGTGTCGTTCCTTCACCTCTACATCAGTGCATCAAGTTTGTTGGTGACGACGGCTTGATACATCAAGTGTTTGCAGACAAAAAGCCTTTTAAAGGCAAAGAAGTTCATTTCATAGACTCTTAGATGTATAGGGACGAAAAAGAAGAAAAGGAGGAGAAAATAACAGCCTTCGCCAGCAATCTCCAAAAAGATAAAGGCAAGGCTTCTTAGCAATCATCAGAAGAAAACAAACATTCCGGAAAACCCGAAGAGAGCAATCAGTCTCCCTTCGTTATCTCCTTAAAATCTTCTAAACCTTTGGTAATCACTACTAAAGCAAAGAAGACAAAGCAAAAGACTGGGGGCAAGTTTGTTGTCTCCTTCGCGTCTATCATACAAGATACGGATTCGGATTCAGATTTAGAGACTGAAGACGATACATCGTCAAGCCAAGCTAATACTCGGCAAGTTCAACCTACCCTCACTCCATTGGAGACACCTGCTGACGTAAAAGATCCTGCGTCTGCTACCTTCATCATTCCGGCAATAATAGCAGAAGAGAAACCAATCTTTTTCCATAGATCGGATGCTTCTTCATCAAACTCCTAGCTTGAACCTTTCCAAAATGAAGGTATGCCTCAACTATCCTTGTATAGTCCAATGGCACAAGCTATCATGAAGAAAATGGGCTACGACGCTCAAAATCCAATTGGTTTGGGAGGTGGCCGTGATATTCTCACACCATTGGAACCCACCCTGACCAAACGTCAGCTGGAAGATTGGAAACTCTACCGTCGCATAGACAAGTCTTCATATGGGTTGGGATATGATCCTGACACTCCGATGAGACAGTTGACACAAAGGCTGCAGAATCGTTTTGCCGACAAGGCCCCAACATCTCGTGTCGATGAAGACATCGATCTCCATGGATATCTCTTTGAAGAGTTACCCGACAAGGACCCAAGAAGCTCATCAAATTGGTACAATTTCTCTGATGATGAAGAGGAATTATCTAATGATACAGACACACAGTTCTCTGATTCAGAAGATCCATCGTCTCCAAAAGAAGTGCCTTACTTCAACTCAGTTTCAGCAGGTGATTGGGATCATCTCATAGCAAGTCTTGAGAAGAGCACCGATCAAGAAGATTTATGGACAGAAGCGGAGCCATGGTCTGAAAACACCCTTGGAAATCCAGAAGGTCTTGTTGAGATGGAACCCTCCGAAAATATTGTCGAGGAACCACCTTCAAACCTTCCAACAGAAGATTCTGTTCAAAAAATGGACTTGGGAACACTTGATAACCCACGTTCTATATTCATAAGTAAGAATATAAAGGATGATAAGTTACCCGAGTATGTCTCTTTTCTTCGTGAGTTTGTTGATTGTTTTGCATGGTCTTACATAGAAATGCCTAGCTTAGATCCCAAAATAGCAGTTCATAAACTCAACCTGCAAGAAAATATCAAGCCTGTCAAACAAGGACAACGAAAATTCTGTCCCGATGTGATGGAAAAAATTGAACAGGAAGTTCAGAAACTGAAAAACGTTGGCTTCATTCGCGGGGAACAACACCCTGAATGGTTGGCCAACATTGTCCCCGTGACAAAGAAAAATGGGCAAATCAGAGTCTGTATTGACTATAGAGACCTGAATAATGCATGCCTCAAAGATGAATTCCCACTCCCCATACCGGAGGTAATGATTGACAACACTTGTGGGTTTGAGCGAATGACTTTCATGGACAGCTTCTCTGGCTATAACCAGATAAAGATGCATCATGAAGATGAAAGGCATACATCATTTCGGACACCATTTGGCGGATATTGCTACATTGTCATGCCATTTGGTCTGAAAAATGCCGGTGCAACATATCAGAAGGCTATGATGAAGATATTCCAAGATATGCAGCACAAGACGGCTGAATGTTATGTTGATGACCTCGCTGTCAAAAGCAAAAGAAAAGAAGACCATCTCAAAGATCTTTGAGAAGTCTTCCTCCGGCTTCGCAAACACAAACTGCGAATGAATCCCGTCAAATGCTTCTTCGGTGTCTCATCGGGTAAGTTCCTCGGATTCATAGTTTGGAAAGCTGGAATAGAGCTTGACCCCATCAAAGTCAAGGCTATCCTAGAAATGCCATCTCCAAGAACCCTGAGAGAACTGAAGGGGCTTCAAGGGAGGTTGGCGTACATTCGACGGTTCATTTCCAACCTACCAGGGAAGTGCCGTCCATTTTCTCGCCTAATGAAAAAAGGTGTAGACTTTGTTTGGGATGCTGAATGTGAAGCTGCATTCCAAGACATCAAGTCGTACTGGACCAAATCTCTGGTGTTGGCTGCTCCCACAACCGGAAAACCATTCATCTTGTACACAAGAGCTCTTGACTATTCTTTGGGCGCTCTATTTGTACAAGAAAATGATGTAGGAAAAGAAGCTCCTCTATACTACCTCAGTCGCATGTTGGTATGTGCAGAGCATCGCTACTCTCTAGTCGAGAAAGAATGCCTGGCAGTGATGGTTGCCGTACAAAAGCTACGCCACTATTTGCTGTCAAACACAGTATACCTGATATCGAGGATCAATCTCTTAAAGGTCCTTGTCACAAAACCAGGTTCTCTCAATGCCCGGCTTGCAAAATGGTCCATCCTTCTGTCATAATTTGATATTAGGTATGTACCACAGAAAGCAATCAAAGGCCAAGCTCTGGCGGATTTCTTGCAGAGCATCCACTGCCTAAGGACTGTCCACTCAGGGAAGATCTCCCAGACGTACCTGTCTACAACGTGGAGACTTCCTCACCAAATGCCTCTTGGAACATGTACTTCGATGGTGCAACCAGGACAAATGAAAAAGGAAAGCCGATATCCGGAATTAGCATTCTCTTTGTTCGCCTTGACAAATACATGATTCCACACGCTTTCTCGCTACTAGAACCATGTTCAAACAATGCAGCTGAGTACCAAGCTCTGATTATAGGATTGGAACTCGCCCTTGAATCCGGCATCACCATGCTGGAAGCATTTGGGGACTCCTAACTGATCGTCAACCAGATGAATCAGAAATATGAAATCAGGAAGCCTGATCTGTTACCTTATTGCAACAAGGCATAGTCACTTCGACAAAAGTTTGATGTCTGTCACATCACCCACATCCGCAGAGGTGAAAACATTCGTGCAGATGCCCTGGCTGGACTTGCTGCATCTATGGCAATCTAAGAAGGGGAAAACGTGCAAATTACAGTGTGTCAAAGAAGGATTCTCCCTCCTCTCAACACACACCAAGCAGTCATTGAATGCCACCGAGTGGTTAGAAGTCGGATTTCCATCCTTAAACCTCCGATCGGCGACTGGAGGGATCCGTTCATCGATTATATTATGTTCAGAATCCTATCAGAAGATCCAAAAGAGCAGGTAAGCGTTCAATGACGAGCCCCAAACTTTCATTTGGGTACCCCTTCAAAAATGCTTTACAGAAAATCCTTCAATGGAGTACTTTTACACTGCTTGTCACAACAAGAGGCAGAAGAAACTCTCAAAGAAGTACATACTGGTCTTTGTGGAGCCCATCAGGCTGGTCCTAAGCTCTATGATCAGATGAAAAGGTTGGGTTACTATTCGCCTACCATGGTAGCCGACGCAATGCAGTTTGCTAAACATTGCCAACAACGCCAAGTTCATGGAGATTATGTCCACGTGCCTCTAGAATGGCTACATCCTACAGTGATCTCATGGCCCTTCGATGCCTGGGGTATGGACATCATAGGTCCTATCTCTCCCCCGTCAAGCAAAATCGCTTCATCTTCGCCACTACGGATTATTTCTCCAAATGGTCAGAAGCATTTGCGTTTAGTGAAATGAAGACCTCATCAGTCCTTCAATTCTTGCGAACCAACATCATTTGTCTCTTCGGCATACCTAAAAGATTCGTCCATGATAATGGACCACAATTCCAGGATCACAGATTCTACAGGTTCTACGACAAATACAAAATCCAAAGTTGTCCTTCAACTCCGTATAACCCGGCAGCGAATGGACTGGCAGAAGCCTTCAACAAGACACTCTACAAAATTCTCAAGAAAATGGTCTCTAGTCACAAAAGAGACTGGAGTGACAAACTGCCTGAACCTTTATGGGCCTATCGAACTATTGTTCGAGGACCAACTCATAGCACACTATTCTCCTTGGTCTATGAATGTGAAGCAGTTGTCCCTCTAGAGGTACAAATTCCTTCGTTAAGGGTATCTCTACAAAATGAAATAACGCAAGAAAGCAATGTCAAATTGAGCTCCAAGAACTGGATAATCTCGATGAAAGATGGCTCGAAGCTCTACAAAGCGTTGAGCTCTACCAAGCACGCATGGCAGGATCTTTCGACAAGAAGGTCAGGCAACGCGCCCACAAAAAGGGTGACTTGGTTCTTGCGGTAAAAAGGCCAATGGTTTTTGCCCACAAATCCAAAGGCAAATTCAAACCAAAATGGGAGGGGCCCTTCGTCATTGACAAAGTCTTTTCCAACGGTGCATATGCTTTTCTGAACATAGAGGGTGATAAATGTATGCTGCCCATCAATGACAAGTTCTTGAAGCGGTACTACCCTTAAAGACTTCGTACATCGGGTCAGAGCGATGCCTGCAATGCCAAAGCTTATTCCTAGGTACTTGCTCGTCAAACCCACCCCTTTTAGAGTTTTCATCCCTATGCTGAAATTTCTAAGAAACCCAAAACAATGTTTACTTTCAATGTTTCATTGTTAAAAAAAAAAAGGGAAAAATAAAACCCAAAATCCAAGTTTAGGAGCCTCTTCCCTAACTTGACCAAAACTTTCGATCCTTGAACCCAAAATTCATGGTTTGAAACAAAAATCAGGACTCAGGAATTTCCACCCTAGTCCACCCTGACTTTTACCGCCAAAATGGTTTTGAGTCAAAATTTACGACCCTCATGTCTTTAAACAAAAAATGGTTTTTCAAAGAATCGTGGGGAAGCGACGTTTAGTCAATACTCACATAAAACCCAAAAATCGGAAGGATGTGAACCCCATTCGATACTTCCAAAACCTCAAATCGCAAGGAATGGGACACCTCGTCAATACTTGCAAAATTTCAAAAATCGTGGAGACACAACGTTTCAGTTGATATCCACAACCCAAATTTCAAAACAAAAACAAAGGTTTGAAAAACCTCAAATTTCAAAAATCGTGGGGATGCGATGTTCCATCGATACCCGCAAAACGAAATTTTTGAGAAAAAAGAAGGGAAGCAACATTCAATCGATACTTGCACCAAAATCCGCGAGGAGGCGATATTCCATCGATACTCGCAACCGAATGAGCAAGGAAGCGACATTCCATCGATACTTGCAATACCATTCAGCAGGGAGGCGACTCTTAGTCGATACTTTCACTTTGAAAACCAAAAAAAAAAAAACCCGGCTTTTATGCCAAAAACCCGACTTTCATGCCAAAAACTTGGCTTTTACGCCAAAACCCGGCTTTCATGCCAAAAACCTGGCTTTCATGCCAAAAATAAAAAATCTAGCTTACATGCCGACAAAACAAAACTTGGTTTTCAAAAACTCGGCTCCCATGCCACAAACATAATTTGGCTCTCATGCCACAAACAAAATTTTGGCTCTCATGCCACCAAAATTCGGCTTTCATGCCATCCCAAAAATCAGTCTTTTTGCCACAAAATTTGGCTTTCATGCCCAATACAGCCATTTGACAAAAGGTTTTCCAAAAATGATAACCTTTTGATCAAATTTTCAAACAAACCATTCCTATTTAATTTTCTCTTATGTTTTCATCAAAAGTGAATTTAAGTGAAATAAGGGGATAAAAAAAAAGTGCCGAAAAATGTTCATACATGGAGGTGCCAGAACAAAAGGGGAAAAGTTTGCTATAAAGTCAGGAGACTAGTCCGACATGGTCTTCAACGAAAGGCTTAACTCCTCAAGCAAACTCTTAGCCTTAGCCTCCAAAGCTTTCAGGCCACGTTTCTTCAGGATTTTCCCATAAAAAGCAGTATGCCGTCGTGACCCATCTTCAGCATGAAGAAGCTCTTCCCCAAGAATCTGCCATTGTTCATATTTCAGAGTCCTCCTCCGGAGATTGCTTTCAACCTCCTTAACTTCGCGAATGAGAGTCCTCTCTCTATCGCGAGCTTTCAAAGTAGGAACCCACTTGGCAGCGGCCTATTCTTCCAATAGCTCAAGGCGTTGTTTGGCGTCAATGACCTCCCTATCGAGACAGTGCTGGTCCTATGTCAGCTCAATAATAGCCAACTCGGTGACATTCCTTTCCCGAACGAGCTGCTTCCGAGTCCGCGAGATCTCATTCAGTTCAGATTTGACCTCATTGGAAGGCTTCAAAACCATCTCGTTGAAGAAGTCATCATTTGGAAAACTCTTGGTCTCATTCCACTTGTTGCCCAGAGTGACGACTTCATTAACAAAAGCCTTGGCATCTGTAATGTCCAGACTGACTTCTTCGCTATCGACAAGAATGTCCTGTACATGTTTAACCATGCCGAAACCAGCCTCCAAATGGCCAGAAGAAAGAGTCTCGACCCATGAGCTCAAGACTCTCTTCAACACTTTCTTCGCAAACTGACGGGATGGCTCAGATGAAGACTCGCCATGCTCCGTTGGTCGACTACCCATGTTAGGCACCGTTGGAAGAGTAATCAAGAAGCTCTTTCCAATCGGAGCCGCTGGAGAAGGAATATCAGCATTGCGGACTCGCCTCTGCCTTATCAAAACTGGTAGAAGAAGCCCCTACTCTTGGATCAGCCGCGGGCGCCCCCTGCTCTGACTCTAAGAAGGATAGAGGGACTTCTTCTATCGCCTCACAACCTGCCAGTGAAAGATGAAAAAGGTATGAATATGATCTTGTCAAAAATCAAAATATCAAGATTATCACTACAAAATACCTTCTTCAACGACTAGCGGAATGCTTTCTGCCTCCATAAGCTCATCCGAAGCATTATCAAAAGTTGCATCCATGGATGGCTCAAAGTCGTTGGAATCTTCTGGCAAGTCAGCTGGCAAGAAAGAAAAAAATGCATATCAGCAAGTGGCAGTAAAAAAAAAAAAAATCATACCAGGTGGAGATTCTGGATCTACTTCAGAATCTCTGGGTTCTTCCTCAGATGCCACCATCGGATTCGTCACCGCCTCATCGGCCGGAGCCTCAGGCATCATCAAAGCATCATCTTTTGCCAAAAGAAAGAAAAGCAGTAGATAAAAAACAAAACCTCATAAAAAGAAAGAAGCGGAAAAAGAGAGAAGAAAGGTCATACCATCACTACCGATCCTTTCTCTTCGGTTCCTCTTTGCTGGAGGCTCATCATCATCCCTTGATGCCTCCTCAACAATGGTGGAAGGAATTTCCAGATCAGGAAAGTTTTCGTACCGTCTCTGACTTCGCCGCTGTCCTCTTCTCCTCTTGCTCCTACGGGACAAATTGCTGGAAGTACTAGCCCTGCCATTGAAATCGGGCCTCTCGCCAGAGTCCTCACTGGATGGTCTGCTCTTGCCGGTAGACTCCATGGAACTTGTTCTCTCGGCTTGTATCCAAGCAGCAACCTCAGCCTCCTCCTCTGCGAGCTGCTCCAAGACCTCACCAAGTATCTCTTGTACAGCTCCCGATCTGATGACGTCTTGGTCCTCGAGAAAGCCTGTTCTGTGCTTTTCTCTAGAAAGGAAAGCCAGAAATTCCTCTTTGGGCGGAAGCCTGTTCTGTGCTTTTCTCTAGAAAGGAAAGCCAGAACTTCCTCTTTGGGCGGAAGCCTGTTATGTGCTTTTCTCTAGATAGGAAGGCCGGAACTTCCTCTCGGCGGACGCCATCTGATTTCCCATGGTCCTTCCTAGAAGACTGTTTTACATCAAGCTCTTTCTTGGAAAGCCCACGGTATGCTGAAAAGCTCTTCATAAACCATTTTGTGAAGTTGGCAATCCGAAAAGTGGGCAACTCAGGATAGGAAATCATGGCAGTAGTGTCTTCCACACTATAAAAGGCCCATGCATTCCTCCCGTCTTACAGACCTCCAAAACGCTTCACCTTTCTCGAAGGTGCTCCAAGAATGCCTTGGGAGTGTCAAACCCCGACCCAGGATTAGCGCGATTAGTGTTAACTAGGTGCGTGTTTAGTTGTAATGTGAGTTTAGTGTACGTGGGATTAGAAATTGGTCCGATTTAGTCTAGAATTAGCTTTGGGGAATTTTGAGAGCGTTTTGTGCTATTTGGTCACACTTAAGGGTGCCTTGAGTGTACGTGTAAGCTTGGGAGGAAATTCCAGTTTTCTAATTTTGATCGTGGTTTCGATCTCTTTTGAATGGTTTTATTTTATTAATAAACTTTTGTGTTCAGCTTGTTTGTGTTTTAGACCCAGAAACCCAAGTTTTGGCCCAAAGGGGTAAATCAGACTTTTCACAACAAATCTAGACTCAAATTTTGAAATCTCAAAACTATGCCAAATTTATACTTTTTGGAAACTAGATTTTTCGGCGATCATTTTAGTCTTCTTCGTCGTTTTCATCCGGGGCCCACAAGTCAGTGTTTTAACCATTGCAAGCTTTGAGCAATGGGGCCCACAAGAACCCATTTGAAATGAGCCTTCCCCTCCTTCATTATTCACTTCGGTTCTTCCCTGCAACTTTCTTCAACTCAGCTGTGATTTCTTCTTCTTCCCCTCCCTTCTTCTCTTTGCATGCCTAAGCTAGAAAGCTTCAAAGCAGAAACCAACCATACCATCTTCTTCCTCTCTACTCAAGGAATCCATTGCTACCATTTTCTTGGAGATCCTAGCAGTGTTTCCACTCCATTTTCTTCTCCTCTTCTTGTTTAGCAAGCTTCAGGTAATGGATCTCTTTCTTCTCTTCAATGTAGTCTTTTGAGTTCCTTAGGAGCCCATTTTTCAAGCATGCAACACCCATTTCGAAATGGGTCATTGTCTTCTCTTTTTGGTGGATTTTTGAAGTTCTTTTCATGGGTTTTCTTGTAGATTTCGTGGAGTACTTTTGATAGGATTTGTTTCTGAGATTGTTGGGCTAGGACTTTGGTAAAGGCAAGTGATCAACTTAGCTTCATGATGCATGCAATCTTTGATTATTTTAACTTTCATGATTTGACTTCCTTCTCCATTCTAATTTGAGTAATATATTGTTTCAAGGATGTGATATAGTCTGAAATCTTGTTTTAATTGAAATGCATATGCTAATGGTTTGTATTAATGGTTTTCATCCATTTAAAGTTGCTTTTATCTTGCCAAATTGTGTTATAAATGGATGCAAGGATGGAGGAAATGTTGTGAGGTGAATGGGAGTGTGGATTGTATAATTTGAATGGAAATTGCCCTTGGAGAGCATGGAGGCTCAGGGAATATGCAGGGATTTGACAAAGGAATGAAATGGTGAAAACAGGTGTGAAATATGAATCTAACTGAAGCTGCCGCAGATCGGCGGTCAGCAGTCGGCCAGAAGTCGGTTAGCCGACTGTTGACCCACGGCTAACCGCCCCTGTGTCGGTTAGAATTACAGTAACTCAATTTCTGCACAGGGCGTGGTCGGCCCGCAGGCGGTCAGCAGGCGGTTAGCCGACCTGCGCAAGAAATCTGGAAAGTAGTATTCCTCCTGATCAGTCGGTCAGCGGTCGGTCAGTTGGTCGGTTAGCCGACCAGCAACCAGCGGCCAGCTGCCGGGTACCCGCGTGGTGACCGAGTGCACAGAAGGAGAATTTTGAAGGGGCTTCGATGGGAGAGAAAAACTAGAATATGTTAAGGGATCTTTAGCTTGATGTTGTGCAATTGAAACATGGAATGTTGTCTAGCTTCGGGGACACCAATTCATTCTAAACTCCAACATTTGGGTTTCAACTTCACAAGAATCAAATAAAGAGTCTTAGCATATACTTGACATAATTGTTTCAAAATCTGGAATTTTGACACGAAGAATACGTTTTGTACCTGTTTGATTTACAAGCATGTATTTAACTTTAGATATGTTTCAAGAACTATAATGGGGACACTTTTCCAGCCTTGCTTGTTATAGCTTATGCTATTCTTGTTTAGTCTTGTCTTGCATTGTTTTGATAAGTGTTTTTACCCATTCTTCGCTAAGTTTTGTACAAGCATTGATATATTTTATGCACACATGGATATCATAGAGTACCGTTGAGCTTGGACTGCCCTCTCAGTCTGATCCACTAGTTAGGGGGTCCTTAAACATAAGGGCAACCTGCAGATTAGTCGTGTATTTATACACATCTTTGTTTTGTCCGGTTCCGCGGCCGGTTTTCCGCCCACCTTGTGTGGCTCGGACCTTTGTTTTGTTTCTTCTCGTTCTGTTTCGTTTCGCTTGCTCTTGTCATTACCTATGACGGAGAAAGGATGAGCTCAATGTGGATTCGTGAATCATGTTATTTTATTGAAAAGCATGTTAGTTTTGAATTACACTTAAAACATGTTTTTGTTCAGATCTCATGCAACGTTTTAAGTACTGATTACTTTCATATTAACTGTCTTGTATTATGTCTAAGCTGTTCACCTGCCAGACCGTCGTGTCTGATCCCTTTGTTTTGGTGTTTAGAGGCAGGCGCCGTTGTTGTTGCGGAGGAGCGCTCGGAGGAGGCTTTTGAGCCACCCCCAGCCCGTGAGTGGCAACCCGACGACGTCCTCTAGACGTCGGGCGGGGTCTTGAGTACGATGCACATAGATGGGATTATTTTGCAAATTTTGGAATGTATGGCCTTTGTTGGCCTTTTCACACTTTTGGGGTTATGTAACTTAACACTTTGTTATCTTGAAACTTGAGCTGAATTTGGTAATGCTATGCTTACATTCTCTCCTCTGATTACTGTCTTAATGATGACTCAACTTATGCAATTCGGAATCATAAGGTTTATGTTATTAATCTGTGATGAGATTACTTGCACGCTTCCGCAAATCATTGTTCGTGTGAGATTGTGACATGTTCGTTTTTGGGAATCCTCACCGCGGAAACCTGTGGGTTAATCAAAGTTGGATGGACACAACCGTCGCGGGGCCCGGACTTGGGGAAACCTCGGTCCGGGGTCGCGACAGGGAGAAGCCCAATTGCATGGCAAAACGCGAGTGAACATACAATTGGATGTCGATGAAAAGATGTTTGCAGTACACCATCGTGCCGACACGTATGTTAAAAAGCCAACTCCTCTCCGCATTTGTCAAAGAATAGTGTCTCCCCGACCCTACCCTGGTCGAATCACGGGAGACACCAAAATCAAAAGCCTTCTTCCGTAAGCCCGAAGAAAGCTTCACTGAAGACTGCCCAATCTCGACGTCCCAGAATCGTCGAATCCTCAAACGAGCAGACAAGAGAGATTCGGAAACAGGCTTCCCTCTAGCCAACCGAATCATAAAAGGATCATCGTCCTGAGCAGCACCCAATCGGTGGAAACTGGGACAGTGGTATACATACCATAAATAGAAAATGTGGGTAGAAAATACCCTATTCATGGGAAGCCTAAGCCGAGCCAGGAAAGCAGCAGCCTACAGTTCGATGCATAAATAGGAGCAAAGAGCAGGCATCAAAGCTAGCCGCTCTCCAAACGCCATCTAACAAGCCGGAAAAATGCAGTGCGGCCTGATGTGCGTACCATCTCCCCAGCAAAAATAGCCTCACCCAGCCAATAAGTGAGGTAAATAGCGAGATCTCTCCGCAGCGCAATTCAGAATGAATGGCGTCTGTGCTTGCGAAGAGTTCCTTCAAATTTTCTCGCATGGTGGAGATCTTCTTCAAATCCAGGTTCTTAGCCCTGGCTTCCTGGGTTGTACTCTCAGAAGACTCCCCGCTGTCAAAGAAGTTGGAAGACAAAAAGCTACGACTCCTCCAACTGCTACACCTGATTTTCGAGCCCTCCTTCTCCTTCAAAAAACCGTAGAAGGCGATGAGCTGAAAGTATAAAAGCCTGAACTCCTCAAATTGCTCCACAAGGACGCTATCCATAGGCATGAACTCCTCATAGAGATTGCCGAGGATAGGCAGCCTAGTGATGGCGCTCAGTTCCTTTAAAAAGAAACCAATCTCACCGTTCGTGACAATGAAGGTGTCGGTTTGTGGAAGGAATAACTCCAGCATGGCCATGAAGGCCTCATCAGAGAATACCACGGTTTGCCGAAAAGCGCAAACCGCGTAAAAAATCTCGGCCTCCTTCAGAATGGCACCGCTAACCTGTAGGATGTGATCAGTCCACGACTCCTAGCTCGAGTCAGCATTGAAACGACCGCGAAGTCGAAAAGGCTTCACCCAATTGCTGCCATCGCCCTTGAAAATGCCAAGGCCCACTGGTCTCAAATCAACGAAAGGATGGTCTGAACCTTGGTAGCCGCTGGCCGGTATCAAAATGTCCATACGGGCAGGCGACTTCTCTGCAAAACCAGAAGGGCCACCAACGAAAACCCCGGTCTTGATCACGTTTGTCCTCTTCACCCAGCTTGGAGGATCTTCCCTCTTCGAGCATGTGGAGGAAAGGCTTATGATCGAGATAGTCCGATCGATGGTGGACCGGGTATAATAGTTCTCTTCTCACCATCAACTGTGTAAGAGAACTGAAAACATCTCCTTTGGTACGTTGAATCGTCAGGGACTGCATCACCAAAGAAGAAGGTAGGCTTGGGCACAATGCTCTGATCGTCCGTGACCTAAGGACGGTTGCTTACCACAATCTTGTAAAACTCCTCATCCTTGAGGGCAATCAAACGTTGCCTCATCTCATCTCGGTTGAGCGAGTCACACTCTTCCAAGTTCCTTTCAACATACTAGACCTTTTCCCAAGCCTGCTGTATGGCCACATTAGAGGATCTGGTAGAACAGCGAGGCGCATCAGTGATGGGCTCGTTGCCCTTGTTTGTTCTGGAAGAACTACCTGCAAAGGATGGAAAGAAAGAAAATAAATCATCAAAATGATAGAATTTTGCTAAAAATTCTAGTGAAGTTTTGGCATGGTTCCAGGGCAATTCCGAAGAAAAGGGAAACACCCCGAAAGAAATAGGGAGCTTGAAGATGGGCTCAACATCGCTGCAAGCTCATAATCAATGGAAAATTCTCGAAGAAGAGTTGAACTCAAACATTGTTGCGAGATCAAACCAAATCTTCTCAAATATCCGCAAGACTGGAAAAAGGCTCAACATTGCTGTGAGCTCCATAATCCAAAACTTGCAAAGCTCTTTAGAAAATCCCCGCAAGACCAAGAAAAGGCTCAACATTGCTGCGAGCTCCAAATCCCAAGACTTGCAAAAGATTTCCAGGTGTGCACTATCATACTTCTAGTTCCATTTAAAAAAAAAGGCATAGAAGGAAAGTTGTCATGCATGCGCGTCTCAAAATCCGGGAAAGAAAGAAGGTAAAAGAGAGAAAAAAGAATCTCTTTTCAAAAAAAAAAAAAAAAACAGAGAGAAAAATTCTGCCCACGGGCCACGTGGCCCTACGGCCATGACTGTACGGTCTTGTCTGTACGGCCACAAAAAAAAAAAAAAAGAAAGAAAAAAAAAACACGATAAAAAAAAAAAGAGTGAAAGCCATGAAAGAAAAAGAAAAAAAAAAGAAAGAAGAAAAAAAAAAGAAAAAAAAAAACATGTGAAAAAAAAAAGAGAAAAGAAAAAGAATGCACGTGGAAAAGGAAAAAAAAAAAAAGAAAGAGAGAAAGAAAAAGAAAAGAAAAGGAAAGAATGAAGGCTTTTTCTATTTCTACATGAGGCTTCTTAAGGAAAAAGAAGAAACTTATTTGAAGCCGTTAATGGAGAAAGAAGAACTAGAAGATCCTTGGAGAAGAAGAAGAATTCTTGATGTTGGAGCACTCTTGAAGATTTTTGCAAAAAGAGAGCAATAGCAACAAGGGATCCAACCTCATTGCTTTTATAGAAGAAAGCAAACCAAAAGAGGAAAGAAGGAGAAAAGAAAGGCGGTAAGCGCTAAAAATTAGCAAACTTCCTAAAAGAGAAGAGATTTGAGATATTCTCTCCTAAAGAGAAGATTCTTTGAGAAACCCTCTCCAAGAATAAAGGGATTATGAGAAACTTTCTCCCAAAGAAAGATATTTTGAGAAAATCTCTCCCAAAATCAAGGAAACTTGAGAGATTCTCTCCAAGTAAGAATATTTTTAGATATTCTCTAGCCAAAGGAGATATTTTTAAATATTCTTTACAAAAATGACACCACATGAGATCTAAGCCATCTTTAAAGCTTAAGATTCCATGGGTTAACCCACATGAGCCAGGTTCGACCACCTAGGCACTAAAAGTGGCTTTCAGTCAAAATTCCTCTTACCAAGAGCATACAAAAATGGATCCATGCCTCCTTTGAGTTGATTGGACCATACAAAAAAAAAAAGGAAAAAATCCAAGCCTCATGAGTTTCCAAAAATCCAAACCATCCCACCTCATGAACCAAATTAAGCCAAAACCTTGAAATTGACATTTCACAAAAACCAAACCACTCCAATGGACCCAAAATTGTCCCAAAGAGTGACCAAAAACCAAATCTCGATCCCCTAACTTACCACATATAGCTTGTTAGGTCAGAAGACCAAAATCAAAATTTAAAACCTGACCCCCTAACATGCCACATATAGCTTGTTAGGTCACAAGGTCAAAAAACCAAAAACCTTCTTGACTGCCTGATGCGCCACACAAACCCTTTAGGTTCATAAGGTCAAAAAGAAAAAATCCAAGACCCAAAAAGCTAATCCAAATGTTATTTTCAAAAGTTTGCCTTGAGAGAGTACGTGATCTCTCTCACTGCCATAAATTCCCCTTGGGAACTCAAAAGGCTATTCTATAAAAAAAAAAAATCCTCAGAGACTCTTGGTCAAGTCAGAAGTTCTCCTTAAAAGTTTTCTTCGAGGCACATCGACTGCAAAAGCCGTGCGATTCGTTGCTGTACCTCTAGGGGGCATTTGTTGACACCAAAAATGTCACTTAACTTCCACAAACATCAAAAGCTACATGGAGCCGCATCCTACTAGAAACAGGCAAAGCTGCTTCAGGCATCAGATCTTGTCAGAATCAAACAAAAATTGCAAGATCCTTCAAAATAGCCAAAAAGGAGGTACTCATGAAGTCTCGGGCAATTTCGACACCATTTGGCCTAACTTCAATCCTCCAACAGCTAAACGGGAGCTCCTGGGGGTGACAGTGGCGAAGAATCAAATATTCTATCAGAGCCTATGGATGGTCTCAAAATACCTCCAAAAGGCTCCATGTCGAATTTCAAGTCAAACCGACACCGTTTGACCCGCCATCAACTCTCGAACCATGAAATCAAGCCTCTCGACGACGAGAACCCCTGATCCTGCCACTCATCAAACAAAGCATATGAGTAGCTTCTACATGCTTCTAAAAGGCTGCACGTCAAATTTCAGGTCATTCCAACGACGTTTGACCCGGCTTTGACGCTTCGAAGCAAAATCAAGCCTATTGGCGGCGGAGCTCCCAGGGACCATGGCATCCAAATCGGAGCTAATGGATCATCTTAAAGTGACTCCAATAGGCTCTCAGTCAAATTTCAGGTCAATCGGACATCGGATCACCGCACATCAAAGCTCAACATCTTCTGCGCGGTGAAATCAAGTCTAGCATTGACGGGACCCCAAACGGCTTCAAAACTCAAATAAAAGCCCATGGTTAGTCCTATCTAATGCTCAAGAGGCTTCACCTCAAATTTTAGGACGTTCCGACATCATTTGACCTAGTTTCAACTCTTGGCGGAAAATCGGCTACAAAGTCTTCGGCTTTTCCAAAAATAGGAAACTTTGTGCTCTGATTTGCATGGCTTCTCAAAGGTTTTCTTCAGAGAAATCAAGCCAATAAATGAGGAGAAATTTCAAGAAAAATATAGGAGAAAAAAGAAGCAAAAAAGCCCAAAAAACGGCGAAGAAACGGCGACCGAACGGCGACCGAAAAAGGGGGAAAACCCCATGGTCCCCGCGACCTTGGCCCATGGTTACCGCCAACCTTGGCCCATGGTCAACGGCGACCATGGCCCAAAGTTGCCGGCCCCATGGTCACTGGATTTCCGCCGGAACGACCGATTTTCCATTTCTTTTTGTGTTTCCCGATGTTTGGCCCCTGTGATTTTCTCAAATTCTGATTTTTGAGGCATGATATCCATCGATCTCCGTCAACATCACGGATCTGCTATCAAAATTACTTGATCATCATCGCACACTCCAAAACCGCCAACCGGCCGACTAAGAAAGCACACTTTTTGCCCGACCAATCGAGAAATCGACTGGACAGATGTTGCCGGCCCATCGGTATCAACCAATGTCTGAATTTGCATCGTCATCCGACATCAAATAATATGCGGATCTATCGATGATCATCACAAGAAGAATTCCAAAAGACGCGGCGTGGCCCGTGACTCTTCAAGATACTCGGTAACCAATTAATGAAGTTAAATGACCTTTTTATGACAACTTATTACGGTCATTAACTCATTATTCTGGACGGCCCAATTAGAAGCAAGCAAATGGGAGTTACAAGTCCAATTAATCATGGTAATTAACCATATAACTCTTATCATTATGGAGTTTAATCATGGTAATTAATCATGAAACCCTTATCATCATGGAGATTAGATGCCCATTATTCTCCATCGGCCAATCAAAATCTAAGAAAAAGGAGTTACAAGATTATGAAATTAAATCTTGTAACTCCACCCATCTTGGAGCATGAAGACAATCAATGCCCATAAACCCTCCTAATGGCTACCAAAAGCCTATAAATAGGCGGTCATTCCAAAGGGAAAGGGTCCTGAAAATTATCCTGAAGAATTCTCTGCACAAAGAAGCTCTCCTGCCCTAAAGAAACTCTGCTGCAAGCCCTACAAGGTGATCGAAGTCCCTTGGGGGGCCAACCCCCCAAGGTTTCTCCTCTTCTTCCATTCAACATGGCCTAGATGCGGCTTTTCAGCCTGTCTACTTGGTTTTTTTATTGGATATAGGACCTTCCCTTGGTCTTTGTCCTCTAAAATCCGAGGTCCAAGCCAAGCCAAGTGAATCAAAAGCATCAAAGTGTTTTCATCTGAAGGACGATGGCGGAGTCCATACATGACTTGCGACCGTCTATCTAAACCAGTCCCCACAATCTCCTAAGAAGTCAGATCTCTCTTTCTTCCTCTTCTATTGTATTTTGTATTTTTTAAAGAGACAAAAAAAACTCACAACTCTTATCTTTCACTATTGATAAGATTTGTAAATCGCCTTCCACGGCAAAATTGCCTTCCACGACACAAAACTGCCTTTTATGACAAACTAAACAAAATCGCTTTTCACGGCATTAAAAAACCTTGTCTCTTTCTTTAAAATATATATGCAATGGGAAGTTAGAAAAAAAGTTTGAATTCCTTTCTAATTGTGAAGGTGAATCTCCGGATCACCATTTCAAATTCCAAGTAGAATAGAAAATCTAGCATACTCGTACAAAATGTCGATGCTCGCTTTCTTCTTCACCCCGCCGCACCCCGGTGGACTCGGGACGGGGGAAGGAAAAAGAAAAGCCGGGACCATCAGTGGGGACCACTAGAGATTCCATAGAAAGCTGGCTCCAACTGGGACACCGCGACCCCACATCTCATGTGCAATCTGGGCCCACAGTTAATTGCAAATAACTCCACTAAATAAATGCAATTGAACTCCAGTCTTAGGAATAACGTACATGAAGACCCTAAACTTCCCTATCACTATAAGTAGGCCCCTCTTTCAATATCCATGGATCAATTGGTCAAACTGTCCCACCAATTCAAATCCATATCTTATTATCCTTGAGACCCAATTAATCACAGTGATCATCAGTACCATCCAATTAACTCTTAATTGAGATGGGTGTACACTTACCAATGATAAATCCATTAATTGGCACAAGGGGATAATGGAGATAGATTCCATCTTGACCATTAAATGTTTCCACAGTCCTACTATCACATACTCAAGACACCGAGGTGTTAACCTACAGTTGGCATCACTCTTTGGTGACTCAAAGCAAATGAATAGATAGAAACTTGAGTTCATCAATGTCTCGGGATTGAGAGCCTATTGCCAGGGAATTATGAGAGTAGACCTTAAACTAAATACAGTGTTCCTAAGGTGCTTCTCATGGTCATTCAATACATCCAATGTACTAGAACTATGATCCAGAATCTTACATTTTGATGATCTAGACAAATCACACTATCTCATAGTAATCAAAGTACGGCAACCTTATCATATTAGATGTCCAGTCTGATCACTGGTTGTGAAGATTTTTAAGTATAAGATTTGCTATACATGTCTCCCGTATGTGGGTCTCATCCATATACATGTATTGCATCTAGTATATACATGGACTCCTGGTTCATCTCATGAACCATCATGTCATTTGTATTGGTTATGTGTAAATAAGTAATAAAACGGCATTCATCTCATGAAAGGAAAGCATGAATATATTGATAAATAAAGAAATTAATCAATTTATTACATCAATCTTAATGGATTGAGACCATAAAACTAACAATCTCCCACTTGGGCTCAATGCCAGTCAGGGTTGCATCTCATGCCCATCTAGTCTACATGTTGTTCAAAGACTTTGGTAGTCAAAGGTTTAGTAAAGGAATCTGCCAGATTATCTGCAGATGCTATCTTGGTGATGGCAATGTCACCTCTCTGCACAATCTCTCTGACCAAATGGTATTTCCTCTGTACATGTTTTTGACTTTTATGGCTTTTGGGTTATTTGGACTGTGCGACTACCTCGCTGTTGTCACAATAAACTGTGAGTGGCTGTCGCGCCAAAGGTACCACTCCGAGTTCCATAAGGAATCTCTTGAGCCAAACTGCTCCCTTAGCTGCTTCACAAGCCACTACATATTCAGCTTACGAAGTGAAATCAACAGTACATTCCCGTTTAATACTCCTCCAGCTGATAGCTCCACCGCCAAGCATAAATATATACCCAGAGGTTGATTTCCTGGAATCCTTATCTGATATGAAGTCAGAATCTGTGTAACCGACCAGAATCAACTCATCACTGCCGTAAATTAACGTGTAATCTCTAGTCATTCTCAAGTATTTGAGAATACACTTCACAGCAGTCCAGTGGTCAGGACTTGGGTTAGACTGATATCTGCTGACTAAGCCCACTGCGTGACAGATATCCGGTCTAGTACAAAGCATAGCATACATGAGGCTGCCAATAGTCGAGGCTTATGGCACTTCTCTCATCTGCTCCTTTTCCTAAGGTGTCTTAGGACACTGATCCTTGAAAAGGTACACTCCATGCCTGAAAGGTGTGATACCATTCTTGCATTGCAAACCGCACTAGAACATTATCTATGTACGCAGCCTGAGATCAGCCAATCATCTTATTTTTCCGGTCTCGATGGAGTTTGATCCCTAGGATGTAGCTAGCTTCTCACAAGTCCTTCATATCAAAAGTCTTAGCCAACCAGACTTTTACCGTTGATAGCATTCCTATGTCTCTCCCAAGGAAAAGGATGTCATCAACATACAATACCAGAAAAACTACCCTGTCTCCTTCACTTTTCACGTACACACATGACTCATCCGGATTTTGACAAAAACCGAATGCCTTGATTGCCTAGTCAAAACAGATGTTCCAGCTTCAAGATGCCTACTTCAGTCCATAAATGGACTTTTGCAGCTTGCAAACTCTTTGCTCTTGGTTATTGGCCACAAAACTGTCTGGCTGCATCATATAGATGTCTTCCTCAAGATGGCCGTTGAGAAACACCGTCTTGACATCCATTTGCCAAATCTCGTAATCAAGATGAGCCGCAATTGATAAGAGTATCCGGATAGACTTCATCATGGTTACCGGCAAGAAGGTTTCCTTATAATCGATACGTTCTTTCTGAGTATATCCTTTCGCAACAAGCCTGGCCTTAAAGGTCTCAACTCTTCCGTCCGGTCCCTTCTTTCTCTTGTAAACCCACTTGCACCCAATAGGTTTAATATTGGCAGGCAAGTCCACAAGTGTCCAGACCTGATTAGAGTATATGGACTCCATCTCAGCTTTCATAGCTTCTTGCCAACATTCCGAATCTATGTCATTGATTGCTTTATTATAGTTACAGGGATCTTGTTCCAGTACTTCCGGGATTGCCTCGTAAGACTCTCCTAAAAACGAGAACCTGTGAGAGGGCCTAACAATCCTCCCACTACGACGAGGCACCGGTGTAACTATTGGGTCAGGTATGGGTGGATTCTCCTCAAGTTCGGTCATATTTGGATTTGGAATTGATTGCTCTCGAATTTCTTCCAAGATAACATTTTCTAAAGATTTCCGGTCAAACATATAATCTTCCTCCAGAAAAACCGCATTGGTGCTTACAAGCACTTTCTGCTCTCTGGGATTATAGAATATCCATCCTTTAGTTCCTTTAGGATATCCTACAAAGGTGCATACTTCCGACTTCGATTCCAACTTATCCGTCTTAACCTTCAACACATGTGCCGAACAACCGCAAATATGCAAATGTTGTAAACTAGGCTTTCGCCCAGACCACAGCTCCCAGGGAGTCTTAGGTATAGACTTAGATGGTATGACGTTTAGTATGTACATTGCAATATCCAAGGCATATCCCCAAAAGGATATAGGTAATCCTGAGAAACTCATCATAGACTTGATCATATCTAAAAGAATCTGGTTCCTTCTTTCTGCTACTCCATTCTATTGAGGCATGCCAGGAGCAGACAACAGGGATAGAATCCTATTCTCTGATAAGTATCACATAAAATCAGCTGAGAGATATTCCCCTCCTCGATCTGATCGAAGAGTCTTCATACTTTTACCTAATTGTTTTTCCGCTTCTGCTCGAAACTCTTTGAACTTTTCAAAAGCCTCAGCCTTGCGGTGAATAAGGTATATGTATTCATATCTTAAGTAATCATTTGTGAAAGTGATGAAGTACTCATATCCTCCTCTTGCTCTAATATTTATGGGTCCACACACATCAGTATGCACTAATTTCAATAAATCTTTGGCCTTATTGCCCTTGGATGAAAAGGGTCTTTTGGTCATTTTGCCTTCCAAACAAAACTCGCAGACTGGCATTGGTTCTACCAGCAACGAAGACAAGATACCATCTTTCACTAGCCTGTCAATTCTATTTAGGTTTATATGACCTAGCCTCAGGTGCCAAAGTTTTGTTGGATAAGATGAAGGTGACTTCCTCTTTAATGTTGGTCTATTAATTATTTTGGTGTCATGTATCTCATACATGGTGGGAGTTAAGAAATAAAGTCCATTGGTTACCTTGCCAGAATATATAATAGTACCATTTCTCTTTATGACAACTTCAATACCAAAAGTAACAGAATAACTTTTATTCACCAAACTAGAAACTGAAATTAAATTCCGCCTCAAAGACGGTAGATATAAAATGTCTGACAAAACCAATTTATTATCTGAAAAACATAAATTAATAACTCCCACTGAAACAGCCTCCGCCTTAGCATCAGATCCTAGGTTGACAATGATTTCCCTGTCATTAAGCCTACTGGTTTCCCAGAAACCCTGCAACAAATTACAGATGTGATTAGTTGCATCGGAGTCTTCACACCAGGATTCTGAAGTACCAGTTGCAAAACTAACTTAAGAAACAAGTGACTCAATCATACTTGAGGTCTTCTTTTTAGACAGAAAATCTGGACAATTCCTCTTCCAATGTCCTATCATACCATAGTGGAAACACTTTTCTTTTCTCCTCGAACCCTTAGCCTTGGCCACACCACCAGTAAGACCATTTTCCGCTTAGGAACCTTGGGGACAGATTTCTTTTTGCCTTTCCGGCCTTTGCCTTTCGGCTTGGACCTGGCAATTGACTTTTCTGTCATCAGGGCAGTTGGCTTTTTCTTTGTAATTCCCTCAGTTGCTACCAGCTGGCTAGACAGCTCAGGTAGGGTCAGATCCATTTTATTCATATTATAATTGATCTTAAAATGGTTGAATGAATCTGGCAGAGACTCGAGGATTGTGTAAATTTGCGATTCTACATCAATCGCGGCACCCAGTATATCTAACTCATTCAATAAGTCCATCATCTTTAGCAAGTGGTCCTATACTGGTGTAGCCTTAGCCATCTTAGTGCTTATGAGCACCCTCATAGTAGCATGTCTAGCAGACCTGCCCTGGTCCGCAAACATCTTCTTTCAGTTCGATATAATATCGTATGCAGTCTTATATGATTGATGTTGGTGTTGCAAGACACTAGACATGGATGCCTGTATATTACATCTTGCCATCTCATCGTCTTTGGTCCATTTGGCATAATGGTCTTTTTCGTGCTGTGGTGCATCTAGCCCAGGCTCATCAAGGGGGGTTACAGTAAGGACATATTTATATCATGATGCAGTCAGGACAATATCCAGGTTCCGTTTCCAATCTACATAGTTGAATCCCACCAACTTATTCTGGTTGAGAATGGTCGCAAGTGAATTGAAAGTATTTGAATTCATGCTGAATAAACTGTAGCACATAACCATACATTCATTTAAAGAATATTAATGACATTTAGGTTTAGTATTCTACCAAATTTATGTGGGAATCCCCATAACCACTAAAATTTAGAATATATTGGAATTCCAATCCCTAGGGTATACATCCTTGGGGAGTGTGAATACCACCTAGATTGGTGTGGATCAAAGTAAGTCAAAATTTGGATTAAGACTAACTATCCATGATCCCCTATAATTCATTATTATCTAGGTATCTCATACCAAATAATGTTGGACTCCCGATTAGCTTTGGTTTCTAAAATACATGAGGCAAATCCTTGGGGATACTACATAATTATTTTAGTTAAGTGTGACCCACCAATTAACATTGCGTGACAACCGTTGTGGGCAGCTCCTCCTTGGGGAGTGGGCCCCCACCCCGTCTCACCAACACTATCCTTTTGGGAGATCCATATCTAGTAACCAGACAAATAAAAGCCCTCCGTAGGGAACGACCATTCTCAAGATGGCGCGAGGCTAATACTTTCCTTATAATTGACCTATGGTGGAAAACCATGGGGATTTCTCAATTTAAATGCCCTGCTCCCACCTAATATTTTATAATTGAGGTTTTTCCTTTTAAGGTATTAGGGCCCACATATATATATAAACATCAAATCATCTCATGATATGATCAAAGATTGGTTCCGAGTCAAGTTATTTTAAGGAAAGTCCAGTTTTTTAAATTAGTGTTACCAATGTGTCCATCTCATGGGTCATCAACACTAAATAGAACTCTTTCTAAAAACCTAATTTAATTTGATCAATTTTAGTAATTTGCTATGTTTGGATCAGATTTGGAAACATTCTAAATCAAGCATTCATCCATAAATAGAAAATGCTAAAAATAGTAACTAGTCCTTTCCTCCACATGGCCCTAGTACAATAGACTTTTTAGACTTCTTAGACTTTCCAAAACTTTGGGATTCCTCAAACTCCTTGGGCATCTCCAAAACACTTTTGGTAATCTTCAAACTCTTTGATTAAGAGTCCAACTCCACTTTCCTTCTTTGTCTCGGACATCGCCGGAATTCACAAATTTCAGAAAATTACATAAATTCTTATGTCTCTACAATGAGACTTACATGATAATCTAAACATGGAAATACAAGGGCTAGAGGGAAACCATCATGCCTTGCCCTTTCATGGGAAGCCAAGGAAACCATGATGCCCTTTACACTTAGCCTCAAATAAACCAACAACCATATAAAGAAAGTAAAAAGACTTGTGGGCCATATAGAGAGGACAAGATAACCTGCATGTTAGTATCTCATACAACCATACAAAACACACAAATAGGCTGCCAAACAATGTTGGAAAAATAAGACACAAAAGAAGACCCGAAACTGAAAAATCCGAATTCTGCATCTGCTATCACAGTGTCCCCGGTCGACCGGCCTGCAGGTACCCGGTCGACTGGACACGAGTCCCGGTCGATTGGACAAACAAAGATCAGATTTTGGGTTTTTATGTTTTGTGTCCATCCAACTCCAAAACTCTTTTGAAGTGTTCCAATGGCTTCCTATCATCCTTCCATCATTATTAAACGCTTTTGTGACTATCCAATCATGGATTCACTTTTAAACAAAGCAAATCCATAAAAACCGATCTATACATAGACATTCCTCTATCTTCTTCGCATCTCATGCAAATAATAGAGCAAGCTTACTGCTCTAACATGATTAGAGATGAGGTATGGCTCTGATACCAATTGTTGGAAGTGGGCGGGCCTCTAGAATAGGTTTCAAAGACTTTTGACCAACTTAATGTAGTGATCATCTATCCAAAAGGCAACAAGACCCAATTTAGGATCCATGTCCTCAATCTCAGCCATCATGATCAGTAAATAAACCTATCAAAAAGATAGAAATAGCACCTAACAAGCAACCATGAAAATCTACAACATACAAGGAGTAGATTATACCTATGGAGCTCGGTTGTGCTATAATGGAGAATTTGATTAAACCCTTTGATGAAGAATTCTTTCACAAAGCAAATCAGAATCTTCAATGCCCAATTTGTCTTCCACACTATGACTCACTTCAGATCTCCTCTCAAGGAATATGGTGGAATCTCCAAGAGAAAATCTAACTAAAAACTCTAAGGAAACTAGAAAGGAACTGGAAGAGAGAGAGGAGGAGAGAAGTGCAACTCTTGCACTAAAAAAGAAGGTTGGGCGTGAATCCCGAGGGCATTCCAAGCATGGGACGTCCAAGCCTCTTTCCTCTCTTATTTATAGCCTAAAGCATCTCCTCTTCGTTTATTATTAGAAGTCCAACTTCCATAATAATTAGTAACTCACTATTTCCACTATTACCACTATTAGAAGTCTCACTTCAAATAGAATTAGTAAATATCCAATCTTGGGCTAGAGTGGGGACCACTAGAGATTCCATAGAAAGTTGGCTCCAACTGGGACACTACGACCCCACATCTCATGTACAGAATCTTATATTTTGATGATCGAGACAAATCACACTATCTCATAGTAGTCAAAGTACTGCAACATTTTCAGATTAGATGTCCAGTCTTATCATTGGTTGTGAAGATATTTAAGTATAAGATTAGCTATGCATGTCTCCCGTATGTGGATCTCATCCATACATATGTATTGCGTCTAGTATACTCATGGACTCCGGGCTCATCTCATGAACCATCATATTATTTGTATTGGTTATGTGCAAATAAGTAATAAAACACCGTCCATCTCATGAAAGAAAAGCATGAATATATTGATAAATAAAGAAATTATTCAATTTATTACATCAATCTTAATGGATTGAGACCATAAAAATAACAAGAAGTTCATGCTGGTCTTTGTGGGGCCTATCAAGCTGGTCCTAAGCTCTACGATTAGATAAAAGGTTAGGTTATTATTGGCCTACCATGGTAGCTGACACAATGCAATTTGCTAAGTGCTCCCAACAATGCCAAGTTCATGGAGATTATGTTCACATGCCTCGAGAATGACTACATCCTACATCGATCTCATGACCTTTCGAAGCCTTGGGTATAGATATCATAGGTTCTATTTCTCCCCCATCAAGTAAAGATCATCGCTTTATCTTCACCGCTACGGATTATTTATCCAAGTGGTCAGATGCATTTCCGCTTAGTGAGATGAAGACCTCATATGTCCTTCAATTCTTGCACACCAACATTATTTGTCGCTTCAGCATACCTAAAAGATTTGTCCATGATAACGGACCACAATTCCGGGATCATAGATTCTACAAGTTCTGTGACAAATACAAAATCCAAAGTTGTCCTTCAACTCCATATAATCTAGTAGCGAACGGACTAGCAGAAGCCTTCAACAAGACACTTTGCAAAATCCTCAAGAAAATGGTCTCTAGTCACATAAGGGACTGGGGCGACAAACTGCCTAAAGCTTTGTGGGCCTATCGAACCACCATTCGAGGACCAACCCATAGCATACCATTCTCCTTGGTCTATGGATGTGAAGCTATTGTCCCTTTGGAAGTACAAATTCATTTCTTAAGGGTATCTTTGTAAAATGACATGAAGCAAGAAAGCAATGTTAAATTGAGACTCTAGGAGCTGGATAATCTCGATAAAAGACGGCTCGAAGCTTTACAAAGCATTGAGCTTTACCAAGCACGCATTGCAGGATCTTTCGACAAGAAAGTCGGCAACGAGCCCACAAAAAGGTGACTTGGCTCTTGCAGTAAAAAGGCCAATGGTTTTCGCCCACAAATCCAAAGGCAAATTCGAACTAAAATGGGAGGGGCCCTTCGTCATTGACAAAGTCTTCTCCAATGGCTCATATGCTCTCCTAAACATGGAGGGTGACAGATGTATGCTGCCCATCAACGACAAGTTCTTGAAGCGGTACTACCCTTGAAGATTTCCTGCACCGGGTCAGAGTGATGCTTGCATGGCCAAAGCCTATTCCTAGGTACTTGCTCGTCAAACCCACTCCTTCTGGAATTTTCATCCTCATGTTGAAATTTCTAAAAAAAAAACCCAAAACAATGCTTACTTTCATCGTTTCATTGTAAAAAAAAAAAAAAAAAAGCAAGTTTAGGAGCCTCTTCCCAAACTTGACCAAAATTTTCAATCCTTGAATCCAAAATTCATGGTTTGAAACAAAAATCAGGACTCAGGAATTTCCACCCTAGTCCAACCTGACTTTTACCACCAAAAATGGTTTTAGGTCAAAATTTATGACCCTCGTGTCTTTAAACAAAAAAAAAATGGTTTTTAAAAAACCGCGGGGAAGCAACACTCAATCGATACTCACAAAACTCAGAAAACTGCAAGGATGTGAACCACATTTGATACTTCCAAAACCTCAAAACCTCAAGGAAACGACATCTCATCGATACTTGCAAAATTTCAAAAAACGTGGAGATGCGATATTCCAGTTGACATCCATAACCTAGACTTTAAAAAACCTCAATTTTCAAAAATCGTGGGGAAACGACATTCAGTCGATACCCACAAAACAAAGTTTTTGAAAAAGCAGGGAAGCGACGCTCAGTTGATACTTGCACCCAAACTGTGAGGAAGTGACATTCCATCGATACTTGCAACCGAATGAGCAGGGAAGCAACATTCCATCGATACTTGTAATACCATTCAGCAGGGAGGCGACGCTCAGTCGATACTTGCACCCAAGCTGTGCGAAAGCGACATTCCATCAATACTCGCAACTGAATAAGCAAGGATGCAACATTTTATCGATACTTGTAATACCATTCTACAGGGAGGCAACTCTTAGTCGATACTTGTATTTTTGAAAACCAAAAACTCGGCTTCCATGCCAAAAACTTGGTTTTCAGGCCAAAAACCTAGCTTTCATGCCAAAAATAAAAAAAACCTGGCTTTCACTCTAAAAACAAATTTCGGCTCTCATGCCATAAAACAAAATTTTGGCTCTCATGCCATAAACCCGAAGTTTGGCTTCCATTCCATAAATAAAAACATGGCTTTCATGACAAATTTTTTTTTGGCTCTCATGCCATAAACCCAAAATTTTAGCTCTCATGCCATAAAAACCGGTTTCCATGCCACAAAATTTTGGCTTCCAAGCCACAAAATCTGGTTTTCACGCCAAAAAGAAAATTTGGCTCTCATGCCATAAACCAAAATTTGGTTTCCATGCCACAAACAAAACCTTTTGGCTTTCATGCAATCTCAAAATTCGGCTTTCAAGCCATAAAAAAAACTAGGCTTTTCGCTACAAAATCTGGCTTTCATACCAAAACAACCCTTTGACAAAAGATTTTCACAAAATGACAACCTTTTGATCAAATTTTCATTCCCATTCATCTCTTGCTTAAAGTTGTTTTCATAAAAAATGATTTGAGTGAAAAGAGGGAATACAACAATATAGAGTACCAAAAATGTTTATACATGAAGGTACTAAAGAAGAAAAAAAATAGTTTGTTACAAAACCAACTAAACCAACTAGAAGCTCAGTCTAACATGATATTCAGCCAAAGATTCAACTCCTCATGCAATCTTTTGGCATTGGCCTTCAAAGTTTTTAGAACACGCTCCTTCAAAAGCCTTCCCCACAACCTAACTTCAGCACGAGGAAGCTTTTTCCAGAGAATTTGCGATCGCTCATATTCCCGAGTCTTCCTCCGGAGATTACCGTCGACCTCTTCAACCTGGCGAATGAGAGTCCCTTCTAGCACAAGCTTCCAAAATAGCAATCCACTTGGTAGCAGCTTGTTCTTCCAATAGCTCAAGGCACTGCCTGGCCTCAACAACCTCCCTATCAAGACGGTGTAGGTCCAGTGTCAGCTCAATGATAGCCAACTCAGTGACGTTCCTCTCTCGAATGAACAGCTTCCGAGTCCGCGAGATCTCATCCAATTCAGATTTGACCTCGCCGGAAGGCTTCAAAAACATCTCCCTAAAGAATTCACCATTTGGAAAGCTCTCTGTCTCAGTCCACTTGTTGACGAGTGTGATGCTCTCATCAATAAAAGCTCTGGCACTTGTGACAACTAGACCAACCTTTTTCGCTCTCGGCAAGTATCTCCTGCACATGCTTGATCATGCCGAACCCAACTTCCAAATCACCAGAAGAGAGAGTCTCGATCTATAAACTCAAGACGCTCTTCATCACTCTCTTCACATATTGAAAAGACGGCCCGGATGAAGTCTCACCCCGCTCCATTGGCCGACTGCCAGTGTTATGCATCATTGGATGAGTAATCAATAAGCTCTTTCCAATTAAAGACACTGGCAAAAACATCTCATAACAAGGTTGTTGGAAGTGGGTGGGCCTCTAGGATAAGTTTCAAAAACTTTTCACCAACTATAAGTAGTCAACACCTATCCAAAAGCCAATAAACCCCAATCCAGGATGCATGTCCTCAATCTCAGCCATCATGGTTAGCAAGTAAACCTATCATAAAGATAGAAACAGCACCTAACAAGTAACCACAAAATTACACAACATACAAGGAGTAGAATATACCTATGGAGTTCGGTTGTGCTCTAATGGAGAACTTGATTAAGCTCTTTGATGAAGAGCTCTTCCACAATCAGAATCTCCAATGCCCAATCGTCTTCCATGCTATGACCCGCTTCAAATCTCTTTCTTCAAGAGAGATGGTGGAATCTCTAAGAGAAAAACTAACTAGAATCACTAAGGAAACTAGAAGGGAATTAGAAGAGAGAGAGGGGAAGGAGAAGAAGTGCATCTCTTGCACAAGGGGATGATCGGCGTGAATCTCCACATGGAATAATGGGATGGACGTCCAAGGCCTCCCTTGGCCCCCAATTTATAGTCTTGCAACTCCTCTCTTTCTCAATAATTAGAAGTCCAACTTCTAGATTAATTAGTAACCCTTCATTCCACTATTACCACTATTAGAAGTCTTACTTCAAATAGAAATAGTAGCTTTCCTTTTTTAGCTAAAATAGAATTAGTAAAAATCCAATCTTGGGCTAACGTGGGGACCACCAGGGATTCCATAGAAAGCTGGCTCCAACTGGGACACCGTGACCCCACATCTCATGTGCAATCCGGGCCCACAGTTAATTGCAAATAACTCTACTAAATAAATGCAATTGAACTCCAGTCTTAGGAATAAATTACATGAAGACCCTAAACTTCTATATTACTACAAATAGGCTCCTCTATCATTATCCATGGATCAATTGGATAGACTGTCCCACCAATTTAGATCCATATCTTATTATCCTTAAGCTCCAATTAATTATAGCAATCATTAGTACCATCCAATTAACTCTTAATTGAGATGGGTGTACACTTGCCAATGATAAATCCATTAATTGGCAAAAGGGGATAATAAAGATAGATTCCATCTTGACCATTAAATATTCTCACGGTCCTACTACCACGTACCCAAGACACCGAGGTGTTGACCTACAGTTGGCCTCACTCATTGGTGACTCAAAGCAAATGAATAGATAGAAACTTGAGTTCATCAATGTCTCAGGGTTGAGAGCCTATTGCTAAGGAATTATGACAGCAAACCTTAAAGAAAAGACAGTGTTCCTAAGGTGCTTCTCATGGTCCTTTCAATACATTCAATGTACGAGTATGATGATCCAGAATCTTACATTACAATGATCGAGACAGATCACACTATCTCATAGTGATCATAGTACTGCAACCTTATCAGATGAGATGCCCAATCTCATCACCGGCTGTGAATCAATTTAAGTAGAAGATTTGCGACACATGTCTCCTGTATGTGGATTTCATACACACACATGTGTTACATCTAATACACTTATGGACTCCGGTTCATCTCATGAGCCAATATGACATTTGTATTGGTTATGTGTATTTAAGTAATAAAATATTATTCATCTCATGAAAGGAAAACATGAATATATTAATAAATAAAGAAATTAATCAATTTATTGCATCAATCTTAATGGATTGAGACCATAAAACTAACAAAGATTTCACCTCTACTGCACCAAAACTGGTAGAAGAAGCCCCTACTTCTGGATCAACCGCGGGCATCCCCTGCTCTGGCCTTGAGGAAGATGGAGGAACTTCTCCTGTAACTTCACAACCTACCAATGAAAGATTAAAAAGGTATGACTATGATCTTGTCAAAAAATCATTATCAAGATTATTACTATAAAATGCATTCCTCGATGACCAGCATAATACACCATGAACTCATCCGAAGCATCGTCAAAAGTTGCATCCATGGATGGTTCAAAGTCGTCAGAATCTCGTGGCAAGTCAGCTGGCAAGAAAACAAAAAATATGTTAGCAAATGGTGGCAAAGAAAAACAAAAAGGGGAAAAGCGAAAGAAATCATACCAGGTGAAGGTTCTGGAACCACTCCAAAGTCCTTTGGTTCTTTTTCAGATGCCGTGACTGGTGATAAGTCCTTAAAAATGTAATATGTTCTTATCATTTTAGAGTAATTAAGGACTTAATCATCAAATCATGGACCATTTTAGTAAAAAAATTATGAATTTATGTTTTGAGCATCAAAGTCTAAATTCGAGTCAAAATTCATCCAAAAATTGCATTTTCACATAAAATCATGAATTTCTCTATTTTTGGCATTGAAAGTAAAAAATTTCTCATAACTTTTTAATCACACATGAAATGATGAATTTTCTTTGCACCTTTAATTTAATTGAAGAAAACTTGATAAAATGGTGACATTTTATGCATTTATTTGGTGTGAATTGGGCCCGCATCTTGCATAATTCCTTACCTATATGATTAGATTATTCTTTGATCTTTGCTTTTATTTTTGTAGGGAATTTCAGAAATCGGGGCCCACGGAAGAGAATTGATGAATCAAATGCACCATAGACCCACCTTCCTTTGGCATGGAATCTAAGGTAGGGGCGGCCATGGTAGGGTCCGCTCTCATATGCAAGAAAAAAATCAGATTTAATCTCTTGAAGATAAGCTCCGAATTTGTGGGCCATGAGATGATGAGGTGTCATATCTACTCTCCAACAAATATCGCTTACATGTCAAGATGGATGGCTAAGATTCAATTCAAGCCAAACAAAGAAGAAAACAAAATTGCAAAAGAAAATCCCTCCAAGGTGAGGACGTCCAAGGCAAGAGAATTAAGGCTTGCACACTCATGTGGGGCCCATCATTTGTTCTAATTTGAGATACAAATCTGAATTTCAGATTTGAAATTATTTTAGCCAAGGCAAGGGACGTTCCATGTTGTCAACACCCAAGTGGGGTCCACATGCATTCAAGAATTGCACATCAAATCTGAAATTCAGATTTGAATTGATCCTTAATCCAAGTGGGACCCAAGAGAGGGAGTTGCATGAGATAAGAACAATCCTATTTTTACTAGGATTGTGAGCCAACCCCTAGAAAATCTCTCAAAAACTCTCCTAATCCTAATCCAACTTGGACCACACACTACTAATTCTTACCCAAATCAAAAACCTTGCAACAAAAGCTATCAAAAATATATAAAAAGAGACACAAAGAGGGCTGGACGTGCATACCATACCCCCCACTCCTCTTGGACGACCAGCAACAATTATTCCCCCTTTTCCATTAATTTTTCTTCATCTCTCCTCCTTCCATCAATATTTCATCCAAGGCCTTCCCTAAGGCACACTACCACTTGGGTTTCTACGCCGTCGCGCCGCCGCCGTTGCTATCGTCACTCCACCATCGGATCATCCTTGAAATCATCTTCCCTTGCTTGGATTTCAGATCGCGAAACGAGAGCCGGTTGGATCGCCGTTCAAGACCGCGAGTCCCTCTCCTCCGTTTAGTGTTTCTTGTGTCTATGGTAAGGTTGGATGCACTTTATTTTTATTAAAAGAATTTTGTAATGGTTATTTGCTTGTAATCGGTTTTTCATTAATAAATCAAGTTTATGGGGTCTTGGTCTTCACCAATGAGTCAACATTGAATTTTTGTGCGTAGTGACAGTGCGCACTTGGTGCGGTGGTCTTGATTTTTCTTGATGGCATTAAGCAAAGTAATTATTGCAAAGTTTTAGAATTAAAATATAGTTTCTTTATTCTCTGATTTTATTTTATTTTATTTATTTTATGCACCTTAACAATTATTGCAATTGGTTGGGCTAATAAATCTTATGGTGATGCAGTGGTTAGATTAGGTTTCTAGATTAGGATTTTAATTTTCTTTGGTTGAAATTAATATTTCAGATTTGTAATTAATTTTTAATTCAATTAGAAAATTTGATTTATATAGTCTTTTTTAGGCTAGAACTAGTTTTTTATTAGGACAGGTTTTGCGATAAATAAACTCTCCGTGGATCGATCCGGTTTCACCGGTTATTACTACAATCGCGGCCTTGCACTTGAGGCTACGATCAACTGGATCCGTCATCGCTTCATCGGCCGGTACCTCAGGCATCACCAAGTCATCATCTTCTGCTAAAAAGAAAGAAAGCAGCGGATCAAAAAATCTTTCATAAAAGAAAAGAAATGGAAAGAGAAAAGAGAAAATCATACCATCATCCGTGATCTCTTCTTCTCGGCTCCATTTTTCCGGAGGCTCGTCAACATCCTTTGACACCTCCTCAGCAATGGTGAGAGGGACTTCCAAATCGGGAGAGTCTTCATGCCACCTCTCATCATGACACTGTCCTCTTTTCCTTTGCCTACATGGGTCGGTTTGCTTGAAGTACCTGCCTCGCTATCAAAGTCAGGTCTCTCACTTGACCCCTCACTGGATGGTCTGTTATTGCTAGTGGACTCCATGGAAGCCTTCATTCGCTCCGCTTGCATCCAAGCGTCGATTTCGGCCTCCTCCTCCTCCAGTTGTTTTAAGACCTCACCAGGAACTTTCTTGCACAGGTTCAGATCTGATGACATCCTGCTCATTGAGAAAGCCTACCCTATGCTTCTCTCCAGAAAGGAAAGCCAGACCTTCCTTTCGTCGGACGCCATCTGACCCTTATTAGAAGACTACTTTATATCGAGCTTTTTCATGGAAAGCCCCCGGTATACCCAAAAGCTCTCCACGAACCATTTCGTGAAGCCAGTAGTCTGGAAAGTGGGCAATTCAGGATAGGACTACTATTTAATTCCTAATTCAAATTTATTAATATTTTTGGGTTTTTAATATCTTTTACTTTGTTTTTGGTCTTTTGGGTTTTTAGTGTTTTTTTTTTTTTGTGTTTATTTATAGGACCTAAAATCTTGAATAGATTTTTCAAATCCTAACGAAATGGAAGGAGGAGAGGGAAATAAATTTCTAATTTTTATTTAATTAATTAATCTAAATAATCCTAGATTTAGTTCTCGACTCCTAATGAGAGGGGAGAAGAGAAAAGAACTCAATTATTAAATTTAGCATACTTATTCTAATTAATAGGATAACTAAAGTCCTATTTTTAATCTTTACCTTTTTTGTACTATTTTTTTGTTTTTTTTTTGTTTTAATCACTTTTTGTTTTTGTCTTCTATGCAATGTTGAATGTCATCGAAAAGAAATAAAAAGCGACTAAGTTATATGACGGATATGCATATTAATGCGTGGCATGTTTCGATGCATGAACATGTTATATAAAAAAAGGAGAAATAATTTGAAGCAAATAAAGATTTGGAAAAGAAAATTTTACCAAAAAAAAAAAAAAAAAAAACACTTTAGTAGGTGACCAGTGGGCCTAAAAGATTATTTTAATTGACCTTGCACCAGATCAGTCATTTTGCCTGAAAAGGTGTTTTTTTTTTTTTTTTTAGCACTTTCAACTAGCGTCCCTAGGGACCTTAGTTTTATGACGCTAAGAGTCCCTAGGGACCTTGCGGTGTACACAAATTAGTTTCTTCGTCATTGCAACTTATTTTGTTTTACAATATTCTTTCTTGTTTATACAGAACTCTTCACAATATTCTCATATGTTCAGTGTCTCCAAGTAATGATTCCATTCTATAATGTATAATATACTTCATCATGACCCATTTAAAATCATTATTAGTGATAGCCAAAACCTTTAGTGATAAATACACAACTTTGTTACTGCCTAGGTTCTAAAAAATAAATCTTATTTTGGACTACACATGTGATTCCTAATTTACATGGGCATTTGTCTTTGACAACCAGATCATCATTTGTATTTAGCAAGCAATTCAAAACCGGAAACAATATAAACCAGATCATGCATTTGCCTTTGGCAAACGATTAAGAACTGGAAATAATAGAAAGCAGATCATGCATTTTGTCTTTGCCCATTGTCTTCCAAAAAGGGCAAATGCCATTTTTAGGGCATTTTTCTTGCTATGAGAGGTAATGCTACACAAGGAAGATAAAGAGACCCTTTTAGAAAGCGATTTTAGAGTGGAGAGTAGATGTCTGCCACGAGGAAACATTAACCAAACCAAAGGTATGGAGATGCAATAAGGGCCCAACCTAGACGACAATCCAACCTAGACAACTTAGAGAAAGTCCAAAGGGGAGCATCCAACAGCATATACCTTCGACAAAGAGGATGTGGGAGGGCACCACAGTTGGTAGGAGGGCGAGGAGCAGGAGTAACAGAAGAAGAGGATGTTGGAGGGGACCACAATTGGATGGCTAGGTCGGAAGAAATGGGTGCAGACGAACATGGTGAAGGAAAATAGACTTGTTGACATCGAAACACGAGGAAACACACCTATTTTGTCCTAATTTGTGTTCACCGCAGGGTCCCTAGGGACGCTAAGCGTAATAAAACTAAGGTCCCTAGGGACGCTAGTTAAAAGTGCTAAAAAAACACCTTTTCAGGCAAGATGACTAATCTGGTGCAAGATCAGTTAAAATGATCTTTTAGGCCCACTGGTCACCTAAAGTGGTTTTTTTTTTTTTTTTTTTTTTGGTAAAATCTTCTTTGGTAAAAAAAGGAAAAATTAAGTTAAATGCATGGGCATGTTTGAATGCATGGACATATTGCATAAAAAAAGGGAAATAAAGACGGTAAATAAGAAATAACGCACCAAATAAATGTTGGAAAATCAAACCAAATAAATAAAAGATGAAAAGGAGGGCTACGTGTGCATGGGCTTAGGTGCAGGGAAGGGTGAGAGAGGAGGTGGCCGGGCTCAGGGGAAGTGGAGAGAGGGAGAGAGTGAGAGAGAGTGAGAGAGAGAGACCAGGGAGGGAGAGAGGTGAGGGTTGAAAGTTCGAGATCCAAACCCTAGAGAGGGGGGGGGGGTGAATAGGAGCTTCTAATAAAGTGACAAATTTTTTCATATTTTAATTTCTTGGATTTAACTTAGTCATTAATGGTGATTACAAAACACAATGCGGAGGATAACAATAATAATTACCATAACTCAACCACAACTCAAAGATTTATGGTGGTTCGGCCTCAATGCCTACATCCACTACCGGCTTGTGTTTCAACACCCCATTGAATTTCCATTATCTATGCTTTTCAGTAGGCTAAGCAATAACCTTTACAAAATACTTTTCAATGCTAAGCAATAACCTTACAACATGCTTTCCAAGGCTAAGCAATAACCTCCTGGGTTTTTAAGGTTCACCCCTAACCTCAACACTTATGCTTTTCAAAGGCTTAGCAATAACCTTTACAACAAGATAGGTTGTCTCAAGGAAGTGTCTACACAACACTCGAAGAGATACAAATTTAAGCTCAGTTACAAAGCCTCTTCATTAGGCAGATATAAAAGCGTAAATCTAACTCATACAAACACTATGAATGCAAAGATGATTGTGCAATGTGTTTTTGTGAAAACTTCAATCAAGTATAAAAATGATGGCTCAAAGAACTTATGAAAGTTTAAATCACAGATGTTTTTGATTGATGGATAATGCTAATCACATGTATAAAAATGACTTGTTGATGATATGACAATCGATGGCTCACAAGTTGTTTTGAAAATACAATACTAAAACATGTGATTCAAGAGGATAGTTGTTTTCAAAACAAATTAGTTTCCTATGTATTCATGGAATGAAAACAACTATTTAGAGATTCAACCAAGTATAAGATTCATGCTATGAGAGAAATCAAAGTTTTAACAAAGCATGAAACCATTTTGATATGAAAGCTAAAACTAACTTAGTTTGAATCTAGATGATGAATCCAACACAACAAAACTATTCAAAGTGAATTACATGTAATGGATTCATCAATTCAGAGATAACATGCTTAAATTAGTTTTCCAATAATTTAAACAAGCACGTTCTAATAATAATGGGAAAAGCAAAGCTTACTAAAATATTTAACCAATGAACCCAAGCTTTTGCTTCCCAAGATGATCCTCTTGCTTCCTTAGGTTTTGTCAATCCTAGTTTTGAATGATCTTCAATAAACCACCAAGATTGGTCTCCAAAATTTCAAAGAAGCCTCTCAAAAAAATCTCACAAAAAGTCTCTTGAAAAACTAAGGAAGAGTTCAATTTATAGAAAAATTCTTCACTCCAGCACTGTTGTCGGTTAACCAACAAACAGGGTTTGGTCAGCCGAACTCAACGGCTAGAATCCCAACGGTCATATTTTTTCTGATCACTTCCACTGTCGGTTCACCGAACTTGTTCGGTTGACCGAAAGGTGACTGACACCGAAACCGACAAAACAAATATGTAAGAATTCATGCTCTCTGGATTCCAAACCGAACTGAGTTCGGTCAAGGTCTGAGGTAAGTTCGGTTAACCGAACCTTGACTAAAACCTAACTGACACAGAAACTGCACATACTGGAAATGGAACGGAAGATGATTCGGTGAGGGTCATTTCCACACTCTGTTAGCCGACACTAGACCGATAGGTCACCGTCAGGTATGAAACAAATTTTTTTCTAAAGACCTGAAAGATTGACTAAAACTCGTTTAGAAACTAAACTTTAAAAGTGATCAAAGAAGGGATTTAGAATCAAACCAAAACACATTTGAAACGTATGATAAAATCAATTAAAAAGTGTTTTGATAAAACATGATAAGCATACCTCAAGAATGGATTTGTAGAAACATGATTTTCAAGAAAGAGAGACATGTGTGAAAGCTTAAAGATATGATATGAAATGATTGCATAGTTGACATCAAATTGAAAACGAAAGAAAAACCCTAACAAGGGTGAGAGCACAGAAGAGAGATAGTGGCAGATAGAGAGAGGGAAAGGACGGAAAGAGGAGATACAGAGAGAGGGAGACCTAGGAGAGAGAGTGAGTGGGAGAGAGAGAGAGAGGAAAGAATAGTGGAGAGGAGGGAGAGTGAGTAGAGGGAAGAGTAAGCTGGGAGATGGGGAACAGAGAGGGAACGGAGACACTGAGAGAGACTGAGAGTGAGAGGGATAGAGGGAAAGAGCAGAGGAGGAGGGAGAGAAGAGAGCAAGGAGATGGGGAGAGGGAGAGGCAGTGGCGGACCTACATACAGGTGACCTATCCTTGTAAATAACTATTAACAATCGCCCCACGTCACAAAACCTTGGTGAAAATACTCATTTTCTCCATCTTCTTCTTCACCAAAAGCACTAGATCCGTTTTCGCGTCGCTCTCTTTCGACATCTTCTATTTACTAAGAGTCTAAAATCCTTTTCACGCTGATCGAACTTCTCGTCGCCAGTCTTCTCGTGGTTAGTTTCTCTCTATCACCAAATAATCCTAAATAATGTAATCTCCCCCCATCCTCAGATGCATAACTACAAGTCCGAAGATGACCAAATCACCATTGGATATAATTTGATCTTCAATTTATACATAAATCAGGCCTTATGGTTCATATGTTTGGTTAACCTGAGTTACATTTAAGTGGCAATTTCACTTCTTTATCATGAGCCCATGACCAACTATAGATAATAATTTTTACAACTAAGGTAAGTGTAGGCAACCAAATTCGTTAGATCCAAATAGAACCCCTTTGGGAACCCAAATAGGGTAATTGGGTGCTCACCCAAATTATTGTCTTAGGGCATCCGAATACCTAGGATTAACGAAAATGTTATGTTAGGCTGTTTTGATGATGATGAATTAATGATCACCTGAATTTGGGAGAGGAAGTGAGAAGAACTTTCAATTGGGCAGAAGATCTAAGCATGAAAAAGAGTTTTGTGTTATTTAGTTGCAATATATTTTCTCTTTTGACATTATCAATAATAAAATTTTTAGCAAAGTCGAACAAAAGTTTAGCCGCACCTAAACAAAAATCCTAGGTTTGCCAATAGGCAGAGGAGAGGAAGAGGAAGCAAAGAGATGGAGAGAGAACATAGAGGGAGGAGGGAGAGATCAAGAGGGAGAGAGAAGGAGAGTGGAGACAGGCAGAGGGACTGAGCAGAGGGGGTTGCAGGGCGGAGAGGGAGAAAAAGGAGAGGGAGCGAATGGAGAGAGAGCGAGAGAGAGAGAGAGAGGAGAGGGCAAGCACAGGGAAGAGAATGGGAGATAGAGGAGAGGGCGAGCGCAGAGAAGGGGAGAGGGCAGAGGGGAAGTGACAGAGAAATGGAGCAGGGATAGGGGAGAGAGAAAGAGATGGAGGAGAGAGAGGAAGGAGATGGAGAAGGTAGAGCGGAGAGGAAATTGGCAGAGAGGGTGAGCGAGAGTGAGATGGCAAAGAGAGAAGGGCGAAGGGTAAGAGACATAGAGATAGGGAAAGATGGAGGAGGATGAGACGGAGAGATGGAGCAGAGGGAGAGACGAAGGGCGAGACAGAGAGGAAGGAGAGAAGGAGAGTGGAGAGGGAGAGGAGAAGAAGGAAGGAGCAGAGAGGAGAGGTGGAGAGCGAGAGAGAGGGAGCGGAAGAGAGAGGGAGAGAAGGAGAGCGAGAGGGAGAGGGAGAAAGGAGAGATGGAGGGGAGAGAGGAAATAGGGTGCGGAGAGAGTGAGAGAAGGTGACAGAGTGGGTAGAGGGAGAGGGGAGGGTGGAGAAGAGAAGGTGAGCACAGGGAAGAGGGCGGAGGGAGAAGAGAGAGTTGAGACAGGGAGAGAGGGGTGGAGACAGAGTGATGGAGAGGCAGAGAGAGGGTGGGTGAGAGGGAGATGGGGGATAGAAAGAGAGAGGGAATGGAGAAAGAGGGTGAAGGAGGAGTGCAGGAAGAGGGAGGGGTGTACTTGGCACTGGTGGAGACGTCCGACTGTGCGAAGGTGTGGAAGAAGGCGCTGCGTGCATCTGAGGACTATAGCGTGCTTTTGGTGGGGGTGTAGTGGCAGCTGCGTTCGTCTGGAGGAGGAAGACAGAGAGAGATGAAAGAGACTGGTGCAGGGATGGATGTGCGTGAGATGAGTTGCAGGGGATGGATGGCTAGAGGGAGAGGAGGCAAGTGAGATGGGTTGCAGGTGGTGATGGGTTCTAAGAGCATAGGTTTGAGAGGGAGATGGGTGATGTGGATGCGTGAGAAGGATGAAGGTGGGTTGCAGGTGGGTGATGGGGTGGAGAGATCTGTCTACATAAGGTTTGGGGCTAGGAGATGAGAGGCATGGGCAAAGGTTTGGGCAGGAAACAGGCACATAGATGGAGGGGGGGTTGTTGGAGATGATTGGGCGCAGGGTTTTGGGAGCGTGGAAGATGATGATGGAGAAGGATGGAGATGTGTCTGCACCTTATTCTGGATGAAATGAGGAGAGGGGTTTAAGGAGGGTTTGAATGTTTTGTGTGTCGCGACCCCAGACCTGGAGCACAGTGGTTAGTTGGCGAGTGTATAGTAGTGATTACCACATTAATCAAAAGATACAGTCTTTTAATTTCCCATAGGTTTTCGCGGTGAGGATGTCACACGTACTTTCAAGTCATTCACATTGGTGCGGAAGCATATAGCAAACTAAATTTAGGAATTCCTTTTTCATTCACACAAGACCGTTCCCACATATGATAAGATCATGATGTTAGAGTGAGTAATATTCATAATGGCATTTCCAAAACATTAAGTTAGAATTTATAAAAAATGTGATTAAATTAACATTTTCCAAAAATAATGGCCAACAAAGGCCAGTACAACCAAAAGAATGTTCCCAAAATGTGACATTCAATAACCCCCCCCCCCCACCCCCTCAAAATGTGTCGCATCTCAAGGCTTGACAAAATATCTAGATGACATTGTTAGCCTGCCATTCGACTACATGTTGCGGCTCACCGGCTGCATGCGCAAGATAAAACATGTAGGGTATCAATGAACAAGGGACTAGCAAGATGGCAACCACACTAAAGCTAAATCCTCCACCACTAGAGTGATGAGAGCACATTTAGTGCGTTGGTCTCGGACACACGAAGTAACAAGAACCAACATTATATATACATATACATATAGCTAGACAAAACCACGGCCATGGAACCGGGTAACGGGACATGACATGATCCAAACTGCAGCTAGCGGGAGCACGAGGGGGAGGCCCAAGTCAGTTGATCAAACTGACAAGGATATCCAATATTAGGGGTGTCGACTCATAGGTCACATGAAAATCAAAACATACACATCTCTTTAATGTTGTAAAATACCTGGGCAGGAGGGACAGCGTGCTCATAGGCATACCTTTCACGTCAGTCACTTATCATGCAAGTACGGGGCTAGTAAAACACGTCAAGTTCATACATCCATAGTTTGAGCAAAACGGGGGTTATCACGTGAAAACGGGCTGGAACATACATAATCCAAGTAAAACAATTGTAATGAATTTCCGTAGAGTTACGGACCATATATTGAGGCTTCCGCATTAAACAATATGTATAAGGGCTTTGTATGTCTATTATTGCTCTTGGCATGGTACTTGAATGATAGGAGACATTCCAAGTTCCCTATATAAACTGACAAATCCAAAATCCTCAATACATTTTCAGGATGGGGTTTCTTCCACAATCAATCTCCATGTAACACCTCCTACAACTCCCCATTGGGTTAGAGCTCCAAACCAACCTCACCGGACCTTAAAACACGCCCTTTTAATGATTCTGGGGTAAGCCCAGGAATTCTGTACAGTTCGCTAGAGCGGACTGGAAGTTCATTCGAGTGAAAGGCTTTCTGGGAGGGTTCGCTCGAGCGGATACAAGTTCGCTCAAGCGAGCTGACTCGGGTCAAGTAGGCTCGAGCGAACTGGAAGGGTGACTCAAGCGATCAAGTCTCTGGAAGGGGGTTGCTTGAGCGTACAATTGTTTGCTCGAGCGATCTCGCTTCGGGGAGAGTTGGCTCAAGCGAACCTGAGGGTTAGCTCATGCGAACCAGGTTCTGTGTGGGGTTCGCTCGAGCAAATGTGGTTTTGCTCGAGCGAACTGCTTCAGAACCTGCAGTTCAGTGCAGTCCGAGTTCTCCACTCTTCTGTTCAACACTTCATTCCAAGTCATCACTTCAACATAGTAATTAATGATGTCTTCAACATTTTCAACCACCATAATTACTCCTACAACCACTCCATCCAAACATCCATTCTCCCTTCCATCTCAATCTCATTTATTGCATGACAACTACCATGTATGAAATCCATAATGACAAAACAAACTTTTAGCAAATAAATGCATACATTCTCCAGAATCATTTAAGATGAGAACTTATCAATATACTCATTGTAGAAATCATTAAAACTCATAGAGAAAACATAGGTGAAAGCAAATAAATAAAAATCCAATTTCCACAAACACGAAATCATTAAATAAATCCATTCATCCACTTGCCTTGGCTCCAATTAAGCAAATCCAACTCCTAAACACTTCTCCTCAAGCCAAATCAACAATCTACACAAAATCCCCAAAATACACTCATTACAAACCCTAACATAACCAAAGACATGAAATAGGAAAAGAAAACCTCCAAATCTAGAAGATTAGGAGGAGGGCTTACTTGGAAGTGCTTCAAAAAGACGAAGCTTGCACAAAGAGGATCTTGGAATGGGTGGTTTCCTTAAAAAAATGGTATCAATGGGAAGCCTTCATGGAGAGGAAGAAGATGGTAAGCTCCATTTTCCTTTTAGCTATAGCTTGAGTGAGTTGGAGAAGAAGAAGCAAGGAGAACAAGGCTGAAACCCTAGAGTGCTAGAGCCAAAGTCTCTTCTCAAGAAGAAGAAGTGAAAAGGGTTCACTATATAAAGAAAGTGGGGATGGGTCCCACTACTTAACAAACTTCTGGGGCTTAAAACATGTGTTTCCGAGCAACGGATGAACTCGATGTAGAAGGAAGGAAGAAATGTTTGTCGAAATTTCTAGTTTCCAAAAAGTATACATTTCGCGGGTTTCGGAGACATTGAAAATTGTGTCCAGATTTTGTATAAAAAAACTGTTTTGCCCCTAACATTAGGAAAATGGGGTTTCAAGGTCTCGAACGGGAACATAGTAAATACAACAATTGTAGAGAGTAACAAAATCAATTAAACGGAGTCAAAACACGAATTTTAAGAACATCAGATATAGCCCCCAAGTCAAGCAAAACACTATAAAGGAACCCCAAAGGGTCCCACAAATCAAAAGGTTCTCAAGATATTCCAAAGGTATATAAAAGCTATTATAATCCCAAACTTAAACAAAGTCTACTAATCTCACTTATAACTAAAACACGCCTTAATTAGCACTAATTGGAATCTTTCGGGGCGGGGTCTTACATCCTCCACCCCTTAGGGGATTTGGTCCACCCAATGAAACACAACAACTAACCTCGGGTAGTAGATGTGGGTACTTCTTTTGAACTTGATCCCATAATTCCCACGTTGTTTCTTCCGGTCCGTGATTTTCCCAAAGTACTTTCACCTAGTGAATTGTCCGTGTCCTCAACTCTTGTTCCTTAGTATCAATTGTTTAAATAGGCTTCTCTACATAGGTGGCATCTTCTCTGATCTCCAACGGTTCATGACGGAGTACACGTAATGGATCGGGGATGTACTTATTCAACATAGACATGTGGAATACATTGTGTACGCCGGAGAGCTCAGGTGGTAAGGCTACTCTATCAACCACGTTACCAATTTTGCTCACAATATCATAAGGTCCAATGTACCTCCGTGATAGCGTGCCCTTCTGTCTGAACCTCAAAGTTCCCCTAGTAGGTGACACCTTCAAGAAAACATTATCTCCTACCTTGAACTGTAAGTCTCTTCGATGAGAGTCTGCATAGCTCTTTTGCCTTTTACGGGCTACCTTCAGACTTTCTTGAATTAACTCGACTTTATCACTAGTTTCACTAACTATAATCAGTCCATGAAAACTACGAACACCTACTTCTTCCCAACACACTGGAGTTCTACTCCATCTGCCATACAATGCCTCAAAGGGCGCCATTCCAATGCTCGAATGGTAACTATTGTTGTAGGCGAATTCGCAAAGTGGTAGGGTCTCATCCCATTGAGTTTTGAAGTCTAACACACAAGCCTGTAGCATATCTTCAAGGGTCTAAATTGTCCTCTCCGACTGACCATCTGTTTGTGGGTGATAAGATGTGCTGAACTATAGTTTGGTACCCATAGACTCATAAAGCGTCTTCCAAAATCTCGAGACGAATCTGCTGTCTCTATCAAATGTGATGGAAACTAGCTGTCCATGACGACTGACAATCTCATTGATGAACAACTCTGTAAGAGGTAACATGTGCATCTTCTCTCCGGTCTTCATGGGAATGAAATGGGCTGACTCGGTGAGTCGATCCACAATGACCCAAATTGCATTATTGCCTTTTCTGGTTTTGGGCAGTCCCGAAATAAAATCCATGGTAATATGTTCCCACTTCCATTCTGGGATTTGTAATGGATGCAACAATCCTGGAGGCTTCTGATGCTCTGATTTTACCAACTGACACGTCATACATCGGGAAAGGAATGTTGGAATTTCCCTTTTCATATTGTTCCACCAAATTCTTCCCTTCAAGTTCTGATACATCTTCATGCTACTTGGATGCATGGAATTCTTCGTATTGTGAGCCTCTGTCATGATGTCATTCCTCAAATCTTCAATGTTAGGCACGCATAGACGATCACGAGAGTACAAAACTCCATCCACAATATGGAAGTCAAGACGTTCTGCTATGTGCTCTGAGATTCTGGTGAACTTTGGATCTTGCAATTGGTTATGTTTAATCTTCTTAATGAAGGAGGGCTCATACACTGACATGTTAGCTAACATTACGCCTTGCTTAGTGGTTGCAAGTCCACACCCAACTCTTTAAACTGCTAAGAAATACAAGTAACCCTTAGACTTGCCAAGCCTACTGATTTCCTGCTCAGTGCATTGGCGACTACATTCGCCTTCCCCGGGTGATACTTGATTGGAAAATCATAGTCCTTGATATATTCCATCCATCTTCTCTGCCTCATGTTCAATTCCTTTTGAAAAAACAAGTATTGTAAGCTGTGGTGGTCGGAATGGACTTCGAACTTCTCTCTATAGAGATAATGTCTCCACATCTTTAGTGCAAAAACGACCACTGCTAACTCAAGGTCATGCGTTGCATAGTTCTTCTCATGATCTTTCAACTGCCGAGATCCATAAGCAACGACTTTTCCATCTTGCATTAATAAGCAACCAAGTCCTACATTTGAAGCATCGGTAAAAATGGTGAAACCACCGCTTTTGGATGGCAAAGTAAGAACTGGTGCTGTAGTCAATCTTGTTTTCAACTCTTGAAAGCTGGCCTCAGTCTGATTTGTCCATACATATGGTGCATTCTTCTTAGTCAACTTCATCAATGATGCCACAATCGACGAAAATCCTTGCATAAACCTCCGGTAATAACCTGCTAATCCAAGAAAACTTCTGATCTCTGATGCATTCTTCAGTCTTTCCCAATTCACTACTGCTTCAATCCTGGCCGGATCCACTGACAATCCTTCTTTGGAGATGATGTGTCCCAAAAATGCAACTTGTTCAAGCCAAAATTCACACCTACTGAGCTTTGTGTATAACTGATTGTCTCTTAAAAGTTGCAGTGCTATCCTTAAGTGTTTTTCATGTTCTTCTTTGGACATGGAGTACACCAAGATGTCATCAATGAATACTACTATGAACTGATCCAAGTACTCTGCGAATATTTTGTTCATCAAGGCCATGAACACTGCCGGTGCATTCGTCAGTCCAAATGGCATCACTAAGTACTCATAGTATCCATATCTTGTCCAGTAAGCCATCTTCGGTACATCTGAATCTTTAACTCTCAACTGATGATAACCGGACCTCAAATCAATCTTCGAAAAATAGGCAGCACCTTGTAACTGATCATACAGTTCATCTATCCTTGGCAATGGAAATTTGTTCTTGATGGTCGCTTGATTCAATCTCTGGTAGTCAATGCACATTTTCATCGAACCATCTTTCTTTTTTACAAACAAAACTGGAGCTCCCCATGGCGAAATGCTAGGTCTCACAAAACCTTTATCTAACAATTCTTGCAATTGTATTTTTAGTTCTCCCAATTCCACTAGAGCCATTCTGTGGGTGCAATAGAAATCGGAGCGGTCCTTGGTAACAACTCATTAGTGAAGTCAATTTCTCTAATAGGTGGTAATCCCGGGATCTCTTTCGAAAAAACATTTGGAAACTCATAAACAATTGGGATCTCCTCTACCCCTTGGGACCGTTTATCCTCCATGATAAACGCTAAATAGCCTTCACATCCATTTCTCAAAAACCTATCAGCCTTCAATGCTAAAATAAACCCTGTACGAGGATCCCTCCTCTCTCCCTGAAACAGCACTCCTGTCGGTGTCTTCTCTAATTTAAAGGTGAGGGTCTTATGGAAACAACCCATCGTAGCATGGTACCCTGCTAACCAATCCATTCCTAGGATGATATCAAAATCCTACATCTCCAATAATATAAGATTCGCTGGTAACACCATTTCCCATATCTTAATTGCACAACTAGGGTAAAAATTACTGCACACAACTTGTTTGCCTACTGAAGTGGCCACAGTCAAAATATAGTCAAGATCCTTAACAGGCACATCAATTAATTTAGAAAATTTTGGAGACAATAATGAATGTGTAGAGTTAGGGTCAAACAATATTCTAGCTTCAATTCCACAGACAAGGAGTGTACCTTCCACCACATTATTTACAGCCTCTGCATCAGCCTAATTGACTGCATAAACTTACCCTCATTGTTGTGGCCTATTCGGAGCTTGTTGCTGCCTGCCTTTTTGTGCATTCCTATTCTGTTGAGGAGGATGGGGATTCTGGTTTTGCCCTTGCTGATGGGCTTGCTGTTGTTGCAGCTGGGGTCTATACTGTTGCTGTGGTGCTTGCTGTTGAAGTGGTCTTGGTTGGTTCTGAACAACTAGGGCATTCTAAGGTGGTGCTGGGCACTGTGCTCCTTGGTGTTGCTGATTCTACCTATTGCCTTGTCCAACGAGCCTTAGACAATCCTTGAGCTGGTGCACCATCGAACCACATCTGAAACATGCTCCCATTATCGTACGACATTGAGCACTTTCATGGTTCTTGCCACAATGGATGCAGACTAGTGGGTTCTGCACATATTGGTCTTGCCTCGGTCTCTTGTTATGTTGGTTCCTCTGTTGGTGGTTTTGTGGGTGAGCTTGTGCCTTGCCTTGGATTTTGAGGATCTTATTGTTCAAGTTCTCAAACTTGTATGTACTTCTTATAGCCTCTTCAAATGTGGCTGGTGGAACAACCCCCGTGGCATCCCTCTCTATAATAGGGTTAAGTCCTTCAAGGAACTTAGCTATCTTCTTCTCCACGGTGTTGATCAGATCTGGAGCATATCTTGACAACCATTCAAATTTGGTGAGCTACTCTAAGACTGTCATGTTTGCTTGTACGAGTTGTTGGAACTCGATGGCCTTTTGCCTCTTGACGTGTGCCGGTACATATTTGTCACCGAACCGCTTCTTGAAGTTTCCCCAAGCCTCAGCATCTGCCATAGTTCTGTACTCAGCTTTGACTGTCTTCCACCAAATATTTGCTAGACCCGTGAACATGAAAGTTGTTAGTTGCACTTGTTGTCTCCCCGTGCATCGGAAAACTTCAAAATTTTTTTTTTGTGTGTGCTCTAGCCAATCATCTGCAGCTAACGGGTCCTCTTGTCCAGTGAATTCCTTCGGACCTCTCTTCCCGAACCATTCAAACAAGTCATTGGAATCATTTCCTCTGTTGTTGAAGACAATTTGTGCACTTGGTGGTTGAGCTTGCACCGGTTTGGGTCTCATTTCCAAGACTTCTAACAATTGTATTTGCACTTGGGCTATCTCCCCAGCATGATCCTCATCCTTCTTGGTCATTTGCTCTTGTAGCCTAGCTTGGTTTTCATTGGCCTAACACTGTTGATCAATCATAGCATGCGTCATTTGTTGGAACTTATTATGCATGATTGGTTCTTGGATGTTGTTCTCAAGTAGTCCTGTATGTTCACCATTGCTTGTGGTGGGATGGTCGTTTGCGGGTCTCTTACGAGATGGCATATTACTGTAAAACCAGTTGTTAGCACATAATAATTGAATATAGGGTCACACATTGCTCACACGATTCTAAGCAATGAAAGTCTAATGAATCCTTGCCACTTTCTTAGGATTTCTAGTTTCTTTTAATTGCCTGAAACACGTCTCACTCTGATACCAGTCTGTCACGACCAGGGACCGAGACCACGGTGGTTAGTTGGTGAGTGTATAGTAATGATTACCACATTAATCAAAAGATACACACACTCTTTTTATTTCCTATAGGTTTTCGCGGTGAGGATGTCACACGTACTTTCAAGTCATTCACATTGGTGCGAAAGCGTGTAGTAAACTAAATTTAGGAATTCCTTTTTCATTCACACAAGACCGTTTCCACAAATGATAAGATCATGATGTCAGAGTGAGTAATATTCACAATGGCATTTCCAAAACATTAAGTAAGAATTTATACAAAATGTGATTAAATTAACATTTTCCAAAAATAATGGCCAACAAAGGCCAGTACAACCAAAAGAATGTTCCCAAAATGTGACAATCAATAACCCCCCCGCCCCAAAAAATGTGTCGCATCTCAAGGCTTGACAAAATATCTAGATGACCATTGTCAGCCTGCCATTCAACTACATGTTGCGGCTCACCGGCTGCCTCCTCTGGTTTCTCGTCTAAAGCAACGGGGTCTGAACCTGAGTACCACGAAATGGGTCAGACACGACGGTCTAGTAGGTGGGTGAATAGATATAACAATAAAAGAAATCAAAAGGATAATTTAGAAGACATTAAAATCTTATAAACATTTATTTCAATAAAATAAGATGCATCATTTAACTAAAAAACATGTACAAGATAAAACATGTAGGGTATCAATGAACAGGGGACTAGCAAGATGGCAACCACACTAAAGCTAAATCATCCACCACTAGAGTGATGAGAGCACATTCAGTGCGTTGGTCTCGGACACACGAAGTGACGAGAACCAACATTATATATACATATACATATAGCTAGACAAGACCACGGGAGGGTTCGCTCGAGGGGTGGGCACCACATGGGATACAAGTTTCTCGAGCAAAGGGCTTTCTGGGAGAGTCGACTCGAGCGGATACAAGTTCGCTCGAGCAAACTGGTTCGGGTCAGGTAGGCTTGAGCGAACTAGAAGGGAGGCTCAAGCGATCAAGTCTCTGGAAGGAGGTCGCTCGAGCTATCTCACTTCTGGGAGGGTTGGCTCGTGCGAACCAGGTTTTATGTGGGGTTCACTCGAGCGAATTGCTTCAGAACCTGCAGTTCAATGCAGTCCGAGTTCTCCACTCTTCTATTCAACACTTCATTCCAAGTCATCACTTCAACATAGTAATTAATGATGTCTTCAACATTTTCAACCACCATAATTACTCCTACAACCGCTCCATCCAAACATCCATTCTCCCTTCCAACTCAATCTCATTTATTGCATAACAACTACCATGTATGAAATCCATAATGACAAAACAAACTTTTAGCAAATAAATGCATACATTCTCCAGAATCATTTAAGATGAGAACTTATCAATATACTCATTGCAGAAATCATTAAAACTCATAGAGAAAGCATAGGTGAAAGCAAATAAATAAAAATCCAATTTCCATAAACACAAAATCATTAAATAAATCCATTCATCCACTTGCCTTGACTCTAATTAAGCAAATCCAGCTCCTAAACACTTCTCCTCAAGCCAAATCAACAATCTACACAAAATCCCCAAAATACACCCATTACAAACCCTAACATAACCAAAGACATGAAATAGGAAGAGAGAACCTCCAATAATGGAGATGAAGCTCCTCTAGGACTAGAAGAATACAAATCTAGAAGATTAGGAGGAGGGCTTACTTGGAAGTGCTTCAAAAAGACGAAGCTTGGTCAAAGAGGATCTTGGAATGGGTGGTTTCCTTAAAAAATGGTATCAATGGGAAGCCTTCATGGAGAGGAAGAAGATGCTTAGCTCCATTTTCCTTTTAGCAATAGCTTGAGTGAGTTGGAGAAGAAGAAGCAAGGAGAACAAGGTTGAAACCCTAGAGTGCTAGAGCCAAAGTCTCATCTTAGTAAGAAGTAGCAAGAAGAAGAAGAAGAAGAAGTGAAAAGGGTTCACTATATAAAGAAAGTGGGGATGGGTCTCACCACTTAACAAACTTTTGGGGCTTAAAACATGAGTTTCCGGGTCTCGAATGAACTCGACGAAGAAGGAAGAAATGTTTGTTGAAATTTCTAGTTTCCAAAAAGTATACATTTTACGGGTTTCAGAGACAGTCAAAATTGTGTCCAGATTTTGTGTAAAAAGACTGTTTTGCCCCTACCATTAGGAAAGTGGGGTTTCGAGGTGTCGAACGGGAATATAGTAAACACGACAGTTGTAGAGAGTAACAAAATCAATTAAACGGAGTCAAAATACGAATTTTAAGAACATCAGATATAGCCCCCAAGTCACGCAAAACAATGTAAAGGAACCCCCAAAGGGTCCCACAAATCAAAAGGTTCTTAAAATATTCCAAAGTTATATAAAAACTATTCTAATCTCAAACTTAAACAAAGTCTACTAATCTCACTTATAACTAAAACACGCCTTAATTAGCACTAATCGGAATCTCTCGGGGCGGGGTCTTACATCCTCCACCCCTTAAGGCATTTGGTCCTCCAAATGAAACACAACAACTAACCTCGGGTAATAGATGTAGGTACTTCTTCTGAACTTGATCCCGTAATTCCTACGTTGCTTCTTTCGGTCCGATGAACCGATTCTCAAGGTGATCGGAGGTCCGGAAATGATAGGTGATTTTCAGCGCCCTTAGGGGTGTAGGACCCACTGTTATTTTTTTTCAATCCGCCCGTCGGATCTTGGAGTTCTATATATTGACGAAAAGCTCTCGACAAGTAGATTGCGATAGGCCAACTTTCGGGGTGATTTAAGGCCCGAAAATTGTTAGGTTTTTCATTAGTTTTCAATTTGATTAGATGCATTCATTTTAATTAGCTTGAACTATCATGCGCTCATACTTAGAATTTTGGAATCTTCATGCAGTATTAGTTTTTTATCTTACCATTAAAAGATTTTATAAAGGCATGCTCAAACATATTTTGAATTGCATTTTAAAAACTCATTGTTTCAAACATGTTAGTCTCTAGTCAAACCTAGCTCTCCAAGATGAGATTTCCCTCTCCAAAATCATTTTTACAAGTTTTTATATTAGGGGATGTTCGGTCAACAGAACCAAATTCGGTCAGCTATCGATTCCAATTCAAGAATGTTAAGAATGTTAAGATCAGGAACTTCTGTTAGCTGTTGGTCATATGTCAGTTAGATGTCGGTCAACCGAAAGTTCAACCAACCTTCAGTTCAGTTAACCCAAACATTTTTCGGTCAGCAAATTTCAAAATATATGACCGTTGAAATATGACCGTTGAGTTCGGTTAACCAAACTCCAAGTGTCGGTTAACTGACAATAGATCCGTTGGAGACAACTTTTCTTATAAAAAGAACCATTCCTTGGGATTTGTGTCAACACTTTTGAGACTTTTGAGAGCCAAGGAAGGTGGGACATCCATGCTAGGCTAGAGGGAAGCGAGGAGGGCAAATCAATCATTTCAAACCTTTGATTCTTCATGGGTTTGCTCCTCTTAACTTAATTAATTCATGCTTGTCTTTAAATCTTTGATTTCTTCAATGGCATGATTAAAGTGTTCAAAGTGTTCAAATGTTGATTGTTTAAACATGCTTTGACTTTAAAATATGTTCATCATTTAAACTTCATCATTTGAATAGTATTTCACATGTTAGTCATTTAATGTCTCTTTAGAACAAACTTGCTAGTTTCATGTTAGACTTTTCAAAACAAGTTTGTCATTATTTCAAAAACATGTATGAATCTTTTCTATCTCACATTTGCATCATTTATGAGCATTGAATTTCAAAAGAGACAAAAGAAGTCTTTAAGGCATATGTATCTCATATAAATTTTGCATTCATCATGCATATGTCTTAGATAGGATTCCACTTTCATTATCAGCCTATGTTAAGAGGCATCAATATGTATTCACTTGCATCTCTTCTTATGCTTGTTTAAGCATAGTTTATTGTGATAAAAACTTATGTTGTAAAGGTTAATGCACAGCCTATTGACAAGCATATGAGATTGTAAAAAGTTATTGCTTAACCTTGTGTAAAGAATATGGGGTTGTAAGGTTGGAGGTTCGCCTAAACCTTAAGTTGATAGTGGAAATACCGGTAGGAAAACCGGAGTGGATGTGGGCTTGTTTGGCCAAACCAGTATAAATTTGCTTGTTATGGTGATTAATGTTTATTTGTATGGATGATGTGCTTATGATCAATGTTTCTGTTAGTTTTATGGTCTCAATCCATTAAGATTGATGTAATAAATTGATTAATTTCTTTATTTATCAATATATTCATGCTTTCCTTTTATGAGATGAATGGTGTTTATTACTTAAATGCACATAATCAATACGAATGACATGATGGTTCATGAGATGAACTGAAGTCCATAAGTATACTAGATGCAATACATGTATATGGATGAGATCCACATACGGGAGACATGTATAGCAAATCTTATATTTGAATATCTTCACAACCAGTGATGAGACTGGACATCTCATCTGACAAGGTTGCAGTACTTTGATTACTATGAGATAGTGTGATTTGTCTCGATCATCAAAATGTAAGATTCTGGATCATAGTACTGGTACATTGGATGTATTGAAGGACCATGAGAAGCACCTCAAGAACACTGTCTTTACTTTAAGGTATGCTCTCATAATTCCCTAGCAATAGGCTCTCAACCCTGAGACATTTATGAACTCAAGTTTCTATCTATTCATTTGCTTTGAGTCACCAATGAGTGAGGCCAACTATAGGTCAACACCTCGGTATCTTGGGTACGTGGTAGTAGGACTGTGGGAACATTTAATGGTCAAGATGGAATCTATCTCTATTATCCCCTTGTGCCAATTAATGGATTTATCATTCGTAAGTGTACACCCATCTCAATTAAGAGTTAATTGGATGGTACTAATGATTACTATAATTAATAGGGTCTCAAGGATAATAATATATGGGTCAAAATTGGTGGGACAATCTGTCCAATTGATCCATGGATAATGATAGAGGGGCCCACTTGTAGTGATAGGAAAGTTTAGGGCCTTTATGTAATTTATTCCTAAGACTGGAGTTCAATTGCATTTATATAGTGGAGTTATTTGCAATAAACTATGGGCCCGGATTGCACATGAGATGTGGGGTAGTGGTGTCCCAGTTGGAGCCAGCTTTCTATGGAATCTCTAGTGGTCCCCACGCTAGCCCAATATTGGATCTTTACTAATTCTATTTGAACTCAAAAGGGAAGCCTACTATTTCTATTTAAAGTGAGACTTCTAATAGTGGTAATAGTGGAACAAAGGGTTACTAAGTGTAATGGAAGTTGGACTTCTAATTATACACTAAGAGAGAAGGTTGAAAATCTATATAAAGGAGACTAGGGGTGGCTTTGGACGTCCACGCTTGGTCTATTAAGAGGAGTTCACGCCCATCAACCCAAAAGTGCAAGAGTTGCATTCTTTTCCTTCCCCTCTCTCTCTTCTAGTTCCTTTCTAGTTTCCTTGGAGATTCTGGATAGTCTTTCTCTTGGAGATTCCACCATCTCTCTTGAGGAAAGAGATCTGAAGTGGGTCATAGCGTGGAAGACGATTGGGCATTGGAGATTCTGATCTTAGAAGAGCTCTTCATCAAAAAGTTGAATCAAGTTCTCCATTAGAGTACAACCAAGCTCCATAGGTATTTTCTACTCCTTGTATGTTGTGGAATTTCGTAGTTGCATGTTTAGTGTTGTTTCTATCCTTTTGATAGGTTTGTTTGCTGATCATGATGGCTGAGTTTGAGGACATGCATCTTGGATTGGGTTTTGCTGGCTTTTGGACAGGTGTTCATCACTTCTAGTTGGTGAAAAGTTTACGAAACCGATCCAAGAGGTCCACCCACTTCCAACAGTTTCTTTTTAAAATGTTTATCTTCAATGATTAGTTGATTTCTTTACTTGTTATTAGAAACCTCACTTTAACAAGATGATAAATCTTCAAAGCATAATTGACATAGGTTTTAAAAAAGAATTGGTCTAGGTTTTTTTGCACTCACCCTATTCACCCCCTCTAGGGTTCGATTCTGGACTTTCAATTGGTACTAGAGCAAGGTGCTCTAGTTTTAGGTCTAACAAACCTTGAGTTAGAATCCTAGAAAGTGTTTTCATTAGTTGCCATTATGAAGACTCATTTGGGGGAAGGCAATGCCACCAATAGACCTCCATTGTTTAATGGAACACATTATTGTTATTGGAAGATTAGAATGCAAGTGTTCTTGGAATCCCAAAGTCTTGATGTATGGAATATCATAGAAGAAGGTTATCATCCACCTACTATCACAGAACAAGATTCGGAAGGATATGTCATGTCCATAAAACTCAAGCCTAAGAAAGAGTGGACTCAAGGAGAAAAAGATAGGGCAAACTTGAATGCTAAGGCAAAGAACTTGTGCCCTATCTCAAGAAGAATTCAATAGGGTAGTTAATTACAATACGGCCAAGGAAAGGTAGGGTACCTTAGAGGCCACACATGAAGGTACGGATCAAGTGACAATAGTGAAAATCCAAATGTTAACTTCTAAGTTTGAAGATATCAAAATGCTTGAGGAAAAAACCTTTGATGAATTCTACTCAAAATTTATGAAAATTATCAACTCCCTCATAGGTCTAGGAGAGAAGATGGATGAATCCAAGGCCGTAAGAAAAATCTTAAGATCTCTTCCAAAAAGGTTCAAACCCAAGATAGTAGCCATTGCCAAAAGCAAAGATGTTGACAAAATTAAAATTGAAGAGCTATGAGGAGATCTCCTTACCTATGAATTTGATTTAGAAGTTCCTAGTAAGAAGAAAGGAGTAGCCTTTTCCTCTCAATTGAAGGAAAATGAAAGTGGTGTCGAAAGTAATGATGACAATGCCTTGTTTGCAAAGAAATTTAAGAAATTCTTTAGGAACAACAAGAATGGTAGAAATTCTAAAGAAACCAAGAGCCCAAGACTCCAAAGAAATTCAAAATGATCTTTTGATAAAAAGGACGTGCAATGTTACAATTTCAAGGGATTTGGACACATTGCTCAAAATTATTCCACCCCCAAAGAATCTGAAAAGGGAGATAGGAAAGGCAAGAAAGTGCTGAATATAACTTGGGATGAGGAAGACGAAGCTAGTGACAACAATGAGTCCCAAAATGGAAACAGTGACAGCAAAGTCAGCTCTCCCGGCGGCGACAGTGTCAAAGATGTCAAATCTTTGATCAGAGCCTATGGATGGTCTTAGAATACCTCCAAAAGGCTCCATGTCAAGTTTCAAGTCAAACCGACAACGTTTGACCATCCATCAACCCTCAAACACCAAAATCAAGCCTCTCGGCAGCGAGAACCATTGAGGCCCTCACTTATCAAACAAAGCACATGGGTAACTTCAACATGCTTCCAAAGGGCTACACCTCAAATTTCAGTTCATTTTGACGACATTTGACCAGACTTTGACTCTCGGAAGCCAAATCAGGCCTCCCGGTGGAAAAGCTCCCTAGGACCATGACATCTAAATCAGAGTTAATGGATTATCTTAAAATGACTCCAATAAGCTCCCTGTCAAATTTTAGGTCAATCAGACATCGGTTCACAGTATATCAAAGAACATCATCTTCCTCGCAACAAAATCAAGTCTACTGGCGACAGGACCTCACCGGGATTCAAAACTCAAACAAAAGCCCATGGTTGGTCATATCTACTACTCAGGAGGCTTCACCTCAAATTTCAGGTCATTTCGACATCGTTTGACCTAGTTTTGGATTTTGACGGAAAATCGACAAACTCTGCACGACCAAGTCTTTGGCTTTCCCAGAAAATCGGAAACTTTTGCGCTCTGATGTGCAAGGATTCTCATCAAGTTATCTCCAAGGAAATCATGCCAAAACATGTATAAAAATGTCAAAAAGAATACAAAAGAAAAAAGAAATAAAAAAATTCGAAAAACAACCGAAAACTGGAGACCAAAAGGGGAAAAAACCCCCGTGGTCGTCGGCAACCCTGGAAATCCGGGTCGCCGGATTTTCCCTGAAAGGGCCATTTTTTCAGTATTTTTCACATTTCTAGATGTTTGGCCCTTGTGATTTTCTAAAAATCTGATTTTTGGGGCACGAAATCGATTGATCTTCATCAACATCTTGGATCCATCGTCAAAAGCATGAGAGCGTCATCGAAAGCTTGAAAATCGCCAATTGGCTGACCAAGAAAGAACACTTTATATCCAATCGATCGAGGAATCAATAGGACAGGCCCACTGGTAGCAATCAATGTCTGAAGTTGCATGGTCATCCGACATCAATCAACATGTGGATCCATCGGTGATCCTCGCAAGAAGAATTCCGAAAGACACGGTGCGGCCCACAACTCTTCGAATGCCCTGGCGACCACCTAATGCAGACCTATTTTATAACATATTAATGCGGTCACTAACTAATTATATTGAACAGCCCAACCAGAAGCGAGGAAAAAAAAGTTACAAGTCAAAGCAATCATGTCATTAAACCATGTAACTCCCTTCATCATGGAGCTTAAAGGTGATTAAATGCTATTTATTCTCCATCAGCCAATCAAAAGCAATGAAAAAGGAGTTACGAGATCATGAATTAAAAACACGTAACTCCTCCCATCATGGAGCATCAATGCAATCAATGCTCATAAATTCTCCTCATGGCCACCAAAAGCTTATAAAAGTGGGGTCATTCCAAGAAGAATGGGCTCATAAAAAATCAGAATCGATCCGGAAAGATCTCCAAAAGATCCAGAAAAATTTGCAAATGATGCCACAACAACCTCCTCTCCTTTGAAGAAATTTTGCAGCAACCACCACCATAAAGTGACCGAAGTCCCTTGTGGGGGCCACCCCTCCTAAGGCCCTTTCCTTTTATTCACATGGCTTAGACGTGGCTTTTCAACTCGTCTACTTAGCTTTTTATTGGATATAGGACATCCTCTTGGTTTTTCTCCTCTAAAAATCTGAGGTCCATGCCAAGCCAAGCAAATCAAAGCGTCCTCTATTCTCATCTGAAGGATGACAGTGAAGTCCACACATGGCTTGCGACCATCAATTTGAACGAGTCCTTGCAATCGACTGAGAAGTTAAATTTCTTTTTCTTGCCTTTCTTTGTACTTTGTAATTTCTAAAGAGACAAAAGTTACAACTCTTGTCTTTCATTATTAATAAGAATTGTCAATTGCCTTTCATGGCAAAATTCGCCTTTTACGGCATAAAATCGCCTTTCACGGCACAATATCACCTTTCACGGCAAATAGAAGAAAAATCGCCTTTTCACGGCAAAAACATGTCTCTTTTCTTAAATATATGTGTAATGAAAAACTAGAAAAAATTTGATTTCCTTTTCTACTTGTGAAGGTGGATCTCCGGCCCATCACTTCTAAATTCCGAGTATAGTAGAAAATCTAGCATACTCGTACAAAAAAATGTTGATGCTCTATTTTTTTTCACCCCCTGGGCATGAAAGGGTCGGGGCCCACGGACTCTCACGTCTGCTGACCTCAGTAGTCTTGGGACCGAAGAGAACCCTAGTCCATCACCCCCCCTGTAGACACCTCATTTGGCCCCTATGATAGCCTTAAATACCTGTCGTATATAGCGATGCCCCCATTTCACCCACAATTAAATGGTTAATGACATAATTCAGATTAATTAACGACGATGAAGATGCTTGTTGATAATTCTAGACTTAGCTCGATGATTTCTGAAGATTCATGAGAGAAAAGCCAAGTCGCGTCGAGATCTCAAGTCCAACCCCACTACTTACACAAGTAGTGAACTGTGATACTATCCAAACCTTTTTCCGGACCACTTAAGACATGCTTAGGCGAATTCCTACAAAGACCGTGCTTAGTTTGCCAAAATGTCATCCGATTAGCCTAAGTTAGGAAATTAAATCCATTGATCCAGATATCCCTCACTTTTTCTAACCCATAAACATCAGGACAATTGAACCTTTGGATTCCTCACTTCGAGAGCTTTCCGACGATATATAGAACGTCCAAATTCGACCATTGGATCAAAAGATATGAACCTCAGAAGATTGCCCTAGCGGCCCCCACTCAAGGCACACATGGGCACCACACACAGGTGTGCCCAGGTCCCTAGCAATGTTAAAAATGCACTTCGGTGTATACTTAGGTATATCCCACTCTACTCTTCGTAGTTCTGACTCAGTTTTGACCAAAAAACAACCCGAAATCGAACCCGAGACCCATTGGGCTTTAAAGTTGGACATGGGCGCCACCATGTGGGCTCCCAACTCATGGGACCCACTTGGGCGCACCTATCCCGAGAAGCCCTAATCTGGCCTTGGGATGCGAGAACCTTCTAGAAGTTCATGCAAACAGCAGCCCTAATCCCTCTTGCGCGCCCTAAACCCTTATTTAAGGATCTTTTTACCTAATTTACGAGGAGGCTACCCAAAAACCCTAAGAAAGAGAGAAAATAGAGAATAAAGAAGAAGAAGAAAGGTAACCACCATTAGAGAAAGCTTTGGATCTAGAGGAGAAGAAGAGGAAATAGAGGAGGCTCTCACACCTTCAACTAGAGTTATGGGAATTTATGAAAGCTTCGTTCTAGGAACTTAACAAACACTTCGCTTTACCGGTATTCTTAGATCTCTCTTCTTTTATTGCATTCCATTGCTATACATGCTTAGAAATATGCTTAGGATCCTTGATACATAGTAGATCTTCATTAATAATAGTAGGTTTGCAGTAGATCTGATTTTCAATAATCATCCATTATTAGGAACATGCTTAGGATCAATCATAAGTAATAGATTTGCATCATTTTCATCATCCTGAACTCATGATTAGGTTAGATCTTGCATCCATATCATCCTCATTAAGAAGAGTCCAAACTTGAAAGTGAAAAGTTCAAAAAAAAAAGCACTTGGGCGCACATACAGTTGCGCCCAAGTCCCAAGTGCTGGGTTTCGACCCCGTTTTCCGTCATACGTATATTTTGTCTCTTAAATTTGGGTTCTTCTTCATGTAAGTTGATATCAGGGCCTTCGGATCTGTAACTTCACGTTCTAAATTGCATAAAAGGCATCATAAGAATACATAAAAATATTACAAAAGAAGAAAAGAAGGGAAAAAGTGCAGAAAAACACTTGGGCGCCACTGTGTGCGCGCCCAAGTCCCAGGAGTTGGACTTCGACCCCATTTTTCGTATTACTTGCATTTTACTTCTCAAATACGGATCTTTCTTCGTATAAGTTGATATCAGAGCCTCGGATCTGTAAATTTACATTCTAAATCGTGAAAAGAATCGTAAAGATAAACAAACACATTACCAAAAGGGAAGGAAAAGAAGAGAAAAATAGACAGTGCACTTGGGCACCACTGTGGGTGCGCCCAAGTCTCTGCCAGGGGTATTCACCCCCTTTAAGTTGGAACCTCGCGTCATCACTCTTAGATTCGAAGTCTCTGACATCAGTAGTTAACATTAGGACCCCGCATTAGTCATAAAGTGTCAAACCCCGACCCAGGATTAGCGCGATTAGTGTTAACTAAGTGCGTGTTTAGTTGTAATGTGAGTTTAGTATACGTGGGATTAGAAATTGGTCCGATTTAGTCTAGAATTAGCTTTGGGGAATTTTAAGAGCGTTTTGTGCTATTTGGTCACCCTTAAGGGTGCCTTGAGTGTACGTGTAAGCTTGGGAGGAAATTCCAGTTTTCTGATTTTAATTGTGATTTCGATCTCTTTTGAATGGTTTTATTTTATTGATAAACTTTTGTGTTCAGCTTGTCTGTGTTTTAGCCTCGGAAACCCAAGTTTTGGCCCAAAGGGGTAAATCAGTCTTTTCACACCAAATCTGGACTCAAATTTTGAAATCTCAAAACTATGCCAAATTTATATTTTTTGGAAACTAGATTTTTTGGCGATCATTTTAGTCTTCTTTGTCGTTTTCATCCGGGGCCCAGAAGTCAGTGTTTTAACCATTGCAAGCTTTGAGCAATGGGGCCCACAAGAACCCATTTGAAATGAGTCTTCCCCTCCTTCATTGTTCACTTCGGTTCTTCCCTGCAACTCTCTTTAACTCAGCTGTGACTTCTTCTTCTTCCCCTCCCTTCTTCTCTTTGCATGCCTAAGCTAGAAAGCCTCAAATCAAAAACTAATCATACCATCTTCTTCCTCTCAACTCAAGGAATCCATTGCTACCATTTTCTTGGAGATCCCAGCAGTGTTTCCACTCCATTTTCTTCTCCTCTTCTTGTTTAGCAAGCTTCAGGTAATGGATCTCTTTCTCCTCTTCAATGTAGTCTTTTGAGTTCCTTAGGAGCCCATTTTTCAAGCATGCAACACCCATTTCGAAATGGGTCATTGTCTTCGCTTTTTGGTGGATTTTTTAAGTTCTTTTCATGGGTTTTCTTGTAGATTTCGTGGAGTACATTTGGTAGGATTTTTCTGAGATTGTTGGGTTTGGATTTTGGTAAAGGCAAGTGATCAACTTAGCTTCATGATGCATGCAATATTTGATTATTTTAGCTTTCATGGTTTGATTTCTTTTCCATTCTAATTTGGGCAATATATTGTTTCAAAGATGTGTTATAGTCTGAAATCTTGTTTTAATTGAAATGCATATGCTAATGGTTTGTATTATTGGTTTTCATTCATTTGAAGTTGCTTTTATCTTGCCAAAATGCTTTATAAATGGATGAGAGAATGGAGGAAATGTTGTGAGGTGATTGGAAGTGTGGATTGTTAGAATTTGAATGGAAATTGCCCCTTGGAGAGCATGGAGGCTCAGGGGATATGCAGGGATCTGACAAAGGAATGAAATGGTGAAAAGAGGTGTGAAATATGAATCAAACTGAAGCTGCTGCAGATCGGCGGTCAGCAGTCGGCTAGCCGACTGTTGACCCACGGCTAACCGCCCCTGTGTCAGTCAGAATAACAGTAACTCAGTTTCTACACAGGGCATGGTCGGCCCGCGGGCGGTCAGTAGGCGGCTAGCCGATCTGCGCAAGAAATCTGAAAAGTAGTATTTCTCCTGATCAGTCGGTTAGCGGTCGGTCAGTTGGTCGGTCAGCCGACCAGCAACCGGCGGCTAGCCGCCAGGTAGCCGCGTGGTGACAGAGTGCACAGAAGGAGAATTTTGAAGGGGCTTCGATGGGAGAGAAAAACTAGAATATGTTAAGGGGTCTTTAGCTTGATGTTGTGCAATTGAAACATGAAATGTTGTCTAGCTTAGGGGACACCAATTCATTTTAAACTCCAACATTTGGGTTTCAACTTCACGAGAATCAAATAAAGAGTCTTAGCATATACTTGACATAATTGTTTCGAAATATTGAATTTTGACATGAAGAATACCGTCTCGTACCTGTTTTGATTTACAAGCAGGTGTTCAGCTTTTGATTTGTTTCAAGAACTATATTGGGGACACTTTTCCAGCCTTGATGTCGTAGCTTATGTTATTCTTGTTTAGTCTCGTCTTGCATTGTTTTGATAAGTGTTTTTCCCGATTTTTCGCTAAGTTTTGTACAAGTATTGATATGTTTTATGCATACATGGATATCATAGAATACCGCTGAGCTTAGACTGCCCTCTCAGTCTGATCCACTAGTTAGGGGGTCCTTAAACATAAGGGCAATCTGCAGATTAGTCGTGTATTTATACACATCTTTGTTTTGTCCGGTTCCGCGGCCGGTTTTCCACCCACCTTGTGTGGCTCGGACTTTTGTTTTGTTTCGTCTTGTTTTGTTTCGTTTCACTTGCTCTTGTCATTACGTATGACGGAGAAAGGATGAGCTCAATGTGGATTCGTGAATCATGTTATTTTATTGAAAAGCATATTAGTTTTGAATTGCACCTTAAACATGTTTTGTTCAGAACTCATGCCATGTTTTAAGTGCTGATTACTTTCATATTAACTGACTTGTATTATGTCTAAACTGTTCACCTGCCAGACCGTCGTGTCTGACCCTTTTGTTTTGGTGTTTAGATGCAGGCATCGTTGCTATTGCGGAGGAGCGCCCGGAGGAGGCTTTTGAGCCACCCCCAGCCCGTGAGTGGCAACCCGACGATGTCCTCTAGACGTTGGGCGGGGTCTTGAGTACGATACACATAGATGGGATTATTTTGTTATTTTGGGATGTATGGCCTTTGTTGGCCTTTTCACACTTTTGGGGTTATGTAACTTAATACTTTTTGTTATCTTGAAACTTGAACTGAATTTGGTAATGCTATGCTTACGTTTCCTCCTCTGATTATTGTCTTAATGATGACTTAACTTATGCAATTTGGAATCATAAGGTTTATGTTATTAAATTGTGATGAGATTACTTGCACGCTTCCGTAAATCATTGCTCGTGTGAGATTGTTACATGTTCGTTTTTGGGAATCCTCACCGCGGAAACCTGTGGGTTAATCATAGTTGGATGGACATAACCGTCGCGGGGCCCAGACTGGGGGAAACTCGGTCCGGGGTCGCGACATAAAGTGTTAGAAATTGCGTAGGAGTATCGTTAGAAATTACAAGTGCATTCCAATTCGCAGGGAAACACTTAGGCGCCACTGCGGGTGCGCCCAAGTCCCTAGTTCATTTTCCGATCGCATTTTCCATATTTCGCACTGTTATTTAGCTTGTTATTAAATCTTTGTGATGAACACGAATTATTCCTGAACTTCCGAACTCTGAATTTCTGAATCATCACACTTTAGCCTAGCTTGCATTACTTTTGCATTAAACACCAAAAAAATCACAAAGTCATAAAACTCTTCCCTTCTCATCTTATTCTTTAGTAATTAGAGACGAGAGCAAAAAAGAACAAAAAGAAATAGAAAAATCCAAACAAAAATAAAGTAGATGTTCAGTAGGTGATCCTAAGTTATTGCATTCGTGCCTAAGTAAATTAATTAACTTAATCAACTCCAATCTAAAACACTTAATTCAAAACACCTAAGTAAAAACATCCAATTAAAATCCATAGACTTAACTAATTAAACTTTAATTAATCAAACCCTTAAAGCCTAATTAACAATCCCTAATAAAATTCCAATTAATCAAAACCCCACTTAGTAAAACTTAATCAATAATTCCTAATTAATATTCCCTAATTTAATAAATCCTAACTAAACAAGAATTAAATAAAATAAAACCCCTAATTAAACAAAACCCTAATCAACAAGTCCTAATTAAGATCTTAAACAACAAACCTAATCAATAAACTCAAATCTATTAAGACCCTAACCAACGAAATACAATTAACAACCCCAAATTCAAACCTTAACCAAACCTTAATTAAACTTTAATTACCAACTCTTAAACTAAACCCTAATCAAAACTTAATTAAAATGATAAATCAATCACATTCCGAAAATGAAAACATCTCCCCAACCAAAACCGAAGTCAAATACCTAAAGTCAACTTAGAAATACTCTAGAAACCATCGAACCAAAAGCCACTCTAATAGGCCAACACTTGGGCGCCACCACAAGTGCGCCCAAGTCACATCTTACCCCAGGGGACCATCGTATTCCTATTCACTTCACATCTTGACCCGAATCAACATTCCATAACTTTTACATAACCAATAGCAGCCTTAGAATTAAAATTTTAATCAACTTAAACCCATCCGGAACCTCGAACTGAAGTCAAAGGACTGAAAAGCATCAAATTAAGACTTGGGCGCCACAGCTAGAGCACCCAAGTACACATAATTACTTAGGCGCCCACACAGGTGCGCCCAAGTCCTCTGTCTCGCCTAGGTTGTCAATCTCAGTCGCATTTCGAGTTCCGGACTTAAAGACAGTACGATAAAATCAACCAAAACCTAAAACAATATCAAAACACAGACCTACCTTAAGTAGGAACTCCCCGAATTCCGAAATTAACATCGATATCATCACCACAAGTCCAGCCACACAGAACCAGACACTTGGGCGCCACTATAGGTGCGCCCAAGTCCTCCGTCAGTCCCGTTCAGCCGATTTCAACATTATTTCACCTTTTAAATTCAAACCTTAAATTCCATAACCCTAAAGTTTTTAAAAACACACTAATAAGAACTCCAAGACACTCCTAATCCATCCCTAAACCACTCCTAATCAACTCATAACTTAAAATAAGCCGAACCAATTAAAGTCACTCCCAACAAGTTACTTAGGCGCTGAAACCACCAAGCTTAGGCTACCCATACCCTAGGATTAAATCGGATTACCTAGTAAGGTAGCTTAGAGCATTACGCTTCACCCCACCACTCTTCCGGTTCCTTAGGGGATTAGGAGAGCTGATGTGGGTGGTCTAGGACCTTAGGTTAGGGTTAATCCGATGATCAGTAATAAAGTATTAATCACATAGATCTAAGTAAAATCCCTTAGTTAGGCCCTTCTAGCCCCATATAAAAAATCCATAAAAACTATAAAACCAACAAAATAAACTCAAAAATATTTTTCATTTATTTCTTCCTCCACCTCAGGTGCCAAATATTTAATTGAACTTAATGATAAAAGGGAATAAAGAACTAATTTCTAAAATTGAATCAATGAGAATAACGAGATGAGATGAGTGATTTCGCACACACTTTTAATAAATCACGACCCATGGGCCATCCTAAAAACAAACACTGGCCCATCGGCCATTTCCAATCAATTCTGGCCCATCGGGCACCTTCAATCAATTATGGCTCATCGGCCTTTTACTTTTATCACTCGTGTATCGCACACGAAAAATACGTAAATCACAAATCAAAGACTCATTTGCACCATCATTTTATTTGAAAAATTAGCCTTTAAACCCTATTTTGCCAAGGGATCTGAAGGGGGTACCCGGGAACGGGGCCGATCCTCTTCTTAAATATTTGGCACCTCCCCCCTTTTATTTTCTTTATTTTAGTTATGTAATCTTACTTGGATATACTATGATTATGCTATGTAAGGATTAACCTTTATTCGGACTTTAACTCATGACCCTGAATTAGCCTAAATTAAAGAAACCCAAAGAGACCCAAATTAATGCGACAGGACAACCGTCGTGTGTTGCCGGCAGTACATTAGACAAGAGGAAGAACCCACCTTATTATTTTTCTCTCCATCTTTCTTCGACTTTCGTCGAAGAACGGTGTTATGGTCGTTACCGTAGCTGGCAATTGTGATCCGTCGATCTTGAGGGTAGTCGGAATCCTCATTTTCGATCTAAAATTTAAATAGCATATATAGATGAATGGAGATTTCCCCAAACCATGTCTCTCTTGAAGAGCGGGGGTCGAAATTCACATCGAACAGCCTGGCGACCATGATGAGACATCTTATGTTTTCCTGTTACTTATTTGGGTCTTTCTGGAGTAATATTCTAAGACATGAACATCCAATCAATGATCTATTGTCCGTGTCCCATTCAGTTTAGGGTTGTCATGAGTAGTCTGAAAATTAAAACCAAAGGTCCGGATACACCATCCACTAAGCTTTCCCCCATTATATCATAAGAAACAAATTTTCATCAACAAAACTACATAACTAGTGCTCTTCTGTTCCCCTCTCTCTTTCTATCTCTCTCTCTCTCTTCTCATCTAAACATTTCTTCACAAATGGAGGGTCAAGCGTTCGGAATGTCCAACTTTCAACCCCTCTCGCCCCCACTATTGATCCGCACCGCTGTCGGGTCACACCAAACCCTGCAAAATGTAGATGGATCTTTTGCAGCTTCAAGCCATGACCCACAACAGATAAGACCGTCCCTCTTCGAAGGAGGCCCGCTACCCGTTAATACCATAACAATGGGAAGGAATTATTCTAATACATCCACCGCATCTCCTACATAAAGAGAGAATCAGTGTTCCATGCATTTAGGGGTGACTTACACAGATCTGGTCAGTCCCACTGGCCAAGTTATAAGATATAGGGTCCACGATCACGTTTCATCAAGAGACTACCCTCTTTGCGCAAGTGATCATGTTGTCTCGCAGGTTATACCCTATTCTTCCCTGATCAGCCAAACCGAGCCAATCTGTCCTCTATCCAGCAGCATGGGATGCCTACTGACTCACCTATCATAACCCCAGTTAGTGCCATCGCGCCTTCCCAGACTCTTGCGATAAATGAAAACCCATATCACCCGATGAGTCATGGTTCAATGAGCATAGGTCAATTGGCAACATCCAACACCTCGAACCAAAACCCTTTGACTCATACAGGAGCACCAGATGCCTACCGACAACACGAGATGGATCAACCCCAATTCCAAGCAATGGTTCCTACACCAATGGACCAAGTCCGTTACAATCCTGTAACGGTTGGCGCTGGTATGTTATATCCCCAACTGACTCAATACGAGGGGCCCCTCCCACTTATCAAAATCAAATGGTCCCGGCCTATCAGATGCCCAATACAAACTAGAACCTCCCAATCCAGAACGTGCAAGTTACTAACCCCATGGGTGTTGGAAATCCTTATCAAACACACCAAGCGAATGAGTCACGCTATCAGCAAGCATATCAACCACCCACTTGAAGCCTAATAGTTGACCCATATAGGGGACAACCGATTACTCATGGAGGAATTCAGTTGAACCAAAGCTATCAGCCTATCTCGCAACCGTATTTCCAAGGCCAATGCCAAGAACCGGCCTACGCCCCTACTTCACTAGAACCACAAAGAGAATGTCAGCCCAAGAAAATTCAATATCTAGATCCTCTAGCATTTAAAGAGTTGTAGAAAAACGTAGAGGAACTCAAGAACGAGATTAAAAAGAAATCCTCGAGCTCAACTGTCAAGAAACTAGGATTCTACGACTTTACCAAAAAGGAGGAAAAAGAGAGGTCACCTTTCCATATTAGAGCCCCTAAGTTCGTACCTTACGATGGGACTACTAACCCTCTGCATCACTTAGCCTCGTTTTGAAACAAGTGTCATGCCATTGCAGACAATGACTCCATGCTCATAAACTATTTTCAGGAATCGTTAACCGGAGATGCATTGACTTGGTATACGTCCGTGCCTTCTCATGAGATCAATACCTTCGAGGATGTAGTAGAGAAATTCTTAGTGAGATACCAGCATTTAACTAAAAACAAACCCTTATGGCATGACTTACCTAATCTCAAACAGAAGAACAATGAGGACTATGAGGAATTTGCAGTGAGATGGCAAAACCAATTTGCGCGGTCAAACTGCAACATGCAAGAGGAAGAACAAGTAAGAATGACCATATCACGCATGAAGGATCCCATGAGAGCCCTAATGACAATCGGGGAGGTCATTAGTTGGAGTGGCCTATACCGTAGGTTATCTAGGATGAAGCAAAATTTAGATGAAGGAGTATTGAACACCATCATTGACCATAAAAAGAACACGCGTAGAGTAGGCACAACCACCCAACCAGAGAGCCGCACGACCCCTGAAGTCCGCTTAAATTAGGAAGAGGTCTACCGACCGTACCAAGAGCGTACCAGTGTTAGCTTTAACCAATATCAAAACCCAGGGCAAAATGTCAATCCCATTTTCCAAGGTGGTAACCCGAATTATCAGAGGAAAAATCAAAACTATCAGCGGAACAATCAGAACTACCGAAACCCTCCGAGAAATAATCAAAGTTATGACCAACCACCAAGAAACCAAGGGCCTCCAGTGAATCAAAACCTGAATCCTAATCCCATATAACCGGTCCCGAACCTGACGGCTCCGCCTCAAAACCATAACGCGAATCCTCAACCCAACTAGGGTACCGTCCCCTTCAATTATAATAAAGACAACAATGGCAGCCAGAATAACCCGAACAATGGAAATAGAAGGAGGTTCGGACCTAAAAGGGCAAACTACCCGTCCCTTCCCCAACCATGGACTACTGTCTTCTGATCTCTCTTAAACCAGAATACCATCCAACTCCTGCAGGAACGACCGTAGGCATGGTCCGAACACCTAGACAAGACTAAGTTTTACGCCTACCATAGGATGCCAGGTCATGACCTCACCCAATGCTATATGGTTAGAGATTTGATCTATGACCTAAATGATGAAGGTAGAATTGATTGGAGTAACATTAGGCCGATAGGTGGGAATGACCCATGGAATGCCCCTCCCAATCAAAATCCAACCACCAATCCCGCACAAAATATTCCCAACATGCAGATTTATATAAACCCTTTACCTAAGCATGGAGCCCCAACCTCTGGACAGGGCCCATAGACCCAATTAATAAACATCGCCAAAATAGAGCACCCACACATTGATGCCTCGGCTCAAGGGAGTGTAAAACATAGTCAACCATGTCATGGTGATTTCTTTGAAGAATAGGATTATCGAAAATACATCACGCCATAGGATGGGAAGACCAAATTCAAAATCTTCAATTCGGGGATGGATATGATCGTTGACTCCCCTGACCTTTACAAGGTAAATTTTGATGAGCCAAATGATCGAGAATCGCCGATCATCATGAATTCTCAAAAGACACAAATGTGTCTCAGGCTCACCTATGATATGGATGGATCCGTCCTCCTCGATTACCCCCTCACCCTGTGTCTCAAAACTTAAATTCGCAAGATTTTAATATTCAGGTTGAGGAGATAGTTGATGAAAGAGCTTATAGTTCGATAGAAACAAGGATAGAATATGACCTCTTAGGGCACCTCACAAAGATTCCAGCTAAGGTATCTGTCCTTGATCTGATTAAAACCTCCCCCAAACATTAGCAACAATTACTTGAGGCTGTTACATGCTTACAAGTCCCGGTAGGCATAACTCCAGAAGAATTGAGAATGTCTATTTCAGCCTTGGCCCCGGGGGCTTCGTTCCCTACCATTACCTTTACGGAGGAAGAATTAAAGGAAATACCACTTGAGGTGAGGACCTCTCCCCTACATCTAACAGTCAAGATAGCAGGGAAGGAGATATCAGGAGCTTTGGTTGACACTGGCGCATCACTGAATATTTGTCCATTGAAAACCCACAAAGCTTTATGGCTTACAATAAAGGAACTAACTCCAGTCCCTATGGTCGTAACCGGTTATGACGGGAATAAGAAAACGGTGTGTGGAAAAATTATGTTATTAGTCCAAGCGGGCCCAATTTCAATGCTAGAAGAATTTTATATTATAGACATCCCCGCCACTTTTAACTTAATCGTGGGACACCAATGGTTGAACCATATGAATGCCGTTATGTCAAGCCGACACCAATGTGTCAAATTCCCCCACTTGGGCAAGATCATGAAATCGGTGGGAGACTCCCCTGTCATTGAACCGGAAGAACTTCAAATACTCCCAACCCTACAACCTGCTCCTATTACGCCAGAGGTCAAAATTCATGGGTACAAGGTCGACCCTCTCATCTCTTTGATAGATATGGACCCTACGCAAAATATTTTTTCCGAATTATCCTCCCCGCAAAATCTGATGTTTGACAACGAAGGTCAAGCTCGAGGATGGACTCTGATGAAGAAGATGGGGTATCAACCCGGATTTGGGTTACAAAAGAATGGAGAAGGCATTACCAGCCCTCACATACCGGACCCTAGAGCAAGATCAAAAAGATTAGGGTACTACACACATGATGACATAAGGTATAAACGAGAGGACTGAACCTTAAAGGAACATTTTGTGAAGCATGACAAAACCTTGGATCCCAACACACCACCCTTCGGAAGGGGATGCTACAATTTGGATCCAAATGATAAAGGCAAGACCGTTTTAGTAGAAGATTGGGAAGATTCGACTTCTGAAAGTGAGACTTACGAGGAAATCTTCGGCACCTGGAGAGAGCTCCATTCACCAAAAGAAGTGAACAATATAGACCACACTATCGAACCAAGATTCCAAACCCTATCATGTAACATGCTGAATGCGAGCGAGTTAACTCAGTTACCTAAAAAAAAAATGCCGATCGCCAAAGTCCGAGAAAGTTGCGAAACATGGGAAATCGAAAACCCTACTAGCGAATAAGTGGTATATTGGCCCGTTGCCTGGCGCCATTGGCGAGAAGACTCCTCTTAAGAGAACCACGAAATCTGGGAAACCGATGACCTCAATGATCACGAAGTGGTATACCGCCCCACCGCCTAACCACGCCAGCGGGGAGGATCCTCCTCAGTAGATAGCCCATCTTCAACCTCACCTGTACCATATCATTCCAAAAACCCCAAAAAATTAGAAAATCCCAAAAAAATTAGAAAACCCCAAAAACCCAAAAAAATTAGAAAATAGAAAACCAAAAAACATAGGTATTGTAGGAGTAGAAGACTGTGATCATCATCTAAATATGGGCAACCTAAGGCGATGGAAGATATCCACAGTGGAGCAGTCTCTACTAGAAGAAATTATGACAAACATCGAGAAGTTAGGCTGCAAATCTCTACCTGTAATTCTAGAACCCGAACCTTCCGTGCAACATGCGAACATTAATGATGGAATGGGTGTTTACGAATTAGTAGACGCTGAAGAAGGGGATGACGAAGTTTCTGAGGAATTTTGGAAAGTAATCAAGAAGTTTGACTAAGAAACACAAGCGGCTGCCGAAAAGATGAAAGAGATAAACCTAGAAACGAAGGAAAGACCCAAGAAGGTCCAAATCAGTGCATGCCTAGAACCTGACGAAGAGAGCGAGATCCTTGAGGTCCTGAGAGAATATCAAGACGTGTTCGCATTGGGTTATAATGACATGCCCGGACTCGCACCTGACCTAGTGGAACATAAGATACCATTAGAGGAAAACGCTAGACCAGTCAAGCAGAAGTTGAGAAGAATGCTCCCCGATGTTGCACTGAAAGTGAAGGAGGAGGTTGACAAACTCCACTAGGCCAAGTTCATCAAGGTTTTGTTGTTTCCTCAATGGGTCGCCAATATAGTCCCAGTGAAGAAGAAAGATGGATGCATTCGAGTCTGTATTGATTTCCGAAATTTGAACAAGGCATCTCCAAAAGACGATTTCCCGTTACCTCACATCGACGTGCTTATTGATAATACTGCGGGGCATGCTACGCTATCATTCATAGACAGTTACTCAAGGTAAAACCAAATCAGACTATCACCAGAGGATCAAGAGAAAACCTCGTTCACCACGCCCTGGGGGGCTTACTGTTACGTTGTTATGCTCGGCTTGAAAAATGCCAGTGCCACTTATCAGAGGGCCATGATAGCGATATTTCACGATATGATAGACGACTGCGTGGAGGTTTACGTAGATGATATTCTGATCAAATCTAGAACTGTTGGAAGTGGGTGGACCTCTTGGATAGGTTTCAAAAACTTTTCACCAATTAGAAGTGATGAGCACCTATCCAAAAGCCAACAAAACCCAATCCAGGATGCATGTCCTCAAACTCAGCCATCATGATCAGCAAACAAACCAATCAAAAGGATAGAAACAGCACTAAACATGCAACCACGAAATTCCACAACATACAAGGAGTAGAAAATACCTATGGAGCTTGGTTGTGCTTTAATGGAGAACTTGATTCAACTCTTTGATAAAGAGCTCTTCTAAGATCAGAATCTCCAATGCCTAATCGTCTTCCATGCTATGACCCGCTTCAGATCTCTTTCTACAAGAGAGATGGTGGCATCTCCAAGAGAAAGACTATCTAAAATCTCCAAGGAAACTAGAAGGGAACTAGAAGAGAGAGAGGGGAAGAAGAATGCAACTCTTGCAAACTCAAGAGGAGGTGGGCGTGCACAACTCCTTGGAATAGGGCATGGACGTCCAAGGGTGCTCCCTCCTCTTCCTTTTATAGCTTTTCAACCTTCTCTCTTAGTGTATTATTAGAAGTCCAACTTCCATTACACTTAGTAACCCTTTGCTCTACTATTACTACTATTAGAAGTCTCACTTCAAATAGAAATAGTAGCTTTCTATTTTGAGTTCAAATAGAATTAGAAAAGATCCAATCTTGGGCTAGCTTGGGGACCACTGGGGATTCCTATCACTACAAGTGGGCCCTTCTATCATTATCCATGTATCAATTGGACAGACTGTCCCACCAATTTTGACCCATATATTATTATCCTTGAGACCCAATTAATTATATTAATCATTAGTACCATCCAATTAACTCTTAATTGAGATGGGTGTACACTTACCAATGATAAACCCACTAATTGGCACAAGGGGATAATGGAGATAGATTCCATCTTGACCATTACATGTTCCCACAGTCCTACTACCACGTACCCAAGACACCGAGGTGTTGACCTACAGTTGGCCTCACTCATTGGTGATTCAAAGTAAATGAATAAATAGAAACTTGAGTTCATAACTGTCTCAGGATTGGGAGCCTATTGCTAGGGAATTATGAGAGCAAACCTTAAAGTAAAGACAGCGTTCCTAAGGTGCTTCTCATGATCCTTTCAATGCATCCAATGTACCAGTATGATGATCTAGAATCTTACATTTTGATGATCGAGACAGATCACACTATCTCATAGTGATCATAATACTGCAACCTTGTCAGATGAGATGCAATCTCATCACAGTTGTGAATCCGTTCAAGTATAAGATTTGGGACACATGTTTCCTGTATGTGGATCTCATCCACACACATTTGTTACATCTAATATACTTGTGGACTCCGGTTCACCTCATGAGCCAGTATGTCATTTGTATTGGTTATGTGCTTTAAAGCAATAAAACACCATTCATCTCATGAAAGGAAAACATGAATATATTGAAAAATAAAAAAATTAATCAATTTATTACATCAATCTTAATGGATTGAGACCATAAAACTAACAATCTTCCACTTGGGCTCAATGCCAGTCAGGGCTGCATCTCATGCCCATCCCATCCACATGCTGCTCAAAGACTTTAGTAGTCAAAGGCTTAGTAAAGGGATCTGCGAGATTATCCGCAGATGCTATCTTGGTGATGGCAATGTCACCTCTCTGCACAATCTCTCTGACCAAGTGATATTTCCTATGTACATGTTTTTGGCTTTTATGGCTTTTGGGTTCCTTGGACTGTGCGACTGCCCGCTGTTGTCACAGTGAACTGTGAGCGGCTATCGCGCCAAAGGTACCACTCCAAGTTCCATAAGGAATCTTTTCAGCCAAACTGCTTCCTTAGCCACTTCACAAGCTGCCACATATTCAGCTTCTGAGTTGGAATCAGCGGTACATTCCTGTTTAATACTCCTCCAGCTGACAGCTCCGCTACCAAGCATAAACACATACCCAGAAGTTGATTTCCTAGAATCCTTATCTGACATGAAGTCAGAATCTGTGTAACCGACTGGAATCAACTCATCACTGCCACAAATTAACATGTAATCTCTAGTCCTTCTCAAGTATTTGAGAATACACTTCACAGCAGTCCAATGGTCAGGACCTGGGTTAGACTGATATCTGCTGACTAAGCCCACTGCATGACAGATATCCGGTCTAGTACAAAGCATAGCAAACATGAGCCTGCCAACAGCCGAGGCATATGGCACTTCTCTCATTTGCTCCTTTTCCTGAGGTGTCTTTGGACACTGATCCTTGGAAAGGTACACTCCATGCCTGAAAGGTGTGATACCCTTCTTGAAGTCTTGCATTGCAAACCACATTAGTACCGTATCTATGTATGCAACTTGAGATAAGCAAATCATCCTATTTTTCTGGTCTCGATGGAGTTTGATCCCTAGGATGTAGCTAGCTTCTCCCAAGTCTTTCATATCAAAAGTCTTTGGTAACCAAACTTCTACTGTAGACAGCATTCCTATGTCTCTTTCGAGTAGAAGAATGTCATCGACATACAATACAAGAAAAACTACCATGTCTCCTTCACTTTTTATATACACACATGACTCATCCGGATTTTGACAAAAAACAAATGCCTTGATTGCCTGGTCAAAACGGATGTTCCAGCTTCAGGATGCCTGCTTTAATCCATAACTGGATTTCTGCAGCTTGCAAACTCTTTGCTCTTGGTTTTAGCCACAAAACCGTCTGGCTACATCATATAGATGTCTTCCTCAAAATGGCCGTTGAGAAACGCCGTCTTGACATCCATTTGCCAAATCTCGTAATCGAGATGAGCCTCAATGGATAAGAGTATCCGGATAGACTTGAGCATGGCTACCGGCGAGAAGGTTTCCTTCTGGTCGATACCGTCTTTCTGAGTATACCCTTTCGCAACAAGCCTGGCCTTAAAGGTCTCAGCTCTTCCATCCGGTCCTCTCTTTCTCTTGTAGACTCACTTGCACCCAATAGGTTTAATATTGGCAGGCAAGTCCACAAGTGTCCAGACCTGATTAGAGTACATAAACTCCATCTCAGCTTTCATAGCTTCTGGCCAACGTCCCGAGTCTTTGTCATTTATTGCTTCATTATAGTTACAGGGATCCTGTTCCAGTTCTTCTAGGATTGTCTCATAAGACTCTCCCAAAAACGAGAACCTGTCAGGAGGCCTGACAATCCTCCCACTACGACGAGGCACTGGTGTATCTACTGGGTTAGGTATGGGCGGATTCTCTTCAAGTTCGGTCATAGTAGGATTTGGAATTGACTTCTCTTGAGTCTCTTCCAAGATAACCTTTTCTAAAGATTTCCGGTCTATCGTATAATCCTCCTCCAAAAAAACCACATTGGTGCTGACAAGCACTTTCTGCTCTCTGGGATTATAGAATATCCAACCTTTAGTTCCTTTAGGATATCCTACAAAGGTGCACACTTCCAACTTCGATTCCAACTTATCTGTCTTTACCTTCAGCACATGTGGTGGACAACCCCAAATATGTAAATGTTGTAGACTAGGCTTTCGCCCAGACCATAACTCCCGGGGAGTCTTAGGTACAGACTTAGATGGTACGAGGTTTAGTATGTACATTGCAGTATCTAAAGCATATCCCCAAAAGGATATAGGTAATCCTAAAAAACTCATCATAGACCTGATCATATCCAAAAGAGTTTGGTTCCTTCTTTCTGCCACTCTGTTCTGTTGAGGCATACCAGGAGCAGACAACTGGGATATAATCCCATTTTCTGATGAGTATCCCATTAAATCAGCTGAGAGATATTCCCCTCCTCGATCTGATTGAAGAGTCTTGATACTTTTACCTAATTGCTTTTCTGCTTCTGCTCGAAACTCTAAGAACTTTTCAAAAGCCTCGGACTTACGGTGCATAAGGTATATGTATCCATATCTTGAGTAATCATCTGTGAAAGTGATAAAGTACTCATATCCTCCTCTCGCTCTAACATTTATGGGTCCACACATCAGTATGAACTAATTCCAATAAATCTTTGGCCCTATTGCCCTTAGCTGAAAATGGTCTTTTGGTCATTTTGCCTTCCAGACAGGATTCGAAGGCAGGCATTGGTTCTACCACCAATGAAGGCAAGATACCATCTTTCACTAGCCTATCAATCCTGTTTAGGTTAATGTGACCTAGCCTCAGGTGCCAAAGCTTTGTTGGAAATGAAGGTAATTTTCTCTTTAATGATGGTCTATGATTTATCTCGGTATCATGTATCTCATAGATTGTGGGAGTTAACAAATAAAGTCCATTGATTACCTTGCCAGAACATATGAAAGCACCATTCCTCTTTATGACAACTTCAGTACCAAAAGTAATAGAATAACTTTTATTTACCAAACTAGAAACTGAAATTAAATTCCGCCTTAAAGACGGTACATATAAAGTGTCTGACAAAATCAATTTATTATTTGAAAAACATAAAGCAATAACTCCCACTGAAACCGCCTCTGCCTTAGCGTTAGATCCTAGGTTGACAATGATTTCGCCGTCACTGAGCCTCCTGGTTTCCCGGAACCCCTACAACGAATTACAGATGTGATTAGTTGCACCAGAGTCAACACACCAGAACTCTGAAGTACCAGTTGTAAAACTAACTTCAGAAACAAGTGACTCAATCATACTTAAGGTCTTTTTCTTGGACAGAAAATATGGACAATTCCTCTTCCAATGTCCTGTCTTACCATAGTGGAAACACTTTCCCTTAGTCCCTGAACCCTTAGCCTTTGCCACAAAACCATTAGGACCATTTTCCGCCTTAGGACCCTTGGTGACTGATTTCTTTTTACCTTTCCGGCCTTTGCCTTTCAGCTTGGGCCTGGCATTTGACTTTTCTTTCATCAGAGCAGTTGGCTTTTTCTTCATAATTCCTTCAGTTGCTACCAGCTAGCTAGACAGCTCAGCTAGGGTCAGATTCATTTTATTCATATTATAATTGATCTTAAAATGGTTGAATGAATCTGGTAGCGACTCAAGGATTATGTCAATCCGCGATTCTGCATCAATCGCGGCACCTAGTACATCTAACTCATTCAATGAGTCCATCATCTTCAACGTGTGGTCCTGTACTGGTGTACCCTCAGCCATCTTGTTGCTTATGAGCACCTTCATAGTAGCCTACTTGGCAGGCCTGCCCTGCTCTGCAAACATCTCCTTTATGTTCGATATAATATCGTATGCAGTCTCATAGGGTTGATGTTGGTGTTACAAAACACTAGACATGGATGCCTGTATATAACATCTGGCCATCTCATCGTCTTTTGCCCATTTGGCATAATGGTCTTTCTCTTCCTGTGGTGCATCTGGCACAGGCTCATCAAGGGGGGTCTTGGCAAGGACATATTTGTATCTTGATGCAGTCAGGACAATATTCAGGCTCTGTTTCCAGTCTACATAATTGGATCCCATCAACTTATTCTGGTTGAGAATGGTGGCAAGTGGATTGAAAGTACTTGAATTCATGTTCAATAAACTGTAGCACAAACCATACATTCAATTAATGAATATTAATGATATTAGGGTTTAGCATTCTACCAAATTTATGTGGTAATCCTCATAACCACTAAAATTTAGAATACTTCGGAATTCCAATCCCTGGGATATGCCTTCTTGGGGAGTGCGAATATCACCTAGATTGGTGCGGATCAAAGTAAGTTAAAATTAAGACTAATGATCCCCTATCATTCATTATTATCTAGGTATCTCATACCAAATAATGTTTGACTCTTGAATAACTTTGGTTTCTAAAATACATGAGGCAAATCCTTGGGGATACTACATCACTATTTAGTTTAAGTGTGACCCACCAAGTAACATTGAATGGCAACCGTTGTGGGCAGCCCCTCCTTTGGGAGTGAACCCCCACCCCATCTCACCAAAACTATCCTTTTGGGAGATCTATATCTAGTATCCAGACAAATAAAAGCCCTCCGTGGGGAACAACCATTCTCAAGATAGCGCGAGGCTAATACTTTCCTTACAATGGACCTATGGTGGAAAACCATGGGGATTTCTCAATTTAATGCCCCACTCCCACTTAATATTTCAGGATTGAGGATTTTCCTTTTAAGGTATTAGGGCCCACATATATACACAAATGAAACATCAAATCATCTCATGACATGATCAAATATTGATTCCAAGTCAAGTTATTTTAAGAAAAGTCTAGATTCTTAAATTAGAGTTACCAATATGCCCATCTCATTGGTCATCACCACTAATTAGAAATCTTTCCAAAAATTAATTTGATTTGACCAATTTTAGTAACTTGCTATGTTTGGATCAGAGCTGGAAACATTCTAAATTAAGCATTCATCCATAAATAGAAAAAAGCTAAATTTAATAACTAGTCCTCTCCTCCACATGGCCCAAGCGGAATAGACTTCTTGGACATCTAGACTTTCCAAAACTTTGGAATTCCTCAAACTCTTTGGGCAACTCCAAAACACCTTTGGGAATCTTCAAACTCTTTGATTAGGAATCCAACTTCACTTTCCTTCTTTGTCTCGGACATCGCCAAAATTACAAATTTAGAAAATTACATAAGTCCCTATGTCTCTACAATGAGACTTACATGGTATTCTAAACATGGAAATAAAAGGGCTATAGGGAAACCACCATGCCTCGCCCTTTCACGGGAAACCAAGGAAACTATGATGCCCTTTACACTTAGCCTTAAATAAACCAACAACCATATAACGAAAGTAAAAGACTTGTCTGCCATATGGAGAGGACTAGAGCACCTGCAAGTTAGTATCTCATACAACCAAGCAACTCACAAAACTGGGTTACCAAACAACAAAGGAAAAACAGGATGCCAAAAATTGCCACCTTTGTAAATCATGCTCTTCGCAAAGGGGGTCCGGGGGTGTCTCCTGGCGGGGGTCGAGCTCCCCAGTCAGCTTGCTGGGGCCTAGGGGTCTTGGTGTGTTGACTCCAGTGCAACTAATCACATCTGTAATTCGTTGCTGGTACACCCAGGTGGACAGAATTACTTAGGCGCCACACAAGTGCGCCTAAGTCCTCTGTCTTGCCTGGGTTGTGAATCTCAGTCGCGTTTCGAGTTCCAGACTTAAAGACAGTACAATAAAATCAACCAAAACCTAAAACAATATCAAAACACAGACTTACCTTAAGTAGGAACTCCCCGAATTCTAAAATTAACATCGATATCATCGCCACAATTCCAGCCACACAGAACCAGACACTTGGGCGCCACTGTAGGTACGCCCAAGTCACCAGAGTGACCTAGGCGCCACTGTGTGTGCGTCCAAGTCCTCCGTCAGTTCCATTCAGCCGATTTCAACATTATTTCACCTTTTAAATTCAAACCTTAAATTCCAGAACCCAAAAGTATTTAAAAACACACTAATAAGAACTCCAAGACACTCCTAATCCATCCCTAAACCACTCCTAATCAACTCATAACTTAAAATAAGCCGAACCAATTAAAATCACTCCCAACAAGTTACTTAGGCGCTGAAACCACAAGGCTTAGGTTACCCATACCCTAAGATTAAATCGGATTACCTAGTTAGGTAGCTTAGAGTATTAGGCTTCGCCCCACCACTTTTCCTGTTCCTTTAGGGGACTGGGACAGCTGATGTGGGCGGTCTAGGACCTTAGGATATGGTTAATCCGATGATCAGTAATAAAGCATTAATCACATAGATCCAAGTAAAATCCCTTAGTTAGGCCCTTCTAGCCCCATATCAAAAATCCATAAAAACTATAAAACCAACAAAATAAACTCAAAAATATTTTTCATTTATTTCTTCCTCCACCTCAGGTGCCAAATATTTAATTGAACTTAATGATAAAAGGGAATAAAGAACTTATTTTTAAAATTGAATCAATGAGAATAATGAGATGAGATGAGTGATTTCGCACACACTTTTAATCAATCATGGCCCATCAGCCATTCTAAAAACAAACACTGGCCCATCGGCCATTTCCAATCAATTCTGGCCCATCGGCCACCTTCAAACAATTACGGCCCATCGGCCTTTTACTTTTATCACTCGTGTATCGCACACGAAAAACACAAATATCACAAATCAAAGACTCATTTGCATCATCATTTTATTTGAAAAAACAGCCTTTAAACCCTATTTTGCCAAGGGATCTGAAGGGGGTACCCGGGAATGGGGCCGATCCTATTCTTAAATATTTGGCACCTCCCCCCTTTTTATTTTCTTTATTTTAGTTATTTTATCTTACTTGGATATACTATGATTATGCTATGTGAGGATTAACCTTTATTCGGACTTTAACTCATGTCCCTGAATTAGCCTAAACTAAAGAAACCCAAAGAGACCCAAATTAATGTGACAAGACAACCGTCGTGTGTTGCCGGCAGCACATTAGACGAGAGGAAGAACCTACCTTATTATTTTTCTCCCCATATTTCTTCGACTTTCTTCAATGAACGGTGTTACGGCCGTTATCGGATTTGTCGATTTTGAGGGTAGTAAGAATCCTCATTTTCGATGTAAAATTTAAATAGCGTATATAGATGAATGGAGATTTCCCCAAACCATGTCTCTCTTGGAGAGGGGGGGTCGAAATTCACATCCGACATGCCCTAGCCAGGTTAGACTACCTTTAGTTTCTTTCATTTTAATTAATTAAGCCCCACTCTCTCTCTGGGCTTCGCTAAAGGACCGGGAGAGTAGATGAGGGCGGTTAGTGTAGACACCTCATTTGGCCCCTTATGATAGCCTTAAATACCTATCATATATAACAGTACCCCCATTTCACCCATAATTGAATGATTAATGGTGTAAGTCAGATTAATTAACGACGATGAAGATGTTTGTTGACAATTCCAGACTTAATCCGGTGATTTCTAGACATTCGTGAGAGAAAAAGCCAGATCGCATCGAGATCTCAAGTCAAATTTGCTACTTACACAAGGAGTGGACCACAACACCAATTATACCTCTTCCGAACCACTTAAGACATGCTTAGGTCAATTCCTACAAAGATTACGCTTAGCTTGCATAAATGTCACCCGATTAGCCTAAGTTAAGAAGCCGGATTCATTGATCCAAAGGTCCCTTTTTTCCCAACACTTAATCATTGGGACATTTGGATCTTTGGATTCTTCACTACGAGAGCTTTCCAACGATATATAGAACATCCAAATTCGATAAGTGGAAAAAAACTTATGAGCTTCCAAAATCTGTCCCAAAGAGGAGATGAAAATCACATGGGTGGCGCCCAGTTTTCTGAATTCCACTTGGGCTCCAGCCTTGTCGTTCCCACCCTATGCAGACCCACCTAGGCGCCAGCCATGTGGCACCCACTCCTCAAATCCATGACAATGACCTGAAAACAAACCGAGACCACTCAACATAGGGACCAAGCTCTGAAAATGAATCGACTCCATCAAGGCACCACCCATGCGGCGCCCCACCGTACTGAATTCCGCATAGGCACTAGCCTTGTCGCACCCACACTACCAAGAACCACGTAGGCACTACCTCATGGGCACCCACCTCCAAATTTACTTATTCGGCCTGAAAGTAGTCTGGGACTATTCAAACATAGGGACCAAGCTTCGAAGGCGAACCAAACCACCTTGGCACCATCCATTGGTGCCCAGCCCTGAAATCCACCTAGGCTCCACCCATGTGGCGCCCATCCCTGAAATCCACCTAGGCACCACCCCTATGGTGCTTAGCCAGTTAAATGCTAGTGTAGGTCCCCCCAGCTGAAGATCTATCCGTTTAATCCCGACTCCAAATGGGACCAAGTTCCAAAAGCGAAACCCAAACCCTAAGGGCACCGCCCTGTGGGCGCCTACACTCTCCAGGACAACATGGGTGCCACCCTATGGGTGTCCAAACTACGGAGGCCATGCGGGCACCACCCCATGGGCACCCGTCCTCTCTTAAACCCTAATTCGTCCAAAAACAACTTAAGCCGCCTTAGGATGCATGAGACCTTCTCGAAACATGAAATAATGAAGCCTTAGCTCTCCTAAACTCATCCCAAACCTCTATATAAGGATCTCTTAACCTCATTTGCAAAGGGAGCTATGCTAAAAGAGAGAAAAAAAGAGAATAAGCAAGAAGAATAAAGGTAGCCACCATTAGAGAGAGCTTCAAATATAGAGAAAAAGAAGAGGAAATTGTTAGAAAAGAGTTTCCGCCAGGAACCCTAGATATTGCTTACAGATCAATGAGGAAATAGATTTAAACGAAGATGATCAAAGGCCATACCTGCAAGATCTCTTTGATTTGATCTCGGTCTTTCTGATCTGATCTCGGTTTTACAGCAGCCCGAAAATCTCATGATCTTCTACTGTATTCCTCTATGCTCGAATTCGCATCAGGGAGTGGGCCTCTTCTACGAATTCTCTCTGCTCTCTAAAATAAGATTTTTCTTCTTATTGACCTAGAGGGCAATAGCACATATTTATAGGCTACAATAGCGACCTTAAGAAGTATATAAGGATAGGCTCCTTATGGAAGCAGGAAACCCTAATTCGACCCAAATTAGAATCCTAGTTCAATAAATTACAATTCAGTCCACTAGAGAATTATAATTGCACTCCTGTCCTTATTCTCAAAATTAATATTTCGAGCTTCATGTCATTAAATGCTTATTAATCTCCCCACGTTAAGATTTCAGATATCCATTGATTAAATAATTACCGACATCTATATTTATTTGATATCTTTATAATTCCTTGAGACCTTACACTTAACTTATTTGATATGTCGGACACAAAGTCCACCTGTAGGGTTTGACATAATCAAACTTAAAAGCTTCATCAAGGGGATATCATCAATCCCAATTATGGGACGAGGATTCCATCAATAAACTAATATGCACCATACACGTAGTGTAGTCATCCAATTTACTGAGATTATTGACCCATAAAAGATCTCTCCCTTGTAAATCAAAATGGAAAACACTAAATGTATGTGTCTATTATTTATGTTAGGATTAAGAGTAGAAGCACTCCATAATAACCATTTGGATGTTAATCATCTTTTATAGTCAGTATAAAGATAATAAACCTAAAAGCAGTCCTATTCAATATACACAAAGCGTACTAGCATGATGAGTCAAAACTATACCTTTTCCCGTAGCCAGGACAAGCCTGCTGAAACATCATGCTACAATCGTACCAATGGTGTGTCCAAGACCATCTAAATTGTGAACAAAAACTTATATTCTATAAGAACTGACAGATAAGTCCTCCGTGTATAAGTAGAACTCTATGCACCAACTTGTCTACTTTATAGAATAAAAGACACAATTGTATAATCATAATTAATGCAACCATTTGCCCATACAAAATCTCATTTAGATGAAAAGACAAAATACCCTAATTAGTCAAAGACAAATACATAAAAGTATGCTTTTAGTATAAAATTCCAATAATCTCCCACTTAGACTCAAAGCTATGCTGACATGTATTTCAACCCCATGCCTTCCACATGTCTATCAAAGCTCTTTGCTGGTAAGCTCTTTGTAAAAGGATCTGCCATGTTGTCCACCGATGCAATCTTGGTCGCAATTATATCACCCCTCTGTACGATTTCTCGTATGAGATGAAACTTACGCTGGATGTGCTTACCCTTCTTATGCATCATGGGCTCCTTTGCATTAGCAACCGCACCGGTATTATCACAATAAAGTATTATAGGTGATTTTACCAAATGCACCACTTCTAGCTCCATCAAGAAGTTCTTGAGCCAAACTACCTCCTTGGCTCCTTCAGAAGTTGCCACATATTCGGCTTCCATGGTAGAGTTAGCAATACATGATTGCTTGACACTCCTCCAACTTATAACTCCACCTCCCAATGTAAATACAAATCTTGAGGTCAACTTTCTGGCATCATTATCTGACTAGAAGTTCGAGTCTATGTACCCAATGGGTATCAAACTCTCTGCCTGGTAATCAGCATATAATTTCTAGTCCTCTTAAGGTACTTAAGTATATGCTTAAGTGCAGTCCAATGTTCTCTCCCTTGATTAGACTGGTATCTGCTAACCATGGCAACGACAAAACAAATATCAGGTCTAGTACATAGCATTGCATACATGAGGCTTCCCACCGCCGAAGCATAAGGTACTTCCTTCATTTTTTCTATCTCATCAGGTATCTTAGGACACTGATCCTTGGATAAAGTGATTCTATGCCTGAAAGGAAGAAATCCTTTCTTGGAATCTAGCATGCTAAAACGGGCAAGAATCGCATCAATATAAATCGCTTAAGACAAGCCCGACATTCTTTCTTTCCGATCTCGTAAGAGCTTAATCCTTAGAATGTGACTAGCTTCTCCTAAGTCCTTCATATCGAACTAACTACTCAACCATACTTTGACCGAAGACAACACGCCGACATCGTTTCCAATGAGTAGGATGTCATCTACATAAAGTACTAAGAAAATCACCACTTTGGCGTTGTACCTCTTATATGCACAAGATTCATTTGGGTTCTGCTCGAAACCATAAGATTTAATGGCTTGATCAAAACGAATGTTCCAAGATCTAGGTTCTTGCTTAAGTCCATAAATGGACTTCTTAAGCTTGCACAACATGTGCTCACGACCTTCAACTATGAATCCATTTGGTTGTACCATATAGATACATTCATCAAGATTTCCATTAAGGAATGTTGTCTTGACATCCATTTGCCAAATTTCGTAATAAAAATAAGCCACAATGGATAAAAGAATCCGGATGGATTTCAGCATGGCTACTGGCGAGAAAGTCTCCTCATAATCGATACCTTCTTTCTGAGTAAACCCTTTCGCAACAAGCTTAGTTTTGAAGGTTTCAACCTTTCCATCCACCCCTCTTTTCTTCTTGTAGACCCATTTACAACTGATAGGTTTTATCCCCTCTAGTGGTTCTACAAGATCCCAGACTTGATTATGGTACATAGAAACCATTTTTGATCACATAGCTTGTTGCCATAGTTCTGCATATTTGTCTTGGACTGCTTCATTATAGTTACAGGTTTCGGTATCTAGCTCATCAGGGACTGTCATATGACTCTCCCAAGAACATATACCTCTCGGGTGGATGAACAACCCTCCCACTACGACGAGGCACATCCTATGTCTATGTCAAAACTAATCCTGGTGTACCATCATCAACATGCTGATCCGGCTCATCACCCATCTTGTTGATGGTTTCACCTGGAATATTATTAGTTGAAGACTCGGCAATCCTCCCACTACGACGAGGTAATGGACCGCCGAGTTCTCCATCTTTTGGTGCCTCTTCCTGTGCTATTGGCGATGGAAAAGTTTGGGTAGGTCTTTCTCCTTTCGATTCCTCTAGAACAATTTTTCTTTTGGGTTTGTGGTTCATGATATAGTCCTCTTGTAAGAATCGAGCATTGGTGCTAACAATGACCTTTCGATCTTGAGGGTTATAGAACAAACCACCTTTTGTTCCTCTGGGATAGCCAACGAAAATGCAAACTTCTGTTCTTGGTTCCAACTTATCTGTGTTCCCTTTCAGCACATGTACTAGACTACCCCAAATCTGAACATGCTTTATTCTGGGTTTGCGCCCAGTCCATAGTTCTGTGGGTGTAGTAGGTAATGACTTAGATGGAACTAAGTTTAGAATATATGTAGCCGTTTCTATAGCATGCCCCCAGAACGAATTAGGTAAATCCGAATAACTCATCATTGACCTTACCATATCCATAAGAGTCCTATTTCTTCTTTCTGCGACACCATTTTGTTGAGGTGTACCTGGTGCAGACAACTGGGATGTAATCCCTAAATTCTCTAAAGAGGTACTCGCCACCACGATCAGATCGTAGTGTCTTGATACTCTTACTTAAACGCTTCTCCGTTTCTGCCCTATACTCCTTGAATTTCTAAAAGCATTTAGACTTACGGCGCATTATGTAAATGTACCCATACTTTGAATAGTCATCAGTGAAAGTAATGAAATACTCAAAGCCACCTCTTGCCTGGACATTTATGGGCCCACACAGGTCAGAGTGAACCCATTCCAACGATTCTTTGGCCCTATAGCCTTTTGCCGAAAAAGGGCGCTTGGTCATTTTCCCCTCTAAACAAGATTTGCAGACTGAAAGGGCCTCGACTTCCAATGGCTGTAATGGTCCATTTGCAACCAATCTTGATATCCGGTATAGATTAATATGACCTAGGCGTTAATGTCAAAGATACGTTTGGTTCATTTGCGATGATTCCTTTCTCTTACATGGTAGGGTAATTGTGTTATTCAATTCAGTCAGTTGCAATTTAGGAGAGATAGGATTAAAAATATAAAGATCATCCACCAATGAACCAAAACAGATAAAATGCTTATTGTACTTAATAACACAAATTTATTAAAATAAATGGAATAGCTGTCTTTAACCAATTTGGAAACAGAAATTAAATTCCTCCTAATGGATGGAACATAAAGACAATCTCTTAAAATTAAAGTCCTATCTCTACTAAAACTTAGACTAACATCTCCTACTACAACTGCTGCCACTCTCATAGCATCACCCATAAGCAAATAAATCTCCCCATCACTTAGCTGCCTGGTTTCCTGGAGCCTCTGCAAAGAATTGCAAACATGATTAGTGGCTCCCGTATCTACACACCAAGTACCGGTAGATGTAACCGCCAAACATGATTCAACAACTAGTGAATGAAATTTACCTTTATTGTTCACATTGTTGAGATAAGTTGGACATTGCTTTTTCAGTGCCATGCTTCCTTGCAATGAAAACACTTGCCATTGGGCATTTTCACTCCTCCCTGTGGTCCGTTGCCCCCTTTAGGATCTGCATTACGATTTTGACCCTTTTTCTGTTTCTTCTTGCCTTTCGGCTTAGAAACAGAACCTTTTTCAGCAACGTGAACACTAGATAGCTTTTTCAGAAGGCCCTCAGCAGCCTGAAGTTCCTTGAGTAATTCCGCCAGGGAAAAACTGAGCTTGTTCATGTTGTAATTTAGGCAAAAATTCTCAAAGGAATCAGTCAATGACCGGAGAATGATATCGATCTGGGTCTCCCCATCAATTTCAACTCCAAGGACTTGAAGTTCATTGAGGTGTCCCATCATTTTCAGAACATGACCCCTCACAAGGGTACCTCCAGCCATCTTAGTGTTAAAACAGTTCTTTCATAGCAACCTGTCTAGCTGCCCGATCCTGATCACCAAACATCTTCTTGAGACTGTACATGATGTTGTAGGCAGTAGGATAAGGCTGATGTTGCTGCTGCAAAACATTTGACATGGATGCCAAAATGTAACATCGTGCCATCTCATCAGCCTTGTTCCATTTTTTGTATTCCTCGATGGCTACCGCATCGGTACATCCATCCACAGGTTTCTCTGGGCACACCTCATTGAGCACATATTTGTACTCTTCAGCAGTTAGGACAATATCCAAATTTCTTTTCCAGTCAATGTAATTATCGATTCAAATAAAAGGAAAATTGGTTCCCTCTGCCAATTAACAAAAGAATCCGACAGCAATCTAAAACACCAATGCATAGTATGCCTCGATGTGAGGACAAGTACCATACTTATATTGTTCAGATAGGACATAACCTTTTAGGTCTACTGTCAAGGCAACAGCCATGCCAAGTAAAACCAAACAGCTGCCATGACTTTGGTCCTATAAATAATAGAAGAGGCTCAGATGGAGAACATACCGTTATTTATAGCTAAGTGTATACCATCATTTAAGTTAGGGCCCATTATTCTGTATTCAGTCTTATCAGATGGAGAAGAGACCTATACTAATAATTACCCTAAATCATCCATATGGGAGTTTGTACTGGAGATTCCATAATTAACCCATCCGATTAGGAGGAAGACTCCAAGGTCAACACATAAATCAATTACATCTCCTACAAAACTATGATGGAGACCTTGGGAGATAACGAAGTTCCCTCTCCCACTTAGTTATTTAACAATGAGGGTTCTTATAAAACAGTTTAATTAAGACCAGGTTAAAATCTAGTAGTAATGGGTAACCATATCTATACTACTATACCATTCCAAACATAATTAAATAGATATAATATCATATGTAGCAAGTTATGATAATAATAGACATCCAAGCACATAAAAGGAAAGACAACCAGCATAAGGAGCCTAGCTATCATGGTCAAGTAGGATCCTTTTGTCTTCATGATTGCCACTTCTTTAAAACATGCGCTTCACAAAGGGGGTCCGGGGGTGTCCCTCGGCGAGGATCGAGCTGCCCAGTCAGCTCGCGGGGGCCCAAGGGGCAACGACCCCAGACCGGAATTTTTTATCAAGTTCTACCTTCGAAATCGATTTTCTGCCTTCATAACTTGCGCCTTTCCATGAAAAATTACATTGAATCCTAAGCCTCCTTATGAACGAAGTTCACATGCTATCTCAATATAATTACATCTCCATGAAAAATTACATTGAACCCTAAGCCTCTTGACGAACGGAGTTCACACGCTATGTCAATATAATTACATCACCATAAAACTTGTAAAATATGTAAAATAGTAACCACGAATTTGATTCATGGGATTCATTCACATAACATACACACATGGTGACCATGATAGCCAGATCAATCGCTGCAAAAAAGAGGTTAGATAGTTCGCTGCAAAACAAGGGTTACAGGCAGCAAAGGCAAACCATCTCTTTTACAGCAACTTATAATCTTACTATGTTTTTTTTAATCCATACGCAGTATCAGGATTGGCTCTGATACCATAGTTAGAAAAGAGTTTCCGCCAGGAACCCTAGATATTGCATACAGATTAATGCGGAAATAGCTTTAAATGAAGATGATCAAAGACCATACCTGCGAGATCTCTCTGATTTGATCTCGGTCTTTTTGATTTGATCTCGATTTTGCTGCAGCCTGAAAATCTCAAGATCTTCTACTATATTCCTCTATGCTTGAATTCGCATCAGGGAGTGGGCCTCTTCTGCAAATTATCTCTACTCTCTAAAACGAGATTTTTCTTCTTATTGAACTAAAGAGCAATAGCGCATATTTATAGGCTACAATAGGGACCTTGAGAAGTAAATAAGGATAGGCTCCTTGTGAAAGTAGGAAATAGAGGAGGCTTCCATATCTTCAACTGGAGCTATAGGTCTTCGCGAAAGCTTCGTTCTAGGAACTTGAGAAATGCGTCATTATGCCGGTATTCCTAGATCTATCTCTTCTTTTATTCCATTTCATTGCCATTCATGCTTAGAAACATGCTTAGGATCGTTTGTGCATTGTAGATCTGCATTAGTTGTGATAAAATTGATATTAGCATCTCATCATATAAGGAACATTTTTAGGTTCATTCTCATAGAGTAGATCTACATTGATTTCATAGTTCTAATTGCATAACTAGATTAGATCTCACATTAACAACATCATCATCATCATTTGTATCGAGGAGATCGCAAAAGAACCTCCAACAGAAAGGCTAGGCGCCACTCATTGGACGCCTACCCTCTCCCGGACAGGCTGGGCGCCACCCTCCTGGCGCCTACCCTTCTAAGATAGGGCCAAGGTTTTAAATCTTCACTCGTTGCATCGTTTTCTTGCAGATTCGTTAGCTGTATCATTAGTAGTTCGCATTAGGACATTCGCATCAATCATTGAATATCGGAAATTGTGATGAAAATCCTAAGACTCTTGTGCATTTGTTGTGGTTCGTTGAAAACCCTGACTGAACAGGGTAGGCACCAAAGGTGTGGTGCCTAAGTGGAATTTTCCACCTTCGTGCTCAACTTTCGATCTTCCGCATTTTGTTCATTTAGAAACTGCATGATAATGATGTGTTTGGTTGTTTGATGTGTTCTGAACTTCAAATTATCATTTTAACCATACTTCACATTCTATCATTTGAATCATAAAGTCATACAAAAAACCCAAAAAAAATCATAAAACATAAAAATCACTTCTTCTCTTTCCTTACTCTCTAGTAAATTAGAGGAGAAACCAAAAACAAATTAAAAGATATCCAGAAAACCCAAAAATAATAGGTAGATAGTCTAGGTTATTGAATTTAGCACCTAAGTAGGATAAATCCTAAGACTGTTAAAAACACCATAATTAATTAACCTAAGAACCATCAAGTCATTAAGAACACCTTTAATCACCTCAAGACCGCAATTAATTCAGATTAAAAAGTAATTAAGAACTGCAAAAAAATATGTAATACATAAAAACCTAAAACATAGTAACTTGGGCACCACCCCCTAGGCGCCCATCCTTCCAAGACCATCTGGGCACCACCCCCTGGGCGCCCAGCCTGCTCATTGCCTAAGACACTTCGGTTAAAACCTAATCTAGTTAATTAAGACCTTAGACCAATCCGAATTAACACAACAAAACAACTTTAAATCTAAAATAACTAAGACCCTAATTAACTCAACCCCAAATCAACCTAGAAACACAAAACCAATTCGAACAAAAAAAATAGCCACCTGGACACCACCCCTTGGGTGCCCATCATGCCACATCCATTTGGGCACCACCTTCTGGGCGCCTAGCCTACCCAATCACTAAGAAACCCCAATTGAAATTAAACCCAAATTCAATCCTAATCGACATACTAGAACAACCTTGAAATATAAAACAACTGAAACCATAAGTCTGAATTAACCTAGAATATCGAACCAATTAGAGCCAATTAGAGCCATAAACATATCCACCTGGGCGCCACCGCTTGGGCTCCCATCTTGCCACATCCACCTGGACACCACCCTCTGGGCGCCTAGCCTCTCCAATCACTGAGAAGCCTAATTAATTGAAACATAATTTAATCCTAATCAACGCAATAGAACACCTTTCATCCAAATACATCAAACCACAAAAGCTCAACCTTAAATCAACCTAAAAAATACGAAACTGACCCGAGTGTCAAAACTATCCACCTGAGCGCCACCTCCTAGGCATCCATTCTACGAACTCCACACAGGCACTATCCCTTGGGCACCTATCCTGACCATTCCCTTGAAAACATCAACTAAAACAATTAACCCCAATTAATTAAAATCTAATTCATTCCCAATTGAATACGAATAACATCCCACATCCAAACTACTAAATCCCTTAGTCAATTTAAACTTGAATTGACTTAAAGAATCACCAAACCGACCAAACCTCAAAATAGCCACCTAGGCGCCACCCCTTGGGTGCCCATCCTACCAAATTCATCTAGGCACCACACCCTGGGCGTCCAGCCTACTCATTTTTAGAAAACCCATGACTAGCCACTTAGCCTAACTAATTAACACTCAAGCCAATCCCGTCCAACACAATAACACACTTTTAAACTTAAAACACTTGAGACCTAAATCGATTCGGACTTAATACCCAAAGCCCTTACAAACCAACAAACGACCACCTAGGCACCACCCCTGTGGCGCCTATCCTACACTTTGACCCTAATCCACCACCTCAACTAAAAACAAATAACTAAACACCGTATCATCTAAATTAATTAAGACCAGAACCTAAAATAATCCTTGGACCCAATGACCAATAATCTAGTCCCATTCGGAATAGTTGAAATATTTCACCTGGGCGCCACCCCCTTGGTTCCTATCCTCTCATTTGCACTAAAATGCGAATTCTTGATTTGGTTTCGAAATCTAGATCTGAATCACTTTGACATTTGAACATCAGAGACTTGAAACACCTTGAAATGTTAAAATTCATCAAGACCAATTAGAATTCGGAATATAAGTGAATTACCTCAGAAATCACAAACACTATAAATTGTCAGGATTGGCACCACCTCCTGGGCGCCTACCATACCTTTAAAACACCAAATTGTGACTTTCAATTACGTTTCGAATTTTGATTTTAAAATTGACGTTAACAGAATAACCCAGACCTTAAAATATTCCTCCAGACCAAAACATAGCCCCCAGAACTCTTGGAATTCCGAAAATAACATCGATACCATCACCACTAGCCAAACCACTTAAAATAACCACCTGGATGCCACTGCCTGTCGCCCAATTCACCAGAGTGACCTAGGCGCCACCCCCTGGGTGCCCAAGTCCTCTGCCAACCATGTTTCGCCGGTTTCGACATTATTTCACCTTTTAAATTAAAACCCTAAATTCCAGAATCCGAAACACATTAATCAAAACTCTAAAACACCTCTAATCCACTTCTTAATCAACCTTCAACTTAAAATAAACCGAACTAATAAAAGTCACAGATAGCCAACTACTTAGGTGCAAGAACTATCAGACTTAGCCTATTTGCACCTTAAGAAAAAATTAGATAATCTTGTTAGGTAGCTTAGAGCGTTAGGCTTCGCCCCACCACTTTTCCTTTTCCGTTAGGGGACTGGGAGGGTTAATATGGGTGGTTTAGGACCTTAGGTCAGGGCTAATCCAATGATCAGTAATAAAGCATTAATCACGTAAATCCAAGTAAAATCCCTTAGTTAGGCCCTTCTAGCCTCATATCAAAATGCCATAAAAACTATAAAACCAACAAAATAAACCCAAAAAGATTTTTCTTTTGTTTCTTCCTCCACCTTAGGTGCTAGATATTTAATCGAACTTAATGATAAAAGGGAATAAAGAACTCATTTCTAAAATTAAATAAATGAGAATAACGAGACGAGATGATTGATTTCCCACACACTTTTAAACATTCACGGCCCATCGGCCACCCTAAAACAAATGCTGGCCCATTAGCCATCTCCAATCAATTATAGCGCAACGGCCTTTCACTTTTATCACTCTTGTATCGCACACAAAAATCACAAGTCAAAGTCTCATTTGCATCATCATTTTGGTTTGAAAAATCAACATTTAAGCCCTATTTTGCTAAGGGATTTGAAGGGGGTGCCCGAGAACGAGGCCGATCCTCTTCTTAAATATTTGGCACCTCCCCAGTTTTTATTTTTTTTATTTTAGTTATTTTATTTTACTTGGACATGTTATGATTATGCTATGTGAGGATTAACATTTATTTGAACTTTAACTCATGACCCTGAATTGACCCAACATCAAAGAGACCCAAAACAATATGATGGGACGATCGTCGTGTGTTGCCAGCAGCACATTAGAAGTGAGGAAGAATCCACCCACTTATTTTCTCCCATTTTTCTTTTGCTTTCGTCGAAGAACGGTGTTACGGCCGTACCGTAGCTGGCGATCGTGATCCGTCGATTTTGAGGGTAGTCGGAATCCTCACTTTCAATGTAAATTTTAAATAGCATGTATAGTTGAGTGGAGATTTCCCGAGCCATGCATTCCTTTGGGGGTCAAAATTCACAGTCGACGGTTAGGACCGTAGGATAGGGTAGAGATCCATTAGGAAAACGAATTAGTTAGATTAAATCCAAGTGGGAGATCCCCTAGTTAGTCCCTTCTAGCCCCAATTATTAAAAATCCAAAAAAACCATAAAACCAACAAATCAAACCCAAAAACATTTTCTTCTCTTTTCCTCCACCTCCGGTGCCAAATATTTATTTAAACTCAAAGATTAAAGGGAACAGAGGCTGATCCTGAAAATCTGAATTAATGAGAATAACGAGACAAGACGAGTGATTTCACACACCCTCAATACCAATTTATTTACTTCCAGTCCATCATCGGCCGCCCTCAATCAACACTGGCCCATCATCGGCCACTTCTAGTTAATCCTAGCCCATTATCGGCCATTCACTTTTTTCACTTGTGTATCACACACAAACCCACAGAAATCATAAATCAAAATCTCTTTTGCATCGTTCTTTCGATTTGAAGAATCAGCCTTCAAACCCTAGGTTGTTAAAGGACATTGAAGAGGGTACCCGAGAACGGGGTCGATCCTCTTCTAAATATTTGGCACCTTCCCCCTTTTTTTTCCTAATTTATTTCTATTTCACTCCATTTATTTCCTGGAACACTTGGGTTTAATTTTGATTATCCCGTACGTCCAAAAATGTAGATCTCCCATATCTAGTTCCTTGTGACCCTGCTTTAAGACCCATAATTCGACCCAAGTTTGACCCAAATTAAGTGACGAGACAACCATCGTGTATTGCCAGTAGTACATCAGACGAGAGAAGAACCCACCCTATCTTTCTCCCGCTGGCGATCGTGATCCGTCAATTTTTAGGGTAGTCGAAATCCTTATTTTCGATATAAATCTTTTTGATATCTCATATAGTTGAATGGCGATTTCCCTCCCAAAGGGATCAAAATGTACATCCGATAGTGGGCCCATAGACCTCAAAAAGGAAATCCTCAATTCTAAAATACTAAGTGGGAGCAAGGCATTTAAATTGAGAAATCCCCATGGTTTTCCACCATAGGTCAATTGTAACGAAAGTATTTGTCTCATGCCATCTTTAGAACTGTCGTTCCTTACGGAGGGCATTTCCTTGTTTGGTTATTAGATGTGGATCTCCTTAAGATAGTGTTGGTGAGACGGGATGGGGGCCCACTCCCCAAGGAGGCGCTACCCACAACGGTCACGCAATGCTAGTTGGTGGGTCACACTTAACTAAAATAATGACGTCGTATCTCCAAGGATTTGCCTCATGTATTTTAGAGACCAAAGCTAATCGGGAATCATACATTATTTGGTATGAGATACCTAGATGATAATGAATGGTGGAGATCACAAATAGTTAGTCTTAAGATCAATTTTGACAGACTTTGATCCGCACCATTCTAAGTGGTATACGCACTCCCTAAGGAGGCATACCCTAAGAGATTGGAATTCCGATGTATTCTGAATTTAGTGGTTAGACGATTCCCATATAAATATGGTAGAATACTAAACCCTAATTTCATTTATATTCTTTTATTTAATGTATGGTTATGTGCTACAGTTTTATTCAGCATGAATTCATCAACCTTCAATCCACTTGCAACCATCCTAAACCAGAGCAAGTCGGTGGGATCCAACTACATTGACTGGAAACGGAAACTGGATTTTGTCCTAACTGCTTTAGGATACAAATATGTCCTTACCACACTCTGCCCTGAGCAGCCTGGGCCAGATTCATCACAAGATCAAAAGGACCTTTTCGACAAATGAGTCAAAGATGACGAGATGGCCAAATGCTTTATGAAGGCATCTATGTCTAGTGTTTTACAACACCAACATCGGTCCTTCAAGACTGCATCTGATATCATATTGAACTTGAAGGAGATGTTTGGGGACCAAGGGAGGCCTACTAGGCAGGCTGCTATGAGGGTGCTCATGAACACTAAGATGGCTGAATTTACCCCAGAAGAGAACCACATTCTGAAAAATGATGGATTCATTGATTGAGTTTGATGTACTGGGTGCTACGATTGTTGTAGAATCACAGATTGATATGATCCTGAAGTCGCTGCCAGATTCATTCAATAACTTCAAAGTAAACTTTAACATGAATAAGATGAATCTGACTTTAGCTAAGCTGTCTAGCCAGCTAGTAGCGACGGAGGGAATTACCAAGAAGCCAAGTGCCCTTATGAAAAAAAAGTCAGTTGCCAGGTCTAAGCCGAAATGCAAAGGTTAGAAAGGCAAAAAAAAAAAAAGAAATCGATCTCTATGGGCCCCAAGGTTGATAATGGTCCCAATGGTAGTGTAGCTAAGGCTAAGGGTACAGGAAGCAAAGGAAAGTGTTTCCACCGTGGTATAACAGGACATTTGAAGAGGAATTGTCCTAATTTTCTATCTAAGAAAAAGACCGCAGGTATGATTGAGTCACTTGTTTCTGAAGTTAGTTTTACAACTAGTACTTCAGAATCCTGGTGTGTTGACTTTGGTGCAACTAATCACATATGTAATTCATTGCAAGTGTTCCGGGAAACCAAGATGCTTAGTGACGGAGAAATCATTGTCAACCTGGGATCAGATGCCAAGGCAGAAGCGGTGTCAGTGGGAGTAGTAACTTTATTATTTTTAGATATTAATTTGGTTTTGTCAGACACTCTATATGTACTGTCTTTAAGGTGGAATTTAATTTCAGTTTCTAGTTTGGTGAATAAAAGTTATTCTATTACTTTTGGTACTGAAGTTGTCATAAAGTGAAACGGTCATTTTATATGTTCTGGCAAGGTAATCAATGATCTTTATTTGATAACTCCCACAATGTATGAGAAACATGACACCAAAATAATCAATAGGCCATCATTATAAAGGAAGTCACCTTCGTCTAATCCAACAAAACTTTGACACTAGAGGCTAGGTCATATTAACCTAAATAGGATCGATAGGCTAGTGAAATATGGTATCTTGTCTTCATCGTTGGTAGAACCAATGCCTATCTGCGAGTCCTGCCTAGAAGGCAAAATGACCAAAAGACCCTTTTCACCCAAGGGTAATAGGGCCAAAGATTTATTGGGATTAGTGCATACTGATGTGTGTGGACCCATAAATGTTAGAGCAAGAGGAGGATATGAGTACTCATCACTTTCACGGATGATTACTCAAGATACGAATACATATACCTTTTGCACCGCAAGTCCGAGGCTTTTGAAAAGTTCAAAGAGTTTTGAATGGAAGTAGAAAAGCAATTAGGTAAAAGTATCAAGACTCTTCGATCAGATTGGGGGGGCGAATATCTCTCTTCTGATTTTGTGAGATACTTATCAGAGAATGAGATTATATCCCATTTGTCTGCTTCTGGTATGCCTCAATAAAATAGAGTAGCAAAACAAAGGAACCTGACCTTTTTAGATATGGTCAGGTCTAGGTTGAGTTTCTCAGGGTTACCTATATCCTTTTGGGGATATGCTTTGGATACTGCAACGTACATACTAAATCTCGTACCATTTAAGTCCGTACCTAAGACTTCTTGGGAGTTGTAGAGTTGTAATCTGGGTGAAAGCCTAGTCTACAACATTTACATATTTGGGGTTGTCCGGCACACGTGCTGAAGGTAAAAACAGATAAGTTAGAATCAAAGTTGGAAGTATGCACGTTTATAGGATATCCTAAAAGAGCTAAAGGTTGGTTATTTTATAATTCCAAAGAGCAAAAAGTACTTATCAGCACCAATGCGCTTTTTCGAGAGGAAGATTATATGATTGACCGAAAATCTTCAGAAAATGTTATCTTGGAAGAAATTCAAGAGAAATCAATTCCAAATCCAAGGATAACGGAACTTGAAGAAAATCCACCCATACATAACCCAGTAGTTACACCAGTGCCCCGTCGTAGTGGGAGGATTGTTAGGCCACTTGACAGGTTCTCATTTCTGGGAGAGTCCTACGAGGTAATCCTAGAAGAATTGGAACAAGATCCCTGTAACTATGATGACGTAATTAATGACATAGATTCTAGACGTTGGTAAGAAGCTACAAAAGCTGAGATGGAGTCCATGTCTCCAATTAGGTGTTGACACTTATGGACTTGCCTGCCAATATCAAACCTATTGTGTGCAAGTGGGTCTACAAGAGAAAAAGGGAACCAGATGGTAGAGTTGATACCTTTAAGGCCATGCTTGTTGCAAAAGGGTATACTCAGAAGGAGTGTATCAATTATGAGGAGACCTTCTCGCCGATAGCCATGCTCAAGTGGCCATGTGGATACTTTTTTCCATTGTGGGTTATCTTGATTATGAGATTTGGCAAATGGACATCAGGACGACATTTTTTAACGGCTATCTTGAGGAAGACATCTATATGATGTAGGCAGACGGTTTTGTAGCTAAGAACAAAGAGCAAAAAGTTTGCAAGCTGTAGAAGTCCATTTATGGACTGAAGCAGGTGTCCCGAAGCTGGAACATCCGTTTTGATCAAGCAATCAAATCTTTTGGTTTTCGTCAAAATCCGGACGAGTCATGTATGTACATGAAAAGTGAAGGAGGCAGGGTAGTTTTTCTAGTGTTATATGTTGATAACATCCTTTTCCTTGGGAGTGACATAGGAATGTTGTCAACAGTAAAAGTTTGGTTGGCTAAGACTTTTGATATAAAAGACTTGGGAGAAGGTAACTACATCCTAGGGATCAAACTTCATCGAGACCAAAAAAATTTGATGATTGGCATATCTTAAGCTGCGTACATAGATAAGGTTCGAAATTCCGGATGGGTTTAAGTTGATTAAATTTTTAATTCTAAGGTTGTTATCGGTTCTATAAAGTTTTGGAATGTTGGTCCTAGTAAGTTTCGTGTTTTCTTAGGTTGATTTGAGGTTGAACTTTTATGGTTTGACGTTCTTTAAATTATATGTGATTTACTGTGTTGTGTTTATTAAGATTAAGTTAGGTTTCAATTAATTAAGTTTTCTTAATGATTAAGAGAGGATGTTTTTGTGATTTGAATTGGTTTGATGCTTAAAGATAATTCGGGTTTCTGTTTTCAGTCGTTTTAAATCGTAAAGGCGTTCTAGTGTGTTAACTTGGATTGAGATTTGAAATTAATAGGGATACGGTTGTCCCAGGGGTAAAATGTGACTTGGGCACACCTATGGTGGCGCCTAAGTCTTTCTGGTGTACTTGGGCGCACCTGTGGTGGCGCCCAAGTGCTTGGCTCGTGAGTTTTCGTAGTTTTCGCGAACTGTTCACTTGGATTTGTAGTTTTAGGTGATCTATGTTGATAAATTCCGAATCCGGAACTGGTTTGAGTCTCTAAACCTCAAGGGTGGTAATGATTGGTGTTGGGGAGTCGAAACTCAACCGAATTGCGTCTCGAGGTTAGACAGAGGAGCTGGGTGCACCTGTGGGGGCGCCCAAGTGTGTGCTGGGACTTTGGCGCACCTGTGGTGGTGCCCAAGTGTTGGCCTACTAGGGTGGCTCCTAGTTCGATGGTTTCTAGGGTATTTGAATCAGTTTTGGGTACTTGACTCTTGCTTCGGTTGGGAGAGGTTTTTATCTTCGAAATGTGATTGGTTTATTGTTTTCATTAGGTCTTGATTAGGATTTAAATTAAGAGTTGATAATCAAAGTTTAATTAAAGTTAGTTGAGGTTTGAATTTGGGGTTGGTAATTATACTTCGTTGATTAGGGTCTCAATAGATTAGAGCTTATTTATTAGGTTTATTAATTTGGACTTGTAGATTAGGGTTTGATTAATTAGGGGTTTTATTTTATTTAAATTTTTTAATTAGGATTTATTAAATTAGGGATTGTTAAGTGGGGTTTTGATTAATTAGGGGCTTTATTTAAGGATTGTTAATTAGGCTTTAAGGGTTTGATTAATTAGAATTTAATTAATTAAGTCTTTGGATTTTAATTGGATGTTTTGAATTAAGTGTTTTAGATTGGAGTTGATTAGGTTAATTAATTTACTTAGGCACGAGTGCGATAGCCTAGGATCACCTAATGAATGTCTATTCTATTTTTTTTTGAATTTTTATATTTCTTTTATTCTTTTTTTTTTTGTTCTCTTCTCTAATTACTAAAGAGTAAGATGAGAAGGGAAGAGTTTTATAATTTTGTGATTTCTTTGGTTTTTAATGCAAAAGTAATGCAAGCTAGGCTAAAGTGTGATAATTTAGCAATTCAGAGTTTGGAAGTTCAACAATAGTTCATGTTCATCACAGAGATTCAATAACAAGCTAAATGAAAATGCAAAATATGAAAAACACAACCAGAGAATGAACTGGGGACTTGGGCGTACACACAGTTGCTCCCAAGTCTCCCCTTGCGGATAGGGATGCACTTGTAACTCTTACGATACTCCGACGCGATTCCTAACACTTAATGACTAAGTGCGGGGTCCTAATGTTAACTACTGATGTCAGAGACTTCGGATCTAAGAATGATGACACGAGGATCCAAATTAAAGGGACAAATACCCTCGGCAGAGACTTGGGCGCACCCACAGTGGCGTCCAAGCGCATTGTCTGTTTTTCTTTTCTTTTCCTTCCCTTTTGGTAACGTATTTGCTTATCTTTTCAATTCTTTTCACGATTTAGAATATAAATTTATAAATCCAAGGGCTCTGATATCAACTTATTCGAAGAAAGAACCGAATTCGAGAAATAAAATGCAAATAATGTGAAGAATGGGGTCGAAACCCAACTCTCGGGACTTGGACGCACACACAGTGGCGCCCAAGTGCTTTTTTGCACTTTGCCCTTCTTTTCTTCTTTTTGATATCTTTATATATTCTTATGATGCCTTTTATGCGATTTAAAACATGAAGTTATGAATCTGAAGGCCCTGATATCAACTTATATGAAGAACCCAAATCTAACAGACGAAATATACGTATGACTGAAAACGGGGTTGAAACCCAGCACTTGGGACTTGGGCGCAACTGTATGTGCGCCCAAGTGCTTTTTTTGCACTTTTACTTCTCAAGTTTGGATTCTTCTTAATGAGGATGATATGGATGCAAGATCTAACCTAATCACGAGTTCAAAATGAAATGAATGATGCAAATCTAATACTTATGATTGACTCTAAGCATGTTCCTAATAATGGATAATTACTGAAAATCAGATCTACTGCAAACCTACCATTATTAATGCAGATCTATTATGTATGAATGATCCTAAACATATTTCTAAACATGTATAACAATGGAATGCAATAAGAGAAGAGAGATCTAGGAATACCGGTATAACGAAGTATTTGTTAAGTTCCTAGAACGAGGCTTTCATGAAGTCCCATAGCTCCAGTTGAATGTATGAAAACCTCCTCCTGTATTTCCTCTTCTTCTTCTCTAGATCTCAAGCTTTCTCTCTCTAATGGGGGCTACCTTTCTTCTTCTTCTTCTTTATTCTCTCTTTTCTCTCCTTTCTTAGGGTTTTTGGATAGCCTCCTTGTAAATTAAATGAAGTGATCCTTAAATAAGGGTTTAGGGCGTGCAAGAGGGATTAGGGCTGCTGTTTGCACGAACTTCTAGAAAGTTCTCACATCCTAAGGCAGGATTAGGGCTTCTCGGGACTTGGGAGCGTCTGTGGTGGCGCCCAAGTGGGTCCCAAGAGTTGGGCGCCCACATGGTGGCGCCCATGTTCAGTTTTAAAGCTTAATGGGTTTGGGGTTCAGTTTCGGGTTGTTTTTTGGTCTAAACTGAGTTAGAACTACGAAGAGTAGAGTGAGACACACCTAAGTATATACCGAAGTGCCTTTTTAGCAGTACTTGGGTCTTGGACGCACCTGTGTGTGTGCCCAAGTACATGGGCGCTCCTGTGGTGGCGCCCATGTGTATCTTGAGTGGGGCCACTAGGTCAATCTTCTGAGGGTCATATCTTTTGATCCAATGGTCGCATTTGGACGTTCTATATATCGTCGGAAAGCTCTCGAAGCGAGAAATCCAAAGCTTCAATTGTCCTGCTGATTAGGTATTAGGAAAAGTGAGGGCTATCTGGATGAATGGATTTAGTTTCCTAACTGAAGCTAATCGGGTGACATTTTGGCAAACTAAGCACGGCGTTTGTGGGAATTGACCTAAGCATGTCTTAAGTGGTCTGGAAAAAGGTTTGAATAGTATCACGGTTCACTACTTGTGTAAGTGGTGGGGTTGGACTCGAGATATCGACGCGACTTGGCTTTTTTCTCACGAATTTAGAAATCATCGAACTAAGTCTAGAATTATCAACAAGCATCTTCATCGTCATTAATTAATCTGAATTATGTCATTAATCATTTAATTGTGGGTGAAATGGGGGCACTGCTATATATGATAGATATTTAAGGCTATCATGGGGGCCAAATGAGGTGTTTACAGTATGCCCCTCTTTAGAGAGCAACACGTGGAGAGTTGTGCTCCAAAGAAAGTAGACACACCACTCATGTCTCACGGGTGCTTTTGAGCTCGCGGGAGTGGCCACCTATAGATGTATGCAATTACAAATTCATTCTAAAGATGAGGTTCACTTTTCTAGGATCGATCCTGATTCAGGGGGAAAAAGAAAAAATAAGAAGTTGCGTGCCTGCTGATTTGATTGGAAACCCTGAGATGTGTGCCTCGGTTCCCGTGGTATTGCCACGTGGTGGGTTGGAAACTGTGCCCCGGTTGCTTAATTTAAAATGATGGCGGGAACTGTGCCCCGATGGTCTAAATCAGAAGTCGATCTTTCGATTGGCTAGGTCACTATTAGAGTTTCATTTGTTCATGCAATAGAGTTTAATTCAAATTGTCATATATAGCGTCTTTTAACTTTCATCCACAGTTGAATGTTCAAGGCATAGTTAAAACTAACTAGCAATAATGGGGATCTTGAAGGCAATCACAAACATAGTTCAAGCAATAGTGTGAGGTGCATGTGAGAATGAGATGCATTTTTTTTTAAATGTATGATTTTGAAACATAGGTATGCATCGAAAAAGCTAAGTCAATGGAAGATGTTCACCGAAATAACCGTCACGCTCTAGGGATCTTGGTCTTCACCCAAGCTTGGATGAGAACCTGGGATAGATTCGATCATCTTTTTTATGCTTATCATGGAGAGTTTCAAGTTACACGGTTTCCATCTCCCAACGTCAAGACTTGAGTCGGCGAACACACAATTCATGAGAACACGGTATTATGGTTGCCGTACCGATCATAAGCACTTAAGGGAGGCCTACGACGACTCAATTTCTAGACGCGAGGTAAAATCATGAAAATCATAGTTAGGGGTACTTTCCTCGAGAGCTTTCCGTAAATCCAACATCGGGGATCATTGCCGCTTTCTTTCATTGTCTGTTTGCCGAAGTTTGTGCGCTTGTCACCATCTTCCACCAATGTGCTTAAAGGACCTTTACCTCTAGTGTTTTCGCTTTCACTTTGGGAACCTGTATTGGAATCAACACTAAAAGATTCTGCATTTTTGTAGTAGTATATGATTTCCATAGTTTGAGAGGTAATCATTCCAATTTTACTGATGGTGATGACCTCAGATATAATGCATGATGTATGCGTGATGGGACTGAAGTGTATGTGATGAGCTTTCATGTGATAGGATAATGCTTGATGCGCGAGCTTTCACAATTTATTTTCTTTTTTTTTTCTTTTGTTGTTTTGTCTGTTTTTTTTTTATTTAGGTTTCATTACTGATCATCGTCAAGCTATTTCGATCTCAAATTCAAGCTTTCGGAGGCTCTTCGGGCTGGGAAAAGAGTTGGGCGCACATGGAGGGGTGCCCATGTGTCTCTGGGTACTTGGGCGCACCTGTGTGTGCGCCCAAGTAGTCTTCTACTTGGTTTCATATTCTAGAGGAATGGAAATTCTAGAGGCGGCGGAATCAGACAGTTGGAGGGACTTGGGCGCCACTGGGTGTGCGCCCAAGGGGTACTTCATCTCCTTTTCAATTTGGGACATTAATCTATAAAAGGAAGCGTTGCCTATGGGCCTTCTTACACTAATCAGTCTATTCTTCCAGATTTCAAATTTCAAGGTGTTTGGTCTCTCTCTTGTTCCTAAGTAAGCATTCTTTAGTCTTTTTGGGTTCTAGTTCATGCAACATCTTCTATCTTGTTTTGTCCTTGTTTTTGGGTATGGTGTAATGTTTTCATTATGCTTAAGTTTCAGATTTGTTTTGGGTTTATCAAATTATGCCTTTTTGTCTTACTTAGGTTAGATTATCTTTACTTATTCTTTTTCTCTTTCTCCTTTCAAAAACAAAGATGTTTCTTTCTTTTTCGTTTTCTTTTTTTTTTTTTCGATGTTATGCAAGGTTTCTCGTTGTCATATCATGTTTTTTAAGATTCTGAAAATTTCATGGTGATATTGGATTTATAATTCTTCGTTTTGCTTATTCTTAGTTGTTGGTGATCTTTTAACTTAATTGAAATTGGATTCCTACGCAGTTTTAAGAATAGGATTTCACCATTTGATCGAAGTATCTCTAGGTTTTATTTCTTTGTTATTTGTTGTAAGGAGCTGTTATTTCTTACATCTTATAGTTTTCTCTTGTCCAAGTTTGAAGCCATTTAATTGTTCTTCAAGATGTTGCACTACATGAGTACTTAACTTAGACTTGTTTAAACAAAGGGCTCATGTTTTGGTTCCTTAGAGATCTCAAAGTGACCTAACAGGACCCTTACAATGTCTATATCACGGATTTCAAAAGACCTAATGAATTGATCTAAGCCGAACTGGACTCATACGGGATGGATTTCCCGGAATAAACATGGGCGCCACCCCTGTTGCGCCCAAGTGGTTTTTTTTTTTTTCGTGTTATAGATATTTGTTCAACACTTATTCTGTGATTTAAGCTTGCTATGTTGCATTATTTTCGATCTTATGAGGTTTCTTGGTTGACATTATGTTACCCCCTTCTTTTTATGGGTGTTAAGATGTTGTATTATACGTAGTTTGGAGTTTTTGGCACTTAAAAAGGCTTAGGATAGCCTTGCAGTACCTCTGGAAGTATTTCCCACGAATTTGATAAGGCCTAATAGAATTATATGGCTAAACCCGTACCCTTGTGGATGAAGTCCTTGGAACAAACCTGGGTGCCACCCCTGGTGCGCCCAAGTGACCTTTCTTTTTCTTTTTTTATGTTGTTTTGGGTTTCCTCCAATTATAACCTTTTCTGGGTTGTTTTCATTCTGTGAGGGGTTTCTAAAGGCTTGTGCATATGTCTTTAGGTCTTATCCTATTCCAATGGCCGGTTCTCCGATCTTCTCATTCATTGTTGATGGTGTTGAGGGTTCTTCTACTTGCAAGCCCTACTCGACAGGGGATGAATATTGGTCTCCTGGGGCTGAAAATATAGGGTATTATGACTCTGAGGAATGGGCAAAATTCTACCTCAAGTATGAATCCTCCCTACCTGTTACCTATGACTGCATTTTCCAGTTTGAAGAAGCGATGGACAAGCGCATTGTGGAGGTTAGGTGCAGTAGATCTGATTTACTGGTCCTGAAGTACAAAGGGATTTGCAGGTTGTACGAGGACTTATGTATTGTGGACAGGACTGCTCTAAATAGGGTGTAAGGTAATGACGGGCTACTAGAAGACTTACCATCTTTTATCAACAGCGTGCTCCAATCTCTCTTATGGAGCATGTTGGATGTCAGGGGAATGTTTGAAGTTTGGGAAGCTATGAGATCTACCAACGAACGAGCTCCTATTAATGACTTTAACACCCTACACAGGCGGATGGATCAACTGGAACTCATGGTCATGTCTTGCCCTCACGAAGCTGAATCGTCCGTTCCTAGGCGCTACAGGAAGTACTTTGAGATGCAAAACACTAGCCTCTCGGCGCTTATTCATTCGGTATACATGGCTTATCTGAATGACTTCCAGCTAGTTCGGGATATTTGCGGTGTCTTGAGGAATCCACCGAATAACTTGAAAGAAGTGCAAGGGCAACTCGGAGTTCATACGTCGAAATGGAGGCACGGATGGCGCGCTTCCCTACCTTTAAAAGGATGGTCCATCCATCCTAGGGGACTCACTAAAAGTTTTTCTATCTTAGGCTAGGATTCTCTTTTAATAAGAGGTCAGGTCATTAGGACCATTTTAGTTAGTTATAAGCTCCACCTAAGGTATTGGGGGCAAAGGTTGTGGCCTCTATTTTAGTTCATGTTTAGAATTCAGTCGATTCAATTAATTGCTATAGTTATTGTTTAAAGATTCTTATTGGAGTTTAATAAAAGTTGATTTAGATTTTATTTTATTTTATTTTTTGTGGGGATGTTTAGTATTGAATGAAGATGATATCCATTATGATGTTAATGATGATAAGGTATGAGATTTGATTATGAATTGTGATGGTGAATTATGATTAGTTCACTATTTATTATGGATGCTTGATGACAGTGGTAATTATGTGCATCATATAATGAGGTGGATTATGCGAATAAATGCATGGGTTTGGATTTTTGAAGAGATGCATGAATGGTTAATGCATGATATATATGACGAGTTCATAATGTATTTTAAATTGAATCGACTGACCTTTGTATGTTGTTTGCGTTGCTTCCCTTTGTAGGTTGAAATTGATTGTCGCCATGCTGCTGATAATTGTGAATTCTGTCTTGGGCCGAGGTTGACAACCCAGTTGGAGCCCAATTATGTTAAGGCTGAATCACAGGCATTAATAAAGACTTATCTTTCTTTTTGCCTTACCTATGAGTGGATTATGTCTTAATTTCGTCTCCATGTATGTCTAAATTAATGTCAGATTTGACCTCTTTCCCCCTCTTTTTTTTTTTTTTTTTGTTGAGATATTCTCTGTTTTTTTTTAGGTGGATCCGCCCCCTTAAAGAGGGCCCCACCGCGTGATGGTGCTGGGCCACTATGCGCCCCGCGCTGGGCGTTAGGTCATAAAGTTTGGGATTTTTCCCCTTTCTCTTTCATTTCCCTGTTTCCCTCTCTCCCTATTCTTTTGTTTCTTTCTTTCTGTTCTTGCTTCAGGTGAGGTGCAAGGAAGAGTCAGCAAGGTGGTAGCTGAGTGGAGAGAGAGGAGGAGCAGCAATGCACAGGTCTGCCGTCGCCCGGGTAAGTTGGTTTCGACTTCTTTTCTTTTTTTTTTCTATCTTTTTTTTTTTCATGGTTGTTGTGGTTGTTTCAGGTGGAGTCTCAGTGGGCAGCAATGGAAAAAAGGGAAGTGAGGAATCCAGGTATGTGTGTTCCAACCTTCTTTTCTATTTATATTCTCTTTCTTTTCTTTTATCTCCCTCTTCTTTTGTTTCTTTCTTTCGGTTCTTGCTTCAGGTGAGGCGCAGGGGAGAGTGAGCAGTGAGAGCTGAGTCAAGAAAGAGGAGAGGAGGAAAGGAAGAGCAGCAGCGTGTGGTTGTCTGCTGTCACCCAAGTGAGTGGGTTTCGTTCTCTTTTTTTTTTTTTTTTTTTCATGATTGTTGTGGCTGTTTCAGGTGAAGTTCTGGTAAGTGGCAGTGGAGAAGAGGGAGGAAAGAGAAGGCCAGGTATGTGTGCTCCAACCCCCTTTTTTTTTTTTTCTATTCTCTTTCTTTTCTCTTCTCTCCGTTTTTTTTTTTTTTTTTTTTTTTTTTTTAGAATCTGCATGCCGCCATTTCAGGTGGAGACCGAGTAAGTTGAGGAGGAAAGGGAGGAGAGAGAGATCCAGGTATGTGGTTTTATTCTCTTCCCATTTTCCATTCTTTATTCTCTCTTTCTGTTCTTCCCCCTCCTTTTTTTTTTTTTAGAATCTGTTGTTACCGTTTCAGGTAGTGTTCGATTGGGCTGAGCAGGAAAGAAGCAACAGAGTGAGGGGAAGAGGAAGGAAAGGGAGAAGAGACGAGGGGCGTTTGACAACTTGGTGGCCCAGGTATGTGGGTCCCCTCCTCTTCCATTCATTTCTTCTTTCTCTCTTTTATTTATTATCATTATTATTATCATTTTGGACGATGGCTGCAACATGGGGTTTTAGGACTCAATTTTGGCTATTGGCGGCCGTGGGTGTGGTGGATTTTGGTGAGGGAAAAAGGAATGGAGTTGTCCTAGCTATGATGTTGGCAATCCTAACCCCTTGGTTCAAATTTGAGAGGTTTCAGAGGGGGAATCCCTTAGTAAAAGAAAATCAGTTTGGGTGGAAAAATGGGCATCCATTGTGGCTAGTTGAGATAGATGGGATGATGAAGAATGAGGTTTGGTGTGGCCCATGGAAGTTAATGGGTATAGTGAAGATTGTTAAACTTGTTAAGCATTTCCATTGGTTTTAAATGATAATGTGGTGAATAGGATTTTGGACTCCTAACATAGATCTCAGTCACTGTAGGGGAGTGGCTTGGGCTTTCTTCTTCCTTTTTTTTTTTTTCTTTATTCAGAGGTTTGTCTGAGTTTGTGGAGCACTGATTTCGACTCATTCCTTATAACACCATGATGTGTTTCATGCTTACTTTTATGTTTGTAACTGTATTGGGAACCTTTTGTTTTTTTATTTTTATTTTTATTTTTAGGAGAGTAAGTTTCGCAATGGAGAGGTATGAGAGTAATAACTTGAGTGTGGTAGTTGTGATGCGATGGGACAAGGGGTTATGAAGTGCTGTTTTAGTTGCGATTGAGTCTTCTTTTTTTTTTTTGGTGATTGTTTTTTGTATTGGTTTTATTCCTTGTCCTTGGGCTGTTTTTATTTTGGGATCGATTTCGCCAACTGTTCTTCATTTTGTTGTCACTCTTGGGTTCAGCTTAGTTGCCCTGCATAGTCTTCGATGTGGCATCTTTGAATTTAATGCTTTACTTCATTGTTTGCGTGCTTCTGAATTCATCACTTATCATGTATGCTTTCTTTCTTTTTTTTTAATGTGCAGGATGGCTAGGACGAGGCTTGCTTGCAAGAGGGCCCCGACACCTGTCGAATCAGTAGAGGGTCCATCGGGAGATCTTGGAGGTGTCCCCTCAGGTAGGCTCGCGGATGTCCCCGGAGTTGGGCTCACTGGGGAGCCCGAGGCGGGGCAGACTGCGGCCCGACCCGAAAGAGGCTTAAGAAACAACGAACTAAAGAAGATCCCCATCTTCCCGACGAGATAAAAACGGGCAAGGTAATAACACTTAGTCTCTCATGTATTGCATGTCGCCATTACTTATCTTCAAATCTTTGGGCTAACAGTCATGAGTCTTTTCTCAATTTCAGCTTGTACCTCTTGCTCGGATGAGGGTGGGGTGGCTAAAGGTGAAAGAGTGGTGGACAGAGTTGTCAGACACCTTTAAGGGTCATCTCCTAGCGATGGGTTTTGGAGATTTCATGTCAATTGTAGCTTTCCGACCTGACCGTTCCCTTATTAGCGCACTCTCTGAGAGATGGAGGGATGAGACCCATTCTTTCCATTTCCCAACTGGCGAGATGACTATCACCCTTGAGGATATAGCGAAATGTTGGGTTTGAGGGTGAGCGGTTTGTCGGTCTCGACTGGTGCGGCCGACGCTAATCCTGACCTTGTCCGGCCTTTACTCCATTATTTGTTTGGTGCGCGGCCTCATCTTGGCTCCAGCCAGATTGACATTGAATGGTTATGGGAGGCTTATGGGCCTGCGAGGAAGAGGATCCTAGAAAGTGAGTATTCTACCTTTGTTTTTGTAACTTCAATGCATTTGCTCTCTTACTTATCATCGTCTCTTATTCAATTTAGGTTGGGCTTGTGATCAGACTGAGTTTTTGGCCGGACATGACGTGTGAACAGCAGCCACCGGAGATTCATCAGTTAGGGATGGGGATGGTGGACCCGCCCCGACCACTAGCAAGCAGGCGAGGGGTACGGCGGATATTATTTGCCTGGATGAGGGTGCGGCTAGCGACTCTGATGATGAGTATACCACGCCCCTGGATGAGCTACTTGCGTCCGATGATAGTGATGATCCAATGGACTACGAGGGTAGCGAGGGTGAGAAGGGTAGCAACGGAAAAAGGGCTGGAGATGACGAGGGCGGTGATGACATTGTTCCCCCTACAGGTAAATTCTTAAGTCTATTCTTATCTCTTGTTGTTTGTGCGGCTAATGTTTATAATCCCTTTTTTTTATCTGCAGATTGCGAGTGTAGAGAGGTACCCGTTGACGGGTACTATCGTCGAAAGAGAGTGGAGATTCCTTGTGAGACCTTCCATGTGACGAGTGAGTACCAAATGATGACTTTAATATTGCTCCTTGCGAATTAATGAGTACTACTGATTGCAAGTCTTTGACATTTTGGCAGGGAAGAAGGGGACCAGATCTGATGTTGCATTGGGACGCCCTCGGCTATTGTCGCATGGAGCGACATCATGATGAGGTGGTTATTGATTTACGACGGCGCCTCGCTAGACTTCACCGGAGGGTAGAAGAAAGAGATTATGCATTCTCAGAGTCAACCCACGCCCCTTCTCAACGTGCTCATGGTCCACCCTCATTTGCTTCGTCGGCTCGTCATGATGAAACCGCTCCGTAGAGCTGCCGCACTTCGATTGATCCCCCCGAGATGCATCATTAGTGTATCCTTGTTCCATGTTGTATCCACATGTGTTGGTTATGTGTCTATGTTAGTTAGTCCCATCTTTGGCTCATGGTGGGCGCTTATATGTATTTGATGTGTATGTTGTGCACACGTGTATTATGTATGTATAGTTGAGATAGTGTGCTTGATGCCTTAGAAGTGCCATGGGAATGTGTTTGATTGAAGAGGAGTTGTTGTGGGGTATCGGGGAATATATGAAGTGTTCTTCTTTCACAGGTAACAGGTTTTCGTGTATTCGAAAATTTTTCGGGGTCCAAAAAACAAAGGGAAGTGCTGCCGAAATTTTTCTAAAATTTCTCGAAGTTCGTGCCTTAGCATAAATCTCATGGAATAAGACTAATAGCAATCATGGATAGACAGGATGAGATATAATAAACCAAATGAATGCAATCCCATGCCAATTTTGACCTGGAGAAGCAATGTGACCACAAGGTTCTCAAACAATGAGGAGTGCCTGAGTGTGTGATATTTGTGGCCTAAGCAATTCTATGTTTTAAGACATTTACATTGGCAGCAATAAGTATTAAGGCAGGAGCTCAAGATATTTGCATTTTCAAATCAAATATGATATCATAAAGAGTGTTCATAGAATACATCTATAATCAAATTGATCATTGTATATCATAATAGTCATAATTCATGTTTTCCAAGTTTGGTTATCAGCATTTTGATCTTTTCAAGTTATGAGGAGTTGTGCACAAAACAATACCCGTAAATAAATAAATAAAAAATGCCCCAGCTTCTGGGATGTTATGAATGTAATTGGGGTTGGTCTCCCTGCAAGATCTTGAAACAAACTCGTTAGTTTAATATTTTTAGGCCCCCTGCATAGTTTAGCTAAGGTGGCATCTTTCTTTCTCGGTAAATATGTCAGGGGGCCGTTTTGGCATTCAAGCTTTGGGAAACAAAGAGATGGAATTGGTACCTTAGTGGGTGTGTTCTTTCCTGCATTCAACTAAAAGTAGTTAGCAACAAAAGCATGCATGAGGTGAGGGTGTGTACAGTCCAGTGAGTGTTCGTGGCAATCATGTATGCGATGAGGGCCCTGATTGGGAAGCCGTGCAAGACAAATAGATATATCTATATAAATGCCCCAGCATAAGACTAGTGTTCATTTTAGCTGTGGGTAAGAATGTACCCTCGTTCCATGATTGTCACCTTGGCAGTAACGTGATCTTCCCTAACCATCATTCGGAGGTCGAGCCCTCACAAGCCCCCTTTTGTAGCTGCTTAGTCTTTTCGACTGAACTTTAGAAAGCACTTGACCGTCCTTAGGGCTCGTTCGTGAATTGTGTCTGTGTGTGGGGCGGTTAGTCACTGTGCCTCCTTAGTGCTGTGGTTTCTGACCACCTTCTGCTCAGTTCATGCGATGAATACCCATTTCACTCTAGCGGGCCTAATTCTAATAGAGAGATTTTTTTTATTTTTTTATTTTTATTTTTATTTTTTTTTAATGTAACTGTGCAATGTTTAGGTTCTTTAAGCTTTCTAATTAACCCATGTAACAAGCATTAGGCAAGTGACTCCCAAACCAGACAGCTTTAGGGCACTAGGTACATAAACACCCCTGCGGGCTTACTGGCTCGAGCTAAAAAGGCTACGAACCCAAACTAATCACCCCTTTTTTTTTTCTTTTTTTTTTTTTAATGTAACTGTGCAGTGTCTAAATTCTTTAAGGTTTCTAACTAACCCATGTCACGAGCATTAGGCCAATGACTCCCAAACCAGACGGCTTTAGGGCACTAAGTATGCAAATACCCCTACGGGCTTACTGGCTCGGGTTAAAAAGGCTACGAACCCAAACTGGTTATGAGTATATAGATATATTTTAGCAAACAGTCGAAAGGCTTTCATGACATGGGCGAACTCACCTTCAAACCTTCACATCGAGTGACTTTAGCCGTGCGGAATTTGTGCAGGGCAGATCCACCTTATTGTGTATTTCTAAGTGTTAGTGTGTGTCCAAGTTTTCAGTTTGATCAGAGTGCACTTCTTCGGTCCTCCTACGGGATTTCTACAACCACGCCAAAGGGCAAGGAGGGTCATATTCTATAAGAAGTGAGGGAGGGTCATACAGTGTACCTTTTCAGGTACACAGCGTTCCATGGATCGGGGAGGTCTTCCCCTTCTGCATTTACCAGTCTGTATGCATTTCCAGGATATACTTTTTTAATTACATAAGGGCCTTCCCAATTGGGTCGTAACTTACCTCGGGGATGCGGAAGCTGAGAAGGAGTGATGCGTTTCAGAACGAAATCGCTAACTTTGAATTTTCTTTCTTTGACATGTTTGCCGTAGGCTCTGGCAATCCGCTTCCGGTATACCTGCGCGTGCTCTGCTGCTTTCATTCTCCTTTCGTCAAGCAGGTCCAGCTGAAGTAGCAATGCTTCTCTCCTCTGGTCTTCTGTCATGTCTTCATCTAGTTGGATGCGCAGCGACGGGTGAAGAACTTTGAGGGGAAGGACTGCTTCCATTCCGTAAGTCAAAGAGAATGGGGTTTCTCCTATGGGAGTTCTTATTGAAGTCCGAGACACCCACAACGCATCGACCAAATGGTCTGGCCAATCACTACCTTTGGTGGTTTGCACAGTCTTCTTGCTTATCTTTAGTAGGGTCTTGTTGGTTGCTTCGGCTTGACCATTTGCTCGGGGGTAGTACGGGGTTGAATGATGCAGTTCTATGTTATATTTTGTGCATAACTCGTTCATTTGTTGGGATATGAATTGCGGACCATTATCTGTTATGAATGCCCTAGGGATGCCAACCCTAGCTATTATATTCTTTTTAGTAAATTTGACTACGGAGGTTGCCTTAATGTTAACATATGCTTTTGCTTCTACCCATTTAGTGTAATATTGTTAATATGAATGCCTTATTTTGTGTGTTCTCTACGGTAGAGGCCAGGGGTCCTATAATATCAAAGGCCCAAGTCGAAAAAGGCCATGGAGCCGTGGTAGGGTGAAGGGATGATGCGGGGGCATGAATTAGGTCAGCATGTAGCTGACATTCTTTGCATCTTTTGACATAATTAATTGAATCTGACTCTAGGGACGGCCAATAGTAACCTAAACGAGTGACTTTCTTAGCTAACATCTGGCCGTTGATATGTCCTCCGCACTCTCCGGAATGCGCTTCTTCAATTATCTCTTACCCTTTTTCTGTGGTCATGCATTGTAGGAGAACTCCACTAAACGATCTACGGTACAGTAGCCCTGCGACTATGACATATCTCTGAACCATCTCTCTTAGTGCTCTTTTATCCGATCGGGTGGCATACTCGGGGATGTAACCATCATGCAAGTAATTTCAAATATCATAGTACCACTGGTGGTCATCTTCCAGGTCGTCATCATGTTGTATGCGAGCTAGGATTCCTTCTTTAGGCTCAAAATCTTCCTCCTGACCGGACTCTTTGGTCATAGCTTTCTTACTGCTATTTTTTGAGACTTTCAACAGGACTTCGGCAGGGTTCCCCTTGGTCAAGTCTATTGGTTTGACGAATGGAGAATCTAGCCTTCTGATCAGAAATTCTTTAGAATCCTTATCATCGGGCATCTCTATGATCGAGGCTAAGATTGCTAATGAGTCAGCCAATCGGTTTAAGGCGCGAGGGATGTAGAGAAATGAAATCTTTTTGAAGTTAGACATCAGTTCTTTGGCTTTCTCGTGGTAGTGCGCAAGTTTAAGGGCACTAACCTTCCATTCTCCGACTATTTGGGAAATAACGACCTTAGAATCACCAAAGACTCTTAGCTTCTCAACACCTAGGGCCTAGACTTTTCTCAATCCTGCTAATAAGGCTTCGTACTCCATCATATTATTGGTCGCGGGAAATCCGATTTTATAGGCCATTGGGATGACAACTCCTTCCGGGGATAATAGCACTACACCAACTCCTTTTCCATTCTGATTCAAAGCTCCATCAAAGTACACAGTCCATAAATCATCATCCGTTGCTTTTTCAACGTCTGCAAACAAAACGTTTTCATTAGGGAAATCAGTTCTGACTGATTCATACCGCGGCAGAGGGAGGTGTACCAGATGGTCAGCAATTGCTGTCCCTTTATAGACTTATGGGTAACATATGTTATTTCAAATTCTTCCAAGAGCATTTGCCATCGCGCGACTCTTCCCGAAGTAACGGGTTTCTCAAAGATGTATTTTAAAGGGTCCATTCTGGCTAAGAGTTTGACCTGGTGGGCTAGGAAGTAGTGTCTCAATTTCTGGGCGGCCCAAACTACGGCTAAGCAAGTTCTCTCCATTGGGGAGTATTTTCTTTTGTAGGGTAGGAGAGATTTGCTCAGGTAATAAACCGCGTTTTCTTTCCTCCCAGTCTCATCATGTTGACCCAAGACCATGCCTATTGCAGATTCTGTCGCTGACACATACAAAATGAGGGGCTTATCTTTAGTAGGGGGCTTCAGGACGGGAGGACTCAATAGATATTTCTTCAGATCTTCAAATGCCTTCTGGCAGTCGTCGTCCTAGTGATATTCCACGCCTCCTTTTAACAACTTGTAGAATGGCTCACATCTTTGCGAATGCTGCGAAACAAATCTTCTGATGAACTATAGTCGTCTTATTGGGCCTCTTAACTCTTTAAGGTTCTTTGGGGGTGGAGTTTCAAGAATGGCTTTTACCTTAGAAGGATCGACTTCGATTCCTCGATTACTTACTATAAAGCCTAGAAGTTTGCCAGAGGATACTCCGAAAACACATTTCTTCGGATTCATCTTTAGTTGGGTGTCCCAGGATTGTTGAAAGACTCTCTTGAGAGCGATGACGTGTGTTTTACGTGTTCTGGATTTGATCAGAATATCATCTACGTAAACCTCCATGCAGTCATGTATCATATCGTGAGATATTGTCATCATGGCCCTCTGATAAGTGGCATCGGCATTCTTTAAGCCGAAGGGCATAACAACATAACAGTAAATCCCCCAGGTCGTGGTGAACGAGGTTTTCTCTTGATCCTCTGGTGATAGTCTGATTTGGTTATACCCTGAGTAACCGTCCATGAATGATAGCATCGCGTGCCCCGCGGTATTATCAATAAGCACATCAATGTGAAGTAAGGGGAAATCGTCTTTTGGAGATGTCTTGTTCAAATTTCAGAAATCAATACAAACTCGGACGCGTCCGTCTTTCTTCTTCACCGGGACTATATTGGCGACCCATTGAGGAAACAACACAACCCTGATGAACTTTGCCTGATGGAGTTTGTCAAACTCCTCTTTCACTTTCAGTGCCACATCGGGGAGCATTCTTCTCAAATTCTGTTTGACTGGTCTAGCGTTTTCCTCTAATGGGATCCTGTGTTCCACTAGGTCAGGTGCGAGTCCGGGCATGTAATTATAATCTGATGCAAAAAACGTCTTGATATTCTTTCAGGACCTCAAGGATCTCGCTCTCTTCGTCGGGTTGTTAGCATGCACTAATTTGGACCTGCTTGGGCCTTCCCTCCGTTCCTAGGTTTATCTCTTTCGTCTTTTCGGCAACCGCTTGTGTTTCTTCGTCAAACTTCTTGATCACTCTCCTAAATTCCTCAGAAACTTCATCATCCCCTTCTTTAGCGTCTACTAATTCATAAACACCCATTCCATCATTGATGTTCGCATGTTACATGGAAGGTTCGAGTTCTGGAACGACAGGCAGAGATTCGCAGCCTAACTTCTCGATGTTTGTCTTAATTTCTTCTAGTCGAGACTGCTCCACTGTGGGTATCTTCCATCGCCTCAGGTTGCCCATATTTAGATGATGATCACTGTCTTCTACTCCTACCGTTCATATGTTTTTGGGTTTTCTATTTTCTATTCTTTTTAGGTTTTTTGGGTTTTCTAATTTTTTTTTTGGTTTTTGGGATTTTCTATTTTTTTTTGGGTTTTTGGGGTTTTCTAATTTTTTGGGATTTCTGGAATGATATGGTACAGGTGAGGTTGAAGATGGGCTATCTACTGAGGAGAATCCTCCCCACTGGTGTGGCTAGGCGGTGGGGCGGTACACCACTTCATGATCATTGAGGTCATCGGTTTCCCAAACTTCGTGGTTCTCTTGAGAGGAGTCTTCTCGCCAATGGCGCCAGGCAATGGGCCAATATACCACTTCTTCGCTAGTAGGGTTTTCGATTTCCCACGTCTCGCGACTTTCTCGGACTTCGGTGATTGGCGTTTTTTTTTTAGGTAACTGAGTTAATTCGCTCGCATTCAGCATGTTACATGATAGGGGTTGGAATCTCGGTTCGATAGTGTGGTCTATATCTTTCACTTCTTTTGGTGAATGGAGCTCTCTCCAGGTGCCGAAGATTTCCTCATAAGTCTCACTTTCAGATGAAGTCGAATCCTCCCAATCTTCTACTAAAATGGTCTTGCCTTTATCATTTGGATCCAAATTGTAACATCCCCTTCCGAATGGAGGTGTGTTGGGATCCAAGGTTTTGTCGTGCTTCACAAAATGTTCCTTTGAGGTCCAACCCTCCCGTTTATACCTTATGTCATCGTGTGTGTCGTACCCTAATCCTTCTGCTCTTGCTCTAGGGTCCGGTATGTAAGGGTTGGTAATGCCTTCTCCATTCTTTCCTAGACCAAATCCGGGTTGATACCCCATCTTCTTCATCAGAGTCCATCCTCGAGCTTGACCTTCGTTGTCAAACATCAGATTTTGTGGGGCGGATAATTCGGAAAACATATTTTGCGTAGAGTCCAGATCCATCAAGGAGATGAGAGGGTCGACCTTGTACCCATGAATTTTGACCTCTGGCATAATAGGAGCAGGTTGTAGGGTCGGGAGTATTTGAAGTTCTTCCGGTTCAATGACAGGCGGGTCTCCCATCAATGTCATGATCCTACCCAACTGGGGGAATTTGACGCATTGGTGTCGGCTTGACATAACGACATTCATATGGTTCAACCATCGGCGTCCTAAGATCAAGTTAAAAGTGGCGGGGATGTCCATAATGTAAAATTCTTCTGGCATTGAAATTGGGTCCGCCTGGACTAATAACATAATTTTTCCACAAACCGTTTTCTTATTCCCGTCGTAACCAGTTACAACCATAGGGGCTGGAGTTAGGTCCTTTATTGAAAGCCCTAAAGGTTTGTAGGTTTCAATGGAAAAATATTCAGTGATGCACCAGTGTCGACCAAAACTCCTGACATTTCCTTCCATGCTATCTTGACTGTTAGATGTAAGGGAGAGGTCCTCGCCTCAGGTGGTATTTCCTTTAATTCTTCCTTAGTAAAAGTAATGGCAAGGAACGAAGCTCCTAGGGCCAAGGCTGAAATAGACGTTCTCAATTCTTCTGGAATTATGCCTACCGGGACTTGTAAGCATGTAATAGCCTCAAGTAATTGTTGCTGATATTTGGGGGAGGTTTTAATCAGATCAAGGACAGATACTTTAGCTAGGATCTTTGTGAGGTGCCCTAAGAGGTCATATTCTATCCATGTTTCTATCGAACTATAAGCTCTTTCATCCACTATCTCCTCAACCTGAATATTGGGATTTTGCAAATCTAAGTTTTGAGAAACAGGGTGAGGGGGTAGTTGGGGAGGACGGATCCATCCAAATCGTAGGTGAGCCTGAGATGTATTTGTGTCCAGGTGAGGATCTGGTTGGGAATTCGTGATGATCGGCGATTCTCGGTCGTTTGGCTCATCAAAATTTACCTTGTAAAGGTCCAGGGAGTCAACGATCGTATCCATCTCTGAATTGAAGATTTTGAATTTGGTCTTCCCATCCCATGGCGTGATTTATTCTCGATAATCCTCTTCTTCAAAGAAATCACCATGACACGGTTGGCTATGGTTTACACTCCCTTGAGCCGGAGCATCAATGTGTTGGTGCTCTATAATGGCGATGTTTATCAATTGGGTCTGTGGGCCCTGTCCAGAGGTTGGTGCACTATGCTGAGGTAAAGGTTTTGTATAAATTTGCATGTTGGGAATATTTTGTACGAGATTGGTGGTTGGATTTTGATTAGAAAGGGCATTCCGTGGGTCATTCCCACCTATTGGCCTAATGTTACTCCAATCAATTATACCTTCATCATTGAGGTCATAGATCAAATCTCTAACCGTGTAGCATTGGGTGAGGTCATGACCTAGCATCCTATGGCAGGCACAAAACTTAGTCTTGTCTAGGTGTTCGGACCATGCCTGAGGTCGTTCCGGCGGAAGTTGGAGGGCATTTTGGTTTAAAAGAGACCAGAAGACAGCAGTCCATGCCTGAGGAAGGGACGGGTAGTTTTCCCTTTTAGGTTCGAATCTCCTTCTATTTCCATTGTTCTGGTTATTATGGTTGCCATTATTGTCTCTATTGTAATTGAAGGGGACGGTACCATAGTTGGGTTGAGGATTCGCGTTCTAGTTTTGCGGCGAAGCTGTCGGGTTCGAGACCGGTTGTATGGGATTAAGATTCTGGCTTTGATTCACTGGAGGCCCTTGGTTTCTTGGTGGTTAGTCGTAACTTTGATTATTTCTCGGAGGGTTTTGGTAGTTCTGATTGTTCCGCTGATAGTTCTGATTATTCCTCTGATAATTCGGGTTACCACCTTGGAAATTGGGATTGCCATTTTGCCCTGGGTTTTGGTATTGGTTAAAGCTAACACAGGTACGCTCTTGGTACGGTCGGTAGACCTCTTCCTGATTCAAGCTGACTTCAGGGGTCGTGCGGCTCTCTGGTTGGGTGGTTGTGCCTACCCTACGCGTGTTCTTTTTATGGTCAATGATGGTGTTCAATACCCCTTCATCTAAATTTTGCTTCATCTTAGATAACCTACGGTATAGGCCACTCCAACTAACGACCTTCCCGATTGTCATCAAGGCTCTCATGGGATCCTTCATGTTTGATATGGCAATTCTTACTTGTTCTTCTTTTTGCATATTGCAATCTAACCGCGCGAATTGGTTTTGCCATCTCACCGCAAATTCCTCATAGTCTTCATTGTTCTTCTGTTTGAGATTAGCTAAGTCATGCCATAAGGGTTTGTTTTTAGTGAGATGCTGGTATCTCGCTAGGAACTTCTCTACTACATCCTTAAAGGTATTGATTTCATGGGAAGGCACGGATGTATACCAAGTCAATGCATCTCCAGTTAACGATTCCTAAAAATAATTTATGAGCATGGAGTCATTGTCTGCGATGGCATGACACTTGTTGCAAAACGAGACTAGGTGATGTTGAGGGTCAGTAGTCCCATCGTAAGGTACGAACTTAGGAGCTCTAACAGGGAAAGGTGACCTCTCATTTTCGTCCTTTTTGGAAAAGTCGCAGAATCCTAGCTTTTTGACGGTTGAGCTCGAGGATTTCTTTTTAATTTCGTTCTTGAGTTCCTCTACGTTTTTCTGCAACTCTTTGAATGCTAAAGGATCTAGATATTGAATTGTCTGTGGCTAACATTCTCTTTGTGGTTCTAGCGAAGTAGGGGGCGTAGGCCGGTTCTTGGCATTGGCCTTGGAAATACAGTTGCGAGATAGGCTGATAGCTTTAGTTCAACTGAGTTCCCCCATGAGTAATCGGTTGTCCCCTATATGGGTCAACTATCGGGCTTAAAATGGGTGGTTGATATGCTTGCTGATAGCGCGACTCATTCGCTTGGTGTGTTTGATAAGGATTTCCAACACCCGCAGGGTTAGTAACTTGCACGTTCTGGATTGGGAGATTCTGGTTCGTATTAGGCATCTGATAGGTCGGAACCGTTTGATTTTGATAAGTGAGAGGGCCCCCCTCGTATTGGGCCGATTGGGGATATAACATACCAGCGCCAACCGTCACAGGATTGTAATGGACTTGGTCCATTGGTGGAGGAACCATTGCTTGGAATTGGGGTCGAGCCACCTCGTGTTGTCGGTAAGCATCTGGTGTTCCCGCATGAGTCAAAGGGTTTTGGTGCGAGGCGCTGGATGTCGCCAATTGACCTATGTTCATTGGATTATGACTCGTCTGGTGATATGGGTTTTCATTTATCGCAAGAGTCTGGGAAGGTGCGATGGCCCTAACCGGGGTTATGATAGGTGATTCAGTAGGCATCCCATACTGCGGGATAGAGGACGTGATTGGTTCGGTTTGGCTGATCATGGAAGAATAGGGTATAACCTGCGAGATAACAGGATCACTTGCACGAAGAGGGTAGTCTCTTGATGAAACGTTATCATAGACCCTATATCTTATAACTTGGCCGGTGGGACTGACCAGATCTGTGTAAGTCACCCCTGAAGGCGAGGAAAACTTATTCTCTCTTGATGTAGGAGATGAGGTGGATGTATTAGAATAATTCCTTCCCATTGTTATGGTATTAACTGGTAGCGGTCCTCCTTCGAAGAGGGACTGTCTCATCTGTTGTGGGTCATGACTTGAAGTTGCTAAAGATCCATCTAATACTCTAAAGGGTTCTACATTTTGTGGGGTTTGGTGTGACCCGCCAGTGGTACGGATCAATAATGGGGGTGAGAGGGGTTGAAAGTTAGGCATTCTGAATGTCTGACCCTCCATTTGTGAAGAAATGTTTAGATAAGAAGAGAGATAGAGAGGGGAAAAGAAGAGCACTTGTTATTTAGTTTTGTTAGTGAAGTTTGTTTCTTATGGTGTAATGGGGGAAAGCTTAGTAGACAGTGTGTTCAAACCTTAGGTTTAATTTTCAAACTACTCATAACAACCTAAAACTGAATGGGACACGAACATCAGATAATTGATTGGATGTTCGTGTCTTAGAGTTGTTGGAAGTGGGTGGACCTCTTTAGACAGGTTTCAAAAACTTCTCACCAACTAGAAGTGATGAACACCTATCCAAAAGCCATCAAAACCCAATCTAGGATGCATGTCCTCAAACTCAGCCATCATGATCAGCAAACAAACCTATTAAAAGGATAGAAACAGCACTAAACATGCAACCACGAAATTCCACAACATACAAGGAGGAGAAAATACCTATGGAGCTTGGTTGTGCTCTAATGGAGAACTTGATTTAACTCTTTGATGAAGAGCTCTTCTAAGATTAGAATCTCTAATGCCCAATCATTTTCCACTCTATGACCCGCTTCAGATCTCTTTGCACAAGAGAGATGGTGGAATCTCCAAGAGAAAGACTATCTAGAATCTCCAAGGAAACTAGAAGGGAACTGTAAGACCCCGCCCCGAGAGTTTCCTTTTAGTGTTAATTAAGACGTGTTTGAGCTATAAGTGAGATTAGGGGAAATGGGTTTAATCTGGATTAGAATAGCTTCTTATAGCTTTGGATAATTTTGGGGACTCTTTTAATCTAGTGGGGCCCTTTGGGGGTTCCTTTTTATTGTGTCTTGATTAGTTTTGGGATTTAGTTATAATTCTGGAAATCGGTAATTTGCTCCGTTGAATGTATTTTATGATTCCCAACAACTTTCGTATTTGCTCCGTTTCCACTCGAGACCTCTAAACCCTACTTTGCCATTGATAGGGGTAAAACAGTCTTTTTACACAAAATCTGGACACCATTTTCAATGTCTCCGAAACTCGTAAAATATATACTTTTTGGAAAGTAGAAATTTCGACGATCAATTCTTCCTTCTTCGTCGAATCCATCCGAAGTCCGTAGATTGATGTTTTAGCTCGATTGGACTTTTAAGTTGTGGGACCCAATGCCATTTTCTATATAAGGAGGAGTCATTTTCCCTCTCTTCCTCTTCTTGCAACTTTCTTGAGAAAAAGAGAAGTCCCAGCCCAGCCCTAGAGTTTTCTTCTTACTCCTTGTTTCTCCATCTCTCAACCTCTCTCAAATCTATTGCTAAAAGCAAAATGGAGGTGGTAATCTTCTTCCCCTCCATGGGAGCTTCCTCTTGATACCATTTGTGGAGAGAGCCTCCCATTCCAAGCTATCTTTTGAGCAAACTCTTGCCATTAGAAGACTCTTCATGTAAGTTCTCATTCTCATCTCTTGGTTGTGTATTCTTCTAGCCATGGAGGTGCTTCACCTTGATTATTGGAAGCTATCTCCATCTATTTCTTGATTTTGACATTCTAGGGTTGTAATGATTGTATTTTGGGGATTTTTGTGTAGATTGTAGATTTTGAGCTTGATAGTGGATTAGAGCTTGATTAGCATACTTTGGAGACCAAGGCAAGTGGATGAATGGGTTTGATTTAAATAAGTTCTTGTTTTATTGGAAATGTGGAATTTTTACCATTCCTATTTCATTTAGTTCATTATGTTTCATAATGCTTTTAGAAATGTATTTATTGACATGGTTTCTTCCTTAGTTAGTTTTATGAGAATAAATGCATTCATCATCAAGTTTATTTTGATCATTTCAAACTTCTTAAATGATATTTGTACTTGCATTAAATGAGATTTGTATTGGTAGGAGAATTAAATGCATAGATGGAAATGGTTGGAGTTGAGGTGAAATGGTTTGGGAAAGAAAGGACTGAAATCTGCACCTGATGTGTAGTCCCCGCAGCTGGGCGGTCAGCGGGCGGTCACCTTGGCGGCTAGCCGACAGGTGACCGGCGGCTAGCCGACCCAGATGCGGTTAGAAACACAGAATGCTGTGTTTTGACAGGCGAACCGCGGTCAGCTCGCGGCTAACCGCCAATCAAAACCCTGCGACCGCGAGGTAGCCGAGATGCGCGGTTAGAAACACAGAATGCTATATTTTAGCAGGGCGAACCGCGGTCAGCCCCGCGGTCAGCCAGCGGCTAACCGCTGATCACCTCGGCGGCTAACCGCTATCTGACCGACAGGTGACCGAGTTTCACCCAGAATTCCTGAGTCTTTTCTATTGGTTTCAGATATGGTATTTAAAGGTTTGGATGGGTTGTTCTGATGCCCTACCACCTTGAAAAGACCCAGAGGATGACATAAGGAGATCGACATAGAAAGAAACACCATTTCGGAAAGGTATTGGGACTTTTAGATTCATCAACGTGCATAAGGAAACTTAGTATGTCATCTATCATTCGAGTACCATACTAAGGGTAATATAGACATACAAGATCCTTATACATGTCGCTTGAATATGGATGCCCCAATATATAGTCCCTAATGATATAAGGTTTCATTGCATTGTTTTACTCAGGTTTTATGTGTAATTACCCGATCCTACTGGTTTTACCCCAAATCCTGATTTATACGCCTGATATGTCCTGCCAACCCCGTTTATGCATGAACAGATGATAACATGAAATGTGTGCCTACGAGCACCATGCCCCGCCTACCCGAATGTTTTATACTGGTATGTTTTGTATACGTTTTGATTTCTCATGTAACCTATGAGTCGACACCACTAAGCTTGGACGTCCTTGTCAGTCTGATCAACTGACTTGGGCCTCCCCCTTGTGCTCCCGCCAGTTGCAACTTGGATCCCGTACTGTCCCGTTACCCGGTTCCGCGGCCGTGGTCTTGCCTAGCTATATGTATATGTATATGTATATAATGTTCGTTCTCGTCACTTCGTGTGCTCGAGCCCAATGCACTGAATGTGCTCTCATCACCTTAGTGATAGAGAGGATTTAGCTTGAGTGCGGTTGCCATCTAGTCAGTTCCTGTACCTTGAATACCCCCATGATTTATATTGCATCTGTACTTTAAATGAACTATGCATCCTGTTTTATGATAGTTTTCGTTATGTCTATGATATGCTTTGATTTCTTTATTGGTATTATCTATTCACCCACCTGCCAGACCGTCGTGTCTGACCCATTTTTGTGGTACTCAGGTCCAGCTCCCGTTAGTGCCTTTGAGGAGGAGCCAGAGGGGGCGATTGATGAACCACAACAACTAGTGGAGTGGCAAGCTGACGATGTCATATAGACATTCGGTTTAGCTTTGAGCTGCGAACATTTTGGGAGTTTATAGAATGATACTGATTTATACTTTTGGGTTGTACTGGCCTTTGTTGGCCTTTATTTTTGGGGAATGTTAATTTAACTTGAGTTTTTGTTTAAACTTTAACTTCATATTTTGGGGAGGCTAATGAGATCATTGCTCACTCTGACATCATGTCATGCCTGTGTATTAACAGTCTTATTTGATATGAATGGATTAAGAGTTTGATTTGCTACACGCTTCCGCACCAATATAAATGTTCTATGAGTGTATGAGGAATCCTCACCGCGGAAACCTGTGGGAAATTAAGGGAATGTATAATTATTGTTAATGAGTAGTTCTTTATCCACACCACACCCGTCGCGGTCCCGGGCCCCGGTTCGGGGTCGCGACAGGAACTAGAAGAGAAAGAGGGGAAGGAGAATAATGCAACTCTTGCACTTTAGGGTTATGGGCGTGAACTCCTCTTGATAGACCAAGCATGGACGTCCAAGGCCTCCCTTGTCCCCTTATTTATAGTCTTGCAACTCCTCTCTTTCTTAATAATAAGAAGTCCAACTTCTAGATTAATTAGTAGACCTTCATTCCACTATTACCACTATTAGAAGTCTCACTTCAAATAGAAACAGTAGCTTTCCTTTTTGAGTTCAAATAGAATTAGTAAAGATCCAATCTTGGGCTAGCGTGGGGACCACTAGGGATTCCATAGAAAGCTGGCTCCAACTGGGACACCGCGACCCCACATCTCATGCGCAATCTGGGCCCATAGTTAATTGCAAATAACTTCACTATATAAATGCAATTGAACTCCAGTCTTAGAAATAAATTACATGAAGACCCTAAACTTCCCTGTCACTACAAGTGGGCCCCTCTATCATTATCCATGGATCAATTGGACAGATTGTCCCACCAACTTTGACCCATATCTTATTATCCTTGAGACCCAATTAATTATAGTAATCATTAGTACCATCCAATTAACTCTTAATTGAGATGGGTGTACACTTACCAATGATAAATCCATTAATTGGCACAAGGGGATAATAGAGATAGATTTCATCTTGACCATTAAATGTTCTCACAGTCCTACTACCACGTACCCAAGACACCAAGGTGTTGACCTACAGTTGGCCTCACTCATTGGTGACTAGAAGCAAATGAATAGATAGAAACTTGAGTTCATAAATGCCTCAGGGTTGAGAGCCTATTGCTAAGGAATTATGAGAGCAGACCTTAAAGTAAAGATAGTGTTTATAAGGTGCTTCTCATGGTCCTTCAATACATCCAATGTACCAGCACTATGATCCAGAATCTTACATTCTGATGATCGAGACAAATTACACTATCTCATAGTAATCAAAGTACTGCAACCTTGTTAGATGAGATGTCCAATCTCATCACTGGTTGTGAAGATATTCAAGTATAAGATTTGCTATACATGTCTCTCGTATGTGGATTTCATCCATACACATGTATTGCATCTAGTATACTTATGGACTCCGGTTCATCTCATGAACCATCATGTCATTCGTATCGGTTATGTGCATTTAAGTAATAAACATCATTTATCTCATGAAATGATAACATGAATATATTAATAAATAAAAAAATTAATCAATTTATTACATCAATCTTAATGGATTGAGACCATAAAACTAACAAGAATATTACTCCAGAAAGACCCAAATAAGTGATAGGAAAACATAAGAGATCCCATCACGATCGCCAAGCTGTCGGATGTGAATTTCGACCCCCCCCCCTTCCTCTCCAAGAGAGGTATGGTTTGGGGAAATCTCCATTCATCTATATATGTTATTTAAATTTTACATTGAAAATGAGGATTCCGACTACCCTCAAAATCGACAGATCACGATCACCAGCTACGGTAACGGCTGTAACACCGTTCTTCGACGAAAGTCGAAGAAATATGGGGAGAAAAAATAATAAGGTGGGTTCTTCCTCTCGTCTAATGTGCTGCCGGCAACACACGACGGTTGTCCTATCACATTTGATTTGGGTCTCTTTGGGTCTCTTTAATTGAGCTAATTCAGGGTCATGAGTTAAAGTTCGAATAAAGGTTAATCCTCACATAGCATAATCATAATATATCCAAGTAAAATAAAATAACTAGAATAAGGAAAAAATAAAATAAAAGAGGGGGGAGGTGCCAAATATTTAAGAAGAGGATCGGCCTCGTTCCTGCGTACCCTCTTCTAATCCCTTGGCAAAATAGGGTTTAAAGGCTGATTTCTCAAACCAAAATGATGATGCAAATGAGAATTTGACTTGTGATTTCTGTGTTTTTCGTGTGCGATACACGAGTGATAAAAGTAAAAGGCCGATGGGCCGTAATTGATTGAAGGTGGCCGATGGGCCAGGATTGATTGAAAATGGCCGATGGGCCGGTGTTTGTTTTAGGGTGGCCGATGGGCCGCGATTGATTAAAAGTGTGCGAAATCACTCATCTCATCTCGTTATTCTCATTTATTCAATTTTAGAAATCAGTTATTTATTCCCTTTTACCATTAAGTTCGATTAAATATTTAGCACCTGAGGTTGAGGAAGAAATAAAAAGAAAATCTTTTTGGGTTTATTTTGTTGGTTTTATAGTTTTTATGGATTTTTGATATAGGGCTAGAAGGGCCTAACTAAGGGATTTTACTTGGATCTATGTGATTAATGCTTTATTACTGATCATCGGATTAACCCTAACCTAAGGTCCTAGACTGCCCACATCAGCTCTCCCAGTCCCCTAAGGGAACAGGAAGAGTGGTGGGGCGAAGCCTAATGCTCTAAGCTACCTAAGTAGGTAATCCGATCTAATCCTAGGGTGTGGGCAACCTAAGCTTGATGGTTTCAATGCCTAAGCAACTTGTTGGGTGTGACTTTAACTGGTTTGGTTTATTTTAAGTTATGAGTTGATTAGGAATGATTTAGGAATGGATTAAGAGTATCTTAAAGTTCTGATTAGTGTGTTTTTAAATACTTTAGGGTTCTGGAACTTAAGGTTTGAATTTAAAAGGTGAAGTAACGTCGAAATCGGTTGAACAAGACCTACGGAGGACTTGGGCGCACACACAGTGGCGCCCACGTGTCTGGTTCTGTGTGGCTGGGCTTGTGATGATGATATCGATGTTAATTTCGGAATTCAGGGAATTCCTACCTAGAGTAGGTCTGTACACTTGGGCGCACCAGCAGTGGCGCCGCCCAAGTCTTGATTTGATGCTTTTCGGTCCTCTGACTTCAGTTCGAAATTCCGGATGGGTTTAAGTTGATTAAATTTTTAATTCTAAGGCTGCTATGTGTTCTGTAAAGTTTTGGAGTGTTGGTCCTAGTAAGTTTCGTGTTTTCTTAGGTTGATTTGAGCTTGAACTTTTATGGTTTGACATTCTTTAAATTATATGTGATTTACTGTGTTGTGTTGATTAAGATTAAGTTAGGTTTCAATTAATTAAGTTTTCTTAATGATTAAGAGAGGATGTTTTTGTGATTTGAATTGGTTTGATGCTTAAAGTTAATTCGGGTTTCTGTTTTCAGTCGTTTTAAATCGTAAAGGCGTTTTAGTGTGTTGACTTGGATTGAGATTTGAAATTAATAGGGATACGGTGGTCCCAGGGGTAAAATGTGACTTGGGCGCACCTGTGGTGGCGCCTAAGTCTTTCTGGTGTACTTCGCGCACCTGTGGTGGCGCCCAAGTGCTTGGTTCGTGAGTTTTCGTAGTTTTCGCGAATTGTTCACTTGGATTTGTAGTTTTAGGTGATCTATGTTGATAAATTCCAAATCCGAAACTAGTTTGAGTCTCTAGACCTCAAGGGTGGTAATGATTGGTGTTGGGGAGCTGAAACGCAACCGAATTGTGTCTTGGGGTTAGACAAAGGAGCTGGGCGCACCTGTGGGGGCGCCCCGGTGTGTGCTGGGGCTTGGGCGCACCTATGGTAGCGCCCAAGTGTTGGCCTACTAGGGTGGCTCCTAGTTCGATGGTTTCTAGGGTATTTGAATCAGTTTCACGTACTTGACTTTGGCTTCGGTTGGGAGAGGTTTTTATCTTCGAAATGTGATTGGTTTATTGTTTTAATTAGGTCTTGATTAGGATTTAAATTAAGAGTTGATAATCAAAGTTTAATTAAAGTTAGTTGAGGTTTGAATTTGGGGTTGGTAATTGTACTTCGTTGATTAGGGTCTTAATAGAAGAGCTTATTGATTAGGTTATTAATTTGGACTTGTAGATTAGGGTTTGATTAATTAGGGGTTTTATTTTATTTATTTTTGTTTAATTAGGATTTATTAAATTAGGGATTATTAATTAGGGATTGGTAAGTGGGGTTTTGATTAATTAGGGGTTTTATTTAGGGATTGTTAATTAGGCTTTAAGGGTTTGATTAATTAAAATTTAATTAAATAAGTCTATGGATTTTAATTGGATGTTTTCACTTAGATGTTTTGAATTAAGGGTTTTAGATTGGAGTTGATTAGGTTAATTAATTTACTTAGGCACAAGTGCAATAGCCTAAGATCACCTAATGAATGTCTATTCTATTTTTTTTTTGAATTTTTATATTTCTTTTATTCCTTTTTTTGTTCTCTTCTCTAATTACTAAAGAGTAAGATGAGAAGGGAAGAGTTTTTTGATTTTGTGATTTTTTTGGTTTTTTATGCAAAAGTAATGCAAGCTAGGCTAAAGTGTGATAATTTAGCAATTCAGAGTTTGGAAGTTCATCAATAGTTCATGTTCATCACAGAAATTCAATAACAAGCTAAATGAAAATGCAAAATATGAAAAACGCAACCGGAGAATGACCTGGGGACTTGGGCGCACACACAGTTGCTCCCAAGTCTCTCCCTGCGAATTGGGATGCACTTGTAACTCTTACGATACTCCGACACGATTCCTAACACTTAATGACTAAATGCGGGGTCCTAATGTTAACTACTGATGTCAGAGACTTCGGATCTAAGAATGATGACACGAGGATCCAAATTAAAGGGACAAATACCCTCGGCAGAGGCTTGGGCGCACCCACGGTGGCGCCCAAGTGCACTATCTGTTTTTCTTTTCTTTTCCTTCCCTTTTGGTAATGTATTTGCTTATCTTTTCAATTCTTTTCACGATTTTGAATGTAAATTTATAAATCCAAGGGCTCTGATATCAACTTATTCGAAGAAAGAACCGAATTCGAGAAATAAAATGCAAATAATGCGAAAAATGGGGTCAAAACCCAACTCCCGGGACTTGGACGCACACACAGTGGCACCCAAGTGCTTTTCTGCACTTTTCCCTTCTTTTCTTCTTTCGTGATTTCTTTATATATTCTTATGATGCCTTTTATGCGATTTAAAACATGAAGTTATGAATCCAAAGGCCCTGATATCAACTTATATGAAGAAGAACCCGAATCTAAGAGACGAAATATACGTATGACTGAAAACGGGGTTGAAACCCAACACTTGGGACTTGGGCGCAACTGTCTGAGCGCCCAAGTGCTTTTTTTGCACTTTTCCTTCTCAAGTTCTGATTTTTCTTAATGAGGATGATATGGATGCAAGATCTAACCTAATCACGAGTTCGGAATGATATGAATGATGCAGATCTATTACTTATGATTGACCCTAAGCATGTTCCTAATAATGGATAATTACTGAAAATCAGATCTACTGCAAACCTACCATTATTAATGCAGATGTACTACGTATGAATGATCATAAATATATTTCTAAACATGTATAACAATGAAATACAATAAGAGGAGAGATCTAGGAATACCGGTATAACGAAGTATTTGTTAAGTTCCTAGAACGAGGCTTTCATGAAGTCCCATAGCTCCAGTTGAATGTATGAAAACCTCCTCCTCTATTTCCTCTTCTTCTTCTCTAGATTTCAAGCTTTCTCCCTCTAATGGGAGCTACCTTTCTTCTTCTTCTTCTTTATTCTCTCTTTTCTCTCCTTTCTTAGGGTTTTTGGGTAGCCTCCTTGTAAATTAAATTAAGAGATCCTTAAATAAGGGTTTAGGGAGTGCAAGACGGATTAGGGCTGCTGTTTGCACGAACTTTTAGAAGGTTCTCGCATCCTAAGGCCGGATTAGGGTTTCTCAGGACTTCAGCGCATCCGTGGTGGCGCCCAAGTGGGTCCCAAGAGTTGGGCGTCCACATGGTGGCGCCCATGTTCAGTTTCAAAGCTTAATGGGTTTAGGGTTCGTTTTCGAGTTGTTTTTGGGTCTAAACTGAGTCAGAACTACGAAGAGTAGAGTGAGATACACCTAAGTATATACCGAAGTGCCTTTTTAACAGTACTGGGGACCTGGGCACACCTGTGTGTGCGCCCAAGTACAGGAGCGCAGCTGTGGTGGCGCCCATGTGTATCTTGAGTGGGGCCGCTAGGTCAATCTTCCGAGGGTCATATCTTTTGATCCAATGGTCGCATTTCGACGTTCTATATATCGTCGGAAAGCTCTCGAAGCGAGGAATCCAAAGCTTCAATTGTCATGCTGATTAGGCATTAGGAAAAGTGAGGGATATCTGGATCAATGGATTTAGTTTCCTAACTGAAGCTAATCGGGTGATATTTTGGCAAACTAAGCACGGCCTTTGTGGGAATTAACCTAAGCATATCTTAAGTGGTCCGGAAAAAGGTTTGAATAATATCACGGTTCACTACTTGTGTAAGTAGTGGGGTTGCACTCGAGATCTCAATGCGACTTGGCTTTTTTCTCACGAATTTAGAAATCATCGAACTAAGTCTAGAATTATCAACAAGCATCTTCATTGTCATTAATTAATTTGAATTATGTCATTAATCATTCAATTATGGGTGAAATGGGGGCACTGCTGTATATGATAGGTATTTAAAGCTACCATGGGCGCCAAATGAGGTGTCTACAGCCATCACCAAGATAGCATCTGCAGACAATCTCGTGGATCTCTTTACTTAGCCTTTGACCACCAAAGTGTTTGAGCCACATGTAGACGGGATGGGAATGCGATGAAACCCTGCTCAAACCTCTTTTCCATTAAAGCATTCACAAGCCTCCAAGGTATGATCTACTCTTTGTATGTTGTGGATTTTTATAGATGGTTTTTGTAGCTACTATTTTCTATTTTAGAAATAATATTTTACTGATTTTGATCACGAGTTTGAGGTTTTGGATCCTAGATGTGGTTTCTGGCTTATGGGTACTTAATCTTTAATTTAAGTAGGGCAAAAGGTTTCGAAAACCTATCCACGAGGCCCACCTACTTCCAACACATTCTTCCAGGGCTCTCTGCTTCGAAAGATTTTCTTGAGTCATATTAACCATGTTCGCTCAGGTTGGGCCATTCAGAAACTGGTCGGGCGGGGTTCCTCCTGGGACTGTGCCTTGTTCAAGTCCTAACCGGGGCTATTGTTTCCTTCCTCCGCATTTGCTTCGAATGTCTCCCTTGTTCTTTGCGATGGGCAATTCCCTTTTTCATATTTTTCTGAGCTGAGATGCTCTCAGCCGCGGGGTTGTCGTAGTCATTTCTTCCAGTGCTTTCGTTCACAGTGCTTCGCCCCTTTTTGCTGTTTGACAAGCTTACGACCGTCAGCATGGGCACACGCGCGGTGGTAACCTCGTTTTGTGCCCGGGCCATCGCCTTCCTAGCCACCACTAGCCGACTTTCCACTATCCATTGTCTTGACGTGACCTAGGCGTGATGTTCCCTTCCCGCATGACACTTCAGCCAATGTCTCCTTGAAGACAGGCGTTTCTGTCATGATGAAGTCGCCTGAACAAAGTGTCATCTGATAGCAGGAGTCACTAGTACTGCGGTTTTGGTGGTGGACGAGCTATCCCTTCCCGCATGGTATCTCGACCGATGTCCTCTTAGTGACCGGCATTTCTGCTTGGATACGAGGGGTCATCGACTGATGTGCCATTTGGTAGCGGTCCTCGTTAAGAGGGGAAGTCATTTCTCTTAGAAGACACAACGAAGCATCTGTAACGGGCATCACCTATAATTTCTCTGTTGTCTTAGAACTAGCTAACAATTGCAGCCGCGGGATCCCGAGTCGCCAAGAATATGTGAATAAGTAAAAGCTTAAAGTAAAAGAGAAATCTGTGTGGGCATGGCAATTCTATTAAAACAACTAGAGACCCGGGGCTTTACACTAGGCGTTTGGTCTGTCCATCATAGTAACTGCCAGTTCCCCTTGTACACAGATATTACAAACGACGATCGGCTTTCCCTATGCCAAGAAGAGGAGCATGAGGTGTTCCTCGTTCCTTCTCTCCTTTCTCAAGACTTCTCTTCCTTGGGGTATTATTTCCTTTAACCCTTTTTTTGTTGCCTTTCTCGGGACCAGCGCTTCCTTTTTATAAAGTCTCTTACACGTGCCAGTCTAGGCTTCCCTCTCGCCTCCGTGTCCCTGCCCTTGTCGATCCTCTCACAAAGGCAAGTAACCTTTTGGGGTTGGGTTTGTAGAGACTGGAGACTTAAGAAGCCTTGGACGATCGTCCTTCTTCGTTCCACCTTTGGGCTTTATAAAGGTTTCCCGCAATCCGGGTCCAATGATAGGCCTCCGCATATTTGATGTGCCAACAGTGACAGTTTCAAAACGCTTTCTTAGTTCCAGCTGTTAGTCTACTTTGGGAATCTTCTGTTGTTTTCTTATCATGCATATTCTTAGTATCATATATGGCGATTGTTTCATGTTATTCATTATTTAAACTAAATGATCAATATAGTTGTATCAATCAAATTAAGGCAAGGTTTCAACCATGGCTGTGAAGTACATTGGGTTGCTTGTGCTCTGGAATCCTACAGTTCTTAGGTCTCTACAAATCTCAAAATCCTTGATGCTCTGCTTCACAAATCATTATACACACTCTTGAGGCATGGAACAGGCATGAATCTCTTTTCAGACCTTTATATAAAAAAAAAGGGCATTAATCTACTTTTTAGTTTCCACTCCCACTTCCGCCCAAAATCTTGCAACTAGGAATGTTAGAAGTGGGTGGGCCTCTAAGATAGGTTTCAAAAACTTTTGACCAACTTGATGCAGTGATCATCTATCCAGAAGGCTACAAAAACCCAATCTAGGATCCATGTCCTCAATCTCAGCCATCATGATCAGTAAATAAACCTATTTAGAAGATAGAAATAGCAGCAAACAAGCAATCACAAAATCCACAACATACAAGGAAGTAGATTATACCTTTGGAGCTCGGTTGTACTCTAATGGAGAAGTTGTTACTTTCTTTGATGATGAAACTCTTTTACATATCAAATAGGAATCTCCAAGACCTTTTGATCTTCCACGCTATGACCCGTATCAGATTCTCTTTTCTCAAGAAGATGGGTGGGATCTCCAAGAGAAAGCTCTTAAGGAAACTATAAGAGAACTAGAAGAGGGAAGAAAGGAGAAGCATAATGCAACTCTTGCACAAACTAGTCTTGAGCGTGAATCCTTAGGTGGGATTGAGCAAATGGACGTCCAAAGGCTTTTCCTCTCTATTTATAGCTTAAAGCCAGCTCCTCTTGGTTTATTATTAGAAGTCCTACTTCCATAATAATTAGCAACCTTCTCTCTTTACTAATTTAAATAGAAGTTTCACTTCCATTATAATTAGTAACTTACTATTACCGCTATTAGAAGTCTTACTTCAAATAGAAATAGTAACATTATATTTCCTTTTAGAGTTCTACTAGAATTAGTATATTTCCAATAACTTGGGCTAGCGTGGGGACCACTAGGGATTCCTTAGAAAGATAGTTCCAATTGGGACACCGCAACCCCAGATCTCATGTGCAAATCGGGCCCACGGTTAATTTCAAATAACTCCACTATATAAATGCAAGTGAACTCCAGTTTTAGGAATAAATTACATAGAATACCCTAAACTTCCCTATGTCCACAAGTAGGCCTTTCCATCAATATCCATGGATCAGTTGAACCTGTCTTCGAGACTAGATCTATATCTTATTATCCTTGAGCCCCAATTAATTATAATGATCATAGGTACCTTTCCAATTAACTTTTAATCGGAATGAGTGCACACTTACCAATGATAAATCCATTAATTGGCACAAAGGAATATTAAAGATAAATTTCATCTTGACCATTGAATGTTCCCACAGCTCTACTACCACGTACCCAAATCATCGAGGTGTTGACCTACAATTGGCCTCACTCATTGGTGACTCAAAGCAAATGAATAGATAGAAACTTGAGTTCATTAATGTCTCAGGATTGAGAGCCTATTACTAGGGAATTATGAGAGCAGACCTTAAAAGTAAAGACAGTGTTCATAAGGTGCTTCTCATGGTCCTTCAATACATCCAATGTACCAGCACTATGATTTAAAATCTTACATTCTGATGATCGAGACAAATCATACTATCTCATAGTAATCAAAGTACTGCAACCTTGTCAGATGAGATGTCCAGTCATCATCACTGGTTATGAAGATATTCAAGTATAAGATTTGCTATACATGTCTCCCGTATGTGGATCTCATCCATACACATGTATTGCATCTAGTATACTTATGGACTCCGGTTCATCTCATGAACTATCATGTCATTCGTATTAGTTACGTGCAAACAAGTAATAAAACACCATTTATCTTATGAAAGGAAATCATGAATATAATAATGAATAAAGAAATTAATCAATTTATTTCATCAATCTTAATGGATTGAGACCATAAAACTAACAAGGAATGCATATCAACAACACAAGCAAAGCCTAGACTAGTTCAACATAATTAGCACAAATCAGTATGTATTCTTGCAAAGGATGGGCCCAGATAGAATCTCAGGCCTTTTGGTAGCATAGCATCCAGTTGAATATTAGGCCTGTCGGTTTCAACTTATTTGATTTGGTTGGAAGGCATTGCTTTGAAGTCCTTAAATTCAATGCATATCATTAAGAAATGGGCCCTAAGAGCATCTCCAACGGTTATATTATTTTGGAGACGTCAAATTTCATTTGAAGGTTTAGGTGGCAATTTGAAGGTTTGAAATTTGACATTTCATAACATAGGAACTCCATTCGATATGCTAAATTTATTATCTTATTATATTTTTGTTTAGAATTTGAAGATTTTGAAACTCCACTCCATTTGCAACAGTCAATTGTTTAACCGTTGCCACTGCCATGTGGCATCTGGCATGGCCGTTGGAGATGCTCTTAGATGCTAAACATTAGGCCATATCAATATGTTTGTAATGGGATTTATTCAAGTGGTCATTTATACAGTGAACAATTATACTTTTGACCATGGTCTATGACCAATTGTAAACCATGGTTTGTTTCCTTCCCTTGTTACTTAAACAAAGTTCAAAAACATAATTAGAGAATAAACTTTTTTGGTAAATCATCATTTCTAATTGATTTTAAGGCATTCTAGATGTAAATTGAATAACAAAACAGAATATAAAGGCTGTGGCCAAATACATTAAACAATCAATATCAATTGCAGTCAAAACCTTTAACGGAGATTATAACTCAGTTTATTAGGATGTTAAGTCTATTTTTTAACTCTTTGTTTTCAATCTTCTCTTATATATATGGGAGTATTCTTATGCATACTTCCCTCACCATAGGGTGAGGGACACTTCCCTTTTTGGAAATTTTAAAGTATAAGAATACCTCACCCTATGTACCTGAAAATTCCATTTTGTACTTGAAAATTCTCAAAAAGGAAAGTATACATAAGAATACTCCTCATATATATATATATATAAACCTTTATCTGACAATACAACTCAATTTATAAGCCTTTATCTGACATTACAACTCAGTTTGGGCCTTCTGCCTAGTATTAAAACCATGTCTTAAAGACTTAAACTTGTTGGAAGTGGGTGGGCCTTCTATATGGGTTTTCAAAACTTTTGACCCACTTAACGCAAGGATCAAACACCCGAAAGGCCAAGAACCCAATCCCAAGATCCATAACCCTAATCTCATGCATTTAGATCAAAGATATATCCAAAGAAGACAGATCAAATACAAACAAGCATAAAAGAAATCTTCTAAATAAATATATTGTTGATTTATACCTTTAGAGCTTGGTTGCGCTCAAATTGAGAACTTGAAAAGTTGATTATGCGAAATCCTTTCGTAGATTTGATCACCTTAGCCTTTGTGCTCTTCCACGCTATTACCCTCTTGTAGAAAACTTCCCAAAGACAATAGTGGGATCTCTAAGGAGAAGAAACCGGAGGAGAAAGAGAAGGAGAGAAAGGGACTTGGGCATCCTTCATTGGGCGTGTGAGAGTATGTGTCACGACCCGAGCCCGAGATTAGGGTTACCACGGCCAAACCCCGAGTCGCGATGCCATACTTACTCCCGTAAACCTCGCATCACCGAAGTCAATACGAGATTCACAAGGGATCTTACATATACCTGTCAAATGTACATTTTTGCGAAAATATATACATACATTGACATCCAACTTGAACATGTATAAGTCATTTACAGAAAGTAAAGTTTACTTACACATCTCATTTCCTATCTAAATCAACCATGCATATTCAACTACAATGCATGTGATCACTATTTACATCAAAACGAATCTATTCTCAAAATATTTCCAAAACATGCTAATGTGATCGCTCTCCGATTTACGTCCCCTCGTTTAATCCTCCTGGAGGAACCTGATTGGTCTCCTCCGCTGGCGGCGTGGCATCTGTATCAACGGGACGGGCAACCTGACCTGTAATGTCATCAATAACACTGTGAACACGACGATTCAACAATGTATACACAATTCTATGATAACCATTTGCTTAGCAATTTTAAACAATTCAAATCAGTCTAAACATCTCAAATCAATAACAATTACATTCATTTATTTCTTCCCTGAAGGAAGCATTCAAATATCATGTAGTTCTCCCCTGAAGGAAGCATTCAAATATCATGAAGTTCTCCCCTGAAGGAAGCAGGCAAATATCATGTAGTTCTCCCCTGAAGGAAGCAGGCAAATGTGTGGATTTACCAGCGTCTTGATCAGAGATCACCGGCATCACCACGGAGCTCCGGAATGCTCCAACTCATCTACTGCAGCAGACTTAATATTTAATTCATTACAATGTTTATTCACTTCATTTCAGTGCATTTCATTTCATTAATTCAACACATTATTCAATGGCAGCTCAACAAGGAGTATAACAGTTGTAGACGAGAGAGGACAAGCCAACTCAAGTAAAAAACAATTAAATTTCCTAAAACAACATTCGGGTGAAACGTTCATTATGCAATGTAGGTGTTATTGTGGATGACATCACTTTTTAGTGAAATTTACATTCACATAAGTTTAGCTAACACCCATGAAGGTTTAGGAAATTATCAGAAATCAATTCTGATATTCCCTCAATTTTGGTCACCTAGTCGGTTACCTAGCTGTTAGCCGCCTTAGGGGTATCGGCTGACCGAACCACATTCGGTCAGCTTCCAGAATTTCTCAATTTACAGGACAATTTGCCCAATTCGGTCACCTGTTCGGTCACCCACTCGGCTGGCCGAAATTCAAATTTCGGTTAGCCGAATTTCTTCGGTCAGCTCACGGTTCGTTTTCCAGAAGCTAAACTTCTGAGGGAAAAACCCTGACAAGATTTTCGGTCACCTTGTGGTCAACCCTCGGCTAGACGAACTCACAATTTCAGGTAGCCGACCTATATTGGTCAGCTCTCAGTCAGGTGTCGGTCAGCCTGGCGGTTGACCGAATTGTGTCCAGAAGATCAAAAAATTCTGAACCGAATTTTCTGTAACTGAACTCCTTGAGTTCTAACAAATCACTTAACAATTGAAATCAATACAATTGAGTATACTTGCCTTGTTTGGAAACTTTTTAGCAAGAATTTCTCTTGCTAGCTTGAATCCAAGATGAAATCCCCAAACTTGAAACCCTCTTTGAACCTAAAAAAAAACCAATCAATCCATTCAAGAAAATCCTAATGAGTTTCTTAGGTAAGAAACCATTCCAAATCACCAAAGATGACTCAGAAATTCTAGAAACAACATAATTCACTTACTTGTAGCCTCTTTGGTGGAAATCTTGAGATCTTCTCAAGCTTAAACTCCAAGAAAGTAAGAAAGAAGATGGAGAAGAGGATGGTGAAGATGGAGTCCCTCTTCACAAGCACTTGTTAGCTCTCCCAATCATCACCCAAGGAAGAGAAATTGGAAGAAAGAAGAAGAAGAGAGATCGGCTGTGCTGGAGGAATGAACTCAAATGAGTTCATCCTCATCTTATAAGCCCACTTTTGCATTTTACCCCCTTCCTATTCCTCTAATTACACTTCAAGTCAAAGGAATGGTCATTTGAACCAATTCACGTCGAATGGAAGCAATACATTTACGGAAGTTAACGTACTCGTCAAGATATACGTGTGAGTATCAAGAGTTTCCGTATTCGACGAAATACGTGAAATTTCGTATTTACGAAAAAGTCCTTACATCACTCAATGTGGCCTAAAACCATTCCTAATCCACTCAGAACCTTCACTATTCTTTTCATTAAGTTCAATTTGACCATTTGAGCCAAATTCTATATCAATTTAGCCATTAATCAACATTAATTCCATAAAACATGTTGAATTAGCATTAATCCCGATTAATTAGAGTTAATCTTAATTAACTCGGGACAGGGTGTTACAGTATGGGACACGCCCTTCTCCTCATATATATAGTTTTAGGAGCACCTACTCTTAGTCCATAATTAGAAGTCTTACTTTTATTTCTATTATGTGTTTTACTCCTTTTATTAATAGTTCCAATTGAAATAGTAACATTTTCTTCTTAGGGCTAGCATGAGGACCACTAGAGATTCTTTAGAATTTGGCTCAAAGTGAAAATGTGGACTTGGACCCATGATTAATTGCAAATAACTCTACTAAGTAAATAAATGCAATTGAACTCTAGTCTTAGGAATATTTACAAGAAGACCCTAAACTTACTAATTACCGCAAGCATGCCCCTCCTTCAATTATATCCATTGATACATTCGAATTAATCTGTCCAACCAAATCAGATCAACATTTTATTATCATTGTGACCCAATTAGTCATAGTAATCATCAGTACTATCTAATTAGCTTTTAATTGAAATGAGTGCATACTTACCAACGATAAAATCTATCATTTGGCACAAGGGGATATTTCTCTCTTAGAGAATAGATTCTATCTTGAGAATTATATGTTCCCACAGTTTCATTATTACGTACTCAAGATACCGAGGTGTTGGCCTATAGTTGATCTCACTCATTTGTAACTCAAAGTAAATGTATAGTATAAACTTGAGTTCAATAATTTTTCAGAATTAAGAGCCTATTGCTTTGAAAATTATGAAAGTAGACAAATTTACATAAGGTGTTGTTCATAATCCTTCAGTACATCTAATATATTAGCACAACAACCCAAAGTCTTACACTATAATGGTTGAAACAAACCATACTATTTCATAGTGACCGCAATGCTACAACTTTTTCAGATAAAATGCCCATTGGTTGTGAAAAGGCTTTAAGTATAAGATTTGTAATCCGTGTCACTTGTATGTAAATCTAGTTTACACACATGAATTACATTTAATGCACTTTTATGCTCCGATTCATCTCATTAACAATCATATCATTTTGTATTGCTTATGTGCAATCATAGAATAAAATCTTTTCATCACATGAATAAAGCATGAAAATATAAATAAATTACTAGAATAAATCAATTTATTTATATTATCCACTATATTGAGGACATACATTCTAACAAAACTAATATCACAATCTGAAGGGGAAAAAAAACTAATATCATAAACTTGGTACTAGAGCATAAAATTAAGATTCATACACTAACAACTACTGATACAGGAAGATGCATATTGGCAGTCCCAGATGAGGTCGCTTCTGATTCTTGGAGATGACTTTGTGCAGTTCAGACGATTGAGATCATGAGAAACTCCTATGAGCTTTGAAGATTTGCTGGATGATTTGAATTCCCATCTCCCTTAAATGGTAGTCTCAAGGAGTCCCCTTGTTGTAGCAGACCACTTTGCCTGATACTCTACTTCCTTGATCACGAATTTAAGATTGGGAATATTGCAGCCATTAAACGGAGTTGGACCTCATTCAAACTCTCCCAAGGATCACGATCAAGAGTTTGACCAAGAGGCTAACCATTAGTCATTGCTTAATCCATATGGCTCGTACAAGTTGAGATTGAAAGAATTTTAAAAGAAAGGACCATAGACTGGCCCAAAGACTGTTGTAACAATCAAAGCAATCTTCAGGTCTTTCAGACCCTTCACCTGTTATATGAAACATTCCTTTGAGATATAAAACCTGAAAAAATTAAACATTGTTCAGCACTAGCAAATAGCAATACACGATATTTTATTGTAGAGCCTTCTTTGAGTAAAATCACAATTTTCAGTGGGTCCAGGCCATTTTCAAATCTTGACTCGGCCCAATCAGAACCCTATCATTCATACAAGGTGGTCATTCCTGCACATCAGATTTTTATTATATTGGTAAAATGACTCAAACCTCGCTATCTTCTGGTTGCAAGAATGAGCACTTTGTAGGATCTGATACCCCATTTAACTACCACTAATCCCAAAACCAATTGGTGAAGAAAAACGGCACAACAATGGATTTATGGTGAAGGCAATAGCTCGACTACAGTTATAACCGCTCAAGAGTGATGATGAACGTTAACCTCAACACACCTTATAATTTTCTAATTGCCTCAGGGCGAGTTTCTGCAATCCTATTGCTGGTCCAAGGCACATACAGGAGAACTGCAAGTCTATTGCATTTGGCCCGGAGCTTTTAGCATTGGTATATAGTTGACAATACGATTTATCATTAGATTTGGTTTAAAAATGAAATCACACCATTATAGTCGATACTATCAATCATGTCATAAAAACATAGGAGAAAGACAAATAGAATCTGAAGACAAATAGAATCTGACTTTAAAAAAGCATTAGATTTGTTCAGATGGGACTGGGATGCAGGCTGTGACCTAGCTAACAAAAATAACTTGTAACTTTGTAACATACTAAAGAAATGGGCCTGGGTCTGGCTCTCAAGAGGTCAAGCCTGAGGCCTAGATCCGTGCCTAGTTTTCATTGCCAACAACTAAATGGGCTAAAGTTACATGTAATATATGATTTATCACATCAGACTATACATATACGTAGTGCTTTTCCTCCTGCAGAATCCTGTACAAGATCTGTACAGGATTTTCAATCTAGGGAATCTATCTGCAAAACCCCGATCAAGTGCTGTGTTGGAAGTCTGCAAGGGGAATAGAAACATATACATGCATATCCATGCCCACCTCACTAGGCCCACCTAGTGATGGAAGATGACCGATGATGAGCAAGAACAAAAAATAATAAAAAAATCAGCACCATCAAATTATCTTACCATTGATTTAACATTATTTAATGGTGTCTAGGATGTTTTTGAGACTCAATCCAACGATGATGAAGATTCAATGAGCGCAAAATTGAGCCTTATTCTACATATGGGATGGCAAAAGTATAGAGGGCTACGCTGTGATTGAACTTTGAAGTGGTCCTAAGCTGGCCCTGTAGAGCTACATTGAATATGCAATTCACACATAGGAAAATATTTTCCATAACACCTATTTATATACATGTGTGTCGATCGAGAGAGAGAGAGAGAGAGAGAGAGAGAGGTGGAGCTCCCTTCAATCCAAGCAAGAAAAGCAGAAGGCAACCTCGTCTCCTGGTTCATGCCCACCCTTAAACTGCACACCTGCTGGCTTACTTGTGTAGTTAGAGGTATTCATGAACCAGCAGCTGTGAACACCCTCTCTCCTCCCTGGGTTGGATTCAAGGGAGCCCCAAAGACCCAAACCTCACAAACACTGCCCAAATAGCTTCCTCCCAAACAACCCCAGAAAGCTACCAGCCATATCCATGTGTGCAAACTAGCACTCCATAAGGACTAGAGGAGAGAACGGCTTCCTTATATAGAGTCCAGGATTCAATAGGGGCCGTTAGATGTGGTGGGGATTTGGAGAGAGAGAATCTGAAGGACAGATTTTCTTGCTGGTCACATGCAATGTAAGGGCCCAAAAACAAGATGTAGTTTAATGGGGGCGCAGGCTGGCTTTGGTATTTGAAAAGTGTGGCTGAAAATGACGACCATGAGAGCATCTCTTTCCTTTTTTAAAGGAAGTGTTGTCATCTCTCTCTCTCTCTCTCTCTCTCTCTCTCTCTCTCTCCTGTAACAAAAATTATATTAAAGGTAGTAATAAAATGAGATTTGGGTTCTACAGTAGGGTTTTAGAAAATGAGCGATCTCTGTTGTGGGCTTTCAATTCTCAATACAAATTGATCTCTGTCTTGGGATCCTCCGGATAACATTTGCATACGAAGCCTCTGCTCCTAATGAACCTGCTCCACCTTGCCCGTTTGGCATTTTACTTTTAAAATAAAGTGGTGTAAAGTGAAATCAAAAGAAAGAATAAAATATAAGTGAGTTATGATGGTATTTTGTTTTTAGTTGTTTATGATGAAATGTTTTTAACTTTTTGCATGGGGAAATGGAGTTTTTTTATCTTTTAGTAAATAATGATAGTTGTTTTTTGAACTTATTTTTAGGAAGGAGGAGTGAGTTTTAAATTGAAGTGATTTTGATTTGATACTTAACTTTACTTTACTTTACTTGACTTTACAAGTAAAATTACCAAATGGGCCCGGGATGATGATATGGGCTCTATGGATCGCTTAGTGTTTTTCTTAACATAATGTCTGCTCCTATATGGGCCACTAGGATACTTGAAAATCAATAGAGTCAAAATGATGATAGGTTATTCAATGTGGATTAGAGTGCACCCATTATCGTGCTAATTTAAAAGACCTTAGCCCTAATACTGGATCTTCAAAGCCTAATGAATATATATAGTTCTAACGTATTGCGACGAAAGACAACACTTAGTGTTTGGATCAATGTCCAATTATGACCAATGAATTCAAGTGGGATGGGTGTGTGCGACAGGGATGAATCAATCATAGATGATATTAAAATAGAAAAAGATGCACATAAAGGGGTACAAAATTGCCACATCTAAATCAATTAACATATGTATGTTAGAGCTAATTCATCGGAGGATTTAGAAAGGAGAATGAAATTTACAATGCACGAGCAAATGATGTCTGTGCCGCATTCAATCCAATGCTAAAGGATTTAAATCCTCTATTACCTCCCTGCAGTATGACGCTTTCCACTTTTAGGTGTTATCAAATATAAGAAATGTCCGGGATCTAGATTTAAAGAAAAAACATTAGATCCATTAGACATTGTTTGGTGTGCTATCCGAGGTTATGAAAGCCGCAATCAAAACGGTTAAGGACTTCATCTCTTATTTATTGACCATTCTCTTTACAACCTCAAATCAAACAATTAAAAATGTCTAATAAACTTTATTTTTATTCTTATTTTGTAGATGGCTAGATCCAAACCCTCTCGATTTGGTTGGGCCAGTGGCCCCATAAACTTGGCTCTACGTTATTTTCACAAAAGCAATATAGAACATCATAATGAAAAATAGTAAATAACCTAAATTCAATGGTGAGTGTTGCTTTGATGAGCATGATTTAAAAATAATAAAAAAATAAAAAAAATAAAAAAAAAAACAGAGAGAGACTTTACTAGGGAAAGTCTAATTTAATGTGGGGGTGTTTAGGACAAATAATTAATTTTGTTTATTTCGCAGTTGTCATTTACTTATAGTTCAATTATATAATTTTAATCTTTTAATGTCGGAAAACTTAAATTAAATTAATATTTATTTTTATTCTTTATTTATTTTGTACACACATTATTGGTAGGCTGGCCCGTGCTTAGCACAGGTTATAGTGCTAAGTATTTTAATTGTTCTCAAAACCAACTCTGACCTTTTATTAGTTCTCTTTTATCTAGTCTTCTAATTTTATTTCTTAAATTTCCTTTTGATTCTCCGTTAACTCCATTGTGATCTCCTTTCTTATTGGCAATGCCATTTGATGGAGAATAGTGATGACAATATCGTTAAATTCAGAATATTTTTCTTTCTTAATTCTCTTTTGGTTCCTTTCCAAATGCATCTTTGTAAGAGAGAGGGGTAAAACAAATCATTCAGAGGTAGAATTCTCTATGGTCCATTTTTCGTTTTTAGTGAAAAGAGTGATTTTCAAAGAGAGTTAAAAAAAAAAAAAAAAAAAAAAAAAAAAAAAAAAAAAGGCCAAGGCTCCAGTGTGATGGCATGGTTATGAAAGCCCAAAACTTCAAAGGTGATCATATCTGCCCTCAAATCTTTTTTTGCTACTTTCCTTGGTGAATATGTAAACGTCTAAGAGCACGGTAGTGTAATCCATTTCCACATAAAATCAAATTTTCATGTGTTTGGTGAGGCAAAAGTCCACAGAAACGTTTTTTCTCCATGTCAGCAATTTCCTGGAGAAGCCTAGAAATCCAGTTCCTATGGGGTATATTGGACTTCCATTTCCATAGAAAATTCCCCCCTAGCCGCATTTTCTCAAGGAACCACATTCTTTTGAGTGTGAAATGAGAAAGGATTTTGAAACCATAGTACATTGAGAATGTCGACTTGAGGGAAGCAAAGAAGAGGAGGATGGGCAAGTATGCCAATACTATCCTCTCCTCTCTCTCTCTCTCTCTCTCTCTCTCTCTCTCTGGGGTTGTGGGGTTGGACACAATGGTCGACGAATAATGTTTTACTTATTTTGGTACTTAGCTATACGAGACTTGGACCCCACCCTTGGGTGAGGATATTAGAGTTTGGGTGAGGTGACAAAGTCCTTAGATGAGGGAAGTAGACCTCGAGTGAAGTGAGAGAGCCCTTGGGTGAGGAAATGTAGCATGTTTAGGGTTCCAACCCTGGACAACCGGGTGAAGTAAGAGGCCATTCTGGTCAACCAACAAAGTTTACAACAGCTTTGTAGTATTTCATCTCCCATTAACAATGACAAAAGAGGGAGCAAATCTATTACTTTTTTTCATAAGTATGGTATCAATTGATTTTTACAAGGAGATTAACAATTTCAATAAATTATGTACCAAAAACAAATTGTATCAATATAAACACCTGTATATAAATAAATCATCCATAACAAAAGATTCCCACTGAAGTCACTTTTTAAATGAATTTTGTTGTTATGACATTATGTTTTTATCTCATTTACCAAAAAAATATATATTACGTATTTAGCTCCATGGACCCAATGTTGATGCTATTTGACTCGGATCTATAATCAAACCACTCTGCCCCATTTATATCATATTTACACATTTGTTAATAAAATATAAAAATAAATTAACCTAAAATAATTTGCATTACTTAAATATTGAGTGGAAAACAATTTATATCAAAGTCGATCCAACCTACCAATTTCAGGGGCAGGATTGGTATCACACCTCTTAAATGCTAACAGGTCGGGCCAAGCTTGGGGTGGGGTGACACAACTATGAATCACAGTAGGGTGGAGTTTAATTACCATAATACATTGCCATGACATCTAGGTATCAATCATATCATCAAAGTTTAGGACCAAGTGGTCATATTTAGAGATATTTTACACAAAAAAGAAATTATGGGTCTTTTAGAGTCATCAGATATGAGTGAAGGTGTTGTAAAATAAAGCACCGAGAGAGAGAGAGAGCACCGAGAGAGAGAGAGAGAGAGAGAGGGAGGAAGAGAGATTCTTCTATTATCTCAAGTGTGTACAAATACAAGGGAGGAGGCCTAATATAGGCAAAGTAACATCTTTACTGAGGAACCCTTATTACAATAGGATTCTAACCCTAATATATCTTATGTGGGCATCAACACATGATACTTATCTTAAAACACTCCCCCTTGGGTAACCACCACTCAATAACAGTTGCCTAATTAAAAATATTACTGAGGAAAACCAAATGGGAAAAAACCAAAGTGAAAGAAAAAAGAGTACAATATCTTCAAGATCATTGAACTGGTGTTGGACGTGCAAAATGATGCCTTATTAAAACCTTAACTAGAAAAACCTAGTGGGATAAAACCTAGATAAAAAAAAAAAAGAAGAGTACTTTAGAATAATGAGCTCTACGCATGCCAATCTCATATATAAGTTTATGAAATACTGATTTTGGTAAAGATTTGGTATACAGATCAGCGAGGTTGTTACTCGAATGAACTTGCTTGACTTCAATCTCATTTTTCTTCTAAAGTTCATGAGTAAAGAAGAACTTCGGTGCTATTTGTTTAGTCTTGTCTCCTTTAATGAAACATTCTTGAATTTATTTTATGAATGCTTCTTTATCTTCATTGATAATATTCGAGATACCTGCAATAGAAGGTAATTGACAAGAACTACGAACATATTGAATCAAAGATTTCAGCCATACACATTCCCTACAGGCTTCATAAAGAGCTAAAATCTCAACGTGGTTGGAGGAAGTAGCTACTAAAATCTATTTAGTAGAACGTCAAGAAATGATGGCATTACCACTAAGAAACACATAACATGTCTGTGATCAACTCTTATGAGGATTAGAGATATAACCCGAATCTACATATTTTACAGAGCATGAATCTCTACAAAAAAAAGAATAAAATATTCTCAAATCAGTTGTTCCACTTAAATATCGTAGGATGTGTTTAATACCAGTCAAGTACCTTTTAGTTGGTGCAGAGCTATATCTGGCAAGTAGATTCACAGAAAATGAAATATCCGGCTTAGTGAATTGTGCTAAGTACTTCAGGGCTCCAACAACACTTAAGTATTGTACTTCAAGACCCAATACTTCTTCATTTTCCTCGATGGGACAGTATGGATCTTTTATTATATCTAGAGACCGGATGACGATGGGGGTACTTAATGAATGTGCCTTGTCTATACCAAATCATTTTAAAACCTTCTTGGTATACTTAGATTGATGGACTAACATCCCAGCAGAATATCTTTCAATTTGCAGGCCGAGACTGAATTCCGTTTTTCCAAGGTCTTTCATTTCAAATTCTTTCTTTAAATAATTGGCATTTTTTCGAGCTCTTCTGGAGTCCTTATCAAATTTATATCATCTATATAAAGTACCACTATTGCAAATCCATTCCAGAATTTCTTTGTGAATAGACACGAGCAAGTCCCTTCTCTAAGACGATTGTACCATAATCTTTTGGATTGCTTCAGGCCGTACAATAATTGTCTTAATTGGACTGAATACGTACTCCTTGACTTTGCTTCATGTAGAACAAATCATTCTCAGATTTTCATATAAACTTCTGTGTCTAAGTCCACATACAAGTAGTTATAACATCCATGAAACTCATTTTTAGATTTTGAGAAACTGTTAAATTTATAAGACATCTGAATATTGTTGTATCCATAACAGGGGAGTAAGTTTCTTCATAATCATTCATAGGTTTCTGCAAGAAACCTTGTGCCACTAATAATGCTTTATATCTGGTAATTTCATTCATTTAATTCATTTTTCTTACGAACACTCACTTGTAACCGATGGGGTTAACACCATTTGAGGTTTGTACTATAGGTCCAAATACACCACGTTTATTGAGAGACTCAAACTCTGCTTTGATGACACTTTTCCATTTTGGCCAATCTTTCATTTGCTGACATTCATTTATAGTACATGGTTTTGTATCCCAATCATCATCATCATTTTCCTTTAATATTTGTGTAGCTATCACATGTGCAAATGCGTTATAGATGATAATTTTCGTTCTATCCCATTTCTCTCTTGAAGAATTATAAAGTATAGAGATCTCTTCATTATCCGGTACTGTCGCCTCTTCAGGGGCTTCCAAAGTCTCATTAGGGACTTTCATTATTCTAGAGAGAATGGATTTCAGCATAACCTCTTTAGGAACGTTATGTGTCACTTTGGGAGGAACCTGATAAGTTCACAAAATTTTAGTTTTCATTCATCATTTTATGTTACTTTGTGGACTTAATTAGGATAATTTGCATTTAATTTCATAGAATTTCATAATTTCATGCACTGGAGCATCAAAGTTGGAATCTTAGTCAAAATTAGTCAAAATCATTAATCTTGCATGAATTTTATGAAAATCAATAGTTTGCATCATCTTAAGATCACACCAATTACTTCATCATAACATAGCTCCTGAAAGATTATGCACATTGATACACTAATAAGCGTGTTTTCAAATTGATTTGAGTTCCATGCATGCATGGCACTAATATTCCACACATTTAAGTATAACTGAAGTATTCTTTTTATTGTTGTAGGAAATTGGGACCCACACCCTATAAGAGTGAATTATTAAGTATGGGGCAGCCATGGGGACGGTCCCACATATGTTGAGAGAGAGAGAGAGAGAGAGAGAGAGAGAGAGAGAGAGAGAGAGAGAAAATAAGCTAAGGATTTACACATTGAATTCCATGAAGCATCACACCACACGTCCAAGTATTATTTTGCAAAGAGAATGGGGTCCACATGGCCTTACATGTCCATACATAGGGAAGCTTCAAAGATTTTGTAAAATCTGAAATGTTTTTGGCAAGTTTATCATTGGTATCATGTGAGACTTTGAAGGAGCCTAACTTGGAAAGACTTACATCAAGATCCTATCTTAGCAAGGAATTTTTTGAATTACCTAAGATAGGAGATTTGCTTTAACACTAAGTTAAGGAGAACAAGCCAAATCCAATCAGGAGACAATTGTTCATAGAGAAGGAAGGAGCCAAGTTAAGAACGTCCATGGAAGTTGTTACAATATGTTGCAGGTCCAAGGGTTAGGGCCCACTTTTATTCACATGGCCCACATGCATAGTAAAGATGGTTGGTTGAAAAATAAACTGCATAAAGAAGGACACGTTGGAGCATCACCTAGACTCGGAAAGGAAATCAAAGCATGTAGCTTAAAGAAATCATGTGTTCCACCATGGGCAAGGCCCACTCATGGAAACATGGAAATAACAAATGTGAATGAATAAAATGGCAAGTTCCGTTGTGAAACAAGGAGATAAAATTCTATCCATTGGGACATCCGTAGCCATTGAGAAGACATCTCTCCCTCGCGTGCAATATCTCATGCCCAGCCTTCTGTTCCTCTCTTCTTTTTCATTTGAGGTTTTTTTTTTTCAGCCTTGGGCCATGTCGAAAGACTTATTTTGAAGGAGAGTTTTTATGAAGGAGAAGTTGTAAAGATGCAATCTTTAATGACAAATCAAGAAGTATTCTTAACAATGGTGGGCTAATTCTCTTAGTTAGAGCTATGTATAAAAATAAGTAATAGCCTCTTTATTTGTTTAGTAGTTCTAATTTGTGTCCCATGTTTATGTGGCTAATGATTAATAGGCTTGTCTTTGTGCCCTAGTAAAATCTCCATTTTTTATTTCTAAAAATAAAAATTGATTTTTGACTATTCATACTTAGGTTTCATAGGCCATGCTTAATTATGACTTAGATCTTTTGATAGTTTATGCTTACTTTTGATGGGTACTGTTTAAATTATTTTTATTCTTTGATGAGGTGGATTAAGTCTTGAATTTTGCATTTTATAATTAAAAATGGATTTTAAAAGTTAGATTCTCAAAATTAAAAACATTGATTTGTCTTTTGTTTGAAGTAAAAATTAGAATAAATTAGAGTTACTTGATAAATAAATTGGTAGATTCTTATTGGATTCCTATGCTCTAATCACTTTCATTAATTTGTAGTTTTTTTATTTTTCTAAATTGGTTGCTTGTTTTTATTTCTAAATTTACTCAAAACTTTCCATAATTGCCAGTTAATTATTTTCGTTGATATAAAAGTTTCTTAGATTAGCTGCCTATGAGTTCGAGCCCTTCTTGCCACTGTCTCATTTAGACAGCTGTGCACTTGCGGTAAAATTAATATCTTAAAGATCACATTAGAACCTCTTCAGGAACGTTACATGCCTCTTCGGGAGGGCATGATGATGATTACTCATTTCTCCTTTTCCGCGGAGCTAAGTTCTTTGAACCTATAGGTCTGCCACGCTTCTGGCGTATTACAGATTATTTTACTACTGTATTTTGACTTTGTCATATAGAGACATTATTCCTGGTATGTGTATTCATAACTAGCACATGTGACTTTGACACATTTGCTACATTGTTAAATGCATTAGGCAATCCGTTTGTAATTTCTTATAAATGCACAATTCTTCGCACTTCATTTTACATTGTGAAGTATTTCGATCCAGATGTGATAGAGTGGAAGTATTCCATGTTAATTCTTGCCGTTCTTCAGGAATTATCTTATCTCTCCCCAACGAAGGGAATATTGTCTCATCGAACTGACAATCGACAAAACGAGCAGTGAAGACATTTCCTGTCATTGGTTCTAGATATCGAATAACTGAGAGAGAGTTATAACCTACATAGATTCTCAATCTACTTTATGGTTCTGTCCTAGTACGCTTAGGGTGTGGTATTGGGACTTAAACTGTGCAACCAAACTTGCGCAAGTGAGAAATATTGGGTTGATGTTCTGATATAAGTTATGCAAGAGAATATTGATAATAGGTTGTGGGTCGAAGTCTTCTCTCTTATTCCTCCATCAAAGAAAATTCCTAGATCTAGGGTTTTCTCCACCAAGAGATCAAGAGATCCTTCAAGTTCCAGCCATGTCCAAGCTAGAGGACTCCTTCCATTAACTAGATCACCTTCCCTTCTTCCAGAAAAGGTGAATTTCTCTCCCTAGCTCCATTTCCTTGTAGATGTACCTCTTTCTCTCTTAGAATTCTCCATTCTTATGCATTTTCTCCATGGAAATTGGGTGTAGGAGGCTTAGATCTTTTTAGATCTGAGATTTGGTGGGCTGTGGTGTAGATTAAAGACTCTAAAGCTTGAATCTTTTGGAACTGAGTTTGGATCGAGGAGATCTAGCAAGAAGACCCTCATTTGGACCAAAGGCAATTACAATATACCTATTTAGCATAGAATGCATATACATTTCCTTTGAATTTTGTGAATTTCTATTCTATTGATGTCTTGATGCATAGATCTATCTCTTTAAGCCTTTGTTTATGGATTTTTGGCCATTGATGAATGGTATTCCCCATTTGGAAGATCAATTGCCCATGGACGATGGATTTGTGTTGGATTATGGGGCTTTTATGTGCGGAGATAGTTTTGTGTTGATTTGGAGCGAAATTGAAGGAATTATATGGGAAATTGGATGAAATGGGGAAATTGCAGAAATCGAGATTTCTGAAATTCGTGTGTACTTGGTTGATTGCCCCTTCAGGATGTTGACCAGTGACACTACGAACTTTAGAATAACTGAGAGCATGACTGTCAAGCTTTCCTCAGAAACTCAGTGTAGTCGATTGACCGACCCTATGTCGATCAAGTACACTGCATAACTGAGCGCATTTGATAGACTTGTCCCCAGGCAGCTCAGTATAGTCGGTCGACCGCCCCTTCAGGATGTCGACCAGCCAATAGAAATTCCAGAATCAAGGCCTAGTTATGGGGTCTATACACTGAATCCCATGTGTATTGGGTTGATAGGCCATTCACTTAGTCGACCGGGTACACTGCTTAAGAGAGAGCATACCTGATAGTCAGACCTTTACTTCCCAGTGTAGTTGATTGACAAACCCTTCAGGATGTTGACTGATCACATTGCAAACAGTGACTTTGAGATTGTGTTTCATTTTATTTGATCTATTATGGACCCTATTGACCTACTAGATGGACCCTACTGATGTGCCAAACATGAGTTAAGGGCCGAGCTTAACCTTGACCCATGTAGCCACATAAAGTAGGGTCTAGGGCTACGAAATGGAATCCAGTTCGGTCACTAAAAGTGGTTTTAGATGCCTTGTAACTTTAAAGCACCAAATACACTTCTTTTAGCATCTGAGACTGCCTTTAATGATTGAATTAGGTGAAGTGGGACCATGGCCCTGAAAAGGGGGCATTGACTTAGGATTGGACCACTTAATACTACTTTTCCTTGATTGGTTCTTGATGTCACATTATTACATGTTCTTTCCTTCCTGCTTACTGCTGTTATATTATTGTTAATCCTAATTAATAAATGAAAAACGAAGGACCTTGACTTAGGCTTAACCTAGAGGTGACCAAGACTATGGATGGAGAAGACTTGACTGGTGTCTGTGGCTAGGCGGGCTATTTACTAGCCTAATGGATGGATGGATGATATACCATGGAGTAGATGGATAGTGTAAGGTCCGCGACCTTACTGGGTCAATTGGGCCCAATAGTAGGCTCGATGACCCGTTTATTTTGTATTTATTATAATTATTGTATTGTTAGATAAATAGGTGGGTTTAGATCATGAACGAGTTTCTTTTAGCATTAGAATAGTGTTTGTATAGTTTCGTGCGATTCCGAGTTTATTTGATCTTAGCAAGGGGGTAGTTTGCAATTTAGGAAAAATTGAGTCTTTTTCCGAAAAATTCCAATCGCCGTGATTTTGAGTTCGTTGGAAAGGTCTCGTCGCACTGATCATTTTTGTCACTTGGCTCGTTGCGATCTGACGATCAAAAACCCTTCAAGTGGTCCATTCTTTCACCGGATCTACTAAAGGGCAATTTAGTCTCCTTCTCTCCCTTCTTCTCTTAAACAGGGATTAACCCTAATCGTATCCCAAAACTCTGCAACGAAGGAACTCCAGCAACCTCTTCATCTTCCTCATCTTCTCAAGCCCAGAAGTCTACTCGGGAGAGATCATCTCCGCGATCCGAACCACACATCTTCTCCCTCGCAATCTCCTCTTTCCATTAATCCTAATTTGGTAAGATTTCCCTCACCCTCATCTTTTCATTCATCTTCTCTTTTGGTTAGATTTAGGTTGTTCTTGATCTTTTTCTTTCCTTCATTCTCCTTTGCGTGTTAGATTACTCTTGAGTGGGGTAGATCGTTGTTTTTCGTGATAGAAAGCTTATTCCCAAGTTTTTTCCCCAATTTCATCTTCTTCTCGGCTGAGACAAGTAGATTTGCATTATATAATTAATAATGTGTGTATGTTTCTTATTGATTGGCTACATTTTCTTGATAGATTACCTTGATTCCAAGCTTGTTTATGTTATTAATTTGGGATTCACATGTTTATATTAGGTTTGGGGATTTGAGTTTGATTAAATGATTAAATTGGTAGCCTTTAGATGTGTTTAATTTGCTAGAAATGATGGAAATGTTGAATGAGTTGAATGGGGAGTATGGAGGCTCAGTGTGTGCAGGTTTAGCCATGGAATGACTTGAGAAAGAATGCAGAAAATGACCCAATGTCGGGGTTCCAGTGCAGTGCCAATCGACCGGACGCTCTGTCCGATCGATCGGACAGGGTTTCTGTCCCAATTAATTGAGACAGTTCACTGTTCGATCGATCGAACATAAAACATATCTCGGTTAACAGCTTTCTGGCACTGTCCGATCGATCAGAGAGTAAATTTCTGACATCACTTGGAAACTTGTAACTTTTAATCCGCTCGTTGGATTTCGATGTGTAATATGCCGTTGGAAAGCCCTTGAGATGTAGAATCTAATCTTTTTGATTTCGTTACGATTGGAGATCGGGAAGCGATGTAAATATTTGGATTATTGCTTCAGCTCATATTTTATTAGAAATGAGACCGGTAACCTAGGTTTTGGTCTTAGATGTTGGAGACCATGAATCAACTCTTACCAGACTATTAATGGGATTAAAATCGTAGCGCGTGGCTTATTATGCTTCGATTGGGTGTCTAGGTATTCGTGTAGTATGCATAGGTTAACCGAATGCACATGGAATTGTTCCAACAAATGCTTAACGTGATTGTACACCAAGAAACTCTCCTAAAAGCATCATTGAATCAATTTTCCCTATACACTCCGTCAAAATAGGTACAATACATGAATGGCACCATTTGCCTACGTTTGGTTTGTAATTCCTCCTTAACTTATGAATTATATCCGTTGTTATTGCTCCTTGTGCACTCTCTTGGCATAATATACTTAATTAATTATGAAACATAAACTCTTGTAGAATTAGGATATGGACCTGACTTAAAGTGTGCCTTAGGACCCTGTGTCATGTAATTAATAAACATGACTGGCTAGACTGAAGGGATTATCATGTGATTGGATTTGTCTTGTATTGGCTTGAATAAGATAATCCCTCTGAGCATATCTTGTATATTGAGCTAGTCAGACTTGATTGTCTTGGGTTCCATGCGTCAACACCACTTATTATTATTATTATTTGTATATCATAGCCAACTGCAGTTTGGGGATTTATTGATGGGCCGGTTACTCGGACATCGGGGCGGGCAGTCAGCTTTGGACGGCATCCATGGCGTTGAATAGTTGGGAGCGGGCTTGGACCTTGCTACTATTCCCAGGACCTGGAGCTTGGATCCCCCTGGAGCCGGACTTTGTTATCAGTAGTCTGGATTGGATTGTTACTGGTACCTTGGGAGATGGCTTAGACATCATCGGAATCTCCTTCTTGTTCTTGCATTGCATTGCTTGTATAGTGGTGATTGTTAGTGTGGCTGGGATTCCTGTTATTATTTCTGATGGTTATTTATTCATGCTTTATGCCTAGTATTGTTCCTTGTATTCTCATGACTATTATACCTATCATTATTCTGATATTTGATGTATGTCATGTTCATTTATATCTTGTTAATCTATTGTTCAACATGTCATTGACTCTGTTCCTTGGTGTGCAAATACCCCAGGTGAGTACTACTATGACGACCAGGCAGGTGAGGAGATCCCAAAGGATCTCCAACCAGTAGAGGAGGAGCGGGAGTAGCGTGCCGATGACGTAGAGTAGCATCATCATACCTGGCACCAGCGAGTCCCGTGGGGACTTCACTAGATTTTGATTTAATCATTTATTATTTCCTCGTTGAATCTTTATTTCATTGACTTCATTTGTTCAATGGCTTAGTTGTTGGAATGGCCATTGTAATTAAATTAACTTTTGATTAGCTTTAATTGTTCTTTGCAACTTTAAATTAATAAATGAGATTTAGTATCCATTGTTTGATATTTAAATATGCCTCAAATTGTATGAATTCCGCGATTTTATATTACTTAAGGTTTGAAATGCAAAATCCTCACAGCAGACTTACGATCCTTGGGCCTAGAAGGCAAAAATTTTTAATTAGCCCTAAATTTCACTCCCCGGATCCAGTTTATTTTCTAATCGGGTTCGGGGGACGTGACAGATAGTATATGTGATTAGGCACCTAACATGAATATATTATATGTTGGTTGAATATTGAAATAGATATGCAGATGCAAATGGATATGGATATGATGATGGACTGCATGAGATACATTATGAGAATATGGACTGGACTTGTATACCGGACCTTGTAAGGACATGTGATACCTTTCTCACGCAATGGTAGCCTAGCTAGATACTGACCTAATTATATGGTTCCTTAGAATCGGCATAAAACATCCACTCGGTTGATACGAGCTTAGTCTTGTCACTGATCACCCTTGGTGGGAGAAATTGTATATATGAGTAAGGCCATCATGATGACTTGGTAAGGTAGATGTATGCCACTTGGGTATCACACGACACTGCACAATACCATTCTATGGCCGGTAGACCCTGGTAATATAATATGGCTGGGTTATGATCCGGTACATTTCCCCGCCACAACTCGAATGTAGTATGGGAGCGCAGCGTCATAATTTCCTGCAGTACTAGCCTGTGTGGGTATGTCATTATGATTAGATGGATGGTTTAACATGTTTCTTTATATTGATTCATATTGCTCACGTTTTGCATGATTTGCCTGGAATTGCTACCTTTGTTACCCTTGATCTTAATGCTGTCATTTTTCCCTTTTAATGCATCCATACTATATTACTAGTATACTGGGCCACCAGGTCCTTTTGGATCTGACCTATTATTTGACGCTTAGGTATCATTACCGACCCCATCATTGAGAGTGAGGCACACCATGAGGTGCCGTACGAGGACAAGTACGGGTGGGCCACGGGTGATGTAAAGCCATTGCCCCATGATGGAGAGCATAATGGCTAGGGTTGTGTGACTTTTGTTTGGGCTTTGAGTTTGATTTATGCGAGGATGGGTTTTTATTCTCAGGACTGTTTAACATGACTTTATATTTCATACTTTGAGATTAGTTGAGACTTATGCTCCTTTTATTTGACATATGGATAATGATACCATGAGACATTACTACTTACTTCTGCATTATTTGACATATTGCTTCTCCTATTTCTTATTTTCTTCTACACTTAACCGTTTCTTATGGATATTGATGAAAAGATTTAATTTGGACCTCACTACGGACCTTTGATCCAGAAAAGTTCCTTGTTAATTCGGAAAGTTGCGCGCCAAATCAGGGGACCTTGGCAGTAAAATCTGGATCCGGAATTAGGGCGTGACAACCAATCAGACACTGGCCGACCATAAGCTTTTGGACAATGGCCCTCAAGGCTAGTGTCCAATCAGCAATTTGTCCAATGTCCGACTAGACAGTGTTAAGGGCTATGTGGCCCGATTTCTTTCCATATCTTCTCCACCATCATCTTTTGGGCCATTGTTTCCCCCAACAATTCGACCAACACTGAAGGCCCTGGTTCTTCATATGATGACCATAGATCGAACTTGGACTTGTAATCCGGACTCACTTAAGGTTTGACTTTAGACCATCACGGGGTGATGTTTGAGCTAACATTCACTTTGAGAATTGTCCAGAGACGTGTGTGGCTACATTCAGTCCAGTGTGTATATTCAGGGTTTTTGGAATGTCGAACACCTTCCAAAGCACCAAGAATTGGTAAACTTTTACATTCAGAGCCTTAATGCGCATAGAGTCGAATAACATTGTCTTAGCAGGTGAATGACAATCTTTGACCTAGGTTGGTACTTTGTACTAGATCCTTAACCAATTTGGTACCTCTACTAATAGAGTCAAGTGAAGTAAAGTTGATTTTGAAAAAAGAGTAAAATATAAGTGAGTTATGTTGGCATTTTATTTTTTGTTGTTTGTTATGGAATCCTTTTAACTTTTTGTATGGAAAAGTAGAGTTTTTTTGGATTTTAGTAGATCAAGGTAGTTGCTTTTTTACTTTTTTTTGAAAAAGATGGGGGAGAGTTTTGAATAAAGTACATTTGATGTGACATCTTGTCTGAAAAAATGGAGACTTTACTTGACTTTTATTGTATTAGTAAAATGCCAAACTAGCCCCACTAAAATCCAAAAAAACTCTACTTTTCCATAACAAACAACTAAAAACAAAATATCATTATAAAAAAAGTCAAAAAGATTTCATAACAAACAACTAAAAACAAAATATCATCATAAAAAAAGTCAAAAAGATTTCATAACAAACAACTAAAAACAAAATATCATCATAACCCATTTATATTTTATTCTTTCTTCAAAATCAACTTTACTTCACTTGACTTTATTAGTAGAGTTACCAAACTGGCCCTAAATAATTAGTTGACGTGATATTAGCTTATACCATCGTGCCTGTCAATTTGCATGCACAACGCATGCATTCTTTGAATATCTAGTTGATATCATCCGTCATACCCGGCGACCTACTCGAACTTAGACCATTAGACAATGTAAGTTATGCCTTAGGGCATAGCACGCATTAAACTGTCCGTTTTCTCCTCTAAGATGATATGATCTTAGTTTAGGATGTACGGGGTTGGCAGGTGTGCATTGATGCACTGCGACCTTCCTTGCTCTCCGGATCTGACTTGACCCTTTTCTATCTTTTTGGTTGGACCTTTCCATGACGAATGCTATCTAACTGATTTGCGTCCGTACTCCTTAGGCTTTGTTCAGCCATTGTGTTAGTTCTGTTTTGTTAATTATGCCAGGCTTTGTCCGTAAGTGAGTTAGTTTACTATTTTGCCTATTAGTGTGTCCAGGTCAGCTAGTTTGGAGATTTGTAACGGGTACTCATGATGATGAGTATGCTTTTGCCTGACTTAGGCTGTTTTGGAGCAATTCCTATTATAGGAACCGTTTTCAAGGTAGAGTCCCGTCAGTTGGTTTTGCCCTGGATTCATAAGTTGGCACCAACAGCTTTGATCCCATTTTTGCTGGACCCAACTGCTGTGGGGTTTGTATTGTTATTATCCCTATCTACAGTATGGTTCTTACTTGATCACACTATTATTTGGTGCCGAACACGGTATCTTGATTTGATGACCGTGTAGCAAACTCCCTTTTATGGAGTTTGGCTTACTGTTACTATATTTGTTACCTATATTTGATGACCGTGTAGCAAACTCTCTCCATAGTCATAAACATGCAGGTGAGAAGATATACCTACATGTGGACGTTGTCACTTTGCTAGGAGGTATTTGGTGTTTATACCTTTTCAATCATGATTCCTTGAGTTTATTACTGTTGTTATTACTCATTCATTGTTTGCTTAATTGTAGAGTTTATTTGAAACTCTATAAATTATCTGTCCTAACATTCATATTTGTCGCAATATATTATGCCATTTATTTTAATCATCTGCTAGGTCGTGTCTGATTTACTTGGTGTCATAGGTATCGACCCCATATCCCTTGAGGAGGCGTTTCAGAAAATGGCTGGAGAGCCGTAAGCCATGAGAGAGTGGAGTGTTGATGATGTCATCTAGACATCGTGTCTTGCACTAGATCCGTCATTAACCTTTGGGAGTTTATGTATCTTGGGTTGATTTTAGCTGCATTGGCCGCTGTTGGCCTTTATTTTTAGGAAATTATAATTAAACTCTATTTTTTATATTTTGAAACTCATATATCAATGAGAATACCTTTTGAGATTGTTTACACTCTTATATTTGTCTTGTTGTTATTGAAATGTCGCATGATTATTACAAGCTTGCACTAAATCATCTGGTTATGTATTTGGGGAAATCTAACTAAAATGAGCCGGGCCCACTGTCCACATAATATTTGTCCACATATGGTATCATAGCCAAGGACGACTCTGTTTTCCGGTGGGGTAGAGTGTGTCATGCCTTTGGCCCCCTGTAGAAGGATATTGGGTCTAGCGAGCATCCATCTAGAGAGAGGGCAGAGGAAACTCTAAAGGATTGGGTATGTAGTGGTGCATAAGTCCCACATTGGAAACATATAAGTCCTGATCTTGGGTATATAAATGCGGCTTGGCCGTAACTTCACTTGAGGTCTTTTAAAACCAAGCGGCAAGATTGGGTTGAAATCTCATAAGCCAAAGCAGACAATATCATATAGATAGTGGGCCCGGGTCATTACACTTACCGTCCTCACATGTGGAAACCTTTGAAAAATCATCGTACATGGGCAAAATCTTATACTAGCCAATATCTTAATGCCCTGCGCATAGCCATGGTCTCGCACCTTAGACCGTTTAGCATATATCCGGTCCGGTGGCGTGACAAGAGGTTTTTATGTGCTTGGACAATTATTAATGTCTCCCTGGCTTTTACTTTGCATGAGAGGGATATTTTTCGTTGTAACCTACTAGAGACAAACTCATGCATCCTTACTAACTACATGATGCACCTAACCACGAGAGTTACAACCAAGACAATCTTATGCATTATTAATCGTACACGTTAATTACATTGAAGACCAACTCCTATTGAAATAAAGTTTGGGGATCGAGGTTCCATTAATCGGGAGGGCATGCATTTTTGAATAATTTAGATTCTTGATAGGTGTGTCTCACTGTATAGTTCCACCATGCTCATTCAATAAGAATGAGACATGGATTAGGTGACACAGTTGAATTGGGGGTCCACTGCACTCCTTGCTGACTATACATGGATATAGGAACTGAGCAAATTGATAGGAAAAAAATAAAATAAATAAGAAACATCCTAGAAGATTAGTATCATCTGATAGTACTTTGGCTCTTGATAAAAATCATAGACTACAATGAAGGGTTTGCTATTGATGTTGTAGACAAGATCATTGCAGAAAGAGCACAGATGATACAAACTAGATGAATGTTATAGGGGTTCCAGTCCTTTTATATAAAATTAAATGTTGAACAGTTGGGATTACAACAAATAAAAAAAATGATGATCATGATGATGCCTGAAGTATGTTTCAAATAGGACATGTTTGGCTGAAAAGCTTGTCCAATTAGTAGCATGATCTGACCCATATGGCCCTACCCATGATATGGGTCAATCATGGGTTAGGTAAGCAGCCCGCTTTTGACCAGTATAGCCCTACCCATGATATATATAGGTCAATCGCGGGTTAGGAAAATCTCACTTGCATTTAAATGGTCGGGTTAAGGTAAACCTGCTCAACCCACATGACACTCCTAACGTATTTGAAAGATTTGGATTAGGATCGACCTGAATATCTTAACCCATTTAAATAATTTGGTGGTTTACTTATTTTGTTGTTTGGGATTAGTCTACTTCATATGGAATGAGCAGAGTCTGTACTAGCTTTTTGTGCCCTAAAATTTAACTCAAATGCAGCCTTAAAACTTTAAAAAAAATATTGGGGTTGGGTGAAGATTCTATATATTGGGTTAGGTTAAAAGGATTTGCCTGTATTGAAACAGGTTTTGTTTTGATCTCAAAAAGAAATATTGTGTGTGCAGGAGCTATTCAAGGTCCTAAGGTCTTCTCTTCTAAGGAGGCCGAAGCAAGGGCGATCCTCCTTGATTTCATAAAGGTGACAGAAAGAGGCTTCTCCAAGGCTTGCATTTTGTCGGATGCCAGAGAGGTGGTTCAAGCTATTAATGAAGCACATGACTGGACTATAAACTCAATTGTTTTGGACATTAAATCCATAGCTTCTAATTTTGATTATATCAGTTTTAAATTTACCCCCAGGCCTTTGAATGGTGCTGCTCATGTATCGGCAAAAATGAGCTACTCCTTTCACCAAAACTTTTCTTGGGATAGGATTTTGAAGGACTAAGGGAAGGGAGTTTCTTTAATGTTATGGTTTGTGGGAGGTTTTTCGGGTTTGTTTGTTGGCTTTGTTTTTTCTGCTAATGAATTCCCTTTTACCCAAAAAAAAAAAAAAAAAAAAAGAAGCAGGTTGTGTAGGTATGGTCGGGTTGACCTTAATCAGGTGCAACTTGAAGTGTCTTGACCTATTTTTTTAAAAACAGGTAGCATATGGGTTTCACTACTGTAAATACCACTTGGCAACTATAGCATATGGGTTTAACTACTGTAAATACCACTTGGCAACTTGACCCATTTTGACCCAACCCCATGCACCCGTTTAACACCCCTAATCCAAGCCCATATTCCAAGACAAGGAGTAAGGAACGAAGGCATTAAAAAAGGATTCTAACTCCACTCATAATATGATAATAATATTATCACGTACAAATAAAACAAAACAAAATAAAATAAAATAAAGGAAGAAAGATAGTGACCATATATTCCTTTTTCTATAACTCCACATTTGTTTATTAACTAATCTACCTCTAAAACTAATGCTTAGTGATGCTGATTAATAACACTTCACAAATGAAGTTATGTTTTAGTATCTCTATTTTTTTATTATAGTCTTTTTGCTTGATTTATGAAAAGTAGAACCCATTTAATATAGAAAGGTATGTCATCTTTGCCAATCCTAATTCGATTATAGTATTAAAAGAAAAGTATGGTCAAGGTAACGATGACGCTTAGGGTATCTACATAAACAAACAAGAAAATTATCGCTTTCATCGTCACCACCACCATTGGCATCACCATCAACAACAATAATGGTGTCGATAGGGGGGGCCACCGTGGATGCAATGCCTGATGCGGATGCTGCATTTGTGAGGATATGTTTGCTATAACTGGCAGGTTAAACACTAAAATACCGTCATTTACTTTAATTATTTTAGTTGAAAGTTGAATCATCTGTTACGACATCATTAGGTTTTTTTTATATTTAATTATGCATAAAAAACCAACTAGATGATATTTTTTTGGCACCTCAACCAAGGGGGTTGCGGGAGCCCACACACCCAAAAAAGAAAGCCCGCACGTGTGGGAAAGGTGGCATATGCCACCCAGGGTTCGAACCCTAAACAAAGAAACATGCAAGAGCTTGATGCTCCTTACCACTTGGGTGAGGAGTCGTTTTCGGCTAAACGACATGTTTATGAGGCCCATTCGACCTCACTAGAGGGGGGAATTTTCTATATTAGGTAATCTTATCTTCCCAAAGTTTTAAGCCATTTAGTGTAAAACATGAAATTAGTGATGAAAATCGACCGTTCTTTCTTTATCTACTTGGGTCTCATGCCCTAATATCCAAGGCTATAGATGTTAGATCTTCTTAATTTTTGACATATGCCTAATCTACCTGATATCCAAGGCTATGGATCGATGGACCCAAACATGTAACTCGACTCATTTTCGGATGCAACTTGAGTATCCATACTGCACTGGCGTCGAAGGGTTCCGTTTCCGGAATCTGATTGGCTGTTCAGTGATCAACATCATGGTTTCCTCAGGTGCAACCCACGCACATGCTATGTGACTTCTTTTTCTCTTGGATGTATTCCTTCACTCACACCAGAATATTTGTTCTCTTGGACTTGATTGATTGATCAAAATCATGGTCCCACAATGAATCTTAATTTTATGCTGTTTATGACCTGTAAAAGTTAGTTTGAGCACAATTTTGCATTAAATGAAAATCTGTCATTAGTGGTTAGAGAAAAATAATTATAGCAAATGTTAAGCTATGGCCCAACATTGATGCAGCTATTTGGTTTTAGTGTGACGGACTAACAAGTTTACTAATATGGTTATTTATTTATTCTTTTCTTTTCTTCTGGTACTAGGCAGGGTGGTTGGACCCTTGAAAAACCTGAGTGACATACAAGTGAACATCATCACAAGCTAAGGAGAAGACCACCTATAGATGCAGGTGAGAGGACGTTGGGATCAAATTTTGGATAGTTAGGTGAGAGGACTCCATATCGGGTTTATGTCTTGTATTCCCGTTTAATTAGATTGGTCCCTTGGATTAGCTAGGAATCATATCAAGGTTAAAGGGTATTTTGGTAATTATATTTGAGCTTTTTTGGGAGATTTCTTGGGATCCATATCCAATGCCAACAATTTAAATGTGAGGGTTTCAACCTTATCTCTCACAGTAAGGCGAGTATGCTCTTATAGAAGCATCTCCCTATATATATATTATATGATGTAATTTATAATTTTTTATTTTGTGAGAGAGAGGAAGATGTGAGAGGCTAGGCTCTTTCTCCCGTAATTGTTGACGATTGCTGAACTATATGGGACTGAGAATTTTTCCGTAGACATAGGTACTTTCATTGAAGCAAGTAATTTTTTATGTGATTATTTCTATTCTCATGTTACTTGTTTGTCGATAGCAGATTTCAAACTTAAGTGCACACACGCACAGCACCCAAACCACTACAATGTCCTTTTATTCTCACATTTAGCATTAGAGTTAAAATCCTAAAAGAGCACAAGGTCTGCATCAATTATAGAGATCTACCTCAAATTGTGGATCCAGTTATAATGGATGGAATGTAAGAAAAACTCCACACTTGTCATATCTTATCCTATTCATAAGCTGCAATCATATTCATGGAGAATATTTCTTCTGCATACGTCCGCATGTTACCCTTAGTGAAATCAGTCCCAATCCATGAATAAAGAGTTGCCTCCTTGCATTAATGGCGGCCCGCGATTTTAGGTAGGTTGTTGGTTGTGGATAGCCGTAAGGGAAAATATTGCTCATTGTGATCCTTTTGTTCTGGCGTCCACACACTACCTGCATGAAAATCAATCCCAACCTATGAGTAAAGAGTTGCCTCCCCGCATGAACAGCAGCTAACAATTCTCGCACAGGGTATCCAATTTGAGTTAAGGTCTATTTCATGGACCTGAGCAGGACCGTTAAGAGATCCGGTTGATGTAGGAGTGAATCTCAACACACGTTGAGAAGATGCCCACCTACACATGTAGAGGAGATGACGTAAGGATCAAATGCCAGCGTAAGTCTAAGTTAGAGTCTATGATTTGCACTCTGGATATAGGTAACCATCATTTTTCCTGGACCAGTCAGGTCCTGATCTTATTAACAATTATCCTAGTAGCATTAATTAAGAAGACTTTGTTTTTGTTTTCATTCCAATATGTTTCATTACAGAGCTGATATATCATATCTGTGTCCAGAGTAAACAACAGAAACTGAAAGAAGCTATAAAGCAAGCAAGTCTTTGAGGTGTTTATGGAGCCCATGGGGCAGCATGGTACTACTAGGGTTTAGATCCTGCTCCTAGGGTTTAAGGGTGTCCGTCATGATAATTGACACCAATATGAGCACCTTGAAAGGCGCTAGTTTAATATGACTACCAATGCTTCTTGTCGAAAGTACTTTAACGTTCCAAACAAACAGATTTCTAATTTGTAGCTGCATGACTCCTGTGGGGGCATCTATTGACTTAATCCAAAACTGGCTTGATTTTTTATGTCGGCAAACCTCAGATGAGATTGGAACTAACTACCCATGAACCCTGATTTTAAGTAGAGAAGAACTCGGGTTGAGTTTTAAGTGTTGCTTACAGTGAAATTACTGATTGACACACAACCATGCACTACAGCAAATCCAGCCAAGCATATTAAAAAAGAAAGAAAGATTTACGAGGTTCAACAATGGGTCTTTGTCCACGGACAAAGACAGTATGTCACTTTGCTTCCAGCTTTAGATTCTCTTTTTCTTTCCAGAAGTATTAAAAAGGATTAGGGGAAAGAATTAAACCCTGCAAAGGATGAGCTATCTATCCCAAATAAACAACCAGAGAGAACAACAAGAAACCAGAAAAATAAAGTCAGATTCTGATCCTATTATGTACAGGTACGTGCGGTATAGCAAGAGAGAGGTGTTTGAAATTCCATTCCATTGGAGAGAAGGTGTTTGAAATTGCATTCCAAGTTTGAAATATATAATCATGTGTTATGTAAATTCCCATTTCGGCCTATAAGTTAAACCTCTTAGATTAATTTATTATCAATATAATCAAGTTTTTATTTCATGAAATGAATGGTTTTATTCCCTGCTTGCATATAACTAATACGAATGACATGATGGTTCATGAGATGAACCGGAGTCCACAATATATTTGATGTAACACATGTGTGTGCACGAGATCCATAAATACGTGTCATGTGTCACAAATCTTATACTTAAATTGTTTCACAACCGGTAATGAGATTTGGCATTTCATCTGAGAAGGTTGCAACATTGTGATCATTATGAGATACTGGGATCTGTTTCAATCATTGTAATGTAAGACTCTCGATCATTATGCTGGTACATTGAATGTGTTGAAAGACCATGAGATACACCTTATGAAACAATCTTTACTTTAAAGTCTGCTCTCATAATTCTCTAGCAATAGGCTCTTAATCTTGAGACATTAGTGAACTCAAGTTTCTATCTATTCATTTGCTCTGAGTCACCAATGAATGAGCCCAACTGTAGGTTAATACGTCGGTGTCTTAGGTAGGTGCGAATAGGACTGTGGGAATATTCAATGGTCAAGATGGAATCTATCCTCATTATCTCCTTGTGCCAATTAATAGATTTATCATTGGTAAGTGCGCATCTATCTCAATTAAGAGTTAGTTGGATAGTACTAATAATCACTGTAATTGATTAGGTCTCAATGATAATAAGATATGAATCTAAATTAGCTGGACAGGTTTAATCCAATTAATCCATGGATATAGATGGAGGGCCTACTTATGGTCATAGGGGAGTTTATGGTTTTTTTGTAATTTATTCCTAAGACTAGAGTGCAATTGCATTTATGTAATTGAGTTATTTGCAATTAACTGTGGGCCCGGATTTCACATAAGATGTGGGGTCGGGGTAACCCGGTTGAAGTCAGCTTTCTATGAAATCCTTAGTGGTCCCCACGCTAGCCCAAGTTATTAGATAGTTACTAATTTTACTTGAACTAAAAAAGAAAGGAAATAGGAAGTTACTAATTGTTATGGCAGTGAGACTTTTAATAATAATTAGAAAGTGGAGAGTTACTAAATGCATTGGAAGTGAGACTTCTAAGAAGTAGTAAGTAGTGGAGGTTTCTTGGAGCTATAAAAGGGGACCAAAGGGATTGGAAATCCCACCCATTAGAATCGACGCCCAAACCCCTTAAAGTACAAGAGTTGCACGGCTTCTTCTCCTCTTCTCTCTCTTCTAGTTTCTCTTTCGGTTTCCTTAGAGCTTCTAGTTAGTTTTTTTTGGAGACCCCACATATCTCCTTGAAAATAGAGATCTGATATAGGTCATAACATGGAAGACAATTAGGTCTTGGAGATCCTAATTAGCTACTGAGAAATTGTTCTTTATCTAGCAAGTCTTCTTCTCCATTAGAACACTACCAAGCTCCCAAGGTACAATCTACTTCCTTGTATATTGTGGATTTTGTAGTTGCTTGTTGGCTGATATTTTCTATCTTGGAGATAGTATTATACTGATTATGGTTGATGAGATTGACGTCATGGATCCTGGATTTGGTTTCTGAAGATTGAGGTCAGCACCAATACGGTTTTTCTAGAGAAAGATTGTATGATTGACCGGAAATCTTTAGAAAAGGTTATCTTGGAAGAAATTCAAGAAGAATCAATTCGAAATCCAAGAATAACTGAACTTGAAGAAAATTCGCCCTTACCTAACCCAGTAGTTACACCAGTGCCTCGTCGTAGTGGGAGAATGGTCAAGCCACCTGACAGGTTTTCTTTTTTGGGAGTCTTACGAGGCAATTCCGAAAGAACTGGAACAAGATCCATATAACTATGATGAAGCAATCAATGACATAGATTCAGGATGTTAATAAGAAGCTATGAAAGCTGAGATGGAGTTCATGTACCCTAATCAGGTATTGACACTTGTGGACTCACCTGCCAATATTAAACATATTGGGTGCAAGTGGGTTTACAAGAGAAAAAGAGGACTAAATGGAAGAGTTGAGAGATTTAAGGTCGGGCTTGTTGCGAAAGAGTATACTCAGAAATAGGGTATCGATTATGATGAAACCTTCTCGCCGGTAGCCATGCTCAAATTCATTTGGTTACTCTTATCCATTGTGGCTCATCTCAATTACAAGATTTGGAAAATGAATGTCAAGACGGCGTTTCTCAACGGCCATCTTGAGGAGGACATCTATATGATGCAGCCAGACGGTTTTGTGCTAAAAACTAAGAGCAAAGAGTTTGTAAGCTACAGAATTCCATTTATGGACTAAAGTAAGTGTCCAGGAGTTGGAACATCCGTTTTGACCAAGCAGTCAAATCTTTTAGCTTTTGTCAAAATCCGAATGAGTCGTGTATACATGAAAAGTGAAAGAGGCAGGGTAGTATTTTTGGTATTATATGTCGACGACATCCTTCTCCTTGGGAGTGACATAGGAATGCTGTCAACAGTTAATGTTTGGTTAGCTAAGACTTTTGATATGAAGGACTTGGGAGAAGCTAGCTACATCCTAAGAATTAAACTCCATCGAGATAGAAAAAATAAGATGATTGGCTTATCCCAAACTGCGTACATTGATAAGATACTGGTACGATTTGCTAAGCAAGACTCCAAGAAGGGTATCACACCTTTCAGGCATGGAGTGCACCTTTTCAAGGATCAGTGTCCTATGACACCTGAGGAAAAAGGAGCATATGAGAGCGATACCATACGCCTCAGCTGTTGGTAGCATCATGTATGCTATGCTTTATAATAGACTGGATATCTGTCACGCAATAGGCCTAGTCAACAGATATCAATCTCATCCAGGTCCTGATCATCGGACTGTTGTAAATTGTATTCTCAAATACATAAGAAGGACTAGAGATTACATGTTGATTTATGGCAATAATGAGCTAATTACAGTCGGATACACAAATTATGACTTCATATCAGATAAGGATTCCAAGAATTCAACCTCGGGGTATGTGTTTATGCTTAGTTGCGGAGGTATCAGCTGGAAGAGTATTAAATAGGAATGTACCACGGATTCCACCTTGGAGGCTAAATATGTAGAAGTCTGTGAAGCAACTAAGGAAGCAGTTTGAGTCAAAAGATTCCTTTTATGGAACTTGGAGTGGTACCTTTTGCGTGACAGCCGCTCACAGTTCACTATGACAGCAATGGGGCAGTCACCCAATCCAAGGAACCCAGAAGCCATAAAAGTCAAAAGCACATAAAAAGGAAGTATCATTTGATCAGAGAGATTATGCAGAGAGGTGACATTGCCATCACCAAGATAGCATCTGCAGACAATCTTGCAGATCCCTTTACTAAGCTTTTGACCACCAAAGTGTTTGAGCAGCATGTAGATGGGATGGGCATGAGATGCACCCTTGACTGGCATTGAACCCAAGTAGGAGATTGTTAGATTGTGTGGTCTCAATCCAGTGGATGATGTAATAAATTAATTTATTATCAACATAATCATGCTTTTATTCCATGAGATGAATGGTTTTATTCCCTACTTGCATATAACCAATATGAATAACATGATGGTTTATGAGATAAACCGGAGTCCACAAACATATTAGATATAACACGTGTGTGGATGAGATCCACATACGGGAGACGTGTCACAAATCTTATACTTAATTGTTTCACAATCGGTGATGAGATTGGGCATTTCATTTGAGAAGGTTGCAGTATTGTGATCACCATGAGATAGTATGATTTGTCTCAATCATCGGAGTGGAAGATTCTAGATCATTATGCTGGCACATTGGATATATTAAAGGACCATAAGGTGCACCTTATGAAACATTGTCTTTACTTTAAGGTCCGCTCTCATAATTCTCTAGCAATAGATTCTTAATCCTGAGACATTAGTGAACTCAAGTTTCTATCTATTTATTTGCTTTGAGTCACCAATGAATGAGGCCAATTGTAAGTCAACACCTCGGTATCTTGGGTAGGTGGTAGTAGAATTATGGGAACATTCAATGGTCAATGTGGAATTTATCATCATTATCCCCATGTGCCAATTAATAGATTTATCATTGGTAAGTGCGCACCTATCTCAATTAAGAGTTAGTTGAATGATATTGATGATCACGTCTCAATGATAATAAGATATGAATAGAAATTGGTTGGACAAGTTTAATCCAATTGATCCATGGATATAAATGGAGGGCCTGCTTGTGATCATAGGGAAGTTTAGAGTATTCTTGTAATTTACTCTTAAGACTGGAGTGCAATTGTATTTATATAATGGAGTTATTTTCAATTAACTGTGGGCTTGGATTGCGAATGAGAGGTAGGGTCAGGGTGTCCCAGTTGAAGCCAGCTTTCTATGGAATCCCTAGTGGTCCCCACGCTAGCCCAAGTTATTAGATAGTTACTAATTTTACTTAAACTAAAAAGGAAAGGACATAGAAAGTTACTAATTGTTATGGAAGTGGGACTTTTAATAATAATTAGAAAGTGGAGAGTTACTAAATGCATTGGAAGCGGGACTTCCAAGAATTAGTAAGTAGGGGAGGTTTCTTGGAGCTATAAAAGGGGACCAAAGGGGTTGGACGTCCCACCCATTAGAATCCACGCCCAAACCCCTTAAAGTGCAAGAGTTGCACGGCCCCTCCTCCTTTTCTCTCTCTTCTAGTTTCTCTTTTGGTTTCCTTCGATCTTCTAGTTAGTTTCTTTTGGAGATCCCAACTATCTCCTTGAGAATAGAGATTTGATACGGGTCATAGCATGGAAGATAATTAGGTCTTGGAGATCCTAATTAACTACTAAGGAAGAGTTCTTCATCTGGCAAGTCTTCTTCTCCATTAGAGCACTACCGTACTCCCAAAGTACAATATACTTTCTTATATGTTGTGGATTTTGTGGTTGCTTGTTGGCTACTATTTTCTATCTTGCAGATAGTGTTCTACTGATCATAGTTGATGAGATTGAGGTCTTAGATCTTGGATTTGGTTTGAAGCCTTATGGATACTTAATCCCTGTGTCAAGTGGGTCAAAAAGTTTTGAAAACCTATCCATGGGGCCCATCAACTTCCAACATAACCAATTTGATTCAAACTTGGAATGGTGCTGGCACAAGAAAAGGTGATTTGAGTGGTTTAGACGAAACAAATGTTACCTTCAATACTAATAAGATTAGATATCTGAATCCTAGTTGTTGTGATCACTATATTAAGAATGATACCCTTTTTTTTTTTTTTTTTGCTAAATGAAAAAGTGTATATTACAAGGAAGGAAGAAGATAAAATGGGATGTCTAAGCAAAGCCCCAAAAAACAAATGACCTCTAGGTGTCACTACAGATGTCTTCCATTGTTGCTTCCCACAATCTCTTGATAGACTCAGGCACCTCCTCTTTGTTGATATATGGTGTCCATAAGCCTTCATAGGAGTTTCTTAAAACCCAATTAGCCTTTACTGGAACCTTGTAGCACTCTGTTGCTTTCGGACAAAACCATCTATAAATGTATTAATGCTTCGTGATGAGAGGAGTTTTACATTTTTTATTTATGGTTATGTAACACCTTTTGTAACTCTTTTTTCTTGAATTCTAGTTGGCCGTTGCAGAATAATGAGCCATTATTTGCATTGATTCTTCATGATGGGTGGGAGGAGTTACATGGTTTAATGCCATACTTGCTTCGTGTCACGCCTCCAAGATTAGGCCGAGCCCAACCTGATCCTAAGGGAGTGAGAATTGAGGTCAATTATGATTTTTCTCACCATTCATATTTGAGACCCCAATTCTAGGTGGATCAAAGTTCGCGGTGAGGTTATGCATGATAATCAGTCATGATAATCTAATCACAGAAGCATCAAGAAACAAACAACTTGCGCAGATGGTGTCACGCCCCCGAACCTGGATCCTTGCACAGGTCCGACCTCGGGGACGCGAATTAGGAAGTAAGTAATAAACATATTTCTCCTCAGGATCCGCATGTGTGAGGAAGACAAAAATTCCAAACACATCAAGAACATTTTGAGGAAGCTTACTTGGCGTTACAACCCGGAGCCCATGGCCATCGGATTCCGTGTCGCACTTAACCCGTCAGCATAAAGCTGTCATCACAATACTCATACTCAGACTGGAACAAAACATGATGTCAAAATATACAGAGCTGACAGTGACAGGCTTATCATTACCCGAGCGTATTCAAGTTATAGTTAACAAGTGCATTAATTACAATCCCAAGAGAAAAGAGGCTAACAAAAGCCTTACAAAACAACAAGCTAAAAAAAAAAATACTACCTAGGTGTGTAACGTATCTCCAAAGTCACGTACGATGTCTACATGACATCACTGACAACATCAACCTGCAAGACTTGTGGCTCTATAGACCTTTGCACACATACTAGCTCAAGACGAGAACCTGCTATCTAAAGCACTAAACAAATAAGGTCAGACACGACGGTTTAGCAGGTGAACAATTTAGGCATGATTTTTAAAATTTATAAGAAATCATATACTGAATTTAAAACAGTTTACAAATCTTGAAACGATGCTTGAACGATATACTTGTCAAGAAAACAAAGTCCATGAACGATCTACGAGACAAAACTGGCACGAGTACATATGATCTAGTGCTTAAAACCATTTAATGAATTTGCAAACAATACATGAATAAAAGCAAGACAAAGCTAGCATGTTTACGAGAAAACATCATGATTTGTAAATCCATATTGAGCTCATCCTTTCTCTGTCATACATGATGACAAGAGCAAGCAAAAACAAAGTAAGACAAGCAAAATGAAACGAAAGCCCGAGCCACACAAGGTGGGCGGGAAAACCAGCCACGGAACCGGAACAAAACAAAGATGTGTATAAATACACGACTTATCAGAAAATAGTCCTTATATTTAAGGACCCCCTAACTAGTGGATCAGACTGAGAGGGCAGTCCAAGCTCAGTGGTATTCAACGGAATTCATGAATGCACAAAACTAATGGAGACTCGCCGTTTGAAGCTCGTGGTTCACACACTATGCCGGTGGTTAAGGGTGCTGCCCGGACCAAGTTCTCACATTTGAATGCTCAAAACTAATGGAGACTCGCCGTTTGAAGCCCGTGGTTGACACGCTACGCCCCGTGGCTAAGAGTGCTGCCTGGACCAAGTTCTCACATTTCCCTCATCGACCACACGGGGTGGACAGAAGTAGCATAAGCTATAAGCATGTCGAAGCACAAGAAGTAGTCCCCTTTTTGGGTTCTGAAAACAATTCGAAACAAAGCTGATACTTGTAAATCAAAACAAGTGCAAATCAATACCCGAAACAAAACTGATACTTATAAGTCAAAACAAGTGCAAAATGATACCCGAACAAAACCAATATTTGTAAGTCAAAACAAGTGCAAAATGAGATCCAAGACAAAACCAATGCTTGTAAGTCAAAACAAGTACAAAATGATATTCTTCATGTCAAGACTAAGTTTTTCAAAACAGACCTTCAAGTATATGCTAAGACCCTTCGTTTGATCATCGTGTACTTGAAAACCAAATATCGGTGTTTAAAGATAGTTTGGTGCTCCGAAGTTATTAGGTATTTCAAGTTTCAAGTGCACAATACCAAGATATAAGTCTCTCAACATATTCTGATTTTTATTTCCATAGAAAATCACACAAAATAAGTCGATCCTGAAATTCGGTCAGCTCTCGGTCACCTATCAGCTAGCCGAGGTGGTGTCTGACGGCTAGCCGCCAGACGACTGACGTCTAACCGACTGGTCCCAGCCAGGAAATTCACCATTCTGGAAAAGGAACTGAACTGAAGCTCGGTTGGCTGTCGATAGACCAAGGTTGTGCAGGTCGGCTGGCCGACAGCTGACCAACGGTCCCCTGTTGTCAAAATAGGCTACTAGAATTGGAACCGAACAGGTTCGGTTGGCTGTCGGCTAGCCGAAGTGGTGCAGGTCGGCTAGCCGCCAACTGACTGACTGGGTGCGGCAACCCAATTCAATTTTAGATTTTTATCTTTTCTTCCTCCATTCTTTTCTAATTCCACTTCCCTTCATGTCTTGTCAAAACCCTTGCATTTTCCAGAGCCTACATGCTCTTCCAAACAATAAATCCACCACAACTTCTCCCTTCATCAACACATCTCCATATCACACAAATGATTCCAATTACAACCCAAGGTATAGAATTTTAATTCAAAACAGCAATCAAGTGTAGAGAGTCATTAACATCAAATGTATGTAAAGAAATGAAAGTCCAAAATCATGCTTAGTTGAAAGGCAATTAATTGGAAAACATAGCATGCATAGACATTGTATTTTACAAACACAAAGTACCAAATGAATTACATGTATAATAAGACTAAAGAGATCACTTGCCTTCACCAATGTGCTATCCAAAAAGAAAAACAAAGACTCTTCAAAAGTCCCTTCTTACAGTTAAACCTAGCTCTACAAAGAAGCCCCAAAAACACATTTCAAAATCCAACAAAATGTGAAAACAAAAACCCATTTTGAAAATGGTTTTGCATGTTAGTAGAAAAGCTTCCTGAGGAGCTCAAAAGACTCCATTAAAGAAAAGAACAAAAGGTCTCACCTGTAGCTAACCAAACAAGAAGAAGGCAGTTGAATGAAAGGGGAAAACTTGCAGGAATTTTGTACAAATGGTACCCAACTGAAGCTTGAAGGAAGAAGAAGAAGATGGTGTCTTCAGATTTCTATTCCAAGGCCAAATGGGCTAGCATGCAAGAGGAGACAATGGAGAGGAAAACGGGTTCCCTTCTTGTTCTAAGTTGCTGAAATTTCTGTAACTAAATGGGGCTTGAGAAGAAGGAACGTGAGTGAGGGAGAGGTGACTTAAGTGAGTGGGGAGTGGGCCCCATTTGGACTAAAACTTGAGATGGCTAAAACATTGTCTTACAAGCCCCGGATGAATTCGACAAAGAAGACAAAATCGATCAACAAAAAATCTAGTTTCCAAAAAGTATAGACTTAGCACCGTTTTGAAATTTCAAAATTTGGGTCTAGATTTGATGTGAATGGATTGTTTTACCCTTTTGGGCAAAAACTTGGGTTTCTGGGCTTCGAATGGGATCGGTGTGAACACAAAAGTTGTTGGGGCTAATTTGACCTATCAAAAGAAAGAAAACTTGGAAGTTTTCAAAATCAAGAACAATTCCCCCCACGCTGTCACGTGCAACCCAAGGCATCCCTGGGTTGTCAAACCGGGTCCAACCGCTCTCAAAATTCCCCAAAGCTATGGAAAACCATTTTAAAGCACAAACTAACTCAATTACACTCAAATCTCACTTAGAAAACTAACCCACAACTAAAAACACACTAATCACGAAAATTAAGAGTCGGGGTCTTACAGATGGTAAAAACATAACCATAAAGATAACAGAGCGGAAGTAGTACAGAAGTGCATAAGTTCAAATAAGTTTAGAATGTCTTAAATTAAGTCAAGGCCTAACACAACCATGACATCAAAATAAAAGGGAAAGAGGCTCAAAGGTAACAGTCTCAAAAGTCTACCGATATGTATGATTTTACGACGCTAGACTCGATAAGTCAAACTATGTTGTCGGCGCTCCACTCAGTAAGTCCATCATTCAGCGGAACCTCCTACCCCACCTCGCCCTCTGACTTGACGAGGGCAACAGTACCTAAGCACCAAATGTAGCACCATCAATAAATTACAAGTAAATAGATTTGAGTAATAGTGTAACATGTGCCAATCCAGACTAATATGTGATAAGGTATGTAAACACTGAATAAACGAAACATAACTAACCCATAAATAATCAAACCATTATATATCATCAGAATGAATGTACCCAGGCGAACCTAGTACCCAAATGAGCTGGTCAAACAAATGCAACCTAGGTGAACCCAGTATGGTGGCATACATCCACCCCCGATATGCAGACAGTAAGCACAAACCATATACACACAAGCCTACACATATGCACACACACCCAACACACATGTGCACGCACATACACCTACACGTACGCACACACACTCAAACCCACGCATACACACATACCAAAAACAAGGTGCCCGGTTAGCTTCTCATCGGGTGTCCTCATCACATCGTCAACAGAACTAAAGGGGGAGGTCACCAAGTGAGCATAAAAGTACGGGTAATAAACTAACAAAGGAAGTGCGTGTATACACCAATCATGTAATATATATATAGGGAGTCCTAAGCTAACCTTAACCTAACCGAACCATATGGTAAAAGGCCAAGGGGAGTATGTACTAACCAACCTAAAGCTAAGGTCAAACATCACATGGAGGGCCCATGTTGTCTATTACGATGGTTACGTGGTTCCGGGATGCCTTTTGTAATCATTTGGTGCTTCTGAAGTTGTTGGCACCCTAAGAACCAACTACGCCACCCATATAGCCCGATATAGGTCCCTCATGTGTTACCGTACAATCCAAAAGGAGATGCTAAGCCTACACACCCCTTGCTAGAGAGCCAATTCTTATTCATAGGCCAAGTGGGGCTGGGGTCTAAATTTCACCATTGATATAACAACGATGAAATGAAATCCAAATTTAAGCAACTACATATCTATCAACTAGTAATAAACTAATGAGTTAGTCAATGAAACTTAACAAGAGAGGAGTATAACTACAATGTCATAAATCAAATATTTCTATCAATCTTGTTTTATGTAACTATCCACCATTAATGCATTTTAGATTCACACCCACCAACCCAAATATCATAAATACACATGGTAGATAAGATTGGCACACTTAATGCGTTAGAATCAACCAAATAAACATGCCTACACAATTTATCATGTCTATATACTTGCCTTTGGCTTAATTGAGCAAAAACCCCTTTCTTAGAGCCTAGGGTTACCTCAAACCTTGCTCTTCACACCTCCCCACTTCAAACCAAGCAAAGAACTCACTTCCTACATGCCAAAAAGAAAGGGAAAACCCACTAAGTCACCAATGCATGCTCCTAGTGTTGAAAGAAGCAAACGGCATGAGTTTAGAGAGAGGGTTTGCTTACCTATTGATGAGAATGAGAAAGGAGATAATGGGGAGACTTTTGAGCCTTGGGGAAAGCATTGAAAACTCTTGGAAACCCTAGCTTAGTCGGTGGAGGAATGGAGGAGAAGGAGTAGAGAGGTTGTAGAGAAGAGAAGGAATGAAATTAAATGGGGAAATGGGGCTTTTGGGTTTAAAAAGGGGGTTTTCTTTTTGGAATTTTGCACATAAGGCCAAGTTGTTAGGGAGTTTACAAGAAAGTCCTTGGCAAATGGGTATGGGCTCATAATGAGAGTTCCTAGGGCCACCAGGCCAAGGTAGGTCCAAGTAAGTATGATATGCATGACTCACTACCTAATGCACCACACACCACTAATCCTAGTGCTTAGGCCACTAAACCCAATTAAGCACCCTAAATCCTAGTGATTAGTGACTAACCCCCTCTAATAAAGGCATGAGACCTTAGACATTGACATGTAACTTCAATTTCTTTGATTATGATTGAGCCGTCCATGATAATGGGTTATTAACAACATTAAGTATCCAAGAAAATGAGTCATTAACCGCATTAAGTGACTGTCAAAGCACTTGAAGAGTTGTGGGCCATGTCATGGCTTTTGAAATTCTACGCGCGGTGTAGGGGACTTTGATCACAGCGAATTTCATGCTTGGTTCGATGTCTGATGACTTTGTAATTTCAGATATTAATCATCGTCGGTGGGCTAATAATATCTTTCCAGTTGATTTATCCATCGGTCGGGCAGAAAATAAGCTTTCTTGGTTGGTTGGAGGATGACTTCGAGGTGTCCGATGACCGATTCATGATTTTGATGAAGAGCGACCGACTTCGTGCCCCAAAAATCAGATTTTCAGAAAATTACAGAGGCCGAATGGCTGAAAAATGCAAACGGACCAAAAAAAATGGGTTTTTACGGAAATTCGGCGACCTTGCACCGTTTGGGTGACTGTGAGGCCTTTTACGCCCATTTGGTCGCCTTTTCGACCCTTTTTTTATTTTTTTTCTTTGGCATTTTTTTTTGTATTTTTGTACATTTTTTGGCATGATTTTCCTACAGAAAACTTGATGAGAAGCCGCACAAAACAAGGGTTGAAGTTTCTAATTCTCTGGGTGAGCCGAAGACATTGTGGTGCAGGAGTGCTGGTTTATCGTAAGAAGCCAAAACTAGGTCAAACAATGTTGGAATGACCTGAAACTTGAGGTGAATCTTCAAGGGTAGGAAATAAGACCACCATAGGCTTTTGTTTGACTTTTGAAGCCATTAGGGGTCCTGTCGTCGGTAGATTTGATTTTTTCAAGAGGAACATGTAGCACTTTAAAGTGTGGTCAAACGATGTTCAATTGACCTAAAATTTGTCAGGGTACCTCGTGGGATCATTTTAAGATGATCCATCAAATCTAATTTACAAATCATGGACTCGAGGGGCTCCATCACCGAGTGACCTGGTCTAGCTATCGGGGGGCCAAAGTTAGGTCAAATGGTGTTGAAATAACCTAAAACTTGATATGTAGCCATTTGAAAGTATTTTTGAGACGATCCATGTTCTTTATTTGAAGAGTGATGATTTTGTGGTCTCCGTCGTTGGGAAACCTAGTTTTACCGCTTGAATATTGATGTTAGGTCAAACGATGTCGGATTGATCCGAAATTTGACATAGAGCCTCTTAGAAGTATTTTAAAACCATCCACAGGCTCTGATTGAAGATTTCATGTCTCCAATGTTATTGTCACCGGAAGGGCTGATTTTGTCCTGAAGAGAATGCGACTATAGTAGTTTGGGCTAAAAGGTGTCAAAATGGCCTGGAATTTTATATAGAGACCTCTAGTAGTATTTTGAGACCAATCTTGTGCTCTGTTTTGTGGGACAGAGTCTCCAAACATTGTTTTTGCCAAAAGGTTTTGTTTAGCCGCTGGGAGAGTTAAGTCAGGCCAAATGTTGAAATATCTCAAAACTTCATGTGTATACTCCTTAAGGCTGTGTTTGACGATCTTGAAGTTCTCAGATGGTTTTGAGAAGATTTGATGCTTGAAATAGCTTCGCCCATTCTGTCACAGAAAGAATCACCGCCCATGAAATGACATTGAAACTCTTCCAAAATGGTGTGAAAGCTTTGAAAATCACACTTAAGTGGCCAGATGCGGCTTCATGTGACTTCTTTGATTTGAAAATATATAAATAGGCATAAGTGATATTTTTTGTGTAAACAAACACGTCATGTTGACTTAACATGGGGAAAGTTTAGGGTCAAGACTTGGATATTTCCAATGCAGGAATAGTGGAGGCTCACTGTAAGACGCGCATGATTGACACGCTACGCCCCAAGGTTAAGGGTGCCTCTCGAACCAAGTTCTCACAAGAGAGCAACTTAATCATTCTGGCTCAATCCCTTTAATTCCTTTTAGCCAATATGATCACCCCTTGGGTCAATCACAATGCCTTATCATCCATGTGGCTAGGGAAGTAAGCCGACACAAATTAATTCATTCTCTATACTAGCCCAATTGTGCCAATTGCTACCCAAATTTTGGTTCAAAAGGACCAGATCCGAGAATAAATGAGTTTGATTTAATCTCTCTGTCACAGTCCCCAAACCCGATTAGTAGATAAATCGAATCCAAAGTGTGAGAGTAGGGGCCAATTTAGAATTTTGGTATTTATGGCCATTTAGGTCCAGAAGATCTAATTCTGCGGTAAGCATTGAATATTTAAGCCTCATATATAAGAATCAGTAGAACTCATAATACATTAGTCAGTGCATGGTATGGATTTCATTTCTATCTTTAAGTTTTATTATACACAAAAGAGATAAAGTTTATAAATAACATGACCATTCCAAAAACCTAGGCCATAGTAAAAAAAAGATATACATAATGAAACAAAAGAATCAAAAGATGGAACATCTAGTAAGTATCCCCATGTAGTGCTAAGGTGCCGAGAGAGACAACGCTAAACTATGTCATTAGCACACCACTCGTGGAAGTCTTCTAGCCGAGGATCCTCTATGATCGCCTCGGCCTCCAGGTCAAAGTAGATCATCTGCACACCAAGGAGAACAAAGTCAACAAGCGTTGGCAAGTAGATGTGCAATGTATAAAAGATAACATATTTCAAATGAGAATAAAAGACGAGTAATTAAATCTGGAGATATCAATAATGGCTAGCTAGGCATGTAGGTACGAGTAATAAATAAAGGAATCATATGAACCGTAAGTCCTAGGTATCATCTAGCAATAGGGAAACCACCAACACATGAAACGTGCAATGCAGAAGATAAGATTCTTAGGGCATCCGAGCCACCTCCTGGGGTATCAACGGCGTTCGAGCCACCTGCCAATACCCAAAGTCCGGCTCTAGTGGTGTCCGAGCCACCTATTAGAGATAACAACGATGTGCTAATGAACGATCTCCAAAGTCATTTGCCAAATTGTGAAGGGTGTCCAAAGCCACCTACTCACCAAGAATCCCAAACTGGAGCTAGTTACTGAATGCAGTCCTCTCCACTGTGGATCCTATTATAGTTGAACAATGTATGACTGCATAGTGCCTAACACGAAATACAAGACAATCACATCTGGCTAGGATCCAGTCCATAATATAAGCATGCTGAGGGCTAGTCTAAGTCAATCATATTCCTAAGCAAGTCCCAAAAATCCTCACCAAGCAATCCCCAATCATATCCATCCATCAACCTATTATCTAGCTAAACATGACCATCAAGTCCAAGATATACACAAGGGTGCCTAAGGATACTCTATAAGTCCAAGTCTAGGACAATCCTTAATTTAACCAATTATGCTACAAGTTAAACATGTATGTTCAGAATAGAGAGTATACAAGGAAATGGATAAACAATGGATATTTGATTGTAGGTCGGGAAGGAAGATACAAGTCAATCCTATGTCATTGGTTGTCAATCGCGTACGGCATACGTCTTTGGCCTAGTCCGTATGGTTATCAAGGCATTAGTGTCCTTTGAGTAAGCCCTCAGAGTTCTGAAGTTGCCGGCCACCAACTCCCTCGGTTCCATGAGCATTCGATTTATTTACAAACCTTAAACAATCCCTAGACAACCAATGAAGCACATCAAGGTCATTGTGATCCATTTTCAATTATCAGAAATGGTCGTGCAAAGGTAGGGTCAAGGGTTTCATTATAAAGCCCACACCTAGGTTGAAGTTCCCTTTCGAAAAGGAGAAATAGGGTCCTTACGGTCAACCTAGACCATTCCAGGGATAGCCGTAAATCCTCTAAGGCTTGATGTGAGGCTAACCAAAGAGCAACCTGTCAATAAAGTACTCTCAGGTTATTTAGAATTCCTTCAGACAGAACCCGAGTTAGGCATATGTTTAGCCGTACAACTAGTAAGACTGCTGAGATGAATTCTGAAGTGATTTCTGATCAGAAAATGGGACTTTCGCCCCACACTTTATAATCCCATCTCCATAACACATCTAAGCATCCATTTACCATCTATTAAATCAACACACCGAAGATTACAAGCCTAGTTAAATTAACTCCTAAGCTAGAAAATTAATTCCAATTTAAACATAACCAAGCTTGGGATTTCAAGTTGTCTATGCAATTAACAATATGGAAGTGAGAACAACCACATGCATATCATATATGCAAAGCTACACTACTTGCCTTGACAATAATTAGAAGCAAATGAGAAGAAACCCTTCCACCAAGCTCCCCACTTAACACATGCTTCCCCACTCTCCAATTCTCACCATCCTCACTCCTACAACATCAAAGAATAAAAAAGAAAAGGAATGGGATCACATGCAAGACCTGAACAGTCAAGATATTGGAGATTGAGTATGTAGGGTTGAAGGAAACGTCACCAATTTAGGGTCTCCTAGAAGGGAATGGCAAGAGGAAGAAGAAAAGGGCTTGGATTGGCTTGGGCTTGGTCTCCTTGTGGTTGAATTGGCCACTTAAAGAAGAATAGGGAAGAGAAGAACTTTACCAGCTTGCATGGATGAGAAGGTTAAAAGAAATGAAGGGGATGGGTCGGTGGTGTTTATAAGGGGAGTTTTTCAAAAACTTGCAAATGGCCCCAACTAAATGAAATTGGTAAAACGATTGAACTTGGAAGACTTCAAGGCGTCGAATTGAGACGAGTAAAGAACGAAAATTGAAGAGGATGACGAGGCCTTTCCAACTAACCCAAAATCTGAGAAAATGGAATTTTTAGAAAACCCACTCAATTTTCCCTAAATTGTAAACTGTCCTCTACTATACTCGAACGCACTCGGAGTCGCATGAGACTTCTGACATCTTCAGAATGATTAAACGCACTTGCTGAACTTCTAAACGTTCTTAATTTACTAACATGAAAATTAATTAAACTAATAATTAAGGCCGGGGACCTTACATCTTCTTTACCAAACAAATTGTGCCAATGACTACACAAATTTAGCCAGTATTTCAGTACAATAAGATTGGCACCAAAATGGGAGAGGATATTGAATCGGATCCAATCGAAGGACAGAAAGCATTGTCATTATTATGCGCCCTTCTAATCAAATTAACGATAACGGGGTCCTAACAACTAAAGACTCCTCTTGTTGCAAAATTGCAACAATGGGCTTAAAGCTTGACTTAGGCATATTTAACATTTGATGGACTTACAAGTGGACTGATTTTTCAAGAACCAGAACCAAAAGCCCACGAAAATGACTAGACCAGAATCATGCTTAATTGTCTACATAACTTTGGTTCAGTTTATGTAATTTGTGGTGCAGAACTTCCCCTTTCGCTATGGTTGAATTCAGTACAATAGTTTGCTAAAATGGGCTGTGAAATTCTATCCAAAGATTCAGATTCAAATATGAATGAGTCCCCCACTCAATGGGTTAAAATTCCCTAAGAAAAAAGTAGAAAAACAACCTCCAGAGCGCCATTTTCGGCACTCCGCCTCTGGCCGGACATGGGTCCTAATGTTTTTTGTAGCACTTGAATTTGGTCCAAATCTCAGCAGAAATGGACTATGAAATTTCTCTAACACTTTTGCTTAACACTTTGTAGAAAATTTCTGGCACCGTAGATCAGGAATTCCCAAGGAAAGAGGCATAAACAAGCTTCTGGTTTGGAAAGTCTAGGCATTTTGCATTTGACCAAATGTGGGGCCTTCAAGTAATTCTTAAAAGAATGGACTCCAAAATACTTTCGGCACTTTTGATTAGACTTTGTAAGAACTCTAGGGTCATGATTGTCTAGAATCCCTCAAAGAGATCTAAAAAATCCCTCTTTGGATGGCCATGTCCAACAATTGTGCATTTGGCCAAACATATTGCTAATGTCCCTTGTAGCACTTCATAATTGGCCCAAATCTCTTCTTCAATGGACCATAAGACTCATGTTCAAAACTTTGGAGAAGACCCCAGACATAACAGACCATGATTTTTCAAAGAAAATGACAAAAAAGAGTAACTGGTTAGCCATGTCTAGCCACTTTACACTGGGCTGGACGTGGGTCTTGACAATTAATTTCTGCAATGACTTTATTGTCTTACAGTTTTCAGTCAGTTCCTAGTTAAGTTTCATTCAGTTTTTAAGCCAAATTTGGAGCATGCGTTTTCCAATAAATGGTACCAATTTTCTGTTGGCTAAAAATTGTGAAAATGAAGAGTTTAATTCACAACACTCAAACACAAAAAATAAAAGAATCTTTTATTCATTTCTCATATTTGTATTTCATGGGTTCGCACTCCAACCCTTGTAGATGTAAGTTGTTTACAGATTTTTTTTTTTTTTTTACAACTCCTTCATCTGGCCGTAAATAGTTTCAAACTGAACAAAAATATGAACAAAGTACAAAAACTAAACAAAAATATGAAAAAGATCTCAAAATGGAGTTCTGTGAGCCCCTGTCCCATAATTTATATCTGTTTGTCGATTTTCTTCTTCTTTTCTTATGTTTTCTCCCAAACTTTGCTTCCAAAGTCTTGATATGTCTCTGTCATGGGTTTAGGATGGTTTTACCAAGTGGTTTGATGGATGGATTTTGATTTTAACTCACAATGATCTTTGAAAATCATCACTTATTTTTCAAGGACTGTGTTTATGCAATCCAGGGGAGTTGCTAGCTTTCTATGCCAACGAATGTCCAAAGTCGTGGCGCTCTGGGTCCTTATGTATGGAGAACTAGAATGAAGCCTAAGAGGGCATGCACAATATAACTTTCAATGCAAGGACATCCATACTCCTTTAAGTGAGAAGATTAAAAAAAAGATTGTGAGTCATGGATTTGGGTTCGTAGGAGTTTGGTAAAACCATGAAAACTCAGTTTCTTCCTCTAGAAGAACACTTCCAGAAGTTCAAGAATGAGTTCCAAAGGCTAAGGACATGCGTTGTACAACCTTGAGGTAGAATCTCACTTTCTTGAAGAGGGGTGTTGAGAAGGAAGAGATTTTCCTAGAGGCTATACTGCTTCAGGGGGGGTCGAGAGATCCTTGAATGGTCTCCAAGGGGTGTATTTAGAGGCTAAAGATGCACTTGGAGCAATTCCAAGATGTTTTGAGCAATTACAATTCAAAACAGTGCAAAAAAACACTATTTGCATGACCATGTATGGCCAAATAGGAACTTACTAAACATGGGAGATCAATGCATGGGAAATGCGTTCAAATGAGTTCCAATTGCCTCGAAACTTTGAAAATTCTTTTTGGACTTAGTCTTGAATCTTAAGGAAGCTTTCACCGTCATTTAACTCTAAAAAGTTGGTCAAAGTGGGTCTCAGCCTGCCATGCCCGGCCAGCCTTGTATTGGAGTACTTTGCATTGGATCCATGTTTAAGTTACCTTCTATTGCTTCAAAATCTTGGGGAAACCCCTTTAGGACTTGGTTTTAGTCTTTGGGGAAGATTTTGCCTTAATTGGACCCTTGGATGTTGGTCAAAGTGGGTCCCAGCCTGTCATGTTCGGCCCACTCACATTGAGTTGATTCTGCTATATTGTCTGGATTTGGGTCCATTTAGTCTCCATTTGTTCTGAAACCTTGAGTTATATTTCTGGAACTTGTGTTTGACCTTTTGGAGGGGTTTCATCTGCTCTTAACCTTTGAAAGTTGACTAAATACAAGATCTTGATCAATGTTTAGGGGTTCAGGGTTTGCAGTCCTTTTGGTTGAATCCCTATCCAAGTGACCTTGAATTGCTTTAGAACTTTATGAAACATTTTAAATATGTATTGTTCGATCTTGGGTGAGGATTCACTTTACTCTAACCCTTAGAACTAGGTCGATTAATGTCATTGGGGTCTATGTCTGGGCATTATGAACCTCTCGGACATGGAGTTTATTCTCAATGTTGAGCTTTTAATGACTTTGGAGCTTCATTTGACATTTTTTTAGCTGTGTACGGCATCTCTGAGTCCCTAGTCGAATTACAAACCTTTATATATCTCATCAAGCTTGCCTTTGACAGATTTTGAATTGTTGGGAGCACATATGCAATTTTTGTATGCCAATACATAGCACTTAATCGCAAGAAGGAAGAAGAAGGACTCCAAGAAACCCTTTCTCTCATCGTTTTGGAAAGTGAAGAGAAAATATGTTGGGGGGGTGTTCACAATGATTGGAACTCATTATGTTAATCATTGTGTCTCGAGGATTTCACAAATCAGGATTTACAATGGAAACGTGTAGAAAATTTGTTTTGAAGGCTGCTCATGCCCTGCTTTTCGCAGATATCAATTTATTTGCATCTCTGTGGGGATTATGGGAATAGGCCCAAGGAAGGATCCCTGAGGTACAGAAAAACCCTTTGTTTGAAAATTTTCTTTTAGGGGTGAAAAGGTAGCTGATTTTGTCAGAGTGTGGGATTTTTTGGCATTGATTTGTGTTTTCGATGAAATTTGGGTAATTTGGTAGGCAAATTGACTTCAAACTAGATATGTAATCAATCTATTCGAAGATATTTCAAATGGATCATTATGATGATGTCACTTCTTGGATTTTGGCGGTTCTGTGGATTTCGAGGAGCAGTTGAAAATCTAAATGGCACCTCCTTGAATTGCATGTTGCCGGCCAATTTTTGTTTTGCTGGCTTTAGGCTTTGGCCGATGAAGTGGTTTCTGAATGGCCGTTGGGCGTCTTTTCATTGTAGTAGTAGCCGCTAGGTGTCATTCTATTTCTGGAATGGCCAATGAGCATTTAACTCCGCCGCCTGCGCCTTTTACGGGAATCGAGGCATCAAAAGACTTGCGGCGAACATCCCTTGCAAAAACCAAGGCGCTCTATGCTTTATAAAAGGCTTGATCTTCTCTTTTTTTTCTTATTTTCTTCACATCCCAGAGCTTTTAAGAGTTCTTTGAGCCCGCATCTTCTCTGTTTTCTTCTTCTTCTTCTCTAAGCCTTTTTTTGCGATCTCTTCCTTTTTAGAAACAATGGCTGGTAAACTCTTTTTTCTGGATCACTTTGAATGCGTAGTGTTGTTTGTATGTTTCAATCCACTTCTTCCCTTCTCCTTTCGCGATGTTTTCTTGCTTTCTTGTCAATGATTGCCGAAGTGACTTTGGTCTCAATCATGAATCATTCGAAAGTATTTCTCATCCTTCCTCTTTTTTTCTTTTTTTTTTTTTGGAATGGAGACAAAGACTTTTCCCGTTAAGGGTTTACTGTGCCTTGAATTTTGGGCTCAAACCGTAAATGAGGTGGCTAGAGTTTCAAGGTTTCTCTAAATTTCACAAAGTAGAACCATAAATGAAATTCAATTGGCGGCCAATGATTTTAGGTGGTCGCCGTTGAACTTCTAGAAACCATGATTGCCCCTTTTTTTTTTCACATTGGCCGTTAAAACCTTGCAAAATAAGGTTTTTTGACCATTTTGGAAACCTTGGGAATTTGATGGACAGGCACTAGCCATTGCCGAATTTTAGCTGCTTGAGGAAGGATTTGAACTTAATCTGCTAGATATGCATCTTCTGTCAGGCTGTAGATCCGAGGTTTTGTAGCTGACCGCCAATGAACTCAATCTAGTCGTTAGATGCTGTAGGTGATGTCAGCCGTTCGGCTATCGGCCAGCTAATCCTAACGACTAGACACCCTTAGCCACAAGAATTTTAGGGCTTTTACTGTAGATGAGCAACCATCTAGCATAGGAATTTCGTTCCTTTAATCAGGTGTGCTGAATTCTGTTCATTGAAGAGCCCAGCCATTGAGTGAAGGAGGATTCTACTTTGGCTGTTAAGCGTGTGAAGGGTTTTGGCTCTTTGCCTCTGGACATGAAAGTAATAAGACAATGGCCATTAGGGTAGAACTTTAAATGATAGCCCCCCGTGAAGTACCCGCTGAGTGCAAAAATGAGAAGGCTATAGCCGCTGATGTGATGATTTGTTAAGTATGCTTCCTTGTTGCATTCATTCATCTTTAGCATGTCTCATTATGGTCTTTAGCGCACACTTAGTTGCCCTGCTTGACTGGATACCTTGGTTCGAAAACCTTTGATCTCGCACTTGTTGCTCTATCGAGGTTAAGGATCAAGTTTAATCTTTCATCTGGGTTTTCTGCCCGTCGTTAAAACAGGAGAGATGCAGCCAAATTTTTTGTAGATTCTAATAGCTTTTCTTTTCTTCTCTTTTCCTTTTCTTTGATAGACAAGAATGTTACTTCTTCGTCTTCTGCCATTGCTGATGCTACTGTAGCTGCTAAGGGCAAGCAAACGACCGCTGAAGTTTCACAATTTCCAGCAGCTAAAGCTAGGAAGGAGAGATTCAAAGACGATAGATGTCAGTGGCCCTTGAGGAGGCCTACCTATGGAGGGTGCTTGCTGAATGAATGCGTTGTTTCCTTATTTGCTGATGTTAGTGTTGGAACTAGGTGGGCCTCGTATATAGGTTTACAAAACTTTTGGCTCGCTTAACGCAAGGATCAAGTATCAATAAGTCTTCAAAACCCAATTCAGAATCCATGGCCTCTTTCTCGTGATTATGTACAATAGAAAACTCTGTTTAGAAGATAGAAACAGCATCAAACAAGAAACCACCAAATCCACAACAAACAATGAAGTAGATTATACCTTGGGAGCTCGGTTGTGCTCTAATGGAGAAGTTGATTTCTTTCATTGATGAAAAACTCTTGTACGAATCAAATCAAAATCTCCAAGACCCAATTGTCTTCTATGCTAGGATCCGTCTCAGATCTCTTTCTTCAAGGAGAATGGTAGGATCTCCAAGAGAAAAACCAACTAGAACTTCCAGGAAAAAACCCAGAGGAGAAAATAGAAGAGAGAATAGAGGAGAGGATTGCAACTCTTGCACACAAGGAGACTTGGTCACGTAGTCCTATGGGATGGATGTCCAACCCCTTTTTCTCCTTATTTATAGCCCTTGGCAACCTCTCTTACTAATTAGAATTAGAAGTTCAACTTCCATAATAATTAGCAACTTTCTCTTCTTACTATTACCGCTATTAGACGTCTCACTTCAAATAAAAATAGTAACTTTCTAATTCCTTTCCTTTTGAGCTCAAGTAGAATTAGTAATGATCCAATCTTGGGCTAGCGTGGGGACCACTAGGGATTCCATAGAAAGCTGACTCCAACTGAGACACCACGACCCCACATCTCATGTGTAATCCGGGCCCACAGTTAATTGCAAATAACTCTATTATATAAATGCAATTGAACTCCAGTCTTAGGAATAAATTATAAGAAGACCCTAAACTTCCCTATCACCTCAAGTAGGCCCCTTTATCAATATCCATAGATCAATTGGACAAAAAAGTCCCACCAATTTAGATCAACATCTTATTATTCTTGAAACCCAATCAATCACAGTGATCATCAGTACCATCCAATTAACTCTTAATTGAGATGGGTGTGTACTTACTAATAATAAATCCATTAATTGGCACGAGGGGATAATAGAGATAGATTCCATCTTAACCATTAAATGTTCCCACAGTCCCACCACCACGTACCCAAGACACTGAGGTGTTGACCTACAGTTGGTATCACTCGTTGGTAACTCAAAGCAAATGAATAAATAGAAACTTGAGTTTATCAATATCTCAAGATTGAAATCTTATTGCTAGGGAATTATGAAAGCAGACCTTAAAGTAAAGACAGTATTTCAGAAGGTGCTTCTCATAGTCCTTCAATACATCTAATGTACCAGCACAATGATCCAAAGTCTTACACTCCGATGATCGAGACAGATCACACTATCTCATAGTGATCATAATGCTGCAACCTTATCAGATGAAATGCCTAATCTCATCACCGGTTGTTAAGTTATTTAAATATAAGATTTGTGACACATGTCTCCCGTATGTGAATCTCATCAACACACATGTATTACATCTAATATAATTGTGGGCTCCGGTTCATCTCATGAACCATTATGTCATTCGTATTGGTTGTGTGTGAACAAGTAAATAAAACACCATTCATCTCATGAAAGGAAAGCATAATTATATTGATATTAGTGGAGATGTTACCACAGTTCCCACCGGTTATGCCTGTAAAGAAGGTTCTTCCACTTCGACTTTTAGGCTAACTGCATCAATAGGGAATGACAGTGAACAAGTGCTCTTGAAGTGCAGACAGCATTATAGAAGCAGACAGAGTGCACTTGGCATATGTGTAACACAAATTATTAGTCAAAATTTACAATGCATCGGTGGGAAATTTGTTTTCATCCCACAGGACATGATAATGTGTGGGCGGACTAGTTCCCTATATGCCTGCATGGATGCCCTGCAGACTCGCATTGCTTTTGGCTAATATGCCTCTATAAAATATGATATGCTAGGGTTCGTGCTCAATCGCCTTTCGGAAAGAAAGAAGAAGCTCATTGATCATACTTCACAATGAGTTTTTGCACAAACCAAGCCAGCATATTTGGTGATCTCTGGCCAATCTGTCGCGACCCCGAACCGGGGGTCCCGGGACCGCGACGGGGGTGGTGTAGATGATGAACCACCCCTTGTAATGATTGTACGTTATGTTAATTTCCCACAGGTTTCCGCGGTGAGGATTCCTCATACACTCATAGAACATTTATATTGGTGCGGAAGCGTGTAGCAAATCAAACTCTTATTCCAATCACATCAAATAAGACTGTTAATATACAAGTATAACATGATGTCAGAGTGAGCAATGATCTCATTAGCATTCCCAAAACATTAAGTTAAAGTTTAACAAAAGAACAAGTTAATTAACATTCCCCAAAATTAAAGGCCAACAAAGGCCAATACAACCAGAAAGTATAGAACAATATCATTCTCAAAGTTCCCAAAATGTTCGCAGCTCCGAGCTAAACCGAATGTCTACATGACATCGTCAGCTTGCCATTCTACTAGTCGCTGCGGTTCACCGACCGCCTCCTCTGACTCCTCCTCAAAGGCACTAACGGGAGCTGGACCTGAGTACCACAAAAATGGGTCAAACACGACGGTCTGGCAGGTGGGTGAATAGATAATACCGAGAAAGAAATCAAAGTATATCATAGTTATAACGAAAACTGTCATAAAACATGATGCATAGTTCATTTGAAGTACAGATGCAATATAAATCATGCGGGGTATTCAAGGTACAGGAACTGACTAGGTGGCAACCACACTGAAGCTACATCCTCTCTATCACTAAAGTGATGAGAGCACATTGCGTGCATTGGGCTCAATCACACGAAGTGACGAGAACCAATATTATAAACATATATACATATACATATACATATAGCTAGGCAAGACCACGGCCGCGAACCGGGTAACGGGACAGTACGGGATCCAAGTTGCAACTGGCGGGAGCACAGGAGGAGACCCAAGTCAGTTGATCAGACTGACAAGGATGTCCAAGCTTAGTGGTGCCGACTCTTAGGTTACATGATAAATCAAAACATATACAAAACTATATCAATATAAAACATACGGGCAGGCGGGGAATGGTGCTCGAAGGCACACATTTCAAATCATTTTCGGTTCATGCATACACGGGCTGGCAAGGCATATCGGGTGTACAAATCGGGATTTGAGAGAAAACCAGTAGACTCGGGCTATTATACGAATAACTGAATAAAACAATGCAATAAATCCTTATGCCATTAGGGACTATGTATTGGGGCATCTATATTCAAATGACCTGTATAAGAATCTTGTATGTCTAATTTACCCTTATTATGGTACTCGAATGTTAGAGGACATACTAAGTCTCCTTATGCACGTTGATGAATTTAAAGGTCCCAATACCCTTTTCCGAAATGGTTTTTCTTTCTATGTCCGTCTCCTTATGTCATCCCCTGGGTCTTTCCAAGGTGGTAGGGCATCAGAACAACCCTTCCAAACCTTTAAATACCAAATCTGAAACCAATAGAAAAGACTCCGGAATTCTGGGTAAACTCGGTTACCTGTCGGTCAGATGGCGGTTAGCCGCCGAGGTGATCGGCGGTTAGCCGCTGGCTGACTGACCGCGGAGCTGACCGCGGTTCACCCTGCTAAAAAAATGTAGCATTCTGTGTTTCTAACCGCGCCTCTCGGCTACCTAGCGGTCACTGGGTTTGGGATTGGCGGTTAGCCGCGAGCTGACCGCGCGGCTGACCGCGGTTCGCCTGTCAAAATGCAGCATTCTGTGTTTCTAACCGCATCTGGGTCGGCTAGCCGCCGAGGTGACCGCCCGCTGACCGCCCAGCTGCGAGAACTACACTTCAGGTGCAGATTTCAGTCAATTCCTTCCCAAACCATTTCACCTCCATTCCAACCATCTTCTGATGTGGAATGGGTCTATTTCCTTCCATCTAACATTCAATTCTTTCCACTAACTACCATTCCACCAATGCATTTACTCACCTACCCATCCAAATTTCATTTAATGTAAGTACAATACCATTTAAGAGGTCATACCAACCCAAAATAAACTTTCATGAATGCATGCATATATTCTCATAGAACTAACTAAGAGAAAACCATGACAATAAATACATTTCCAAAAGCATTACATACATAATGATTCAAATGAAATGGGAATAGTAAAAATCCACATTTTTAGCAAAATAAGAACTCAATCAATCTAATCCATTCATCCACTTGCCTTGGTCTCCAAGAATGCTAATCAAGCTCTAATCCACTATCAAGCTCAAATCTACAATCTACACACAAAATCCCCAAATACAATCATTACAACCCTAGAAGGTCAAAAATCAAGAAATAGATGGAGATAGCTTCTAATAATCAAGGTGAAGCACCTCCTAGGCTAGATGAACACACAATCAAGAGATGAGAAGAAGAACTTACATGGAAAGTCCTCTAATGGCAAGAGCTTGCTCAAGGGACAGCTTGGAATGGAAGGCTCTCTCCACAAATGGTATCAAAATGGAGCTCTCATGGAGGGGAAGAAGACTACTACCTCCATTTTGCCTTTAGCAATAGATTTGAGAGAGATTGAGAGATGGAGGAGCAATGAGCAAAGAAGAAGAAGGAAAACTCTAGGGCTGGGCTGGGATTTCTGGTTCTCAAGAAATTGCAAGAAGAGGAAGAGAGGGAAAAGACTCCTCCTTATATAGAAAATGGCATTGGGTCCCACAACTTAAAAGTTCAATCGAGCTAAAACATCGTTCTACGGGCTTCGAACGGATTCGACGAAGAAGGAAGAATTGATCGTCGAAATTTCTACTTTCCAAAAAGTATATATTTTACTAGTTTCGGAGACATTGAAAATTGTATCCAGATTTTGTGTAAAAAGACTGTTTTACCCCTATCAATGACAAGGTAGAGTTTAGAGGTCTCGAATGGACACGGAGCAAATACGAAAGTTGTCGGGAATCATAAAATACATTCAACGGAACAATTTACCGATTTCCAGAATTAACAAATAAATCCCAAACTAATCAAGACACCCTAAAAAGGAACCCCCAAAGGACCCCACTAGATCAAAAGAGTTCCCAAAATTATTCAAAGCTATAAAAAGCTATTCTAATCCAGATTTAACCAATTTCCACTAATCTCACTTATAACTAAAACACGTCTTAATTAACACTAAGCGGAAACTCTCGGGGCGGGGTCTTACATCCTCCACCCCTTAGGGCATTTGGTCCACCAAATGAAATAAAATAACTAACCTCGGGTAGTAGATGCGGATACTTCTTCTGAACTTGATCCCGTAATTCCCACGTTGCCTCTTCAGGTCCGTGATTTTCCCAGAGCACTTTCACCCATTGTATAGTCCTTGTCCTCAGTTCTTGTTCCTTCGTATCGATGATTTGAATAGGCTTCTCGACATAGGTGGCATCTTCTCTGATCTCTAATGGTTCATGACAGAGTACATGTGACGGATCGGGGACGTACTTTTTCAACATAGACACATGGAACACATTGTGTACGCCGGAAAGCTCGGGTGGTAAGGCTAATCTGTAAGCCACGTCACCAATCTTGCTCATGATATCGTAGGGTCCAATGTATCTCCGAGATAATTTGCCTTTCTGTCCAAATCTCAAAGTTCCTCTAGTAGGTGACACCTTCAAGAAAACCTTATCTCCTTCCTTAAAATGTAAGTCCCTTCGATGAGAGTCTGCATAACTCTTCTGTCTACTCCGGGCTACTTTCAGACGTTCCTGGATCAACTTGACTTTGTCGCTGGTTTCACTCACCATAGTCGGTCCATGAAAACTGCGAACACCTACTTCTTCCCAACAAACTGGAGTTCTACACCTCCTACCATACAATGCCTCAAAAGGCGCCATCCCGATGCTCGAATGATAACTGTTGTTGTAGGCGAATTCGCAAAGAGGTAGGGTCTCATCCCATTGGGTCTTGAAATCTAGCACACACGCTCGAAGCATGTCTTCAAGGGTCTGAATTGTTCTTTCCGACTGACCATCTGTTTGTGGGTGATACGCTGTGCTGAACTGAAGCTTTGTTCCCATAGACTCATGCAAAGTCTTCCAAAATCTCGAGACGAATCTGCTATCTCTATCTGAAGTAATGGAGACTGGCTGCCCATGACGGCTGACAATCTCGTTGACAAACAACTCTGCGAGAGGTAACATATGCATTTTCTCTCCGGTCTTCATAGGAATAAAATGAGCTGATTTGGTGAGACGGTCCACAATTACCCATATGGAGTTGTTCCCTTTCCTGGTCCTTGGCAATCCCGAGATGAAATCCATGGTGATATGTTCCCATTTCCACTCTGGGATCTCTAGTGGCTGCAATAATCCTGGAGGTCTCTGATGCTCTGCCTTTACCAACTGACACGTCATACATCGGGAGACGAAAGCTGCTATCTCCCTCTTCATGTTGTTCCACCAAAATCTGCCCTTCAAGTTTTGATACATCTTCGTGCTACCCGGATGCATAGAGTATTTCGTACTGTGCGCCTCTGTCATAATATCGTTCTTCAAATCTTCAATATTGGGCACGCATAGACGATCACGATAGAATAAGACTCCATCCACAGTACGGAAATCAGGACGTTCTGCTATATGCTCTGAAATTTTGGCCAACTCTGGATCTTGCAATTGGTCTTCCTTGATCTTCCGAATGAACGAGGGTTCAGACACCGACATGTTGGCTAACATCACTCCCTCTCTTAGGGGCTGAAAATCTACCCCCAACTCTTCAAATTGCTGAAAGAAGCACGTAACTCTTAGGCTTGCCACACTAGCTGACTTCCTACTCAAGGCATCGGCTACTACATTTGCCTTTCCCGGGTGGTATTTGATTGGAAAGTCGTAATCTTTGATGTATTCCATCCATCTTCTTTGTCTCATATTCAACTCCTTCTGAGAGAACAAATATTGTAAGCTGCGGTGATCGGAGTGGACTTCGAATTTCTCTCCGTAGAGGTAATGTCTCCACATCTTTAGCGCAAAAACGACCGCTGCTAACTCCAGGTCATGCGTTGCATAGTTCTTCTCGTGGTCCTTCAACTGACGGGATCCATAAGCAACGACTTTTCCATCTTGCATCAACACACAACCGAGTCCTATATTCGAAGCATCTGTAAAAATGGTGTAACCGCCGCTCCCGGATGGTAAAGTGAGGACGGGTGCTGAAGTTAATCTCTTTTTCAGCTCTTGGAAGCTGGTCTCACATTGGTCTGTCCACACATAAGGTGCATTCTTCTTGGTCAACTTTGTCAATGAAGCTGCAATCGACGAAAATCCCTGCACAAATCTTCGATAGTAACCCGCCAATCCAAGAAAACTTCTGATTTCTGACGCGTTCTTCGGTCTCTCCCACTTCACAACTGCATCTATCTTGGCTGGGTCCACTGATAATCCTTCTTTGGAAATAATATGACCTAAAAATGCGACTTCTTCAAGCCAAAAATCGCACTTAGAGAGCTTCGCATACAATTGATTGTCTCTTAGGAGTTGCAATGCTATCCTCAAATGCTCTTCATGCTCTTCTCTAGACTTAGAGTACACCAAAATGTCATCAATAAACACTAATGTGAATTGGTCTAAGTACTCCGCAAATATCTTGTTCATCAAAGCCATGAATACTGCTGGTGCATTTGTCAGTCCAAATGGCATCACTAGAAACTCATAGTGTCCATATCTCGTCCGGAACGCTGTCTTTAATACATCTGAATCTCTAACTCTCAGCTGATGATAACCGGATCTTAGATCGATCTTCGAAAAGTAAGCAGCACCTTGCAATTGGTCAAACAATTCGTCTATCCTTGGCAATGGATACTTGTTCTTGATGGTAGCTTGGTTCAATTTCCGGTAATCAATACACATTCTCATGGAACCGTCTTTCTTCTTGACGAATAAAACTGGAGCTCCCCAAGGTGAGACGCTCGGTCTAATAAAACCTTTATCCAACAATTCTTGCAACTGAATCTTCAACTCTCCTAATTCAGCTGGAGCCATTCTGTACGGTGCGATAGATATCGGAGCGGTCCCTGGTAACAATTCGATGGTGAAGTCAATCTCCCTAACCGGTGGTAAACCTGGGATTTCTTCTGGAAAAATGTCTGGAAATTCGCAAACAATTGGGATCTCCTCCACCCCTTGGGACCGTTTATCCTCCGTGATAAACGCTAAATAGCATTCACATCCACTTCTCACTAGTCTATCAGCCTTCAATGCTGAGACGAATCTTGGACAAGAATTTCTCCTCTCCCCATGGAACAAAACGCCTGCTGGGGTCTCCTCTAATTTGAACGTGAGGGTCTTATGGAAACAGTCCATCGTAGCATGGTACCCTGCTAACCAATCCATCCCTAGAATAACATCAAAATCAAACATCTCTAACAGAATAAGATTCGCTGGTAACACCACATCTCCTATCTGAATAGCACATCTAGGATAATACTTCCTACACACAACTTGTTTGCCTACGGGAGTGGACACTGTCAACACATACTCAAGTTCTCTAGCAGGCATATCAATCAACTTAGAAAATTTTGGAGACAAGAAGGAGTGCGTAGAGCCAGGGTCAAACAAAATCTTAGCTTCAAATCCACAAACTAGGAGTGTACCTTCCACCACGTTATCTGCTGCCTCTGCATCAGCTTGGTTAATTGCATACACTTGTCCTCGCTGCTGAGGCCTGTTCTGAGCTTGTTGCTGCCTTCCTTGCTGTGCATTCCTATACTGTTGAGGAGGACGCTGATTCTGATTCTGTCCTTGCTGACGAGCTTGATGCTGCTGTGGAGGTCTATATTGTTGCTGTGGAGCCTGCTGCTGGAGTGGCCTGGGTTGGTTCTGCACAGCTAATGCATTCTGAGGTGGTGCCTGGTGCTGTGTTCCTTGTTGTTGCTGGTTCTGTCTGTTGTTACCTTGCCCAGCTTGCCTTGGGCAGTCTTTAAGCTGGTGTGCCATGGATCCACATCTGAAACATGCTCCCGTAATCGTACGGCATTGAGCACTCTCGTGGTTCTTACCACAGTGAACGCAAACTAGGGCATTCTGCACGTTTTGTTCATGCCTTGGTCGCTTGTTCTGATGATTCCTTGGGGGGTGATTCTGTTGGTGAGCTGGTGCCTTTCCTTGGATCTTGAGGATCTTGTTGTTCAGGTTCTCGAATTTGTAGGCCCTTCTCACAGCTTCTTCAAAAGTGTTAGGTGGTACAACACCTGTGGCATCCCTTTCAATGATCGGATTGAGTCCTTCGAGGAACCGCGTTATCTTCTTCTCCACGGTGTCAATTAACTCGGGGGCATATCGAGACAACCTCTCAAACTTCGTGAGGTACTCTTGTACGGTCGTGTTACCTTGTACGAGCTGCTGGAATTCGATTGCCTTTTGCCTCTTCACATGCGTCGGTACATATTTGTCACTGAATTGTCTCTTGAAACTTGCCCAAGCCTCTGCGTCTGCTATGGTCCTATATTCAGCCTTGATTGTCTTCCACCATATGTCCGCTAGGCCGGTGAACATGGAAGCGGTGAGTTGCACTTGCTGTCTACCGGTACATCGGAATATCTCGAAGATGTTCTCCGTCTGCTCCAACCAGTCGTCTGCAGCTAGTGGGTCCTCATGCCCAGTGAACTCCTTGGGACCCCTCTTCCTAAACTTCTCGTACAGCGCATTGGGATCGTGTTCCCTATTGTTGATGACGATCTGAGTACCTGGAGGTTGCGCTGGTGCCGGTTCAGGTCTCCTTTCCAATACTTCTAACAATTGCCTTTGCATCATAGCCATCTCCCTAGCATGCTCTTCATCCTTCCTGGCCATTTGCTCTTGCAATCTGGCTTGATTTTCATTGGCTTGACGTTGCTGGTCAAGCATGGCTTGCATCATCTGTTGGAATTGATTCTGCATGTTCGGATCTGGAATACCGTTTCCTAGTGGTCCGGTGTGTTCACTATTGCTTGCGGTGGGATTGTCGGTTACGGGTCTTTTTCGAGGTGGCATATCACTGCAAAACAAATTGTTAGCATAAAAGTCATATAAGGGTCACACATTGCTCACACGAGTCTAACTAACGAAAAGTCTAACAAGAAGTCTAACGGATCCTCGCCACGTCCTTAGGATTTCTAGTTTCTTTTAATTGCCTGAAACACGTCTCGCTCTAATACCAGCCTGTCGCGACCCCGAACCGGGGGTCCCGGGACCGCGACGGGGGTGGTGTAGATGATGAACCACCCCTTGTAATGATTGTACGTTACGTTAATTTCCCACAGGTTTCCGCGGTGAGGATTCCTCATACACTCATAGAACATTTATATTGGTGCGGAAGCGTGTAGCAAATCAAACTCTTATTCCAATCACATCAAATAAGACTGTTAATATACAAGTATAACATGATGTCAGAGTGAGCAATGATCTCATTAGCATTCCCAAAACATTAAGTTAAAGTTTAACAAAAGAACAAGTTAATTAACATTCCCCAAAATTAAAGGCCAACAAAGGCCAATACAACCAGAAAGTATAGAACAATATCATTCTCAAAGTTCCCAAAATGTTCGCAGCTCCGAGCTAAACTGAATGTCTACATGACATCGTCAGCTTGCCATTCTACTAGTCGCTGCGGTTCACCGACCGCCTCCTCTGACTCCTCCTCAAAGGCACTAACGGGAGCTGGACCTGAGTACCACAAAAATGGGTCAAACACGACGGTCTGGCAGGTGGGTGAATAGATAATACCGAGAAAGAAATCAAAGTATATCATAGTTATAACGAAAACTGTCATAAAACATGATGCATAGTTCATTTGAAGTACAGATGCAATATAAATCATGCGGGGTATTCAAGGTACAGGAACTGACTAGGTGGCAACCACACTGAAGCTACATCCTCTCTATCACTAAAGTGATGAGAGCACATTGCGTGCATTGGGCTCAATCACACGAAGTGACGAGAACCAATATTATAAACATATATACATATACATATACATATAGCTAGGCAAGACCACGGCCGCGAACCGGGTAACGGAACAGTACGGGATCCAAGTTGCAACTGGCGGGAGCACAGGAGGAGACCCAAGTCAGTTGATCAGACTGACAAGGATGTCCAAGCTTAGTGGTGCCGACTCTTAGGTTACATGATAAATCAAAACATATACAAAACTATATCAATATAAAACATACGGGCAGGCGGGGAATGGTGCTCGAAGGCACACATTTCAAATCATTTTCGGTTCATGCATACACGGGCTGGCAAGGCATATCGGGTGTACAAATCGGGATTTGAGAGAAAACCAGTAGACTCGGGCTATTATACGAATAACTGAATAAAACAATGCAATAAATCCTTATGCCATTAGGGACTATGTATTGGGGCATCTATATTCAAATGACCTGTATAAGAATCTTGTATGTCTAATTTACCCTTATTATGGTACTCGAATGTTAGAGGACATACTAAGTCTCCTTATGCACGTTGATGAATTTAAAGGTCCCAATACCCTTTTCCGAAATGGTTTTTCTTTCTATGTTCGTCTCCTTATGTCATCCCCTGGGTCTTTCCAAGGTGGTAGGGCATCAAACAACCCTTCCAAACCTTTAAATACCAAATCTGAAACCAATAGAAAAGACTCCGGAATTCTGGGTAAACTCGGTTACCTGTCGGTCAGATGGCGGTTAGCCGCCGAGGTGATTGGCGGTTAGCCGCTGGCTGACTGACCGCGGAGCTGACCGCGGTTCACCCTGCTAAAAAAATGTAGCATTCTGTGTTTCTAACCGCGCCTCTCGGCTACCTAGCGGTCACTGGGTTTGGGATTGGCGGTTAGCCGCGAGCTGACCGCGCGGCTGACCGCGGTTCGCCTGTCAAAATGCAGCATTCTGTGTTTCTAACCGCATCTGGGTCGGCTAGCCGCCGGTCACCTGTCTGCTAGCCGCCGAGGTGACCGCCCGCTGACCGCCCAGCTGCGAGAACTACACTTCAGGTGCAGATTTCAGTCAATTCCTTCCCAAACCATTTCACCTCCATTCCAACCATCTTCTGATGTGGAATGGGTCTATTTCCTTCCATCTAACATTCAATTCTTTCCACTAACTACCATTCCACCAATGCATTTACTCACCTACCCATCCAAATTTCATTTAATGTAAGTACAATACCATTTAAGAGGTCATACCAACCCAAAATAAACTTTCATGAATGCATGCATATATTCTCATAGAACTAACTAAGAGAAAACCATGACAATAAATACATTTCCAAAAGCATTACATACATAATGATTCAAATGAAATGGGAATAGTAAAAATCCACATTTTTAGCAAAATAAGAACTCAATCAATCTAATCCATTCATCCACTTGCCTTGGTCTCCAAGAATGCTAATCAAGCTCTAATCCACTATCAAACTCAAATCTACAATCTACACACAAAATCCCCAAATACAATCATTACAACCCTAGAAGGTCAAAAATCAAGAAATAGATGGAGATAGCTTCTAATAATCAAGGTGAAGCACCTCCTAGGCTAGATGAACACACAATCAAGAGATGAGAAGAAGAACTTACATGGAAAGTCCTCTAATGGCAAGAGCTTGCTCAAGGGACAGCTTGGAATGGAAGGCTCTCTCCACAAATGGTATCAAAATGGAGCTCTCATGGAGGGGAAGAAGACTACTACCTCCATTTTGCCTTTAGCAATAGATTTGAGAGAGATTGAGAGATGGAGGAGCAATGAGCAAAGAAGAAGAAGGAAAACTCTAGGGCTGGGCTGGGATTTCTGGTTCTCAAGAAATTGCAAGAAGAGGAAGAGAGGGAAAAGACTCCTTATATAGAAAATGGCATTGGGTCCCACAACTTAAAAGTTCAATCGAGCTAAAACATCGTTCTACGGGCTTCGAACGGATTCGACGAAGAAGGAAGAATTGATCGTCGAAATTTCTACTTTCCAAAAAGTATATATTTTACTAGTTTCGGAGACATTGAAAATTGTATCCAGATTTTGTGTAAAAAGACTGTTTTACCCCTATCAATGGCAAGGTAGAGTTTAGAGGTCTCGAATGGACACGGAGCAAATACGAAAGTTGTCGGGAATCATAAAATACATTCAACGGAACAATTTACCGATTTCCAGAATTAACAAATAAATCCCAAACTAATCAAGACACCCTAAAAAGGAACCCCCAAAGGGCCCCACTAGATCAAAAGAGTTCCCAAAATTATTCAAAGCTATAAAAAGCTATTCTAATCCAGATTTAACCAATTTCCACTAATCTCACTTATAACTAAAACACGTCTTAATTAACACTAAGCGGAAACTCTCGGGGCGGGGTCTTACACAATCCATTGAGGTCTCCACCATTGCTATCGATGGGCTAGAATCCTCCCCGAGCGAAGAATGTGTGCGATCAACTCTGAGTGCAAAGATATACTGCAGCAATAAAAGAAGCTTTGAAGAGGCATATGAAGGATTTTGACGCCAAGTGTCGAGCTTCTTGCAGCAGCTAGATTGTCTTCTTTTTTCTTTTTCTTTTTTTTTCTTTTTTTTTTTGTCGCCCATTGATGTAACTGGATGTGTACATGTGATTTCTTTTGAGAATATTATCAATAAAAGTAATCACTCACTAATTCTTAAGTGAAAAGAATAGTAAATCATGGAGAAATGTGTTAGGGATTTTGTGTTTTGCAATTTGATGGATGCATTATCATTTTTAGCATCATTTAAATTTTCACATGAGTATTGAATTTGAAAAACTTGAAATCTTGATTTTCACAAGCATTATTTTAAAGCTTTTTGAACTTATGTTACATGCATATATTGGATTTTAAATTTGGATGCATTAAGTTTTGGAAAGGAGATTTTCGAATCATGCAAGCATTTGGACCTAGATTTTAAGATCATCTTAGGCATTGATAGGTTAATGTTTTGGAAATTATTTTTAATTTAATTAAAACATGAGTCTAAGCATGATTTCCACGACCCATATCTCCCACTAGCAAATTACTTTGAAGTAGCTATTTCCTTAATCTTTTTCAAAAGGAAAAACTTCTTATGCTACGGTGATTTGCTACAGTAATTCGCTATAGTGACTTGCTACAGTAATTTTGCTGCAGTGTTGTCGATCAACCGAATTAGATGTCGGTCAACCGAGCTTAAGATGTCAGTTAACCGAACCCTGACCGAACACACTTCAGTTCACGTTCCAGAATAGTCAAAATTAGCCCTTTTTTTACCTTTGGGAGTTCGGTTAACCGAACCTAAAGTCGGTTAACCGACAAACTAGCCATTTGAGCATTTTTTCTATATAAAGAAATCATTCATAGGCCAGATGAGAGGAACCAAGAGGCCCTCCTAGAGGCCAAACAAAGGGGAATGAGCTAAGAGAGGTTAGGGGGTCATAAAAGGAAGCTAAAGCTTGGAATCATGAGTTAATCATCTAAATAAGTTTAGTTTTCCTTATCATATGTTTTCATGCTTTCTTTAAATATTTGAAAATTCTATTTTTGCATGCTAACTATGATGTGTTGAATCCATTACTTACATTTAATCTTTGATCTTAGTTGTATTGGATTCTTCACCATGATTCAAACCAAGTTTGTTTTAAATTTCATAAATCATGCTTTGCTAAAATCTTTAATTTATTTTATTGCATGAATCATTTACTTGGTTGAATCTACATATATATATATATATATATTGTTTTCAATCACATAAGAACTATGGTTAACCTAGTTGGTTTTTTAAAACAACATTATACATGCATCACATGTTTAGTCTTAAATAGTTTCATACAACTTGTGAGCCTTTGATTTTCATGTAATCAATAAGTTAGTATTTATACATGTGAGTTGTATTTCACTTCAATCAAATCTCTTTGTATGCCTTAAACTTTTAAATGCTTTGAGCATATATTCATTGGGCTTAATGTTTAAACTTGATTGAAGTTTTCACACAAACACCATGAGCATTCATCTTTGCATTTCATAGAGTGTTGTGTGAGTTTTGATTTTCAATTTCATATCAGCCTATGTTAGAGGCAAATGTATTGAGCTTTAATTGTATCTCTTAAAGTGTTTGTGTAGACACTTATTTGAGAAATCATTTTGTATGGGTTATTGCTTAGCCTTAGAAAAGCATAAGTGTATGGTTAGGGGTGAACTATAAAACCCAAGAGGTTATTGCTTAGCCTTGGAAAGCATGTTGTAAGGTTATTGCTTAGCCTTGAAAAGCATTTTGTAAAGGTTATTACTTAGCCTATTGAAAAGCATAGATAGCGGAAATCCAGTGGGGTGTAGGATCACAAGCTGGTAGTGGATGTAAGCATTTAGGCTGAACTACTATAAATCTTTGTATTATGGTGAATGCTTTGTGATGATTATTTTTGTTAGTTTCCACACTTTAGTTCTATATCATCACTTGTGACTAATTGATTTAAAGAACTTTAAAATATTGCATAATTAGTCACTAATTAGAAGCTCGCCCTATTCAATCCCCCTCTAGGGTTCGGATCCCGAACTTTCAAAATGGACTGGAAATAGACGTTAGCCGGGGTCTTAATTTGGTAGATTCATTCTAAAGTTAATCAAATAAAAATGAACATTAGCCAGGGCCTTGTGGGGGCATTAGCCAGGGTACGGTCTTGATTCTTCAGAATTAAATGAAGGAAATTTTGGGATGTCAAACGAGATTTGAGGATTTGGTTAGGGAGGTTTGAGATACCGCCTTTAACCAAGTAGAGTGAATCTGGAAATCATTTAGGAATAGTAACGCTTGAGAAACTTTCCATTGAGAGGGGCATCATACATCTTTCACCTTCAAGGGTGAGAACGGTATATGCACCATTTGAATAGACTTTGTCGATGACGTAAGGTCCTTCCCACTTGGGTTCGAACTTTCCTTTAGATTTATAGGTGAGGATCATAGGTCTTCGGATTGCAAGGACTAAATCTCCTTTTTTTGAAAACCCTTTCTCGCACCTTTTTATTGAATGAACCCGCCATCCTAGCTTGGTAAATTTTGATACTTTGTTTGGCTGCGAGTCTTCTTTCATCGAGACTTTCTAACTCTTGAAGCCTCAACTCGGCATTTTGATTATCCATGATCTTTTCTGCAACTACCACTCTGAGCAAAGGTAACTGAATTTCTAAAGGCACGACGGCTTCATACCCATAGACAAGAGAAAATGGAGTTGATTTGGTCGGACCTCTGGCTGTGGTCCGATAAGCCCAAAGACCTTCATGAAGCTTTGTCCCCCATGACTCATTGTTGTTGGACACCATCTTTTTCAGGATTTTGCAAATAGTTTTGTTGAAAGCCTCCGCTAATCCATTTGCTGTGGGATTATATGCAGTGGAGGGGCAACAATGACTGCTATACTTATTGCAAAAATCTATAGAATTTGTCACTGCTGAACCAGGGTCCATTGTCATGGTATAGGTTCTTAGGCACACCAAAACGACAAATAATATGATTTATGACAAAGTTAACCATGGTATCCGCTTTTACTTCGACTAGTGGAACCGCCTCAGACCATTTAGAGAAATAATTTGTGGCTGCCAATATGAAGTAGTGACCTCTGTCCGATGGAGGATAAATTTTTCCAATGATATCCATACCCCAGGCTTCGAATGGCCAAGATACAGTTGTAGGGTGCAGATAAGTTGGTGGTTGATGTATATAATCACCATGAATTTGGCACTCTCTACATTTCTTTGCAAATTGTATGGAGTCTGTAATCATTGTAGGCCAATAATATCCCAGCCTCCGTATATGTTCATGCAATTTTGGACCAACTTGATGAGAGCCACATAGACCTGCATGGACTTTGTTTAACATATCCTCTACTTCTTTTTTAGATAGGCATCGCAGCAAAATTCCATCGAATGATCTTCGATATAGGATTTCAGATGGAAGATCATAGTAGAAATAGGGTTCACGCCTTTGAATGATGATTCGATCTTTCATGTCGTCGGGTAGAACGGCATGTAAAATGTAATCCATGAAGGGCTCTCTCCAGTCTTTAAGCGAATTTTCATAGGAAAGAGCTTTGCTTCCTGAGACTTGAAAATAGCCTGCTACAGCTTGATGAGTATCAACAGGTGGCAATAATTTCTATTCTGTGACGGTAATTGACACCTTATCATTTTCTGGTAAGGCCTTTGAAGCGGATAGTCCTGCTAAAGCATTTGCCTTTACATTTTCATATCGTGGTACATGATGGAATTCTACAACATGAACTGCCTTTTGAGCTTCTGTGATTTGTTGAAGTAAGGAACCCGATTTGGCTTTCTCACTTCATATTCAAGATTCATTTGTTTTATAATCAACTGGGAATCTCCATATACTGCCAATATGTTGATATCGGACTCTAGTGCCAATTCCAACCCCATGATTAGAACTGTATATTCTGCTACGTTGTTGAAGCATAATTCCAACAATGAGAATGAATGAGGTATATGTATTCTTTCACAGCTACAGAAGATAATTCCCACCCCTGACACTTTTTCTTCAAATTAGTTGGTTAGTGTATCTCCATCGAAATGCATGATCTAGTGACGATCAAGGTCAACAGTATGTTTAATGATCTTTTCGGTAAAGAAAATTGGTTCATTCGGAATATCATCTTTGAACTCTGAATCTTCTAATAAAGGATGTTCAGCCAAGAAATCTACCAAAGCATATCCCTTCGTTGCTTTTGTTGGTATATACCTTATATCGTAGCATGATAATAATATAGACTATTTGGCTAACCAATCATTCAAAGAACCGGCCTTTGTCATCAATACTTTTAGCGGGTTTATCTGAGACACTAGGTATACCATATTTGACAATTAGTAGTGTCGGAGCTTTTGCACTATGAACATAAGAGCTAAGCATTCTTTTCCAACTGGTTTGTATTTGTGCTCTGCTCCCACTAACATCCTAGATAGGTAGTAGAGAGCAACTTATTTGCCATCATCATTATTCTGAGCTGACATTGCGTGCCCAAAGAATGATCTCCTGCCCTGGTATACAGGATGAATGGTTTGTTTGACATTGGAACTGCGAGTACAGGAGGGTTGGTCAAGTACCTTTTAATGTCTTTGAAGGCTTCATCGCATTCTTTATCCCAGAAAAAATCAACTCCTTTCTTCATCAGGCAAGAGAAAGGTCTGCACTTCCCGGATAGGTTAGAGATGAACTCCTGACGTAGGCCAATCTGCCCTGTGTACCTCTGAGTTCTATAAGAGTTTTTGGTGGAGGCATTTCTAATATCGCCTTGACTTTGACTGGATTAAGCTTGATCCCTTCTTTGCGTACTACAAATCCAAGGAATTTTCCTGAAGTTACCCCAAAGAAACATTTGAGTGGATTCATACGCAACTTGAACTACTGCAACCTCTCAAAGACTTTCTGTAAACCAAGATGAGTGTCCTTCTTCTTGCTTTTAACAGCTAGGTCATCCATAGAACATTCAACCGTCTTATGCTGGATGTCTTGGAATATTTTCATCATGACTCTCTGATATGTTGCTCCTACATTCTTGAGATCGAAAGGCATGACTGTGTAACAGTATATCCCGAATGGGGTCCTGAAGGAGGTGTGCTTCTCGTCTTCTGAGAACATCTTGATTTGATTGTACCCTGAGAATCGGTCCATGAATGACATCCTCTCATATCTAAATGTGTTGTCAATCATGATCTCGGGAATGGGTAGTGGAAAATCATCTTTGGGGCAAGCTTTATTTAGGTCTCAAAAGTCGATGCATACCCTGATTTGTCCATTCTTTTTTGTAACATGGACAATGTTGGCTAACCAGTCAGGGTGTTGTTCCTCTCCGATAAATTGAACATCTCCAAGCTTTTGCATTCCTTTTCAATCTTTTCCATGATCTCTAGCTTTGTGTGCCAATGATCTTGCTTTACTGGCTTAACATCTTTTGATATGTTCAATTTATGTACAGCTATTTCTAGGTATAACCTTATCATTTTTGCATAAGTCCATACGAAGTAATCTGCAAACTCTCACAAGAAATACACAAAATCCTTGAGTTCCTTTCCTTTAATATGGGCATTTACAAAGGTGGGATGAGGATGATTCAGTGTTCCAAATTTACTTCTTGTACTTGATCTTCAGTTGGAGGGTTGGGAGGAGGCTCTTCCACATTATTTTTGGAAGCTTCCAACTCCACAAATCCCTTTGGAGTATCATTTAGGGATTTAAACCAAAGCCTGATCCTTTTCAAAGGATTCGGTTTTGAAGGCTCATTGGTTTGTACATTTATAACCAAATGGTCCCAAGGACTTGACTCGTATGAATTTTGATTTTCATCAAGTTTCGGTTGCCAGTGATCAGGCACTTGAGATGAAGTGTCATAATCATCACTTGCTCCTTCTAGATACTGGAAGATGGCCCAGTCTACTACCACATTTTCTGAGGGCATTCTTCTTGTCATGTTCCTCAGAGGAAAAAGAACACGGCTTTCAATATTTCCATGAACATAATCAGCTCTTCGAAGTTTCTGAACTCTTCTCCGATGGTGAGCATTATGAAGTCATGATGCAAACTATGAAGGCATAATCTGATCCATATACCTTTGATAGGTGGGTCTTCACACCTGTGGGCCAATTCCAGCCATCGATTTATATAACCAACGATGGTTTCACTAGGTCCTTGGCACGTGAGAGCCAATTGTCAAAAGGTGATTATTTTTCATAAGTTGAATGATATCCTTCCAAGATGCGCATAAGGTCCAATGCATGCCTTAAAGCATCTCGTCACATTGGATTGCGAGTATCACTCCCCAATCGCCTAAATTCTGTTTCCCACCGACTTCTTCGGTTATGAGATGAAGCCATCAAAGTATGATAGATTTGACGGTAATTCTCTGTCTTACCCATCATTCACCCATATATTCTCTGAGATGTCAGACTGTAGATTGTTCTGTCATGATATCCAATTCCGTTACAATCTCGGGGTGCCTGGTCATTTGTAGTGAGAGCCCAAGATAAGTCGGACCAACGACCTCCTTGATATAGCCAATCCACTAGGGAGGCCGCATTTACTAATTTAGAAGATTTGGTGGAGATAACCAGCGGTTTATTTTTCTCCCTATCAGGTTTCACTTTAACTTTAAAAGGTTCAGGCTTGTCTATGAACCAGACTACCACTTTCTCCTTTTTCCGTTGACCTATAGCTTTAGAAAATTCATCTGTGTTTGTTTCCACTATAGGTTTCTTCATGCTAGGCCTCTTTTCTTCATACGTAGCCACATCGGTGAAGTAAACTTCATTTTCTTTAAAAGGTTTTTCATCAGCGAAAACACGATGCACCTTCCCATCATCACCAAAACATTGATGAAGAGTGGATGGCACAATAGCGTAGTCATGCAGCCATCTTCTTTCTAGCAGGATATTATAACATGCCCGAGTTTTGATGACATGTAAGGTAGCCTCAGAAGTTAAACTCCCAAGCTGGAATTTAATCAGAATTTTTTCGATAGGATTTTGAACTTCACTGTCATATCCTTGAATCACAATATTGGTGCTGGTGAGATTATTTGGTGGCACTCCAAGCTCTTGCAATGCTGTGATGGTGATTAGGTTAAGAACTGATCCTGGAGCAACTTGTACTCTGGTGATTGGCATTTCTTTGATAGAAGTTGTGAAGTATAAAGGCCTCATGTGATTAACGTGGCCCAACAACATATCCTCTTTAGAGAAGGATATAGTAGCTTTCGAAGCATTCTGGATGGAGTAACACTCCTCACATTGTTTTTGAGGTCTCCTGGATTTAACCACCTGATACTTCTTCTCTATTTGATGCACTTGAGCCACGTGCACTTGATTATTAGGATCCAATGCTTGTAGCTCTTTAATGAGACTGTCTCGAGTTTCCTTTGACATCTGTAGCAGATCAAGGATGTGCAACCGTGCAGGTTTTGGTTTACGGTGCTCGACAAGACCATACTTAAATGGCTCTACTGGCCTTTCATTAGCATTTTAATTTACATTCTCGGGATTTACATCTTGTCCCGTGGGGACTACAAGAGAAGGAGAAGCAGAGAGAAGAGTAAAAGGGGATGGGGTGGTAGGTTTGGCATAATTGAATTTATAGCCTTTTCTCAATCTAAGGCCATTCCCCGTGCTTCTTTGAATAGCCATCACTTCTTTTTGTTGAGAGAAGAGGTTTCTCATTCCTTCAACTATGTCTTCTACATCAGTAGACATAGAGGATGTTGTAATTTCTTCTCCTATACCAATGGCTACGTGACATGATGTCACTTCAGGTTCGTTCCAAAGATCTGCTAGCTCCACTTCCAAGGTGATAACGCCATATGTTATTGTGGTGACCGAGCCTAAGGAGTTGACTATTACATTGTCAAGAGTGTCTTCTAACCTTGCTCGATGATCCCGATCGGGTCTTGAGGTCGTATCATTGATTGTAATAACCAGCGTATCCGCTGATAGAGTATCCCATTGATCATCTTTAATTTCTAGCGTAGAGATCCCGAAGGTGGAATGACCGCTAGGGATAAAGGTTTCCAAGGTGTCTTGCTTGATGACTAAGCAGTCATCTTCCTCTAAACCACCCTCTTGGCTGTTTTCCAACCCGACCTGCATCAATGAGCTAGAAGCATCTTGCATCACAAATGCCTGATGGTAGGATTCATTGCCATCTATGATGGGTAGAGGATCCGGATGGACTTCTGGAGGCATGGAAAATGAAGGAGGATCCACTGGCCAGTTACTGGGTTCCGAGAGTCTTGGATTGTAGACCCAAACTTCTATCTCCGAGATGATTTCTTGATAGAAGTAAGGATCAGTGATGAAGTCATTTTCATTCAATATCTCATCTAAACGATACTCCTATTCATCAGGATCTGACTCTGGATCATCGTCTTAATCAATGTCGTCCATGGGTGGCATCATTATTGGAGGGATCCACTCATCATTCGAATCTTTCGAGTGTGTGGGAGAAAGAAGTTCCAATCTGGAGATTCGATCGCAATTTGAGATCTTCATTTCATCTTCCTCGGAGAGAGGGAGGAGGAAATCTGCCAAGGTGATGGGTTTTCTCATTAGCTTGAAGGATTCTGCTGTCGCCTTCTTTCTTGGTGCAGGCTCCTTCTCCTTGCTTGCTTCTTTCATAAGCTAGACTCTGACTGCTGGGCAGGAGTTACGAAGTGATTTTTTTGCTTTTGTCCTCCTTTCAAAAGTAGACTTTGACTTTACTATTTCCCAACCATCGTCTATTATGAGATCAATGTGTACCCATATCGTTTCCCCATATGTCGCAGTAACCGAGACAAGTCCATTACTGCTTTCGACTTTATTAATTAGCTGAAATTCAACTATCCTTGATCTGATAGGTTGATGTTGACAAGTTCAAATGACCTGAATTCCACCATGTTGACTGATGCCGTATCATATTTTTTATCAAGATGTATAATCCCTTTGGTTAACATGTCTTGTATCTTTTCCTTCAAGATGAAACATTCTTTCAAAGGGTGAGAGATCATCCGATCATAGAGGCAGTAATTTGGGTCATTCGTTCTGCTCTCTTGGTTGGGTCTCTTGGAAGCAAGCATTCCAGCTTTCCATGTTCCAGTAGAGTCTTGAAGATTTTCTCAACATTTTCATCGAAGGAGTATTTAATACATTTCCTCCTTTCGTACTCTTCTTTCCTAGCAGCTTCATCCTTAGGATCTTGCACCTTTCTAGGAGCCTTGGAAATCTGGATATTAAAAACTTCCTCTTTTTTCTTTCCTTTAGTTTTAGAAGATGCGGAAGTCTGAGTTCTCCTATACTTATTCTTCTGATCAAACTCTTTACGACAATCTTCTGTATCGATGGCTGCTTCCAATAATTTAGACATGGATTTAGTCTTAACACTAATTACCATCCGTTTAATCTTATATTTGAGATTAGCCTTGCACATGTCCACTGCTGACTTATGAGAGATGGGTTTTTTGCATCGTATGCCAGTGCCTTTCATCTGTTTATGAAGCCTTGAACAGATTCATACTCTCCCTGTTTAGTTTAAGTGAGTGAGTTCAGGATAACTGGTTGATCTTCTTCTTGAAAATACAGTAAGAACTTTTCTTCCAGGACTGCCCATAAAGTGATAGAATTCTCTGGTAGTTGTGTTGTACCAATCAAAAGCGGCTCCTTTTAAACTGCCGATGAATGACCTGATCTTTAAAGCATCTCTATCAAGCATGCCCCCAAGCTGAGACTTGAAATGGACTATGTGCTGGTAAGCAGAGCTTTTGCCCATGTAAAACTGGAAGGTAGGAGGCTTGTATTTAGGAGGATAAGGAACCAAATCCATTTCAAGTAGATATTTTGGCATAATCCCTTTCTTCCTAAGTTTTCCTTCTTCCCTTGTCTTGGTCATCATATCTATAACTTCTCTGTAAGCCATAGGTTTATCCAGATCTACCTGATGATTGGTATCTGAAGATTGACCACCTTGCTTGGACAACCTTTGTGAAAGCTATTGCATTTGTGCAGCAATTTGATCAATTTTTGTTTCAAATGTAGGTGGGTCTTTTCTGTTTGAAGAAGATAGGGTCGCCACCGGTGGATGATCATTTGGACCGGCCATCCACTCCATGAGGAATTGCAACCGAGTAGTGATTTGGTTAATTTTGTCATTTTGTTGTTCAACCAAATCCTGTATGTTTTCTGCAGAATTTCCACCTTCAACTTGTTCTTCCACATTTACTGGTGCGCTAGTCTCCCCGGCTATGAAGACAGGGTATTTACTAGGTCTAGTATGGGGGGAAGGGCTACTTTCAAGACTCCAAGTGGTTAATGAGACATTGTCATCAATGGCTCGGAGTATGGGAGAATCCATGCCCCCTGTATTTTTGTTAGTTGGCAGTGTATCTTCATCCGTAAATGGAGTTTCATGGCCTTCGGAGGCGTTATCTAATTCTTCACTTTCGGTAGGGTTTGAACTTCAAGCCGTAAGTCTAGCAGAATGCCTGCCGCATCTAACTCCGGTCATGTAGACCATAGCGATGTCAAGGTGATCCTCCTTCATTGCCCATCTCCGGGTAATCTTTCTTTGAGTATCATTCCTTTTCACAACCATGGGTATGGAGTGATTAGTGACGGAGCCCATCTCTTCCGGATGATGAACCGGCAGTGTGAGGATGTCAATCTCATTTTTTTCTTTCTTCTTCAAAAGGTCTTTGAACATCGTGAGCTCTGCGGCATCATTAACAGAGAGACGCTATTATCTCTTCTTTGGGTGCTTTACATATGCATTCAGGGGGTGTAGTGTGGGCCCTACTATGATTGAAGAGAGACGCCTTCTCCCATACCTCCTTCCCTCTTTCTGAGTAAGAGGATAGAACGTATTTTCTTCAAGTGATGCCAAGATTGTATCCTGGCAGGCTATCTTTTTTAGTTTTCGTGGATTTGGAGACCACATTATGCAACCGGGAACTGTTTCCTTTTGCAATAACTTCTTCTTTTTTAGCATATGGCGTAGGCTTTTATCCTCATTACCTTCTGCTATTTTATGGTGATAGATATTGCTAGTTGATATTCTCCTTGCCTCATGACCCTTTTTGCTTGCGTGGAGGTGCTTTGATATAGTCTTCTTTGAGTTTCAGTGTTCTTTGAGGTGAATACCAAAAGGATTCTCAGCATACTTGGACACCCATGATCCATACGGTGTAGCCTTTTTAGAAGGCTTAACCATCATCAGAGGAGCATTGATAGCAGGTGATGTACCCGTCTTTTTCTTTCTTGCCTTCCTCCGTCCCGGGTCCACCAGCGTGCGTCGGGGTGAAGAGAAAAAAAAGAGTAAGCATCAATATTTTTTTTGTACGGGTATACCAGATTTTCTATTCTACTTGGAATTTGAAATGGTGATCCGAAGATTCACCTTCACAAGTAGAAAGGAAATCAAGCTTTTTTTCTATCTTTCCATTGCATATATATTCAAAGAAAGAGACAAGATTTTAAATGTTGTGAAAGGCAATTTTGTGCCGTAGAAGGCAATTTTGTCGTGAAAGGTGGTTTTATGCCGTAGAAGGCGATTTACAAATCTCATCAATGATGAAAGACAAGAATTGTGATTTTTGTCTCTTTTGAAAATACAAAATACAATAGCAAGGGAAGAAAGAGGGATCTGACTTCTCAAGCGATTGTGGAGACTCGTTCAAATCAAGGGTCGCGAGTCATGTATGGACTCCACCATTGTTTTTCATATGAGAACACTTGATGCTTTAGTTCACTTGGCTTGGCTTGGACCCCAGATTTTTAGAGGACAAAGACTAAGGGAAGGTCCTATATCCAATAAAAAAAAGGGGTAGACGGGCAGAAAAGCCGTATCTAAGCCATGTTGGATAGAAAAAGAGGGTGAAACCTTGGGGGTGGCCCCCCAAGGGACTTTTATCACCTTATAGTTCTTGCAGCAGGGTTTCTTCAAGGCAGGAGAGCTTCTTTGTGCAGAGAATTCTTCAGGACAATTTTCAGATGATTTTTCCAGGGATAGTTTTCAGACAATTTTTCAGGACCCTTCACATGATTTTTTCGAACCCCTTCCCTTCGGAATGACTGCCTATTTATAGGCTTTTGGTGGCCATTAGGAGGGTTTTATGGGCGTTAATGGTATTAATGCTCCATGATAGGAGGAGTTACAAGATTTAATTTCAGAATTTTGTAACTCCTTTTCCTTTTATTTTGATTGACCGATGGAGAAAAATGGACATTTAGTCTCCATGATGATGGGGGTTTCATGATTAATTACCATGGTTAATCTCTATAATGATAGGAGTTACATGATTAATTGTCATGATTAATTGGACTTGTAACTCCCATTTGCTTGCTTCTGATTGGGCCGTCCAAAATAATGAGTTAATGACCCTTATAAGTTGTCATAAAAGGTCAATTAACAGTATTAATTGGTCGCCGAGTCGCTTGAAAAGTCACGGGCCGCGCCGCGTCTTTTGGAATTCTTCTTGCGATGGTCATCAATGGATCCGCACGTTGTTTGATGTCGGATGATGATGCAAATTCAGACATTGGTTGACACCAATGGGTCGGCAACATCTGTCCAGTCGATTTCACGATCGGTCGGGCAGAAAGTGTGCTTTCTTGGTCGGCCGGTTGACGGTTTTGGAGTGTCCAATGATGATCGAATGATTTCGACGTTGGATCCGTGATGTTGATGAAGATCGACGGATATCATGCTCCAAAAATCTGAATTTGAGAAAATCACAGGAGCCAAACGTCGCGAAACGCGAAAAGCACCCAGAAAAGTGGGTTTCCGGGGAAGCTTTGGCGGCCCCGGATCCCTATGGTCGCCGGCGACCATGCACCCATGGTTGCCAGTGACCATGGGGCCGGCGACCCTGGGCCATGGTCGTCGGCAACCATGGGCCAAGGTCGTCGGCGACCATGGGCCAAGGTCGCCGGCGACCATGGGGCTTTTGCCTATTTTTCGGTCGCCATCAAGTCGTCGTTTCTTGGCCGTTTCTCAGGCTTTTTAGCTTATGTTTTCTCCTGTATTTTTCTTTGACATTTCTCCTCATTTATTGGCTTGATTCCACTGAAGAAAACCTGTCGAAAGGCTGTGCAAATCAGAGCACAAAGTTTCCTATTTTTGGAAAAGCCTAAGACTCCGTAGCCGATTTTCTGGCAAGAGTTGAAACTAGGTCAAACGATGTCGGAATGACCTGAAATTTGAGGTGAAGCTTCCTGAGCATTAGATAGGACCGATCATGGGCTTTTACTTGAGTTTTGAAGCCGTTTGGGGTTCTGTCAATGCTAGACTTGATTTCACCGTGCGGAAGATGTCGAGCTTTGATGTGCGGTCATCCGATGTCCGATTGACTTGAAATTTGACAGGGAGCCTATTGGAGTCATTTTGAGATGATCCATTAGCTCCGATTTGGATGCCATGGTCCCAGGAAGCTTCGTCGCCGGTAGGCTTATTTTGCTTCGGAGCGTCAAAACCTGATCAAACGTTGTCGGAATGACCAGAAATTTGACATGCAGCCTTTTGGAAGCATGTAGAAGCTACTCATGTGTTTTTTTTTATGAGTGGCAGCATCGGAGGTTCTCGCCACCGGGAGGCTTGATTTCGTCGTTCGAGAGTTGATGGAGGGTCAAACGGTGTCGGTTTGACTTGAAATTCGACGTGGAGCCTTTTGGAGGTATTTTGAGACCATCCATAGGCTTTGATAGAAGATTTGATGTATTTGACACTGTCGCCACCGGGAGCTCCCGCTCAGCTGTTCGAGGATTGAAGTTAGGCCAAATGGTGTCGAAATGGCCCGAAACTTCATGTGTACCTCTCTTTTGGCTATTTTGAAGGATCTTGCAGTTTTTGTTTGATTCTGACAAGATCTAATGCTTAAAGCAGCTTTGCCTGTTTGTAGTAGGATGTGGCTCCATATAGCTTTTGATGTTGATGAGGCGAAGTGACATTTTTGGTGTCAACAGCAGGATTAGTAGGAGTTATCCGTTGAAAGACAGACATTCAAACTGGGAGCTCATCCTCAGCTCAAACTCTTTTCTGACCCTTGGAAGTTTTATTCTCTTGAATGGATACCTTATACAGGCGCTTCTTGCTTTCATCAAAGGTGATGATAAGAGAATTCATGTTTGATCGGTAACATACAAAGACCAACAATAAATGAGTTATAGGAGAGCATTTGCTCAATCCTATGTCGATCTATTTTGCTTTCTACTTCCATGTTCTATGTACATGCTACCGATAAACGAACAACACTTCGGTACAACAAACATAGTCCCAAAATGGGTGAGGAAGTGATTTGATCCAATCATACTCATGGTGACGTATTTAGCTTTTGACATGCATACACCAATGAGCTGATTTAACTAGGATCTAGTCAAGTCTCGTAGGCCATCAGCTGAGCAACAACTGCTCACTACTGACCAAAATGAAACTGACTTAGTATAGAATAGACTGACTAATATGGTCTTATAAATGGAGACTACTTTGTGAAAAGAGTCTGCTGGCCATATCATTTCATGGCATGTTTTTATTTCTGCCATATTTTCCAGTTCTCCGTTTAACACCACTTCGGGGAATTTTGGGTTCTAATAGTGAACATTCTGTCAGCACATAGGCCTAGAATTTTACGACAGAGAACCCAAGAGAAGAAAAATGCACAAGGAATTCAGCGGTCACTTTTTATGTGGACTGGCCGATGAAGGCTGCTGGTATTAGCCGGTGAAAGCTATTAGGTGTAATAACGCCTTGAGCCACAATCCACTAGCCACGAGATTTAACCAATCGCTGTAGCTATTTTGTGATGCCTTGGCTTCTTTTCTTCTTTTCTTTTCTTTTTTTTTTTTTTTTTTGACATCGGCCATTTTGATCTAAAACAACCGCTGGGTGTACACACAAGGCCGTTCAGCACTGTTCTCATTGGCTAATGCGTCTTCTTTGCATTGCCTATTGGGTGCTGAGTGTCTTCCCCAATTTGTCCGCTAGCTTTTTCTCGGGCCTATTCTTCTTTCTTTTCTCTTTTTGAGCAGCAGCAACTAAATGACTCCCTTCGAAATCTTCCTGGACATCTCAATCAACGAAACATTACTGATAATGTGTAGATTTTTCCCATAGATGGCCCCAATCTTCCGTTCCGTTCGAAAAAAAATGAAAATACGTCGTGATGATGATATGAATGGCTAAGAGGTCAAAGAGTTTTTGTAGAGCTTCATTTCTCATTTAATCTTTCAAACATTACAAAAGGACATGGAGACAACTCAACTACAACAACAAGGTCATCCCCACTTTTATTTTTACATGGGTTCTGTTAGATTGTGTAGTCTCAATCCAGTAGGTGATGTAATAAATTTACTCATCAATAAAATCATGCTTTCCTTTCATGAGATGAATGGTGTTTTATTTACTTAGTTGCACATAACCAATACGAATGACATAAAGGTTCATGAGATGAACCGGAGCCCACAATTATATTAGATGTAATACATGTGTGTTGATGAGATCTACATACAGGAGACATGTGTCACAAAACTTATATTTAAATAGCTTCACAACCAATGATGAGATTAGGCATCTCATCTGATAAGGGTGCAGCATTATGATCACTATAAGATAGTGTGATCTGTCTCGATCATCGGAGTGTAAGACTCTAGATCATTGTGCTGGTACATTAGATGTATTGAAGGACCATGAGAAGCACCTTATGAAACACTGTCTTTGTTTTAAGGTCTGCTCTCATAATTCCCTAACAATAAGCTCTCAATCCTGAGATATTGATGAACTACAAGTTTCTATCTATTCATTTGCTTTGAGTCACCAATGAGTGCGGCCAACTGTAGGTCAACACATCAGTGTCTTGGGTACATGGTAGTAGGACTATAGAAACATTTAATGGTCAAGATGGAATCTATCTTTATTATTCCCTTGTGTCCATTAATGGATTTATCATTAGTAAGTGCGCACCCATCTTAATTAAGAGTTAATTGAATAGTACTAACGATCACTGTGATTGATTGGGTCTCAAGGATAATAAGATGTGGACCTAAATTGGTGGGACATGTTTAGTCCAATTGATCCATGGATATTGATAGAGGGGCCCACTTTTGGTGATAGAGAAATTTAGGGTCTTCTTGTAATTTATTCCTAAGACTAAAGTTCAATTGCATTTATATAGTGTTGTTATTTGTAATTAACTGTGAGCCCGGATTGCACATGAGATTTGGGGTCCTGGTGTCCCACTTGGAGCCATCTTTCTATTGAATTCCTAGTGGTCCCCACGCTAGCTCAAGATTGGATCATTACTAATTCTACTTGAACTAAAAAGTAAAGGAATTAGAAAGTTACTATTTCTATTTGAAGTGAGACTTCTAATAGTGGTAATATTAAAAAGAGAATGTTGTTAATTATTATGGAAGTTGAACTTCTAATTCTTATTAGTAAGTGAAGTGGCTAAGAGCTATAAATAAGGGAGAGAAGGGGGTTGGACGTCCAACCCTTGGAGTACACACCCAAGTCCCCTTTTGTGCAAGAGTTGCACTCCTCTCCTCTCTTCTATCTTCTAGTTTCTCTTCCGGGTTTTTCCCTAGCAGTTCTAGTTGGCTTTTCTCTTGGAGATCAAACCTATCTTCTTGAGAATAAAGATCTGATTTGGGTCATAGCGTGGAAGGCCAAGAGGTCTTAGAGATTCTGATTTGCTTTGAGAAAGAGATTAACTTCTCCATCAGAGCACAATCGAGCTCCCAAGGTTTAATCTACTTTCGTGTTTATTGTGGGTTTCGTGGTTGCTTGCTTGTTGCTGTTTCTATCTTCTAGATAGAGTTTTCTACTGTACATGATAAGGAGAAAGAGGCCATGGATCCTGAATTGGGTTTTAAAGCCTTATGGATACTTGATCCCTGCGTTAAGCGGGTCAAAAGTTTTTATAAACCTATCCACGAGGCCCACCTATTTCCAACATGTTCTTTATTGTTTCACCTTTTGAGTGCAAGTTGTTTACATTTTTTTTATAACCCCCTCATCAGGCTTAGGAGATCAAGATAAAAGCTTGGATTGAAGAAATGTAGGAGAAAGTTGCTATCTTCGATGATTTGCTGGCGGCATGATCGGAGAAGTCTGCAATTAAGCTTTTTCAATCAATCTTTGTGATTCATCGCCATTAATGGGAGAAAAGGATTAAAACAAAGAGACCTGCTTCAAAACAGCAAAGGTCATCCCTATCTTTCCTCCCTGTTGAGAAGAGCAAAGGTCGACCTTCAGAGGCTATCGCCCAAGGGCCAGAAAATGAGTGTCTATCACTGCTTGATTCTCACCTAATGGATGAAGGAGAGAGTTTTTGCAGTGACAAAGTTTCTGAACTTTAGGATCCTAGAGGCAGTAGTATTTTTGCGCCAAAGGTAAATTTTGCCCACCCCCTCCTTGGCCTTCAGAGTCATCGTTTTATAGCCTCTATAGGACCATAACCGCAGGAGATCATGGAGGCGTAAAGGTAGTTTTGAAACTGCTATGATAGGCGTGTAACCATTCCTCCTTTGCAGGTCCAGTGGCCATTGGAATAAATAACCGACCATGAATCGTGGGCAACGTGCAGCTTGGGAAAACAGGAGCTCAACGGCCAATGTTTAGAGTCATGTAGCGTCCAGCAGCCGCTCTTGCATTGTTGGGCGAAGTCGCCTAGCGGCCAGTCCTTGAGCAAAAGTCAGTGGCCACTCCCTTGTGCTGGGCGGTTTGTATTTTGAAGATTGCAACGGCCAGTTATATAATTCCTGTCGTAGCCGGCCAGATTCTAACGGTCACCAAGTTGTCATCATATTTTTATGAAAATAGTACATTTTGCCTTAGAAAATGTTCTGCATAGGCAAATAGATTTTTTTAGTGCCAACAGTCACTTCCCAAGGGCACCCTCGATGGCCTCTTGGTATTCACTATGTGAGTTTTTCAACAATCACACCTCAAGCTTGGACGACCTAAATTTATTAAGGTGGTTCGATGATGAAGGTTTACTCCACCAATCTATTTTATTACAGGTATTTGATCACAAAGATCTACTCCTCTTTACAAATTGAATATAAAATGAAAAAGAAAAATCATACATTAAATGTAAATGTTACTTCATGATCGCATTTGATGCTGAAATGCTGAATCCAGACTTCATGCTTTTGACCTCCGATGAACGACCCTTGGAGCTTTGTTAATCTTCCAGTATAGCACAACCATGTAGATCTAGAGGCTTTTGGATCTATAATTTCTAGGATGTTTCTATGGATTGAACAAGCCCCTAGCTATATCAAAATCTTCCCATAGAAATTCTCTTTATTGAGCTTGAATGCTCAAATGAATCCTCTTATAAAGGATTAGAGAGTGTGGAAGAATATATGAGGACTAAAGGAAAGGGAATTACTGCTTTGTCTGAAATCTCTCTAAAAAGCCTTTGAATGATTATGTGTATAGTTCCATATCTAAAGTCACGTATTTATAGTTTTTGAGCTATGGTTGACTGGGGTAATTTCTTTAGTTGCCCGATGTTTCAAAATAGGCAACACGTCTCATGCACAATGGCTAGTTGGTTCAAGTTTAGATATACTTCAGTCAACCACAGAATTCGTCGATCCCTTGAGACCCTCAGGGTGCATTTGACATCATGCCATAGTGATGTTCCCCTGTTCCCACGAGATAAGGCCACGAAAAACATGTTATGTTAGTGTAAATCATCGTTCCCAATTTTTTTCTCACAAGAAGGAATCTCAAAATCTTTATCGCTGACATAAGAAAGTTGGAACAGAAAAAACTTTATTTTCTTAAGAAATAACTTGCTGACACAATTGTTTTTTACTTATCTCTTATCTCTTGCATTTTAAAAAAGACAATTTAAAGACTTCAAATCCTCTCTATTGCCTTTTAAAGTTAGGCCCCATGTTCACAATCTGAAAGAAGGTGGTCCCACTTTGTAATTCTTAAAAGTGGGTCACAAGGTCACAATCACAAAAGGTGGGCTCATATTATTACTCTTATAATGGTGGGACCACATTATAAGACCCCATTTCTAATTTATAAAGGTGAGCATCACATTGTAATTTCTAAAAGTGGGTCCCATATCCACAATCACAAAAGAGGTGGCCCCACTTTATAATTCTTAAAGGTATGTCATATTGTCACTATTGCAAAAAGTGGAATGACATTATAAATGTTATGAATGTGGGCCCACATTGTGAATCCTATGAATATGACCCCATGTTCTAATTTCTAAAGGTGGCTCGTGTGTTCCCACATTAATGTAAACTTTAAAGGAGGCTCATGTGTTCACAATCAATAAAAAGATGGCTCCACATTATAACTCTTATAAAGGTCGGCCCACATTGTAAATTCTATGAATGTGCCTTCATTTTCTAATTTCTATATATGGGCACCACATTGTAATTTCTAACAGCGTGTCATGTGTCAACAATAAACAAAAAATGTGTATCTACTTTGTGGTTCCTAAATGTGGGTCAAGTGGTTATGATCAGAAAAGGTAGACCCACATTACAAATCCTATAAATGTGGGCCCATATTCTATTTTCTAAGGGAGTGTACAATGTTGTAATTTCTAAATGTGGGTCCCATAATTAAGTTTACAAAGAAGTGGGCCCACATTATAACTCCTTTAAAGTTGGTCTATATTGTAAATCCTATGAATATGGGCCCCATGTTCTAATCTTTAAAGGTGGGTACCACGTTGTAATCTTACATGTGGGTCCCAAATACGATAATAATAGAGTCCCACAAACAAGAAAAGGTGGGTCCAACATTGTAAATCCTTTGCTTCCTTTGCTTTCATATTTTAGAGCATAACTTTTATAATGTAACCAACCAAGTTTTATATGGCATATTCTCAACAGAATAATTTAATATAGCGTTGTCAGACAAGTTATGCATAATATAATCTCAGTACAACCCAATCTCAACACAATTTGACATGACTATAAAATTGGAAACAACGAATGATGTCAAATGGGCCCTCAAAGCCCCAAATATGAGCTCATTGGAATTCAGAACGAAGGAAACTTCGGCCCTCCCAAAAGTGGTCTTTCGGTCAACTAGAGAAATCGCTCTGGCCCCTATGACCTTTTTTGTCTGGATTTGAGCCCGAATGCCGGTCCCTAGCCACTGAGGGGGTCTTTCGAGCCACAAAACAATATATGTTCGGTGCACCGAAATCCAAAGAAGCCTCGAATAAAAGTGGCACTTCTCAATCTCACCAAGACCTAACAAATTTTACTAGTTCGCTAAGGGGATTATGGCCTTTTTTTGGTAATTACGAAAGGTCGATATGCCTGAGGATTGGCAAACCTTGAGAGTGTAACTTGATGAGCACAGCCTTCCACATCTTGATCTTTTTGTCTTTATACAACTTGAGTAGCTTCCAGAGAGTCAAGATCATGGACTGGTCAGAAAATTGGGAATCAAAGGGAAGTACAGTTTTTACTATGACACTAACAACTCTAAGATCTTAAAGATTATTATTGTAAATCTCGATAGATTTTGATTAATTTGGAAAAAAATGCGACAACATATAGATCTAATTCTCTGGACTTTTATGGGCACCTAATTCATGATCCGAACCGTCCAATATTCTTATCTTAATGGTAAATATGAAGATGTAATGATGTCTATCTTAATTCTTCATGGGTTTTTAGAAATTTATGAAAAATATCAACAAAATTTGAATAAATGTAAAGCCAATGGAATTATTCATTAACTCATTGAAAATGATGATCTTCACATACATGATAATTTATTTTACATGTGTAATACTTGAACATGCAACGTACCTAAAATTCGTTTTCATATCAGATGCATGAAAGGCAAAAGCTAGACCACATACCAGTATGCATGATATAATGAAGTAATTTTCACAGTCTATGACAAATTGTAAACTCTGAATCTACCGGCAAGAGATGCTAGCCAAAAAGTATTTGTAAATTCGGTGTCCTTTTGGATTCTCATATCAATCATAGGCCACCACCATCTTTTGAATTTGTGTTGCCAAATTCCAAGGTTTTTGTGCAATATCGTACGAGAACTTTGCCATTTCTCTCGCTTTTGTGGACATAAATGTGACTTTTGAGTTGAGATTTCCCATGGCCTGCGAATCAAATTGGAGAGATAATGTTAGATTCTCAAATTATTCATGGGCATGGGCCACCACAATCCCTAAAATTTCAGCAAAATGCCATGAGTTTTTAGCAACGTCGCACATACATGGACATAATTGAGACTTTTTTCCGTTTAGATTTTTAGTAACCTGTAGATCAAAATGCAGATATTACGGTGGATTCTCAAATCTGTCATGAGCCATCACAATCCCTGGACCTGTTTGGATGTAGGGTGAATTGAAGTATAATGAGATGAAGAATCACGAGAGAATAAAATATAACGTGTTATGACGGTGTTTTGTTCTTAGTTTTTTTGTATGAAATGTTTTACTTTCGTGTAGAAAAGTGGATTTTTTTTATTTCATAATAGAGAAAGGATGTTGCTTTTTTTATTTTGTTTGAAAATTTTGAAAAAAATTTAAAATTGTGTAATTTTAATATGACCCTTGCAATTTCTTACAGGGAGTCACTTCACTTTACTTTAGCCAGTTAATTTTCAATTTTTGTAGCCAAAGTAAATGATTTTTGTGCTTGCCATTTTTCAGGGTTTAATGGATATAAATTTGACTTTTTAGCAGAGATTGCCCTGAAATGTATTAAATTTAATTAAATGTGATGAGAAAATCTTCCACACACACTAATTCAATAACTTCAAACCATCAAAACCATCATAAATTTAGTTACTTTCAAGATGGATCTCATCTTAGATTTAGTAGTACTACAACTTTTTTCTATTCTTTCTTCTTGAAGTGGTGAAAGAATCATTCATCTTAGAAAATGAAAAAGACACATCTATCCTTCTATGCTTCTTGGCCAGCACTTACTAATAAATTCAATGTCTAGGGGCACTGGTGCGCTAAATGCTCCTTTTACGCTATGTAATTATTTTATTTTCCATGCAGCCCATGCTACATCTATCCTACACCTACCACATCCATTCCATGGAATGCCATCACAGTTCCATACCTACTTGAACGTAATGCCATGTTCACAAGCACTGAGGCCACCAGACCTGCAAATGAAACTGCAAGTATGACCGTATGAGCATTTTCATTAATTAAGAAAGTCCAAAGGCAACCCTAGGCCTAGGACTAGTTAGATTTGTTGGTGGAGACAATAATGGGACCTTTCTGCATTGATGGGACCTTTGAGTAATTAGAGAGCACCATATATCCTATCCAACAACTGTTCAATTCACCTTGATTGATTGGACAGCCACAGGCTACAGAACTTTGGAGGCAGTAGACCATCCCATCCGAAAGACATTCGCGTTTGCGTTCAACCAAACAATCATATTTTCAGTTGATTGAACCATGGCATCACATGAAATGCTGCATCTCAGTGCCCCAGGACCCCAACAAAAGATATGGAGAATCAACACTCAAGATATGGGGAACCCAACACTGTCAGCTTATCCTTTGTCCATCAAGGGGTTTCACTTAACAAGTTCCAACTAACAGTGACAAACAAAATCTAATTATGGAAAAAACCAAAAAAACAAAAAAAAAAAAAAAAAGTGAGATTTCCACCTCTTGTTTTCTTCTTCTTTGCGTACATGATAACTTATGAAAGGGGTAGACCTTGGATTTGGAGCAGAGTAAGGATTTAAAGAAGGTTTAGTTTTCTAAATGTGGAAAACAAAGGATGTCAATGGGTGTTAATGGTGTGGATCTTGAATGAGTGTGTATAAAGGCACGTCTGTGTAGAGGCAACTTCCATGGAAAGATAAAATTGTCACATCAAATTCTATAGTTTTTAAATTCCTCAGAAAATGTTTTTTTAGGAAGTTAGAAATTTACGTTTGGTGCAAAAAAAAATTTCTCGATAAATTAATATTAATGTTGTTTGGTGTAGCTGCGGATTTTTTTAGCGAAAACCACATTTTAGTAAAAACTAGGGGGTGGGTGGGTTGGTATGTGTGTGGGGTGGGTGGGGTTGGGAGAGGAGGGGGTAGAAAGAGGGTGGTTGGGTGGAGTGAGGGTAGGAGTGAGGAAATGAGGGGTTAATTTTTCATGGAAATGAAGTTCTCATACCACCCATAGGAAGTCTATTTCCATGCCAAGGAAGAGAAAAGTTGATGTGGTGAAAAAGAAGTTTTCCGCATAAAACTACAACCTTTTCCACGGAAATAGGTTACACAAATGATGGGTCCAGAACGGCTTCTTACTCTGATCACATTTAAACAATGTGATAACTAATGCTTCTGACCTATATATAAGGTAAGGAGCCATTCTCAAGAATATCTGCACTTGGTTTTAATATGAATGATAATATGACACTAAATTTGTTGGAATGTCATAAATGGGCTACGTTGGGCCAATTATGGGCCTTAACGTGCAAGCCCGAGCCCCTGCCCTTATATTGAATGAGCTCAACTTTTAGACTTGGTCCTGGCCCATTGACTCTAAGAACTTGTGAAGCCAAGAACAAAGTAGGCCGGAATTAAAAGGCTTGATGGGCTAGTTTGACTGGAAAAGAAATTGAATTCCTTCCCGCCATGGAAAATTTGGATCCAGATTCCACATCCACGTCCAAACATATACTAACTGGAATTTTTTCACAAACTGGTTCAGATCCATGAGTTCTCACAAGAGGCTCCAGGTCCACAACCAAATGCCTTCAAAAGGTTAAGGGTATGTTTGGTTGGGCTTTTTATAATGCAAAAGTCCTTATTTAAAAGTATTAGTAGAAGCTGGTTATTCAAAATAACGTTTTAGAAGAAAAGGTTATTTAGTGACATATACTTTTATATCTATCTTCTAACAGCAAAAGCATATGAGGTTTTTTTGTTAGATATTAAAAGCAAATTTTTGGCATATACTAATCAAAAAATATATTAAGATTTTATTAAAAAGTAGTTATATAATGAGCATGACCCTTGTAAATAAACAACACGATCATACATATAAATCCAACAATTATCATTATCTATGGGTCCCAGCCAAGCTGCTACCAGAATTCTGTGTTCTTATATACAAGAATGACAAAAGGAGGTATCTCATTGTTATGTTTCCATCAAAATCTCTTAGTTCAAATGTAGGTTCACTAAACCAGGAAATCGCAAGTCCACACTTTAAGTGCCTTTTTTTGGGTACCCCAGTTAAGGGGACGGGACTCTACCGAGCCCTTGGGTGAGGAAAGTAGCCCTCCAATGAGGTGAAGAGCCCTTGGAAGAAGAAAGATTGGCCTGCCCAGGTCCATCTTTGGGCCTGCCCAGGTCCATCTTTGGGCAACCAAGTGAGAACTACTGCATCCGTTCTCATTTTAAATGTCTTCATGATGAAATAAAATTGAGTTTTTTTTCGCAACATGGGGCTATGGATCAAGATAATCTGAACTCTTCAATCAATGACTGCCAACAACTAACTCAAGAGCCTTACTAGAAAGTGGTGAGAACATTGGATCTAGGAGTTCGGATCCCCTACCATACTTGAAACAGGCTCCCTTTGAGTGGACCAATCACAGTGAGCCACATCATCCAAACCCACTTGATTTTGCTCCCCAATCTCACCATGATTGGTCCACTCAAACTGAGCCTCCGTCAAGTGCGATAGGTGATCTGGACTCTTGATCTTAAAAAAGCACATCGAAAAGGTTAATGCTGATGATTCTCGCTTTACTACTAAAGTTAAATCGACATGATCAGATTATTAGGACTAGCTGCGGTAGATGCGAAAGGGCAATAGCTGAACAAGAGAAGCTAGACAAAGGCCCTCGCTGAGCAACCATTATTTGTGGACAAGGTGTTCAGTAAAAGGCAGAGGATAATTTCTCCCAAAACAAAATGGGCAGAGGGTTAAATGGTTGCTTCTAATGCAAAGCACTTTTTGGAAGTCTTTAACCAATTTTTTTTTTTCTTTTTATGATCTTTGAGTTTTTTAAAAGTCAAAAGCTAAAGCATTTTTAAAAGTGCAACCAAATGCACCCTAAAATGATACTGTGGTTCGAGAGCTATTTTGGGAGACATTTGTCCAAGTACTATACTCATGAGCCTTCCTCTCATCTCCATATATGGAACCAAGTCTCCATTCTTTTAGTTGATGTTGTTGAAAATTTTCACACCCTACATGAGAGGTGGGTTTTCTCATAAGTATCATTCTTATAGAGAAGTACAAAGCTGGCCGGTTGCAAATTCAATTCACCCTAGGTTAGACTTAATCCTACTTTCTAGCTATCTTTACACATTCAAATTAGCTTCCATTAGACACAGTGTGAATGTCAGACATTTTTTTTTCTTGAAGGAGCCATAATGTATTAATAAAAAAAATGAAATAAAATTCCTAGGGCCCAAAGGTTTTCAAAGCCATTATTTTTATTTTTGGGGGTTGGGTGTGGGTGGAGGATTGGGAGAGAGTGTTGCAAAGTAAATATCAAGCTATCTTAAACTTAAAGAGTGGATTACCATCAGATTTTCATAGTTTTAGCTAAGATGCAACAGGTCAAATTAGAGGTCTAGTCCCATCCAGTTTGGACTATTGGGAAATATCAAGAACATACTTCAACTAGAACGTGCCATGATTATCATGTTTCACTCCAAAACCTTAGAAGTAGTGTGGTGGAACCAAATCTTTCATTGCAAACATAGAGCTGAGTCAGCGGTTTGAGGCCCAAATAAAATTTCATCAAATTATCATTCATAAATATAAGTAGAACTGTGATTTAACCATGGCAAAGGTAAATAATTCTAGCAAAACACACTCACACTAAGCCCGGACCCAAAATAAAAAATATATTCGATTTGGGACTATTTCTTGAGATACTAAATAATGAGATGAACAAAAATCCAAAATAAATCAATACATCATCTATCATGTTCAAAATTCTATATATCAAAGTTTATTTTAAAGGAAAATGTGTATGTAGTAAAACTACATAATTTACAAATCAATTTAAATTTTTTAAATTTCATGCATTTTATTTTTTTTTTAATATAAAAATCAATGAAGAACATTAATTCTTTAAATTATACAAAGAGAAAAAACTCATAAACTAGAAAGAATGCTATAGAAAATAGAGGAGTTTATTGGAAAAACACTTAACGCACGTGGGACCCAATCAAGCACTTTAGATGTTGTTGCACCAATTAGAGGAATTCGGCCGAAAAACCCTTCTTTTTTACCAATTTTGCAAGTGGGGTCGGTACCAATCTTAATTTACATTACCTAAGGTCTGTGCCAACCCTATTGTAATGAAAAGTTACAACTTTGTGAAAAAAAAATAGAGAAAATACGTCAGTACCATCCTTATTTTTAACTAGTTAGGTCGGTACCGACCCTATATCAAAATTAAGGTAAGAAAGTTACTTTTTGCCCAAAAATCTAATAGCCTACGTCAGTACCGACTCTATAGTAAATTCCAAAATGGCAGTTATGTACTTGTAGAAAGTGACTTATATGGGATTGCGATCCATGGAAATTTATTACGTAAAAACTTCCGTACATCATCTTCCTATCTGAAAATAAACATCCACACATTTTTCAAATCAAGGATAATTTCAACACATAAGCATGCCCAATACAAAGACTATCACTACTATTTAATAAACTTTCCATAAACATTGTTTACATACAACCCCAAAACATGACAACGACTATTATATATGTCATATACATACCATTTTCTCAAAAAAAAAAAAAAAAAAAAAAAGGGGGAAAGAACCAAAAAAATCGTGACATATTCTTTGGATCAAATCTCATGAAGTTCATTATTGAACTGGTGGATTTTTGCAGCTCTCACGATTGTGGCCCCTCTCTCTACAGTTTGAACAAGTTACCACCCTTCACTTGCGATGTTGATCTTCCACTCAAATCCCGTTCTTCTTTGGTCGACCCGGCTACTTGCTGGCTAATGGTGGAACGACTCTTTCGGTCAAGTGTCGCTCTCATTGCTTTCTATCACTGGTGGCATGAATGATATCATTGTACGTCCTCTAATACGTGCTTATGAGGTACCAATGCTCACAGTAATGTCATATGGGTTCATATTTCGCAATTTCATAATGGCAACAACATGACAATATAGGATCCAAATGACATCTCATTTGCAACATGAGCGTGACTTGCGTTCGAGATTAACTACATCGACGTACTCTACATATTGCACTCGAAATTAATTTACGACCACTACTCGTACAAGTAGCCTACGTGGTTCTTCCATCCTGTTGCCAAGGTACTTCTTTGCGTATAGAGTTAGTCATGAAGTGATGGTTTATACATGAGCTGACCGTTTTTGGAAGAATTCCATCAGTTTTGCGCGTATCTCCTTCACATGCTTCGTAATTGGGAGCACTCGGGTGTCTTTGCGAAGACTATTTATGTGCACTTTGCAGCTTTGTCGATAAGCATGTCATATTTGACCCATGAGCAAATACCAATGCCCAAAATTGACGCAACTTACACCTTTCTTCCCTTACGGAGGTGTCCTCAATAACCTACACCTTTCTTGCCCGCCGCGCCTGCCCCCCCTCCCCTACTTCTTTTGTTATGTGAAGATGATGGTTATAGTGAAGTTGCATCTCAACCTCTTTGGAAATCCTTTTAGGTTTGAGACGAGTGCCAAAAGGGTTTTGGGCATACTTAGACACTCAAGGTTTCAAATCAACAGCCTTCTTTATCTGCTTGGTTACAATGAAGGTGGCTTGTGCCTTAGAGGTACTGAGGACTTCAATAGAATTATATCTTTGGAATACAGATACCCAGGCAGCGGGCATTCCAACTTCAAACCAAGGTCTTTTCTGACCTTTAGACCTCTCTTGTTTGGAGATAGAGAATTTATAGAGACGCTCCTGAGTCTCATCAAAAGTGATAATTAGTGAATCCATGATTAGTTAGCAAAACAAGACCAATAGGACATAATTAATAGGAGAGTGTTCGAATATTTTCAGTTCAATCCTAAATTCGAGTATTAATCTATCTCACCGATATGATGGTCTAAAATGGCACACCCAAATGGTGGAACATGATCTTTGACCAATTGATAAAACAACCAAAATGGTTTTGTAAAGACGTGTATCTCCTCCTCAGTTTCTCTGATATTTATCCTAATGAGTAGCCTTAAAATGGGCAACATTTGGGTCTAATAGACATAGGACCCAAAATGTGAGGAAGATAAATTGGATCCGATCAAGTTTAGGGAAGTGTGTTTGGCTTATATCCTGCATCATCTAGCTGAATAGACCAACTAGGGCCCATCAAGTCTAAGGGTGGAAAGTGGGACAATTAAATCGGCCAATTAGAGGGGGAAAACAAGGACCCACAAACTCCTCATGATGGTACCAAGTTGTATGAGAAACAAGGGAGGAAAATCAATCCAAAAGGGGTCATGGTGGTCAATCGATTATTAGGACCCAAAGCGATTGGTTTGTTCATTCAGTTGGTGTTTAATTTGTTCTCTTGGATGTTTGGGATGGATTGTTCTCTTGATAGTTTGAGCTTACTTTGTTCTCGTAATAGTTTGATTTGTTTTCTCGGCTGTTTGACTACCCTCTCATCTGTTGGCTTGTCAGGTCAATAACCTAGTGTTATACGCACAATTGTTGGTCTTTTAGGCCAAATGCTGGGTGGCCTAGATTTTGCAATTCGGGAGGCAAACTGTAGGAGTGTTTTTGGGGTTTTCTCCTTCATCCAAATGTAACTTTTGGGGTATTTAAACACTTGATTTGGTGTCCCATTGTGATCATGTTTAGCCTATTACGCTATCCAAAACCTTTATCAAAAGGACAAACACAAAATTAAGATAAAATGGATTTCTAGGATAATCTTGATCAAATCAAAGAGAACCAACAATGCAATGCATACAAGTTATAAAATTCATAATGTGTAATTCCTTGGCTCTTTTGATCTCCCTAAGACTTGGAAAACACTAAGCTATCACAAATCCCCAATTTCCTACAAAAGTCAAACTGAAAAATAAAATCAAAGGACTTCGTAAAACTACTTAAAAATGGAAAAATTTATGGCCGAATTGGGTCCTTTAATTGATATCTAGAGGATGGGTGGAAGGGCTTACCTCTAGGTGTTTGAAAGAAGCTCGAGTCAATTGTGGGTAGCTCGGCCATTCGTGGATTTGAGTGAAAATGGGTTGGGAGAGAGAGCTTGGTTAGGCGATCGCAATGATGGACTCTGAATTTGCAACAACGTCCAATCTAGCGAGACTTTGAGGAGAAAAGGGAGAGAAAGAAAGAAAAGAAAGGGGTCGTTGTATAGTACAGACAAAGGAAGAAAAAGAAAGTTGTGGGTCTCAGCGGTTATAAAGAAAAATAATTTGAAAAGTGACATTTGCATCGTATCACTTAACAAATGCATTTTCCTTCAGGTTTGGGTCTTCTTAGCCTCAAAAGGGTAAGGTCCGAAGATTAAAGTTTCTCAAACTTTCGTGCTTTTTCGAACAAGTTCAAGAGCGACTCATTTCGAGTCTCTGAGCAAAACCTCAACTTTTTCGAAAAAGATGACTATGTCCCCGGAAACACTGCTTGGTCGAATGTCCACCAAACTAAACCGTTCTCTTCTCCCACATGTAAAACCCATCAAACACGGTCTAATAAGCCTAAAGTAAATGTTTTTCTGAATTTTTCATAATACCCTTGGATTTTCCCAAAAGTGAAATTTTCAAATAAAGCTGTAACTTTTTGCATTATTCCAAAAAAGGGGCATAATCCTCAAAACTTCTCAAATCAGCCCATAAGTTTTCTAATAAGTTTTAAATTATAGACATCCAGCCATTAAAATGTGTTTTCTAGCAACTTTTTCCCTCATTTTTTTTTTAAATGGCCAAGTTATCTTTCATTTGAAGCCAAACAAACACTACATATAGCCGATCGTCATGGAAACACTAGTTGTCTATAATCAGCGTGAGGACGCTAGTGAAAAGGAGGAGGAGAATATTGAGGAACTGAATGAGGGTTTTATTTCAATGAAGGGTAATATAGGTAGTTTTAAACAATTGACGGAAAAAGTTATTGAAAAATAGTTTTAAGTGGATGGAATTGAAAACATAGGGACTAATTTGAAAATTTTAAAACTTGTTGAAATAAGGGAACGACTTAAGGCCTTATTTAAAATTCTCCATTTCTCAAAATTCCAAACTAGGGCCTCTAAGGTACTGAATTGGGTTTGAAGGCCATTGAAACTTCCCGAAACTCCTTGAACACTATTCTAGCACGTAAACTTAGTTGATTTACATCTAAGCATGCTTAAAAATTATTAAATGTAATTAATTAATATTAAACATAGTAATTAGGGGTCGGGGTCTAATTACACGAATTCCTTAAAATTTGATTGCCAAATATGACCTTGAAGAACTTGGTATTCTCCATAACACGAATTCTCAGAATCCAACAAATAGACAGATCCTTAGGCTTTTCTTTAGAGAATTTTACCCAACTTTATAATTTCATCATTGGATTCATATCATAATCTAAACGCCAATCCACCGATAACACAATGGTGACACACCTCCCTCTCCATAGAAAAATGAAGGGATCTATCCTAGCTGTAATGCTAATGGTGGTAGGACTTGGGTGGGGTTGTTTCTGAATATTTATCAAAGTCAAGAATAAAAAATAAAAAAAAAATCATGAATCAGAATGCTCAAGAGCACCATCTTCTTTAGAGTTTGAATCCTCTCATACTCTGACTCATATGATGCATGTGGAACTCTATAGTGGAGTCCACTGAAAGCTAAATTTCTCAAATGAACACCCTTGCTTTTACAATGTGATCAACTCCTTTTGAAATTAGATCTAGCCACAAAGCATATAAGATGAGGGCATTCATTTTGAGCATAAATCTTCAGTAAAAGATGAGCCCCATAATGGAGTTTTACTTATTCCACTCACGCATTCAGGAGTAATAGACTAAGAGGATTTGAACTCTCCTTGTATCATCTATTATGTGAATCAATCCTTTGATGTGCCCCACATAATAAATTAACCATGTGCAAAATGTTTGATGTCAAATGGAAGGCTTGATTGAGATTGAAGTGAAATTTGATTCATTGTTAACAAAAGGGAGATATGGCGATCTTGATGAGATCAATTTGGAATGTAGGCTTGAGGCCTGTTTCTTTACTAGAATTCCTAATATTAATTTACCACGTTGGATTTTTTTTTTGACGTGATGTGACACATTGTCCCTTGACATTTGCAAATGCTTTGTGTCTTCATAAGCATTTCAAAACTTCAGTCACCTAAAAGGTCTCAAATGACATTTGAGAATTCAGGAATTCCAACTCCTTTACTTTTTGGTGGAGTTTTTGGATGCTTAAGTATAATGGAGCATCCAGGAATCCCCATATGTCTGGGAATTTAAAAATTCTCTAGACAGGAATTCCTTAAATTCTACTCGCAAGGAAACATGCCCAAAGAGTAGGGATAGGCCGGAAGAATTATAAGTCTTCACATCCCAATGATCAAGACTCATCGGAGATCTCTTGTAATAACATTGATGCCAGCATTTGCACCAAGCAGTCACTTGATAGTATCAAGAAAGAAGAAATATTTTCCCCCAAAATATTATTGACAAGTATTTCAATAGATCCGGTTCACATGGAACCGTGCCAACCACATGCTGGGGCTTGCTTATAAGCAATCTAAACAGATCGCCAAACAGGGACCTCCCTAAATCAACGTTTATGGGGATTTGGCACATATCCAAATGGACTAGACCATTGGATCGAGAGTTAATTTGTTTTTAATATGAAACCATTAAATTTGTGGCCCTTGGATGAAGGAGTTAGGGGCATGGTATTGGCTTCAAATTTGATGCATGGGGTGATCCCATTTGGGTCTTTACATCCCTCGTCCCATTACTAGACTGAACCCACCGAGGGCCCACAGCTAGTTCAAACAGACAGTTAACATACAAGATCACACCAAAACTCTCCCAATCTTGTTAAATCATACATGCGAACAAACCTTCATTACCCTTTTTTTATTTTGATTTTCACTCTATTCCAAAAAGAAAAAAAACCCTGAGCTAAGGGCTCCTTTGTCTAACATGTTAGTAGAGGAAAATGACAAAAAAAAAAAGGACAGTATTCAATATAAAGAGGTCTTTGAGCATCTCCAACGAATATGTTATTTTAAAGATGTCAAATTTCATTTGAAGGCTTATGTGGCAACTTGAAGGTTTGAGATTTGGCATCTCCTAAAAAGTAGGAGCTCCACCCGATATGCCAAATTTATTATTTTATTATACATTTGTCTTTTACCTATTTTGACCCATCTTTTTCAAAAGAATTTGCATTCTTATGTAACCCTCATCATAAAATATTCAAAAATAGTGAATGACATGTTGCTTTTTCATCTTTCAAATTTGGAAGCTCAATGTCGCATGCCAAATGCCACATCAGATATGACATTTTGGGTTGCAAGTCCTCTTATAAATGCCTATTTTTACCATTGCCACTACCATATGGCATTTGACATAACTGTTGGAGGTACTCTTACCTTTCAATTTTCACGGAAAAAGTGTCTTTTCTGTGTGTAAAATATATACCAATCTAAGAAAATAAATATAGGTTCGGGCAGCAAGAGAATCCAAATTCCTCGCACATTAGGAGTTCCCATGCTTGTTTTACATGTGATTTGGAAATTGCAGTTCAGTCCAAAATGACAGGCTCCAATTGGTCAAAAGTGGTGGGATCCACCACAAATGACTATGGGAATGGGATTAGTCACCGCCGCCACTCTATTGTGGCATTTGACATAATAGTTGGAGATGCTCTAATCTTTCAATTTCCATAGAAAAAGCTTCTTTTCTACCTAAAATGTTCACCAATCTGGTAAAATCAATGTGAATTTCCGGCGGCAGGAGAATCTGAACTCCTCGGACGTGATTAGTTCCACTGCTTGTTTTACACGTGATGTGTAAATTGCAATCCAGTCCAAAATGACAGGCTCCCATTGGTCAAAAGCGGTTGGACCCACCACAAATGACAATGGAAATGGGACTGGTCACCATTGACCATATTTGATTTTTGGTCTAAGTTTGTACTAGTTTTGGCAGCCCATCACTCCATCAACGTGAGAAACGCAAGCAATGGCCAGTCAGATACTACCATGGTTGGGTATGGGTTGGGTCCAGCTGTATATATGAAATCACATCCAGATGAAGCCGGGGTCTCTGGGTTGAATATGCTCTGGACTCATATAATTTTGAACTTGAGGTACTTACCTTTTTAGAATTGGGTCTAGGTTGGATATGCTCCGGACCCATATAATTTTGAACGGTGTTACAAAAATTTGGACTGGACCAGCCATTGGTTGATGGAACAGATACGTTAACAAGTCTGGTTAGATCAGGATCAGGCTAAGCTAGCTCAGAAACCGATAGTTAACTATATTTATCTTCCACCCGAGAGCTCTCTCACCTCTCCCAAGATCTACTTGCTGCACCCCATGATAGGGTCGCCCCCTGTAGATAGGTAAACAAGACCTATATTTATCCTTTTCAACCCGAGGGTCAAATCGGATTTAACCTAACCGTCCTGTACTTGGTTTTATTTTAAAGCATTTTCTTGAAGCTTCCCAATCTGAAAAGATCAAAGCCTTTGTCTTGTCATTTAACATTAAATTCAAATTTATATATGAGAACTTTCCTTCCACTGTTTAATTTAGTCCAGCCTTAATGCCTCTTGGTTTGTAATCTCTACTTCAGTCGTGATTTTAGTAAATTAATGTTTGGAAAAGTGATGGTTCCATTTAAATCTCCACTGTAGATCCTTTCAATAATACCACTTTAATATTCCTTCAAGAAAACTCCTCTCACCATGAGTTTGTACGAGTTCAACTTCTCATTCCATTTTTTTTTTCAATTTATAAATATTATAGAATTATTACTTTTATAGTACTTGTATGATTCATAAATATTAAAAACTAGGTGGGCCCATCAGAGTATCAGGGCCAGGAATGGACTTGTTTTGTAGTTCATCCGGGTGCAGCCTCATGGCTTAGATGGCCTCAATTGGACTTGTTTTGTAGGTCAATGGGCAAACTTTTGGCCTATTTTCTGGCATGATAGCTGATAGCAAAATGAGCTGGACCAGGCCTACTTATTCTAGAAGGCCTCGCAAATGGGTTTACAAACAATTCAGTTAGTGGATTTGAAACTGAGGGCATTAATTGATATTAAAATTACTTGAATTAAATGCTCTTTTCATCGTATTCCTCTGAACTTGTTGAATAGTGTGAAATCTGAGAGAGCGTTTAGGACATGTCTGTTAGTTAGTATAAAACACATAGGAATTGAATACATATGTATTTACGGTGAAAATGAGCTCCATTAAAGATTATTAAAGCAGTGGTAAGTGAAGGGTATGTGGCGAGGGATTAAGGATATCAGGTGGAGATATACATTAGACCTCAACTTTTCTAGGCATTGAATTTTTTTCTATTATTATTATTATTTTTTTCTTTTATAAAGTCTAGGTATTGAATTGCTATGGTGATGGCTGACTATTCGTTTCCCATTTTTCCTTGTTCAATTTCCAATAAAGAAGAGGTCATTTGATGGTCATTTTTGGACATTCATATTGGAGATTTATTTTTAACCACTTATAGAAATATAAACAAGCATTTATCCTTTTTAGATAAAGTATGGTGGATTTCATCATTCAATCCAACACTAACATTGAGAGAGAAAATAGCATGTAGCATAGTGGAAGGTGGTCACTGTCACAACATTAAGATTTTGAGGAAAAAAAAAAGAAAAAAAGAAAAAATCCTTGATAGATAGTGAAGGTTCACAAAGACTTTCAGTTTAATAGAGGTGATTATTTGTTGAGAGAGAGAGAGAGAGAGAGAGCAGGTTGTCCACTTTTTGAAAAATACAAGTCTTCATCAAATTAGGGTTTTGAAGGGGACGAAAATGGAACATAAATGAATAATGAAAAAAATTATTAAAAAAAAGAAAGGCAGGAGCATGAAAGGAAAGTAATAAGCTTTCAATAACATTTTTTTAGGAACAGCAATGAGAGTAGGGTACATGAAAAAAAGGAATATGAATGATCAATTCATCTTTTATAAATGTTCTTGCATCTTCTACCATCATCTATCACAGCATTCTCTTACAGCTATAAATAAGTAGTCCATTACATTTTCAGATCTTTGAGTTAGCTTGGAGGTTGTGGTGATCACAGAAGCTCTCTAGCTCTTCAACTATTGTTGATTCCATTGTGTAACAGATATGTTGATAACATTCAACTATTGTTCCCTATATATTGCAGGTGCTCAAGGTGTAAAAGGGAGCTTTCATCAGTCCACTCATGGGTGGATTTAGGGTTGAATTAGCTGCCGACTCATTCATCCAAATACTAAGCAAGTAAGGAAGGGGTGCTGGGTGATTGAGTGAATGATGCGGGAGATAAGTTGAATCCTATGTGCCCATTCCTTGGACTGAAGGGAGCTCCCTTGTCTTTTAAGGTTCTTACCCCAACTCACTTCTCTAACAAGCTCAATATAATATATGTGATTAGCAACTTTGCCAAGTTATATTCAAACAAGTTGATAGACTGATTTTCTTAATTTTTCTTGGTATCAGTGTCAAGGCAGAGGCTTTTTAATTATTTATAAAGTTGGTGGATAATATCAGAAATATAGATATTTCTTTGATGAGTGTCTTTTATAATGGTCAGACAGCAGATTCTACTATGTAAATCAAAATGAGGAGATTGCCATGTTTCTCATGTAGTTTTGTTAATGGGAGGAAGAGGTTTGTGATTATTATTAGCTTGCCAAATCTACTGTCTTGTTATATCTTTCTTTTCTATTAGATGTCAGATTCTAGGGTTGTCACTTTACTCTGGCTTCTGTATAGGTGGCTATCAAACTTTAAATTTTATCCGTTTTGATTTAATAGCTGCTTAAGCATTTCATTCACTTGCTGTGTTGTTTGTTACAATATGAAGATTGTTATTTAGTAGAAATACAGATTGTTATTTAGAGAGAGAGAGAGAGAGAGATCTTCTTCCATCCTTAGCTTCATGTATCACATAGTCCTGTGTGTTACAACCTTACTATAGTTCCCTATCAGAGCCCTAGACTAGTGTTTCGTTCATCTTGTTGTTATTCTTCTTTTACCAAGCCTTGCACCAGTTTTAGTTTTATGCTATGATGTTGCAGGATTCCGACCAGATACCTTTACCATCAGTGTAACTAATGGCAGTATCAGGTCCAGACCACAGTATTAGTAGGAAGTATCCTAGGGTTTAAAACCCACAACCCCAAAAATCAAACCCCATTAAATAGATTCATAGAACACCACCATCAGATTATCCACAACCATACGTGATTAAAACAACTAATCCAATACAAATACTGATTTGATCACAAGAGGTGGAAAAAAAGTCTTTAGTTATTTGAGTTCTACCATGTAGTTTAATGGTTTTGTGGTCACATGTCTTGCAGATTCTTTAATGAAAATCCATTGTTGGATTTGCAATCTTTCTTTTTGTCACCATCTCTCACAGGTCAGGCTGGAAGGAGCACTGCATCTCACTGTCTTCGATGACAGCTTCTTGGGGAGTGCTGTCTTAATATGGCAAGTTCCTAGGCAGTCTCCTTGGTGGAAGGGCGGAGGGTATGTATACGTGGGTTTTCTCTGTCCGTATTGAATTGCAGATACATCAATGACAGAATCATTTCTGATGGGACCAAATACGGGGGTCTTCCAAAAGAGAATATGGACAAGAAATCAAAATCAAAATCAAATAAATAAAATATTAATAAAATAGGAGTAGACTTTTTTTCGATATTAGGAATATGTATCTAATGTACTCGTCTACAAAGTATTATGTTTGGTTTTGCATCCATGGAGGATGATTATTACTTAATGTAGCATTTTTTTTTTAATGTGGATACTTTATTAATCATTTGGTTGAAGTGTTAGTAAGTTTATGTAATTGAATGGAAGTTTGAAGCATGCAGCTGGTTGTGATGATCATAGTTTGCCAATTCAATGAGTCAACTGAGCTGACTTGGCAGTGCGTCCCTAGTTGCCATCTTAATTTAATTCTTTCTAAGATCTTAAATTAACTATCAGTTAAATAAAAATGCATATGTAAAATTAGGAGCATAATAACAAATTTGAAGTGAGATATTTTTGAAATGAGTGAGTTTTGTTCTGAGTCATTTACATGATTGCTTAATCTGAATTTGAAGCATATTTGTATCTTCTTTTTTTTTTAATTTTTTTTCTTTGGTAAAAGAGCATGCTTGTATCTTAATTAGAAGCATTGAGCCAACTTGGTTCTTTGATTTGCAGGTCTTAGAATATAAATTTAGGATTCAACTTTGATACAGATCTAAAAGTGAATCTTTCAAGAGTACTAGAGGTTACTATGGGAGCACCCGCGTAGTGATACAAATGGCAATATTGTAATGCAAAGAGTAGGGGCTCACCCACAATATACCTTTATAGTCAAACAAATATGGGGATTCTTACAAAATAATTAAGGTTAATTAGACTCCAGTGAAATGGTTTTATGATGAAAAATAATAAAATTACAAGTCAAGGGTTTGTACATTTTTTTTTAATGAAATACTGTCCTATAACTTTTCTTCTTCTTCCACCTTCACCCAACCTACTAGATGGCAGTAGTGATTCATCTGGTGTGAGTCCTAAATAGCCTTGTTTTCATATATTTTCATCCTTGGAATTCATCTTACATAGAACTAGCAAAACATGCTCGTGCGAAGCTCGGACAATGTAAATGTGAGATTTCTGATGAAAGCTAACGATTTAAGATTTTTTTAAAATATGTTACTTGAATGCACTAGGCAGGACATCATGTAAATGGAAAGTTTCCAAATTTAATTACAAGAACTGTAGGTTAGGGAATCATGATAAAAAAATTATTGGGAAAAAAACTCTACCCTTGATCTTCGTCGCCATTTCTTTGAGGACGAGGAAGCAAAGAATTCAAATCTTTTCATCGTATGCAGAAGAAGACAAGCAAGTTTTTAAATGCAGAGTAGTTATATGAGTGGTTACATAAGAAAATGATAAAATGGAAGAGCAGTTATTGTTGCACGAAAAGATAAAAGTGGGTGTAGCGAGATTAAGAATGGAGGAGTTGGGGAGTGGGGAAAGAAAATAAAAGATTTAAAATAAAGTAGTATAACAAGTGGTCAAAATTGTAACCGTGAGTAAATATTGAAGCCAAACCCCTTGATTTTAATATATTATAATAGGATCTTGGGGTGTTCACATAATTTTAGAACCCAAACAAAAAGAGGTTTGAAACTCATAAACTGCCATCCGATCTGTAAGAAACTAAAACATGATTAGATGATATCTAGTGTTCTTTAAATCATGTTAGAGTATTAGAAGGATTGAAAATCGTAAATGTTACTTCAAAGAAAAAACCCAAATTCACAATGCTTTGGAAATCCCAATTCGACTAGGGATCAAAGTCCCATGGTGACTGGCCATAGTGAGACTCCCAATGGGATGCCATAGCCAGCCCCGTTCACTTTGCCTATGCACTTCTACATCGAACTGGGTTACTCCCCAACTCATAGTTAGGGTATTTTAGGTAGTTTTTGCAACTAGAATGAGAATAGTGATGGAAGAAGCGTTGCATGTCATCAATGAAAGTATTTTTGAAAAAAAAAAAAAAAAAAGACATTATCCTAACTACTGACCCGTACTTCTATTGTATTGTAGATGACTCTTCCTTGCTTCTGTACTTGGCTTGATCATTTATTGGCCAGAGTAGATTTTGAGCCCCTCACTTGGCTCTGTAGACTCTATTTGTGGTCTAATATTCTGGAGTTTTCTTTGTAAACTTTGTTTGTGGTCTAAACTTTCGGAATTTAATTTTTGAGGTGCCAACAAAGATTTGCGATAAGAGGGCCAAAAGGGGATAAAGCACTTAGAAAATTTAGACTGCCCACAGCCTCACACACTAGCCTTGAGGGCCATTATACGACTGTAACTTATTGGATGGTGGCCCTGAAGGCTACTGTCGACCAGCCCATACGCCACTATATGATTGGATGGTGTGAAGGCCTTTCGGGTCAGGTTTTCCTCCCTAATTCCTTCACTCTTTTTAGGACTTATGCAATCACATTATGGGTCATCGTTTCCCCCTGTAATGGACCAATTAGTGGAATTCAAACCTTCGGTTCTTCACGCATGAACATTGGAACCCCGAAATTGTATTTGTTTCGGGGCGTTTCCCCCCCTTGCACGCCAAACGAGCCCAGCGCGGAGCTCAACTTGCAACCTGTCCCTTACCCGTAAGTACCTTAGGCCATAGTTAGACATGGAATTAGATCCTTGATTCACCTTTATGCTTAGTTTGAGACCAACGATGCTGATGTTTGAGCTGAAAATGCACCTCTCAGATTATTTGGAGACATGTGGAGTTCAATGTTAAGTCAGATATGTAAATCTTGGACCTTGAAATCACCATTAAGCACCAAATGACTCATAAACCTTTTACATTCAGGATCCTTGGAGCACATCAAGCCGAACGGTATTGCCATGCGTGTGTTTATGGACGCACATCAACTGTACTTTATCTCATTGTTTATTCGCATCCCTCCTATATGAACCTTTCTAGTATGGTTTTGCAACCATCTCACCATAGCACTTGTATGACCTTAGCTTAACTATTAAACTTGTATAAGTCATGCCTTAGGACTCTGCGAGTATTTAATTGCATGACCCTTCCTTTGGATGACAGGATCCTTGGTTGTGGCCTAGTTTGGTCAACGAGTGTGCCTTTGATGCACTGTTACCCTCTGATTTAGCCAGGTTCAACTTACCTCTTCTCACCCATTCCGGGGCTAACTCCTTCGTACCGAAATGCTATCCAAAGCGGGTTAGAATTGGGCATGACTGAATTAGTAAGTTTAGACTAAGTCCAATACTGCAGGCTATCTTATTTTGTCCAGTCTTGATCTTTCGTGTTTTCAGTTTTGCAGTTGTCTAGTTCTGTTTAAGTGGTAGTTTGAGATTCGCAAAGGACTGTTGTTTGAATGATTTGTTTGATGTTTTAGGTAGCTTCCTTTTAGACCCTATCTTTGTCATAGAGTCTTGTTGGACCTTATAGTCCTCGGATCTTAAGTCTACCTTTCGGTTTCGATCCCTCGCAATTATGCCAAGATGAGTGTGGATTTAGTTTATAATTGATTGCAGTGTTGGCTTTGTTTTAGATGTGCCCCAGAGCTTACCTCGGTACTAGTATACCCTTCTGTTAATTTGGTTTCCTGCCATGATTGCACTACAGCAACCGCGAAGTCGGGAGAATTTAGTGATGTAATTTATCAATTTGTTAGAATTATTTTATATAGACTATTTTTTATATGATCCCTTACTGTCGCAAATATTCTTGCATACTCTTACCTAGCTTAAACCTTATTGATCTCTTTAATAATTTATCACTAAATTCCATATTGATATGACATGGTAATGGTATTTACATTGATTACTTGTTGGGCTATTGCCAGTCTAATGTTACACTTGGTGTTGTAGGTGACGGCATCTTTACCCCTAATTCAGAAGTTGTGGCGTTCTAAGAGAAACTGTAGGGCTTTAAAGTTTGGAGTGCAAATAAAGCAATATGAAGAATGGGGGGATATTCATATGCATTCATCCCTCACCAAGTTATGGTGAGGGACAACATAATAGGGTTGACTTTATAATACATCTGAACCGTCCACACACGTAAGACTCCCTTAAGTACACTTGACACATTAAATTTTCACTTATCCAAATGGATTGGACCATTGGATCGAAGATCAAAATATTTCCTTTAATATAAAGTTGTTAAATTTGTGGGTCACAGATGAAGAGATTAGAGATATGAGATTGACCCCAAATTTGATATATGGGCTCATCCAAGATGTCTCTTTTCATTCCCCATGAGTCCCATGTTCATTGGGTGCCTGGGTGGGTCCCATTAAGTTTGTCCCTCACCATATGGTGAAGGAATGATGCACAGGAATATCCCCCTGAAGAATGATGCTGACAGAGGAGTGAAATGTCACACCATTTTGGGAATCATTGGGCACATTTTGGATAATCTCACATCTTTTGTATATTTTGTTATATAGCATTTGCTTTTGTTGTCCTTTGGAATGTAATACATTTATAAATGTTAGACATCAAGGTTAAAGTTTGAAAATGTTATGCTTTGCCATGATATTTATCTCATTTCATATATAATTAATGTCTGTTGAATTGTTTGTATAACCTTCCTCTGAATCTTTTGTATGATTGAGAAAATTTTACTAAGCCTCACATCGTGGAATCCTTTGTGAAACTACTGACTATAGGAAAAATCTTTAATTGTTCACTCTTGCAGTAGTGCTTTCGTTCCGAGACACGGATTATCACGGTGGTCTGATCTCAGGGCATGGCAAGTACTAGCCAAATTGAAAATAAAAATTCCATTCTTATCCACCTTGATAAAATGGTTCTAAATTAACACGGATATCACATTGATTTGGTTTGGGATCAAAATTAAGGATGAACGGTTTGCACATAGAGGCTGAGGATTCGAAACTGCATTACCACACTAGGGCTACAGGGGATTTATCTGACTTCTTCTATGTCCATATGAATTATTTTGGCCTAAAGGGTTGGGACACTCTCTGTTATAAAAATAAATATATGAAAGCAAACTCCCCAAAAGTAGCACTTAATATCATCACTAGGAGACATGAAAGAATTATGAGTACTAAGTTACAATAACAAGTGGAAGATGAAAAAAACAAAAATGATTGACTATAAGAAGTGATCTAAATTGTGAGCCGTATTTCAAATTGCCTCTTGAAACACAATTTCTAAGTTTGGCATATTGAATACGATTTCATGTCTCTTCTTTTTCTTTTTTTTTTCTTTGTTTGTGTTTCTTATTCTTTGAAACTTAGCCATTATTCTTGTATGCTAGTTAGAATAAATCCACATATTAATCTGGAAGCCATATAATATATGACACAACTATACTTGAAGAACTAAAAAAATAAAATCATATGCACACATCTAAAAGCAATGTGTACTATGAACAAACAGATGGGCATTCGATAGCACAAGATGGCACAGGAAACATTTATGTGTATACACACATGCACACATCTAGAAAATAAACAAGATAAAAGTGGCGTCTAGCGTCTTGTGTCTCCTCTTTATATTTTATAAGCTATGACAAGTCCCATTGTTGGACTGTGGAGATTATCATTTTCCATAAAAACAACTGTTCAAAGGACTCACACCTGAGTCCTGACCTGCTGACCACATGTTCCCTTCTTCTACTAGGTGTCGTTTTTCATGATTTTGATCCTCTCCCATGCAATAGCATACCTGCCATGTGCCACACATATATATGGGTGGGAGCTTTTTCTCAAAAGTCCAGTTCCACTTTTTTCATGACATGACTGGTTTTACCACACCTGCAAGGCTGCAACTAGAGTTACTGTTTTTTCCCTTCCTCTTAAATGGGTATGTTCTAGGAAGAGATCTAGTTCATCCACTTGGACCTTATCTGATAGTGACACTTGGCATTGTGGTGGCCTATCATGCTACCTGAAGTCCCGAACCAAGTTTTTTTTCTTTTTCTTTTGGGATTTTTCCGAAAGAATTAAAGTTAGACTTTGATTATTTGATTTTACGAAGTGAGTGGTTCCTATTTACTTTTTCTAACGAAAATACCCCATTTGAGGATTTCATACTGCTTTTGATATTGTCAACCTGCCCTCGTGAAAAACACCCTTAGTCGATTAATTTCAACCCCCAATCTCTGTCATCCTCCTCTTCTGCTGCCCGCTCTAGTCCTCCTTCCCTTCCACTGCCCCCGACTCACATGGTATGGGCAACAATTTTTCTTGTTTCTTGGCCTTTGTGTTTTGAGATTTTGCCACTTGTTTTTGTCTAGAACAAGCAGGCAACAGTGGCAGAGGAAAAAAAAAGAGAGGGAGAGGAAGATTGAGGACTTAATATCGCATGTAGGCCTTCATTTCTTTTTCTCTGTTATTTCTTTCATTCTCTTTTTTATCATCTTCTTTTGTACTTATTTGAGCGAGATGGAGAGAAAAAGTGAAATGGGGTAACTGGTATTCAATGTGTTCGATGAAATGCCTGCACGAACCTTGAGCCATGGAGAGGATTTGAATGAAACCATTGATGTTCCAGTGTGAAATGGACACATATTTGATTCGTCTGATGAGCATTGTACATTCTTGTTGAATCGCTTTTGAGTGGGTGTTGTGTAAGTTTTAGGTGTTAGTTTTATGGTCTCAATCCATTAAAATTGATGTAATAAATTGATTAATTTCTTTCTTTATCAATATATTCATGCTTTCCTTTCATGAGATGAATGGTGTTTTATTATTTGTTTGTATATAACTAATACGAATGACATAATGGTTCATGAGATGAACCGGAGTCCATAAATATACTAGATGCAATACATGTGTATAGATGAGATCCACATACGGGAGACATGTATAACAAATTTTATACTTAAATATCTTCACAACCAGTGATGAGACTGTACATCTCATCTAATAAGGTTGCAGTACATTGATTACTATGAGATAATATGATTTGTCTCGATCGTCAAGATGGAAGATTCTGGATCACAGTATTGGTACATTGGATGTATTGAAGGACCATGAGAAGCACCTTATTAACACTGTCTTTACTTTAAGGTTTGCTTTCATAATTCCCTACCAATAGACTCTCAATCCTGAGACATTAATGAACTCAAGTTTCTACCTATTCATTTGCTTTGAGTCACCAATGAGTAAGGCCAATTGTAGGTCAACACCTCGGTGATTTGGGTACGTGGTAGTAGAGTTGTGGGAACATTTGATGGTCAAGATGGAATCTATTTTTAATATCCCCTTGTGCTAATTAATGGATTTGTCATTGGTAAGTGCGCACCCATTCCGATTAAGAGTTAATTGGAAAGGTACCTATGATCATTATAATTAATTGGGGCTCAAGGATAATAAGATATGGATTTAAATTGGTGGGACAATTTATCCAATTGATTCATGGATATTGCTGGAGGGGTCTATTTGTGGTGATAGGGAAGTTTAGGGTCTTCTTGTAATTAATTCCTAAGACCGGAGTTTAATTGCAATTATATAGTGGAGTTATTTGCAATTAATTGTGGGCCCGGATTGCACATGAGATGTGGGGTCGCGGTGTTCCAGTTGGAGCCAGCTTTCTAAAGAATCCCGTGTGGTCCACACGCTGCCCAAGTTATTTGAAAGATACTAATTATAGTAGAACTCTAAAAGGAAATAAAGAGTTACTATTTCTATTTGAAGTGAGACTTCTAATAGTGGTAATAGTAAGTTACTAATTATTAATAGAAGTGAGACTTCTATTTAATTAGAAAAAGAGAAAGTTACTAATTATAATGGAACTGATACTTCTATTTAAGTTAGTAAGAAGAGAGTTACTAATTGTTAGAGAAGTGAGACTTCTATTTCAATTAGAAAGAGGAGGTGACTTGGTGGCTATAAATATATGAGGAACAATAGGGTTGGACGTCCAATGCATATCCCCACCTAGGGATTCACGCCCAAGGCTTTTTTGTGCAAGAGTTGCACATGCTCCTCCCTCTTCCCTCTTCTAGTTCTCCTCTAGTTTCCTTAAGAGCTTTCTCTTGGAGATCCCACCCATCTTCTTGAGGAAAAAGAATAAGATACGGGTCATAGCGTGGAAGGTTAAAAGGTATTGGAGATTCCTATTTGATACGTGAAAGAGTTTCATCATCAAAGAAAGTAACAACTTCTCCATTAGAGCACAACCAAGCTCCAAAGGTATAATCTACTTCCTTGTATGTTGTGGATTTCGTAGTTGCTTATTTGCTGCTATTTTTATCTTCAAGATAGATGTTATTGCTGATATGATGGCTGAGATTGAGGCCATGGATCATGGATTGTGTTTTGTTGCCTTATGGATGCTTGATCCCTGAGTCAAGTGGGTCAAAAGTATTGAAAATCTATCCACGAGGCCCACCCACTTCCAACATTAGGTTGGCTAATTCATTGGGTAATGGACAAAACCAGGAATCTTTATGATGTATTTTTTATTAGAAAGGACTGCCCAAGATCGTCATTGTAGAAGTTCAGTTGCTTATAGAACTGACGTTGTTCACTCGAGCCAACTATCAGTGTTTAAGATAGTATGCTATTCGCTCGAGCGACGCGCTTGACCACTCAAGTAAACCCCTCACAAAAACTGTTTCGCTCAATCCATTTTGTCGTTCGCTCGAGCCAAGGTCTGAAGTTCAAAATTTCGAAGGCAGAGGCTTGTCCGCTCAAGCGGACCCCCTGGTTGCTCGAGCGGGCCTGGGTGCGAAATTAGAAACTTGTCCAGATTTCTCTCCTGATTTGTCTCAAGTTTACCTTGCTAATTCCTAATCAAATTATAACACCTGAGGCTCGAATCTAGGCTTATAAAAACCCTTAATCTCTCTATTCAACTTCACCTCTCAAACAAGATAATCCTTAGAGAGAGCTTTGAGAGATCATCTTCCCCCAAGGCGACAATCTATAGTGCTGAAGATCAAAGCTTTGGAATTATGCTCCGTTATACTCCGAGACAACTTGAAGATGGATTTGGGGTGTGTCGCGACCCCGGACCGGGGGTCCCGGGACCGCGACGGGGGTGGCGTGGATGATGAACCACCCCTTGAAATGATTGTACGTTACGTTAATTTCCCACAGGTTTCCGCGGTGAGGATTCCTCATACACCCATAGAACATTTATATTGGTGCGGAAGCGTGTAGCAAATCAAACTCTTATTCCAATCACATCAAATAAGACTGTGAATATACAAGTATAACATGATGTCAGAGTGAGCAATGATCTCATTAGCATTCCCAAAACATTAAGTTAAAGTTTGACAAAAGAACAAGTTAATTAACATTCCCCAAAATTAAAGGCCAACAAAGGCCAATACAACCAGAAAGTATAGAACAATATCATTCTCAAAGTTCCCAAAATGTTCGCAGCTCCGAGCTAAACCGAATGTCTACATGACATCGTCAGCTTGCCATTCTACTAATCGCTGCGGTTCACCGACCGCCTCCTCTGACTCCTCCTCAAAGGCGCTAACGGGAGCTGGACCTGAGTACCACAAAAATGGGTCAGACACGACGGTCTGGCAGGTGGGTGAATAGATATACCAATAAAGAAATCAAAACATATCATAGTTGTAACGAAAACTGTCATAAAACATGATGCATAGTTCATTTGAAGTACAGATGCAATATAAATCATGCGGGGTAATCAAGGTACAGGAACTGACTAGGTGGCAACCACACTGAAGCTACATCCTCTCTATCACTAAAGTGATGAGAGCACATTGCGTGCATTGGCTCAATCACACGAAGTGACGAGAACCAATATTATAAACATATATACATATACATATACATATAGCTAGGCAAGACCACGGCCGCGAACCGGGTAACGGGACAGTACGGGATCCAAGTTGCAACTGGCGGGAGCACAGGAGGAGACCCAAGTCAGTTGATCAGACTGACAAGGATGTCCAAGCTTAGTGGTGCCGACTCTTAGGTTACATGATAAATCAAAACATATACAAAACTATATCAATATAAAACATACGGGCAGGCGGGGAATGGTGCTCGAAGGCACACATTTCAAATCATTTTCGGTACATGCCTAAACGGGGCTGGAGATACATATCGGTGTATAAATCGGAATCTGAGGCAAAGACCATTAAGATCGGGTAAATATATATAATTTTGAGTAAAACAAAGCAATAATTTCTAATATCATTAGGGACTAAATATTGAGGCTTCCATATTTAGGCAACCTGCATAAGGACCTTGTATGCCCATATTACCCTAAATATGGTACTCAAATGATAGAGGACATACTAAGTTTCCTTATGCGCGTTGGTGAATCTAAAAGTCCCAATACCTTTTCCGAAATGGTGCTTCTATCCATGTCAATCTCCTTATGTCATCCCCTGGTCTTTCCAAGGTGGTAGGGCATCAGAACAACCCATCCAAACCTTTCAATACCATATCTGAAACCAATGGAAAAGACTCAGGAATTCTGGGTAAATTTCGGTCACCTGTCGGTCAGATGGCGGTTAGCCGCCGAGGTGATCGGCGGTTAGCCGCTGGCTGACCGCGGAGCTGACCGCGACTCACCCTGCTAAAATGTAGCATTCTGTGTTTCTAACCGCGCCTCGCGGCTACCTAGCGGTCACTGGGTTTGGGATTGGCGGTTAGCCGTGAGCTGACCGCGCGGCTGACCGCGGTTCGCCTGTCAAAATGCAGCATTCTGTGTTTCTAACCGCATCTGGGTCGGCTAGCCGCCGGTCACCTGTCGGCTAGCCGCCGAGGTGACCGCCCAGCTGCGAGAACTACACTTCAGGTGCAGATTTCAGTCAATTCCTTCCCAAACCATTTCACCTCCATTCCAACCATCTTCTGATGTGGAATGGGTCTATTTCCTTCCATCTAACATTCAATTCTTTCCACTAACTACCATTCCACCAATGCATTTACTCACCTACCCATCCAAATTTCATTTAATGTAAGTACAATACCATTTAAGAGGTCATACCAACCCAAAATAAACTTTCATGAATGCATGCATATATTCTCATAGAACTAACTAAGAGAAAACCATGACAATAAATACATTTCCAAAAGCATTGCATACATAATGATTCAAATGAAATAGGAATAGTAAAAATCCACATTTTTAGCAAAATAAGAACTCAATCAAATCTAATCCATTCATCCACTTGCCTTGGTCTCCAAGAATGCTAATCAAGCTCTAATCCACTATCAAGCTCAAATCTACAATCTACACACAAAATCCCCAAATACAATCATTACAAGCCCTAAAAGGTCAAAATCAAGAAATAGATGGAGGTAACTTCCAATAATCAAGGTGAAGCACCTCCTAGGCTAGATGAACACACAATCAAGAGATGAGAAGAAGAACTTACATGGAAAGTCCTCTAATGGCAAGAGCTTGCTCAAGGGATAGCTTGGAATGGAAGGCTCTCTCCACAAATGGTATCAAAATGGAGCTCTCATGGAGGGGAAGAAGACTACTACCTCCATTTTGCCTTTAGCAATAGATTTGAGAGAGATTGAGAGATGGAGGAGCAATGAGCAAAGAAGAAGAAGGAAAACTCTAGGGCTGGGTTGGGATTTCTGGTTCTCAAGAAATTGCAAGAAGAGGAAGAGAGGGAAAAGACTCCTCCTTATATAGAAAATGGCATTGGGTCCCACAACTTAAAAGTTCAATCGAGCTAAAACATCGTTCTACGGGCTTCGAACGGATTCGACGAAGAAGGAAGAATTGATCGTCGAAATTTCTACTTTCCAAAAAGTATATATTTTACTAGTTTCGGGGACATTGAAAATTGTGTCCAGATTTTGTGTAAAAAGACTGTTTTACCCCTATCAATGGCAAGGTAGAGTTTAGAGGTCTTGAATGGACACGGAGCAAATACGAAAGTTGTCGGGAATCATAAAATACATTCAACGGAGCAATTTACCGATTTCCAGAATTAACAAATAAATCCCAAAACTAATCAAGACACCCTAAAAAGGAACCCCCAAAGGGCCCCACTAGATCAAAAGAGTTCCCAAAAATTATTCAAAGCTATAAAAAGCTATTCTAATCCCGATTTAACCAGTTTCCACTAATCTCACTTATAACTAAAACACGTCTTAATTAACACTAAGCGGAAACTCTCGGGGCGGGGTCTTACAGGGTGTTCGTTTCAAGCACGGTGAAGGTGCACGGCGAGCAATCGGCAAGACAGCGTAGTCCCTAGGTTGAGGTTCGACTGGGAAGGGTTGTGAGTTGCTTGTAACTTTCTTTTATAGAATGTTTAGTTGCCTGTTGGCCTAGATGATAAGGCCCGTGGTTTTTCCCCGAGTAGGGTTTTCCACGTATGAATCTTGTGTCTTTCTCATTGTGTGGATTATTTATTTTTTAATCGGATTTAGGATTAATAATTAGTTTAATCACTATGATTGAAATTTAATAGAGATCTGTTGGTTGGGACCTAAGCTTGTGTTATGGCCGAGTTTTCAATTGGTATCAGAGCAGGTTGCACTAATTTACTATGTGATCTTTTCGTACTGATCTCAAATGGATTTCAATAGAGAAGGAATGTCTACAAACAAGCCCCCTCTTTTAGACGGAACCAATTACGCTTACTGGAAAGTAAGAATGATTTCTTTTCTCAGGGCTATAGACGATCAAGTCTGGGATACTGTTGTGGAGGGACATGCTGATCCCATTGTGATTGTAGATGGGCAAACAGTTAAGGAACCCAAAGCCCAATGGATTGCTGATGAAAAGACTAAATCCAACTGCAATAACAAGGCCATCAATGCAATTTACAATGGAATCACCTCGGCATAATTCCATAGAATTTCTACATGTCCGACTAACAAGGCAACTTGGGATTTGCTACAAACTGTTTATGAAGGAATGGATACGGTGAAACAAACCAAACTCTAGAATCTGACCACAGCTTTTGAGACGATTAGAATGAAGGATTCGGAAACATTTGATGAATTCAATACAAAACTATGTAAAATTACGAACTCATCCTTCAATTTGAGAGAACCCATTCCTTAATCTAAAATTGTTAAGAAAATTTTGAGGTCACTCCCATAACATTTTCATCCAAAAGTGGTTGCCATCAAGGAGCATTAGGATCTCAATTCCTTATATGTGGAAGAACTTGTTGGCAATTTGCAGACTTTTTAATCGAATCATTTTCAAACTAAAAAGGGGAAGGACATAGCTCTCGTGTCCTTTAACTCAGTGGATGAAATTGAAAACAGTGATTCGAGCAGTGATCTGGATGATGCTAAATTTGAGGCATACTTTGCTAGAAATTTTAAAAAGATGTAAAAAAATAAAAAGGCTTTCACTAAGAAAGATTCCACGAATCCCAAGGCAGCTTCAAAAGGGAAGTCTGTGCCCAAAACAAAAAGAAATAAACCTAAGGGTACATCTAAGCCAATTCAATGTTTTGAATGCCAAGGATATGGTCACACTGCAGTGAAGTGTGCTAATCGGAAAGAAAGAGTAAAGGTAAAGCCCTAAATGTTGCTTCGGATGAGGAATCTAATGAAGAAGTTTTTGAACCCGATTCACCTTCCAGTGAGTCAGGAAAATTCATTGCTTTTATGGGACTTTCTAACGCTTCATCTTTGCAGAAACCTAACTCTGAGGATGATTTGGATATTAATGAGATTTTTTATGAAGAACAGGCTGATGAAGACTATCAAAAACAATTACAAGAATCTGTTAGGATGTCAAAAATTAGCGAGAAAAGAGACTTGAAAATAAAGGCAATGGAAGACAAGAATACATCACTGTAAGCAGCATTGACAGACTCTCAGTCTAAGGTAAGGCAGTTAGAAGATCAACGTGCCATTTTGTCTAACAAATTGATCATTACAGGTTAAGAGAATGATCGTCTGCTACAACAATCTCAAAAGATTGAAGCTGAGTCAGTCATCTTGCGAAAAGAGCTGTAGTCATGCACATATGAAAAAGAAGATCTTGCTGAAAAGTTGAAAATGGCTCTTGCAGAACCAGATTCGGCTAAGGCTTTTATCAACTGAATGAAAACCGGATCGTTGAAGCTCAACGAAATTTTGGGAGGCCATAAGTCTGCATCCTCAAAAACAAGTATCGGCTATGTTCAAGGGGCCTCTTCATCTAAAGAAAAGGTTAAGTCTACATTTGTTCAAGGACCTACAATGACTGCTATGCCTCCAATCTATTCCAATGCTACACACTCGAATTACAATTAAAATTACAAAAAATATGTGCCAAAACCCAACTTTGTTCCTAAATGTCACTTATATGGGATTAAAGGGCACATAAGACCACATTGTAATAAAATGAGAAATTATCAAAGAAATTAGCGAAGGAAGCATTATGTATCTACTCAACAGGTCAGGACTAAGACCATCTGGGTCTGTAAATCTGACCTATGCTGCCATGTGGACTTCACTATATTAAGTGCTCAAGAATTGGATGTGTAGTACTTGGACAGTGGTTGTTCTAGGCATATGACAGGGAACAAAGCACTGTTCATCTATCTTGAAAATTATAATGGTAGAAGTGTTTGGTTTGGAGATGGAGGTAAGGCAAAGGTGATTGAAAAATGTACAGTTGCCATTCCAGGTATGTCCAAGTTGAAAAATATTTACTTGGTTGATGGGCTTAAAACAAATCTTCTGAGCATAAGTCAACTGTGTGACAACAGCCATGAGGTTCATTTTTCTTCTAATGAGCGCATCATTACCGATAAAAAAGGAAAAATTATGCTCCATGGTAAAAGGAATCCTGGCAATTGTTATGTGGTGTCCACAGAAAAAGACATGTCATGTAATTCTGCTATGATAAGTGATGTTGATATGTGGCATCAAAGGCTGGGCCACATTAATCACAATGATTTGGAAAAATTATCAAAATTTGAACTTGTTCGTGGGCCGCCCAAGCTTCAAAAGGCCCCAAATAATGTTTGTGGTCAATGTTAGGTTGGAAAATAAATCAGAGCCCCTCACAAGAAAATTGATTCTCTTACCACTAAGAGATCCTTAGAGCTGTTACACATGGATCTCATGGGACCCACTAAGTTTGAAAGTGTCAGCGGTAAAAAGTACATTTTTTAAACCATTGATTTTTCTAGATTAACTTGGGTTCGATTCTTGCATGATAAGTCAGATACAGTTACTATTTTTAATAACTTGTGGTCTCTACTTATTACAGATAAGGGACAAGAATTTCAAGGAGTTTCACGAATTCGCTTTGATCATGGAACAAAATTTCAAAATTCTTACTTTTCTTCTTTTTGTGCTCAGCACGGCATTAAACATGAGTTCTCTGCACCAAAAACTCCACAACAAAATAGAGTGGTTGAATGCAAAAATTGAGTGGTTTAAGAGATGGCAAGGGCAAAAATATTCCCCAACGGTTTTGGGCTGAAGCTGTTAACACTGCTGTCTATGTTATTAACTGTGTTTATCTCAGGCCCAGTACAAAAGCCACCCCATATGAGATATGGACAGGACTCAAGTCAAACATAAAATATTTCAGAACTTTTGGCAGCAAGTGTTACATCCTACGGGATCGAGCACACTTAACCAGATTTGACTCTAGAAGTGACGAAGGAATCTTCCTTAGTTACTCCTTGACGAGCAAAGCCTATAGAGTTTTTCATCTAAAAAATTCTATAGTCATGGAGTCCATAAATGTGGCAGTGGATGATTCAGGAACATCTAATTATTTTTCTAATGATGAAGAAGGCATGACTTTTCTCCTTCTGAGCAGGTCATGGATAAAAACATGGGAAGTCCATCATATCCTGAATTTGAAATTGAAAAGAAAATTCCCGCGACCGAAGACAATGCTGATCAACAAATAGCACCATCAGAGACCATAGTGCTTGACATCATTTGTCAATTTGAATAAAAGAGTGCTTCAAAAAGCTCATCATCAGCCTCTAAGATAAAGCAGACTACTTCTCCATCTGCGCCTCATCCTCAATCTCAGAAAGGACAAGTTCTAAAAGATGATCCTTGAGATACTATTATTGGTCAGATCTCAGCTTTTTTGAAAACCAGAAAACAGGTGCGCGACGAGGTAAGTCGTGTTTGTTATGTATCTGTTATGGAACCTAAAATGTTAATGATGCACTAAATTATGATAGTTGGATTAATGCTATGCATGAAGAACTAGCTCAATTTCAAAGAAATCGTGTTTGGAAGCTTGTTCCTCCACCCCATCACACAAATGTAATCGGTACAAAATGGATCTTTAAAAATAAAACCGATGAGTTTAGACAAGTGATAAGGAACAAAGCACGTCTAGTTGCTCAGGGGTATACTGAACTAGAGAGAATAGATTTTAATGAAACATTTGCCCCTGTTGCTAGACTTGAGTCAATCAAATTATTGCTTGCCATTGCTTGTTTTTTTAATATCAAATTATTTCAAATGGATGTGAAAAGTGCTTTTCTAAATGGATTTTTAAATGAGGAAGTCTATGTCAAACAACCAAAGGGATTTCAAGATCCTCATTTCTCAGATCATGTTTACAAATTAAGAAAAGATCTTTACGGTTTGAAACAAGCACCTAGAGCTTGGTATGAAAGAATGACAGTGTTTCTGATTGAGCATGGGTTTCAAAGAGGAAGTGTCGACAAGACCTTGTTCATACAACAAGACAAGAAGAATATACTTGTTGCACAGGTCTATGTTGATGCTATTGTCTTCGGTTCGACATTTGACATTCTTTCTGATAAATTTGCTGAAAAGATGGCTAGCGAGTTTGAGATGAGTATGGCTGGTGAACTCTCGTCCTTTTTGGGTTTATAAATTAAGCAAACCGAGTCAAGTATTTTTGTTTCTCAACCAAAGTATGCTCGAGAGTTACTAAAAAAATTTGGAATGATATCCTTAAAGCACTTGAGGACTCCCATGAGCACTACTGTTAAACTCAATCTTGATAGCAATTGGAAATGACTTCAATGAGACTCTCTACAGAAGTATGATAGGTAGTCTTCTCTATCTCACTACCAGTCGTCCTGACATTGCTTATAATGTGGGTGTTTGTGCAAGATATCAGTCCAAACCAAAAGAATCTCATGTTCGTGCAGTGAAAAGAATTCTGAAGTATGTTAGTGGTACTGTTGATTACGGAATCTAGTTGTCCAAAGAAACAAACAATACCATTGTTGGTTTTTCTAATGTTGATTGGGCTGGATGTGTAGATGATCGGAAAAGTACTTCCGGCGGATGTTTATTTGCTGGAAACAATCTGGTGGCATGGCACAGTAAGAAGCAGACTTTGACATCTCTGTCAACTGCTGAAGCGGAATATATTACTGCGGGAAGTTGTTGTACTCAGCTTCTCTGGATGAAACAGATGATGCAAGATTATGGAGTTAAGCAAGAAACAATGTTGGTATTTTGCGATAATTAGAGAGCAATTGATATTTCCATAAATCCGGTACAACACTCTAGAACCAAACACATTAACATTAGACATCATTTCATTCGTGATCTAGTGGAAGAGAAAATCATATCCTTGCATCACATTCCTACTGAAAATCAATTGGTGGACATCTTTACAAAACCATTGCATGTAACTCGTTTTGAATCCCTACGCGAATCTCTAGGGATCTCTCTCATTCCCTAAACTCTATTATTTTTTGTTTATTTAATTGCACATGCACTTCTTCACATGACCAAAATTTTTTTTCGTATGCACTGCACAGATCAATTTTGATTTTCTCACGTCATTCTCCTCTCTTTTTCTTTGAGAAGTGTCACGGTAGTCATCTTGAACCGGAGGATCAGGGCTACCTAAGAATGTGTGATAGCTTCCACTCGATTGGTAATTTTCATTGGAGAAGGTTACCATGTTCATTAGTGTGAAAGTCACCCATGATGGCTCGTTTCTCATCCTACTAGTGCCAAAAAAAAAAAGGGTACAATCGAAAGAAAAGAGAAAAAAACAATAAAAATTTATTATAAAATAGAGATAGGCAAAATTTTATGAGAAAAAGATGGATTATCTAACTTTTTTTTATTAGGTGTGCTCCCTATGCAATAACTTAGTTCATTTTGAGAAGATTTAGGGGGAGTTGTGCACACACGTTTTTATTTTTTCATTTTGGGTCATACTGTTCACTCAGTCACTGTGCAATTAACTTTATGAAGATTTTTACTTTTTACTTTGTCTCATGGAGTGATTTGACCAAACGATAGCCGTTAGTGGGTTTTTCGCGCATTGCATTCAATGTGTTCAATCTCAAGACGTTCACTTGAGCGGACCAGCGCATTAAAGTCTCGTTAGCGGTTTCTCTTCTTCGTTTTCTCTCGTTTCTTCCTTCTTCTTCGCAAACCCTCGATTCGTCCCTTCCTCTGCTCTGCGTCGTCCGCCATTTCAGACCACCTCTAGGTTTTGTTTTTCTTGCATTTTTCGAGAATTCCATTCTCTTTACATATCTTGCATTTTTTTTCTTTTTTGGAATCGTTAGAAAGGTTCGATTGTTTCGATTATGTTTGGGAACTATTTTCCATTCTTTTTCTCTATCTATGCAATCTCATGCCTATTTTGCCTTTCCATTATTTCTTTTGTACCTTTATTAAGAGATAATAGTTGCACTCAGATGTTCTTTTTCCAGAGGATTGTTTCTCGTCAGTGTTCACCATTTTCATCGTGTATGGAAATCTTTTTACACTAGGCCAAATCGAAATGGTGGACTGGATCTGTTATCAGAATGTGGGTTTTCTGTGAATATAGTGTGGATGTTGGAGATGGGTGATGTTTATGAACCACAATAATGGATTTGGGCTGTTCATGGAGATGGGTGGTTATACCCAATTTGTTTTTGTAGGGATTTGGATAACTTGGCTGTGTGGAGGAAAACTTTTCCAGATGTATGCAGTGATTCCATGCTTTCTCTGATGGGGGATTTTTTTTTAATTGACCTTTTCAGACTCATTTGTTCTTTCATGGCTCCAAAGAAGAGATCTCATGTTGAGTCATCTTCATCTCAATCTATCTTTGATCATTCTCGGTCTCCTACTCTAATCAAAGCTACTCAGTTTCAAGAACAATATCAATCTAGGAGTGTTGAGTCAAAAAGAGAAGTTGCCGAAGAACTTCATGATAAACATGTTTGCAGAAGTCTTTCCAATAGAAATTGGAATTCTCTAATGAAATTTGAAACTTCAAAGATATATGTTGACTGGATTCAAGAATTCTATAACAATATGGAAATTGAGGAATCGGGCTCTCTCAAAACATATGTGCGGGGAAAGTGGATTACGATTACTGTCGGTGACATTGCTGATTTCATGGATATCCCTGTTGTCGAGAACCTGGATTACGCCATTCTAGAAAACATTCAAGTCCCTATTGACTATGATCTTGTGGCCACTACTATTTGTGGAGTGGCCACTACTATTTGTGGAGTAGCCACTCGTTAACCTGGAGGTATTCTCCCACATGGAAATTTGACTGTTCAGTACCGGTTTCTCAATCGATTTGTATGCCATAATCTGGAACCAAGGGGCCACACCTCCGATGTTAGCCACAAAAATGGATATCTTCTGTACTGCATGGGGACAAGCAAGAGAATCAACATACCTCAAGTCGTTATGAATGTTTTGATCTGAACTTTGACTTCAAAGAAGAATTCTGTTCTTTCGTTTGGTGTTTTGATCACTGAGTTCCTTTTATATAAAGAGGTTCCGAAGAAGAGCAATGAGTCTACTGAAAAGATTCGGGATCCGATCAACGCCCGCACTCTAGTTCAGTCGACTGCTCACATTCCACTTGCTCCTCAAGGTGATGGAGTTCCTGTGGATGAGGCTGCACCTGCTGCTCAGGTTCAGGGGGAGTAACAGGGACCTATCGATCAAATTGATCAGCTTACCGCTCAGGTGCAGGGATTGACTGCGCACATAGTTGCGAGGTTCGATGGTATGGATGTGAGGCTGAATGGTTTGATGGTTGCTTTAATCTAATTGATGAAGCGCTTGCAACTATCCTATCTCGTCTGAGAAATCAGTGATTCGTATCTTTTTACATCTTTGTGTTGATGGTTTGAACTTGGTTATTGTCTATGATTCTGTCTTGCACTTTATCTTCATCTGTTTTTGTGTTTTTTTATGCTCTGGATGTTATTACTTTCTGTTCTTCTCTCTTAATCTTTGACAATTTAGAACAAAAAGGGGGAGCATTAGTCTTTGTTTTTTTCCTTCTATCTTGCTTATTATCCTGTTTAAAATTCAATGATAGCAATGATGGATGCATTTGATCTAGTGATAGGCTGTGCAGGGTTTTTGTAAGTTGACAGGTTAAGACATCGTTAGTCTTTGTTTTTCTTAGGCTTGGGTAGATTATTTTTGTATTTAGGAGTTTTGTCCATGAATTGCCAAAGGGGGAGATTGTAAGTTTTTAGGTTGGCTAATTCATTGGGTAATGGACAAAACCGGGAATCTTTATGATGTATTTTTTATTAGAAAGGACTGCCCAAGATCGTCATTGTAGAAGTTCAGATGTTTCTAGAACTGACGATGTTCGCTCGAGTGATCCATTATCCGCTCGAGCGAACCCTTCATAGAAACACCTTCACTCAAGCTATGCTCTCCATTGTTGACACCAAAAATGTCACTTTGCCTCTTGAACATCAAATGCTACATGGAGCAGCATCTTACCACAAATGGGAAAATGCCACTTCAAGCATCAGATCTTATTAGAATCAAACAAAAACTGCAAGATCTTTCAAAACAGACAAAAGAAGGGTACACTTGAAGTTTTGGGCCATTTCAACATCATTTGGCCCAACTTCGCTCTTATAGCAGCTGAGCAGGAGCTCTCAGCGGCAGTGAAGCTAGAGACCCCAACACACAAAACAAAGCACACAGCTGGCCTCAAAATGCCACTAGGAGGCTCTACATCAAATTCTGGGTCATTTCGACATGGTTTAGCCCAAAAAGGAAACAGCCACAGCGAAGTTAGCTTTTCCGGTGGCTACAGTGTTGAAGACATCAAATCTCCTGGCGACGGGACTTCACACATCTTCAAAACAAACGAAAGCCTATGGTTGGTCCCATCTATTGCTCAGGAGGCTTTACCTCAAATTTTAGGTCATTTTGACATCATTTGACGTAGTTTCGGCTTCTGACGGAAAATCGGCAACAAAGTCTTCGGCTTTTCCAGAAAAATAGGAAACTTTGTGCTCCAATTTGCATGCCTTCTCGTCGATTTTTCTTCATTAAAATCAGGCCAAATACAAAATGCCATAAAAATAAAAAAGAAAAAAGAAATGAAAATGACCGAAAAACGACGACCAAAAGGGGAAAATTCCCCATGGTTGTTGGTGACCATGGGTGCATGAAATCCATCGAGAACTTGTCACGCTTCGAGAATTCCGGCCCCTGTGTTTTTCCAAAAATTTGATTTTCGGTGCATGAAATCCGTCAATCTTTGTCAACATCACAGATCCGTCACCGAAATCACTGGATCATCATCGGACGCTTCAATATCGCCAACCGGCCAACCAAGAAAGTACACTTTCTGCCCGACCGATCAAGAATTCGACTGGACAGATGTTGCCGGCTCACTGGTATCAATCAATGTTTGAAGTTACATCGCCATCCGACATCAAACAACATGTGGATCCATTGGCGGTCATCGCAAGAAGAATTCCAAAAGATGCGGCATAGCCCGTGACTCTTCGAATGCCTTGGCGACCACTTAATACAGTTAATTGACCCATTTTATGACAAGTTAATGCGGTAGTTAACTCATTATTTTGGACGGCCCAATCAGAAGCGAGGAAAAAGGAGTTACAAGTCCCAGTAGTCATGGCAATAAATCATGTAGCTCCCCTCATCATGAAGTTTAAAGGCGATTAAAAGCCCATCATTCTCAATCGGCCAATCAGAAGCCAAGAAAAAAGAGTTACAAAATCATGAATTAAAAACTTGTAACTCCTCCCATCATGGAGCATTAATGCAATCAATGCTCATAAACCCTCCTAATGGCCAACCAAAGCCTATAAAATGAGGGTCATTCCAAGAAGAAAGGGTCCAAAACAATCACAATCGTCCAGAAAAATCCTCGAAAAAATCTCCAAAATCCAGACACTGTGTGAAGAAGCGTTGCTGCTCTGAAGAAACTGTGCTGCAACAAACACCACAAGGTGACCGAAGTCCCATGGGGGGCCACCCCCCAAGGCCCACTCCTTCTGTCCACATGGCCTAGATGCGGCTTTTCAGTCCGTCTACTCTTTTTTTTTATTGGATATAGGACCTCCCCTTGGTCTTTATCCTTTAAAAATTTTAGGTTAGAGACAAGTCAAGGAAATCAAAGCATCATATGTTCTTATCTGAAGGATGATGGCGAAGTCCATACATGACTTGCGACTGTCGATCTGAACAAGTCCCCTCAATCTCCTGAGAAGTTAGAATCTATTTTCTTACTTTAGTATTGTATTTTGTATTTTCTTAAGAGAAAAAGAACTCACAATTCTTGTCTTTCATTATTGATGAGATTTGTAAATCGCCTTTCACGGCAAACAAATGAAAATCGCCTCTTACGGCATTAAAAAAACCTTGTCTCTTTTCTTAAATATATGTGCAATGGAAAGTTAGAAAAAAGAATCGATTTCCTTTTCTACTTGTGAAGGTGAATTTTCGGATCACCACTTCTAAATTCTAAGTAGAATAGAAGATCTGGCATATCCGTACAAAAATGTTGATGCTCGCTTTTTGTCCGTCGGACCCCGACAGCCCCAGGGCGGAGGAAGGCAAAAGTCGGGTCCATCAAGTTGGCAGACCCAGTGGGACTCGTTCATTTGAGAACATGATGTTTAGATTCTTTGGCTCCTTTTTAGTTGGTGGCTTATGTTGGATCTTGCATCTAAAAAAAAAAACATGAGATGGGATTTTTTGAAAATTTCTATCTTTAAATTTATTTCCAATCTTTCTCGTTTCAACAAAAAAATTCAGTTTTCTCTTTTTTGGATTCAATTTTGAGAAACTTTGATCCTTTCCTCTTCGAACTTGATAGCTCGCAGAAATGTTTGTAGCTATCGTTCATATTAGGGAATGGGCCATCTTTTCTCTTTGATGAGTCTGATAGGGATCTTCAAAAACAAAAACAAAAACAAAAAAAAAAAAAAATCTGATTTCAAACTTTTTAGATATTTAAAAAAAAAATTCAGTTTTCTCTTTTTTGGATTCAATTTTGAGAAACCTTGATCATTTCCTATTCGAACTTGATAGCTTGTAGAAATGTTTGTAGCTATCGTTCATATTGGGGAATGGGCCATCTTTTCTCTTTGATGAGTCTGATAGGTATCTTCAAAAGGAAAAATAAATCTGATTTCAAACTTTTCAGATCATTAAAAAAACTCAAAAAATCAGTTTTCTCTCTTTTGGATTCAAATTTGAGAAACTTTGGTTATTTCCTTTTGAACTTGATAGCTCGCAGAAATGTTTGTAGCTAACGTTCGGATTGGGAGGGGCCATTCGCTCTCTTTGATGAGTCCATTAGTCACCTTTCAAAAAAAAAAGAAGGCGGCTAAGAACACTAAGGTTTTACCGATTGCGTTCTTTGACCAAAGTGGATCTATGAAAAGCTTTGTCCAGAGTGTGGAGACAGCTAGACTGTTCTAGGCAAGGGGCCTCCAAACGGGTTCATTGAGTAATCCTACCCTTACCTGGGGGTTGATCTATCAACTAAGGTTTCATAAGACCGAATCAGGAGACCTCGATGTGCTCTCCAACCTCTAAAAAAATAATTTTTCAAAACAAAATCTCAAAAAAAGCCTCTTAAAAAAAACTTCCATCACTTTTGAGTTCAGATTTCAGAAATCTTGGTTATTCCCTTTCAAATAAGAGCTCACGGAAATCGTTTGTGGCTTGAGTTCAGATTGGAACACCACTTGCTCTCTTTGATGAATTCGATTTTGACCTTTAAAAATAAAAAACTTCCATCATTTTTTAATTAAACTTTAAGAAATCTTGGTTCAGTCCCTTTCGAATAAGAGCTCGCGGAAATCGTTTGTAGCTTGAGTTCAGATTGGAATACCATTTGCTCTCTTTTATGAATCCAATCTTGGCATTTCAAAAAATCTCATCTCATGTCCATTCCTACGATGCGATTTGCAACATTTGTACCTAGCGGTGCTAGTAACCCCTTTTGGGTCTACTGTATTCACAACCGACACATTTGTATCTCCAACCATATATCATCTTACCTCGAGTGAGCCTCGCTTCTCAGTAATTTGAATTAAGGTTTATAATTGTTTTTAGCAGTCACTAGAACGCTCATTCTGAGTCTACCATATTTGCATTTAAAACAATTGTACCCTAGGCTTTTTGCCTTCTTCATTTTGCTTGGGTCGGGTCACGTCCCCTCGAGCGATTTGAAAATATAAAACCATAGTATTTTCCATTTATAATCAGTATATTCTTGTGATTACTAGTGGATGTGGTCTTGTTTTAGAAGTTTTCCAAACTAACAATGGCAGCTTCATTGACCATCACTTTTGATGAGAACATGTACCAACTCATGCTTCAAGAGAAGCAAAACAAGTGCACTCACAAGTGCCCTATCAACTGCCGAAGCGTCATCTCGCTCGGCAACTCACAGAACACCAGGTAGACCTCAACTCCCCTGACCATCGTCTTCGAGTCGCTGAGGCCATTCTCACTTCCTGTAAAAGAAACTGTACCTGCCAAGAAGTAGAAAACCATCCATGAACGTGTCACTGCCTCGACACCAAAGGCAGTCATCAAGAAACCTGAAGCCCGCGGCAATCCCACGAAACCTCAACAAAATTAGGTCTACTCCAAGACTTGGTCCCCGAGACCTTCACCAAAACAAAGGAGGTCCCGAACATCTACAAAGCTAGCATACCTGGCCCCACTCGAGAAGAACCGGTTCTATCCTCTCACCTACATGAAAGAGGAGAGACCTACCATCCACCAAACAAAATCAACTCAGCATAAGTCGGCTTGCTCCTACATGCCTAAAATCAAATCATGCATCACGAGGCCTCTGCAAGAAAATGCTAAGGCCTTCACTCCTGTTGTTCAATTCTTTATCTCAACAGGGGCCAAACTAACAAAATTCAAAGCCTCACTGCGACAGGTAAAGGACCGCATTCAGATCCTATCCATGCCAAGCTTCAAAGAAGACAGGCTTGGCTGCTACGCATGGGGAACTACATCCTTCATTGCCGGAGCCCAACCAGAGCTAACTGACGCTCAAATTACTCGTCGTATACGCCGCCACACGACATATCAACAAAAGAAACTAGAGAAGCAAAGAACCCAGCATTCTGCACTTCAGGTCTCCAAAAAACAGGTCGAAAATGAAAGACCCAGCCAAGTTGTTGATGTCCATATGATTGGCAAAACCAGAAGACGCCAGAAGTCAGCAACTAAAACTCATGTCAGACGGCCGGTGACTCGCAGCATCTCCCGTGTTAGAGAAGAGTTTCTGCTAGGAACCCTAGATACTGCGTACAGATTAGTGCGGAAATTACTTTAAATGAATATGATCAAATACCATACCTGCGAGATCTCTCTGAATTGATTTCGGTCTTTCTGATCTAATTTCGGTCTTGCAGCAACCCGAAAATCTCAAGATCTTCTACTGTATTCCTATATGCTCGAATTCACACCAGGTAGTGGGCTTCTTCTGCGAATTCTCTCTACTCTCTAAAACGAGATTTTTCTTCTAATTGACCTAGAGAGCAATAGCGCATATTTATAGGCTACAATAGGGACCTTAAGAAGTAAATAAGGATAGGCTCCTTATGGAAGCAGGAAACCCTAATTCGACCCAAATTAGAATCCTAGTTTCATAAATTACAATTCAGTCCACTAGAGAATTATAATTGCACTCCTGTCCTTATTCTCAAAATTAATATTTCGAGCTTCATGTCATTAAATGCTTATTAATCTCCCCACATTAAGATTTTAGATATCCATCGATTAAATAATTACTGACATCTATATTTAATCGATATCTTGATAATTTGTTGAGACCTTACACTTAACTTATTTGATATGTCGGACACAAAGTCCACCTGCAGGGTTTGACATAATCAAAACTTAAAAGCTTCATCAAGGGGATATCATCAATCCCAATTATGGGACGTGAATTCCATCAATAAACTATTATGCACCACACACGTAGTGTAGTCATCCAATTTACTGAGACTATTGACCCATAAAAGATCTCACTCCTTTGTAAATCAAAATGGCAAACACTAAATGTATGTGTCTATTATTTATGTTAGGATTAAGAGTACAAGCACTCATAATAACCATTTAGATGTTAATCATCTTATATAGTCAGTATAAAGATAATAAACCCAAAAGCGGTCCTGCTCAATACACACATAGCGTACTAGAATGATGAGTTGAAACTATACCATTTCCTACAGCCAAGACAAGCCTGCTAAAACATCATGCTACAATCGTACCGATGGTGTGTCCAAGTCCATCTAGACTATGAACAAAAACTTATATTCTATAAGAACCGACAGATAAGTCCTCTGTGTATAAGTAGAACTCTATACACTAACTTGTCTATATTATAGAATAAAAGACAACACATGCATAATCATAAATAATGCAACCATTTGCCCACACAAAATCTCATTTAGATGAAAAGACAAAATATACTAATTAGTCGAAAACAAATACATAAAAGTATGCTTTTAGTATAAATTTCCAACATCCCGAACATGAAGACATCGGGAAGATTCTCCTACTCCTTCAAGCCAAGGACATCGGAGTAACCATTCCTCGAGCTCTTCATCCAAAATAATGAGTTCCAGTTGAGTCACCAGGACGATATCCTCATTCGACTCTCGAAGGATGAATGTCTTGGTTACAAACTCTGAACAACCTCCGCCGCACGATGACATAACCACAAGCATCCAGCAACTAAAGCAAGGTCAGCAGAGAATAGAGGCTCTAATGGAAAAACTGTAAGACCCCGCCCCGAGAGTTTCCTTTTAGTGTTAATTAAGACGTGTTTGAGCTATAAGTGAGATTAGGGGAAATGGGTTAAATCTGGATTAGAATAGCTTTTTATAGCTTTGGATAATTTTGGGAACTCTTTTGATCTAGTAGGGCCCTTTGGGGGTTCCTTTTTATTGTGTTTTGATTAGTTTTGGGATTTAGTTATAATTCTGGAAATTGGTAATTTGCTCCGTTGAATGTATTTTATGATTCCCGACAACTTTCGTATTTGCTCCGTTTCCATTCGAGACCTCTAAACCCTACTTTGCCATTGATAGGGGTAAAACAGTCTTTTTACACAAAATCTGGACACCATTTTCAATGTCTCCGAAACTCGTAAAATATATACTTTTTGGAAAGTAGAAATTTCGACGATCGATTCTTCCTTCTTCGTCGAATCCATCCGAAGCCCGTAGATTGATGTTTTAGCTCAATTGGACTTTTAAGTTGTGGGACCCAATGCCATTTTCTATCTAAGGAGTCTTTTCCCTCTCTTCCTCTTCTTGCAACTTCTTGAGAAATAGAGAATTCCAGCCCAGCCTAGGGTTTTCTTCTTGCTCCTTGCTTCTCCATCTCTCAATCTCTCTCAAATCTATTGCTAAGTGTTTAATGGAGGTAGTGATCTTCTTCCCCTCCATGGGAGCTTCCTCTTGATACCATTTGTGGAGAGAGCCTCCCATTCCAAGCTATCTTTTGAGCAAACTCTTGCCATTAGAAGACTCTTCATGTAAGTTCTTCTTCTCATCTCTTGGTTGTGTATTCTTCTAGCCATGGAGGTGCTTCACCTTGATTATTGGAAGCTATCTCCATCTATTTCTTGATTTTGACATTCTAGGGTTGTAATGATTGTATTTTGGGGATTTTTGTGTAGATTGTAGATTTTGAGCTTGATAGTGGATTAGAGCTTGATTAGCATACTTGGAGACCAAGGCAAGTGGATGAATGGATTCGATTTGATTAAGCTCTTATTTTGTTGAAAATGTGGATTTCTATTACCCCCATTTCATTTGGTTCATTATGTTTTATAATGCTTTTAGAAATGTATTTATTGACATGGTTTCTCCCTTAGTTAGTTTTATGAGAATAAATACATTCATCATCAAGTTTATTTTAGTCATTATAAACCTCTTAAATGCTATTTGTACTTGCATTGAATGAGATTTGGATTTGGTAGGTGAATTAAATGCATTGATGAATTGGTGGTTGGTGGAAAGAATTAAATGTTTAATGGAAGGGAATAGACCCATTCCACATTAGGAAATGGTTGGAATGGAGGTGAAATGGTTTGGGAATCAAAGAACTGAAATCTGCACCTGATGTGTAGTTCCCGCAGCTGGGCGGTCAGCGGGCGGTCACCTTGGCGGCTAGCCGACAGGTGACCGGCGGCTAGTCGACCCAGATGCGGTTAGAAACACAGAATGCTGTGTTTTGACAGGCGAACCGCTGTCAGCCGCGCGGTCAGCTCGCGGCTAACCGCCAGTCAAAACCCCGGGACCGCGAGGTAGCCGAGATGCGCGGTTAGAAACACAGAATGCTACATTTTAGCAGGGTGAACCGCGGTCAGCCCCGCGGTCAGCCAGAGGCTAACCGCCGATCACATCGGTGGCTAACCGCCATCTGACCGACAGGTGACCGAGTTTTACCCAGAATTCCTGAGTCTTTTCTATTGGTTTCAGATATGGTATGTAAAGGTTTGGATGGGTTGTTCTGATGCCCTACCACCTTGGAAAGACCCAGGGGATGACATAAGGAGATTGACATAGAAAGAAAGACCATTTCGGAAAAGGTATTAGGACTTTTAGATTCATCAACGTGCATAAGGAAACTTAGTATGTCCTCTATCATTCGAGTACCATACTAAGGGTAATTTAGACATACAAGATCCTTATACAGGTCGTTTGAATATGGATGCTCCAATACATAGTCCCTAATGACATAAGATTTACTGCATTGTTTTACTCAGATTATATGTATGATTTCCCGACCCTACTAGCTATATCTCAAACGTTGATTTACACACTGGATATGTCTTGCTAACCCCGTTTATGCATGAACCGATAAGGATATGAAATGTGTGCCTACGAGCACCATGCCCCGCCTGCCCGTATGTTTTATATTGATATAGTTTTGTATATGTTTCGATTTCTCATGTAACCTATGAGTCGGCACCACTAAGCTTGGACGTCCTTGTCAGTCTGATCAACTGACTTGGGCCTCCCCCTTGTGCTCCCGCCAGTTGCAACTTGGATCCTGTCCTGTCCCGTTACCCGGTTCAGCGGCCGTGGTCTTGCCTAGCTATATGTATATGTATATGTATATGTATATAATGTTGGTTCTCGTCACTTCGTGTGCTCGAGCCCAACGCACTGAATGTGCTCTCATCACCCTAGTGATAAAGAGGATGTAGCTTTAGTGTGGTTGCCATCTAGTCAGTTCCTGTACCTTGAGTACCCCACATGATTTATATTGCATCTGTACTTTAAATGAACTATGCATCCTGTTTTATGACAGTTTTCGTTATAACTATGATATGCTTTGATTTCTTTCTCGGTATTATCTATTCACCCACCTGCCAGACCGTCGTGTCTGACCCATTTTTGTGGTACTCAGGTCCAGCTCCCGTTAGTGCCTTTGAGGAGGAGCCAGAGGGGGTGATTGATGAACCACAACGACTAGTGGAGTGGCAAGCTGACGATGTCATGTAGACATTCGGTTTAGCTTTGAACTGCGAACATTTTGGGAGATTATAGACTGATTTATGATTTATACTTTTGGGTTGTATTGGCCTTTATTGGCCTTTATTTTTGGGGAATGTTAATTTAACTTGATCTTTTGTTTAAACTTTAACATCATATTTTGGGAATGCTAATGAGATCATTGCTCACTCTGACATCATGTCATACTAGTGTATCATCAGTCTTTTTGATGAGAATGTATTAAGAGTTTGATTTGCTACACGCTTCCGCACCAATATAAATGTTCTATGAGTGTATGAGGAATCCTCACCGCGGAAACCTGTGGGAAATTAAGGAAATGTATAATCATTTTTAAGGGTGGTTCATTATCCACACCACCCCCGTCGCGGTCCCGGGCCCCGGTTCGGGGTCGCGACAAAAACCCCTTCTCACTTTCCAACGTCCACCAAATAATGAAGTTCCTCTAAATGATGAGGCAAACGGTGGAGAAGATGAGTCATGCACCTTTACTAAAAATGTTGTTGACGATATCCTTGCTAAAGCAAAAGAAGAGGGTATACTAAAAGAACATGGAATCAAGCCACCATATCCCTTATGGATGGACTAGGTTCCATTCCCTGCAAAATTCAAGCAACCTATTCTCTAAGCATATATGGGGAAAGGTTCAGTTAGACAGCACGTCATCCACTTCAGAATCTTGACGGGAGCTATTGTGGATCAAGATGCCCTCAAGATCCGTCTCTTTGCGAGTACCCTAAAAGGTACGACCTTTGATTGGTACTCCACTCTACCAGAGGACTCCATTCAAAATTGGACCATGCTAGAGACACGCTTCATGACCCACTTCAAAGGTGAGGATCATCCTGTTACTATGACTCGGCTCTGCAGCCTAAAATAGGGAGAGAATGAGTCAACATACGATTTCATTCACAAGTGGAAGGCGATGGCATACAAATGCGCAGACGTATTGCCACAAGCGTTGCTAGTTGACATCTGCAGTAACAATATGAGAGCAAGGATCCGCTCCATGATTATCGGCAATAAATCAAAAAACCTGGGAGAACTCTTAGAAGCATCTATGGGGCTGAAATAATGATCAAAGATCTCAACAGTCAGAAATCATCAAAGAAAGAACCAACTGCCATTACAACCTAAAAGCCAAAGAAAAAAAAAAGGTCCAAGTCAACTCCACAGCCACCAAAGAAACCTGAAAACAAAACTGCAGGTAAAAAGCCTGAACTCTCTGATACCTTTAAAGAACGAGTATAAAAGAAATATCCGTTCGATGAAGATGTTAAAGAAATCTTTGGGGCCCTCTTAGCAAACGACAAACTCACTTTGCATGACCCCAAAAGACTGGGAGATGTTGGCAAAACCAAAGATCCTCGGTATTATCTATACCACCAGATGATCTTGCATCCTCTCAATTAATGCTTCATTGTGAGAGAGAAGATTAACGAGATGTGGAAATGGAGCCATCACCTTTGACAAAAACTATGGGTTTGCCTCTGTCAACATGGAGTCATATGGACAAACATCAAAGTCACCAAAGGAGAAGATCACTACTTCCTTCAAGGTGATAAAAATGACTCAAATGTCCCAAGAGTTGGTTCCTTACCTAACACTAGATGGACAGCCCACATGGGTGCATCCCGATCTCCTTGAAGATGAAAATTGGGAGATTGTCAAAACAAAGCCGACCGCTCAACAGCGAAGGCAAGTTAGGAGACAACTCTGCAAGCTTAAACAGCAGGAGAAGGCTCAGAAAAAATAAGAAGTTAGTGAAAAGGCAGAAACCTCCTCTATCGCTTCACTGGGGGCAACAAAAGAGTATGTTCCCAAGACTTCAAAAGTGGTAAGAGAATTCACCCTCTGTGATTTCATGCCACAACACCTTAGAAATGAGACTACGCAGGGGGCATAATACTCTTGCAACTCGGTTGTTGGATTCTCCATGAATAGATACGAGTCTAGTGACATTGACGAGTGGGAAGAATCCATTGAAACAGGAGAATACCTCTTCGATGAAGAATGGATTCCCGAATCTCACCTTATGCCAGTAATCTTGTATAATCCCTTACAATCGCAGGGATCCTGGTCTGATGATGAAGAACACCAAGAGGCTGATCAAGGAAATGTTGTTGACCTAGCACCCGCCAATGCTCCAGTGGAACCCAACAATGTTGAACCACAAGGAGCAGACGAAGAAGAAGATTTGGCTCCTATGCCCGATTTCGAACAATATGCAAGGATCTTGCAGCGTCTTTCTATAAAACAAGAACAAGATCGCACTAATCAGGTTCGTCGCAATCCAAAACTGGAAGTCCTAGAAAATCTACAGGAATCTCCTCCGGTAACTCCAAAAAATGAAGAAAGCTGCTGGGTTGATGATCCTCTTACATCTAAGGACGAGTTTGATTCTCAATAGTCCATTCAGGGAATAACTCCTATCGGAGTAACCTGCAATGTGATAATTCGGGATGATAGTTCCTCTGAAGCCTCATCTGCTGAAGCCACAAACTCTCAGACCACGTCTGGTAGTATACCTTATGGAGCTACATCTTCTTAAGTGACTTTCACTGATATATCACCTTCTCAGGCTTCGTCCCCGAAACTGTGACATTGGAACTCAAGTCTCTTCCAACTGATCACCTTGAAGAAGCTCTAGCCAATGAAGTCTTCTTTAATGAAAACCAGGTCAATTGGTCCCAGATGCACGACCTAATAGGAGATGTCTGGACCGATGAAATGCTCAACAAAGAAGAGAAGTTGCTGGATGCTGTTCAAGACTTGATCCTGGAAAATCCTCCATGTAACGCAATCACTGAAGACGGCAATGCTGACGCAGAAACGTCTTCAGTAAATGAGAAGGTTCAACCCCTTGATCCCGAGGGTGATCTTCCAAACGAAGACCCTTCACCAAAAGCTCTTGAAGTTGGTAGAGGTACTTTCTCTAGTCGGGATTACCACAAAAATTACAACCAACCTTCTTCTTCTTATGTAAATCCTTCGGGAAGAAAAGCTGTAAACACCCCAAGTGGCAACAATAATGAAAATGCAGGCCCTAAGGAGACTTTCAAGTATGACTTGTGTCACATCCCCCGATCCCGATTATAGAATAAACCGGATTTGGGGAGTGAAATTTCGGGCTAATTAAAATTTTTGCCCTTTAGGCCCAAGGACCGTAAGTCCGCTACGAGGATATTACATTTCAAACCTCAAGTAATATAAAAACTGTGGAATTCATACGATTCGAGGCATATTAAATATCCAGACAATGAATAACAAATGTCGTTTATTAATTTAAAGTTACAAAGAATAATTAAAGCTAATCAAGGAATTAATGTATTAATAATGGCCATCCCAATAACTAAGGCCATTAAACAAAATGAAGTCAAAGAAAGAAAGGTTCAACGAGGATAATCAATGAAAGAATAAAAAAAAACTAATAAATGTCCCACGGTGAGTCACTCTCGTGTCGAGTAGGATGATATTGCTCTACGTTATCGGCACGCCACTCTCGCTCCTCCTCAGCTGGTTGGAGATCCTCTGGGATCTCCTCACCTACCCGGTCGTCATAGTAGTCACCTGGGGTGTCTGCGCACCAAGGAACTGTCTTATCGATCGGACAGTGCCAGAATGCTATTAACTGAGACATGTTTTCTGTCCGATCGATCGGATAGACTGCTCGATCGATCGGACAATGACCTGTCTCAATTAACTGGGACAGAAACCTTGTCCGATCGATCGGACAGAGTTTGTTTGATCGGCACTACACTAGAACCCCGAATTTGGGTGTTTTGCCCTCTTCCTCTTCCTTTTCAGGCCATTGCATGGAAATCCTACAGAGAATTAGCCACCATGCTCCCCCATTCATCACAATCATCATTGCCATGCATTATAGTAGATTAAAGACAGCTAAACATACCAATTAATAAATAATCCATCCCATTCCAAAAACCTAATCTAGCATGTTAATCCCAATTCAATACATAACCATAGCTTGGAATTTGGGTATTCTAACAAGAAATCATTGCAATCAATAAAGAAACATACACTCATGCTAAATTATAAATTGCAAATCTACTTGCCTCAACCAAGAAGAGATGAAATTGGGGAAAATTTGAGGAGAAGTCTTCTATCACGGAATCCATGAATCTAACCCAACCAAACGCAACCTAGAATGCAAAGGAAAAGAAAAGAGAGGAAAATATCGAGATCAAACCTAAATCTAACCAAAAGAGAAGATGATTGAAAGATGAGGGTGAGAGAAATCTTTCCAAACTAGAACCAATGGAAAAAGGAGATCGCGAGGGAGAAGATGTGTGATTTGGATCTTCAAGATGGTGTCTTCCGGAGGAAGTTCTGGAGTCTTAGAGAAGTGAGGAAAAAGAAGAGGCTACAGTAGTTTCATTGTAGAGATTAGAAAAGAAAGAGATTAGGGCGATTCTCTACTTAAGAAGAAGAGAAGGGGAAAAAGACAAGTTTGCTATTAAGTGGGTCAAGTGAAGGAATGGACCACTTGAAGGGTTTCTGATCGTCAGATCGTGATGAGCCAATAGACAAAAACGATCAGCACAACGATGCCTTTCCAACGAACTCAAAATCATGGCGATTGGAATTTTCGGAAAAAATAATCAATTTTCCCTAAAATGCAAACTACCCCCTTGCTAGAGTCAAACGTACTTGAAATCGAACGAAACTTCGCAAATACTATTCTAATGCTAAAAGAAACTCATTCAAGGTCTAACCCACGTAAATATCTAACAAAACAATTAATTATAAGAATAACAAAATAAACAGGTCAACGGGCCTACTATTGGGCCCAACTTATCCAGTAAGGTCGCGGACCTCACATCTTTCACCACTAAAAAGAACATTTGGTCCCCAAAATGCCTAAAGATACCTCATCAGAGAAGAGATAAGGATACGCCTTCTGCATCTGATCTTTGAGCTCCCACGTAGCTTCCTCTGGGCTGTGATGCTCCCATTGTACCTTGACCTATTGGATGGTCTTGGTAGGCAATACTACCTCCTTTGTGTCAATGATCTGCGTTGGCCGCTCCACGTAGGTCACATCTGCTTGTAGCTGAATTGGCTCGTGCTGCAACACGTGAGTAGGATCTGGAATGTATTTCCGAAGCATTGAGACATGGAAAACGTCGTGCACACCTGCTAGCTCAGGTTGTAGCACCAAACGATAGGCCACATCTTTGATCCTGCTTTTGATCTCAAATGGTCCCACAAACCTCTTGGCAAGCTTCCCTTTCTGTCTGAACCTGACAACACCTTTCATCGGAGATGCCTTCAAAAACACTTTATCTCCCACCTGAAACTCTAAAGGTCTCTGCCTTTTATTTGCATAGCTCTTCTGGCAATCACATGACTCCTTCATTCTCATCTGAACAATTATGACTTTTTCACTGGAATCAACAATCTCTGAAGGGCTATGAAAACTTCGAACTCCTACTTCCACCCAACATGCTGGAGTTCTACATCTCCATACATACAGTGCCTCAAATGGTGTCATACCAATACTTGACTGATAGCTGTTATTGTAGGCAAACTCACATAGAGGCAAACTTTCATCCCAATTGTCATTGAAATCCAAAACACATTCTCTGAGAAGATCTTCCAAAGTCTGGATGGTACGTTCTGACTATCCATCTGTCTGAGGATGATAAGCTATACTGAACTTCAACAAAGTACCCATAGATGACTGAAAAGTAGACCAGAACCGAGAGACAAACTTAGGGTCTCGATCGGATACTATGGACTTAGGCACTCCATGCAATTTGACTATATTGTCCATGTATAACGTAGTCATCTTGTTCATAAACTGACCAATCTTGAATGGCAGGAAATGTGTTGACTTTGTCAATCTATCCACAATCACCCAAATAGCATCATTGCCCTTCCTGGTGTTCGGCAATCCCAACACGAAATCCATGGTGATGTTTCTCCATCTCCACTGTGGAATATCCAACGGGTGAAGCAAACCAAGAGGCTTCTTGTGTTCTGCCTTAATCTACTGACAAGTCATACACCTGGAAACAATTTATGCAATCTCTTTCTTCATTTTCACCCACCAATAGTGATTCTTCATATTCTGATACATTTTGGTACTCCCTGGGTGAATAGAGTATCTTGCGTGGTGCTCATCTGTCATCAGTTCTGACTTGATGTCTTGAACATCTGGCACAAATGACCTATCTTTGCAATACAGGACTCCTTCAATCAATTTGAACTCTGGCTTTTCATCTACATGCTCAATGATTCTCTGAGACTTTGGATCATCCTTCTGAGCTTCCTTGATTCTGTTAACTATTTTTGGCTCCCAAACTCCTATAGTCGCAACTAAGACTTTATCATTAATAGGCCATCCTTCCACATCCATCTCCCTGAACTGCTACATCCATCTCCATTCTGGTATTACATACTCACTGAAAGCTGCCTTGCTACTGAGAACATCTGCTACAACATTCACCTTCTCGGGATGGTACTTGATCAGAAAATCATAATCTTTTATATACTCCGTCCATCTCCGTTGTTTGTTATTTAGATCACCCTGCGTAAAAAGATATTGCAGGCTCTTATGATCTGTGTGCACAGATCTCGGGTTTCCAACCAAGGCACAGATCTCGGATTTCCAACTAAATCAGTAGGCACGTAACTTCTTCTTTTTTCTTTTTTCCCCCTGAATCAGGATTGCTCCTAGAAAAGTGAACCTCACCTTTAGAACAAATTTGCAATTGCATACATCCGTGGGTGGCCACTCCCGCGAGCTCAAAAGCTCCCATGAGTCACGAGTGGTGTGTCTACTTTCTTTGGAGCACAACTCTCCATGTGCTGTTCTCCAAAGAGGGGCATACTATAGACACCCCATTTGGCCCCCTATGATAGCCCTAAACACCTGTCATATATAGCGGTGCCCCCATTTCACCCATATTTAAATGATTAATGGCATAATTCAGATTAATTATCGACGATGAAGATGCTTGTTGATAATTTTAGACTTAGCTCAACAATTTCTAGAAATTCGTGAGAGAAAAGTCAAACCGTGTCGAGATCTCGAGTCCAACCCACTGCTCACACAAGGAATAGACCATGACACCAATTATACCTTTTCTGGACCACATAAGACATGCTTAAGTCAATCCCTCCAAAGACTATGCTTAGTTTGCGCAAATGTCACCCGATTAGCCTAAGCTAGGAAACCAAATCCATTGGTCCAGATGTCCCCCTTGTTTTCCAGCCCCTATTTATTAGGACATTTAGACATTTAGATTCCTCACTTCGAGAGCGTTCCAGCGATATGTAGAACATCCAAATTTGATAAGCGAGTCAAAAGTTATGAGCTACGGAAGTTTGTCCTTGGAAGAGATGAAAATCACATAGTGGCGCCCACACTACCCAGAATCACCTTGGCACCCCATGGTGGGCGTCCAGCCTCCAACTTCCACTAATTGGCTTGAGATTAGACTAGGACCACTCATACATAGGGACCAAGCACCAAAGACGAATCGAACCACCTAGGCACCACCCATGTGGCGCCCAGCCTTGAAGTTCACCTAGGCACCACCCATGTGGCGCCCGGCCTTGAAATCCATCTAGGCACCACCCATGTGGCGCCCAGCCTATTAATGCTAATGTAGGTCCCCCAGCTGAAGATATATCCGTTCAATCTCGACTCCAAATGGGACCAAGGTCCAAAAGCGAAACACAAACAATCTGGGCACCACCCTCTGGGCGCCCACCCTCTCCAGGACCACCTGGGCGCCACCCTGTGGGCACCCAGACTGCGCAGACCATGTGGGCTCCACCCCATGGGCACCCATCCTCCCTCCAAACCCTAATTCACCCTAAAAGGACTTAAGCCACCTAGGGATGCGTGAGACCTTCTAGAAACCCAAAATAATGAAGCCTAGCCCTTCTAAACTCGTCCCAAACCTATATAATCCCTCTTAACTTCATTTACAAAGGAGGCTACCCTAAAAAGAGAGAAAGGAGAGAATAAGCAAGAAGAAGATAGGTACCAACATTAGAGAGAACTTCAAATCTAGAGAAGAAGAAGGGGAAATAGAGGAGGAGACTTCTATGTCTTCAACTGGAGCCATGGGTCTTTGCGAAAGCTTCATTTTAGGAACTTGAGGAACGCATCATATACCAGTATTCCTAGATCTCTCCTTTCCTTTACTACATTCCATTACCATTCATGTTAGAAATATGCTTAGGACCATTTGATCATCGTAAATCTACATTAGCTTGTGATAAAAATAGTGTTAGTGTATTATCATGTTAGTAACATGCCTAGGTTCATTTTAATTCTAATATAGTAGATTTTCTTTGATTTCGTAGTTCTAATTGCATAGATAGGTTAGATCTCGCATTAGCATCATCATCATCATCATTTACACCACAGCGGTCGCGAGAAGCCCTTGGCAGAAAGGCTGGGCGCCTACCCTTTTCCAAACCACAGGGGCGCCACCCCCTGGGCGCCTGCCCTTCTAAGACAGGGCCCGGGTTCTAGATCTCCGCCTGTGGCATCGTTTGCTCATAGGTTTGTTAGTTTCATTGTTAGTAGTTCGAATTAAGACATTCACATCAATCGCTGAATATCGGAAATTGTGTTGAAAATACTAAGATTCTTGTACATTCGTTGTGTTCCGCCTAGGTGCCACCCCCTGGGTGCCTATCCTGCCGAATCCACTTGGGCACCACCCTCTTGGCACCCATCCTATCCCATCATTAGGAAACCCCCCCTTGAAATTAAACCCGAATTCAATCATAATCAACACACCAGAACACCCTTGAAGTTTAAAACAATTGAAACCACAAGCTTGAATTGACTTAAAACATCGAACCAACTCAGACACACAAGACAGACAACTGGGCACCAACCCCTACGCGCCCATCCTATCACATCCACCTAGGCACCGCCCTCTGGGCGCCGAGCCTCATTGAAACGGAATTTAATCCTAAGCAACTCAACATAACAATTTTAATTTAAAATACATCAAACCATAAAAGCTTAACTGCAAATCAACCTAAGAAATACCAAACCAATTGAACCACAAAACAGACACTTGGGCGCCACCCCTTGGGCGCCCATCCTCCAAATCCACCTAGGCACCACACCTTGGGCGCCCAACCTATCCGTTTTCATAAAAACCCCAACCGACAACTTAATACAATTAATTAACATTCAAACCAATCCCAATCAATATATGAAGACACTTTTAACTTAAAACACTTGAAACTTTAATCGATTTAGACTTAGTACCCAAAGCCCTTACGAACCAACAAACAACCACCCAGGCACCACCCCTGTGGCGCCTATCCTGTACTCTAACCTTGGTTTACAACTTCAATTTAAAACGAATAACTAAACAACTTACCACTTAAATTAATTAAGACAAGAACCTAAAATAGTCTCTAGATCCAAAAACCAATAACTAAGTCCGATCCGGAATACCTAAAAATCACAAGCCATCCACCTGGGCGCCACCCCCTTGGCGCCTATCCTCTCATTTGCACTAAAACACAAATTCTAGATTTTGTTTCAAAATCCGGATCCAAATCTTTTTGACATTTGAACATCAGAGAATTAGAACGATTTGAAACATTAAAATTCACCAAGTAAGAACCCCTTGGATTCCGAAAATAGCATCCTCGTCACTAGCCAAACCACCTAGAAACAGCCACTTGGGTGCCACTGTCTGGGCGCCCAAGTCACCAGAGTGTCCTAGGCGCCACCCCCTGGGCGCCCAAGTCCTCTGTTAACCCCATTTCATCGATTCCAACATTATTTCATCTTTTAAATTAAACCCTAAATTCCATAACCTTAAACCACTTAAACTGAACCCCAAAATACATTTAATCCACTTCTTAATCAATTTTTAACTCAAAACAAACCAAACCAATTAAAAATCACAATTAATAAGTTGCTTAGGTGCTGAACCATCAACCTCGGGCTATTCACACCCTAGGATTAGATCAGATTTCCCCATTAAATAGATTAAAGCATTAGGCTTCGTCCCGTCACTTTTCCTATTCTGTTAGGGGACTTGGAGAGCTTATGTGGACGGTCTAGGACGTTAGGTTAGGTTAATCCGATGATCAGTAATAAAGCACTAATCACGTAAATCCAAGTAGAAATCCCTTAGTTAGGTCGTTCTAGCCCCAATATCAAAGGCCATAAAAACTATAAAACCAACAAAATAAACCCAAAAAGATTTTTCCTTTATTTTTTCCTCCACCTCAGGTGCTAGATATTTAATTGAATTTAATGATAAAAGGGAATAAGGAGCTGATTTCTAAAATTGAATAAATGAGAATAACGAGATGAGATGAGCGATTTCGCGCACACTTTTAATCAATCACGTCCCATCGGCCATCCTAAAACAAACACTGGCCCATCGGCCATTTCCAATGCCCATCAGCCACCTTCAATCAATTACGGCCCATCGGCCTTTTGCTTTTATCACCCATGTATCGCACACAAAACACACGGAAATCACAAGTTAAAGTCTCATTTGTATCATCATTTTGGTTTGAAAAATCAGCCTTTAAACCCTATTTTGCCAAGGGATCAAAAGGGAGTACTCGGGAACGCGGCCAATCCTCTTTTTAAATATTTGGCACCTCCCCCCCTTTTATTTTATTCTTTATTTTAATTATTCTATTTTACTTGGATATATTACGATTATACTATGTGAGGATTAACCTTTATTTGGACTTTAACTCATGACCCTGAACTGACCCAAAATTAAAGACACCCAAAGAGACCCAAATTAATGTGACAGGACAACCGTCGTGTGTTGCCGGCAGCACATTAGACGAGAGGAAGAACCCACCTTATTATTTTTCTCCCCATATTTCTTCGGCTTTCGCCGAAGAACGGTGTTACGGCCATTACCGTAGCTGGCAATCGTGATCCATTGATTTTGAGGGTAGTCGGAATCCTCATTTTTTATGTAAAATTTAAATAGCATATATAGATGAATGGGGATTTCCCCAAACCATGTCTCTCTTGGAGAGGGGGGGGTCGAAATTTACGTCCGACAGCTTGGCGATCGTGATGGGACCTATTGTGTTTTCCCTCCACTTATTTGGGTCTTTCAGGAGTACTATTCCAGGACACGAGCATCCAATCAATGATCAAATGTCAGTGTCCCATTCAGTTTAGGATTGTTATGAGTAGTCCGAAAATTAAACCTAAGGTCTGAGTATACCGCCTACTAAAGCCTTCCCTAATTACAACATAACAAATAAACCATCATTAAAACTTCCCCTTTTGACACTAAAATAAAAATTGATAAAAAAAATTAAAAAAAAAAGAAAAAAATCTTTCTCTCCTTTCCCCTCCCTTCGAATTTAAACCATAAATCCTCTATTGGTGTTACATGACATTGTTTGAGAATTGCTTTGGAAATCTAATATAAGATGGCCTATCAAAATCCACATCAAACAATTGAATCCCAAACATTATAAATGCTTGACTCAAATTACCAATCTCACACGACTCAAGATTTTCAAAACATAAACAACTCATACACGAATATAAACCAACACTACCACAACGAAATATAAAATTATCGATACCTTTCCAACCAAACTATAACAACTCAAGCTTCTTCCCTTAGATTTACATGACACTTTTATGCAAACGAAGACTTAAACAATCATGCCTCTTACGAACACACGAGACCAAACAATGACCCAATCCATCATCTCCAATCATATCAAACCACTTCTCAACCAACTCAACATTACACTAAATCAAATCCAAACCCAATGCACATGAACTCAAATTATCAAAACATTAATTACGACACAAATCAGAATTTAAAATTTAATAATCAACGAATCTACATCCAAAATACACAATATGTAACAACAAACCAAATCCTAATCCATCCTAATCAAACCTACCAATCTGTCCAAACCATCCCATCCAATCAGACTCCCTCACCCATTCAAACATACCAATCCACCCAGACCATCCCATCCAATCAGACTCCCTCGTATATTCAAACATACCAGTCCATCCAAACCATCCCATCCAATCAAATTCCTTCACCAATCCAAACCATCCAACCTCCCATGACCATCTCGCACGATCAAACCCCCACACCAATCAAAATTGTCCGATCTAATCAACCTTACCAACCTATCCGACCTTCCATAACCATGCATCCTTATCCAACCTATCAACCATCCCAATCCACGCCTTCCAATGAAAGCAATCATCCCACCCAACCCTCACCATTCAACCAAACAACAGCACCTGCCATGATCATTAACCAATTCCAGCCACGCCCAACCATACCATCCAACTCAATCCATCAACCAACCCAATTTCCAATGATCATATATCAACAATCCACTCACGCTTCGACCGACCAACCTAGTCAAACATCAAATCAAAACCTAAACAAAAATTCACCCACAAATACGAAAACCCAAAATCCATTTTTGCCACGCAAAACCAAAGTATCTCGAAAACAAATCCAGGAAGAGTTTGCTAGAATGGTGGACATAAGTGAGCTAGAGTTACCCGACCTCGACTGGTTTAAGAGTATCACTCTGAAAAATGATCCATATGCAAATGCGGGGAAGCCCCTAGAAGAACAATTGATAGGTGGTGAATACCTAGAATGGGAACTTGGGTTAATCTCAGAAACTCTAAGAAGACTTATGACTGAAGAGATCAAGATCCCAACATTATGGAAATGCTATGAGGTCGAACAGGGGATACGAATTCTTAGAACGTATTTTGCTCCCTTCCATCAACTCGAAAACAAAAAAATCATAGACATGCCATATCCCATAATTAATTGCCCACCAAATCATGTTCTCAAGAATTGGACCTATGATCCTCCATATTTGACACCTTTAGCCCCCAACGTAACCTATTATCCACCAAATGATCAAACTTCTGAATCTACCAACGAGATTTACTACCCCATCTTTAAAGACATGCCCCTTGAGGAGTTTTATGACATGCTTAATGAAAATTATGAACACTGCAAAACACCTTGGGATGGTAAAACCCAGATCACCACACATCCAACGAACAAACCAAATCAATCACAAACAACCGTCTTATCGGACATACCAAAACAACAAATGCCACCTCAAACACAAACAAATGAAGATCACCCAACACAACAAATAGAAGGCGTGACGATTCAACAGATGACACACGAGACAATACAACCTAATGATTTACCCGAAGAATCTGAATTCACGACGGCTATGAAGATACTTGATCATCAAATGGAACAAGTGGATTAAGGATTTTGAAGTCATAAGATCTGAAACACACGAACCAATCATGTTTGACTTTGAATCAGATGTGGAAACCCATAAACTGGTTAAACCATCTTCATTTGAAATAAAACACCAAGCACAAACAAATAAAATCATATGTGATCCAAAACCTCCGTCTAAGACGAATACAACCAAAAGACATAGACCACAATACAAACAAAAAAACTTGGATCTTACGCCATCATACGAAACCAAAATTATGATCCGAAGACAAATAAACGGGCAACCAAACGATGAACAAGACTACCCTAGACCAAAACCAACGCATCCTAGACCCATCCCAACACCGGTTGAGCCAAGAAAGAATGACAAAGAATCTGGATTTGAATTTGTAAATCCGAACATGTTTAACGAATTACAAGAGGACATAGATAAACTCAAATCCGAGGTTAGAAAGATGCAGATTAGGTCGAGCATGCCATTAGAATGGATAAAGCCATCCGATCCCATTAATGAGTCTGAAGCACCACTTGAGAATCAGCACCAAGAAACCGTTAGGCCTACCATTGAAATCCAACGAGGAAGCTCTCACATAGGTCCTACCATCTCATTAGAAAAGACCCTAGAGGAGGAACCACAATCAAATGGTGTCTTGACTAGTGAGCCTCATAGGTCAAACGCTTTTAGAAGATAAAATGATAATGATATAATTAAACTGATCTTAGAGGACAAGCATAACTTCCACGATGAGATAGAGCCTAATCCTGTATTAGCCCTGATTAAGGCCCATTTAAACGTGAGACTAAGACTTCAGAGATTTTAAAAGGTTTACCATGCCTACCCTTGACCAATCCAATAATTATGAGCCAAGATTACATGGAATACTTTGAGAAGAGACAACTACCAAGAGTTGATCCAACTCCGATCCTTCACCTAGAATGGTACCCTGCCCATAAAGAGCAAAATTCAAGCACAACAACGGAGATCATACCTGAACTAGAAAGCCAAATAGAGTTTGATCCAATTAGATTCCACGAAAGGATTGAGACCACTCCCGAAGCTCTAGGAAAGACTTTTGGAGACTTAACTGTCGAAGAACTTTCAGGTGCTTACCTAAATATGTCATCTAAGATTCCGATAGTCCCAATGAACAACATAGAAATCCACACGACTGAAGAGATTGTTATCCCACATGACCTTCCAGTAGTGGCGCAACCAAAATGTCAAAACTACACCCTTGCTCAAAGACTTTCACGATGTAAGTCTGCTAGGCTACAAAGAAAATTTAGAGCACGCCTAGCAAAACATGGACGAGCTACATTCAAGGAAGCTAGACACACTACAACAAAACCTAGAGCCTAAAGAAAGGGAGAAAATCACATGATTGACACAAAAGATGATGGTCGAACAATTAGGAAAACAAACGACCAGAGATCATCAAGGAAAAATAGAAAACCATCTTTTAAAGATTCCAAAAAAATTTTAAACTCTTTAAGGCCAAGGCCCAAATGGCGGAGTTCTAAAGCATTTCAATGCTCTCGTTTTCGGCGAGAGCAAACCAAAGATCCCCAATATAAGAGCCTTATCTTAATGCGTCAACGAATGAAATCATATCTACATTATCAAACAAAGAAACATAATGAGACACACAAAACCTTTTAACATGAGACCAAGGCCCAAGTGGTGGAGGTCTAAAATATTTCAACGGTCTTGTTTTCGGATGGACCAAAATAAAGACTATGGGCTAAACACATTATCTTATCACCCAGAACAATACAAAGCCGTAAAAGAAAATGCCATAACAAAGTAAAACGTGTTGTCATCAGGCCAAGGCCCAAATGGCGGAGGTCGAAGGTGTTTCAACGCTCTCGTTTCCGAAAAGAGCAAAATAAGACCCAGACCAAACAACCAATGATAAAATCACGTAGGTTGAAAGGTCTTAAATGCACATGTTTTCGAATAGTCAAAATATTCAAAGTACGGACCACATCACTAGCACACATAATGGAAAATCATAAGCATGCTAGACAAATCTCCGGCTTCATGCCAATGAAAGGCTACAAATTCAAGCAAGCCCACAAAAATTAGCTATTACTTAGGATTATTACAAAAAAAAAAAAAAAAAAACCATAAAAATCACAAAACCCTAAAAACCCAAAAAATTAAAAATCATAAACCCAAAAAAAAAAGTATAAATAATATAAGACCACAATTGTCTGATCATCATAAAAGGCATAAGTGAACTAAAACAGTGCAAAATCCTTCTACTGGAATAATCGCAACTAGAAGAGTTCATGAGTCAGATTAATGAGACAGATTGTGAGTATTTTCCCATTACTTGAAAACCAGGACTGCCCTAGAACAATGATTATTAATAATGGATGGGTGTCTTTAAATTTGTGGATACCAAATAGGGTGACTTAGCAGACCGCATTAGAGAATTTTAGAAATGCTCAAGGCATTCATATTAACAACAACAAATAAAGCATATGTCAACATCAAAGCTAATATAGTGGTCAAATTCATTAAGAAAAACATAATAGCTTGACTTGGCATACCCAAGGTATTCATAACTGGCAATGGTCCCCAATGTACATCCCAACAAATAAACGAGTTGTACACAAAATATGACAGAACCACATCATTCAACCCCATATTACCTCCAAAGGTAGTGACTGGCCATACCATTCGGTCAAAGCATTGTAGGCTTACCATACTTCCACGAAAAAAAAAAGAACTCCTACAGGAGAAATCCTGTACTCTTTGACCTATGGAATGGAAGCAGTCCTTCCCTTTGAAGTCCTTCACCCGTCGCTGCGCATCCAGCTAGATGAAGATATGATAGAAGACCAAAGGAGAGAAGCATTACTACTTCAACTAGACCTACTTGACGAGAAGATAATGAAAGCAGCAGAGCACGCACAGGTATACCTGAAGCGAATTGCCAAAGCCTACGACAAACATGTCAAAGAAAGAAAATTCAAAGTTAGCAACTTCGTGTTGAAATGCATCGCTCCTTCTCAGCTTCTGCATCCCAGAGGTAAGTTACGACCCAATTGGGAAGGCCCATACATAATTAAAGAAGTATATCCTAGAAATGCATACAGACTAGTAAATGCAGAGGGGGAAGACCTCCCCGATCCATGGAACGCTATGTACCTAAAAAGGTACATGGTATGACCCTTCCTCACTTCTTGTAGAATATGACCCTCCTTGCCCTTTCGCTTAGTTGTAAAAATCTCGTAGAAGGACCGAAGAAGTGCACTCTGATCAAACTTAGAACTCAGACACACACTAAAACTTAAAAATACACAAATAAGGTGGATCTACCCCTCACAAATTCCGCACGGTTAAAGTCACTCGATGTGAAGGTTTTAAGGTGAGTTCGCCCATGTCATGAAAGCTTTTTGACCGTTTGTTAAAAAAAGAAAAGAAGAAGTGCCTAATTAGAAAGCCCTAAAGAAAAAAAAATCGTGACTAGTTTGGGTTCGTAACCTTTTTAACTCGAGCCAGTAAGCCCGTAGGGGTATTTATGTACCTAGTACCCTAAAGCCGTCTGGTTTGGGAGTCATTGGCCTAATGCTTGTTACATGGGTTAATTAGAAAGCTTAAAGAACCTAGACATTACACAGTTACGTATTCGAAAAAAAAAAAAAAGAGGAGAGAAGCCATGGTGGAGTCGCACAAGGTGTGGGTATGCGCCTCATGGCTAACGCTTCAGAAGCCATTACCATAGGATCCCATTTCCTTTTGACACCCTTACAAAAAAAAAAAAAAAAAAAAAAACGAAAAGAAAAATTAAAACTAGGCTAGCTGGAATGACATGGGTACTCGTCAGGAGAACTAAACAAAAGGTGGTCGAAAACCACAACACTAAAGAGGCACGGTGACTTATCGCCACACACACAGACACAATTCACAAACGAGCCCCGAGGGCAGTCAAGTGCTTTCCAAAGTTCAACCATAAAGACTAAGCAGCTACCAAATGGGGCTTGTGAGGACTCGACCTTCAAATGATAGTTAGGGAAGATCACGTTACCACCAATGTGACAATCATGGAACGAGGGTACATTCCTACCCACGGCCAAAATGAACACTAGTCTTATGCTGGGGCATTTTATCTATATATATATGTACATACATATTAACATCTATCTATCTCGCACGGCTTCCCAATCTGGGTCCTTATCGAATACACAACTGCCACGAGCACTCACTAGGTTGCACACACACACTCACTTCATGCATGCTCTTCTTACTAATGACCTTCGGTTGGATGCAGGAAACATATATCCCTAAGGTCCCAATTCCATCTTGTTGTTTCCCAAAGCTTGAATGCCAAAATGATCCCTTGACATTTTTACCAAGAAAGAAAAATCTTGCTTCAAACAAACCATGGAGGGGACCAAAAGTACAGTACTAACAAGTTAGTTTTGAGACCTTTGCAGGAAAATCAACCCCGGTCATATTGAAAACACCCCTTAAGCTGGGGCATTTTTATTTATTCTCTTTGGGATCACATCAAGGGTACTATTTTGTACACAACTCCCTATAACTTAAAATACGATAACGATTAATGGAAATTCTGGATCATGTCTGTTTGCGGGCGTAGATTAAATTTGACTACTATATATATACCATGGACGATGTCTGCCATAGGATTTCTTGATAAAATATGATGATTGTTAGCATATGCCTTCACATCTATACTTGATATTATGGATGCCTCAAGACATAGAATTGCCTAGGTCACAAATGTCACACACTTAGGCACTCCTTGTTCTTTGAGAACCCAATTCTATGTTGCTTATTATGTTTGAAATAATGTGAGACTGTGCCTATTTGATTTTTATTATATGAATCTCACTTTATTTATCCTAAACTACTAATGCTCCCTTTATGAGATCCCCATGCCTAGAAACGGATTTCGAGTAACTATAAAGAGATTTCACCAATGTCTCCCTTGTTTTTTATACCTCGAAAAATCATCAGGTACAAAACTTGTCACTTGTAAGAGAGAGATACTTCATTTAAGTCATCGGTACCCCTCATAAGCATCATTTCATCATCATAGCACAACCACGGCACTCCTAGGTCAATCATCACAACCACTATCAAGTCATGAATCACATGTTCGCATCATGGATGTCACATGCACCTATGCACATCATATACATCATCCTACATATACCAAATGCAAAATGAGCCTAAAAATAACATCCCTCCATCATAGGTGTGACACTAATGATTAACAACTATTAATCAACATCAATCATAACTACTACAACAACAACAATAGGGCCTCGATCATCTCTACACAATTCCCAATAGAATAGGGGGCCTCGTAAGAGTATGACTCCGAGAGTATGTACCGGTATGGAGAATCCCTCCAACATCTAACATAATTCCCTGATGCTCCGAATTCGTTCTTAAATCTTTAAGGGATCCATCCCAAATACAATCGACTCATGATAGCCTCATCAACCGAAATGACCTTATAACGACCTAGCTGTCATGCGACCCTATTAACGACATGCCTAATAGCAATCTGTGGTGCGTAGAGCCATATGTCCATCTCAAATAAATCATACCCCTCTAGTACTGCAATCAATTCATCACCCAAGCCACCTTGATAAGGATGCCAAGTGACCTACCAAATTAAATTCCATAAGAGAAATCAACTCACTAAGTGAAGAACTAAAACCAAACTCAGATTTAAAATTAAAATCAAACTTTAAATCGAAATTAACAGACTTAAACTTAAAATTAAAATTAAACTTAAACTTAAACTTAAACCTAATAGAAAAACTCAACCCAATTAAGCAGAGCAGGAGGATGTACACATTGTGGTTCCCAAGCTTATTCAAGATGAACTGGTGGCCCTACTACACTCCTCGCCCCTCCATGCCGAGATTAATTAGGATTGTCGTAGGACGTCCTCCATTCTTCTTTTACTCTGCAAAAAAAAAAAAAGATTAACAATCAATAAAATTCATCAACCAACCAATGATAATGAACTTAATTTAAAAATGACTAGACATAACAGAAATGAACATAACCAAAAGAAAAAAAAAAAAAAAAAAAAAACAACTCACAAAATGACTAATGACAAAATAAAAGAAAACCCGACTAAAAAGAGAGAAAAAAAAAAAACAATGAATGAACTAGCAGATAAGCCAAATAACTAAAACCACATTAAAGAAAAAAAAAACACCAACTCATGAACCTAAAACATAAACAAAAAAAAAAAAAAAACAACACCAATTAACTCACAACCAAACCAAAACAAACCATGACAAACTTAAAACCGCATAAAGCATAAAAGTCAAAATAATAAACTAAAAATTAAATTAAACCTAAATCAACATTTAAAACCAAGCTAATAAAATGAAACCAACAAAAGCGAATAAAACTAAAGAAAACCAATTTTAAAATTCAATTAATCCACAACTAAGCTAAAAGGCAAAGTTAAAATACACCTCATAAACGCAATCAGCAAGAGATAATAATAAAACACACATTTTTAATCCAACTCAACATAACCACACTTAAGTTCGATTTTCAATGGTTTACATGCATATATCATTTATAGGAAATAAAAATTTACTACTCCCCCACACATCACACATAAACACACTATAAAAAAAAATGAAATGAAACTATCCCCCTTAAATCCACAAAAACAGTAAAAAACATAAACAAAAAAAAAATCACCGAAACTGAATCTAAATAAACCAAGACACTCAACAAACCTAATCACACCAACTAATTTCATTAATTTCCACAAATTGCACAGAACCCCCTTTTTCCCCAAACTTCGCCCAAATCCAGCTAGGTCTTGATCTTCCCAATCCCGAGCTGAAACAGACATCTCCCACCATTTTTATGAAGATCCATCACCTCTAGATGGAAAACTTAGAAGCATGTGCCATATAATCTAATCAAGCCTAACCCATATCCCACTCCTATTAGCTATCTTTGATCAATAACTACCCACCTTACAAGGTTAGGACTAGAACATTTGGGCTGATAATTTTTTGGGTAATAATAATCAAAAGTGAAAAGAAAAGAGGAGACCATGTCCAATTTAAAAAAAAAAAAAAAAAAAAAACAATCAATCAAAAATCACAAACCAATTTAAAACGACACTCAAATAATAATAAAAAAAAAGTTTAATGAACTTAAACCTGAACATAAATATGATAAATCCACCAACACACATCCCAAAACAACTAATCTAAAACAAACTAATTAATCAAACCTAAACAATTGACTTAAACAAAAGAAACACTTACTTGGAAGCAAGGAAGAGCTTGAGAATTCTAAAATTCAAAGTCTGAAAGAGCAGGAGTTGTGGGAAATTCGTGGCCTTGATCCACTTATATAGATTAGAGTTTGAACCCCATGAAGATTTTTAAAGAACATGAACAGCAGCATGGGCGCCACTCCCTGGGCGCCCAGGTCACCTATTCTCCCTAAAACTCGGGCTTCTCTTTGACAAAGACTCTAAGTGCTGAACATGCAGTTCCACGTAGGCACCACACCCCGGGTGCCCAGATCACCCATTCTCTAAAAGTCAGGCTTTTACTCCGACTAGGACTCTTGGGGCGATAGGTTGGACGCGAATCCTACTTCGAGATTAGCTCAAAATACAGTATGGGCGCCACCCCTTGGGCGCCCAGGTCACACATTACCCTAAATTCAGGTTCTACTTCGAGACCAACTCAAAATGCAATCTAGGCACCACTCCTTGGGGGCCCAGGTCACACGTTACCCTGAATTCAGGTTCTACTTCGAAACCAACTCAAAATGCAGTCTAGGCACCACTCCTTGGGCGCCCATATCACATATCATTCTGAATTTGAAATTCTAATTTGAAACCAACTTGAAACGCAACCTACTTCCTTGAAGTCAAAACTCCATTCTAAGACGGACTAGGACTGCATCTTGGGCGCCACTCCTTGGACGTTTAGGTGACTTGTCTTCCAAATCCACTATTCTGCTTCAAGACGAACTCTGTCTATGCAATCCGCAGGCACTATCCCCTGGGTACCCAAGCTGTTTGCTTTCATAATCCTTGAACCAAATCCCAGGCAGGCTAGGCACGACCCCTATGGCACCTATCCATCACCTTAGAGAACCGGAGCCCTCTTTGAGCCAAATTGTCCTAGAATTCTGAAAAAATTGAACCCCAAACAAGAATTGATGATGATCGATGATAAAAATAATAATCATAATCATAATATATAAAAAGATAAAAATAAAAATAAAAAGAGAGAGAAAGAGAGAAAGGAAGTGTAAAGAGACACAAACACACGGTGTGCATTGTCAAACCAAACATTGTCCCATCACATAAGGTCCCGTCACATGCACATTAGTCCCATCACATATACATCTGACATTGTGCATTGCATCCCATGTCATCTCCATCAATGAAATTTGAACTACAGAGGACTAACAATAAGAAGTGCAGAATCTTTTAGTGTTTGTTCAATACAGGTTTCCCAAAGCAAAAACGAAAACACCAAAGGTGAAGGACCTTCAAGTACACTGATGGAGGCAGATGACTCAAACTTCAGTAAACAAATGATGAAAGGAAGTACTGGCAATGATCCCCAAAGAAAAAACAAAAACACCAAAGGTGAAGGACCTTCAAGTACACTGATGGAGGCAGATGACTCAAACTTCAGTAAACAAATGATTAAAGGAAGTACTGGCAATGATCCCCAACATTGGATTTATGGAAAGCTCTCTAGGTAAGTACCCCTAACTATGATTTTCATGATTTTACCTCATGTATAGAAATTGAGTCGCCGTAGGCCTCCCTTAAGTGCTTATGATCGGTACGGCAACCATTATACCGTGTTCTCACGAACTATGGTGTTCGCCGACTCAAGTCTTGACGTTAGGAGATGGAAGCCGTGTAACTTGAAACTCTCTATGATAAGCATCAAAGAGATGATCGAATCTATCCCAGGTTCTCATCCAAGCTTGGGTGAAGACCAAGATCCATAGAGAGCGACGGTTATTCCGGAGATCATCTTCCATTGATTCAACTTTTTCGATGCATACCTGAGTTTCAAATCCATACATTTAAAAAAAATGCATCTCATTCTCACATGCACCTCACACTATTGCTTGAACTATGTTTGTGATTGCCTTCAAGATCCCCAATATTTCTAGTTAGTCTTAACTATGCCTTGAACATTCAACTGTGGATGAAAGTTAAAAGACGCTACATATGACAACTTGAAATGAACTCTATTGCAAAAACAAATGAAACTCTAATAGTGACTTAGCCAATCGAGAGATCGACTTCTGATTCAGACCACCGGGGCACAGTTCCCACCATCATTTTCAATTTCAGCAACTAGGGCACAATTCCCAACCCGCCACGTGGCAATGCCACGGGCACCGAGGCACAGATCTCGGGTTTCCAACTAAATCAGTAGGCACGTAACGTTTTCTTTTTTTCTTTTTTCCCCCTGAATCAGGATCGCTCCAAGAAAAGTGAACCTCACCTTTAGAACGAATTTGCAATTGCATACATCCGTGGGTGGCCACTCCCGCGAGCTCAAAAGCTCCCATGAGTCATGAGTGGTGTGTCTACTTTCTTTGGAGCACAACTCTCCACGTGCCGTTCTCCAAAGAGGGGCATACTGTAGACACCTCATTTGGCCCCCTATGATAGCCCTAAACACCTGTCATATATAGCGGTGCCCCCATTTCACCCATAATTAAATGGTTAATGGCATAATTCAGATTAATTATCGACGATGAAGATGCTTGTTGATAATTTTAGACTTAGCTCAACAATTTCTAGAAATTCATGAGAGAAAAGTCAAACTGCGTCGAGATCTCGAGTGCAACCCACTGCTCACACAAGGAACAGACCATGACACCAATTATACCTTTTCTGGACCACTTAAGACATGCTTAAGTCAATCCCTCCAAAGACTATGCTTAGTTTGCCCAAATGTCACCTGATCAGCCTAAGTTAGGAAACCGAATCCATTGGTCCAGATGTCCCCCTTGTTTTCCAACCCCTATTTGTCAAGACTTTTAGACATTTAGATTCCTCAATTCGAGAGCTTTTTGATGATATGTAAAACATCCAAATTCGATAACCGAGTCAAAAGTTATGAGCTTCTGAAGTTTGTCCTTAGAAGAGATGAAAATCACATAGGCACCACCCATGTGGCGCCCACCCAATGGAAATCCATCTAGGCGCCCCATGCTGGGAGCACACACAGTCCAAGGCCACCTAGGCACCCCATGGTGGGCGCCCAGCCTCCAAATTCCACTAGTTGGCATAAAAGTAGCCCGGGACCACTCAACGTAGGGACCAAACTCCGAAAACAAATCGACACCACCTAGGCACCACCCATGTGGCGCCTACCCTACTGAGTTCCACATAGGCACCAACCCTGTGGCGCCCACACTACCCAGAATCACCTAGGCACCCCATAGTGGGCGCCCAGCCTCCAAATTCCACTAATTGGCTTGAGATTAGACTAGGACCACTCGTACATAGGGACCAAGCACCAAAGACGAACCGAACCACCTAGGCACCACCCATGTGGCGCCCAGCCTTGAAGTTCACCTAGGCACCACCCATGTGGCGCCCGGCCTTGAAAACCATCTAGGCACCACCCATGTGGCGCCCAGCCTATTAATGCTAATGTAGGTCCCCCAGCTGAAGATATATCCGTTCAATCTCGACTCCAAATGGGACCAAGGTCCAAAAGCGAAACACAAACCATCTGGGCACCACCCTCTGGGCGCCCACCCTCTCCAGGACCACCTGGGCGCCACCCTGTGGGCACCCAGACTGCGCGGACCATGTGGGCTCCACCCCATGGGCACCCATCCTCCCTCCAAACCCTAATTCTCCTTAAAAGAACTTAAGCCGCCTAGGGATGCGTGAGACCTTCTAGAAACCCGAAATAATGAAGCCCTAGCCCTTCTAAACTCGTCCCAAACCTATATAATCCCTCTTAACTTCATTTACAAAGGAGGCTACCCTAAAAAGAGAGAAAGGAGAGAATAAGCAAGAAGAAGATAGGTAGCCACCATTAGAGAGAACTTCAGATCTAGAGAAGAAGAAGGGGAAATAGAGGAGGAGACTTCTATGTCTTCAGCTGGAGCCATGGGTCTTTGCGAAAGCTTCATTTTAGGAACTTGAGGAACGCATCATATACCGGTATTCCTAGATCTCTCCTTTATTTTACTACATTCCATTACCATTCATGCTTAGAAATATGCTTAGGACCATTTGATCATCGTAGATCTACATTAGCTTATGATAAAAATAGTATTAGTGTATTATCATGTCAGTAACATGCCTAGGTTCATTCTAATTCTAATATAGTAGATTTGCTTTGATTTCGTAGTTCTAATTGCATAGCTAGGTTAGATCTCGCATTAGCATCATCATCATCATCATTTACACCAAAGCGGTCGCGAGAAGCCCTTAGCAGAAAGGCTGGGCTTCACCCACTGGGCGCCTACCCTTTTCCGAACCACCCGGGCGCCACCCACTGGGCGCCTGCCGTTTTCCAAACCACCTGGGCGCCACCCCCTGGGCGCCTACCCTTCTAAGACAGGGCTTGGTTTCTAGATCTCCGCCCGTGGCATCGTTTTCTCATAGGTTTGTTAGTTGCAATGTTAGTAGTTCGAATTAAGACATTGGCATCAATCGCTGAATATCGGAAATTTCGTTGAAAATACTAAGATTCTTGTGCATTCGTTGTGTTCCATTGAAAACCCTGACTGAGCAAGGTAGGCACCACAAATGTGGCGCCCAAGTGGATTTCTCCATTTTTGTGCACAACTTCCAATCTTCTGCATTTAGTTCATTTAGAAACTGCATGATAATGATTTGTTTGTCTGTTTGATCTATTCTGAACTTTGAATTACCATTTTTGTCACGCTTCACATAATATCATTTGAATCGCACAACCATAGGAAACCCCCCCCAAAAAAAATCATAAAACATAAAATCCCTTCTTCTCTTTCTTGACTCTCTAGTAAATCAGAGGAGAAACTAAAAACAAATTAAAAGATATCCAGAAAACCCAAAAAGGAATAGTTGATAGTCTAGGTTATTGAATTTAGCGCCTAAGTAGGATAAATCCTAAGATTAATTAAAACTTCATAATTAGTTAACTTAAGAAACATCAAATCATTAAGAGACCTAAAACTCTAAGACCCTAATTAATTCGGATTTAAAAGTAATTAAGAACTTTAAAAAAACGCAAAAACCTAAAACCCCAAAAAACAGCCACCTGGGCGCCACCCCCTGGGCGCCCATCCTTCCACAGCCACCTGGGCGCCACCCCCTAGGCGCCCAGCCTATTCATTCTCTAAAACACCCAGGTTAAAGCTTAAGATAATTAGTTAAGACCTTAAACCAATCCGAATCCACAGAGTAAAACATTTTAAAACCTATAATAAGTAAACACTAATCAACTTAACCTCGAATTAACTAAAGAACACAACCAACACAACTCCAAAACAGTCCACCCGGGCGCCACCCTCTTGGTGCCCATCCTATCCCATCTCTAAACAACCCCTAATTAAAACTTCTAATTAATCACAACCTGAATTTAACCCTAATCGACATAATAAAACACTTTTAGATTTAAGAAAGCTGAAACCTCAATCAATTTGGACTTGAACCGGCCTAAAAACACAAAATCAAGACGAAACCACAAAACAGACACCTGGGCACCACCCCATGGGCGCCCAGCCTGCCTATCTACTTAGGCACCACCCCCTGGGTGCCTATCCCGTCCCATTCCCTTGGCAACCATCACTTAATTAAACTTAATTGATTAAACCCGAATTAACACCTTAAAACACTGTCAACCTAAAAGACCTGAAACCTTAATCAATTTGGACTCAAACCAACTTGAAAAATACAAAACGAATAAACCACAAAACATCCACCTGGTTGCCTATCCTGCCGAATCCTCTTGGGCACCACCCTCTTGGCGCCCATCCTATCCCATCATTAAGAGAGCCCCACTCGAAATTAAACCCGAATTCAATCATAATCAACACACCAGAACACCTTTGAAGTTTAAAACAATTGAAACCACAAGCCCGAATTGACTTAAAACATCGAGCCAACTCAGACACACAAGACAGACACCTGGTCGCCACCGCCTACGCGCCCATCCTATCACATCCACCTGGGCACCACCCTCTTGGCGCCCAGCCTCATTGAAACGGAATTTAATCCTAAGCAACTCAACATAACACTTTTAATTTAAAATACATCAAACCATAAACACTTAACCGCAAATCAACCTAAGAAATACCAAACCTACCGAACCACAAAACAGACACCTGGGCGCCACCCTGTGGGCGCCCATCCTCCAAATCCATCTAGGCACCACACCCTGGGCGCCCAGCCTATCCGTTTCAATAAAAACCCCAATCGACAACTTAATACAATTAATTAACATTCAAACCAATCCCAATCAATATATTAAAACACTTTTAACTTAAAACACTTGAAACTTTAATCGATTTAGACTTAGCACCCAAAGCCCTTACGAACCAACAAACAACCACCCAGGCACCACCCCTGTGGCGCCTATCCTACACTCTAACCTTGGTTCACAACTTCAATTTAAAACAAATAATTAAACACCTTACCACTTAAATTAATTAAGACTAGAACCAAAAATAGTCTCTAGATCCAAAAACCAATAACTAAGTCCCATCCGGAATACCTGAAAATCACAAGCCATCCACCTGGGCGCCACCCCCTTGGTGCCTATCCTCTCATTTGCACTAAAACACGAATTCTAGATTTTGTTTCAAAATCCGAATCCGAATCCCTTTGACATTTGAACATCAGAGAATTAGAACGATTTGAAACATTAAAATTCACCAAGTAAGAACCCCTTGGATTCTGAAAATAGCATCCTCGTCACTAGCCAAACCACCTAGAGACAGCCACTTGGGTGCCACTGTCTATGCGCCCAAGTCACCAGAGTGTCCTAGGTGCCACCGCCTGGGCACCCAAGTCCTCTGTCAACCCCGTTTCATCAATTCCAACATTATTTCACCATAAATTCCAGAACCTTAAACCACTTAAATTGAACCCCAAAATACATTTAATCCACTTCTTAATCAATCTTTAACTCAAAACAAACCAAACCAATTAAAAATCACAATTAATAAGTTGCTTAGGTGCTGAACCATCAACCTCAGGCTATTCACACCCTAGGATTAGATCGGATTTCCCCATTAGATAGATTAAAGCATTAGGCTTCGTCCCATCACATTTCCTGTTCCGTTAGGGGAATAGGAGAGCTGATGTGGACGATCTAGGACATTAGGTTAGGTTAATCCGAAGATCAGTAATAAAGCACTAATCACGTAAATGCAAGTAGAAATCCCTTAGTTAGGCCCTTTTAGCCCCAATATCAAAAAGCCATAAAAACTATCACACCAACAAAATAAACCCAAAAAGATTTTTTCCTTTATTTTTTCCTCCACCTCAGGTGCCAGATGTTTAATTGAATTTAATGATAAAAGGGAATAAGGAACTGATTTCTAAAATTGAATAAATGAGAATAACGAGTTGAGATGAGTGATTTCGCGCACACTTTTAATCAATCACGGCCCGTCGGCCATCCTAAAACAAACACTAGCCCATCGGCCATCCTAAAACAAACACTGGCCCATTGGCCATCTCCAATCAATCCTGGTCCATCGGCCACCTATAATCAATTACGGCCCATCGGCTTTTTGCTTTTATCGCTCATGTATTGCACACGAAACACATAGAAATCGCAAGTCAAAGTCTCATTTGCTTCATCATTTTGGTTTGAAAAATCAGCCTTTAAACCCTATTTTGCCAAGGGATCAAAAGGGGGTACCCGGGAACGGGGCCGATCCTCTTCTTAAAAGTTTGGCACCTCCCCCCTTTTTATTTTATTCTTTATTTTAATCATTCTATTTTACTTGGATATATTACGATTATGCTATGTGAGGATTGACCTTTATTTGGACTTTAACTCATGACCCTAAACTGACCTAAAATTAAAGACACCCAAAGAGACCCAAATTAATGTGATAGGACAACCGTCGTGTGTTGCCGGCAGTACATTAGACGAGAGGACGAACCCACCTTATTATTTTTCTCCCCATATTTCTTCGGCTTTCACCGAAGAAAGGTATTATGGCCTTTACCGTAGCTGGCGATCGTGATCCGTCGATTTTGAAGGTAATCGGAATCCTCATTTTTTATGTAAAATTTAAATAGCATATATAGATGAATGGGGATTTCCCCAAACCATGTCTCTCTTGGATTGGAGAGGGGGGGTTGAAATTCACATCCGACAGCTACTCTACGTCATCGGCACGCCACTTTCGCTCCTCCTTAGCTAGTTGGAGATCCTCTGGGATCTCCTCACTTGCCTGGTCATCATAATAGCCACCTGGGGTGTCTGCACACCAAGGAATAAAGTCAATGACATGATGAGCAATAGATAAGCAAGATATAAATAAACATGGCATTCATCAAGCATAAGAATAATGACAGATATAACAATCATGTGAATACAAGGAAACGAAGTTAGGCATAAAGCATGAATAAATAACCATCAGAAACAATAATAGGAATCCTAGCAACACTAGCAATCACCACTATAGAAGCAATGCAATGCAAGTAACAAGAATGAGACTCTGAGGATGTCCAAGCCATCTACCTGGGTGCCAGTAACAATCCAATCCGGACTACTGATACCAAAGTCCAGCTCCAGGGGAATCCAAGCTCCAGAACCTGGGAATAGTAGCACGGTCCAAGCCCACTCCCAACTATTCAACAACATGGACGCCGTCCAAAGCCGACTGCCCACCCTGATGTCCGACTAACCAGCCCATCAATAAATCCCCAAACTGTAGTTAGCCATGACATGGAAATAATAATAATAAGTGGTGTTGACACAAGGAACCCAAAACAAGCAAGTCTGGCTAGCTTAATATACAAGACATGCTCAGAGGGATTATCTCACCCAAGCCAATACAAGACAAATCCAATCACATGATAATCCCTTCAGTCTAGCCAGTCATGTTTATCAATTACATAACACAAGGTCCTAAGGTACACTCTAAGTCAGGTCCATATCCTAATTCTACAAGAGTTTATGTTTCATAATTAATTAGGTATATTATGCCAAGAGAGTATAGATGGAACAATAACAACGAATACAATTCATAAGTCAAGGATGAATTACAAACCAAACCTAGGCTAGGGGTGCCATCCATGTATTGTACCTGTTTTAACGGAGTGCATAGGGAAAATTGATTCAATGATGCTTTTAGGAGATTTCCTTGGCGTACAATCATGGTAAGCATCTGTTGAGACAATTTCATAAGCATTCGGTTAACCCATGCATACTACACGAATACCTAGACACCTAATTGAAGCACACCAAGCCACGCACTACGATTTTAATCCCATTAATGGTCTGGTGAGAGTAGGTTCATGGTTTCCAACATCTAAGGTCCAAGCCTAGGTTACCAGTCTCATTTTCAATGAACCATTAGCTGAAGCAATAATCAAGGTATTTACATCATTTCCCGATCTCTGATCATAACGAAACTAGAATAATTGGATTATATGTCTCAAGCGCTTTCCATCGGTATATTACACATCGAAATCCAACGGGCGGATTAAAAGTTACAAGTGTTTGAAGTTACCAAGTGCTGTCAGAAATTTACTATCCTATTGATCGGACAGAACTGTCATATCGATCGGACAGTGCCAGAATGTTGTTAACTGAGACATGTTTTCTGTTTGATCAATCGGACAGACTGCCCGATCCATCGGACAGTGAACTGTCTCAGTTAACTGGGACAAAAACCCTGTCCGATCGATCGGACAGAGTGTCCGGTCAATCATCACTGCACTAGAACCCCGAATTTGGGTGTTCTGCCCTCTTTCTCTTCCTCTTCCTCTTCCTCTTCAGGCCATTGCATGGAAATCCTACAGAAAATGAGCCACCATGCTCCTCCATTCATCACAATCATCATTTCCATGCATTACAGTAGATTAAAGACATCTAAACATACAAATTAATAATTAATCCATCCTATTCCAAAAACCTAATCTAGCATGTTAATCCCAATTCAATACGTAACCATAGCTTGGAATTTGGGTATTCTAACAAGAAATTATTGCAATCAATAAAGAAACATACACACGTGCTAAATTATAAATTGCAAATCTACTTACCTCAACGAAGAAGAGATGAAATTGGGGAAAATTTGAGGAGAAGCCTTCTATCATGAAAATCCACGAATCTAACCCAACCAAATGCAACCTAGAACGCAAAGGAGAAGAAAAGAGAGGAAAAGATCGACATCAAACCTAAATCTAACCAAAAGAGAAGATGACTGAAAGATGAGGGTGAGAGAATTCTTTCCAAACAAGAACCAACAGAAAGAGGAGAACGCGAGGGAGAAGATGTGCGGTTTGGATCTTCGAGATGGTGTCTTCCGGAGGAAGTTCTAGAGTCTTAGAGAAGTGAGGAAGAAGAAGAGACTACAGTAGTCTCGCTGTAGAGATTAGAAAAGATAAAGATTAGTGAAATTCTCCGCTTAAGAAGAAGAGAAGGGGAAAACGACAAGTTTGCCCTTAAGTGGGTTCGGTGAAGGAATGGACCACTTGAAGGGTTTTTTATCATCGGATCGCAACGAGCCAAGAGACAAAAACGATCAGCGCACTTTAATCACGGTGATTGGAATTTCCTGAAAAAATACTCAATTTTTCCTAAATTGCAAACTCCCCCTGCTAGAGTCAAACGTACTCGAAATCGAACGAAACTTCGTAGACACTATTGTAATGCTAAAAGAAACTCGTTCAAGGTCTAACCCATTTAAATATCTAACAAAAAAATCAATTATAATAATAACAAAATAAATGGGTCAACGAGCCTACTATTGGGCCCAACTAGCCCAGTAAGGTCGTGGACCTTACAACTTGATTGAGCACTTTAAACACACACCTGCACAACTGCACATCCTTGACTTATTACGAATGTCTCCATATACTCATGATAATCTCATTTCAGAACTGCAAATGCTGAATACGGATGTCGACAAATATGCCCCACAAGTCCTACAAATTGAAATGGGCCACAAGGTCAAAAAATCAAATACTTCCTCAAAGGGAGAAAAGAAGAAAACTAAGAGATCTTGTATTGAATGTATCTTGATTCAAAAAGCAGCAAGTGAAACCATCGCCTTCGACAAGGAAGACCTCCTACTAGGCGAGACAAAGTACAACTGACCCCTGTACTTCACAGGGTACATCAAAGAGATGCCAATATACAGAGTCCAGATCGACCCAAGTTCTGCACTCAACCTCATCTCTACTTCAACACTCAAAGAGCTGGGTATCCCACCTAACAAGCTAAGTCACACATCTATATCCATCTTTGGATATGATGGGAGCACTCAAAAGCCTATCGGCAAAATCAGGTTCAAGTTGGAAATCGGTGATCTTATCTCTGAAGTCACCGTATATGCAATAAGGACCCCTTCATGCTACAACATCATTCTCAAACACCCCTGGATACATGAGAATGGTGTCGTCCCTTCAACTCTACATTAGTGCATCAAGTTCGTTGGTAACAACGGATTAATACATCGAGTATTTGCAGACAGAAAGCCCTTCAAAGGCAAAGAAGTTCATTTTGCAGACTCTCTGACATACAAGGACGAAAAAAAAAAAAAAAAAAAAAAGAAGAGGAGGAAGAAATAGCATCATTTGCTGAAAATCTCCAGAAAGATAAAAGCAAAGCTCATTAGCAATCACTGGAAGAAAACAAACCTTCCGGAAAATCCGAAGAGAGCAATCAATCTCCCTTCGTCATCTCCGTCAAATCTTTAAAGCCTTTGGTAACCACAACCAAGGCAAAGAAAACAAAACAAAAGGCTGGGGGCAAGTTTGTTGTCTCCTTCGTGTCTATCATGCAAGACAAGGATTCAGACTCAGAGCCAGAAGATGATACACCATCAAGCCAAGCTGATACTCAGCAAGTTCAGCCCGCTCTCACTCCAATAGAGACACCTGCCGATCTAGAAGACCCTGCGTTTGCTTCCTTCGTCATTCCAGCAGCTTCGGCAGAAGGAAAGTCAATCTTCTTCCATAGATCGGAAGCTTCTTCATCAAATTTTTCGCTTGAACCTTTCCAAAATGAACGTATGCCTTAACTATCACTGTATTGTCCAATGGCACAAGCTATCATGAAGAAAATGGGCTATGACGCTTAGAATCCAATCGGTTTGGGAGGTGGTCGTGGTATTCTCATGCCATTGGAACACACCCTGAGCAAAAGCCAACTGGAGGATTGGAAACTCCACCATCATATAGACAAGTCTTCACATGGGTTGGGGTATGATCCTGACACTCCCCTGATACAGTTGATACAAAGGCTGCAAAGTCATTTTGCCAACCAAGCCTCAACATCTCAGATTGATGAGGACATCGATCTCCCTGGATATCTCTTTGAAGAGTCATCCGTCAAGGATCCAGGAAGCTCATCGAATTGGTACGATTTCTCTAATGATGAGGAGGAATTGTCTGACAATATAGACACATGGTTTTCTGATCCACAAGAACCAGCTTCTCTAAAAGAAGTGCCCTACTTCAACTCAGTTTCAGCAGATGATTGGGACAATCTCATAGCAAGTCTTGAGAAGATTACTGATCAAGAAGACCCATGGACAGAAGCAGAGCCTTGATCTGAAAATGCCCTTGAAACTCCAGAAGGTCTTGTTAAGTTGGAAGCCTCCAAAAATATTGTGGAGGAACCACCTTTAAACCTTCCAACAGAAGATTCTGTTCAAAAGATAGACTTGGGAACTCCAGATAACCCACGCCCTGTATTCATAAGTAAGAATATAAAGGATGGTGAGTCACCCAAGTATATCGCTTTTTTTCGTGAGTTCGTTGATTGTTTTCCATGGTCTTATGCTGAAATGCCTGGCTTAGACCCCAAAATAGCAGCCCACAAACTCAAACTGCAAAAAGATGTCAAGCCTGTCAAACAAGGCCAAAGAAGATTCCGTCCTGACGTGATGGAAAAAATTGAACAAAAAGTTCATAAACTCAAAAGCATTGGCTTCATCTGGGAGGAACAGCATCCTAAATGGATGGCCAACATTGTCCTCGTGACAAACAAAAATGGGCAAATCAGGGTCTATATTGACTATAGAGACCTGAATAATGCATGCCCTAAAGATGAATTCCCGCTCCCCATACCGGAGGTAATGATTGACAACACTTGTGGATTCGAGCGAATGACATTCATGGATGGCTTATCTGGCTGCAATCAGATAAAGATGCACCCTAAAGATGAAAAACACACATCATTTCGAACCCCATTTGGCGTGTATTGCTACATAGTCATACCATTTGGTCTGAAAAATGCTGGAGCAACATATCAAGGGGCTATGATGAAGATATTCCAAGATATACAGCACAAGACGATCGAATGTTACGTTGATGACCTCACTGTCAAAAACCGAAAAAGGAAGACCATTTCAAATATCTTCGAGAAGTCTTCCTCCGATTCCGCAAACACAAACTGCGAATGAATCCCCGCAAATGCTTCTTCAGTGTCTCATCTGGTAAATTCTTCGGATTCATAGTTTGGAAAGCTGGAATAGAACTTGACCCCATCAAAGTCAAGGCTATCCTAGAAATGACGTTTTCAAGAACCTTAAGAGAATTAAAAGGGCTTCAAGGAAGATTAGCATATATCTGGCGGTTCATTTCCAACCTGTCAGGGAAGTGTCGTCCATTCTCTTGCTTGATGAAGAAAGGTGTTGACTTTGTTTGGGATGCTGAATGCGAAGCTGCCTTTCAAGACATCGAGTCATACCTGACCAAACCTCCAGCATTGGTTGCTCCCACACCTGGAAAACCATTCATCTTGTACACAAGAGCTCTCGACTATTCTTTGGGCGCTCTACTTGCACAAGAAAATGATGGGGGAAAAGAAGCAGCTCTATATTACCTCAGTCACATGTTGGTAGGTGCAGAGCATCGCTATTCTCCAGTTGAAAAAGAACGCCTTGTAGTGATGTTTGCTGTACAAAAGCTATCTTAGTATCGCTGTCCAACACAGTCTATCTGATTTCAAGGATCAATCTCTTAAAGGTCCTTGTCACAAAAGCAGGTTCCCTCAATGCCCAACAAGAAAAATGGTCCATCCTTCTGTCACAGTTTGATATTAGGTATGTACCACAAAAAGCAATCAAAGGCCAAGCTCTAACAAACTTTTTCACAGAGCATCCACTGCCAAAAGGATTCTCCACTTAGGGATGATCTCCCAGACAAACCTGTCTACAACGTGGAGACTTCCTCATCAAATGCCTCCTGGGACATGTACTTTGATCGTGCAACCAAGACAAATGAAAAGGAAAGGCTGGTGTCGGGAATTGGCATCCTCGTTGCTAGCCCCGACAAATACATGATTCCACACGCATTCTCGCTACTGGAGCCATGTTCTGCAGCTAAGTACCAAGCTCTGATCATAGGATTGGAACTCACCCTCTAATCCGACATCACAATGCTGGAAGCCTTTGGGGACTCTCAACTGATCGTCAACCAGATGAATCAGAAATATGAAATCAGGAAGCTTGATCTGTTGCCTTACTACAACAAGGCGTAATCGCTTCGTCGAAAGTTTGACATCTGTCACATCATCCACATCCTCAGAGGTGAAAACATCTGTGCAGATGCCCTGACTGGACTCACTGCATCTATGGCAATCCAAGAAGGGGAAAACATGCAAATTACAGTGTGTGAAAGAAGGATCCTCCCTCCTCTCAACACACACCAAGCAGTTGCTGAATGCCACCAAGTGGTTGGAAGTCAGATCTCCATCTTTAGACCTCCAGTCAACAACTTGAGGGATCCGTTCATTAATTACATTATGTTCGGAATCCTACCTTAAGATCCAAAAGATAGGGTAAGCATTCAAAAACAAGCCCCAAATTTTCACTTAGATATTCTTTCAAAAATGCTTTACAGAAAATCCTCCAACATTGTACTTCTACGCTGCTTGTCACAACAAGAAGCTGAAGAAATACTCAAAGAAGTGCATGCTGGTCTTTGTGGAGCCCATCAGGCTAGTCCTAAGCTCTACGATCAGTTAAAAAGATTAGGTTATTATTGGCCTACCATGGTAGCTGACGCAATGCAATTTGCTAAGCGCCGCCAACAATGCCAAGTTTATGGAGATTATGTCCACATGCCTCCAGAATGGCTGCATCCTACAACAATCTCATGGACTTTCAAAGCCTGGGTATGGATATCATAGGTTTTATCTCTCCCCCATCAAGCAAAGGTCATCACTTCATCTTCGCCGCTACGGATTATTTCTCCAAGTTGTCAGAAGCATTTGCGTTCGGTGAAATGAAGACCTCATTAGTCCTTCAATTTCTGCACACCAACATTATTTGTCGCTTCAGCGTACGTAAAAGATTCATCCATGATAATGGACCACGATTCCAGGATCATAGATTCTACAGGTTCTGCAACAAGTATAAAATCCAAAGTTGTCCTTCAACTCCATATAACCCAGCAACGAACAGACTAGCAGAAGCCTTCAACAAGACACTCTGCAAAATCCTCAAGAAAATGGTCTCTAGTCACAAAAGAGACTAGAGCGACAAACTACCTAAAGCTTTATGGGCCTATCGAACCACCATTCGAGGACCAACACATAGCACACCATTCTCCTTGGTCTATGGATGTGAAGTTGTTATCCCTTTGGAAGTACAAATTCCTTCCTTGAGGGTATCCCTGCAAAATAACATGACGCAAGAAAACAATGTTAAATTGAGACTCCAAGAACTGGATAATCTCGATAAGAGACGGCTCGAAGCTCAATAAAGTATTGAGCTTTACCAAGCATACATGGCAGGATCTTTCGACAACAAGGTCAAGCAACGAGCCCACAAAAAAGGTGACTTGGTTCTTGCAGTAAAAAGGCCAATGGTTTTATCCCACAAATCCGAAGGCAAAATCGAAACAAAATGGGAGGGACCCTTCATCATCAACAAAGTCTTCTCCAACGGCGCATACGCTCTCCTAAACATGGAGGGTGACAAATGTATGTTGCCCATCAACGACAAGTTCTTGAAGCGGTACTACCCTCAAAGACTTCCTCCACTGGGTCAGAGCGATGCTTACATGGCCAAAGCCTAATCCTAGTTACTTACTCGTCAAACCCACCCCTTTTAGAATTTTCATCCTTACGTTGAAATTTCTAAAAAAGAAAAATGCTTACTTTCAACATTTCATTGTTAAAAAAAAAAAAAATCAAATCCAAAAACCCGAGTTTAGGAGCCTCTTCCCTAACTTGCCCAAAATTTTCGATCCTTAAACCAAAATTCATGGTTTGAAAACAAAAGTCAGGACACAGGGATTTCCACCCTAGTCTACCCTAACTCTTACCACCAAAAATGGTTTTGAGTCAAAATTTACGACCCTCGTGTCTTTAAACAAAAAAAAAAAAAAAAAAAAGGTTTTTCAAAAACAGCGAGGAAGCGACCCTCAGTCGATACTCGCAAAACTCAAAAATCGGAAGGATGCGAACCACATTTGATACTTTCAAATTTTCAAAAACACAAGGAAGTGACATATCGTTGATACTTGCAAATTTTCAAAAAAATCGTGGAGACGAAGCATTCCAGTTGATATCCACAACCCAAATTTCAAGAATCGTGGGGAAGCGACATTCAATCAATACCCGCAAAACAAAGTTTTTGAAAAAGGAAGGAAGCGACATTTAGTTGATACTTGCACCCAAATTACAAGGAAGCGACATTCCATCGATACTTGCAATCGAAAGAGCAAGGAGACAACATTCCATCGATACTTGCAATACCATTTAGTAGGGAGGCGACTCTTAGTCGATACTTCCATTTTTTAAAACCAAAATCCCGGCTTTCATGCCAAAAAAATTCGGCTTTCACGCCGAAACAAATCCCGGCTTTCATGCCAGAAATCAAAAAAATCTGGCTTTTACGCCAACAAACCAAAAACTGGCTTTCATGCCAAAAATAAAGAAATCTGGCTTTCACGCCAACAAACCAAAAAACCGGCTTTCATGCCAAAAAATAAAAAATCTAACTTCTATGCCAACAAAACAAAACTTGGTTTTCAAAAATCTGGCTTTCAAGCCAAAAATCAAACAAAACTGGCTTTCACGCCACAAACAAAACCTAGCTTTTATGCCAAAAACAAAATTTTGGCTCTCATGCCACAAAAAATGGCTTCCATGCCACAAAATTTTGGCTCTCATGCCACAAAAAAAAAGGGCTTCCATGCCACAAAATTCCGGTTCTTATGCCATAAAATTTGGCTTTCATGCCAAAAGCAAAATTTTAGCTCTCATGTCATCCCAAAAATTCGGCTTTTATGCCATCTCAAAATTTGGCTTCCATGCCACAAATTTTTGGCTCCTATGCCACCAAAATTCGGCTTTCATGCCATTCCAAAATTCAACTTTCATGCCATCTCAAAATACGGCTTTCAAGCCATCAAAAAACCAGGCTTTTGCCACAAAATCTGGCTTTCATGCCCAAAAAACAACCGTTTGACAAAAGATTTTCACAAAATGACAACCTTTTGATCAATTTTTCAAACAAACATTCCCATTCGACTTTTGCTTGTTTTCATCAAAAGGAATTTAAGTAAAACGAGGGAATACAAAAAAAAAAAAAAAAAAGGAGTACCAAAAATGTTTGTAAATGGGGGTACCAAAAAAAGAGTAAGAAAAGAGCTTGTTACAAATCAGGAGCTCAGTCTAATATGGTCTTCAACCAAATATTCAACTCCTCAAGCAGACTTTTGGCCTTAGCCTCTAAAGCTTCCAGGCCACGCTTTTTTAAAAGCTTGCCATAAAATGCAGCAGAACACCGCAACCCATCTTCAGCACGAGGAAGCTTTTCCTATAGAATTTGTCATTGCTCATATTCTTGAGTCTTCCTCCAGAGATTGCTATTAGCCTTTTCAACCTGGCGAATCAAAGTCCCCTCTCTTGCGTGAGCTTCCACAATGGCAGTCCACTTGGCAGCAGCCTGTTCTTCCAATAGCTTAAGGCGTTGCCTGGCCTCGACAACCTCCCTGTTAAGACGGTGCAGGTCTTGTGTCAGCTCAATGATAGTCAACTCGGTGACGTTCCTCTCCCGAATGAACTGCTTCTGAGTCCAAGAGATCTCATCCAATTCAGATTTGACCTCGCCAAAAGGCTTCAAAAGCATCTCATTGAAGAAGTCACCATTTGGGAAACTCTTGGTTTCAGTCCACTTGTTGCCCAATGCAATGACTTCATCAACAAAAACCTTGGTACTTACAATGTCCAGACTGACCTCTTTGCTCTTAGCAAGAATGTCCTGCACATGCTTGATCATGCCAAACTTAGCTTCCAAGTGACTAAAGGAGAGAGTCTCAATCCAAGAACTCAAGACACTCTTCAGCACTCTCTTCGCATATTGAAGAGACGGCCCAGATGAAGTCTCACCCTACTCTATCGGCCGACTGCCCGTTTCATGCCCTGTTGGGGGAGTAATCAACAAGCTCTGTCCAATCAAAGACGCTAGCAAAGGAATCTCATCATGAGGTTTCACCCTTGCCGCACCAAAACCGGTAGAAGAAGTCCCTACCTCTGGATCAGCTACTGGCACCCCCTGCTCTGACCTTGAATAAGACAAAGGAACTTCGCATGTTGCTTCACAGCCCACCAATCAAAGATGAAAAGGTATGAATATGATCTTGTCAAAAATCATTATCAAGATTATTACTACAAGGTACCTTCTTTAACGACTGGCGGAGAACTCTCTGCCTCCACGAACTCATCCGGAGCATTGTCAAAAGTTGCATCCATGGATGGTTCAAAATCGTCAGGATCTTGTGGCAAGTCGGTTGGCAAGAAAACAAAAAATATGTCAGCAAATGGCGGCAAAGGAAAAACAAAAAGGCGAAAAAGCAAAAGAAATCATACCAGATGAAGGTTCTGAAACCACTCTAGAATCCCTCGACTCTTCTTCAGATGCCGTGATCAGATCCGTCACCGCCTCATCGGTCGGAACCTCGGACATCGCCAAGTCATCACCTCCTGTTGCCGATATCAAAATGGAAACCGGCATAATTTCAACATTAGAAGATGACTCTTGTCGTCCCCTGATGTGAGCTTTAAGCTCCAAAGGTTGCAACCTTTCAGGTATGTCATTCCATGCCGTCCGATTCCTTTCCATCAAAAACTCATGCATTTACATAAATCTTCATGCATTTGGAATTAGGAAGCTTTTTCCAAAATATGACCAATGCCAACCCAAATTTGGTCAAAGTCAAATTTTGTTCAAATCAAAATCCATGTTGATTGAACATTGAGCCTTAGCCTCTTTTTCTTGATATCATTCACCCGAAAAATGCATGTGCATATTGTATTGCATAAAAACATCATTTGCATTATGAGGAAAGGAAATGCCAAAAAAAAAAAAAAAAAAGACAAAAAGAAGAAGAAGAAGAAAAAAAATGGAAAGGCAGAAAAATGGTCGAGTGGCCACAAAAAAAAAATCAAGAAAAAAAAAAAAAAAAAAACAAGAAGAAAGTTTTTCTACCTCTACATGGAGTTTCTTTTGAAGGAAGAAAACTTACTTAAAGCCATGGATGGAGAAGAAGAAGAACTTGAAGGTCCTTGAAGAAGAGAAGATCTTGGAGCACTCTTAAAGATTTTTTACAAAAAGAAAGTAACAAGAGCAAAAGATCCAACCTCCTTTGCTTTTATATAAGAGAGCAAACCAAAAGAGGAAAGAATAAGAAAACCAAGGAGGTAAGTGTTACAAATTAGCAACCTTCCCAAAACAAAGTTTCTTTGAGAGACTTTCTCCCAAAGAAAGATGCTTTGAGATATTCTCTCCCAAAAACAAGGAAACTTGAGAGATTCTCTCCAAGTAAGGATATTTTTAGATATTCTCTACCTAAAATAGATATTTTTAGATATTCTTTACAAAAGTGACATCACATGAGATCCAAGCCATCTTTAAAAAGCTTAAAGTCCCATGGGTTAGCCTATATGAGCCAGGTTTGACCACCTATGCACTAAAAGTGGCTTTTAGTCAAAAATTCCCATTACCAAGAGCATACAAAATGGTTCCGATCCTTTTCGCATTTCAAGAATTCCGGCCCCTGTGGTTTTCCAAAAATCTTATTTTCAGTGCACGAAATCCGTCGATCTTCGTCAACATCACGGATCCATTGCCGAAATCATTGGATCATCATCGGATGCTTCAAAATCACCAACCGGCCAACCAAGAAAGTATACTTTCTGCCCGACCGATCGAGAATCGACTAGACAAATGTTGCCGGCCCACTAGTATCAATCAATGTCTGAATTTGTATCGCCATTAGACGTCAAACAACATGTGGATCTATCGGCGATCATCGCAAGAAGAATTCCAAAAGACGCGGCACGGCCCACGACTCTTCGAACGCCTTGGCAACCACATAATGCAACCAATTGACTGTTATGACAAGTTAATGTGGTCATTAACTCATTATTTTGGACGGCCCAATCAGAAGTGAGGAAAAAGGAGTTACAAGTCCAAGCAATCATGAAAATATGTAACTCCCCTCATCATGGAGTTTAAAGGCGATTAAATGCCCATCATTCTCCATCAACCAATAAGAAGCCAAGAAAAAGGAGTTACAAAATCATGAATTAAAAGCTTGTAACTCCTTCTGTCACGTCCCCCGAACCCAATTAGAGAATAAACAGGATCCGAGGAGTGAAATTTAGGGCTAATTAAAAATTTTACCCTTTATGCCCAAGGGTTGTAAGTCCGCTGTGAGGATATTGCATTTCAAACCTCAAGTAATATAAAAACTGCGGAACTCATACAATTCGATGCATATTTAAATATCAAACAATGGATAATAATTCTCATTTAATATTTGGAATTGCAAAAGAACAATTAAAGCCATTCGAGGAGTTAAATTAATTACAATGGCCATCCCAATAACTAAGGTCATTAAACAACATAGAGTCAATGAAAGAAAGGTCCAACTATAAATAATCAATAAAAGAATAATTAAAGTCTAAAACATGTCCCATGTGAGTCTCTCATGTGCCGGGTATGATGACGCTACTCTACGTCATCGGCACGCCACTCTCGCTCCTCCTCTACTGGTTGGAGATCCTCTGGGATCTCCTCACCTTCCTGCTCCTCATAGTAGTACTCACCTAAGGTGTCTGCACACCGAGGAACAGAGTCAACAACATGTTTAGCAATAGATAAGCAAGACATAACGAACATGACATGCATCAAGTATAAGAATAATGACAGGATATAATCAAGTGAATATAAGGAACAATACCAGGTATAAAGCATGAATAAATATCACCCAAAACAATAACAGGAATCCTAACATCAACTAGCAATCACCACTATACAAGCAATGCAATGCAAGTAACAAGAGGAAGACTCCAAGGATGTCCTAGCCAACTCTCGAGGTACCTGTAACAATCTAATCCAAACTACTGATACCAAAGTCTGGCTCCAGGGGGATCCTAGCTCCCGGTCCTGAGAATAGTAGCACGATCCAAGCCCGCTCTCGACTATTCGACGCCATGGATGCCATCCAAAGCCGACTGCCCACCTCGATGTCCAAGTAATCGGCCCATCAATAAAACCTCAAACTGCAGTTGGCCATGATATGGAAATGATAATGAAGTGGTGTTGACACAAGAGAAAACTAAGACAGGCAAGTCTGGCTAGCTCAATATTCAAGATATGCTCATAGGGATTATCTCATTCAAAACAATACAAGATAAGTCAACCACATGATAATCCCTTACATGCTGGCCAGTCATGTTTATTAATACATGACACACGGTTCCTACATTACACTCTAAGTCAGGTCCATATCCTAGTTCTACAAGAATTTATGTTTCATAGTTAATTAGGTGTATTATGTCAAGAGAGTGTACAAGGAGCAATAACGACGGATATAATTCATAAGTCAGTGAGGAATTACAAACCAAACCTAGACAAGTGGTGTCATCCTTGTATCCTACATGTTCTAACGAAGTACGTGTGAAATTGGATCAACGATGCTTCTAAGAAAATCCCTTGGCATACAATCAAGTTAAGCATTTATTAAGGCAATTCCATATGCATTCGGTTAAGCCATGTATAGTACACGAATACCTAGACACCTAGAAGCACACCAAGCCAAATGCATCGATTTCAACCCCATTAATGGTCGTGTGAGAGTAGGTTCATAGTTTCCAACATCTAGGGCTCAAACCTAGGTTACCAGTCTCATTTTCAATAGAACATTAGCCGAAGCAATAATCAAGGTATTTACATCACTTCCCGATCTCCGATTGTAACGAAACCAAAACCATTAGATTCTACATCTCATCCAACGGTATATTACACATAGAAATCCAACAGGCGGATTAAAAGTTACAAGTCTCCGAAGTTTCCAAGTGCTGGTAGAAATTTACCCTCCGAACGTTCGGTCAATCGGCACTGCACTGGAACCCCGAAATTGGGTTTTTTCTAGCATCCTTTCTTAAGCCATTCCATGGCTAAACCTGTACACACTGAGCCTTCATGCTCCCCATTCATCCCATTTAATATTTCCATCATTTCCAACAAATTAAACACATCTAAAGGCTACCAATTTAATTATTTAATCCAACCCAAACCCCCAAGCCTAATCTAACATCTGAATCCCAAATCAATAACAGAAACAGTCTTGAAATTAAGGTAGTCTATCAAGAAAACATAGCCAATCAATAAGAAACATACACACATGATTAATTATATAATGCAAATCTACTTGCCTCAACCAAAAAGAAGATGAAATTAGGGATAATTCGAGGAGAAGCCTTCTACCACGAAAAACCACGATCTACCCCACTCAAAAGCAATCTAACACAAAAAGGAGAAGGAAGAGAAGAAAAAGATCACGAACAACCTAAATCTAACCAAAAGAGAAGATTAAATATTGAGAGTGAGAGAAATCTTACCAAACTAGGACCAATGGAAAGAGGAGGTCGCGAGGAAGAAGATGAGCGGTTTAGATCTTCAGGATAATCTCTCCCAAGAGTTCTCGGCTTGAGAAGATGAAGAGGAAGAAGAAGAGGGCTGTTGTAGTTTCGTTGCAGAGAATGAAATGATACGATTAGAGTTAAGACTAGGATTAAGGAAGAAGAGAAGGAGAAAAAGACAAGTTTGCCCTTAAGTGGGTCCGGTGAAAGAATGGACCACTTGAAGGGTTTTTGTTCATTGGATCGCAACAAACCAAGAGACAAAAATGATCAACGCAACAAGACCTTTCAAACGAACCCTAAATCATGAAGATTGGAATTTTTCAAAAAAACACTCAATTTTCCTTAAATCACAAACTACCCCCTGCTAGAGTCAAACAGATTCGAAATCGCACGAAACTTCGCAGATACTATTCTAACACTAAATAAAACTCGCTCATGATCTAAACCCACCTAATTATCTAACAATACAATTAATTATAATAATAACAAAATAAACGAATCAGCGGGCCTGCAGTAGGGCCCAATTGACCCAGTAAGGTTGCGGACCTTACACCTCCCATCATGGAGCATTAATGCAATCAATGCTCATAAACCCTCTTAATGGCCACCAAAAGCCTATAAAAGGAGGGTCATTCTGTCGCGCCCCCAGACCCGGACCCTACAGCGGCCCGACCTCGGGGGGCGCGAAAATTGTGATTTAAGTAATAATTATATTCCTCCCAGGATCCGCGTGAGTGAGGATGACAATTCCACTCATTCTGAATATTTTGCGGAAGCTTACGTGGCGTTGCGACTCGGATTCCGTGGCCATCGGATTCCGCTTCGCACACAACCGCTAGCATATAGCTATTGTATCAAGAATCATATCAGACTGGAACAAACCATCACATTAAAAATACAGAGCTGACAGTAACAGGATATTTCATTCCCACATATGTTCAAGTTACAAATATCAATGTGCATTAATTAAAATCCCAGAGAACAGGCTAATAAAAGCCATACAAATAACAAGCTAAATAAACACTACCCCACATGTGACATAACTCAGATGTCGAGCTAAATGTCTACATGACATAGTCGACGCTACGAATCTGCAACTCATGGCTCCACAGCCAACACGTGCACTTAGCTCGGAGCAAAGAAATCTGGACCTGAGTACCAAAAGAGTGGGTCAGACACGACGGTCTGGCAGGTGGATGAAAAGACATAAACGAATAATCTGAATAATAAAACATATGGTAAATCATGGTATTCGATCAAGAGTTGCATAGATTTAAAACCAGTGTAAACATGTATATCTGACAAAACATGTATTCATTTTAAAGCATGTGCGAAAGCATAAATATCTAGTAAAACATGCATTCCTTTAAAACAACTGTAAAACATGTATACCTTTAAAACGACTGTAAAACATGTATTCCTCACATTGCAAACCCAGTCCATAGGCGGACCCTGCAAATTGCCCTTCTTCAGGGGAGCCACAATCGTGGGGAACGGATTGGCAACCACACTAAAGCTAAATCCTCTCTATCACTAATGTGATGAGAGCAAGATCGGGCGTTGGTCTCTAACACGCGAAGTGACGAGAACCAACATTATACATATATATACATATAGCTAGAGAAGACCACGGCCGCGAAACCGGGTAATCGGGACAAGATCCAAGCTGCAGCTGGCGGGAGCACGAGGGGGAGGCCCAAGTCAGTTGATCAGACTGACAAGGACGTCCAAGCTTAGTGGTGCCGAGTCAAAGGTGACATGAGAAATCAAAAACATGTACAAAACTATATCAGTATAAAACACTTGGGCAGGCGGGATACGGTGCTCGTAGGCACACATTTCATATCACTATCTTTTCATGCGAAAACGGGGCTGGCCGGACATGTCAGGTGCATAAATCAGAATTTGCAATAAAACCAGTGATATCGGGTAAGGATACGTATAATCTGAGTAAAATCATAAAAGTGAATCCTATACAGTTACGGACTATATATTGGGGCTTCCATATTAAAACAACATGTACAAGGATCTTGTATGTCTATTATTACCCTTAGTATGGTACTCGAATGTTAAAGGACATACCAAGTTTCCTTATGCAAGTTGATGAATCTAAAAGTCCCAATACATTTCCGAGATGGTGTTTCTTCCTATGTCAATCTCCTTATGTCATCCCCTGGGTCTTTCCAAGGTGGTAGGGCATCAGAACAACCCATCCAACCTTTAATTACCATATCTGAAACCAATAGAAAAGACTCAGGAATTCTGGGTGAAACTCGGTCACCTGTCGGTCAGATGGCGGTTAGCCGCCGAGGTGATCGGCGGTTAGCCGCTGGCTGACAGCGGGGCTGACCGCGGTTCCCCTGCTAAAATGTAGCATTCTGTGTTTGTAACCGAATCTGGGTCGGCTAGCCGCCGGTCACCTGTCGGCTAGCCGCCAAGGTGACCGCCCGCTGACCGCCCAGTTGCGGGAACTCTGCATCAGGTGCAGATTTCAGCTCTTTCCTTCCCATCCCTTTTCACCTCAACTTCACCCATTTCCTAACATGAAGTGGGTCTATTTTCTTCCATTCCACCTCTCATTCTTTCCTCCAACTACCATTCCATCAAGGCATTAATTCTCCTTCCAAAACAAACCTCATTCAATGCAAGTACAAATCTCATTCATGAAATCCATAATGGCCAAACAACTTTAGTAGATGAATGCATACATTCTCATAAAACTAACTAAGGGAGAAACCATGTCAATAAATACATTTCTAAAACATTATGGAACATAATGAATCAAATGAAATAGGAATAGTAAAAATCCATATTTTTGACAAAGTAAGAACTTATGCAAATTAAATCCATTCATCCACTTGCCTCGGTTTCCAAAGTAGCTAATCAAGCACCTAATCACCCTCTCGAGCCACAAATCTCCAATCTATACAAAAACCCCAAATAAACCCATCTTAGAACCCTAAAATGGCAAACCAAAGAACAAGAAGAAGAGAGCTCCCAATAGAGAAGGTGGAGACTCTCTAGAGCTAGGAAAACACAAATCTAGGAGATTGAAGGAATTGCTTACTTGGAAGTGCTTCAAATGAAGAAGACTAGCTCAAGGAGAACCTCAATGTGGCTGGATTTCTCTTCTAATGGTATCCATAGAGAGCTTGAGATGAGGGGAAGAAGGAGATGGGCACAAATCTCTCATTTTGGCAAGCTTGGAGGTGGGTCTTGTGAGAAAACAAGAAGAAGAAGAGGAAAGGGAAAAACCCTTGGCAGTGGCTCCTCTCATATGGCTGGAAACGAATGGGGAAGAAGAAGATGGCTGGCCTTTTTGTAAAAAGGGTGGGTGTGGGTCCCACCATCACTCAAAATTGTCGGGATTAAAACATCGGTTTCTGGGCCCCGGATGCGATCGACGAAGAAGAGAAAAATGTTCCTCATGAAATCTATTTTTCAAAAAGTATAATTTTGGTATGGTTTTGAGATCTCGGAATTTGGGTCCAGATTTTTTTGTAAAAAGATTGTTTTACCCCTATCATTAGCAAAGTTGGGTTTAGAGGTCTCGGATGGAAACGGAGCAAATACAAAAGTTGTCGGGAATCATAAAATACATTAAACGGAGCAAATTACAGATTCCGGAATTATCGCATAAATCCCAAAACTAATCAAAACACAATAAACGAACCCCCAAAATCACACAAAACTCACAAGGGAAGCCCCCAAAGGTTCCTCTCAATCAAAAGAGTTTCAAAATCATTCAAAGCTATAAAAAGCTATTCTAATCCAGATTTAACCAAATTCCACTAATCCCACTTTAGAAAACTAGTCCAAAATTAAGAAGACACTAATCCCAGAAATTAGGGGTCGGGTTCTCACACATTCCAAGAAGAACGGGTCCAAAAAAGTTGCAATCATCCAGAAAAATCCTCGAAAAATTGTAGGAAAAATCTCCAAAATCTAGACACTGTACGAAGAAGCACTGCTGCTTTGAAGAAACTCTGCTACAACAAGCACCACAAGGTGACTGAAGTCCCTTGGGGGGTCACCCCCCCCCCCCCCCCCCCCGCAAAGCCCACTTCTTCAATCCACATGGCCTAAATGCGGCTTTTCAGCCTGTCTACTCAGTTTTTTATTGGATATAGAACCTCCCCTTGGTCTTTATCCTCTAAAAATCTGAGGTTAGAGCCGAGTCGAGCAAATCAAAGTATCATATGTTCTCATCTGAAGGACGATGGCAAAGTCCATACATGACTTGCGACCGTCGATCTGAACGAGCCCCCACAATCTCCTGAGAAGTTAGAATCCCTTTTCTTACTTTTCTATTGTATTTTGTATTTTTTAAGAGACAAAAAAATCACAATTATTGTCTTTCATTATTGATGAGATTTTTAAATCACCTTTTACTGCAAAATCGCCTTCTACGGCACAAAACCGCCTTTCATGGCAAACAAATGCAAATCGCCTTTTACAACATTCAAAAAACCTTGTCTCTTTTCTTAAATATATGTACAATGGAAAGTTAGAAAAAAGAATCAATTTCCTTTTCTACTTGTGAAGGTGAATCTCTGGGTCACCACTCCTAAATTCCAAGTAGAATAGAAAATATGGCATCCCCGCACAAAAATGTTGATGCTCGCTTTTCGTCCACTGGACCACGGCAACCCCGAGGAGGAGGAAGGCAAAAGCCGGGTCCATCATCCAACGCTCGAGTCAACTCTCAGTGCTAAAGACAGTATGCTCTTCGCTTGAGCGATACACTTGACCACTCAAGTGAACCCCTCACAGAAGCTATTTCACTTGATCTATTCCGTCCTTCGCTCAAGCCAAGGTCTGAAGTTCAAAATTTCGAAGACAGAGGCTTGTTTGCTCGAGCAGACCTGGGCACGAAATTAGAAACCTATCCAGATTTCTCTCCTGATTTGTCTCAAGTTTACCTTGCTGATTCCTAATTAAATTATAACACTTGAGGCACGAAACTACGCTTATAAAAAGCCTTCATCTCTCTATTCAACTTCACCTCTCAAACAAGATAAACCCATGAGAGAACTTTAAAAGATCCATCTTCCCCCAAGGCGACCATCTATAGTGCTGAAGATCCAAGCTTTGGAATTATGCTCCGTTCTACTCATCTGAAGTAGAGACACCTTGAAGATAGCTTTGGGGTGTTCGTTTCAAGCACGGTAAAGGTGCACGACAAGCAGTCGGCAAGACAACGCAGTCCTTAGGTTGCGGGTCGACCCCTAGGTTGAGGTTTGACTGGGAAGGGTTGTGAGTTGCTTGTAACTTTCTTTTATATAGTACTTGGTTGTCTATTGGCCTAGACGATAAGGACCGTGGTTTTTTCCCGAGTAGGGTTTTCCACGTATAAATCCTATGTCCTTCTCATTGTGTGGATTTTTTTTAATCGGATTTAGGATTAATAATTAGTTTAATCACTGTGATTGAAATTTAGTAGAGATCTGTTGGTTGGGGCCTAAGCCTATGTTAAGGCTAAATTTTCATGTTGGTTTGATAGTGATTGAACGTGATGTTGAATGAAAAGAGAAGATGATGTGTGCAGGCTTAGGTGAGGTTGGATGATGCAAGGTGTAGTAATTGATGGGTCTTATCTAATGAAGCAGGCCGGGTGGTGCAAATGTGTTGGTCATTCAAATGGGTCAGAGGTGCTATGTTGTGCAGGTGATTGATGGATCTTGGTTAGTAGCAACAAATTAAAATTGTCTGAGTAAAAAATAATTAAAAAACTACCACATGGTGCTATTAAGTAGTTACCCAGTTAGTAAATAGACTGAATGATAGATGGCCTATACAAGGAAAATGAAATGTACATGACTATTGGACCCAACATTGATTGCAAGAACATTGTGAGTATGAATATTGATTTTTCACATTTTTGTTATAGTGACAATTGTGTATGGAATGATGTAATATGAAGACTCTATAATGTGAATGGCTTACAGAATATTGGAGTGAAGTGGACAACGTTCACTAAGCGTGTATGAAGTGTGATGAGATTGAAGTACATGATATCAAAGAAAGATGAGATTTGGGAGTTTTTTTGTTTTTTTTTACTTTTATAGGTATAATGTATGGAAGTGTCAATGAATGTTTGGACATGAATGAAGTGTGTAATGTATGGAATTATGGATGGTTAGTGGAAAAATCTTTTTTAAAAAATTCAATTGACGATATCATCAATCAATATAGAGGATTTGATCTGCAATTTTTAAGTACAAGTTAACTTAATTGACTAATGGAATCCTGGATATATTAAAAATCTACATCAGTCGGAATCTCAAAGGAAAAGAAAAAAGAATGCAAAATCCTATAGTGTTTGTTGATGTGGGCGTTTATTGGCTAGAGATAAGTTGACATTTATTGGCTAGAGATAAGTTGACGATATCGTCAACGCAATTGACGATATCGTCAACTAAGTTGACAATATCATCATTTGGGGTAATTTTGTCAAAAAAAAGGTACGAACAAGTTACCCATAGTTTTATTATTTTTCTTCATAAAATCGTCTAATCAAACTATAATCTTAATTATTTCGTAAAAATCCCTTCTTTTTTTTTAATCCAAGTTCAGGGAACTCACACATGTGAGGTGATGGAAAGTCGCACTTGTGTAGGGCTGTCAAAGGGTCGTGCCAGCGCCGGGACAAGGATAGGCCCTTACCCTACCCTCAAGGGTCAAGGCTGAAAGAAATAATTATTTTGTTTCTTATGTATTATATATAATACATTTTTATACGGTCACCAACTTTAAACCAGATGCTAACCCTCTTTTATCCGAGCCAAGGACCAGTGCAATGCAAAGTTCATTATTTTTGTGTCAGTGCTCACTATAAAAGAATGCATGAAATAAGTGACTTTGTCCACGTAAAAAATATTTTTTAGAATTAAATGAAATAAGCAAATTGATTTTGATAGGATTATGACATGAGACTAAGAGACTGAAGACATTATTAAGTGTAAGTTTGGCATTTATTCAATTCTTATACACCGAGGTAATCTATTTTATGGCATTACAGTGTACTAATTTATTAAATGGGATTCATAATCAGTCATTTGTAGTGTTACGTGTTAAATTTGTGGACCAAAAGTGGGACCCACTTGAGCAAATTGGGGCATGATGAAGGATTCATAACCCCTCCTTCCCAAATGTAACTTGACTGCAGGCCAATTGAATCCCAAGTTTCCAAATAAGGCCATTGAATTGTTATGATTGTCCCTCTAAAATTTTATGATTTTATGACATGTCTTATATACAGTGGGATGGGCTCTACAAATAGTTTAGTGCATGGACCATCATGCCAAGTTTCAACTAAATGTAAAATTCAAAGTATGTTGATCTGCTCAACTGTGTGCAGTGCACTGGATAACTTGGCCATACTATTCTGCACTCTAAGCTCTCGCTAAAATGATCTATAAACAAGTTTCTTTTCATACTTAAACTCAAGAGGGGGAAAACTAAATGGAAACTGTTGTATCTAGAGCAAATGTAGATTCTGCACTAGAACTAGGTTGAAAATAGACTAGCACCAAGAACATTAGTATAATAAGAGACAAAGCGACCTAGAGAGGAGAGGAATGCAAAGAGTAGAAATTATCACCGTGGCATAATGTTTTCAATTTACATATTATTTATTTTATATAATAACAGTCAATTCGGGCGAGCCAAGTCAAGCCTTAGCTCTATCTTCGAGGTTCCAGAATTTTCAAAATTGGGCTGTATCCTATCCTCAGGCTTTATGACAAAAAGGAAAGCCCTCGCTTTGCACGCCCCTCATTAAAGGGACGGATTGACAACCCTACCATATGCAAGGTGATAGGAGCTCATACGTGCGAGGAGACACAACTCACACGTGTGAGGTAATGACAACTCACATATGCAAGAGATGAGATCCATACTTAAAATAATTCAAGAATCCACAAAATTTTCATTTTTAAACAATTCCAACACTCATGACCATCCAGCCACCTCCGCCCGCCTGTCCTCCTTATCTCTCTCCCTGCTCGCCGCTCACTTCTGCCCGCGCCACCCACTCCCTCTCCCACTCCTTCCCTCTCTCTCCCTCTTCCAGCTCCGCCCACCTCCGCCCGACCCCACACCACCGCCGCCCCCGCTTATCCCTCTCCCTCTTTTTCTCTCCCTCTCCCCTCCTGAATTTCTACTGAAATGGATAGAAATTTGAAACGAAAAGTTTTATGTCAACCACTTGAACAAAACGAAGAATCTCGGTCATTTCGGTGGCATTTGAGCATTTTGACAAAAAATATGCCTTTTGTTTTATAATGCTATTTAATGGCTCCATTGAGGGTCTAGGTGTGTGCAAAGGCCATAGGCTCCTCTCCCTGAGAAGAAGCCTGAGCAATCTATGCTGAGAACATGGCTAGAGATAAAGGTTCTTCTCATTTCATAGTAGAAAAATCAGTGGAAAACTTTGTGCAATTTGGCCAATTGTCCTTAATAGAAAACTTTGTGGAAAACTTAAGCATGATTCGAACACTTTTGATTTTCAAGCCCTTATTGAAATTAGTCAAAAACTTAGGGCCCTTTTATAAAATTCTAACTGTCATAATTGCAACATTGGCCTTCTCTTCAACCAGTAGCAAGTCTCCTAAGATCCCAAATTGATGGTTAGTTCTGGATATACAAGACTAACTTCATCCTTCAACCACAACTAGTTGAATGCCCTTTGTTCAAACAAGAGCAAGTGCCTTGAGATCCCCCAAATTGATGGCTATTGAATGACCGAAGCATGTAGATAGATTAGCTCTGTCCTTCAAGGATAAGTAGCTGAATCCCTTCCATTCAGAGCCAGCCATCACCTTGACAATTGGACCATCTTTAGGGTACATTCAAATGCACTCAAATCGCAAGAGTAATCAGTTAAATTTTGGGTAGTTGTAGTCGTAAAAGAATTCATGTGATGAATAGTTGCTATCACCTTTTGTGACCTCTCCTTTTTTTAGATCAATGATGTAGATCTCCTCATCCACTCCAATTTTCTTCAGAGGAAAAAAAAGAGGATTTTACTGGAAAAATCTCAAAATATAGCCATTTATCCCGATGGGTCCTAAGAAAATGTGCAGCAGTGAAGAGGTCTACTAGTGCTAGTTTGGTTTTTTTTTTTTTTTTAAATCTATGGTAAGCGTCACTGTGTTTCTGACGACAATGACGCTAGCGTCGTCGTTCACCAAGCCAATTTTTACCATTTTCAACACTGTAACTTCTCGTTCTTCTCCGGAGCGACGATGCTTCATCTACCTTCTTCCTTCTCTATAATTCATCAACCTTTCTCCGATATCGCACATGATCTACGTGAAGGTATGTCACATTAGCTACGTTTTTGCACATTATTTTCGGAGCATTAAGTATGTTTGGAGTTCTTGATGCATTGTGTATGGTATGAAATGTGAATGGTGTAATTTCGCAACATTATGTATGTTTGGAGTGTGAGTTTTTCATTTTTTTTATATTTTGTAACCTATTATGTTCATTTTATTCTCTCATTTACTCGTTTCCACATAGTTTGCACTCACGCAAGCTATTTGTTCGATAAAATGTCAAATTGGAAGTCCTCCCTTATTATCATGGAAAAAGACTTACTATCTTCTACCATTTTCATTAGTGAAAGAATACATACACCACATTGAAGGAATACATTGATTGATGTATGCTGGTTGTTGCCATTGGGGGTGCATCAATCAAAAACTCATACTGCACACTCTTGCCTAGGACTTTTGTGCAGAATGGACCACATCACTTGGACATCCTTATATCCACATGCCATCACTTCCTTACAACGTGCAATGGCTTTGCACTATTGTATCTTTAAGTGCTGAAGAGTGAAGTTGTTGTATATTGCTTATTTCACTAAAATCATCCTAAAATCATCACGATTTGAGAATTCACGCCCTAGCTACATCTCTCGAGATGAATTGTGTTCCAACTCTATAAAAAATTCATCCAAGACTATGTCTCTTCAAATATAACTTTTTTATTATACGAGCTATGTTCTCCTACATTCAACATCAGAAGTTTGTTGCCTCTTATATTTGAACTCCCTGCAATATTGGTTCCCGTGTTCCCAGATTCAATTTCACTTATAACAAACTCTCTGCCATCAAGTATGTTTACTACATCAACACGGTCAATGGGAACGCAATTACTTTCTTTCGCCAATTCATCTCTAGCAATGTTCTGCCCTTTTGAGAAATGAATGTCGTTGTCTTCGCATAGATTGACATTAGGAATTTCATGACTTTGAATGGGAGGTACTCTGCACTTCACATTATGATTGCTCCCCGAACAATCAATTTGTTTGCCTTGTAAAGAACGGATGTCCATCCCAAATGACCTTCAAGAAACACATATGGAAAGAACTACATTAGATATTAATTAGAAATAGTATTCTGCATTATTTAAAATACCTTAAAAATAACTTATATACTTGTCTGTTCTCAGATATGTTTGGCGGAACCAATCGGTCTTCTATTGATGTATAAATATATCCCATTTGTCTTGTGGTTTACAAGTGTTAACATGCACTTGATGTCGCTATCATCCTCTATGGCAACTAATGGAAACACGTGACCATTGTGATGAAGATAATGTATACTTAGGTTCTCGCAAGTTTCCTCCCAATGTGAACTTTCAAGAGCTATGTTCACCAATTCGGGAAATGTTATGTCGCTTTAAATGAACCTCATCTTCTGTCTTCAGCCTTCGTATATCAGGTGAATTGCGTCAAATTTAAATTCGACGTCGTAGTGGAAAATCACAATTAACTCACCACCCGACATCCAAATTAAAAACAGAAAACAAATATTTAGACATTATTACTGTACAAACATATACTGAAAAATGCCAACAATACCTCATTAACCAAAGAAGTGTGAGATTGCAAGGGGCTAAAGAGGGACACTCGGTGATCCTTAATAGGTGGGTCTTATATGGTATGGTTATTAGATTTTTATTTTTATTTTTAAGAATTTCATCAAACAACGAAAGCAAACAACCTGCATCACCAATGACTGGGAATGTGGACCCCATTTTAACAACTTTTTATACCAATAAACAGTACAAATGTCTGTGAGCTTGTCTAACTTCATTTATACCAAAGAAAAAGCATAAAAAATGAGACATTATATTCATTTTTTTCATGAAAATCTGCAAAAGTAGGCATAAATGCACAAACCTCTTAAATGGAGATCAACAACCACTAAAATGAAATCAAAATGAGCAATAAAGTGAGTATACAAGCCCATAGAAAGTATTTGCCTTCAATTGGAGACAAAGTACAACTTTTGAGAAAGATAGGGTAGAAAAAGAATGGGAACCAGGCGACGACACGAAATTATATAGGTTGTACAAAGAGACGATAGTGTCACTCAATATTTCTTTGAGTGACGCTATCGTCGGTAGGAATAAAAAATAAAAAAAAATAGTAATGTGGCGGGAAGACCACCTCAATGCTGTACATTTTCCCAGAACCCTTTGAGATAAATGGCTGTATTTCGAAATTTTACCAGTAAAATCCTCAAGAAAGAACTAGCTTTAGGTTTTTTTGACTAATAGAATTAGGGTTAGGGTTTACGCACGCCAACCCAAGATTTGGTGGTCGTTGACACTAGTCATTTCTAGATGCCACTTTTTGTCCCTCTGCGTCACGTGCCGGAGAAAATCGGTTTTGTGGAAATTTTCCACCTTCACAATGAAAAGTTTTCTAGCTCCTAAGACTTTATTTTTGGAGAAATCATAAGAAAATTAAGGTATTCTTTTATGCTTTTCCGTTGAAGAAAAATAACCACATTAAAAATAAATTTTATTGTAGTACAGAAAATCATTTTCACAATACACACTTTTTTATGTAAAAAATCAGCTTCAAAAATGGATTTAGATACTTGGAGGCTTTGACTTGGTGTGGAAAATTTGACCCAATCAGAACATATACCCTTCAATCTAGCACATATTTCTAAATTTCACATCAATAGAAATTGATCCCAACTAATATTATAATTAACAAATCCTATGCATATTCGTGAATCCCCTTTTTTTTGTTCTGTACTTAATATTACCGTAGAACCAACTCTGATTCATGTAGAGTAAAATAAGCATTAACATGAAACTCGGAACAGTCATCCAGAACAAATATAAAACCATGTTTCAGAAGTTCATTTACAACTTCCCGACATGGCAGATGCCACAGCATACAACAGCCCATGGTCTGAATAACCAAGATCAAGTAAAGGTCATTGCACAAGGTACATTAATTGGTTTGCTTGGTGTTGGGAATTCAAACGTGTTGATCAAGAGATGCCAGTGAGAAAACCAATTGGAGACTTCTACAATAAAAGGTTGGAAAGAAAGATTTCTCAACTTTCAGAAATCTATCATGCCATAAAACCATGTACATTTCTTGCTCATCATCATTGAGACAACATCTTAACCTTTTTTCTCCCCATCAATGTCGGCATTACTTGCTCATCTCAACTGGGAAATTAACAATCGTCTGGGTGGAAAAAAGTTAGTGTCCATGTTCATGAATAGCAAGCCTGTTTGCAATCATTCTGAGAACTTTCTTTCTGCAAATCTATAAAGTCCCTCCTCTTTATCTCTTCATATTTTCTCTCACAATAAAAAAGATTTTATTCATTCATTCTCAAAATGAAAGATTCCCAGTATGATACCAAACGGGCCAGGATGCAGAAATGGCCCAAAATATCTGGCAGTCATTTTGGGGGTATACACAAAACATACTTTTCATGTAAATAGTAAAAGTATCAAGCCACTAGTACATATAAAAGCTGGATTTACAATGCAGCCTAACCTCAAATACAAACTAAACTGAGAAGGAAAAAAAAAAACACTCCAAATTTAGACAACGACCAGTTCTCCACATAAGATGAAAATTCCTAAGAAAGTCTTCAGAAGTACTGGACTTTAAATAAGACCTGTTATTTGGTGATGACTATTTTAACATTTTTGAAATTCAAAGGACCACAGAAGAGAGATCTCCCAACATTTAGTCAAATGTCCACAGCATCGGGCATCTAATATCCATATGTAGTTTTTTTCATCATCCTGAAGAACTCATCAGGATCTACTTCACCATCACCTGCACATCACAGGAAATCTGTCAGTTGTGAGCGCCTTAACATCTTAAAGAGACATGAGCGGACCGGAACACACTAGAATTGGACTGAATGAATGCCTTCTGTAATGAGCTGGTCTACGTAAAAGAAAGGATGTCCCAAGCTTATGCAAAGTGACAGAAATTGTTGGATGTGGTGTTGTAAAGGACCTCAGATACCAGGCGACATGACTCATTTGTAGTTTTTCTATAGAAAAGAAATGAGATGAGGTGTCTCACATCCTTCAGTCACAACCCTTTGAGCCTTTGAATTTTTCAAGGGTTATTAAATATTTCCAGAACACTTGTATGTATAATTGTACATACCATTTACAATCAAACCACAGTAAACAAAGTTATCATAAGGAAATATAAAATATTACAGAAACCCAGGCAGGTAACTTCAGAATTACCAATAAACTGCATTCCCAAACACAATCTGTCACTATTGAATTGATTTTATTTTTTTTATTGGTAACAACAAAAAAAAAAAAAAAGAGGAACCTTTCATTAAAAGGAAAAGAGAATACAAGGAAAAGAAACAAAAGGTACAAGAGCATTATACCGTACCCCACACACCACTCAACTATATAAGGAAACCATTCTACAAGAGCATTGTCACTATTGAATTGATAATTGTAATGTGAATGAGGGTTCAGCAAAGGTAATTTAAGCACCTTCTATAAAGGAAAAAATAATGGCATTTAACAGGCTTATTAACTGAGTAAGAGTAACGGTCAAATTGTCAGAACCAAGAAAAGGTTTGTGGATTTTGAGGTGTACACTTAAATCGTTATCCAATAATATCACAATGTGAATAGCATTAAGAACAAGAGCTCTAATGGATCAATAAATGCAAGGTCATGCTTTCTTATGAGGCATATACATTGAAAGGGGTACAACTCCAAATATCATTCCGGTACCTTGGCTCAATAATTAGTAAAGATGAAGAGATTGAGGAAGATGTCGAACATAGAATAAGAGTTGGACAATTGAAGTGCAGACTTACTTCTAGAGTGCTTTGTGATCGGTGATATACAAATAAGATTCAAGGAAAAATTTTACAGAACAGTGATTAGATCAATTGACACTAATGGAGTAGAATGTAGGCCAATGAAGAAGCAACACGTGCACACAATGAGTGTAGTAGAATTCAGAATGATGAGATGGATGTGTGGTAAAACTAACAAAGAAAGAATAAAAAAATGAGCATTGTCAAGAGCATTAAGGGGAAGCATCAATATGTGATAACTTGGGAGAGACTTGTTAAAGATAGTTTGGACATGTCCAATGAAAGCTAGCAACGGCATCGTTGTAGTTTGATAGCCCACCAAGGAAAAGAGGTAGGCCAAAGAGGATAAAGATGGAAGTAGTAAAGATAAATCTAAAGAAAAGCAACCTATCCAAGGATTTGGCTTAGTAAAATAAAATTCATGTATACAACCCCAACATAATTAGGACAATGTTTTGATGATGTTGATGATGATAATGATGAAGCAAATGTTCGGAATTTGGAATTCTTCAAGGGTCTATAAATGTATCCTTAGAGAACAAAACCATTAAAAGAGTCTAATCAACATAGATTATAGATAGTGTATTACGGACAATCTTAAGTCATATACTTATATACAATCTAGGGAAATGTTCACCCATGAGAAGACTAAATATAGCCTTTACGCAGTCCATCTTGTGGGGCCCACTTAGATGCAAGTTTACCAATTAGAGGATGGCAGATTGAAAGGTCTCCTCATGGAAAAGGGGGACCCAAAAAATAAGCCCAGATTATCCTAGCCCTTGATTAACAGCCATAAAGTTTAATAGCATCTTAAATGTAGATTTTCTTGAGATTCAATCTAATGGTGAGTGAAGGTTTAGTGACTATAAAATTGGGCCTAATGCCAAATCATGGGATGAAAAGAGTATCAAAGCGGCTGAACTGGGTGAAAGATGGGCCCAAGTGGGCCCCGTAGTGTTGGAGCGCACTAGTAGTTGCCCGTAGGATAACATTTCCCATACAATCTGACCTTGCTTCCATAGCTCAATGTTTTAATACCAGGAACAGGGCTCGCCTTTGTTGGTGAGCATGTCAGTCAAAAACAATCAGCAACAAACATTTAGCACTTCTGAAAAAAAGAAATATTTTACACATTTTAATGTTAAAAAAGTATATCACGGCTAATTGTGGTTAAATGCTGACTCTTGGCAGGAGCCAGCGTTCGAAATAGTTTCAAGAACTTTTGCTTCAAATAAAATAAAACTTGTGTGATTGATCAATAGATCACCAAAGCCCATAGTTGAAAATTAGGTAGCTGAGTCCAAACCCAACAGGCCAGTATGAAGCAGGTTTCAAAACATTGCTGGAGCTACATGATCTGTTCCCTACAAACCTATGGTGCCCAGATACAAGAAGATGCAAAAGGGACAAGCCATTGAAATGGTGAGACCACAAATTTACACATAAAATGGAAGTATCAAATATGACACAATACGAATACTCTGCAGTATCTGGGTACCATAGCCAGAGACTGCTAGCCATATGACTTGTTTGGGCTTTCAGCTATATGTTTATTGCAGCTGATTGGACTTCTCATGTAAATGCCTCCAGCAGCTGCTTGATCAATCAGTTGAGAGTTTATTTTCTGAACAACGACATCTGCTGCTGCAATATAAGGTGCATCATATTGCTGGAATTGTATTGAGGCATCATCAAAGAGATCAGAGAAAAATACATGCACTAAAACGTCAGAGTTGAGTCGCATTCCTATAAATATAGCATACAAGGAGAAACAACTATCTGAAACACAAAAATTAGCTATCATACCATTGCGGTCCGCCTCCTCAATCATCTCACGGATTTCTCTAGGAGTGAAAGACTCACCCACCTCCTTTGCAATACGCTCAATGTCTGCAGCAGATATCCTACCCTATATTCAGACCCAATAGTGTAAGTTGATATTTAACAAGATATATATATATATATAGAGAGAGAGAGAGAGAGTACAACATTATTATCTTGGTCAATAATGCGAAAGGCTTTTGTAAGCTCTTCCTTGGTGTCCCTTTCTCCAATCTTAGCCGTCATCATGTGTACAAATTCATCAAAATCAATTGCCCCACTGCCATCCTTGTCTACGTCTCTAATCATCTGCTCTATTTGCTGCAATAAAAACAATCCTTCCAAATTTGAGCATCGTTACAGAGTTTTACAAGATGAAAAAGATGACCCTCGTTTTCCACAAAGGCAAGACAAAATCATAAAGAGATGATATATGGTCTGATTTTAAAAAACGACGATTTGTTTACATCCTGTTCTTGTTTAACAAGAAAATTTTGTTTACTGATTTTTAAAAACGGCGATCTTGTTGAGAAATTGACAGGATACAACATGAAAATAACAAAAAAAGGACAAAAAGACATGATCCAAAACAAAACCACAGCTACACACACAAAAAATAAAAAAAGGCACACAACGATTAAAAAAGAAAAAAAAAATTGCAAGCTCACTAACTATTCCCTTTTCACATATGTCAAAATAGTGAAGGTATACAGTTCCAGCATTGGGGCAGAAAAGGACTCAGTGCCTGTCAAGGTGATGTTCAGGTAAAGATCTTGTGGAACTGATCGATTCATCCTTTATTTCACATTGCACATTATACTGGTGCAAAATATTGATCTAGCCCTTGCTTAGGAGCAGAGTAAAGAAACTGCAGAAGGATGAGACACCAATCCTGGCAGAAGAACTCACATTATTAGGATTAGTAACTAACGGTCTTAGATTTCTTTTTCGTTCTCTTTTTTTTTTTTTTTTGTAAAAAGGGTCTTATATTTCAAGCAAATATAAATTTGTTCGCTTCTAATGCCTTCAGTTAATGATGACGGCCACAAACATTTCAATAAAAAAGGTCTCAGAAATCAGGATGGGTCAAACACGGTGATGTTTCTGTAACTTGGTGGATCCTCTAGGAGTAATCAAACTAAACTTTGATGGAAGTTCTTTTGAGTAACCCTGGCCTGCCACATGTACATGGGATTATTAGAGATTTTAATGGTCAGAGACCCAATAGGGATAAGGATAACCAATTCCTTGGCTGTTGGAGTGAATGTGTTGGACAATGGCAATAAATATCAAACAACCTCTGCTACAATGTGGTGGCAAACATCTGGAAGTATCCTCTTCACTGAGGTTTGCTGATGCAACAGCAATATATGTCCGTTGGAACAAGTCTCGTGGTCCAATTGTGGGACCCAAGCAAATTTAGGAATTCTTTAGTAATTGTTATTAGTTTCTAATATTTATTTAAGAAAATTGCATTTAGGAGTAGTTTCTAATTTGGTTAGGATTTTGTTTCCTAGTTTGATTAGGATTGTTTTTAGGGTAAGTATTTTATTATAAATAGAGCAATGTAAAGATCAATGATCTCATATTAGATTTGGAGTTAATAAAGTTTTCCCTTGTGGGTTTATCGTTGGAGACTGTTTCTTCTTCGAGTGATTGTTCTTCGGAACACTAATTGTGCTCTGGCACCTGCATCCTAGCCCTAGGTTGCATCAATTGGTATCAAAGCCGAACGATCATCACGATCAATCAGCGTGACTACCCCTATCCCTCATTCTGTTCTGCTTTCCTAGCCCTTCGTCAATCCCCTCTACATACCCTCATCCCTGCCAGCCGAACCCCACCGAACCCCTCTCCCAAACAACCGAAGCCCATTCCACAGCACCTCTTCCCCTGCAAAACAAAACCCAGCAACAACCTCTTCCCCAACCATCACCCATACCTATTTCCAGAAACCACCCACAGACCACCATTCCCAAACCATCCCAACCAAAACCCATCTTACCAAAACCCCTAATCAACCCCATCCCTTGCTTCTAGAACCAGAGAAAAAAAATCAGAAGAAGAAGACGAACAGAACAGCAGAGGCGAAGAAGAAAAGACAGAGGAGCAAAAGAGAGGGAGAAGCACAATCGAATAAAAAATAAAAATTAAAAAAAGAAAAAAGGTTGTGTACCTGGCACCCGAGCCCTGCCGTGCTACATCTCCGCCGTCGTAGAACTCTGCCTCGACTCCAACCGCCAATGCCAGCTCCATCATCTACAGAGACCAAGGATCGTCATCTGCTTGAAGAACTTTGATACTGCTTGGACTTCCACGATCGAGACAACAAAAGGGGAACTTGCTGAGTAGTGAGTGGGGCACGTGTCACAGAACTTTTCAGGACTCTTGGATAATTGGGTTTTAGTTCGGGTCACTTCTGGTGATATCCGACCCAACTATCGGCAGCACATATCGATCTGCCTTACTAACTGACATCGTCAGTTTTGGTTCATAACCAGATTTGACCAAGTCAAGGGCCCAGATTTTGACCAGATCAACAACCATAAGTTGTTCCTGCAATATTAGAGTCATACAAAGTCAGATTTGATATCCGTCTTCACCTACGTGCTCCTAACAAGCAGTTCTACACATCAAGTCAGTCAAGAATTTTAAATTTGCATTAAACAAATATGCCTCCTAAGAAGCATATAGAAGTAGAGTCTTCCTCCAATAACGATGATGATTTGAGGGGAGCCGTTGAGGCATTATCGGTAACTGTTAATCAACTATCTGCAACAATGGTTCAAATGCAAGTTCAAATGCAAGAGACTCTTGAAAGGATTGAAACCCGATTAACCAATTTGGAAAATAATCGGCATGAGGAAAATCATCGAGATGATGGAAGACATATTCGGAATCAAAGAGATCCACATGCAATAAATATTGATCAAGATTTGGGTATTAAACTTGTGGTTTCCGAATATGATGGGAAATAGAAGCCAGATGAATTTATGGATTGGTTAGTGTGTGTTGAAAATATTTTTGCACACAAGCCAATGACGGATGGTCATAAGATTACACTAGTGGAAACTCGACTTCGCAATTATACTGCGATATGGTGGGCCGAGTTGCAATGGAAGAGAAGAAACCAACAAATTGACCCCGTTGACACGTGGACCGAGATGAAAAATCTGTTGAAGCAAAAATTCATTCTTGTCAATTATGCCAGAGATCTACGTGCAAGTTTTCAATATTTGAAACAAGGATCTAAGACAGTTGTTGAGCATTCTGAGGAGTTCATGACCATCTAAGCTCGTTGTGGTTTAGATGAAGATGAGGATGTATTAGTTGACAGATACTTTAATAGGCTTACACTTGACATACAAGATATCCTCGCATTCAAGCATTTTGATAATGTTGATGAGATTATTCAGCATGCTATCAAAGCTGAGGGGATTGCAAACCATCAAGCCAAAAGACTTAATGCATCTAAATGGGTTATGCAGAAGAATTCTTCAATTGCAGGGTCTAAACCTAGTGATTCATCAGAGAAAGTTTTAGCCAAGCCCGAAGGTCAAAATAGGATTACATGCTTTAATTGTAAACAACAAGGGCATCGTGCAGCGGAATGTCCAAAACGCATCCACCTCCTCAAAAGTGATAGTGATGTGAAAGATGCACCAGATGATGATCCTAAAGAGACTGACACAGAGAAAGTGGAGAGAAAGTGGAGGACATGCTGCCCAAGGAGGATATTGATTCTCTCATGGTAATTAATGACACTCCCTTAGATACTAAGAAGAAATGGTTGCGAGAAAATATTTTCCGCTCCAAAGGAACAGTTAAGGGTCAAGACTGCATGGTAGTCATTGACGGAGGAAGTTGTCAAAATATTATATCCCAAGCTCTTGTGGATCGATTACAGCTGAAAGTTCGAAAGCATCATCATCCCTATTTTGCTAGATGGTTAATGACAGGTGATGAAGTGCAAGTATGGTATGCATGTCCAGTTACCTTTTCTGTTGGTGAAAATTATACAGATACGGTTTGGTGTAATGTGGTACCCATGGATAGTTGTGATATCTTATTGGGTCGTCCATGGATGTATGACAAGAATGGTACTAATGGAACGCGTGACAACACACATTCATGCATGGTGAAAAGCAAGTAACACTCTGTCCTATAAAGCCGGCACCACCAAAGAAAGGGTCCAGTTCGCGTCTCACCAAGGAAGCGCTTCAAGTGAACACTATCTACAAAAGCAATATCAATAAGAAGAGTCGAGGTCGAGGTCGAACTCTTTTCCAAAACGGGGAGAATGATGCAGCAGCAATATCTATCCATTGGAACAAGTCTCGTGGTCCAATTGTGGGAGACCCAAGCAAGTTTAGGAATTCTTTAGTAATTGTTATTAGTTTCTAATTTTTATTTAAGAAGTTGCATTTAGGAGTAGTTTCTAATTTGGTTAGGATTTTGTTTCCTAGTTTGATTAGGATTTTTTTTAGGGTAAGTATTTTATTATAAATAGAGCATTGTAAAGATCAATGATCTCATATTAGATTTGGAGTTAATAAAATTTTCCCTTGTGGGTTTATCATTGGAGACTGTTTCTTCTTCGAATGATTGTTCTTTGGAACCCTAATTGTGCTCCGGCACCTGCAACCTAACCCTACGTTGCATCATTTGCATAACGTGTTAACATTTATTCTCACTAAAGTATGTCTTCATTAATTCAAAAGACAAAACAAAAACTCCTTTGACACAAATATAACACTAATAGAATTAAGAGAATGATATATCATTAAAGATAAAGGGACACCAAATAATACCTCTTCTGTCATTTCGAAGCCCAAGGCCCTGCAGAAACAAACATTTAGTCACTATCACTGCATTGAAGTTCATATTATCAATTAAGATTCTGCATACCTCATGGCAACATTCAGCTCTTTTGCATCAATTGTGCCTTGGAGGAAAAGATAAAACAATTCCATTAGTTTTTTGCCTCATTCATTTAATATATAAACAAAAATAAATAAATAAATAGTTGAAATAAGGTTCATACCAGAACCATCTGTATCAAAAAGCTCAAATGCTTCCTTTATCTCTTGCCTCTTCTGTTGGGTTAGGCCATGATGGCGACCCCTAGGTTTCTCCTTCCTAGATCCTACTCCCCTAGGATATAGGCTTGCCTAAAAAGATAAATAGAAATTCAAGAAAATCATAACCCTTGTTTCCATCAAACAAATAAAGACCCTACATGTTCATCGTAAGTGTTTGACAAAGATCAGGCCAATCCACTGGTAGCTTAGTTGGGAAGGCACCTCCCTTCCTCAGAAACAACCAAAGATCAATCCCTAGCTATAGCAATGATGGTGAGGGACTATGTGTGAGAGTGTGTGAGTACTTACTTGACCAAAAAAAAAAAAAGAATCAAGAGCATGCGAAACAAAAGGGGTGAAGGAACACGTGAAATTCAAAATCTTCGTAATTGGATAAAATATAATTCTCCTTTGGAGATAAAGGAGACTGGTGCTATATCTGCTCTATAATGTCCATGCAGTAGTCTTGTTGTTGGGAGATAGGAGAGAAGTCTTCGCTGGCCCCTAGGCACATAGCACAAACATTAAAATAATATTCTTCCTACTTTTCAGGTTATTGATTTTACCGAAACCAAACACCCAACAGATAGCAAGAACTCTACGAGGAGCTTCATTATCCAAAAATAGTTATAACCAAGCAAAGACAACCACCACCACCACCACCAAAGCCTTATCCCATCCATCAGGGTCACAACTTTAGGAGTTCTACTTTTCCTCTCAACATTGTTTATAGTGGTGTTCTATGTAAGTCCATAATCCATCATGTCTTTTCTCACTACTTCATTCAATAACTTTATTGTTCTCCCTGTTTCCCTAGTTCCTTGAACTTACAATCCTTCAATGCATTGTATAAGAGTTTTGCCTTCTATATAAATGCTCAAAGCCTCAAACCATCCCAAGCGGCGGAATTCTTTGGCCTTCACAAGAATTCCTTTCATATGCCAAATGCCCAATGATTAAAAGAAAAAACACATCACCTTCTAACATGAATATCATATTTATATGATATCTGACACCAATACCGCTCCTTATCCATCCAAATAACTGTAGACACAAACCGACAGAGCCACATTTACCTCCTTACTAGATTGTCTTTATTTGGTGTATTTATATACTAGACTTCCAACTAACCAAATAAAATTTCTTATTTACCTTAGGGCCTATTTAGAAGTAGTAAGCATACAAAATGAAAAGAGGACAATCCCCACTTGATGGAAAAATGAGGAGAGAACTAGGGGTCAAGAATTCCCTTGAAAGAATCACCACTTCTCTAATAGTGATTCTCCACTGCATATGAGAAAGGGTGTTTTCTCCAACTCTCATGTAGAGAAAATCTTTCCTTCAACTTTCCAAAACATTAGTTTAAGAGGAGACTTACTTACAAATATTATTTAAGAGAATAATTACCTTTCTCCACACGGGCACATTTCATGCTTGTGGAATGACGCTACGATTTTTTGCACCGACCACTGTTCTACAGTTTGGTACATCTACCTCCTTGCGGAAAGAGAAAAAGATTGAACTAATTATCCTCGAGTACACAAAACCATTCCCGATTGGGGGTTCGGGGGGGTGGGGGGGGTTGGGGTGGGTTGGTAGTGGGGTTGGAATTGCTTTTCCGCAACACAACAAAAATTAGAAGTCTCACAAAATAAGAATTTACAATGCCGCACAATCATGTCCTAAAAGTAGATACAAACGAGAGAAATTCATTTTACCAGATTTATTAAAAAAAAATAAAAAAATCTCTCCTCCCTACCTCCTCCCAACTCCTTTACATCCAAAGGGGCCCTTACTAGTATTCAAGAGAATGTCCCCTTGAATAAATAAGTAAGCATCCCAAACATTTGGTTTTCTTTGTTTTTTTTAATGGTAAGTTTCCCAAACAAAATTCAACCAAGTATGGCACCAAAAAAAAAAAAAAACATATCTAATTCTCCAAGTGGATGCCTTCTTTCCAAAATTCCCATTCACCAGATTCCACAACACCTTCCTGGGTTGACTCCACAATGAAAAGCCAAAGTGTGTCAACATAAGAATACCAACATGAAATCCAAATGGTGTCTCCACTTCATCCGGACTCCATAACTCACATTTTGTGTCAGTCGAACAATCAGGGCTTTCCTAATATGCAGTGATTGAAACCATTATCCATTTTTACATTTAAACCAAATAGGCTGTGAAATAAGAGAACCATAATTTCTCTGCGATCTATCCTGATCTATGGACTTCATTAACTCCAACAAACCCAAGGAGAAAGGAAAAAAAAAAGGGACATGGGGCAGAGTGGTCAGGATCAATATAGGCCTAAAATTTCCACCCACGATTCCTAATCAGTCAATTTAAGACATACCCAGAAGAACAAAACCCATTTATATGAGTATGATCAAAACTTCAGTCAATCAGAATTTTTTCCACCATTGGATTGGCTATTTGATAAAAAAAAAAAAAAAAAAGGGTCTATTAACACATTCTTATGGTATTCATTATCACATTTTTCATCAAGCGTCCAATCCCATGGTGGAAAAAACTTAATTGATGCGTATTTTGACAATACCCCATGCACCTGAAGGGCCCTTGTTTTTCAAAGGGTCCACTTTTGAGTTCCACTCTTTTCAACTAAAGATTTCTGTGGGTCAAAGCCTTTTAGGGGATACGGATTCCTGACTCTTTATCTTTTAGAATTTCCTTTTATAGATACAATCTTTATCCATATTTCAAGGAAACTTCTTGATCTGTTTTGATTGATATGTTTAAGGGCAACGAGAACCGGGGTCTGGAGTCGCACAGCGTCGATAACTGCATTCCATGTCTCGTTTTCTACTTGGAAAATTGACCCCAGAGAATTCTCGAGCCAAACAGGTATGCTTGCATTTTCTCCTCCCACCTTCCCGATTCCTTCCACTTCTTAACAAGAAAGATAGAAAGTTTTAAGAAAACAAAAAATGAAAGCAGCTGTCTTGATCTGGACAGCCCAGTGAATGGGGTACCTGTAAAGTGGGCCGTAGATTGAGAATCATGCTGACCACATGATCCTGACTTAAGTACATGATCTTTGTTTGGGATGGTTCTGTTGATTTATAATCATTCAAGATTAAGGCACCACCACCAGTAATTTTAGCTGAAATAAGCGAGTGTACTGGATTGAATGTTGAATTGAATTGTAGGGGGGCGGGGGGGCGGGGGAAGGGGAATAGAATTGCAGTTTATCTAAGTACTGATAATAAAGGATCTGGGTAGTCTGGGTTCCCTCTTGTAGTATGAATTGCAGTTATCTAAGTACTCATAATAAAAGGATTGGGTAGTTTGGGTTCCCTCTTGTAGTATGAATTGCTATAATTTAGTTTAAATTATGCTAATTTTTGTGCTGTATTGGGTGCTACCATGATGTTATTTGATCAAAGATGATCAATTTAGCCTACCCCAGATAGCAAACCCAATCAAATGCATTTATTAAAGGGGGAAAAAATAAGAGCTATCAAATGAAGGAGATAGAAAAAGGCATACAACTTTTCTTTTAGTTTTTCAGAGGAAAAGATAACTGAATAATCATTAGACTGAGGAGGGGATAGATATTGCTTAAACAGTTGAAACAATTACAGAGCTAGAAAACCAGAAACAACCCCGGGCAGCCCCTAACCAATGAACCCTTTCACGCCTCACAGAAACCCTGCCCAACCTCAATCCCATCCATCCAAAATACCACATAACCCCACTGCCATAACCATCACATAACCCCACTGCCATAACCATCTATACATCTCAGTTCCCATACCACATCAACCAAACCACTCCAAAATACCCAACCAATTTTCCCATATCCGAGCACCACTCCAAACCCCCAAAATTCCCCAAATCCCAAAGAAGCTCTCGCTTCTTTCTCATACTAAAAGATAAAAGCAGCAAGCAAACAACAAATCACAACTGCACAACGCAAGATCTCAAGTCTCTAAAATCAAAACCCAACAAAAAACCAACTAAATAACAAGACATCATTCAGGAAATGAGATGGAGCTATATGTAATATGCTCAAACAAGTGTTTGCCGCGGAGCCGGAACAAAATCAAAATCGAGAAATGAAATCAGCAAAGAAAATCGATACTGACCGACATTGAAGATCAATTAAACTAGAGAGATCGAAGATCGGTCGGGGATTCGCTAGAGAAGAAGCTCCTGAAACGAGAATCGATCGAAACCCTAAAATGCAGCGTCAACGAAATGAGAGGAGAGAGGCTATGTATGCGTGTGTGCGTTTATTACATTATAGGGATTATAACACAATACATGTTAAAACAATATACAAATAGCAATGGTTTCTTTAGATTTGAAATGCGAGTTGCTAAGCCCTATTCTATATTTTTCTTTTGAAATCTTTCATTCCCACTTGATAAAAATAATCTCTTTTATCATTTTGAGAAAATTATTAAACAAAACTAGCCTTTCAAGACTTGTTTCCAAAAATAATTTCTTATTTCCATCTTACTCTCCTTGAGATTATAAGCTATACTATCTAATGTTATTCGTAACTGAGGTTAATGCTTTACCCTTGCCAGCAACTATAGTTAAAAGGATAAATTATAATAGTAGTATTAGAAGTTTTTGGCTGAAGTTGGGTTTTTTTTTTTTTAAGGACAGTTAACATACAACAGGTGTTAAACCTGACAATCACTCTGAACTGTTCGAAAATATGCAATTGCCGTAGAAATGTTCGTCTGTAGGATATCGCACTATCTGAAATGGGAAGACTTGCGAAGCTACAGTGTCATAGACAGTAACTGGCAACAAAGGCTCTTGCTTAGCCCGGGCCACAAAAACAAAATTGTATTTAGTTTTATTGATTATTTTAAAATTTTGGAAATATGGAATGTGAGATTTGTGCACTATTTACGTGAGTGGATAAGAGATTTTATTGGTTTGAGATGATGAGAATTGTATGTTAGTAAAACATTAAGGAAAAAAGATTTGATAGTTATTAGTCTAAAGAGGAAGTAGAATGTTACAAATATGAATCATAAAGGAGTCCCGACCTGAAAAATTACTTAGAAAAGGAATAATTAAGAGTCCTAATTAGCTAGTAGGAAATTTAATATTAGTAAGTGTGGATTTAAAAAGTTGTAAAAAATGTTAATGATATTTGTCATCCACTGTTAAATTACACGAGAACAATCCAACTATTTTCCGTAAAAACTAAAGTGAATCTTGACATTGCCTTTGAACATCTCTCTCCTAGCCAATGGCTGGGAGACTGTTTTTTCATTGAAGGTGGCTTTATTTTTGCAAATCCAAATGACGGAAATGAGATGAAAGAACACTAAAGTCGCCCAATGTATAATTGAAAAATTGAAATACTAAAATAGTAAGAATCACAAATTGAAAAAAATGTTAACGGTTAGAAATGCATCTTAACGGACGTGGACTATTTCTACTAGAGATGAAGATGCCTCACCATGAAGCTATCAATGGATTGGCAAGTGCACTGTAGAACACAAAAGTGGCTTAATGTATAATTGAAAATTTGAAATACTAAAATATTATGAATCACAAATTGAAGAAAATGTTAAGGGTTAGAAATGCATCTTACTTAACATGGACTATTTCTACCAAAGATGAAGATGCCTCACCATAGAGCTATCAATGGATTGGCAAGTGCACTGTAGAATGAATAATTAATACACAAAAACTCTTAGACATTTTGAATATTTTCTGTAAAGAAAAAAATAACATATAAAATTATAAGGATTGCTTTAAAAATATATAAAAAAGAAAGAAAAAGAAAATGATTGAAGCCTAAAGGTGGAAACATCATGCCAACAGGTACTTCTTCATTCAAGCATTAGAATGATTGAGTTCTACCGGCCAAACTCATTAAGTTAAAAGGAGGGGGTTTCATAGAAGGAGAGAGTATATGTAAATAAAGCATATAGAGATCAAGGAAGAGAGATTAGGAAGGCGTATTGATACGAAAAAGATGGAAAAAACCGATATCATAGAAAGAAAAGGTATACCATACCTTGTAGAAAACATATATCTTGAAGAAAAGAAGTAAGTGATATTTTAGCCTACCTGTTCATTATTATCGGATTGATCAGCACAATCAGTTACCCAAATGGCATATCTATATATGATGTACTTCAAATCTCCTATGGACTGGGAGTCTGGGTCCCACTCCTGCCCATCATATTAACCACATAATCACATGACTTATCTTATCAACCTACCATCTATGTGTCTTATCATTTTGGTTTACCTAGAGATCTTTGAGGTGTATTTGGACCTGCTTTGCTAGTTAGACACGGAGCTTGAATATACGACGAAAGATAGATAGGTGGTGAATCGTCTAAAGGGCTATAGATGGTAATTTGGTGTATAAAATTTGGGGATCCAGATCCCCTATTTCGTGCAAACAGTGGAAGAACCCTTTTCGCTGCCCAGATCGCTGGAGGGATTTGATGAGGGAGACGAAGTGCGTGAAAGAAGCCTCTTCGCTGCCTGGATCCCTAGAGGGATTTGATGAGGGAGACAGGTGAGGGAGACGGAGATGCAAATGAGAGATGACAGAGGGAATTGGTAATGCAAATGAGATATATTTTAGGAGATTAATCGTGGATTGATGGATCTCTTATCTCTTAATGAAGAGAGAGAGAGAGAGAGAGAGAGAGAGAGAGATTTTAGGAGATTGAGAAGGCCTCACTTGAGAGTATCCCAACCTCACAGAATCCGACCCTCAATCAAATCACCAAAGCCAAATCATCTGACCATTCGTCAAAGGCAAACAATCTCATGTTTTCTTTTGCATTTCTCTAAAAGGAGAGATTTTTCAGGGGTGAGGTGGCACCCCTCACAGCCCACCTCCCATTTTAATTTAATATATATAATGCTCCCCTCAATGCTTTGTTTAATTTTTGTTGAACTATGTGACAATTAACGATGATCCAAATCGTCAGAAACATTAATACGGTCAAACACGACCTAAATAACAAATTTCATCAGTTGATCTGTCTTGGGTCTGGAGATATTTGATAAAAACCGAATAACCACATATCTATTTTTTTGAACTTTTGTGGGCCCCATATTCACAATCAAGATCGTTAATCTTCTTTGAAATAATGAAAACGGCTAGCCATAAGATTTTCAATCTCTGATTTAATATATATATAGCTACCAAAAATGAAGAAAAACCTTAGAACTGTTGATTTCACATGTGAAATTATCACAATAGAATAAATGAAACTTGAACAGTCTAGTTTTTTTTTTTTTTCCTTGACTATGGGACGACCAAACCACCATTTAAACCATTGGATAGCTGTATAAGTGTAAGAACTAATATGGCACCAAATTTGAACAAGCTATCCAACGATTTGGAAGGTGGTTTTGTGGTCCCCAATATCAAGAAAAATATTTAAAAAATGGACTATTCAAATCCTCCCATTTTAGGGTGCGATTTCCTATATCCCTAAGATATCGCAGCTTGCGATATTCTACAAACGAACAGTTCTGCGGTAATTATATATTTCCCGACAGTTCTGGCGCAATTGTCAGGTTTAACACCTGTTGTACGGTAATTGTCCATTTTTTTTTTAAATGTTAGGATTTTTTTTAAGGTATGGTGAAATGAAATAGAACATTTAAGTACATAAAAAGTGTTTGCAATATAAAATTGAAGTATAGGTAGGTTTCTTCATCTTCATTTTCTCTATTTTTTCTTTATATTTGAATAAATCATTAAATTTATATAAAGTAAGAAAATATAATATAAATATTGTGAAATTATTTTCAATACATTTCACATTCTAAACTGTAATCATTACAAAGAATTAATCGGTCATGATTGGAATATGTGGGTATCGGATGATACATCATGGTTTTAATTGAGTTTAAAAGAATTAATTTTATTTATTCTATATTTTTCTATATAAAGAATATTTTATGTTGTCACTAGTCCACCAATAAAAGCTATTTTAACTTAGACATGTTGCCTTTTGTATTGAATTGTCAATCCCTAGATAGACAAAGGAGGAGGGTTAACATGAGGTTGAAAGTTGATGGTTGTGTAGGAAAAAATTGTAAAAATGAAAAAGAAAATCTTTTCTTTTGGCTTTTGCCCAGCCTAGGCCCTTGAGGGTAGGATAAAGGCCTAGGTATTGTACATGTAGGCATGCTGCGGGCACCGAAGGCCTTGGCTCGACCTAGGCCCAACCTACAAATGTGAGGATAGGGTAAGGCTTTCCCTTTCCGAGCCTTGGCCCTGACCCGGTCCTTTGACAATTTTATTAGGCATTCAGGTGACAAACGGGGTTGTCAACCAACTAAGCAACTCTAGTTATATAGAGAGGGTACCCATGGATCCTTTCTTCTCTTTCAATGCTATTCATTTTGCAACTTAGCCAAAAAAAAAAAATTTCATTGTAGTTACATAGGCCAATTAGCAAACAAGATAAGTTGATTTGGGCAATGTTCTTAATTTTGTTAATGGTAATTTGGCTTAGATTTAGATTAAACCAACTTTTGATAGGGAGACACTAATGCATCCAGTTCATGACTAATATATAGTGGTGTAACGGTTCGGCTAACCGTTTGTTTTGATAAAACCGTTCAGTGAACCGTATTTTATGGTTTTTAGTTTTTAAAAATTGTGACCTTAACTGTAGCTTAAAAAATCGTTAAAAACTAAACCGCTGCTAACCCTATTAAATGGTTCGATTATTGTTAATTCCAATATAGGCTAGAAATATATATATATATATATATATTCCAATATAAAAGCAAGATCTATTCATAACAAAAAACATTGAAATACAAATAAAAAAATTCATAGAGGAAGTATTAAGTCATTTTATTTCATATAGGCCCTTTAGTTTTTTTTTATTAGTGACCGAACCGTATTTTAATGTTCGGTTCAATTAATAACAGTAAGTTGAGACACGAAACCATAACTGAACCGTGAAGCACGATTTTCTGATTTTAATAACCATAACTATAACCAAACCATGAAATACGGTTATTAACCGTCGGTTCAGTTCGGTTTAGTCAGTTAGATGGTTTTTCAATTTTTTTTTATACCCCTATTAATATAGTTTGATCACTGTAGTTTGAACTATGATTTAGTTTGGTAAGAAGAAGACCGTGGATGGTTTAAACTATAAATCGGCTGAGCAACCTAAATTTTTGTGTCCAAGGATGCATAAAAATGCAATTTAGGCTGGATGTCCAAGGGTGAGTCTAAATCCATGAAACTTAGCAATTTCCACTTTTAAATGTCTAGGACCAACCTAGGTCGATTTTGTGTCTTATATTCTATTGAACAAAATTATAAATTAGAGGTCGGGGCAAGCCAAACATGAAACCAGCACAAACTTAGGTAAAAAGCTATAAATCCATGCTAGTCCCTAATAGGGGTGGGTCAAGACTAGAGGTTGACCATTTAACCCGACTCATTGCCATCTTTATAAATATACCCTTTGATATTTTTATGTGCATGTGCATGGGGGCGGCTATATTTACATAATAATATAGAAAATACAAACATACATAATAGAGCAAACTTATCGAGGACTTCAACTAAGAAATAACATGGCACCTTGAAAAGGGAAAAAAAAAAAAAAACTTGCAAAAATAAATATATATCTTGCTAAAAAAAACAAAAAAAAAGACCTCAGGGTCCACCTACCCTCTATTGAAGAGAGCATTAGAAAAGTACGGACTTTTATCCATGGTTGAGACTCCCAAGGCATAGTTGTCTGTATGGTTGCATACCCCATTTCAGTTTGGCCTCCAAAATGAAATGTTTTGGGTGATTATTCAAAATTTTAGAGATTTTTTTTGGAATTCTATTTGGGGAAATATAAAATTATATATATAGAAAAATAAAAAATAAAAGTAGAATGATGATTATGGATTTAGTCCATTCTAGTAAACATTTTAGAATTACATTTTGAGGAAATATAAGAAATACAAACTATGTATATGTAGAAAAAGGAAAAAAATAAAAATTATGTCATAGACTAGTTCAGCCAAAATCCAGAATTCCGACTTAAATGGGCTGAAATTTGAAACGACAAGTTTTATGTCTAATTTTGTTTTGGCCAGTCGAACGAAACGAAAAATTTTGGCCATTTCAGTCAAATTGTACGAAATTAAAAACTATGCTCTTAGGAAGGAAATGAGGGTCAATATTATATTTTCCGTTGTGGCATTTCAGCATTTTGATGAAAAATCTGCCTTTCATTTTATAATGCTATTTAATGGATCCATTGAGGGTCTAGGTGCGTGTAGAGGCCATAGGATCCTCTCCCCAAGAAGAGGGGTGAGCAATCTATGTTGAGAACATGGCTAGAGATGAAGGTTCTTCTCGTTTCTTAGTATAAAACTTTGCGGAAAGCTTTGTACAATTTGGTCAATTTTCCTTAATAGAAAACTTTGTGGAAACCTTAGGCCCTGATTTGAAACTTTTGATTTTCCTGTCCTTTTCTAAATAAGCCAAAACTTAGGGCCCTTTTATAAAGTTTCCATATGTAGATACTAATAAACTGCCATAACTACAACGTTGGCCTTCTCTACAAACAGTAGCAAGTTTCCTGATTGATGGTTATTTCTAGATATACAAGATTAACTTCATCCTTCAACCACAACTAGTTGAATGCCCATTGTAAAAACAGTAGCAAGTGCCTTGAGATCCCCCCAAATTGATGGCTATTGACTGACCGAAGCATCTTCATAGAGTAGCTCTGTCTTCCAAAAAGAAGTAGCTGAATGCCTTCCACTGAGAGTGACCATCATCCTGACAATTAGACCACCTTTGTTGGAAGTAGGTGGGTCTCATGAATAGGTTTACAAAACTTTTGACCTACTTGAAGCAAGGATTAAGAATCCATAAGGCCAAAAACCCAATTCAGGATCCAAGAACATCTTTCTCATGAATTAAGATTAGAAGATACACTATCTAAAAGATAGAAAACATCATCAACAAACAACCAAAATAATCTACTAGAATAGCTAAAGTAGATCTAACCTTGGGAGCCCGGTTGTGCTTTAATTGAGGAATTGATCACTTGGCTTGTTGAGAAACTCTTTCGCAAAAACAAGAAGGATCTCCAAACACCTCTTGATCTTACACGTTATGATCCTTCCATCAGAGATCTTCTCAAGGAGAATGATGGGATCTCTAAGAAGAAGCAAAACCCTAGACTCTCTAGAAGGAAACCAAAAGGGAGAGAGAGAGAGAGAGAGAGAGAGAGAGAGAGAGAGAGGAGGAGGGGGCTTGGGCGTGTAAGCTTATGTTGGACGTCAAGCCCCCTCTCCCCTATTTATATGATTTGGCAACCTCCTTTTTCCATATAATTAGAAGTCTCACTTCTATTATAAGTATGTGCCTTATTCCTCCTTCCTTTAAGAGTTCCAATAGGATTAGAAACAATCTCTTCTAAGGGCTAGCATGGGGATTACTAGGGACTCCTTAGAATCTGGCTCCAATTGAGAATCTGGACCACACATCTCATGTGAAATCCGGACCCACAGTAAATTGCAAATAATTCCCCTATAAAAATGCAATTGAACTCTAGTATTAGGAATAAATTATAAAAAGATTCTAATTTTTCCTATTATTACAAGTAGAGGCCTCCATCAATTATATACATAGATCAATTGGATTAAATTTATTAAACCAAATTAGATCCATATCCTATTATCATTGTGACATAATCAATCATAGTGATCATAAGTACCATCCAATTAACTTTCAATTGAGATGGGTGCGCATTTACCAATGATAAAACTATTAATCAGCACAAGGGGATGTATTTATTAGATGATAGATTCCATCTTGAAAATTATATGTTCCCACAGTCCCACTACCATGTACCCAAGACACCGAGGTATTGACCTACAATTAGCCTCACTTATTGGTGACTCAAAGTAAATGCATAGCAAGAACTTGAGTTCATTAATATCTCGGGATTAAGAGCCATTTGCTATAAAATTATGAGATCGGTCCTTAAATCAAAGACAGATTTGCATAAGGTGCACCTCATGGTCCTTTAGTACATAATATGTACCAGCACAATGATTTAGGTCTTACACTCGGATAATTTAGACAAATCACACTATCTCATAGTGATAATAATGATGCAACCTTGTCAGATGAGATGCTCAATCTCATCATTGGTTGTGAATTAATTCAAGTATAAAATTTGTGATCTATGTCTCCTCTATGTGGATCTCATTCTCACATATGGATTACATCTAATATACTTGTAGGCTCTGATTGACCTCATGAACCATCATGTCATATTGCATTGGTCATGTGCAAACGAGGAATAAAATGAAATACCATTCATCTCATGAAATAAATACTATTCATCACATGAATAAAAGCATGATAATATAAATTAATTAAGAAATAAATCAATTTGTTTACATCATCCACTGGATTGAAACCATACAAACTAACACTTTACAGTACACTCAAATGAACTCAAATTGAAAGAGTTAGAATATCAATATATATATTTTGTTCAATTGTGCTATGCATCTGGGCCAACCCAAAGAAATGTCAATTACCAATTTAAGGTGGTGGTAGTAATATCATCAATATTAGCTTGGCACAAGGCTGGAGAATAGCATCACACTTATTGTCCAATCCAATTTCCTAGTGCCCAAAACCATAAAGCAGGATGAATAACCACCTGATCAGCTCAAGTATTCAAACTATATCACATTTGGGTGAGTCCAAATATACCTTCCGCCATCTTCTGGATATATGCCTAAGAGTAATGGAGCAATTTGTGTTAAGTTCCATAAATGAGTATTGATCTAATGATAAAATCTTGAAAGATCATAATTTGAGATCACCACTTCTCTCAATTGTTGACCTAATCTTTGAATTGGAATCGACCAGACTCAGTCATTTGCCAATTCAAAGTGTTTAAATATAATTTAGATAGCACTTAGCTTCAGGAAAAAGGACTATCAAATCTATGCCTCTCCATAAAGATGTTCCTTGACTTGATGATTAGCTCCCCATCATGCTCCAATCCTTGTTTTTTCTTTACCATGGTCCCATCACATATGTTTGTAATAGTTCATAGCATGGATGAAAATATAGGCCGTCGCCACACTAAATAAAAAAAAGCGGGTGTCGCATTCGTAGCTGCATGTATTGGCTGATACATAGCCGTGGAAGCTGGTACATTTTCGTGGCGGCTACTACAACCGCTAAATTGCAGTGGCGGATGGGCTGGGTTCATTTCATGGTAGAAAAAATAAAAGAAGAAAAAAAGGAGAAGAAGATTCATCTCAATAGTGACCAAAACAGAGAAAGAAATAAAGAAAATAAAAAAAAAAAGAGCAACTGAAGAATACATACCTCGTGCAGCACCTCGCCGGCACCACCACCGACACGGTCACCGTCGCCGCCCAACAGCAATCCTCACCTTTTTGTTTCTTCTTCTTTTCTTTGTTTCTTTTCTTCTCCTTTTTCCTTTCTTCTTCTCTTCCTTTCCCTCTCTTTGCATTTTTCGACCTTGGGCTAAAGTGGCGAAAATAGGGTTTCGTAACCCTTTCGACTTTCTGGACTCTTCCATCATAAAAGTAAGTGGATGCATTGAATGGCCCGAAAGACTGAGTCCTTTATTAAACGCTTCGTATTACTTGTAAAATTTGTGGGTGGGGCCTACTGCTGATGATCCAAATTCCTAAGAAATTTATCATTTTTAATAATATATCTATGAACACAATATTATACATTGTTAATCCTACCATTAATTACTTAAATATAAAATAGGCTTAACAAAATTTCATTCTAATTGAAATTAATTAATTTAAATAGGCTTAACTAAATTTCACTCTAATTGAAATTAAGGCCCTAGCTAAATTTGACTCAAATAGGTAGGGGCCCTAACCAAATCTTAAATTGACTCTAATAGGTAAGCGCCTAACCAAATTTTACTCTAATAGAACATAGGGCCTAGCCAAAAAGCACTTTAATAGAAAATGAGATGTGGCCTAATGTCAAGAAATGCAGGGTGAGGACCATCACAATATTATTTTCTATTTAAACATCGACATAGGACCTCATATATTGAGGGCACCACTATGCCCCATTTTCTTACTTACTTTTACGAAAGTAACACATTTTCTTTCATTTTATAATTTTCTGGATTTTCTGAAATTTTTTCATATTTTTTGGACGATTTTTTCAAATCGCACCGCTACATCGCTACGTAGTGGGCTGCTGCCGCCGCTATTTTCATCCTTGGTTTATGGCAGAATGAAATCGAGCTTTTAACTGAAATTTTATAGCTCCATTGTTAAACATTTTTAAAGTGCCCTTCACAATGTTTAGAGGCAATATCCTGTAAGATCAAATCACAATGCTGCCTATCTTCATAATCCAGGTTTGTTCCAAAACATGCAGATGAGACACCCATGAGAGTGACATAATTAACATCGACTCCTTCACTTTGCCTTCTTTGGAAAAGAGAAAGGGCCAATTTTCCATGCCCATGCTTGACATATCCCAAAATCATAGAATTCCAAATCAATGTAATGTCACGTGGAGCACTTTCAAATAGAGAAACGGCTTCCTTGATGCTCCCACAATTGAAGTACATAGTTATGAGACCAGCTTTAACAGATGGGGTTTTCTCTAACCCATATGTAATCGAGAAGCCATGCATTTCTCTCCCGCTGCCAAGCCTCCCTGATTCTGTACACGCTTTCAAGGCCACTGTAATAGAAAAGGGGTCTAATTGAATCCCAGATTGCAGCATTTGGCACCAGATTTCAAATGCTTTATTTGCATTGCCACTCTTGGTATATCATGGCAAAATGCTAGTCCATGAAATTACATCAGGGCTCAACTTCTCTGCTTGCATTGCATGGAATAATCTGTGAGCCTCATGTGGCTTCTCATTTTTTGCAAACCCCGATATCATTCCATTCCAGAGCTCTAAATTCCTCTCCTTGATTCTTGCGAAAAGATTCCAAGTAGTGCCCAAATCACGAGATTTAATGTACATTTCAAAAAGTCCGTTCTTTATGTATTTGTCTATGGTGTTGCTCCGTATCACACATCCATGAACTGATTTTCCAATCCACAGAGCTCCTAAAAGAGCAAAGCATGTAGAATACATGTAAAAATGATCGCATCTGGCTGGACGCCATGGTTCCGGATCAAGTGGAAGACGTGTAAAGCTTCTTCCCCATCCCCATGGTTTATATGATTAGTCATCAATGTATTCCATGAGCCTGGATTCTGCTCAAAGGATGGAGAATCAATTCGACTTAGGAGCTGCATTGCATGTCCAATTTGTTTGCTCCTCACATAGCCTTTGATGAGGGTGTTCCATGAAACTGCATTAGGTGAAATTCTAGCTGCCTGCATACGGGCCAATACACCAAGGGCCCCTTCTGTATTACCTTCTTCAGCATCACAATTAATCATAATGTTCCACAAAACCAAATCAGGCTTCAAGTATCTAGATTGCAACTTTTGAAAAAGTCTTTTCGCTTCCACTATGTTTCCTTTCTGCATATACTCCGAAATCAAAGTATTCCATGAAACAATATCGATATGTGATAGCAATTTGCTAGCATCATCTAGTTTCCCACATTTGACATGTACAAGAGACTCTCAAGAAAGCTCCGACTGTAAGTTCATTTCTAATAATATATCCATGGATTTCCTTACCTTGTATCAATGCTTCTAAACCAGCACATGCGTTGAGAACTGTAGAAAACATATGCTCATCTTGAAGCAATCCAGAGTATTGTAGTTTGGAGAACAAACTTACTGCCTCCTTCAAATATCCGAAACCTACATACCCTCCAATAAGGGTTGTCCATGAAGCAACATCTGGTTGCAAACCAAGATTTTGCATTTGCCTAATGAGCTCCAAAGCTTCCTCAAAATACCTACTTCTGGACAAAGCTGAAATCAGTACATTACAAGAGACAACATCATCTTACAGAAGCAATTTGATGCTTCCTTTGCACGACCATAAAATGCATAGCATGAAATCATTGTATTCCAAGTTACCAAATTAGGCACCATCCCTCCAGCCTCTATTTCTACAACCAATCTAAAAAAACCCATCAAAATCCTTCTTTCGAGTAAACCATTCAGCATTGAATTCCATGAGACAACATCCCTACCAAGCATTCTATCAAACACTCTCCAAGTGATATTGGTAAAACCGCATTTCCCATACATATCAATCAAACAATTGCTCGCAAAAAGATCAGATTCGTATCCTCTCCTATCAACAAGCCCGTGAACCTCGCTCCCCACTTTCAAATTTCTCAAATTGCTGCAAGCTCTAAGAACACTAGTCAAAATAAAACCATCCGCACTCAAATGGGTGATTAAAATCACTGAAAATCCTCAATACCTCTTCGAAACAACCATTGCGACAAAGCGCATTTAAGATCACAGACCATAACCACAAATTCTTAACTCCAACTACTTCAAAAGCTTGAATTGCATCATCCAAGCTACCACATTCGACAAACATAGGAACAGCTCGGTTTCCAAAATAACCATTTCGATGCAAACTCAAACTAGTTAAGTGATCATAAACCTTTTTATCAAGAAAAAGATCTTTCTTGAACGCAAGAGACTCTATTAAACAGTTAAAAGATACGAGTTTTCTTAGCAAAAGTACCTTCTTTTTTAATGAGATTCAGACTATCCACAGCTTCTTTTAAGCGATTCTCCGAGCAGAGTTTCAAAAAATGTGAAGAAATGCTTGGTTTCTTTATTGATTTGGAATTTGTGGATGAGAAATTTTTACTAGTGCTTTGAGAAATGGGTGTTTGGGGGGTTGAAGAGGCCATGGGCTATCTGGGAAAAGAAGGCAATTGGAAAATAGGCGAATATGGTTTCTTGATACATTTCCTTTGGGAAGTGAAGAAGTTCAACAAACTGATCTTTCAGTTTTGGGAGATGGGTGGAGAGGATTTGAAGTTTGTGGATGAAATTGAAATATCTTTTTGGATATAAGAGAGGTGTATGAGAAAAAAAAAAAAAGAAAAAAGAAAAAAAAGACTAAGCAGTGAAAAGCAAACCAACTAACTTAACTGCTTCACTTTCTTAAATAAAAGGTGGAAGGCAGTGATGAAAATGGATATCCGGTTATTTGTAATACCTGAAGACCCGACTCGAAAAGTTTAATATGGGCTTTTAGGGCCGATCGATAAGCAGGTTTGGGTCTAGGTCTAGGTCTGATTGGGTTTGTACTCAAATAATGCTTACCCAAGTGTATGTATTAGGGATGCACATGGGCGGTTCGGATCAGTTTAACACTAAAACTAATAACCAAACCGAGCCTGTCGGTTTTTTAATTAACCGATCCAATCCGATTGATGGAGAGGACTTAAACCGAACCGAACTAAACCAAAAGGTTCGGTTCGGTTCGGTCTGTTAAACTGTTGTTTTTTTTTTTTTTTTAAACCAGACATTGAAATTTTCAAAATGATGAGACCCCATCCCTTGCATTTATTCCAGTGTTTAGTACAAACATAAAAATCCAACATTCCAATTATTCATATAAAAAATAATTCTACTCTAAAAAGAGAGTTTGGACTAAACACAAGCGCACAATCATATTATAGAATAGAAATTCTACAATCCAACTAAGAAAAGAAAATCTCAAAAACTGAAATTAGAGCGAGGAAAAAACTATGAAACTATTGAGGCAGTATTGAGTTCATATAAGAATGAGTTGTCGAATGTAACTATGAAAATAGTGAACGAAACCCTGAGGCTAAAATAATAAAAAAGCAACACTTGAGTTAATGTATATGGACAGTTCAGTTTAAGCTTTTTTATGATATCCAAACCATTAACCAAACTATCGTAAGCGGTTTTTATGATTCTCAAACCGTTAATTGAACCGATCAACTATAAACCAATCCGAATAGCCCGGTTTGGTCTGGTTTTGCGGTGATATCGGATTTTTTGTGCAGCCCTAGTATGTATAAATCAATGGTCTGAGTCTAATTGGGTCTATATAGATGGGTTTTGATTCAGGCCCAAAGTCGGGTCAATGCTCAGTCAAATCCATTGAAGTTGGAGTTGGATCCCATAGGGTGTTGGAAATTTTAAAAATATGAAATCCAATGTTTGGGTTCTCATTTCTAGGAAACCGTTTTTAGAATCATGTAATTTTCCATGTAGGAGAAGTATTGAAAATCCCTTGAAAAACGGGCCTTTTAACAACTCATTTCTTATTTGAAAGCTTGCCTTTAACTTCTTTTACATAAGGTCCTGCATCAGATAGGTTGGGGAGGAAATGGGCATTTGTAAGAGACCCTTAAATCAAGGGTGTAAGTCTAGTAAACTTGGACTCTAATCAGTGTGCTTGGACTTGAAGCTTAAGGCGCTATGATGAGGCCTTTGAAGCATTCATTTGGTTGGTCTTGGTAAGATATTTAGGGTCAGCCAAAATCCAACTTCATTTATTAAACAAGAATGTCAGCCTTTCCTGGTGTGGGTCCTAATCTAAATTCTGAACCCATAACCTGTGCCCGGAGCTACATATGCACCCAGACCTAGATCCAAATGTCTTCCTAGTCCAATTGGCAAACCAAACCAAAATTCAAAATAAAAATAAAAATAAAGGTGGGTCCAAAATAAGCACCCGGGCTCTATTTTTATGACCGGGTCTGGGCCAAGTTTAAATAAATGAAAACCAACGAGTGGTAGCTCAATTGACCAAGGTCTATGGTGTGCCTTACGAAGTAAAGAGGTCTTATCTGTTTGACACTAACCTTCGTTAGCCAGCTCCCATAGTTTTATCCCGGCACTCGTGGATAGGAGAGTTTGTATATGCCCCTAGAAAACAGCTGTCCAGAACCTGAGTGCCCTTCCGGCTCAGGGCCAAAACCTCCTCGGCTGGGCTGTGCTGGGCCGGCTGCCCAAACCCTCAATTAATAGGCCAGATTAAGATTGGTTTGGTGTGGCATGGGTTCAAGTTGGTTTGCAGATTACATCCCTATTAAAAATATACAAGGAATTAAAGTAAGATGATCTCATACTACTAGTTGCACTTCAATCTTCCTGTAAGGGGCCTCTGTAATGTATCCGAAAATCCCTAATGAAACGTGCACTAGGGACTGTTGGACCTTCAGGATCTTCATAAAGGGAATGATAGCAGCAAGTGAGGCCCACGACAATCTAAAGATAGGTGGCTTGATAATGGGGCCCACTGACCCAAAGATATTAATAGAATATTGGACTCAAAGTAATGGTCCCAAGACGTTTTAGGCATAAGCTAAGAGAATTATCTGAAAGTTTCTAATTATGGTTCATCCCTGGCAGCGGCCCACACCAGACCAGTCAATGCATAGAAGACTCATCAAATCCAAAATCACAATTGGACTCTTGCCCCCATTATAGTCCATGATTTAATCTTTTTACCCCTCCTTGTTAAAACCAGAGAGAAATGGCAGTGGCCCTTTTCACCCATCCATCCAGTAAATATGATCATACGGCTCACATTATCATGTCAGTGGTCAATCTGTTGAATCTTGCTGGACCATCTGATCATACATCAAATGACCATAAAATTTAAGGAATCCAAGGATAGATAATTGTAAGACCCAATCAGAGTTCATCAAAACCCTATGAAACAATACATTAACAGCGCAGAATAGGCAACACAAACATTTAAAAGTCTTACCACAAAGTTTGATCCCAAATAAACCCTATCGCACCAACAGTCACAAGACAATGGCCCAAGTTCTGGAAATTTGGATCATTCACATTGTGGGGCCCATTTGGATGAAGGTACCCTTAAAAAGCTCCCAATCTATCCTAGTTGTGGACCATTTATTCCAAATCTCCATTTTCATTGTACAGTTGGGACCAAGAAGAGGAGAGATGCTGCCCCATGGTCGAGTTCGGAATCACATCCATAGCATCCTCCAGATGAACGGCTCATATTGCCAATAAAAGGGTCCTACAGCACCATTTGTGGTTCAGAAGTATTTCGATAGTTCGCCATACCTTGATTTGAAATGCAACAGATTATCAGCAACGCACATCCCAACAAGGTCAATCTGCATAGCTTCACAAGCTAGAAACTTCCATGGAGCCGAAAGCTGATGATATGAAAACAAAATAATTCTAATTCCAGTTGACTTGCAAAAGAAATCTGTGTATAGACATGTCATGACAGTGAAGAGAGTAAGATAAAAGCATTCTATGAATTTGAAAGCTGTTAATATACAGTAGTAAATACCAACATTACAAACAAGAAAGGCATCAGAGAGTGCAAAAGGAAACACGGCATTACACTTCCACTTGCTTACCTTGGCCTCTAATCACAAAAAGGCAAATAGCAACTTTAGCCCATCATCTGCTCAGTGAAACTAAGAGCCTCTAGTAGTTTTAAAGCGAGCATGCTGCCCTTCTAATCTCGCTTCAAGCAATTTTGCCTTCAAAGTATTCTCCTTCAATCCCCGAGGCAACTTCGACGAACTTTCAGAAATTTCAAGATCTGGGGATGCGTGCCGGTAATTCCACCGCTGTACTGGACTGGATAGAGAAAGGTCATTGCCTGAAGCATGGTCTCCGGTACCCGTGACCGAATGACCACGCCATAATGAATGGCTGCAGGAACCTTCCCTGTGATCATTCTCTGGGTGGATCCTACCACCTTCAGAAAGCAAAAACTGTTCTCTGATTAAGTCATCAATTGCTTGGTCTGATTTAAGGGTGCTATCCCGTCTGCTTTTCTTTCCATTGGTAGCCTCTCGTGCCTTGCAATTTTCAGACTTCATCTGAGCAACACTGATCTCACTCTGGTTTGCTTTCTCTTCTCCATCTTCAGCTATATAGATTCCTTGGGCACTATCCATTTGTTTCTCGAACTGTACTTGCAAGCTGGATTGATTTCGACCCCTCATCTTTTCGCTGGACCCCACCTTTTTCTTTGAAGGACTAGGTTTCTTTATTTCCTTGAAATTGTCATCTTTGTCCCCTTGTGGTTTCGAGCGATTGCTGATTCCATTATCATCAACATTCTTGTTTAGCTCGAAGCAGTGTAGATCACTGGCCATGGAGTCTTCATCTCCACCATCTTGAGGTGCACTTGCAGCCTCATTGAGAGGGACAGACTCAAGGGATTGGCGACGAAAACAACCATCCTCCTTCTGGGTAGGATCTTTGCAGTATGGGATATCAACTTTTGAGGCACTTGATCTTTTAGTTTGTAGAAATGTCTCGATTTCACATCTTAACCTGTCTATAGCCATACCCTTTGCAGTTGGATCACACCGAGCTTCTGCAAGCTTCATCTGCATGCGCTCATCCATCCAAGCTTCAGCAATATGGAGAATCAATCTATCATCTCTATCAACAAGATCTTTCTCAGACTTGTGTTTCAGTGCCCGCAACTCCTGTTCGTAATCTCCTACTCCCCTGGCAAACTCATCACAAAGATCTTCCAACAGCACCCGCGCTTTTCTCTCTCTTTCCAGTTCTTTCAAGGCCTTTGAAAATGCCGTCTTTACTTCCGACAAATCCCTTGCTAACTTCCGATGCAGGCTCTCTGAGCGCCGCCTCAACTTCCTCTCATCCTCAAGCTCCTCTCTTAGAGACTGAACTGCCACTTTGATCTTGTCTTGTTCCTTGCTCTTCATAAGTAATTTATCCTCTGCAACCTGTTTCATCAGATCCTCAATTTCGTTTCTGTCTGCTTGTTGCACTTGCAACAAATCCTGAATACGAACCCTTGCACGGTCCAGTTCCTTCTTCAGTGCTTTTATTAACGATATATTGGATGTGTGCTGTTCTTCCAGGCTCCAGATACGATTTAACACTTTTAATAGCTCTGTAGAAGTTTTAAGGCTAAAACCCGACTCACCAAGTCTTCCCTTCAGGTCCAAAGAACTGGTTGGAGTGACAGCCTGGTCATAAGCAGCTAACTGCAGGGACCAGATTTATGCGAAACATAAAAAACGCAGCATATCATTTGCCAGGAGAATGATCCCTGCCATATATGCATTCATAATGACGAGAAATGGAACCTCAACATGTAGAAATAAGAATCACGAATAATATAAAAGCCATTATTCTATGCCATTCTTTCTTCCATGCTGCTTCCCCTTTTTCTTTTCTTTTCTTTCTTTCTTTTTTTTTTTTTGCATGGGGCCCAACACTGCTAAATCCAGCCCACTCAGTTACTCTACCCCCATGAATTTTCAATAGGCCTAATCCAGTAAAAGTAAGCCCAACAGTGTGGGGAGTAAGGCGAAAACACAAGACTAAAACATGTGCTCTATACATGAGGGAAAAAAGGAGCAACTGGGTGGTTAGAATAAGGTGATGAGCAGATTGGATACAAGCAGAGTCCTCAGAGAAGATTTAGAAGATCTTCTTGTTCTTTTATTTAACTATTTATATTTTTCTTTTTGGTTTGGTGGCTGGGGTGGCGGTGGGCCAGGGAGAAGCAATTACCTGGATATATCATGAATATCTAAAAAGTGAAGTAAGTTTTGATAAATCCACTAGTTTGCTGCAACCGCCAGTTCCAAGCCTGGATAAAGGAGGAGGTTGCATTAGGTAGCTTGACAGTTCGACATAAAACTTTTGTCATAACTACAACATAATTCTGAGACAAATTCATTTCGTGATCATACTTGGGGCATTCCTTCCTTTAAGTGCTGCATTGCAGTGGCATCGGTTCCAGTGGAAAGTATGCAATTTGGATGAGTGCGGGTAAAGAATTTAGTCCAGAAGAAAAGAAGGATTCAACTTGCAATAGAAACTTTGACATACGAAGCATGGACTTAGTTGGTACAATGAAAAGTTGTCTCCAGAAAACAAAGTGAAAAGGGATTAAAACAAAAGAGCTCACCAATAGTTACAAACTCCACTACAAATATAAGACAATGCAAAAAATGGCGTATGAATAGTAGTAGATGAGGATTTAAAAGAAAAGAATGCGGAGCTAAAGAGATTGGGTGAGAGACTTATAACAATTAAACTAGTTGAGCTGTTGGAGGCTTGGAGGAGACCTCCTTTGGTTGGGTGATGGCTGATCTTGTGGAAGACTACTCATTTTTCTATACTTAGGTCTATATAGAAGGAGAGTAACAAGAGAATACTTAGCAGGAAATAATCATCTTGGGAAGGTCTTCTATGATTCTATCTATGGTGTCTATGAGGATTGCTACTTAGGCTTTGCTAGAAAGGAAGTTTTAGATTGTCAAGATAGATAATATCCAGTATAATTTAAGAGCTTGTTGATATTAGAAACAAAGAAGAGGAAGAAAGTGTCTTGGAGCCCAAATCCACCGGGTTCTTTAAAGTTTAATATCGATGGAGCAGCTCATAGTAAACCAAGGCTAGCTGCTATTGGTGGTATACTTGGAAATCACAGAGGAGAGGTATTGTAGGTGTTCTCAAAACATGTAGGGGTTAAAGACTCTAATGAAGCAGAAGTCTCGGTCATCTTCAAAGCTCTTCACATTCATGGCCGCTCTTTCCAGCTTATCTTCATAGTGGAAAGTGATTCTATCAATTTTGTATCTTGGACAAAAGGTTTTAGGGTCCTTGGAAAATGCAGTTCTCTCTTAATGAAATTAAACATATAACATTGGAGTCTTGTGTTTCTTTTCAGCAGGTTAGTAGATCCACTAATGGGATGGTTGACACTTTAGCTAAAAAACGCATTGAACGTTTATGTATATCAAGTGTTGCCATTGGATAGCTGTCTAGGGTGGTGCTTGGTATTTATCTCTTATACCAGCGCTTCAATACACTTCATTGTAGTAACTTTTCATATTAATATATATCATTGTTACCTTCAGGAAAAAAAACACTGGCATTTGACCTTGTAATACAAACACCTCCTTTAAAAAGAAAAAAAAGAAGCATTTAATTACTTATAAGCATGGGACAAATAACAGCTAAATAAACTTTCTTCTATTTCGAAAATATGACCGACTAGTTTGCAAAGAGTGTAAAATCATTCCTGAAGAGAGTTTGAAGACACAACATAAAATAGTATTTTAGATATTTGCATTAGAAACATAAAAAAGAATAGTAGTAAATAAAAGGTACCCTAAAACAAGGTAGGGGGGTTTGAAAAGGAAAAAGGAAAGGGAACGACATTTAAGCATAAAACGATCAAGAGTGGAGAATGGAATTTGGAGGAAAAAACTATATTGATGTGGAACTCAATGGGTGACTGTATGATAAGGGTTGCAAAAGACGTGTTTCAACAGTCAAAAGTGAAAAAAATACTTTGATAAAGAAACTTGGTGGTTAAGTGTAGAAGGTTCAAGAACCCATTCCGGAGAAAATATATTGGTACAAAGTTTCATAGGGGACTGCATGTATAAAAATTATGAAATGTATAAGAATGCAAATAAAGATGTTAAGAAAAAAGTAAGTTATGCAAAAGCTAAAGCATATAAGGACCTTTACAATAAATTGGAAACAAGAGAATGAGATATTTTCGAACTTGTAAGAATGAGAGAAAGGAAAAGTACGGACTTAGATCATGGTAGATGTATAAAGAGTGAGGACCAAAAGGTCCTGGTGAAGAACAATGATCTTAAAGAAAGGTGGAAAAAATATTTTAACAAATTTTCTAATGAATATTCTATAGGAGGCTTAGGAACTAGAGAGGATACTTGGCTAGTAGGACATGTGAAGAAAAGTGAGATCTTGTTGGTTTGATTAGATTTAATTAGGATTAGAGTGGTTGTGATAATAACATTTGTTATTATCTTAGATCTTTAGGTAATTAGTAAGACATGTATAGATACAATGAAGTTGAAATCAGTATATGCATGATTTCTTAATGAGAACAATATGTCAGTTCTATTGGTCTATTGCAAGATTAGGGTAGCAAAAGTGAAGAAAACATTGATAAGAATGAAGACAAAAGGCTACGAGGCCATATGGCATCCCAATAAAGGATTGAAAATGCTTACAATAAATTAGATGAGTTTGGTTAAAAAGGTTTTTTAATAAGATATTAAGGACATAGAAAATGTCAGATGAAGGGAAAAGCACTGTAGCATTACCTATAAACAAGAACAGAGGAGATATACAAAGTTGGACCAATTATTGCTAGATTAAACATATGAGTCACGCTATGAAACTACGGGAGAGAGAAACGGAGCAAATACTTAAACGAAAGATCAATATATTTGAAAATCAATTTGGTTTCATGTAAGGGAGGTGAACTATGTAAGTTGTCTTCTCACTTGGACAATTAATGGAAAATGTCAAGGAAGAGGAAAATTCTCCATATGGGCCTTTATTGATCTAAAGGATGCCTATGATAGGGTACCAACAATTAGATTTAGTGGGTTTTGACAAAAGGAGTCTCCTAAGAGGTTATTTTAACGTCATTAAAGACATGTAGGAGGGAGTAGTAACTAGTGTGAGAAAAACTTGTTGAAAGGTAGGTTATTTCCAATGACCATAGGTTTACATCATGGGTCAGCTTTAAGTCCCATCTTTTTACACTGATTATGGATGAGTTAACAACTAATATTCAAGAACGCGGATGAATCGAGAGATGGCATAAATGTGAAACTTGAGAGATGACAGGAAGCTTTAGAATCCAAGGGGTTTAAATTGAGCGGTACAAAGATAGATTATATGAATCTCAACTTCAGTGAGGATGTGCAGAGAGATTTAACTCGTGCGACAATTGAAGCTCAAGAGATGCTACAAGGAGATTCCTTCCAATCCTTTAGTTATATGATTAGTATGGATGGAGAGACTAAAGATATCAAACATGGGATCAAGGTAGGAAAACTTGGATAGTTGACTCTTGACTCTCCCAAGTCATCTTGTTTTGATGAAGTATTGAGTCAAATGTAGGGGAGACAGTCAGCCAAGTCACCTCATTTCAGTAAGTTTTTGCATTTTGAACCATTTAACAGTAAATCTAATTTTAATCAATAGATGTTTATTTTTTAGTAAGAGTCAGCAATTCAAAAATGATGATTGAGATGTAATTTGATACTCATATTTGATCATTTACATTCAATATTTGGACCCAAAAATCATGTGATATACAAGATTTTTTGCTTTTATTTTCCTTATTATAGTTTTTTTCTTGCTTATATAAATTTATTGATTTGAATTGATTATAAAAAATGCAAGTAAATAAATGTACATTTAATTTAAATATTTTATCGGCTTTTAAATATTTTCAAAATTGTATTTTAGGAAAACATGACTCTCAAATTACCAAGTTGACTTTATCCATGACAACTTTTTTGCATTGGACGAGTCAAGTCCAAGTCACGAGTTTTCCAGCATTACATAGGATAAGAGCTAGATGGACGAAGTGGAGAGTTTCTTCTGGAGTGTTTAATGATTGACATGCATACCAACAAAATTGCAGGGTAAATTTTACAAGATAGGGATTAGACCGGCTATATGGCATGTGGAGCAAAATGTTGGCCCATTAGGAAACAATACATGCAAAAAATGAGTGATGAGAATGTTGCAATTGATGTGTGGTAAAACTCAGAAAGAAATAATGAGAAATGAGCACATTCTAGAACATTTAGGGACAAGATCAGAAGTTGTTAAATTAAGAGAGACTTGTTTCATTGTTTAAGATATTTTGGACATGTCCTTTGCAGGCCAACACCACGCCAGTGAGAAGTTTTTCTATGCATGTTGATGGCCCCTCAAGGAAAAGGGGTAGGCCAAACAAGACATGAATGATAGTACAGATGAATCTAAAGAAGTGTAACCAATCCAAGGAGGCGTAGGAGACCGGAATGGCGAAACATAATTCATGTAGGTGTAGCTAACCCAACATACCTGAGACGAGGCTTTGATGATAATGATGATGATGTTCTCTCTAACCAAATCAGCTAGCCATGGAAAATTTTAGGGTGAAAAAATGATAATGACCATTCAAAGTGTAAAAACTCTTTCCACTTTTACTAGCCTCATTGTTTCCTAACCCATTTTCACCTTGCCCTCAATCCAAACCTTAGATCTATCCATTTCCAAATGCATAGCCAACCCATTGCTTGAACCAACCTCAAACCAATGGATTTCACATGAAGCCATTAAGCCCAACCCATACCAAACCCAACCAGATCCCATCCCTAACCCATCACAACAAATCCCTTAAAGAAGCCCACCTTTAAAGTCCAAACAATTCAAATCACTATCCCACTTTATTCTATCAAGGAGAATTTTAATCCAACCGGGTTATGTCCACTATAATTTGATCATGTGTAAAACATATGATTCTTTACCCTTATTCCAATCACATCTGAGTCCGATTGGAGTGAATTCATTCTTGAAGATAGAAGACATACAGAATTGTTCATTTATTAGAATGAGTTAAAATATATATAGTCCATATGTTACTTTCACTCCTTACTATTTTTCACCTTTTTCTAAATTATATATTTTTATGTTACCAAAAGGCCAAACTCGCTGAAACATTTCAGTCCTTAGTCAAACCAAATTGAGTCCATAAATTGACAAATATGATTAGAAGGGCTGGTATAGAAGGCATGTACCAAACCAAAAGTAAATTGGAAGTACAAAGCAGAAAGCACTAATTATAAGGAGGTTCCAAATACTAAGAACCTTTATTGACTTCAAACTTGACTAGGGGGCTTGGTGGTACTACGTTAGCCTCTTTAAACTTTGCCAGAATGAGACATTGAGAGAGAGAAATATCATGAGTCTCCCCCATGATATGATGCAATTTCCACAGAAAATGGCCACCGAAAGAGAGTCAAGACATTGCAGTGAGGGAATCACTCTCCACTACATCATCTTAGCCCTATCATATGAATCAAGGGTTGGATAAATGTGTTCTACTCAAGAGACAAGCAAATAATGACCAAATCCTTACTATGCCAGTGTGTGAAAATGAGGAATTGATTACAAGCGCATGTGACTATAAACCTATTTTATTTAGGATCATATATGTCAGTTTTGCTTCCCACTTTACCATATTGATTGGATGCAATTTCGTAGCAACTTTCACAATCTATCATGTTTTCCAAACATGTAAAAATAACAAGTTTCTGACTAATCTAAGGACTGTCTTGAATTTGTCGAACCATTGGGTATGGCCCACTTGGATTCTGATACTTTCATGGACCCATATAGCATGTGTGGAACTGTTAAGGGTTTGATCTGGTTGACACTGTGGGTTGCATCAGCCATCAGGTATAGCATGTGAAGGTGGCAAAGAAAAGGGGTGGCATATGGTCATCTCTAAAATGGGAAAAAATAGGGAAAAAGAAAAAGAAAAAGAAAAAACAAACACCGCTTGTTTCATTACGGTGGTTCCTTATACACACCATGGTTTTGGAAAGGGACAAGTTCTGCACTTAAAAATGAAGTAATGTATTCAATATGACAAACAAGTTGCCTGTTTAAAAGCACCTGGGTATTATAGCTCCAAACTGTAAATGGTTTGAACTTTGGACATTTGAATCACAGATCACTATCCAATCTGCTATGCAATCTAGGTGACAGGGAACTTGGACACCAAATTATGTGGGATTCTGTTTTTTCCTTTTACATCACAAATTGCTACTGGCACTCATCATCCTCATTGATCTGGAAGTTAAACACAGTGCCCCGCTATATGTGCATTTTCAATTACCCAAAATGAATAGAGAAAGCAAAGAGGGAAAAAAGGCACAAATACACACATTCTCTTACTTATAACATATTGAATCACGGTTATTTTCTCCAAAAAAAAAAAAAGGATGACAGAAAACCATTTGGATTACATCCATATACTAACTTAAGTGAAATTCTATTCGGGCCTCCAAACTTCACCTTGGAATAAAGAAAACAAATACCCACTTTGATAAACAAAATTAAGGAGACGCCAATTGCTACGCAAAATTTTCAATGAGAGAATGATTTTTGCCCCATGGGTAAATCAGCAAGTCAGAGCAGACAATTCAATTTGCAAATATAACAAAAGACCATTAACATTACCTCCATTGAGCTGCTACAACTAGCAGGAGAAAGAGGCTGTAGAGCTCGAGCATTTCTTTCAAACATTTTATGGTGTTTCATCAATGATGCTGCAACATGCCTCCTCAGACTACTGGAGCTTGCTGGCTGTGAAGAGCAGGAATGAGAGATTAGACTTTGAAAGAGAAACATGGTTAGGGACACCAAGAATGATCAATGGCATCAAGGAAAAAATCTGCGAATCAAAGATCTATTAACTGATGAATGTTGCTACACGAAGGTACTAAGGATTGTAAACCAAGAGTATATTGATCGATTCAAAGAAGAAGAGATAGGGAAAATGGAAAAGAAAATAAAGTTAATAATACTGAATCATTTATGGACTGAAAAAGTTGGGAAAAAAAATCCAAGATTGTCTTTCCTTGTCCCTTTTTTGGCTGGAATTGGTATATTTTATAGATATTAGCCTTTATTTTCAATTACTTCAAATGATTACCAGGATGAACAAACATATCAAAATTTAAGAACTTACAATCTGAAAAAAGTTAACCACAAATGTTCATAAATGCAACAGAAATCGGAAATGAATTTGAACACCACAGATATCCTATAAAGAGTACATACTAGTGTACAAGCAAGCAAATAATAAAGAGAAAGTCATGTCCAAAGAGAACTAGAAATTTAGAATACAGGTTTGGTTGATAAGAAACATTTTGAGTTCACCCAACCTTCAGTGGCAGTATTGAAAACTACTCCGAAATAAGTCAGTCAGGGATTCTGTCAAAAATGCAAATTACAAAACAGATCAATTTATCTCCTTTCTCAGGTCACAAATAGACTTGTGATTCTGTCAATCTGAAGCAACTACATTTTCCTCTCATTATCAAGTGGGATAATAAGATAATAACAGCTAAAAACTGTTATCACTCTTTTCCCAGATTGCCCAACCACTCGGCAGTCCAACATCCATTTTGGGAGACAACTGAATTCCGAACAGAAGCCTACTGTTCCCAAAGCAATTCTACAATTTGGAAATCCTCGGACCTTTGAAGGTGAAATTTCACATTAAGGAATGGAAAAAATATGACCTTAATGGACTCAACCCCAAGCAAACAAGAAGTATTAATACTGTTAAATATAATGGGTGCATCCATTCTTTATGGGCAAAAGACTTAACTGCTACACTTGAATCAAAATACTTGAAGACTAATTCAAAAGATTGAAGTTCTTCCATTTCCAGGAAGGACTGACAACAGGTAGACCAATGACTTAACTCTTAACTACTTAAATTCATTAAGTTAAAATGACAAACTTTGGAGTGATTCACCTTTCTTGACTCTAGTCATGTTCGTGTTAAAATAAAAGACTTATGCTTTCATATAACGTCAAATTATTCCTACACCTACTCGACTCTTTAATTGACTCATGAAAATACCACCAATCTCACTAATTCCAAGTTGGGTTATCAGGTTTCTGGAATTCTGACCAAGAAAGTATATCTCAGTTATTAGCATAGCTTGAAACCTCTTCTTTTTCATGATTTAATAAACTAAACCTAAAATCTTTTAGGAGATGAAGAAACAAAAATACTCAAAAAAAAAAAAAACTGCCAAGAACATGAATCCAAAAACCAAATAGAGGAATAGGAGAATCAGAAGCAACAAATAAAATTGAAATGCTAAGTCCAAATGATAGCCTTCGTATGAAACAAATCATAAAACCATCACCAAATTATAACTAACAAGCAAAAACTCTCTTTGACCTATCAACAGAGCAATCCAGATCTAAAGATAATAACCAGAGTCTTTTGCTATAAAATAAAGTGCGGTTACATTAGCAAGATAGATGACATTACCTCAAAAAAGATGAACTTACAAAACCAAGAACAAAATTAGGACTAACATGAAAAATTAAACTTTAGAAACAGATATGAAAATGTAAATATAAAACATTTCTTCTAGTAGAAGACAAAAACCCACAAGAATACATCAACGTCAAACACTCAAAAGAACCAATTCCAGCCTGTTTTACCTCATTAGAGAAGATAAGATATGGGATCCAAAGCAGAAACTAAAAAAGAGATAAACCCATCAAACAATGAAGGAAAAAAGAACAATAATTCGTTCACCCTTTTAAAAAATCAATATAATAATAAAAAAGAAACCATCAGCATCAAACATAAAAGAAAGCAGTTAGTTATACATAATCAAACACTTCTTTTGTAGAAGTGAAAAAACTCATAAGAACCCCTCAACATCAAAACCTAAAAGAATCAATCAAAGCTTGTTTTACCAAGTCAGACAAGAAAGACATGGCATCCCAAATAAATAAATAAAAAAAAATGGAAAACCCTAAACCCAATCAAACAGATGAAAAAAGAAATACCCAAGAAAAAAAAATCAATCATCATCTAGAGAAAAAGAGCATCAAACACTCCAAAGGATCAATTCAAGCTCATTTACCTGATCAGACAAGATAAGACATGAAAGCCAAAGCAAAAACTAAAACCCAGATAAACCCATCAGCCAAATAAGAAACAAAAACAAAGCCAAGAATAAAAGCCAATAATCATTATAAAACCAAAAAAAAAAAAAAACTTTCATCAGCATCAGATTTTGAAGAATAGCAGTTAATGGTACCTGATCAGGTGAGCTGTGAGGGGGATCGACAAAATGGGTGGAGGGCAGCTCAAGGGCCTTGTCCTTGTGAGGTCTAGACCTGACAACCCTGCTCATTTTAGCAAGTGGAAGGTCCTGAATCTCCCAGAGATTGGCTCCAAGCTTCCTAGCAGAGAGTGCAGGTATTGTTGACCCACCAGGATTGCTATCATGCGCACCCCCAAGCTTCCATGGGGGCACTGGAGTGCAGGGGCCACCTCTTTTTGCTAGCAATATCCCACGCTTCAACTTTTTCCCCAAAAATTCCTCCTTTTCTACTCCTGAAACCCCACCTTTTGCCCCCTCCATCTCTCTCTTTCTCTCTCTTTAAAGAAGTTGTCTGTCTAAATTACCCTGCCTATATGTATAAAGAAACAATTTTGCTACCTGGGTTTTCTTCTTCTTGGGTGATGGGCTGATGGGCTTGTTTAATTTTGTATTGAGATGAGATTCTGACATCTGCTTGCTAACAGAGTTGCAGGGGAATTCTAGACTGCGCTCTCTCTCTCCCTCTCCCTCTCCAGTCTTGCAGTAAAGTGAAGGGGACATAGACACCTAGACTACACTGACGTAGAAAAATTAAAATTGTGGTCTAATTTATCTACCTGCATACGTGGGATCCAAACCATGGGATGTACTGGATCGTGGTCAAGGGGCACCCCTTCTTGTAGTTTATATTTTGTTTGCAGTTTTTTTGTGGATTGCAAAATGGTATTTTTAGGAGTTCCCATAATCTGCAGTTTAATTTTAGTATCAGAATCCAAGATTTTGCCCAACTGGTTTAGTATGACAATGGGTGGGTGTTCAATTATTTCAATCTTCACTTTATTCATTTATTCGCTAAAACAGAGGTATTACTTTTTTCACTCCTCAATCAGATTAATTCCTTAGGTGCAAACGTAATCCCGCAACACACATACATATATAGGGCTCTCAAAAATATGACATGAGGAGCAAACTCACACTTTATGTCAACAAATATAAAGTAATGCTGGTAAAAGGATAGTTACCTATAGGCATCTATGGATTTTTCACTTTTCTTTCTTTAATTTTATCCACTTTTGGACACCTTTCTTAGAATTATAGCAATTCATAAAGCCCCTTGAAACAAATCCTAAGATTGATGTAAGAGAATCTAATTTCTCACATGTGCATATCAGGGAGAAAGAAGCTTTTTTTAACTATGGTTGTTAGACTATGATGTTATATACAGCTGAGGCAATGCCTTTCATTTGCAGATGCCAAAATGGGAATATGAACTGACAAGTGATAAAAATCTTAAATGAGCAAATCTACAATGTCTCCATTATAATGGAAAAGGTAAAAGAAAAATCATCTTAGTTTATTTAAGTATATCCTTTGATTAGTCAAAATACTGGAGTACAAAAAAAAAAAAAAAAAGGGAAGTTGGTTGATGTCCACTTTAAGGGCCTATTTCTTTGCTAGAATTCCAGGAATTTCTGAATTCCCAGAGACATAGTGGACTTCCTAGATTCCCCTTGGACTTGAGCATCCGAGAATTGTACCAAAATGCAAAGGTAGTGGAATTCTTGGATTCCCAAAGGTCGAAAGAGATATTTCATGTGGCTGAAATCCAGAAATTCCTGTAAAGAAACATGGAATTCAGAGATTCCAGGGGACAGCATGTCACATCATGTCCAGGAATTCCTAGACATGGTGAATTCTAGCAGAAACTCCACTAAAAGAACAGGGCTTAAATATTAGATGATAGGATGGCATGCTTAGTTCAACGAATGGACAACCCTAAATAGAAGTAATAAGCCTTTGCTAATGATGATAAAGAAGATCATCAAGTTAACTTGGAAGTTTCATTGAATTTGTCTTACATTGAACTGAAACTAGGAACTTTCTCTTAATTAAGTTTTAGCCCTTGAGTTTGTGGCTTGGTGCATGTGGGCTCGTGTCTTCTTCCTCTTATTATTTCTTCCTCCTCTCCCACCTCTTTCTCCATCTTCTGCACTCCATTTTAATTCTTAGGAAAATTCTAAACAAAATAAGAAAAAGTAGGGATTATTGTAGGAATCGAAAAAGGGGTTTTAAGCAGGAGGAGAAGATTATCTTCCAAGCCAAAAGAGACTGTGTCTGTTTTTCACAATCATTTGAGACAAACCGAGAGAGTGAGTAATGGAAAAGAAAGAGAGGGATGAGAGGAAAAGGAATAGAAGAAAAAAAGAAAGAAAAATAAGGTTGTAAAGGGAACAGTTCTGGGGTCGAAACCATACTAGACCTAGACCCATTTCTAAATAATTGTTCTGGTTTCGGATCCGATTTTGACTCGAAACCTGTTTTGTTGCTTCCAAACCCGGTTCCAATAGAAAAAATCCGAAGCCGATTCCGGAACTGGGTCCACCTAGAGGACGAGATCTAGTTCCAAAATTGTTCTAACTTCTCATTCAACTTATAATAGTGCATTAAGTATACTACCTCTAGCATTATACATAAAAATATCCCAAAAAGTTCATTTTAAGGTATGGTTTGCAATATGAAAGACTCATATGTCGGGTCCCGAGTCCACAGGTCAGGATTTATATGAACCTAGAACCAGACCTGTTTATCAATTGAAACCTAAATTAAGTTTCAGACCCGGACCCGTTTATGAATCGGGACCTAAAATAAGTTCCAGGCTCAAGTCTTTTTTTTTTTTTTTTTTTGGGGGTAGAAACTTTCGGAGAAAGGGATACCCATTTGCAACCTGAAGAGAAAGAACAAAGGAAGGTTCATTTGTCCTATGTTGGGTTCCGAGTGTGGATTTCTCGCCAAACTTCTCCAATTACCTCTTTCTTCAACTTGTTCGGGATCCAGGAGGTAAATGGACAATGACCTTCACAATGATATATGAGCGTGCCTCTTAGATCTGTGATTTAAAGTCATTGGAGACTTTCATTGCTTGGATGTTTACTTTATTGATAGCACTGTAACCATCGAATCCCATGCATGCACACCATTGAACTAAAGGCTAATGGTGTTGTGAGACTCAAAATGTGCAATCCTGGGCCAAAATGTGGATCAATCCATACCCGTGACCCATTTATGCTTCATAAAGGAAGCGGCCACCTGGATTTTTTGAACCCATGGTGTTCAAAGGGCTTTACACCATTGGGTTTTTAATTGATTTGCCCATCGATTTTCATGGAAAAAGAGGTGAGAGAAGAGGAAGAAATAAGAGGAAGAAGACACACGAGTGATGATACCGTTGATCAACTTTGAAACAAACGAGAAAAAGGTAATAGAAAAAAGGAAGTTAAAATTCAAGGAAGGGTCTTTACTGTGCAGAGAGAACTACGAGATCCATTTTTATGCACGGATCATCTGACGAGTCTTTCTTATAAAATCCTCTATATATATATATTTATAATTCAGATAATATTACCAATATCGAAGAAGACCTTTATACAGAAGTCTCTTATGTCTCTTAAAACCATTGAGGCCCGACCAACACGCATCTCTACTACTAGATCTGAGTGTTAAGAAGCATCAGTTCTTACTTGGTTGTCTAGGGTTTGAATTTGAGTACGTCGCTTCTTCCCACTTGATTGTGCTACCTTTTTGTGTGTATACGGGCTCTCTCTTAGGTCCCAGTCCCCTTGACTGGGGTAAGAAAAAAATAAAATAATGACAACTCAAATTCTTTCACTTGATGTCTCAAAGAAACTGCACATGAAAGCCCCACCAGATGCCTTTTGGGACAACACCAACAACTACTAACAATTTAGCATCATTAAAAGTAGTGTTTTTAGTATGACATTAAGTTCATTGCATCTTTATCATAGGGCCATAAATCCCCCTAAATTCTTTACATGACATGTCCTAGAGTGATCCTTTCTCTTTGTGTGTGTGTGTAGCATGCATATGTCACACTTCACCCTCCATGCGAACTCTCTTGTGGGGGAAGCTAGGGCTATACCAATCTTTGGGTTGTAGTTAAATGTGTACAAAATTTAGACTCTATTATATCATCTTAATTCCTTTATGTATGACCCTAGATTTGAATATTCTCAAAGACATAAGTGTTTTAGGATCTCAACCCAACAATGAGTAACATGGGATGAATGTCAAATTTGGGAGTGTGCATTATTTTACTTACAATATTGGTATTATTATCTTGCTTTTTGTCAAATTGTAGAATATTAGAAAAATTGAAAGATCACAAAAGCAATTTAGAGTTTATAGAAAAAAGAATTTTTGAGGACATAAGAAACATTGCATGGGTGCCTAAGTCATCCGGATTCGATTTTCCTTCGTTTTCTTTAGTTTAATTGAAACTGCTTATTTAGCTAGGGTTAGACTTATTTTCTCCATTCTTGTTATCGCATTATTATCATCTTCATAAAATATTAAAAACCCAAAAATATCAAAAGAGATTAAAAAAACATAAAAACCCATTTATTAAAATCCCCTAGAGATTAATAATTTCAATTTCGTATATTTCATTTATGTTATAAGTAGCATATTATAAATCCAAAAATACCAAAAACAACAAAAATAATAAAAAGTTATTAAAAGGGACAAATAGAGGCATAGGTTACCTGGTGGTTGCATCCATAGTTTAAAATCGCGGTATCAATATTGGTTGCGGTTCGCGGCCATCAAGGCGTGAGTTTTTTTTTACCCCCAAAAAAATCTGAAGAATATCTAAAAATTTAAAATATTGCAAAATACTAGAAAATAATATTTTTCTCCATTAGTAACAACTATAAATCTAAATATCAAGCCCCATAAGCATACCATAGAGTATCATAGTTTAAATTCTAATTGCTAAATATGTCAATTTCTAATGTTTTAATCTCTTTATCTGTCCTTATAATTTTCAATCCATTAATGTAACCATATCTAAAATCCAAACCATTAAAAATAACTATCACCAACTATATTGGATTTGTAAAGAAAATTTATTAAAAGCGCGTTGAGCAGTAATTCAATTGGTTATTCTACATGACTAGAATCCACATTTAAACTTTTATTAATATTTTTATCAACATGATTTATAAGTTTATGAAATAGGCTAAACTCTCATTTGAATAAAATTTTGTGGGGGCCCATTGAGATAAGAGTATTTGCTTTTGAGTAGTGGGGCCCTTTTACAAAAAAAACTTAGACAACTCAAAGGAACTCTCCTCCTCTTGTTTGGACTTTAGACAAATTTCATTTTAATTAATAGAAGTGGTGTGATTTGATTTTTCTTAAATTGATTAATTGATCTATCCTACAGTGGGTCAATCTCGTATTATATTGAGGTACATCTAGAGAGAATATGATTGAAAGCTAATAATTTTGAACTGTTTAGATTTTCTATGGGTGGACTCCATTGTAGGGTCCACAATGTGGCATGTAACAAAGTTATATCTACGTAATTACCTAAAAAAAAGGAGATTTGAAAAGGTGTTTTTTTTTTTTTTTAATCTTATCATTTCAGTATGGGCCAACACCAGTACTTATCGATGGCCGATATTATAAACCATTTGCAATTATGTGATTTAGTTATCATAAAAGTCATTAGAAATATTAAATTAATCGATCTCAATCACTAAAACATATACAGAAGCCTAATCAATTGAAAACACCTTAAGACATCAAACCATAACTAGATTAGAGGAAAATAAAATGAAAATAAACAAGAAGAAAAATTAAGAAAAAACCAATATAGGATACCCTGCTGAGGTGCCTATGTCAACTTGCTCCTAAAAATGATAAAGTTCATTAAAATTAAAATTAAATAATTAATAACTAAAATATCAAACTTTAGTTAACAATAGAATATTACTTATAGTAAGCCATTTAAAAATATAACTTTAGTCAAAATAAAACGGAACACAAACCAATAAAAATCACTGAACAACAAATAGGATATCCCTATTGGGCACCTATGTTATCAAGAACACCGAAAATAATTAAGATAATTGTATTTAATTAAAAAATTACAAACCAAAAACTCTAATAAAAGAAAAATTCATAGTATAGAAACAACAAACAACATAAGAGAATATAAAATAGAGATAACCGAAACCACATGGATAAAATAAAACAAAGCAATATAGAAAAATTCCTAAAAAAGGCTGTAAGTCCCCGACCCTAATTTATTATTATTAGTATTAATCAATTATATTTGGAGTGATTAACTATATTTAAGAGCTGATTAGTTAGCTTATGCGATTTAGAAGAGATTAGACACAGTTTAGTACCTTAGAAGGGTTGATTTCTATTTTCAAAAGTCTTTATGGGCTTTCCGTAATTGTGAAATTTGAGGCTTGTTAGGTGGATAATTTAATTTTAAGAAACTTTTGTGAAGGAAGCTTCTCTTTCGAGGCATTTTGTAAATAATAATAGGAATCTGCCTACATAACTAAGACAAACCCATCGTTGTTTCTCAATTTCCAGCCCCTTCACCATCTCTCCAAGTTGTTTTACTCTTCTTTTCCATTTGCATGTAATTCTACCGTCTCTCCCAGTTGTTACACTCTTCTTTTCCCTTTTCATGTAAGTCATCTGTCCTCATTTCTCTCTCTAGCTTAGTTCGCCTTAGGATTTGAGTTTGAGTTGTGTCACGTATTCCGAGGGCCCTGTCGGATCTTGGAGCGCAATGATGATGCATCTCATAATCATATATATATTTCAATACATGAACCAATTAAGAATTTCTAAAAGAGATAACAAAGCGAAGCATAGTTATATTAAAGTTGCAAAAGTACAATTACTACATGTCTTAAAAGTCTAATACAACCTTAGGCCGTCTAGGGCCAGAACTAAGATATATTAAAGAAAACTAAACTAAAAGACGTTTCGGCTCTCCGCACATCACAAGCTATCAATAGCAATGTCCTTAGTGCATCTCTCTAGCTAGCCCACGGTTCTAAAGCAACCGGCTTACCCTGATTTCCCCAATGGAGATGGTACTAGCTACGTACAAGCACCAAGTGTAGTGTTACACTTGTGAAGTCTAGCAAGAAATCAATATAATTTATATAATAAGCAGCATTAAAGTGAGGAACTAAAAGTAAATGTACAATGCAAATATGATGACAAATGTTACCTCAATATAGAACAAAATGAACAAAAGATAACTCAACACGGTCGGACCAGCGGTCCAACAGATAATCATACATAAGCGGAAGCAGCGAAAATCACAGTAATAACTGACAAAATATAACTAAATGTGGGCATGGACAAATGGAATGCAAATATAATTGATGCAAGCAAAGCGGACAAAAAAACTTGGAACAAAATCACCGTACATCTTAGCATTCTTGATGCCTACCAAACTAGCTTAGTACAAAAATCACCTATATCTCGGCGTCTCTAATGCCTATCAAACCGAGTATAATATTTCATCTCAGTACCAATGTACCTATATCTCGGTATCCTAGATACCTACTCAAAAGTGAACAAGATATGCAAAGCAGATATGAGGTGCAAAGAGAGTATATGTGCAAAGCAAATGTATGTGGCCCAAGTAAACCAAACCATAATCCTGATGGGCAAAATCGGACGGATGAGCATAAGTCAAGACTATGCAAGTTGTGGCATGTACAAACAAGCAAGAACTTGTTGAGTCAAATGGGTTTCTAGATTTGAACCTATCGTAGCTCCACTCATGACTAGAACTCGCTAAGGAATAGGTTTATGCTTATGATTGTACGTTTATCCATCCTATACCTTTCAAGACTCTCAACCATGGTTGGGAATGATGATACCCCATTCAGGCTAGGATTTATTACATCAAATATAAATCTTAGTTCAAGGGTCAGGCTAAACAATGAAGCGGACAAAACCAAACAAGTCCATAGAGGCAAACCTAGCAAGACAGCTCTAAACTAGGCCTAAGCAAACCAAATCAGTTGGGCAACATTTCGGCAAGAAATAGTCCAACCCAAAAGGGATAAAGGGGTCAAGTCAGATATAGTGAATGAGTACAATTGACCATTTAAATACAACTCTCACATACACACTTATTTTAAATTATAATTTAAATATTAAAAATTACATTCTCTATAAAATTAAATCATCTTCTCTATAGAAATATAATCTCAAAGCAGGCATGTTTTAAACACCAGAAATTGGACTCCAATTTCAAAATTGAATCCCTGCCCCTTTAATATATAATAATGGCAAGGAAGCAAACACTCTTGTATAAATTAAAATATGGACTTTGATTGCCAGTAATGACAATCATAGTAGAAAATTCAACTTTATTTCTCTAATGTTATCAATTCTAAAGTAGCTCAAATGCTCAATTTTACCATTTAAGTAACTGAAATTTGAAAATCTCTTATTGCAAAACAACAATATTTCATTAACATTATTGTAGTCTCAAATAAACTTGCTACTTATACATGTCCTGGATGGAAGATTCAACACATCAAGTAAAGACATCTAGGCATTTTGTTGGAAATACATTGCAAAGAAAGTTCTAAAAACGAAGTGAATATGCATAGGGATTTAGAGCTGAGTTCGATTGGGAGTCAAATTGCAAAGACTTGTAGACATGGTCCATGTGCTTCAACATGTTGTAATTATGAAGAATATCTATTATTCCAATATACAATACGACATTGTAATCTTCCTTTGCCGTCACTCTCTGATGAGTTGACACACTTCCACCTGCAATTCTATTGACCAGGATGGTATGGGCCGGCATTTTAATGCCAAGCTTATGAACATACTTGCATAAATAAAAGTCATTCTGTAATTGCAAGAACAGTGATTAGCGACCTGTTTGGCTGGCATCACTGGGAATGTTTCATTCTAAGAAAACATTTGTGGTAGGCATTTTGTGAGAGAGAAAATCTAGAGAGACAGAAAGGGAGAGATTTTATAGATGTGAGAAAGGGAGAGAATGCCTGCCAACGAGTTTTTCTTCATTCATTCTTAGAATGAAATATTCTCACGGCGATGCCAAACAACCCTTGACAAGGTAGGAAATGAAAATTGTATGTCATCATGCTTGAGTTTTGCTGAAAAAAAGTGATTTTCAATTACCATTTGTAAGGAAATGTTTTGCATCTACAATTTAAACACAGTTGCAAAAGATAATTAAAGAAAATATGTGCACAACATATTATTGGAGACGATTAGAGGAATGAGGACCTCATCTGATTTAGTCCTATGTAATGAGATATGACATGATAATAATATGTTCACTGATTCAACATGTAATTAAGGTTACTTGAGTGGAGCTGGAAACAACAATATTACAATTTCAACCACCTTCCACCATCCTCATGGCAAGGGCTTCAAAGTTTTGGGTTTGCAAGATCTCTAGATTGGTCCACTTAATAAATTAGCCCAAAAAGTGTGCAAAAAAGATAAATATGCAGCAGAAATAAAATCACAAGCACACACCTTAAAGACACCAGATTTTTACGTGGAAAACCCTAACCGGGTGAAAAACCACGAATCCAAACTGGATTTAATCAAATACTATGAATATCGCAATTACAAGAAACTTAGATTTCCTCCCCAGATATCCCCTACCTAAGGACTGAAGTTACCTTGTGCCGTTTTACGCTTCAACGACTTCACACCATTGATTGCAACAGACTCAATCTAGCCATTGACTCCTCAAATCTTCTCACAGGAAGATGATCTTCTACACATGATGCAGAAGATACTGGCTCTAGAGAACTTGGCAGCACAGCTTCTTAATAAATCTCTAGAGATGAATTCTCTCAATTAAATCTCTAACTCAGAACTTTGAGAGTGTGTGTGTTCTTTTGAATAGCCCTTGAGTCCTTTAAATAGCCCTAGGGACGTGCTTAAGGTTGCCTAACATGATGCAGAAGATACTGGCTCTAGAGAACTTGGCAGCACAACTTCTTAATAAATCTTTAGAGATGAATTCTCTCAATTAAATCTCTAACTCAGAACTTTGAGAGTGTCTGTGTTCTTTTGAATAGCCCTTGAGTCCTTTAAATAGCCCTTGGGACTTGCTTAAGGTTGCCTAACATGATTAGGAATAAAACAAGTGGTTTGGGCACAATTAGAAATAAGTTTTCTAATTTTTCGTAGGACTCAAGTAGATCCTTCATCCGCTTGAGCGGATGAGGTTCTATTTCAGCGTCTAGCCATTCTAACACATGTCCGCTCGAGTGGATGATTCGGTCACTCGAGCGGACCCCATATTGGTTGATCCGAAATTTCAGCACACTTTTCGCCCAGTTTTCTTCCAATTCTTTTAGACTTTCTTCTTCTGAGTTGTTCTAGTCTTCTATCTTCTGAGTCTTTTTCTAAATAAATATTACAATTCAAAAGACTCGGAGTTTTGTCTAACCCATGAATTTAGCCAACACTCAAAATCCTAACAGGGCTAAGGGGGGCTAGTGGGGGCCATGGCCCCCCCATACTTCATACACTTCTCTAAGAAGCTTGCTTTGGCCCCTCCATGGTGTGGCCATTCATTAATGGATGCAAACCGCCCCACGCCCGCCCCCCCAACCCCACCATTGTTTATGGCTCTTTTAACATGGTTTGACTCTTGGAAAAAAGGAAATAAAAAAATTTTTGATTTTAAGAAAAATTTGAAATGAAAAATGGAAATGAAAAGAAAGGAAAGGAAATGAAGAAAAGAAGAACAAATAAACAAGGCTTACTGGAGTTGGGGAAGAGATTTTTTTAATATTTATTCTAACCATCTACACTTGCCCCAAATCTTATTATCCAAGAGAGGAAGAGGAGAAAGACCATCTTGCAGAAACTTTAAAGTTTTGTTTGTGCAAGCGACGTTTCAACAGAAGAGGGTTAAAATCTGGAGCTTTCTTCTTCTTATTTCGTGCGGCGGTGAAAATGTAGGGAATTTCGGGATTTTATATTATCTTTCCTTGCTAGAGAGGTTCCGAAAATCCCATCTACCCCCTTCGGAAACCAAATCTGCAGAACAAGAAACCTATGGCTTTACAGAGAGAAGTTTGTTGTGGAAAGAGGAGGAGACAAGGCGGTGGTATGCGTTTGGTGCAGCGACGAAATGCCCCAATTTTCCCCTTCGTTTGTGCTTTAATTCCACGATGGCGTGGATCCGCGCTTCCCACCTAGGGTGGTAGGAAATTGATTATGTGAATCGTTTCCTCTTGCACGGCGTTTGTCCAACAAACCTTAAGGCGTGAATAAAGAAGAAGAATGACAAATCTACTTTCTCTTTTATAAAAAATTTTTACATTGCAATTTTGTTTAGTCTTTTTTTTCTTTGGCTCCCCTAAATAAAATTCCTGGTTACGCCCTTGGGCAGGGGGACAATGGATTAGAACTTTTCAATAATTATTGGGATGAATCACAGTGATTGGATGATCCTAGCCCTTTGATTGATGGTCTTTAGAAAAACGAGAAAAAGAATGAAAGGTTTTTTTTTTTTTTTTTGCTATCAGAGGGCTCCCAACCCTTTGGGTTGGACTAATCCTTCCGGGTCCAGAGGGAATCCGGGTAAACACCCCTGTGGCCCCATGGTGGTAGCACTAGTGGACTCAACCTTTGATTCCTGAAGAAGGGGGAACCGGGGGTCGATACCAAGACCTCTAGCTCCGGAAGAAGGAGGAATCGTGGTCTTGACCACTCGGCTTAAAGGTTCTTATTTAGCAAAGGTAGATGGCAAAGATGATGGCTAGAATCATCTAATAAATGTCATTTTCCTACCACGGTTCATCCATGACAATGAAAAATGATGATAGATGGTCCCAGTTCACCATATCTGCATGCTATATATCATGCACCTCGTGCGCACTACGCTCCCCTAGTGGGGCCCACATATTGGTCCATTTGAGTGAACCAACACCCCTCCTCAATGGACATAACCGTTGGATCGATTGAACACCCATCCGAATGGACCGAACTTGTGGGCCCCAGATGATAGGGTTAGGACAACTGGATGAGGTTGATATTTTGTCCGTAGGAGGGGCCTAGGAAGATCTTCAAATCACCTTGGGTCCCTTCCAAAGGTGGCTCAGCATGTGGGCCCCACAATGCGACGCGCACATACAACTCACCCACGGGATAACGAATATATATGGACAACACTTGGGCATTTTGTTAAAAAAAAAAGTCCCTTGTGTTAAACGAATGAAATAAAAGGTATGGCGATGATTTGTTCCTAATTTGAACACAAAAGAAGGTTTTTTTATATACCCCTGAGGTTAATTTCTAAGACTTACAACTAGGTCCATGTAATTTTAGTATTTATAAATAGGCCCCTATTTTTTTCATTTTAATACCTTTCATGCCCCCAAAATCAGTATTCCTAATGAGAATGGGCACCCACCATAAGGTTTGTGTTGAGTTTTTATAAAAATGACAACTTTGCTCTTACATCAATTAAACAAAAATGAGTATGTTATTATGTACAACAAATACCATTATTTAATCCCAAGTCCCAAAGGTCTCTTTCTCAATAAATCTCTCATGCACATGAAGCGCAATCCTGTATTTTGAAACTTTCATCAATCCAATAGTGGGCTGTGCACAGATTGGATCAATTATAACGAATTGTAAGAACAAGTATTGATTGTCATTATAATTGACTTGGGTTTAATAAAATTGAACTGTGATGATAAAAATGGATTTATGGGGAGTTATTCTCTCCCACTAAATGTAATTGTTAATGTTAAAAGCTTTAGAGAAAAATAAGTCCAAGCCTTTGAAATTATGCATATATAGACAAAGAGATGGATAGAAGTGGCCATTTCACTAAAAAGACTTATGGTGGTTGGCAGGCTATTGATTTTGGGGACATGGAACGTATTATGATTAAAAGGAAGGGGCCTATTTACAAATACTAAAACCATGGGGGCCTATTTGTGAATTCTATGAACCTTGGGGGTATATACAAAAAAATACAAAAAAAAAAAAAAAGAACATGAGTTACTATGTCTCTCTCTCGGTAGCAATGCCTGGGTTATATGGCTCCTATTTTTTTCTCTTTGTATGAAAAGGCTCCTACTTTTCCTTTCTAATAGGTCAATGAGTGTTTTAAAGTTTCCTTCTTTCTCTCTTTTTAAGAAAATTAGTTGGATTAGGGCTTTCCATAAATCCCATCTCACCATTGGCATACTGCATTGGTCGAGATATCAAGAGTAGCAAAAAGTGAATTTAATGAGAAGCCCACCATGATATTAAGTATTTTGATTTTCAAATTTGTGAGACATAAAAGATTCCATTGCTAGAAATATTAAGTTTTTCTTAAAGGGAATTTAATGAGATGCCCACCATGAGATGAAGTATTTTGATTCTCAAACTTTTGAAATCAGAGACTCTCCTTTGGGCCTAGAGTTAGGTTTGCATCCACCACGGATCCAAACTAGACCCAACCTACCTACCTATGACACATCATCGTGCTTGTGGACATGAACCATGACACCATGATGCAAGTAAAAAGACAACTGAGGTTAGTCAAACCTCCAGCAGGACTACAATGAGGAGGTGCTGAGCGCATGTGCACTCCTAAGAGGAGACTGCAATTCGTGATGCCTTTTGCTTCTAGAAAATCGCAGTCTTGCTTGATCTGCCTAAAAGCCAAAAGGAAAAGGAAAAAGGAAATAGTTCAATACCCATTAAGAAAAGAACATTTTATTGAGATAGCTATGCTTTGTCATAAAACTTGTAAACAAAGAGTGTCAATAACCAACTTCATAATATTAAAATTAAGGGAATTGTACAATGATATCATTCAAATTGTTTAAGGGCAGTTAATTCATTGTTTATTTTGTACATTCATGAGATTTGTGCTGTGATATTATACATTAAGTTATCAAGTGGAACCAATAATGGAGTGACTTGCTAACTATCAAATTATGCAAGACAGTGTAAACCTCTCAAAAAATTGATATACAGTCCACAGTTGATGCAAAAATAGCTGTTAAGATATCTGATCACTCTGATTTCCAGACCAGGAGAGAGCAAAAAATGATGTAAATGGAAGAGGAGGGCAGAAGAGGATGTAGATGGAAGTAGTAAAAATAGATTTGAATAAGTGCAACCTATCTGAGGATTTGGCTCGAGATAAATTTGAATGGAGAAACAAAACTCATGTAGCCGACCCCAACATAGTTGGGACAAGGCTTTGAGATGATGATGATGATTTGTCTCAAGATAAATTTGAATGGAGAAACAAAATTCATATAGTTGACCCCAACATAGTTGGGACAAGGCTTTATGATGATGATGATTGCGATCATGATGATGATATGATGATGAACGAGAAAATTTCACTCATCAACATATTCTTATGACCAGGAAGAAAAAATAAAAACAGTGCCTAGAGAATCAAATATGATTCAATAACAGTCAAGGCAGTGTCAGAGCTTAGGATTCTTACTTTAATAGCTGGTTTCACATTGATGGATCAAGGTAAAAAGCATAATTCAAGTCAAGATCCTTGAATGTGGTTCTTTCGTCAACTTCCACTTTAATGACACAACGTCCTTGTGATGAACCTTTGAGATCAAAACGCTTATAAATGTATAGATCTGAACAAAGTATGTTCTCCATCACAGAAAAGTGAACCTGTCTATGGAATATAGTTTAGCAAGTTTATAGGGAGCAATTGAATTGTTGATATGCATGCTCCCACAAAAAAAAGGGTAATGACCAAGAAACAAAGATGATTTTTATCCCACAAAGAAAAGGGGTGATCCATAAAGAAAAGGCCCAAATGGGGCCATATAAGGGCTCAGCAAACCATTGGATAGAAGGGCCCTCTGTGGATGATATATGGATGCCATCTACTTTGCAAGGACTTAATTACCTGCATATGGTCATATAGTCAGTGTTATTTACTCATTTTGGAGCTATTTGCAATCCATAGTTCACATCCCATCAATGGTGACTATTTGGTAGAGTTGGGCCAAACAGACACAAATAACACTTCTCACAAGCGTCACGACTCACAAGAAGCATTCTCAACTAGATCACTTATACCTTACACACGCACTATAATAACACTCATTTTTCATGTACTTTCGAATATAAACACATTGAGAAGCTGTTCTACCTTATGACCTCCAAACAGTGTCACAACATGAAGTCCATAGAATTTAGTTAACAAAGTGTTCCTATATTTTTAACATGCCGGTAGTAGTTTGGTAGCATCTCCAATATTACCTCCGCACAGATACATGGAAAAAACAATGGTTAGCTCAATATACAACAAATATTGTTTGCTTGATTTTAACATTGGATCATCATTAAAGTTTGAAACATCAAAGTGAATGAAATGAGAGAAAATAGAGGTAGAGGAAGCATGTCAAACTAGTCAGTGACAAGAGTAGCATAATAAAAGAATCATTCTAAGTTATCCGAAAAGGGAAAGTCCTATTAGGACTTTATTGCGCAAGTATGGCTTGGTTCCCTATTTCGATTCCAATTAAAATCAAGCCTTATTGGGACTTTATGCTTTCCAAAATTAGGAAGGCATGTGATTTGACATAAAATAGGGATTTGCAATAGGTTAAATTATTAGTAAAAGATCTAGAGCAGAAGAAACTACAACATTAAATTACACACAAAAGGATGAAAATAACTAAAGTATCAAACTGAGGTTAGAACAACTCATTGCTCCACACTTCGACAATGCTTTTGGAGATGCAAGCTTACTAGATCTTACCCAACTGCAACTGATACACCAAAAGCATTAAGAATCTTAATACCGAGAGGATGGTTTTTTATTGAATTACTTCTCCAGTTGATATAAGGCTGGAGGCCAAGTAGAGAGGTCTTGGGTGTGTTTAGTAGCAGGCACCCTGTTGCTCGTTTAACTTTCTGTGCCTAAATTTGATTGAGTTGAGGATCTGTCCACTTGAGATTAGACGATCCATCTAGATAGTTTAAAAGCTTCTTATGACTTGACACTAAGCGTAGTTTCTGTATTTACTAACAATTTTGAGCCCTTGTGGCCCTGTTAGCATAATAATAATATCCCCAATTTATTCCAATACCAAACACACCATTGCCAACATAGTTGGGGCACGGATTTGGTCTAAGATAGACTAGAATGGAGAAACAAAATTCATGTAGCTCACCCCAACATAGTTGCAATAGGTCTTTGATGATGATCATTATGACCATCATGCCACCGCATCCCACCTAACACGAACCATGACATGTATATCATCAACAGAAGATTTCTAATATCCAACATCTAAAATGCCAAGAAAGTTATAATAAAATGCTATAAGATAATAAGAATGCCCATTCATTTCAAAGAAAAGATTGAAGCAAAAAAAGAACTACTGTACTATGGTGCTCCAAATAATATAAAATTTTAGACTATGGAATACCTTGATTTCAGATTGCGCATTGTCTTTATGACAAATCTATCATCATGGGACAAATCAAGCAGGCAGCCACTTTTTCCAAGAGAAGTTAGCGCTCTTAAGGTTTCATTACCGCAAATAGAAAGCATGTAGTCAGTTGTGTCAATCTTGTCAAGCTCTTGGAGATTCCTAGAATTGCATAATGTAAACAAATAACCAGCACATGTTAATAGCCTACAAAACATGAAATGAGCAAACACATGAACAACCTTGAAAATGTTTCTTCATTTAGATGATATATTCTAGACTGATTAAGGTCACAAGTTATTAATATGATCTTAATGATATAATTGTTATTGCCATCATCATTGAAGACTTATCACATCTACCTACAAAAATCATGATACATAAGGAAGATGTTCTCTTGCGAGCAACGGATGCAAGAAAAATGGATCAGTTCTTTCATCACAATCCTATCATTGAAAAGTAGAGGGGTGGTTCCACCTACTGGAGAGTGAGGATGGAAACTTCTGCATCCTACTGCTTGTAGGAGAATATTCTCCTTCAACAACGGATGGCATAATTGTGTTTCCATTTGTTCCTACATTATTTGGGATAAATGGTTTTAGTTTCATAGTAAAAAAAACATTTTTTCAATGTAAAAAAGTCAACTAGATTATAATATGAGTTGCGTGCATTCTGGTATGTGTCAAAAATAGATATTGATATGAGGCGTCTAATTCCAAAAAAATAAAATAAAGTATATAGCATTAGCATAGTAAATAAATTTTTTTTAAATTACTCAGAAAAAATAATATGCAAAAAAGCAGACCTAGATTGAAGAACTTCTAATTCTAAGTACTAAGAAGCCACCTAGACTGGAATGTGTCATTCTTGGGATAAAGTCTTGGACAAATATCGTTTCAGAATGTAAAGAATGGTAAAAACTAAAATAAAAAAAATATAAGAGAGAAATCCTTTAGATGATTCGTAGACCTATTGGATGACTTAACCTCCAAGAAATCTCATTTACTATCATGTATGCACTTACATACACAAGCGCGCGCACACATGGAGAGAGAGAGAGAGAGAGAGAGAGAGAGAGAGAGAGAGAGAGATCAGCAGCATAATATGAAAGATCGGAAATAAGGACATAGCTTTGTTAGAGTTTTAATAGTAGAACTCTTGATGATACTGCCGCTTTACAATAATATTGTACTGCCTTGTTAAATAATAAAATTATGGAACACAAATTTTCACTTAATAAGAATTTTGAAATTTTGTTCTTGCATAAATCTTCTAGAAGTAATTTCACTTGATTCAAGAATAAAAATACCATGACAACAGAGTGAGGACTGCAAACTAAACCAGTCAACTGTCAGTGATAACATAGAGTTAAGATTACTTCAAAATTTACGCATTTTATAAGTTTATTGTTTTATTCATGATACAGAAATCAAAGTAGGGAAATTTTATCCCTTTGATTACTGCAACTTCTAATTTTATATACTAAGGGTAGGTTATAAACCCTATTTTCATTTCGTTTTCTCACTTGTTCGAACGCCGCCACCTTGTTCTCCTTCCTTCTTCGTCCAAGAGCCCTAAGCCACCATTTTCTCCCCTTTTTCAAGGTAAGTCTCCTTTTTCTTCTTCCTTCCTTTCCATTTAGGCTTCTAACCCACTTCTTTTGCTAAGTTTTGGATTTTCTTGTGTTTTTGGTCTTTTTCACATGATTTCTTGGATATATCTTGTGGGCTCTCTATGTATTGTTCATATATGTTCCTTTTTTTGTTTCATAAGATAGATACATAGCTCGTGATTTCATTTTTGTGGTGTTTGTGCAATGGGTTTGGTTGTGGATGGGTTGTTGGAGAAGTTGGGTGTTTTTTGGAAGATTGATGCTTGGACCAAATTGAGATGTTGTCCATTTTCTTTTGTGTATAGGGTGTTGTTTACACCAACTTGTGCTTATCTTCCTGCTAATCCTTGGTGGTGGATTCTTCCATGATAGTTTTGAAGTTTTTGGGAATTTTTGTTCCTAAGATTGTAAGAGATGGTTTGATGTTGAATGTGATGTGACAATCTCAGGTTTCTCGTCAATTGAAATGGCTCCACGTGTCAAAAGGCCCTGTCACCATGCTTCCTTTGATCAATCTCGGTTTGTGAGTGAAAATGCTCAAAATGTTTTTTTGAGCAAATTTCAATATAGGGGAGTTGTCCTGGAACACATTGTACTTTATAATGAATTGAATACAATGGACTTTGCAATCTGCATGCAGCAATGACAGTGGTTCACTTTGTATGACCTAGGCTACCAAGTTATGGTAAATTGGGTCTGGGAGTTCTATGCAAACATGCACGAAGTGTTAGCCACTTCGTCTAGAACTTTTGTTCAAGGAGTGGAATTCTTGGTTTCACTCTTGCATAGCGGGTGCGAGCTTTCCTGTGGTGGATGGTCATACAATCAATTACAATGAGGTGGCCAGGGAATTGACAGGAAAGCGTATTAATTGGATTGGTGGTTCCCTCAACCAGAATAGGCACACTGACTCATACCGCCTCCTGAACATCTTCATCCATCACAATGTTAACCCCAAAGGCAGCAAAGCGATTCCAAAGGAGGTTGGTTATCTACTCCACTGCATTGGGACGGGAAAGATCGTCGACCTTCCTCTTGCCGTATTTCGCGGTATGGCCAAAATGCAGACTGCTTCTCTCAATGCCCTTCTTCATTTCCCGGGCTCATTTCTAAAAAGTTAGTTGACTTTGGCAAGGAGGATGAACAAACTGAGGACGTCATCATTCCTAAACAGAAGATCGATCGATACACCTTTGATCAATCCAAGTCTCACCTCACTCTCATTGACTTGGAAGATGATGATGATGATGATGATGATGTGGAGGGATACCGAGTAGGCCCTTTGGGAGCTGGCCCTTCTGACGCCGGTCTGTCTGGTGCTGGACCATCCCAAGAAAGGCATCTCAATGAGGGGGAGCTTCGGGAGTTGAATGAGCATCTCAGGTGCTTGGAAGTCCGCGTGGATGACGGCTTCATGGAGATGTGTCAGGGCTTTAGTGACCTGCTGGATCTTCTATGCCGTTTTTGAGTGTCCCTCCTGCTGCTTCGGTTCTTCTGCTTCTTTTTATTGTCCTCTTTGGCCTTTCGTTCTTGGTTGTTTGTTAGTGGTTTAGTTTATGCTTCTATCCTTGTTGATCTTTCTGGCACTTGGGTGCTTCCCAACTTTTTATTGTCTTCCTGACCTTTTCATAATCTTGTTTCCTGGTTATGCTTATCTCCTTTGGCTCTCAATGTCTCTTTGCTCCTCCTTTAACACTCATGACCAAAAAGGGGGAGAGAAGTTTGTTTATGATTGCTTTCATTTAAAATGCTTTTTAAAGAAGTTTGTTTATAATTGCCTTCAGTTAAAATGCTTTTCTTGTGTTTAAATGCTCTTTGCTACTAACATGATCTTTGTGAGTGGTTTGGCTTCGGGTTTTGGTTTTGTGTTTTTTGATTTGTGGGTCATTCAAGTTACATAATTCTTTTGGTTCTTGGGTTTGCAAGGGTAGAATGTATTCTTTAGGAAGTTTTGTTCATTAATTGCCAAATGGGGAGATTATAAGGTTTTGAGTGTTGGCAATTTTCATGAGCTCGAACAAAACTAGGTTCATTCAAATGTAATTTTCATTTTCCAGATTCGACTGGAAATTCCTCTTCCCGAGAACAAACAAAGTTGCAAGGCTTGTTTTTGGAAACCAAGTCCAAACCAAGACATCAGAAAGACAAGAGATTTTCCAGAAGAGGCCAGAGTTCAAACTCTCAGCATGAGAGTTTGAACATTGATGGGATGCGAAGTCAGAGCCATTCTCCAGAGGGCTCAAGAGTTCAAACTCTCAGCATGAGAGTTCAGACATTCATGGGCAGAGTCTTTAGAGCCATTTTCCAACAAGCTCAAGAGTTCGAACTCTCATGTTGAAAGTCCGAACATTTCCTGCAAAAATCTGAATTTCGCTACAGAAGACTCTAGAGTTCAAACTCTTCATTTAGGAGTTCGAACTTTCCTAGTCCTGTGAAACCCTAGCTTTTCACTATATATAGGACTGTTATTTCAAATCAAAGTTATCTCTCAGAAGCTCAAGAATAGGTTGCTGCACTTTTGGAAGAGAGATCATCATCTCTAGAGATTTCTTCATTTTGATCCACGATTTCTATCTCTAGAGATCACATCTGCAAACTGCATTTCGTTCTAGTCTCAAAGTTGCTTCGAGATCGAAGATGGAGAGTTAAGCATGGGTGAAAATGAACAACGGGTGGCTGGCATGAGGTTATTGCAATCCTTAGGTTGTGAGTCAACTGGGAAAGGGTTGTAAGTTTTCTTGTAGTCTTTATATTGATAGTATTTGATCTCTTCACTAGATTGAGTTCCAGGACCCGTGGTTTTTTTCCCTTGTTTGGTTTTTTCCACGTATATCGTTGTCTCTCTTGTGGTGATTGGTTTCTTTTGATTTTCTATGGTTGAATATGTTGATTGAATGTAATATTGATTGATCTGATTTGGGACCTTAAACCCTACATTGGGGTTTTCAAACCTTCAGGTTGGATTATTGGTGCTACGAAAAACATTCCTGCCAACGTTAGTTTTTTCCTTCGGGTTCTTTTTTTTCCCTCGTCTCCTTCCTTCTGGCGATTCCTCTTTTTTTTTTTTTCTAGTTTGGCTTTCGGTTGACCCTCACCCATGTGTGAGGCCCCACCCCTTGTAGGCCCTCAATTTGATTTAAATAATTATTAATATGATATTACCTACTTTAGTATGCTAATTAATAGGAATTAGTAGAATAGTTGCTAATGTTCCTAACTCTTAGAATTTAGCTTTTATAGAATTCTTTATAGATATTAGGTGATTATTGTAAATTTAGTAGGTTTTGATTAGATTAGGACTTAGCTAATATTATAATTAATAGGATGAGCATTATGAGTTAAGAACCTTCTAGAATTCCCACCTAAAGACCTATTTACCCATGGCCCTATCTATTCCCCATTTACAACTAAACTACCCTTTTGGTAATTGTCCAAAACCCCAATCTATATAAACCCAACTATTGAAAACATAGCCTAAAACCCTAATTCACTCTCATCTTCCCTACCTCTCCCTAAGAAACCCTAATTCTCCAAATTCCAGCACAAGGAGAAGCTAGAGATCACCCTAATTGCACTATCAACACTCTTAGGAGCTTGGAATTCTAATCTTTTTCTCAACTCTATTTGCAATTTCGAATTGAGGCAAGTACCCTATGCTAATTTCACATGATGCATGATGTTCTTCTCTTGATTTTGCAATTCAATTCAATTAGATAGATATGCATGTTTAGATCTTTCCTTTTGAGCTTTGTTTATGGATGATGGTCATTTGATGGATGGGTTCTCCCATTTGAAAGATCAATGGCCCAGTTGGATGATGGTTGGAGATTATAGAAGTGTTTTGTTGTTTACTTGTGTTTATGTGATGAATGGAAAAGATTGGGGATGAATTGGAGGAAAAATGGGTTGAGAGGGAAAATCCTAGAATTTTGGAAATTTCACTCAACACGTGTACCCGGTCGACCGGCCACCAGCTCGGTCGACCGAGCACACAGAAAAGGGAGAAATTCAAGTCCCAGTTAGCTCTCTGTAAAATTTTACAGACAGTGTACCCAGTCGACTGGATACACATGATTCAGCAGGGATAGCTGAAACCTGAGATTTCTCAGACAGGACAGAACCCTATGTACCCGGTCGGCATCAAAGCCATGATGTTGACCGGATACACAGTGAGACCTGAGGAACCCCCCAGCTGTTTGGCTCTAGGTCCCAGTGAACCCGGTCGACATCATGGCCATGATGTCGACCGGGGACACTGCAAGATGTCGACCTGGGGGTCAACATCTAGTGTACCCAGTCGATATCCCAGGGGATGATGTCGACCGGGCAAACTGTGTACAGTGAGTTTTCTAGATTTCAGCTTCCTTTTGTCGGACCCTGGACCGGGATCCGGGCTTGCGACGAAGTGGATGAATGATAATGATGATTATATGAATATATACATTTAATCTCCCACAGGTTTCCGCGGTGAAGATTTTACATACACTCACAAAACATTTACATTGGTGCGGAAGCGTGTAGCAAATCAAACTCTTAATCCATTCTCATTATATAAGACGGATAAGCACATATGTGTGACAAGATGTCAGAGTGAACAGTGATATCCATGGCATTTCCCAAAATGGTTATAAGTTTAACAAAAGATGAGTTACATTAACATTCCCCAAAAATAATGGCCAACAAAGGCCAATACAACCAAAAGTATAAATCATGTATCATTCTATAATCTCCCCAAAATGTTACGTAGCTCAAAGCTAAACCAAATGTCTAAATGACATTGTCAGCTTGCCACTCCACTAATCGTTGCGGTTCGCCGACCGCCTCCTCTGGCTCCTCCTTGAATGCGATAACGGGGGCTGGACTTGAGTACCACAACATTGGGTCAGACACGACGGTCTGGCAGGTGGGTGAATAGATAATACCGAGAAAGAAATCAAAGCACAGCTTAAACATAACGAAATCTTATTAAAACAATAACTGTCATAAAACATGCTGCATGGTTCATTTAAAGTACAGATGCAATATAAATCATGTAAGATACTCAATGAATAGAAACTGACTAGATGGCAGCCACACTAAAGCTAAATCCTCTCTATCACTAATGTGATGAGAGCACATTCAGTGCGTTGGGCTCGAGCACATGAAGTGACGAGAACCAACATTATATACATATACATATAGCTAGGCAAGACCACGGCCGTGGAATGGGTAACGGGGCAGGACAGGATCCAAGTTGCAACTGGCGGGAGCACAAGGGGGAGGCCCAAGTCAGTTGATCAGACTGACAAGGACGTCCAAGCTTAGTGGTGCCGACTCATAGGTTACATGAGAAATCAAAACATGTACAAAACTATATAGGTGTAAAACACTCGGGCAGGCGGGGCATGGTGCTCGTAGGCACACATTTCATATCATTATCTTTTCATGCATAGACGGGGCTGGCAGGACATGTCAGGTACATAAATCAGAGTTAAAACCATGAAATGAATTCTTATACAGTTACGGACTATATATTGGGGCTTCCGTATTCAGACAACATGTATAAAGGTCTTGTATGTCTATTATTGCCCTTAGTATGGTACTCAAGTGATAGAGGACATATCAAGTTTCCTTATACAAGTTGATGAATCCAAAATTCCCAATACTTTTCCAAAATGGAGTTTCTTTCTAAGTCAATCTCCTTATGTCATCCCCTGGGTCTTTCCAAGGTGGTAGGTCATCAGAACAACCCATCCAAACCTTTAAATACCATATCTGAAAACAATAGAAAAGACTCAGGAATTCTGTGTGAAATTCGGTCACCTGTCGGTTAGCTGGCGGTTAGCCGCCGAGGTGATCGGCGGTTAGCCGCTGGATGACCGCGAGGCTGACCGCGGTTCACCTTGCTAAAATATAGCATTTTGTGTTTCTGACCGCGCATTTCTGCTACTTGGCGGTCACAAGGCTTTTGGGTGGCGGTTAGCCGTTGGTTGACCGCGGGGTTGACCGCGGTTCACCTGTTAAAACATAGTATTCTGTGTTTCTGACCGCGCATTTCGGCTACCTGGCGATCACAGGGCTTTTGGGTGGCGGTTAGCCGCTTGCTGATCGCGGGGCTGACTGCGGTTCACCTGTTAAAACACAGTATTCTGTGTTTGTAACCGAATCTCGGTCGGCTAGCCGCCGGTCACCTGTCGGCTAGCCGCCAAGGTGACTGCCCAGCTACGGGAACTACACATCAGGTGCAGATTTCAGCTCTTTGTTTCCCAAACCCTTTCACCTCAACTTCATCCATTTCCTGACATGAAATGGGTCTATTCCCTTCCATTCAACATCAATCCTATCCTCCAACCATCCTTCCATCAAAGCATTAATTCTCCTTCCACCTTCCAATACAAACCCCATTCAATGCAAATACAAGTCTCATTTATAAAATTCATAATGGCAAAACAAGCTTTAGTAAATGAATGCATATATCCTCATAAACTAACTAAGAGGAAATCTTATCAATAAGTATATTTCCAAAAAGCATTATGAAACATAGGAACTAGAGGAAAATGAATAGTAAAATCCACATTTTCAATAAATCAAGAACTCATTCAAATCAAATCCATTCATTCACTTGCCTTGGTCTCCAAATATGCTAGTCAGGCTCTAAGCACACTCTCTAGCTCAAAATCTACAATCTACACAAAAATCCCCAAAATACATTCATTACAAGCCCTAAAATGGCAAAACTATGAAATATAAAGGGATAACTTCCAATAACCAAGATGGAGCATCTCAAGGACTAGAAGAACACATAACCAAGAGATGAGAAGAAGAGCTTACATGGCAAGCCCTCTAATGGCAAGAGCTTGATCAAAGTGTAGCTTGGAATGGAAGGCTCTCTCTAAAAATGGTATCAAGATGAAGCTCTCATGGGGGGGGGGGGGGGATTACCACCTCCATTTTACCTTTAGCAATAGATTTGAGAGAGATTGAGAGATGGAGAAGCAAGAAGCAAGGTAGCTTTAAGAAAAGCCTAGGACTAGGCTGGAACTCCTTTTCCTCAAAGAAAGTTGCAAGAAGAGGAAGAGGAAAAATGGCTCCTCCTTATATAGACAATGGCAATGGGTCCCACAACTTAAAAGTCCAAATTGGGCTAAAACATCGCTCTATGGGCTTCAGACGGATTCGTCGAAGAAGGAAGAATCGATCGTCGAAATTTCTACTTTCCAAAAAGTATATATTTTACGAGTTTCGAAGACATTGAAAATAGTGTCCAGATTTTATGTAAAAAGACTGTTTTACCCCTATCATTAGCAAAGTAGGGTTTAGAGGTCTCGAACGAGAACAGAGCAAATACAAAAGTTGTCGGGAATCATAAAATACATTAAACGGAGTAAATTACAGATTTCCAGAATTATTAAATAAATCCCAAAACTAATCAAAACACAATAAAAGGAACCCCCAAAGGGCTCCACTAAATCAAAAGAGCTCCCAAAATAATTCAAAGCTATAAAAAGCTATTCTAATTCAGATTTAACCCATTTCCACTAATCTCACTTATAGCTAAAGTACGTCTTAATTAACTCTAATCGGAAACTCTCGGGGCGGGGTCTTACACCTTTGTTGTTTGATCAATTGTGGGGTCCATTGACCATCCAAATAGGCTTCCATCAAGTGTGCAAGCACGAATCAATAGCGTGGCTCAGCCTTGACTCGTGGGGTCCACCAAATGGGTTTTTGGGATTTGAATCATCAATGATTCAGTCTTTAAATGTAGTCAATGATGTCCATGACTTCAGGAGCACCAGATTTATTATCTTTTGACATCAGAGGCTATAGTTAGGGATCCAATTACATGATGAGCCCCTGAACTAAGAGTGGACCACTACCTAGGATTGGACATTTGTATATTCCACTTGATTCTATGATTTGGAGGATTATATGTAATGTTCTTCACTCCTATCTTTATTATTGATATGAACCTGTTAATTAATGGAAATTGGAGGACCTAAACCTACGATTACTTAGTGGTGACCCAAGGAGGTAATTGGAGATGAATAACCCGTGTCTGTAGTTAGGCGGGCCCTTATACGGCCTAAGATTAGGTATGTTGAACCCTAGGATGGAGAGGTTAGTCTTTAATGGATTGTTGGCTCATTGTGTATGAGCATGGGATGATTACTTGTGGAATGAACATGGCATTGTACTTGTATTGCCTCAGGCCATGGTTGTGGGCCTCGGTGTGGATCCATTGATGTTGGACTTAGACTTGGATATTGGACGGTGTTCCATGATATTGTACCTTAACCTCGTAGAGACTTGGTTAGGACATTGCTCACATAGGAAAAGCCTAGACAGACACAGACCTGTACTTGTTCCTTGGGTCGGCACTAAACATTTACTCAATTGATCTAAGCTCAGCCAGTTGATTGATCATCACTGGTAAGAGCTATATTGGTTACGATTAGAGCTATCAGGATGGGCTGTGATTAGACGGACGGTGTGATACCGGGTCCGATCTAATCTGATAAAGGGGTGTGATCGGTGCAATAAAAGGGTGTGGTCAATGCGATAAAGGGGTGTGATCGGTGTTATATTTATGTATATTGTTATTAGCAGGGCTGTTATCTCTTGCATGGTTATCTTACCCTTTCCCCACCGCAGCAGTTTACAGTATGGGATGTTTACAGTATGGGAGGGCCGCGGCATAATATCCCGCGGTATATCCAGCTTGTGTGAATGTGCCATTTGTTATCTGATTAGACTAGATTACTTTACATTTCTAATTCTAAACTGTTAATTACTACTCAATTGCCTAGATCATGTATCTTTGTTACTCTTATGATTACATGCACGTCTCTATTCTCTTTTGTTGTATACATCCTGTGTTATCTGCATATGGTGCCTTGCCAGATCCTTGGATCTGACGCATCTTTGGTGCTTAGGTCCCGACATGACCCCACGAACGACGCGTACTATGAGGCGCCTGTAGTAGGTGACTACGGTTAGGGGCTGGCTGACCAGGTGGTCGAGCCGGATGATGGAGCTCCTGCACAAGGGGAATGAGTGCAGATCTTTTTTGGGTTTTTGAGAGTCTCTTGTAGTGAGTGGGTAGATAGGCAATTTTGTATAAACTTTGATAATTACACTTTGAGATTTTATTAGACTTCCGCACTGTTATATATGACTTACTTACATGATACTATTGCTTCCGCTATCTTTACTTATGCTTCCGCAATATAATTGTTGATTATATAATTGTCCAAAAAGTTTTAAAAATTTGACCTCACTGTGGACTACGATCTTGGAAGTTCTCAGATTTTCCGGGAAGTAGCGCGCCAATTTCGGTTACCTTAGCAGTAACTTCGGTATTCGAAATTGGGGCGCTACACATGGTTGATGGGACGGACCTCCCTCTCCCATTGGTAACGGCATCTAGTAGTGATATCCATTCCAAGATCCGTTTGATGCTTGATTATGCAGAGGATAGAGATGCAAAAATATCCATCATCCAATCAACATTGAAGAAGAATCATGGTGCTACACTACCAAAGGATCTTCCACGTGATCTGGTTCTAAAAGCTAAATGATGGACCCAGCTTTTGCCTTCCTCCGCCCCGGGGCTGCGGGGGTCTGGTGGATGAAAAAGCGAGCATAAACATTTTTGTACGGGTATGCCCGATTTTCTTCTCTACTTGGAATTTAGGAAAGGTGATCCGGATATCCACCTTCACAAGTAGAAAAGGAAATCAATCTTTTTTCTAACTTTCCATTGCACATATATTTTTAAGAAAAGAGACATAATTTTTGAATGCCGTAAGAGGGGATTTTCATTTGTTTGCCGTGAAGGGCGGTTTTGCCATAAAAGGCGATTTTTTGCCGTGAAAGGCGATTTCATTTTGTTTGCCGTCCACGGTGGTTTTTTGCCATAGAAGGCGATTTACAAATCTCATAAATAATGAAAGACAAGAGTTGTGTTTTTTTTTTTTTTTTACTCTTTAGAAAAATACAAAATACAATAGAAAAGTAAGAAAAGGAATTCTAACTTCTCAGGAAATTGCAGGAACTCATTCAGATTAACGGTCGCAAGTCATGTATGGGCTTTGCCGTCATCCTTCAGATGAGAACATAGGATGCTTTGATTTGCTTGCTTGGACCTCAGATTTTTAGAGGATAAAGACTAAGGGGAGGTCTTATATCCAATAAAAAGCTGAGTAGACGGGTTGAAAGGCCACGTCTTTCCATGTTGGATAGAAGGAGAAGGGACCTTGGGGAGGTGGCCCCCCAAGGGACTTCGGTCACCTTATGGTGTTTGCTGTAGTAGAGTTTCTTCGGAGTAGCAGTGCTTCTCTGCACAGTTTCTAGATTTTAGAGATTTTTCCGAGAAATTTTCGAATATTTTTCTGGACCTGGTCTTCTTGGAATGACCCCCCTTTTATAGGCTTTTGGTAGCCATTATGCGGGTTTATGAGCATTGATTGCATTAATGCTCCATGATGGGAGGAGCTACAAGTTTTTAATTCAAGATTTTGTAACTCCTTTTTCTTGGCTTTTAATTGGTCAATGGAGAATGATGAGCATTTAATGGCCTTTAAACTCCATGATGAGGGGAGTTACATGATTTATTGCCATAATTTCTTGGACTTGTAAATCCTTTTTCCTCGCTTTTGATTGGGCCGTCCAAAATAATGAGTTAATGACCACATTAACTTGTCATAAAACGGGTAATTAATTGCATTAAGTGGTTGCCAGGGTGCTCGAAGAGTCACGGGCCGTGCTGCGTTTTTTTTAATTCTTCTTGCGACGATCGTCGATGGATCCACATATTATTTGATGTTGGATGACCATGCAACTTCAGACATTGGTCGATACCAGTGGGCCGGTAACATCTGTCCTGTCGATTTCACGATCGGTCGGACAGAAAGTGTGCTTTCTTGGTTGGCTGGCTGGCGATTTCGAAGCGTGTGATGATGATCCAGTGATTTCAGCGGCGGATCTGTGATGTTGACGAAGATCAATGAATTTTATACCCGAAAAATCAGATTTTGGAAAAATCACAGGGGCCAATCATCTAAAAACGCGAAAATAACCCAGAAAAGTGGGTTTTTGGGTGAAATCCGACAGCCCGGATTTCCATGGTCGCCGACGGCGATGGGGATTTTTTCCCCTTTTGGTGGCCGTTTTTCAGCTGTTTTTCGATCTTTTTATTTTCTTTTTTCTTCCGTATTTTTCTTGATATATTTCCTCATTTATTGGCTTGATTTCTATGGAGAAAACTTGACAAGAATCCTTGTGTATCAGAGCGCAAAGTTTTTGATTTTTTGGAAAAGTCGAAGACTTGGTTGTGCCGAGTTTGCCGATTTTCCGTCAGAAGCCAAAAAACTAGGTCAAACGATGTCGGAATGACTTGAAACTTGAGGTGAAGCCTCCTGAGCAGTAGATAGGACTAACCATGGGCTTTTGTTTGAGTTTTGAAGCCGTGTGGGGTCCCATCGCCAATAGATTTGATTTTGCCCGAGGAAGATGCCGCGCTTTGATGTACGGTCAACCGATGTCCGATTGACTTGAAATTTGACAGGGAGCCTATTGGAATCATTTTGAGATGATCCGTTAGCTCCGATTTGGATGTCATGGTCCTGGAGTACTCCACCACTGGGAGGCCTGATTTTGTTTCCGAGCGTCAAAGTCGGGTCAAATGTTGTCGAAATGACCTGAAATTTGACGTGTAGCCTTTTAAAGTACCCATATGCCTTGTTTGATGAGTGATGGCCGCGGTGGTTCTCACCGCCGAGAGGTTTGATTTTGCTGCTCGAGGGTTAATGGAGGGTCAAACGTTGTCGGTTTGACTTGAAACTTGACATCGAGCCTTTTGGAGGTATTTTGAGACCATCCATAGGCTCTGATCGAAGATTTGATGTCTTCAATGCTGTCGCTGCCGAGAGAGCTGACTTCGCTGCGGCTGTTTCCTTTTTGGGCTAAACCATGTCGAAATGGCCTGGAATTTGATGTAGAGCCTCCTAGTGGCATTTTGAGGCCAATTGTGTGCTTTATTTTGTGTGTCAGGGTCTCTTACTTCACCGCCGCCGGGAGCTCCTCCTTAACTACTGGAAGGTTGAAGTTAGGCCAAATGACATTGAAATGGCCTGAAACTTCATGTGTACCCTTCTTTTGGTTGTTTTGAAGGATCTTGCAGTTTTTGTTTGATTCTGACAAGATCTATTACTTAAAGTAGCATTTGCCTATTTATGGTAGGATGTGGCTCCATGTAGCTTTTGATGTTGAAGAGGTAAAGTGACATTTTTGGTGTCAACAAATGCCCCCTCAAGGTACGTCGACGATAGCTTTTGTAGTCGATGTGCCTTGAAGAGAATTTCAAAGAAGAGCTCTGGCTTGACTAAGAGTTTTGAGCGAATTTTTTTTTTTTTTTTGATAGGATAGCCTTTTGAGTTTCCAAGGGGATTTTATGGCAGTGAGAGGGATCATATACCATCTGAAGGCAAAGTTTTGAAAATGACATGAGGGATTTTGGAATTGGTTTTTGGGTTTTGGATTCTTCCTTTTGACCTTGTGAACCTAAAGGCTTTATGTGGCGCATTAGGCAGTCAAGAAGGGTTTTTTGGTTTTTGACCTTGTGACCTAACAAGCTATATGTGGCAGGTTAGGGGATCAGGTTTTGGATTTTTGATTTTGACCTTGTGACCTAACAAGCTGTATGTGGCAAGTTAGGGGGTCGAGATTTGGTTTTTGGTTTTGGCCTTGTGACCTAACAAGCTGTATGTGGCGAGTTAGGGGACCATGGTTTGGTTTTTTGTTACTCTTTAGGACAATTTTGGGTCCATTAGAGTGGTTTGGGTTTTTGTGGAATGTCAATTTCAAGATTTTGACTTAATTTGGTTCATTAGGTTGGATGGTTTGGATTTTTGGAAACTTATGAGGCTTGGATTTTTTGGTATGGTCCAATCAACTCAAAAGATGCATGGAACCATTTTTGTATGCTCTTGGTAAGAGGAGTTTTTGACTAAAAGCCACTTTTGGTGCCTAGGTGGTCAAACCTTACTCATATGGGCTAACCCATGGGACTTTAAGCTTTTAAAGATGGTTTAGATCTCATGTGGTGTCATTTTTGCAAAGAATATCCAAAAATATCTCTTTTGGGCAGAGAATATCTAAAAATATCCTTACTTGGAGAGAATTTCTCAAGTTCCCTTGATTTAGGGAGAGATTTCCTCAAAGTATCTTTCTTTGGGAGATAATATCTCACATTCCCTTTCTTTTTGGAGAGAATTTCTCAAATCTCCTTTCTTTTGGGAAGGTTGCTAATTTTTAGCACTTACCTTCTTGCTTTTCTCATTGTTTCCTCTTTTGGTTTGCTCTCTTCTATAAAAGCAAAGGAGGTTGGATCTCTTGCTCTTGTTACTATCTTTTTGCAAAAAGTCTTCAAGAGTGCTCCAAGATCTTCTCTTCTTCAAGGATCTTCAAGTTCTTCTTCTTCTCCATCCATGGCTTCAAGTGAGTTTTCTTCCATCACAAGAAACTCCATGTAAAGGTAGAAAAACTTTCTTCTTTTCTTTTTTTTTTCTTTCTTTTTCTTTCTCTCTCTTTTTTTTCTTCTTGTTGCTCATAGTTTTTCTTCTTTTCTCTTTTTTTTTCCTTTCTTTTTTGTTCTTTTTTTGTTCTTTCTTTTTTTCCCACTTGCTTTCTTCTTCTTTTTTTCGCACGTTCTTTTTTTTTTCTTTTTTTTTTCACATGTTTTGCTTCTTTTTTCTTCTTATGACCGTACGGACAGGACCGTACGAACACGTGGCCTGTGGGCTAGCCCTCTTTTTTTTTTAGGAGGTTTCTTTTTTTTCTTTCTCCCTTTTTTGCTCACCATGATAATGAGGTTTATGCAATTCAAGATGTACATGCATTTTTTTTATGCATCAAGATAAAAGGCTAGGGTTTCTAGGTCAAGTCAAAATGAATTTTGACTTGGACGAAGTTTGATTGGTTTTGACCAAATTGGGTTGGAATTGGTCAAACTTTTGTCAAGGTTTTCTTATCATCTAATGCATGATAATTTCCTTTTATGCATGACTTTTCATAAATTGAATTGGAAGCATGATAATGCATACCTGAAATCTTTTGCTAGTTTTAGGATTTTGAGCTCTCAGCAATGTTAAGCACTTTACAATCTTGCGGGGTTTTGAGGAGCTTTGCAAGTTTTGGAGTCTGTAGCTTAGAGCAATGTTGAACCCTTTCCCAATCTTGCGGAGATTTGAGAAGATTTCTTGATCTCGCAACAATGTTGAGCTCATCTTCAAGCTTCCTATCTTTTTCGGGGTGCTTCCCTTTTCTTCGGAATTGCCCCAGAACCATGCCAAAATTTTACTAGGATTTTTTTTTAGCAAAATTCTGTCATTTTGGTGTTTGATCTTTTCTTTTTCAATCTTTGCAGATGGTTCCTCCAGAACAAACAAGGGGAAGGCCTTGTTATTGACGCACCTCATCGGTCTGCTAGATCTTCTAATGTGGCCGTGCAGCAGGCTTGGGAGAAGGTCCAGTATGTGGATAGCAACTTGGAAGAGTGTGACTCGCTCAACCGAGATGAGATGAGCCAGCGGTTAATTGCCCTAAAGGATGAGGAGTTTTATAGGGTTGTGGTAAGCAATCGTCCATGGGTCACAGATGATCAGAGCATTGTGCCCAAGCCGACCTTTTTCTTTGGTGATGCAGTCCCTAATGACTTGACATACCAAAGGAGATGTTTTTAGTTCTCTTACACAACAGATGGGGAGGAGACAACTGTTGCTACCTGGTCGACTTTTGATCATACCATCTCGATCATGAGTCTTTCTCCCACAAGCTCCAAGAGGGAAGACCCTCCAGCTGGGTGAAGAGGATTAATGTGATCAAGACCGGGATTTTTGTTGGCGGCTCTCCCGGATATGCGGAGAAGTCGCTTGTTCGCATAGAAATGTTGATGTCGACTAGCAGTTACCAAGGTTTTGATTATCCATCGTTCGATTTAAAACCAGTGGGCCTTGGCATTTTCCGGGGTGACGGCAGCAATTGGGTGAAGCATTTTCGACTTCGTGGCCGTTTCAGTGCTAGCTCATGCTGGGAGTCGTGGACTGATCACATCATGCAGATTGGTGGCGCCATTTTGAAGGAGTCCAAGATCTTCGATGCGGTTCGTGCTTTTCGGCAAACCGGTTTTTCCGATGACGCCTTCATGGCTATGTTGGAATCATTCCTTCCACAAACCAACACCTTTATTGTTACAAATGGTGAGATTGGTTTCTCTTTGAATGAACTGAGCGCCATCACTAGGCTGCCTATCATCGGCAAACTCTATGAGGAGTTCATGCCCATTGACAGCGTCCTTCAGGAGCAGTTTGAGGAGTTCGGCTTTTGTACTTTTAGCTTGTCGCCTTCTACCATTTTCTTAAGGAGAAGGAGGGCTCGAAAGTCAGGTCCAGCAGTTGGAAGAGTTTCAACTTTTTTTCTCCCAACTTTTTTGACAGCGGGGAGTCTTCTGATAGCATGACCCAGGAAGCCAAGGCTAAAACTCTGGGTTCAAAGAAGATCTTTGTCATGCGCGAAAATTTGAAGAACTTTCTCACGAGTACAAATGCCATTTGCTCTGACATTGCACTATGGAGAGATCTCGCTGTTTACCTCACTTACTAGCTGGGTGAGGCTGTTTTTGCTGGAGGAGATGGAATACACATCAGGCAGCACTGTATTTTTTCGGCTTGTTAAATGGCATTTGGAGAGCAGCTGGCTTTGGTACCTGCTCTTTACTCCTATTTGTGCACCGAACAGCAGGCTGCTGCTTTTTTGGTTCGGCTTGGGCTCCCCATGAATAGGGTATTTTCAGCCCATATTTTCTATTCGTGGTATGTGTACCACTGTCCTGACTTCCACCGATTAGGCATTGCGCAAGATTTATGATTCGGTTGGCTAGATGGACAGCCATTTCTGAATCACTTTTGCCTATCCGTTTCAGGATCCGATAGTTCAGGGATGTCGAGATAGGGTAGTCTTCAGTGAAGCTTTCCTTGGGTTTGCGGAAGAAGGCTTTTGATTTTGGTGTTTGCCGTGATTCCACCAGGGCATGGTCTGGAAGACACTATTCTTTGACCAAAACAGAGAAGGGGTGGCTTTTTAACACACGTGTTCGTACGATGGTGTACCTTAGACATCTTTTCGTCGACATCCAGCTGTATGTTCCCTCGTGTTTTGCGTTGTAATTGGGCTTCTCTTAAGGCATTGTTGGAGCGCCTTCGAGCATTGTGAAGCGCTTCGGGGGTTTACAGGATGGGAGGAATGCATGGGCTTTTTATAGTGCAGATGACACTACCGCTTTGATTTCTTATCCTGAATTGCCCATTTTCCAAACTGCCGACTTTACGAAGTGGTTTGTGGAGAGCTTTTTGGTGTATCAGGGGCTTTCCAAGAAGGAGCTCGATGTAAAGTAGTCTTCTGGGAAGGGTCTTGGTAGTTCGGATGGCGTCCGGCGAGAGGAAGTTTTGGCTTTCCTTTCTGGAGAGAAACATAAGATAGGCTTTCTTGGTGAACAGGACGTGATTAGATTAGGAGCTGTACAAGGGGTACCTGGTGAGGTCATGAAACAACTGGAGAAAGAGGAAGCCGAGGTTGACGCTTGGATGCAAACAGAGCGAATGAAGGCTTCCATGGAGTCTACCGGCAAGAGCAGACCATCCAATGAGGGCTAAAGTGAGAGGCCTGATTTTGATAGCGGGGTAAGTACTTCAGGCAAACTGACCCATAGAGGTAAGAGGAAAGAGGACAGCGCCGTGATAAGAGATGGTACGAAGACTCTCCTGATCTGGAAGTCCCTCTTACCATTGCTGAGGAGGGGTCAAAGGACGTTGACGAGCCTCCGGAAAAGAGGAGTCGAGAAGAAGAGACCGCTAGTGATGGTATGATTCTCCTTCTTTCTATTTTCGCTTCTTTCTTTGATGAGAGATTTTTTTTTTGATCCATTGCTTTCTTTCTTTTAGCAGAAGATGATGACTTGGTGATGCCTGAGGTTTTGGCCAATGAGGCGGTGATAGATCCGATCGCGGCATCTGAAGAACCAAGGGACTCTGGAGTGGTTCTAGAACCTTTACCTGGTATGATTTCTTTTGCCTTTTTGTTTTTCCTTTGCTGCCATTTGCTGACATATTTTTTTTTCTTGCCAGCTGACTTGCCACAAGATTTTGACGATTTTAAACCATCCATGGATGCAGCTTTTGACGATGCTTCGGATGAGTTCATGGAGGCAGCAGAGTGTATTTCGCCGATCGTCAAAGAAGGTATTTCATAGTAATAATCTTTATATTGATTTTTTGACAAGATCATATTCATACCTTTTCGTCTTTCATTGGTAGGTTGTTGTGTAGCAACAGGAGAAGTCCCTCCATCTTCTTCAGGGCCAGAGCAGGGGGTGCCCGCGGTTGATCCAGAAGTAGGGGCTTCTTCTACCAGCTTTGGTACAATAGAGGTGAAACCTCATGATGAGATTCCTTCATCAACATCCTTAATTGGAAAGAGTTTATTGATTACTCCTCCAATGAAGCATGACACAGGTAGTCGGCTGATGGAGCATGGTGAGACTTCATCTGGGCCATCTCTTCAATATGCGAAGAGAGTGTTGAAGTGCGTCTTGAGTTCATGGATCGAGACTGTCTCTTCTAGTCATTTGGAAGCTGGGTTCGGCATGATCAAGCATGTGCAGGACATTCTTGCTGAGAGCGAAGAAGTCGGTCTGGACATTGCAAGTGCCAAGGCTTTTGTTAATGAAGTCATCGCACTGGGCAACAAATGGACTGAAACCAAGAGCTTTCCAAATGGTGACTTCTTCAGTGAGATGTTTTTGAAGCCTTCTGGCGAGGTCAAATCCGAGTTGGATGAGATCTCGCGGACTTGGAAGCAATTCGTTTAGGAGTGGAACGTCACCGAGTTGGCTATCATTGAGCTGACACAGGACTTGCACCGTCTTGATGGGGAGGTCCTTGAGGCAAGGCAGCTCCTTAAGCTATTGGAAGAACAAGCTACTGTAAAGTGGACTGCTATTGTGGAAGCTCGTGTTAGAGAGGGAACTCTCATTCGCTAGGTTGAAGAGGTCAACAACAATCTCAGGAGGAAGACTCAGGAATATGAGCAATGGCAAATTCTTTGAGAAGAGCTTCCTCGTGTAGAAAATGGGTCGCGGTGTTCTGCCGCATTTTATGGTAAGTTTTTGAAGAAGTGTGGCCTGGAAGCTTTGGAGGCTAAGGCCAAAAGTCTGCTTGAGGAGCTGAATCTTTGGTTGAAGACCATGTTAGACTGAGCTCCTGATTTCTTTTGTAACAAACTCTCTTATTCTTTTGTTTGGTACCTCTATGTACAAACATTTTTGGCACCTCTTTTTTTTTTTTTTTTTTTTGTATTCCCTCGTTTCACTTAAATTCTTTTTGATGAAAAGAAGCAAAAGTTGAATGGGAATGTTTGTTTGAAAATTTGATCAAAAGGTTGTCATTTTGTAAAAATCTTTTGTTCAAAGGGTTGTTTTTGGCATTAAAGCCAGATATTGCAAGAAGTTGGCATTAAAGCCAGATATTGCAAAAAGCTTGGTTTTTTATGGCTTGAAAGCCAAATTTTGAGGTGGCATGAAAGCCAAATCTTGAGACAGCATGAAAGCCAAATTTTATAGCATGAAAGCCAAATTAGGGTTTTATGGCATGAGAACCATTTTTTTTTTTTGCATGAAAGCCAGGTTTTGTGGCATGGGAGCCAAAATTTTGTGGCACGAGAGCCGATTTTGTGGCATGAAAGCCAAAAATTTGTTTGTGGTGTGAAAGCCAGTTTTGTTTGTGGCATGGAAGCCGATTTTGTGGCATGAGAGCCAAAATTTTGTTTTTTGGCGTGAAAGCCAGATTTTTGATTTTTTGGAGTGAAAGCCGGGCTTTTTGCATGAAAGCTGATTTTGTGGCATGAGAGCCAAAATTTTGTGGCATAGAAGCCTTTTTTTTTAGTGGCATGAGAGCCAAAATTTTGTGGCATGGAAGCCCTTATTTGTAGCATGAGAGCCAAAATTTTGTGGCATGGATGCCCTTTTTTTGTGGCATGAGAGCCAAAATTTTGTTTTTGGGATGAAAGCCAGGTTTTGTTTATGGTGTGAAAGCCAGTTTTGTTTGATTTTTGGCATGAAAGTCAGATTTTTGAAGACCAAGTTTTGTTTTGTTGGCATGGAAGCCATATTTTTTATTTTTGGCATGAAAGCAGGGTTTTTGTTTTGGCTTGAAAGCCGAATTTTTTTAGCATGAAAGTCGGGTTTTTGGCATAAAAGCCGGGATTTTGGTTTTCAAAAATGCAAATATCGACTAAGAGTCGCCTCCCTGCTGAATGGTATTGCAAGTATCGATGGAATGTCGCCTCCTTACTCATTTGGTTGCGAGTATGGATGGAATGTCGCTTCCTCACAATTTGGATGCAAGTATCGACTAAGTGTCGCCTCCTTGTTTTTTCAAAAACTTTGTTTTGTGGGTATCGACTGAATGTCGCTTCCCCAAGATTTTTGAAAATTGGGTTGTGGATATCAAATAGAATGTTGCGTCTCCATGATTTTTTTTTTGAAACTTTGCAAGTACCGACGAGGTGTTGCTTCCTTGCGATTTTGAGGTTTTGGAAGTATCGAATGCGGTTCACATCCTTCGATTTTTGGGTTTTCCGAGTATCGACTGAACGTCGCTTCCCCGCGGTTTTTTGAAAAACCTTTTTTGTTTAAAGATACAAGGGTCATAAGTTTTGACTCAAAACCATTTTGGATGGTAAAAGTCTAGGCGGACTAGGGTGGAAATCCATGAGTCCCAATTTTTACTTCAAACCATGAATTTTGGATTCAAGGATCGAAAATTTTGGTTAAGTTAGTGAAAAGGCTCCTAAACTTGGATTTTGGGATTTTTTTTTAAAACAATGAAACGATAAAAGTAAGCATTTTTTATTTTTTTTTAGAAATTTCAATGTAAGGATGAAAATTCCAAAAGGTTTGGGTTTGACGAGCAAGAACCTAGGAATAGGCTTTTGGCCGTTCAGGCATCGCTCTGACCCGGTGGAGGAAGTTTTCAAGGGTAGTATCGCTTCAAGAACTTGTTGTTGATGGGCAGCATACATCTTTCACCCTCCATGTTTAGGAGAGCGTATGCGCCGTTGGAGAAGACTTTGTCGATGACGTAGGGTCCCTCCCATTTTGGTTCGAATTTGCCTTTGGATTTGTTGGCGAAGACCATGGTTCATTTTACTGCAAGAACCAAGTCACCTTTTTGGTGGGTGTGTTGCCTAACCTTTTTGTCGAAAGATCTTGCCATGCGTGTTTGGTAAAGCTTAATGCTTTATCGAGCTTCGAGCCGTCTTTCATTGAGATTATCCAGCTCTTGGAGTCTCAATTTAACATTGCTTTCTTGCGTCATATCATTTTGCAGAGACACCCTTAATGAAGGAATTTGTACTTCCAAAGGCACAACAGCTTCGAATCCATAGACCAAGGAAAATGGTGTGCTATGGGTTGGTCCTCGAACGGTGGTTCAATAGGCCCACAAAGCATCAGGTAGTTTGTCACCCCAGTCTCTTTTGTGTCTAGAGAGAATTTTCTTGAGGATTTTGTAGAGTGTCTTGTTGAAGGCTTCTGCCAGTCCATTCGCTGCCGGATTATATGGAGTCGAAGGACAACTTTGCATTTTGTATTTGTCGTAGAACCTGTAGAATCTGTGATCCTGGAATTGTGGTCCGTTATCATGGACGAATCTTTTAGGTATGCCGAAGCGACAAATAATGTTGGTGCGCAGAAATTGAAGGACCGATAAGGTCTTCATTTCACTGAGTGTGAATGCTTCTGACCACTTGGAGAAATAATCTGTAGCGGCGAAGATGAAGCGATGACCTCTGCTTGATTGGGGAGAGATAAGACCTATGATGTCCATACTCCAGGCTTCGAAAGGCCATGAGATCGCTGAAAGATGTAACCATTCTGGAGGCATCTGGACATAATCTCCATGAACTTGGCATTATTGGCAGTGCTTAACAAATTGCATCGCGTCGGCTACCATGGTAGGCCAATAATAACCTAACCTTTTTATCTGGTCATAGAGCTTATGACCAACCTGATGGGCTCCGCAAAGACCAGCATGCACTTCTTTGAGTGTTTCTTCAGCCTCTTGTTGTGACAAGTAGCGTAGAAGTACTCCGTTGGAGAATTTTCTATAAAGCATTTTTGAAGGAATATCTAAGTGAAAATTTGGGGCTCGTCTTTGAAGGCTTACTCGATCTTTTGGATCTTTAGGTAGGATTCCGAACATGATGTAATCAATTAACGGATTCCGCCAGTCGCTGATTGGAGGTCTAAGGATGGAGATCCGACTTCCAACCACTCGGTGGCATTCAACAATTGCTTGGTGTGTGTTGATAGGAGGGAGGATCCTTCTTTCACACACTGTAATTTGCATGTTTTCCCCTTCTTGGATTGCCATAGACGTAGCGAGTCCAACCAGGGCATCTTCACGAATGTTTTCACCTCTGAGGATGTGGGTGATGTGACAGATGTCAAACTTTCGTCAGCGATTGCGCCTTATTGTAGTAAGGCAACAAATCAGGCTTCCTGACTTCATATTTCTAATTCATCTAGTTGACGATTAGTTGAGAATTCCCAAAGGCTTCCAGCATGGCGATACCGGATTCGAGGGCGAGTTCCAATCCTACGATCTGAGCTTGGTATTCAGCTGCATTGTTTGAAATGGTTCTAGTAGCGAGAATGCGTGGGTGTTGACACAAAAAATGTCACTTTGCTTCTCCAACATCAAAAGCTACATGGAGCCGTATCTTACTACAAACAGGCAAAGTTACTTCAAGCATCAGATCTTGTCAGAATCAAACAAAAAACTGCAAGATCCTTCAAAATAGACAAAAGAAGGGTACACATGAATTTTCGGGCCATTTTAACACCATTTGGCCTAACTTCACTCCTCCAGCGGCTGAGCAGGAGATCCCGACGACGACAGTGTCAAAGATATCAAATCTTTGATCAGAGCCTATGCATGGTCTCAAAATACCTCCCAAAAGCTCCACGTCAAATTTCAAGTCAAACTGACACCGTTTGACCCTCCATTAACTCTCGAGCAGTAAAATCAAGCCTCTCGGCGGCAAGAACCACCAGGGCCATCACTCATCAAACAAACACATGGGTGGCTTCTACATTTTTTCAAAGAGTTGCACGTCAAATTTCATGTCATTCCGACAACGTTTGACCTAACTTTTACGCTTGGAAGCAAAATCAAGCCTCCTGGCGGCGGAGCTCCCCGGGACTATGACATCCAAATCAGAGCTAATGGATCGTCTCAAAATGACTCCAATAGGCTCTCTGTCAAATTTCAGGTCAATCGGACAACGGTTGACTGTACATCAAAGCCCGACATCTTCCTCGCGATGAAATCAAGTCTAGCATCGACGGGACCCCAAACAGCTTCAAAACTCAAACTAAAGCCCATGGTTGGTCCTATCTATTGCTCGGGAAGCTTCACCTCAAATTTCAGGTCATTCCGACATCATTTGGCCTAGTTTCGACTCTTAACAGAAAATCGGCTACAAAGTCTTCGAATTTTCCAAAAAATAGGAAACTTTGTGTTCTTATTTGCACGGCTTCTCGTTAGGTTTTCTTTAGAAGAATCAAGTCAATAAGTGAGGAAAAATGTCAAGAAAAATACAGGAGAAAGAAAAACAAAAAAAGCCCAAAAAACGGCCGAGAAACGGCGACCGAAAAGGGAAAAGTCCCTATGGTCGCCGGCGACCCTGGAAATCTAGGTCGCCGGATTTCCACCGAAAGGGCACTTTTTTGGTCCCTTTTTGCATTTTGAGTCTTTTGGCCCCTGTGATTTTTCCAAAATCTGATCTTTTGGGCATGATGTCTGTCGATCTTCATCAACATCACTGATCTGCCGTCGAAATGATGGAATCATCATCTGACACTTCAAAATCGCCAACTGACCTACCAAGATAGCACACTTTCTGCCCAACCAATCGTGAAATCGACTGGACAGATGTTGCCGGCCCATTGGTATCAATCAATGTCTGAAATTGCATGGTCATCCGATGTCGATCAGCATGAAAATCCATCGATGATCATCGCCAGAAGAATTCCAAAAGACGCGGCGCGGCCCACGACTTTTCAAGTGACTTGGCGACCACTTAATGCTATTAATTGACCCGTTTATGGCAGCTTATTGCGGTCATTAACTCATTATTTTGGACGGCCCAATCAGAAGCAAGCAAATGAGAGTTACAAATCAAAGAATTCATGGAATTTAAACCATGAAACTCCTCCCATAATGGAGATTAAAAGTAGTTAAATGCTCTTAACTCTTCACCGGCCAACCAGAAGCCAAGGAAAATGAGTTACAAAATAAATGAATTAAAACTTTAACTCCTCCCTTTGTGTGGCTTTATGACAATTAAAGCCCATAAACCCTCCTAAATGGTTGCCAAAGGCCTATAAATAGGAGGTCATTCCAAGGAGAAAATGTCTAAAGAATCATCTGAAATTGTCTAGAAAAATACAAGAAAATTCTCAAAGAAATCTCTACGCAAAGAAGCTCCGCTACTTTAAAGAAACCCTACTGCAAGAAACACCACAAGGTGATCAAAGTCCCTTGGGGGGCCACCCCCCCAAGGTCCCATCTCCTTCTATTCAACATGGCCTAGATGTGGCTTTTCAGCCCGTCTACCCGGCTTTTTATTGGATATAAGACCTCCCCTTGGTCTTTATCCTCTAAAAATCTGAGGTCCAAGTTAAGCCAAAAGAATCAAAGCATCAAGTGTTCTCATCTGAAGGATGATGGTGGAGTCCATACATGACTCGCGATCGTCGATCTGAACGAATACCCCCAATCTCATAAGAAGTTAGGTTCCTTTTCTTACTTTTCTATTGTACTTTGCATTTTTTTAGAGACAAAAAAATCACAATTCTTGTCTTTCATTATTGATGAGATTTGTAAATCGCCTTTCACGACAAAATCGCCTTCTACGGCACAAAACCGCCTTTCATGGCAAACAAAACAAAATCGCCTCTCACGACATTCAAAATCTGTCTCTTTTCTTAAAAATATATGTGCAATGGAAAGTTAGAAAAAAGTTTGATTTCCTTTCTACTTGTGAAGGTGGATCTCCGAATCACCATTTCTAAATTCCAAGTAGAATAGAAAATCTGGCATACCCGTACAAAAAATGTTGATGCCTGCTTTTCGTCCCGCCGGACCCCGGCAGACTCAGGGCGGAGGAAGGCAAAAGCTGGGTCCATCAGTGGGGAATCATGTATTTGTCGGGGCTAACAAAGAGGATGCCAATTCCCTATATCAGCTTTCTTTTTTCATTTGTCCTGGTTACACCATTAAAGTACATGTCCCAAGAGGCATTTGACCAGAAAATCTCCACATTGTAGACAGGTTCTCTGGGAGGTCATCCCTGAGTGGAGAATCTTTAGGCAATGGATGCTCTGCGAGAAAGTCTGCTAGAGCTTGGCCTTTGATTGCTTTTTATGGTACATACCTATTGTCAAACTGTGATAGAAGGATGGACCATTTTGCCAGTTGAGCGTTGAGGGAACCTGGGTCAACCTGGACTCTGTGTAGTGGCATCTCTTTGACGTACCCTTTGAAGTACAGGGGTCAATTGTGCTTTGTCTCACCCAGCAGGAGGTCTTCCTTGTCGAAGGCGATGGTTGCACTTACTGCCTTTTGAACCGAAAGGCATTCAATGTAAGATCCCTCAGTTTTTTTTTCTCCCCTTAAGGAAGCATCTAATTTTTTGACCCTGTAGTCCATTTCAATTTGCAGGACTTGTGGGGCATGTCTGTCGACATCCGCATTCAACATTTGTAGTTTTGAAATGAGATTATCACGAGTGTGTGGAGACATTCGTAATAAGTCTAGGATGTGTAGTCGTGTAGGTATGTGTTTGAAGTGCTCAATCAAGTCATACTTGAAACCCTCCTTGGGCCCTGCATTTTCATTATTGTTGCCACTTGGAGCGTTTACAACTTGTTTTCTCGTAAGGATTTACATAAGAAGAAGGTTGGTTGTAATTTTTTTGGTAATCCCGCCAGAGCGGGTACTTTTACCAACTTCAAGAGCTTCTGGAGAATGTTCTTCGTTTGGAAGACCACCCTCGAGATCAAGGGGTTGATCCTTCTCATTTGCTGAAGACATTTATGTGTCAGCATTGCCATCGTCAGTGATTGCATTGCACGGAGCATTTTCCGGGAACAAGTCCTGAACAACATTCAACAACTTTTCTTCCTTGTCAAACACCTTATCAGTCCAGACATCACCGATGAAGTTGGGCATCTGGGACCAATTGACCAGGTTTTCATTAAAGAAGGCTTGAGTTCTTCAAAGTGATCAGTCAGAAGAGGCTTGAGTTCCGATGTCACGGTTTTAGGAGACGAAGCCTGAGAAGGTAATATTTCAGTGGAAGTCACCTGAGAAGATGTAGCCTCGGAAGATATATTACCAGATGTGGTATGAGAGTATGTGTCTTCAGCAGATGAGGCTTCATAGGAACTATCATCTCGAACTATCACACTATAGGTTACTCAGTTGGAGTTGCCCCCAGAATGGACTGTTGGGATTCAGGCTCATCCTCGGATGTAAGAGGATCATCAACCCAGTAGCTTTCTTCATTTTCTGGAGTTACCGGAGGAGATGCTTGTAGATTTTCCAGGACTTCTGGTTCTGGATTTTGATTGTGACAAAGTGGATTAATGCGATCTTGGTCTTGTTCTATGGCAGGAGGCTGCATAGGAGCCATATCTTCTCCGTCTACTCCTTGTGGTTCAACATGGTTGGGTTCCAATGGAGCATTGGCGGGTGCTAGATGAACAACATTTTCTTGAACAGCCTCTTGGTCTTCTTTATCATCAAACCAGGATCCTTATGGCTATAAGGGGTTATACCAAGTTACTGGCATAAGGTGGGATTCAGGAATCCATTCTTCGTCGGAGAGGTGTTCCCCTGTTTCAAGGGATTCCTCCCACTTGTCGGTGTCACTGGACTCGTATCCATCCATGGAGAATCCAACTACCGAGTTGCAAGAGTATGTGCCCCCTACGTAGTTTCATTTTTGAGCTGTGATGGCATGAAATCACTGAGGGTGAATTTTCTTACCACTTTTGAAGTCTTAGGAAGGGACTCTTCTGTTGCCCCTAATGAAGCGATAGAGGAGGTCTCTGCTTTTTCAGGGACTTCTTGTTTTTTCTGAGCCTTTTCCTACTATTTGAGCTTGCAGAGTTGTCTCCTGGCTTGCCTTCACTATTGAGTGGTTAGCTTTATTTTGACAATCTCTCAGTTTTCATCTTCCAGGAGATTGGGGTGCACTCATATGGGTTGTCTGTTTGGTGTTGGATAAGGGACCAGCTCTTGGGACGTTTGAGTCATTTTTATCACTTTGAAGGAAGTAGTGATCTTCTCTTTTGGTGACTTTGATGTTTGTCCACATGACATCATGTTGACAGAGATAGACCTGTAGTTTTTGTCAAAGGTGATGACTCCATTTTTCCACATCTCGTTAATCTTCTCTCTTACAACGAATCATTGATTGAGAGGATGCGAGATCACTTGATGGTATGGACAATACCGGGATCGTTGATTTTGCCAACATCTCTTGGTCTTTTGGGGTCAAGCAAAGTAAGTTTGTCGTTTGCTAAGAAAGCCCCAAAGATTTCTTCAATATCTTCATCGAATGGGTATATCTTCTCTACTCGTTCTTTGAAGGCATCAGAGAGTTCAGGCTTCTTACTTGTAGTTTTGTTTTTAGTTTTTTTGGCGGTTGAGGAGTTGACTTGGTTTGCACATTGAGAACCTCCTTTTTATTTGGTTTTGAGGTTGTAATGGCAGTCGACTCCTTTTTTTAATGATATTAGACTATTGAGGTCTTTGATCACCGTTTCAGCCTCCATGGATGCTTCTAGGAGTTCCCCTAGGTTCTTTGATTTATTATAGATGATCATTGAGCGGATCATTTCTCTCAGGTTGTTACGGCAAATGTCGACTAGCGACGCTTGTGGCAGCATGTTTGAGCATTTGTACGCCATTGCCTTCCACTTGTGAATGAAGTCGTATGTTGACTCATTCTTTCCCTGTTTTAGGCTGCAGACCTGAGCCATAGTAACATGATGATCCTCACCTTTAAAGTGGGTTAAGAAGTGTGTCTCTAACATGGTCCGGTTTTGGATGGAGTCCTTCGGCAGAGTGGATTACCAATCAAAGGCCGTACCTTTTAGGCTACTTGCAAAGAGACGGATCTTGACGGCATCTTGATCTGTGATAGCTTCTATCAGGATCTTAAAGTGGATGACATATTGTCTGGCTGAAAGTTTCCTCGTGTATGTTTGGAGAGTGGGCTGTTTGGATTTTGCAAGGAACGGAACCGAGTCCATCCATAAGGGGTATGGTGGCTTGATTTCATGCTCTTTCAGTGTATCATCTTCTTTTGCTTTGGCGAGGATATCGTCAACGTCTTTTTTAGTAAAGGTGTGTGACTCATCATCTCCCCCGTTTGTTTCATCAATTGGAGGGACTTCATTGTTTGGTGGACGTTGGAGAGTGAGAAGGAGGTTTTCCATCAGAGCCTATATTCTCTGCTGTTCTTACTCCAATTGTTGGATGCTTGCGGTTATGTCACCGTGCGACAGAGGTTGCTTAGTGTTTATAACCATGACGTTCACCATTCGGAGTTGAATGAGGATATTGTTCTGGTGACTGAACTGGAGCTCATTCTCTTAGATGAAGAGCCTGATGAATGATCACTCCGGTATCCTTGACTTGAAGGAGCGGGATAATCCTCCTGATGTCTTCGTGTCCGGGAGACGCTGCGAGTCACCGGTCATCTGACGTGAATTTTAGTTGCAGACTTATGTTGTCTTCTGGTTTTGCTAACCATATGGATAGCAGCAACTTGGTCGGGTATTTCTTTTTCAACCCATTTTTTAGAGACCTGAAGTACATAATGTTGGGTTCTTTGCTTTTCTAGTCTCTTTTGTCGATATGCCGTGTAACAACGTATGTGACGAGCAATTTAAGCTGTAGTTAGTGTCGAATGTGAATTTTGACCCCCCTCTCCAAGAGAGACATGGTTTGAGGAAATCTCCATTCATCTATATATGCTATTTAAATTTTACATCGAAAATGAGGATTCCGACTACCCTCAAAATCGATGGATCACGATCGCCAGCTACGGTAACGGCCGTAACACCATTCTTTAGTGAAAGCCGAAGAAATATGGGGAGAAAAATAATAATGTTGGTTATTCTACTGGTCTAATGTACTGTCGGCAACACAAGACGGTTGTCCTGTCACATTAATTTGGGTCTCTTTGGATGTCTTTAATTTTGGGTCAATTCAAGGTCATGAGTTAAAGCCCAAATAAAGGTTAATCCTCACATAGCATAATCATAGTTTATCCAAGTAAAATAAAGTAACTAAAATACGGAAAATAAAAAGGGGGGAGGTGCCAAATATTTAAGAAGAGGACCGGCCCCTTTCCCGGGTACCCCCTTCTGATCCCTTGGCAAAATAGGGTTTAGAGGCCGATTTTTCAAACAAAATGATGATGCAAATGAGACTTTGATTTGTGATTTCTGTGTTTTTCGTGTGCGATACATGAGTGATAAAAGTGAAAGGCCGATGGGCCGTAATTGATTGGAGGTGGCTGATGGGCCAAAATTGATTGGAGATGGCCGATGGGCCAGTGTTTGTTTTAGGGTGGCCAATGGGTCGTGATTGATTAAAAGTGTGTGCGAAATCACTCATCTCATCTCGTTGTTCTCATTTATTCAATTTTAGAAATCAATTCTTTATTTCCTTTTATCATTAAGTTCAATTAAATATCTGGCACCTGAGGTGGAGGGAGAAATAAAAGAGAAATCTTTTTGGGTTCATTTTGTTGGTTTTATAGTTTTTATGGCTTTTTGATATTGGGGCTAGAAGGGCTTAACTAAGGGATTTTTACTTGGATTTACATGATTAATGCTTTACTGCTGATCAGTGGATTAACAATAACCTAAGGTCCTAGACTGCCCACATCAGCTCTCCAAGTCCCCTAACGGAACAGGAGAAGTGATGGGACGAAGCCTAATGCTCTAAGCTACCTAACCAAGCAATTAGATCTATACCTAGGGTGTGAATAGCCTGAGTTTGATGGTTCAGCGCCTAAGCAACTTATTAATTGTGATTTTTAATTGGTTTGGTTTGTTTTGAGTTGAAGATTGATTAAGAAGTGGATTAAATGTATTTTGGGGTTCTGTTTAAGTTGTTTAAGGTTCTGGAATTTAGGGCTTTAATTTAAAACGTGAAACGATGCCGAAATCAACGAAACGGGGTTGACAGAGGACTTGGGCGCCAGGGGGGTGGCGCCTAGGAAACTCTGGTGACTTGGGCGCCTGGACAGTTGTGCCTAAGTGGCTGTTTCTAGGTGATTTGGCTAGTGACGATGGTATCGATGCTATTTTTGGAATCCAAGGGGTTCTTACTTGGTGAATTTTAATGCTTCAAACTGTTCTAATTCTTTGATGTTCAAATGTTAAAGGGATTTGGATCCGGATTTTGAAAAAAAATCTAGAATTCGCGTTTTAGTGCAAATGAAAGGATAGGCACCAAGGGGGTGGCGCCCAGGTGGATTGGCTGTGATTTTCAACTATGCCGGGTGGGATTTTATAGTGGTCTTTGGGTCCAGGGGTTGTTTTAGGTTTTGGTTTTAATTAATTTAAGTTATAAGGTGTTTAATTACTTGCATTTAGTTAAGGTAGTGGATCGGGGTCAAAGTGTGGGCTAGGCGCCACAGGGGTGGTGCCTAAGTGGTTGTTCGTCGGTTCGTAAGGGCTTTGGGTGCTAAGTCCAAATCGATTAAAGTTTCAAGTGTTTTAAGTTAAAAGTGTTTTAATGTGTTGATTGGGATTGGTTCGAATGTTAATTAATTGTGTTAAGTTGTCGGTTGGGGTTTTTATGAAAACGGATAGGCTGGGCGCCCAGGATGTGGTGCCCAGGTGGAAATGGAAGATAGGTGCCCAAGGGGTGGCGCCCAGGTGAACTATTTTGTGCTTTGGATCGGTTTCGCGTTTTTTAGGTTGGTTCAAGTTTGAATTGATTAAAGGACTTAGTGTGTTTGGATGTGGGATGCTATTCGTATTCAATTGGGATTTGTTTAAACGTCAATTAATTTGGCTAAGTTGCAAATTGGGTTTTTCTGAAAATGGGGAAGCTGGGCGCCCAAGGTGTGGTGCCCAGGTGGATTTGGTAGGTGGGCGCCAAAGGGGTGGCGCCTAGGTGAACTATTCTGTGGTTCGGGTTGATCTCGTATTTTTTAGGTTGATTTGAGGTTAAATTGGTTAATATTTCAAGCTTGTTAAGTTGAAGGTGTTTTAATGTGTTAATTGGGGTTGGTTTGAATATTAATTAGGTTGAATTGTTAATTGGGGATTTCCTAAGAATGAGTAGACTGGGTGCCCAGGGGGTATTGCCCAGGTAGCTGTCCTATGGCTCGAGTCGGTTTTCCATTTTTAGGTTGAGTTGGGGTTGAACTTTTATGGTTCCAAGTATTTTAATTTTCAAGGTGCTCTGCTTTGTTGTTAGGATTAAATTAGGTTTTAATTAATTTGGTTTCTTTGTGATTGGGGAGGCTAGGCGCCCAGAGGGTGGTGCCTAAGTGGATATGGCAGGATGGGCGCCAGGAGGGTGGCGCCCAGGTGGATGTAGCAAGATGGGCGCCAAGAGGGTGGTGCCCAAGTGGATGTGGCAGGATGGGCGCCAAGAGGGTGGCTCCCAGGTGGATGTAGCAGGATGGGCGCCAAGAGGGTGGCGCCCAGGTGGATGTAGCAGGATGGGCGCCAAGAGGGTGGCGCCCAGGTGTTTGTCTTGGGTGTTTGAGTTGGTTCGATGTTTTAGGTTAATTCGTGCTTATGGTTTCAATTGTTTTAAATTTCAAGGGTGTTCCAGTGTGTTGATTATGATTGAATTCGAGTTTAATCTCAAGTGGGGTTTCCTAGTGATTGAGTAGGAAGGCGCCCAGAGAGTGGTGCCCAGACGGATGCGGCAAGATAGGCACCCAAGGGGTGGCGCCCAGGTGGATATTTTGTGGTTTATTCGTTTTGTGTTTTTTTAAGTTGGTTTGAATCCAAATTGATTAAGGTTTCAGGTCTTTTAGGTTAACAGTGTTTTTAAGGTGTTAATTTGGGTTTAATCAATTAAGTTTAATTAAGTGGTGGTTTTCAAGGGAATGGGACAAGATAGGCACTCAGGTGGTGGTGCCTAAGTGGATAGACAGGCTGGGCGCCCAAGGGGTGGTGCCCAGGCGTCTGTTTTGTGGTTTCGTATTGATTTTGCGTTTTTAGGCTGGTTCAAGTCTAAATTGATTGAGGTTTCAGGTTTCTTAAATCTAAAAGTGTTTTGTTATTTTAATTAGGATTAAATTCGGGTTGTGATTAATTAGAAGTTTTAATTAGGCGTTCCTTAGTGACGGGATAGGATGGGCGCCGAGAGGGTGGTGCCTAGGTGGACTTGACAGGCTGGGCACCCCGGGGGTGGCGCCCAGGTGGACTATTTTGGAGTTTTGTTGATTTTGTGTTTTTGAGTTAATTATAAGTTGAGTTGATTGGGGTTTCAGTTATTTTGGGTTTAAAATGTTTTACTCTGTTAATTCGGATTGGTCTAAGGTCTCAACTAATTAGCTTAAACTTTAACCGGGGTGTCTTAGGGAATGAATAGGCTGGGCGCCCAGGGGGTGGCGTCCAGGTGGCTGTGGAAGGATGGGCGCCCGTGGGGTGGCGCCCAGGTGGCTATCTTTTGGGGTTTTAGGTTCTTGCGTTTTTAAAGTTCTTAATTACTTTTAAATCTGAATTAATTAGGGTCTTAAGGTTTTAGGGCTCTTAATGATTTGATGTTTCTTAAGTTAACTAATTATGATGTTTTAATTAATCTTAGGATTTATCTCACTTAGGCGCTAAATTGAATAACCTAGACTATCTAACTATTCTTTTTGGGTTTTCGGGATATCTTTTAATTTGTTGTTTTTTTTTTTTTTTTTTTTTTTTTTTTTTTTTTTTTGCTTCTCCTCTAATTTACAAGAGAGTAAGGAAATAGAAGAAAGGATTTTATGTTTTATGATTTTTTTAAGGATTTTCTATGGTTGTGCGATTCATATGATGTGACGTGAAGCATTACAAAAATGATAATTCAAAGTTCAGAACAGATCAAACAACCAAACATATCATTATCATGCAGTTTCTAAATGAACTAAATGTGGAAGATTGGAAGTTGTGCACAAAAGTGGAGAATTCCACTTGGGCACTACACCTGTGGTGCCTACCCTGCTCAGTCAGGGTTTCAACAGATCACAATAAATGCACAAGAGTCTTAGTGCTTTCAACATAATTTCCGACATTCAGCGACTGATGCGAATGTCTTAATTCGAACTATTAATGATGCAACTAACGAGCCTACGAGCTAACGATGCAACCGGCGGACATCTAGAACCTGGACCCTGTCTCAGAAGGGTAGGCGCCCAAGGGGTGAAACCCAGGTGGTTCAGGAGAGGGTAGGCACCTAGTGGGTGGTGCCCAGCCTTTCTGCCAAAGGCTGCTCGCGATCTATTCGATATAAATGATGATGATGATAATGCTAATGCGAGATCTAACCTAGCTATGCAATTAGAACTACGAAATCAAGGCAAATCCACTATATTAGAATAAACCTAAGCATGTTACTAACATGATAATGCACTAATACCATTTTTATCACAGGCTAATGTAGATCTACGATGCATAAGTGATCCTAAGCATATTTATAAGCGTATATGGCAATGAAATGCAATAAAAGAAGGAGAGATCTAGGAATACCGGTATAATGACGTGTTTCTCAAGTTCCTAGAATGAAGCTTTCGCAAAGACCCATAGCTCCAGTTGAAGATATGGAAGTCTCCTCCTTTATTTCCCCTTCTTCTTCTCTAGATCTGAAGTTCTCTCTAATGGTGGCTACCTTTCTTCTTCTTGTTTATTCTCTCCTTTTCTCTCCTTTTAGGGTAGCTCTCTTTGTAAATGAAGTTAAGAGGGATTATATAGGTTTGGGACGAGTTTAGAAGGGCTGGGGCTTCATTATTTCGTGTTTCTAGAAGGTCTCATGCATCCCTAGGCGGCTTAAGTTATTTTAGAGTAAATTAGGGTTTGAGGGAGGATGGGCGGCCACCACATATCTTGCGCAGTCTGGGCGCCCACAAGGTGGCGCTCAGGTGGTCCTGGAGAGAGCTGGCTCCCACAGGGTGGCGCCTAGATGAATTGGGCTGGCTTTTGGAACTTGGTCTCATTTGTAGTCGGGATTGAATAGCTAGATCTTCAACTAGGGGGAAACTACACTAGCATTTAATTGACTGGGCGCCACAGGGGTGGTGCCTAGGTGGATTTCAAAGCTGGGCGCCACATGGGTGGTGCCTAGGTGAACTTCAAGGCTGGGCGCCACATGGGTGGTGCCTAGGTGACTCAGTTTGCCTTCGGTGCTCGGTCCCTATGTATGAGTGGTCCCGGACTAATCTCAAGCCGAACAAGTAAATTTGGAGGTGGGCGCCCACCATGGGGTGCCTAGGTGATTCTGGGAAGTGTGGGCGCCACAGGGTTGGTGCCTATGTGGAACTCAGTAGGGTAGGTGCCACATGGGTGGTGCCTAGGTGGAGTCGATTCATTTTCGGAGTTCGGTTCCTACGTTGAGTGGTCCCGGGCTACTTTTAGGCCAACTAGTGGAATTTGGAGGCTGGGCGCCCACCATGGGGTGCCTAGGTGGTCATGGGCTATGTGGGTGCCCAGCATGAGGCGCCTAGATGGATTTCCATAGGGTGGGCGCCACATGGGTGGTGCCTAGGTGATTTTCATCTCTTTTTAGGACAAACTTTGGAAGCTCATAACTCGCTTATCGGATTTGGATGTTACACACATCGTCGGAAAGCTCTCAAAGTGAGGAATCCAAGGGTCCAAATGTCCTGATGATTAAGGGCTGAAAAAGGAGGGGGACCTCTGAACCAATGGATCTAGTTTCCTAACTTAGGCTAATCGAGTGACACTTGGGCAAGCTGAGCGTAATCTTTGTAGGAATTGACCTAAGCATGTCTTAAGTGGTCCGGAAATGGTATAATTGGTGTCATGGTCTATTCCTTGTGTAAGTAGTGAATTTGGCTTGGAACCTTGATGCGATTTGGCTTTTCTCTCACAAATTTTTAGAAATTGTCGAACTAAGTCTAAAATTATCAACAAGCACCTTCATCGTCATTAATTAATCTGAATTATGCCATTAACCATTTAATTATGGGTGAAATGGGGGTACCACTATATATGACAGGTGTTTAGGGCTATCATAGAAGGCCAAATGAGGTGTCTACAGTATGCCCCTCTTTGGAGAACAGAACATGGCGAGCTGTGCTCCAAAGAAAGTAGACACACCACTCATGACTCACGGGAGCTTTTGAGCTCGCGGGAGTGGCCACCTACGGGTGTATGCATTTGCAAACTCGTTCTAAAGGTGAGGTTCATTTCTCTAGGATCAATTCTGATTCAGGGGGAAAAAGAATAAAAGAAGAAGTTACGTGCCTACTGATTTGATTGGAAACCCGAGATCTGTGCCTCGGTGCCCGTGGTATTGCCACATGGCGGCTTGGGAACTATGCCCCGGTGGTCTGAATCAAAAGTCGATCTTTTGATTGGCTAGGTCACTATTAGAATTTCCTTTGTTCATGCAATAGAGTTTAATTCAAATTGTCATATATAGCGTCTTTTAACTTTCATCCACAGTTGAATGTTCAAGGCATAGTTGAAACCAACTAGCAATAATAGGAATCTTGAAGGCAATCACAAACATAGTTCAAGCAATAGTGTGAGGTGCATATGAGAATGGGATGCATTTTTGAAAAGATGTTTGATTTTGAAACTCAGGTATGCATCGGAAAAGCTAAATCAATGGAAGACGTACACCAGAATAACTGTTGCTCTCTAGGATCTTGGTTTTCACCCAAGCTTGGATGAGAACCTGGGATAGATTCGATCATCTCTTTGGTGCTTATCATGGAGAGTTTCAAGTTACACGGTTTCCATCTTCCAACGTCAAGATTTGAGTCGGCGAACACACAATTCATGAGAACACGATATTATGGTTGCCGTACCGATTATAAGCGCTTAAGGGAGGCCTACGGCGACTCAATTTCTAGACCTGAGGTAAAATCATGAAAATCATAATTAGGGGTACTTACCTCCAGAGCTTTCCGTAAGTCCAACGTTGGGGATCATTGCTACTTCCTTTCATCATTTGTTTGCCGAAGTTTGAGTCATCTGCCTCCATCAGTGTACTTGAAGGTCCTTCACCTTTGGTGTTTTTGTTTTTGCTTTGGGAACCTGTATTGAACAAACACTAAAAGATTCTGCACTTCTCATTATTAGTGCTCTGTAACAGTTCAAATTTCATTGATGGAGATGACATGGGATGCAATGCACTATGTCAAACGTATGCGTTATGGGACTAATGTGCATGTGCCGGGACCTTATGTGATGGGACAATGTTTGATTTGACAATGTGCATCGTGTCTTTGTGTCTCTCTTAACTTCCTTTCTCTCTCTCTGTTTTTTTTTTTTGTTATTTATTTATTTATTTTTTGTTTGCTTCATTTTTGTTATTTTGTTTTTTTTTTTTTGTTTTTTTTTTGTTTGTTTGTTTCTATATTTTTATATTATGATTATCATTATTATTTTCATCATCGATCATTGTTAATTCTTGTTCGGGTTCAACTTTTTAGAATTCTAGGACAATTTGGCTAAAAAAGGCCTCTGGTTCTCTAAGGTGACGGATAGGCGCCACAGGGGTGGTGCCTAGCCTGTTTGGGCATTGGTTCAAGGACTATGAAGGGAGACAGCTTGGGTGCCCAGGGGATGGTGCCTAGGCGGATTGCATAGATAGAGTTTGCCTTGAAGTAGAATGGTGGATTTGGGAGACAAGTCACCTAAACGTCCAAGGAGTGGCGCCCAAGATGTAGTTCTAGCTCGTCTTAGAATGGGGTTTCGATTTCGAGGAAACAAGAGTTGGTTTCAAAGTAGAATTTCGAATTCAAGATGACAAGTGATCTGGGCACCCAAGGAGTGGTGCCCAGAATGCATTTTGAGTTTATCTCGAAGCGGAATTCCAAGTCTGGGGAACATGTGCCTGGGCGCCCAGGGGGTGGCGCCCAAACTACATTTTGAGTTAGTCTCGAAGTAAAACTCCGAATTCGGGGAAACATGTGACCTGGGCACCCAATGGGTGGCGCCCAGATTGAATTTTGAGTTAGTCTCGGAGTAGGATTTGTATACATCTTATCGCACTAAGAGTCCTTATTAGAATGAAAGCCTGATTTTTTTAAGAATAGATGATCTGGGCGCCCAAAGTGTGGTGCCCATGTGGAACTGCATATTCAGCGCTTAGAGTCCTTCTCAAAGAGAAGCCCTGAATCTTAGGAAATAGGTGACCTGGGCGCCCAGGGAGTGGCACCCAAGCTGCAGTTTGAGTTCTTTTAAAATACTCGTGGGGTTTGAACTCCAATCTATATAAGTGGATCAAGGCAATGAATTTCCCACAACTCCTGCTCTTTCAGACTTCGAATCTCAAAACTCCCAAGCTCTTCCAACTAACTTTCCTTTTGTTTAAGTCAATTGTTTATGTTTGATTAATTAGTTTTTTTTAGATTAGTTGTTTTGGGATGTGTGTTGGTGGCTTTTATCATATTTATGTTCAGGTTTAAGTTCCTTAAACTTTTTTTTATTACTATTATTGTTGTTTTAAATTGGTTTGTGATTTTTTGATTGATTGTGCTTTTGTTCTTGAATTGGACATGGTCCCCTCTTTTCTTTTCACTTTCCATCATTTTTGCCCAAAAAATTATCAACCCAAGTGCTCTAGTCCTAATTTTGTAAGGTGGGTAGTTACTGATCAAAGATAGCTAATAGGAGTGGGCCATGGGTTAGGCTTGATTAGATTCTATGGCACAGGCCTCCAAGTTTTCCATCCCCTTTTTTTTTAAGTTCTAAGATGTGGAATGAAGTTCGACCATCGGCTGTGATGGGCATAGAGGTGATGGGTCTTCATAAAAATGGTGGGGCATGTTCGTTTCAGTTCGGGGGTGAAGGTCCTTGCCTCTGATTTCATTAAAAATTGCCTTGTTGATGGGGAGATCAAGGCCTAACAGGATTTAGGCAAGTTTGGGGGAAAAGGGAATTTTGTGCACTTTGTGGGAATTAATGAAATTAATGGGTGTGATTAGGTTTGTTGAGTGTCTTAGTTAATTTAGATTCAATTTTTGGTGAATTTTTTTTATGTGTTTGACTGTTTTTGTGGATTTAAGGGGGGCAGTTTCAGTTCATTTTTTTTAGTGTGTTTATGTGTGATGTGTGGTGCTTGATGAGTAATGCATTATGGACGCGGACATGGTGTAATGGAGTAAAGTGTAGTGGTAAAGATTGTGAAGTCCAACGTGGTGAAGTAAGTATGGAATGAAGTGATGTGTGAAGGAGTGGTAAAGTTTTATTTCCTATAAATGATGTATGCATGTAAACCATTGAAAATCTAACTTAAGTGTGGTTATGTTGAGTTGGATTAAAAATGTGTGTTTTATTATTATCGCCTTTTGATGGTGTTTATGAGGTGTATTTTAACTTCATCTTTTCGGTTTAGTTATGGATTAATTGAATTTTAAAATTGGTTTTGTTTTATTTTAAATTTCTTTTGTTGGTTTCATCTTATTAGCTTTGTTTCAAATGTTGATTTAGGTTTAATTTAATTTTTTTAGTTTATTACTTTGACTTTTATGCTTTATGTTGTTTTAGGTTTTTCTTGGTTTGTTTTTGTTTGGTTGTGAGTTAATTGGTCTTGGGTTTTTATTTATTTATTTTGTCTTTGGTTAAGTTTTGTTGTTTGTGTTTTAGGTTGATGAGTTGGTGTGTTTTTTCTTTTTTTTTCTTTAATGTGGTTTTAGTTATTTGGTTTATTTGCTAGTTCATTCATTCCTTTTTTTTTTTAGTCGGGTTTGTTTTTAGTTTATCATTGGTGAGTTGGGTTTTTTTTTTTTTTTGTGTCTATTTGTTTTTAAATTAAGCTTGTTACTATTGGTTGGCTGGTGGATTTTATTGATTGTTAATCTGTTATTTTTACAGAGAAAACCAAAAGGAGGGTGGAGGGTGTTCCATGACAACCTCGATTGATTTCGGCATGGAGAGGCAAGGAAGAGCACAACAAAGTTACCATTTCATCTTGAATGAGCTAAAGAACCACGAAGTATGCATCCTTTTTCTCTGCTTCGTTGGTTAAGTTTTTCTTTTAGGTTTAAGTTTAAGCTTAATTTTAATTTTAGGTCTTTTAATTTAAGTTCAAGTCTGGTTTTAATTTTTAATTCAAGTTTGGTTTTAGTTCTTCATTTAGTGAGCTGATTTCTTTTATGGATTTTAATTTTGGCAGGTCACTTGGTGTTCCTATCAAGGTGGCTTGGGTGATGAATTGATTGCAGTGCTGGAGGGGTGTGATTTATTTGAGATGGATATATGGTTCCACGCACCACAGATTGCTATTAGGCATGTTGTTAACAAGGTCACATGACAGCTAGGGCGTTATAAGGTTATTTCGGTTGATGAGGCTATCATGAGTCGATTCTATTTGGGATGGATCCCTAAAAGATTTAAGAATGAATTCGGTACATCAGGGAATTACATGAAATGTTGGAGGGATTTTCCATACAAGTACATACTCTCGGAGTCATACTCTTACGAGGCCCCCTATTCCATTGGGAATTGTGTAGAGACGATCGAGGTCCTATTGTTCTTGTTGTAGTAGTTATGATTGATATTGATTATTAGTTGTTGATCATTAGTGTTATACCTATGATAGAGGGATGTTGTTTCTAAGTCCATTATTTCACTCTGATGTATGTATTATGATGTACACAAGTGCATGTGGCATCTATGATGCAGATATGTGGATTTATGACTTAATAGTGGTTGTGATGATTGACCTAGAAGTACCATGGTTGTGTAGGATGATGAAATGAAGTTTCTGAGGGGTACCAAGGATTTAAATGAGTGCTTTTCTCCTTACAGGTGACAAGTTTTGTACCCAATGATTTTTCAAGATATAAAAAATAAGGGAGACTTTGGCGAAACCTTTCTAGAGTCTTGAAGTTTGTGCCTAAGCATAGGAGTCTCATGAAGGGAGCATTAGTAGTTCGGAGTTAATGAAGTGAGATTCATATAATAAAAATCAATTAAGCACAATCTCTCATCAGTCTAAACTTAATAAGCAACATAGAATTGGGTTCTCAAACAACAAGGAGTGCCTGAGTGTATGACATTTGTAACCTAGGCAATTCTATGTTTCGAGGCATTCACAATATCAGCTATAGATGTGAAGGCATATGCTAACAATCATCATATTTTATCATGAATTCCCATGGCAGACATCGTCCATGATATATAAATAGTAGTCAAATTCAATCTAGGCCAGCAAACAGACATGATCCACAATTTCCATTAATCATTATCATATTTTAAGTTATAGGGAGTTGTGCACAAAATAGTATCCTTGATGTGATCCCAAAGAGATTAAATAAAAATGCCCCAGCTTGAGGGGGTGTTTTGAATATGACTGGGGTTGGTTTTCCTACAAAGGCCTCAAAACAAACTTGTTAGTACCGTACTTTTGGTCCCCTGCATGGTTTTTTTGAAGCAAGATTTTTCTTTCTTGGTAAAAATGTCAGGGGGTCATTTTGGCATTCAAGCTTTGGGAAACAACAAGATGGAATTGGGACCTTAGGGATATATGTTTCCTGCATCTAACCGAAGGTCATTAGTAAGGAGAGCATGCCTAAAGTGAGTGTGTGTAACCTAGTGAGTGCTCGTGGCAGTTGTGTATGTGATGAGGACCCAGATTGAGAAGCTGCGTGAGATAAATAGATATTCATATACACACACAGATATATATATATATATAAAAATGCCCCAGCATAAGACTAGTGTTTACTTTGGCCATGAGCAAGAATGTACCCTCGTTCCATGATTGTCACCTTGGCGGTAACGTGATCTTCCCTAATTATCATTTGGAGGTCGAGTCCTCACAAGCCCCCTTTTGTAGCTGCTTAGTCTTTTCGGCTGAACTTTGGAAAGCACTTGACCACCTCTGGGGCTCATTCGTGAATTATGTTTGTGTGTGGGGGTGGTAAGTCTCTGTGCTTCTTTAGTTTTGTGGTTTTCGACCACCTTCTGCTTAGTTCGCTTGATGAGTGCCCATGTCACTCCAGCGGGCCTAATTCTAATAGAAATCTTTTTCTTTTCTTTTCTTTTTTTTTTGGGTAAAAGGAGGTCGAAAGGAAAAGGAAACCTAGGGTTATGGCTTCAAAAGCATTAGCCATGGGGAGCATACCCACACCTCATGCGACTCCACCTTGGCTTCTCTCCTGTCTTTTCTCTTCCTTTTTATTTTTTTTAACATGTAACTGTGCAATGTCTAGGTCCTTTAAGCTTTCTAATTAACCCATGTAATGAGCATTAGGCCAATGACTCTCAAACAAGATGGCTTTAGGGCACTAGGTACATAAATACCCCTACGGGCTTACTGGCTCGAATTAAAAAGGCTACAAACCCAAACTAGTTATGATTATTTATTTATTTATATATATTATATATATTTTTTCAAGGCTTCTAGCTAAACGCTTTTTTTTTCTTTTTTTTTTTCAGCAAATGGTCGAAATGCTTTCATGACATGGGTGAACTCACCTTCAAACCTTCAGATTGAATGGCTTTAACCGTGCAAAATTGTGTGGGGCGGACTCACCGTTTTGTGTTTTTAAGTGCCGATGTCTGTTTGAGTTCCAAGTTCGATCAGAATGCACCTCTTCGGTCCTCCTACAGGATTTCTATAACTACGCTAAAGGGAAAGGAGGGTCATATTCTGCAAGAAGTAGGGAAGGGTTATACTGTATACCTTTCCAGGTACATAGCGTTCCATGGATCGGGGAGGTCTTCCCCCTCTGGGTTTACTAGTGTATGTGCATTTCCAGGATATACTTCTTTAATTACATAAGGGCCTTCCCAATTGGGTTGTAACTTACCTCTGGGATGCGGAAGCTGATACAGAGTGATGCGTTTCAGCACGAAGTCGTCGACTTTGAATTTTCTTTCCTTGACATGTTTATCGTAGGCTCTGGCAATCCGCTTCCGGTATACCTATGCGTGCTCTGCTGCTTTCATTCTTTTCTCGTCAAGTATCTAGCTGAAGTAGCAATGCTTCTCTCCTCTGGTCTTTTGTCATGTCTTTATCTAGCTGAATGCGCAACGACGGGTGAAGGATTTCGAGGGGAATGACTGCTTCCATTCCGTAAGTCAAAGAGTATGGGGTTTCTCTAGTTGGAGTTTTTTTTCATGGAAGTTTGGCATGCCTACAATGCTTTGACCAAATGGTATGGCCAGTCACTACCTTTGGGGGTAATATGGGGTTGAATGATGTGGTTCGATGTCATATTTTGTGCATAACTCATTTATTTGTTGGGATGTAGATTGTGGATCATTGTCTGTTATGAACACCTCGGGGATGCCAAGTCAAGCTATTATGTTTTTATTTTTTAATGAATTTGACTATCGTATTAGCTTTGATGTTGACATATTCCTCAACTATTGCTATTGTTAATATGAATGCTTCTAATGCGGTCAAACGAATCGCCAGCTTTCATACCCACTAATTTATAAAGATCCATCCATCATCAACAATCGGGGTTGTTATGGCTGTCAAACGAAACACCTTGCACTGCTCTAGTTCACCTATGGCTTTTTATGATGATCAGACAATTGTGTTTTTATATTGTTTATACTCTTTTTTTTTTTTTTTTTGTAATAATCCTAAGTAATACCTAATTCATGTGGGCTTGCTTGAATTTGCAGCCCTTCATTGGCATGAAACCGGAGATTTGTTTAGCATGCTTATGATTTTCCATTATGTGTGCTAGTGATGTGGTGCGCACTTTGAATATTTTGACTATTCGAAAACGTGCGCGTTTAAGACCTCTCGACCTACATGTTTTTATAATGAGGCGTTTGGTCTGGTTCTTATCATTTTGCTTTCTTCGGAAATGAGAGCATTGAAACACCTTCGACCTCCGCTATTTGGGCCTTGGTCTGATGACAACACATTTTACTTTATTATGGCATTTTCTTTTACGGCTTTTAATTGTTCTAGGTGATAGGATAATGTGCTTAGCCCATAAGTCTTTATTTTGGTCCATCCGAAAACGAGACCCTTGAAATATTTTAGACCTCTGCCACTTGGGCCTTGGTCTCATATTAAAAGGCTTTTTATGTGTCTCATTATGTTTCTTTGTTTGATAATGTGGATATGATTTCACTCGTTGATGTATTAAGATGAGGCTATTATATTGGAGATCTTTAGTTTACCCTTGCCGAAAATGAGAGCGTTGAAATGTTTTAGACCTCCGCCATTTGGGCCTTGGCCTTAAAGAGTTTAAACAATTAGTGGATTTGGAATCTTTAAAAGATGGTTTTCTATTTTTCCTTGATGATCTCTGGTTGTTTGTTTTCCTAATTGTTCGACCATCATCTTTTGTGTCAATCATGTGATTTTCTCCCTTTCTTCGGGCTCTAGGTTTTGTTGTAGTGCGTCTAGCTTCCTTGAATGTAGTTTGTCCATGTTTTGCTAGGCGTGCTCTAAATTTTCTTTGTAACCTAGCAGACTTACATTGTGAGAGTCTTTGAGCGAGGGTGTAAGGTTGGCATTTTGGTTGTGCCACTACTGGATGGTCACGTGGGATAAGAATTTCTTTAGTCGTGTGGATTTTTGCATTACTCTTTGGGACTGCTAGAATCTTAGGTGGCACATTTGGGCAAATACCAGAAAGTTCTTCTATGGTCAAGTCTCCAAAGGTCTTTCCTAAAGCTTTAGGAGTGGTCTCATTCATTTCGTGAAGACTAATTGGATCACACTCTATTTGGCTTTCTAGTTCGGGAATGATCTCTGCTTTTGTGCTTGGATTTTTCTCTTTATGGGCAAGGTACCATTTTAGGTGAAGGATCGGGGTTGGATCAACTCTTGGTAGTTGTCTCTTCTCAAAGTATTCTATGTAATCTTGGCTCATGATTATTGGATTGGTTAAGGGCAGGTATTGTAAACCTTTTAGAATACTCTGAAGTCTAAATCTCACATTTAGATGGGCCTTAATCAGTGCTAGAACAGGGTTATGCTCTATCTCAACGTGGAAGTCATGTTTGTCCCCTAAGATCGATTTAAATATATCGATATCCTTTGATCTTCCATAGAGGTTTGTCCCATTTGGCTCACTAGTCAAGACATCAAGTAGTTGTGGTGCCTTTTTTATGGCCTTTTCCAGTGGGTAGGCAGGATCTATGAGGAGGCTTCCTTGTTGAGTTCCGGTGCAAGGCCTAACAATCTCTTGGCATTGACTCTTAAGTGGTGCGTTGGACTCATTAATGGGATCGAATGGATTTACTCGTTCTAGTGGGATGCTCGATAAGATCGACTTCTTCCTAATCTCATATTTGAGTTTCTCTATGTCTATTTGCAATTTACTAAACATACTGGGACCAAGAAATTCAACTCCAGATTCTTTTTCATTCTTCCTTGTCTCAACTGTTGTTGGGATGGGTTCAAGATGCGTTGGTTTTGGTTTAGGGTGGTTTTGTTTATCATTTGGTTGTGTGTTTGTTGTAGTCATTTGGACCATAATTTTGGTTCTGCATGATGGCATAGGATCCAAGTTCTTTCGTTTGTATTGTGGTCTATGTCTTTTGGTTGTATTCGTCCTAAACCGAGGTTTTGGATCACATATGATTTTATTTGTTTGCGTTTGGTGTTTTATTTCAAATGAAGATGGTTTAACTAGTCTATGGGTTTCCACACCTGATTCAAAGTCATTCTATTCAAACATGATTAGTTCGTGTGTTTCAGATCTTATGACATTCCTTAATTAATTTATCCACTCGTTCCATTTGATGATCAATTATCTTCTTAGTCGTCGTGAATTCAGATTCTTCGCGCAAATGATTAGGTTGTATTGTCTCGTGTGTCATCGGTTGAATCGTCACGCCTTCTATTTGTTGTGTTGGGTGATCTTCGTTTGTTTGTGTTTGAGGTGGCATTTGTTGTTTTGGTATTTCTGATGGGACGGTTGTTTGTGATTGATTTGGTACGTTCGTTGGATGTGTGGTGATCTGAGTTTTACCATCCCAAGGTGTTTCGCAGTGTTCATAATTTTCATTAAGCATGTCATAAAACTCCTTAGGAGGTATGTCTTTAAAGACGGGGTTGTAAATCTCGTCGAAAGATTCAGAAGTTTAATCATTTGGTGGATAATAAGTTACGTTAGGGGCTAACGGTGTCAAATATGGAGGATCATAGGTCCAATTCTTGAGAACATGATTTGGTGGGCAATTAATTATGGGATATGGCGTGTCTTTGATTTCTTCGTTTTCGAGCTGATAGAAAGGAGCAAAATACATTCTAAGAATTCGTTTCCCCTCTTCTACCTCATAGCCTTTCCATAATGTTGGGATCTTGATCTCTTCAGTCATAAGTCTTCTTAGAGTTTCTGAGATTAGCCCAAGTTCTCATTCTAGGTATTCACCACCTATCAATTATCTTCTAAGGGTTTCCCTGTGTTTGCATATGGATCATTCTTTGGAGTGATGCTCTTAAACTAGTTGAGGTCGGGCAACTCTAGCTCATTTATGTCCACCATTCTAGCAAACTCTTCTTGGATCTATTTTCGAAATACTTTGGTTTTGCGTGGTAAAAATGGATTTTGGGTTTTCGCATTTGTGGGTGAATTTCTGTCTTGTTTTTTATTAGAATTGGTCAGTCAGTGCATAAGTGGATCGTTGATATATGATCATTGGAGATTGGGTCGATGGAGGGATTGAGTTGGATGGTATGGTTGGGCATGACTGGAATTGGTCAACGATCATGGCAGGTGGTGTTGTTTGGTTGAATGGTGAGGGTTGGGTGGGATGATGGCTTTGATTGGATGGCGCGGATTGGGATGGTTGATAGCTCGAATAAGGATGCATAGTTATGGAAGGTTGGATAGGTTGGTAAGGCTGATTGGATCGAACAATTTGGATTGGTGAGGGGGTTTGATCAGGTAAGATGGTCATGGGAGGTTGGATGGTTTGTATTGGTGAAGGAATTTGATTGGATGGGATGGTTTGGATGGATTGGTAGGTTTGACTGGGCGAAGGAGTCTGATTTGATGCGATGGTTTGGACGGATGGGTAAGTTTGAATAGGCGAGGGAGTTTGATTGGATGGGATGGTCTGGGTGGATTGATATGTTTGATCGGGATGGATTAAGATTTGGTTTGTTGTTATATACTGTGTGTTTTGGATATAGATTCGTTGGTTATTAATGTTTAGATTTTGATTTATGTCATAATTAATGTTTTGATTATTTAAATTTGTGTGCATTGTGTTTTGATCTGATTGACTGTAGTTCTGAGTTGGTTGGAAAGTAGGTTGGTATGATTGGGAATGATGGGTTGGAGTGGAGTCATGGTTTGGTCTCGTGTATTCATATGAGATGCCATGGTTTAAGTCTTCGTTTGCGTAAAATTGTTGTGCATATCTAAGGGAAGAAGCTTGAGTTGTTATAGTTTGGTTGGAAAGGTATCGATAATTTTGTATTTCGTTGTGGCAGTGTTGGTTTATATTCGTGTATGAGTTGTTTAAGTTTTGAAAGTCTTGAGTCGTGTGGTTCGTGTAAGATTGGTAATTTGAGTCGAGCATGTATAATCTTTGGGATACAATCATGCGACGTGGATTGATAGGCTATCTTATATTAGATTTCCAAAGCAATTCTCAAACAATGTCATGTAACACCAATAGAGGATTTATGGTTTGAATTTGAAGGGAGGGAAGAGAAGAGAGTTTTTCTTTTCTTTTCTTTTTTTCTGAATTTTTTTATCAATTTTTATTTTAGTGTCAAAAGGGGAAGTTTTAATGATGGTTTATTTATTATGTTATAATTAGGGAATGCTTTAGTAGGCGGTATACTCAGACCTCTGGTTTAATTTTCGGACTACTCATAACAACCCTAAACTAAATGGGACACGGACATCTGATCATTGATTGGATGTTCGTGTCCTAGAATAGTACTCCATAAAGACCCAAATAAGTGACAAAAAAACCAAAGAGGTCCCATCACGGTCGCCAGGCTGTCGGATGTGAATTTTGACCCCCCCTCTCCAAGAGAGACATGGTTTGGGAAAATCTCCATTCATCTATATATGCTATGTAAATTTTACATAAAAAATGAGGATTCCGACTACCCTAAAAATCGACGGATCATGATCGCCAGCTACGGCAACGGCCGTAACACCGTTCTTCAACGAAAGCCGAAGAAATATGGGGAGAAAAATAATAAGGTGGGTTCTTCCTCTCATCGTGTATTGCCGGCAGCACATTAGACGAGAGGAATAACCCACCTTATTATTTTTCTCCCCATATTTCTTCGGCTTTCGTCGAAGAACGGTGTTATGGCCGTTACCGTAGCTGGCGATCGTGATCCGTCGATTTTTAGGGTAGTCGGAATCCTCATTTTCGATGTAAAATTTAAATAGCATATATAGATGAATGGAGATTTCCCCAAACCATGTCTCTCTTGGAGTAGGGGGTCAAAATTCACATCCGACAGTTAGTTCGGACTGTGCTCTAGTAATGAAGGATGTAGTCCCTCGTGCGCAGAAATCGAGCTTATCTTCTTTGAAGCTTGGCATGGACAGGATCTGGACGCGATCCTTTACCTGTCGCAGTGAGGCTTTGAATTTTGCGAGTTTGGCCCCTATTGAGATGAATGGTCGAACAACAAGAGTGCAGGCCTTAGCATGTTCTTGCAGAGGCCTTGTGATGCATGATTTGATTTTGGGCTTGTAGGAGCAAGCCGGCTCATGCTGAGCTGATTTTGTTTGGCGGAGGGTAGGTCTCTCATTTTTCATGTAGGCGAGAGTATAGAACCGGTTCTCCTTGAGTGGGGCCATGTATGCTGCCTTTGTAGATGTTTGGGACCTTCTTTGTTTTGGTTAGGGTTTCGAGGACCAAGTCTTGGAGTAGACTTGGTTTTTTGCAGATTGAGGCTTCACGGGAGTGCCGCGGGCTTTGGGTTTCTTGATGGCCGCCTTTGGTGTCATGGTAGTGACATATTCGGCGGCAGTTTTCTACTTCTTAGCAGGTGCAATTTCTTCTACAGGGAGTGGGAATGGTCCAAGTGACCCAAAGACAATGGTCCAAGGAGTTGAAGTTGACCCGGTGTTCTGAGAGCTGCCGAGAGAGGTGACGCTTCGGCAGCTAGGAGGGCGCTTGTGAGTGCGTTGATTTTGCTTCTCTTGAAGCATAAGCTGGTACTTGTTCTCATCAAAGGTGATGGTCAATGAAGCTGCCATTGTTAGTTTGGAAAAACTTCTGAAACAAGACCACATCCATTAATAATCATAAGAATATGATGATTATAAATGGAAAAAGAACTATGGTTTTGTCTTTTCAAATCGCTCAGGGGACACGGCCCGGCCCAAGCGAAATGAAGAAGGCAAAAAGCCATAGAGGGTACAATTGTTTTGAACGCAAGTATGGTAAGCTTAGATTGAGCATTCTAGTGATTACTAGATACAATTGTAAACCTTAATTCAAATTACCAAGAAGCGAGGCTCACTCGAGGTAAGATGATATAAGGTTGGAGATACAAATGTATTGGTCGCGAATACAGTAGAACCAAAAGGGCGTACTAGCACCGCTAGGCACAAATGTTGCAAATCGCATTCTTAGAATGGACACGAGATGGGATTCTTTTTTTGAAAGACCAAGATTGGACTCATAAAAGAGAGCAAACAGTATTCCAATCCGAACATAAGCTCAACATTTCTGCGAGTGCTCATTCCGAAAGGGAATGAACCAGAATTTCTCGAATCTGAACCCAAAAGTGACTGAGGTTTTTTTTTCTTTTTGAAAGGTCATGATCGAATTTATCAAAGAGAGCAAGTGGTGTTCCAATCCGAACGCAAGCTACAAACGATTTCCGCGAGCTCTTATCCGAAAGGGAATGAACCAAGATTTCTCAAATTTGAACTCAAAAGTGACAGAAGTTTTTTTTTTTAATAGATTTTTTTGAGAGATTTTTTTTGAAAATTTTTTTTAGAGGTTGGAGAGCACATCGAGGTCTCTTGATTCGGTCTTAAGAAACCTTAGTTGATAGATCAGCCCCCAGGTAAGGGTACGATTACTTAACGAACCCGTTTGGAGGACCCTTGCCTAGAACAGTCTAGTTGTCTCCACACTCTCGACAAGGCTTTTATTAGATCCACTTTGGTCAAAAAATGCAATCGGTAAAACCTTAGTGTTCTTAGCCGCCCTCTTTTTTTTTCAAGATGACTAATGGACTCATCAAAGAGAGCGAATGGCCCTTCCCTATTCAAACATTAGCTACAAACGATTTCCGCGAGCTATCAAGTCCGAAAGGAAAGAACCAAAGTTACTCAAATTTGAATCCAGAAGAGAGAAAATTGATTTTTTTTTTAAAGATCTAAAAAGTTTGAAATCAGATTTTTTTTTTTTTTTTTGTTTTGTTTTTGAAGATCCCTATCGAACTCATCAAAGAGAAAAGATGGCCCATTCCCTAATATGAACGATAGCTATAAACATTTCTGCGAGCTATCAAGTTCGAAGAGGAAATGATAAAAGTTTCTCAAAATTGAATCCAAAAAAGAGAAAAACTGATTTTTTTTGTTTTTTAAAGATCTAAAAAGTTTGAAATTAGAATTTTTTTTTTTTTTGTTTTTGCTTTTGAAGATCCCTATCGAACTCATCAAAGAGAAAAGATGGCCCATTCCCCAATATGAACGATAGATACAAACATTTCTGTGAGCTATCAAGTTCGAAGAGGAAATGATCAAAGTTTCTCAAAATTGAATCCAAAAAGGAGAAAACTGATTTTTTTTTGTTAAAACGAGAAAGACTGGAAATAAATTCAAAGATAGAAATTTCCAAACAATCCCATTTCATATTTTTTTTTAGATGCAAGATCCAACATAGGCCACCAACTAGAAAGGACCCAAAGAATCTAACCATCATGTTCTCAAATGAACGGGTCCCACTGGGTATGCCAACTTGATGGAGCCGGCTTTTGCCTTCCTCCGCCCCGGGCCTGCCGGGGTCCAGCAGACGAAAAAGCGAGTATCAATATTTTTATATGGGTATACCAGATTTTATCCTCTACTTGGAATTTAGGAATGGTAATCCGGAAATCCACCTTCACAAGTAGAAAAGGAAATTAATCTTTTTTCTAACTTTCCATTGCACATATATTTTTAAGAAAAGAGACATAATTTTTTAATGCCGTAAAAGGCGGTTTTTTGCCATGGAAGGCGATTTACAAATCTCATCAATAATAAAAGACAAGAGTTGTAATTTTTTTTATCTCTTTAGAAAAATTCAAAGTACAATAAAAAAGTAAGAAAATGAATTCTGACTTCTCAAGAAATTACGGAAACTCGTTCAGATTAATGGTCGCAAGTCATGTATGGGCTTTGCCGTCGTCCTTCAGATAAGAACATAGGATGCTTTGATTCGCTTGGCTTGACTTGGACCTCATATTTTTAGAGGATAAAGACCAAGGGAAGGTCCTATATCCAATAAAAAGCCGAGTAGAAGGGCTGAAGGGCCACATCTAGCCATGTTGGATAGAAGGAGAAAGGACCTTGGGGGGGTGGCCCCCCAAGGGACTTCGGTCACCTTGTGGTGTTTGTTGCAGCAGAGTTTCTTCAGAGTAGCAACGCTTCTTTGCACAGTGTCTGAATTTTAGAGATTTTTCCGAGATTTTTCCAAGGATTTTACTGGACCTGGTCTTCTTGGAATGACCTCCCTTTTATAGGCTTTTGGTAGCCATTAGGCGGGTTTATGAGCATTGATTGCATTAATGCTCTATGATGGGAGGAGTTACAAGTTTTTAATTCAAGATTTTGTAACTCCTTTTTCTTAGCTTCTGATTGACCGATGGAGAATGATGGGCATTTAATCGTCTTTAAACTCCATGATGAGGGGAGTTACATAATTTATTGCCATGATTGCTTGGACTTGTAACTCTGTTTTCCTCGCTTCTAATTGGGTCGTCCAAAATAATGAGTTAATGACCGCATTAACTTGTCATAAAATGGGTCATTTTACAGCATTAAGTGGTCGCCAGGGCACTCGAAGGTCGCGGGCCGTGCTGTGTCTTTTGGAATTCTTCTTGCGATGAGTGTCGATGGATCCACATGTTGTTTGATATTGGATGACCATGAAACTTCAAACAGGGGCCAATCATCTCGAAACGCGAAAATAACCAGGAAAAGTGGGTTTTTTGGAGAAATCCAGCGACCCGGATTTCCCATGGTCGCCGGTGACCATGGGGTTTTTTCCCCTTTTGGTTGCCGTTTTTCGATCTTTTTCGTTTCTTTTTCCTTTCGTATTTTTCTTGACATTTTTCTTCATTTATTGGTTTGATTTCTCTAGAGAAAACTTGACAAGAATCCTTGCGTATCAGAACACAAAGTTTCCGATTTTTCTAGAAAAACCGAAGACTTGGTTGTGCCGAGTTTACTGATTTTCCGTCAGAAGCCAAAACTAGGACAAGCGATGTCAGAATTACCTGAAACTTGAGGTGAAGCCTCCTAAGCAGTAGATAGGACCAACCATAGGCTTTTGTTTGAGTGTTAAAGCTGTGTGGGTCCCGTCACCAGTAGACTTGATTTTGCCTTGAGGAAGATGTCGCGCATTGATGTACAGTCAACCAATGTCCGATTGACCTGAAATTTGACAGGGAGCTTATTGGAGTCAATTTGAGACGATCCATCAGCTTTGATTTGGATGTCATGGTCCCGGAGTATTCCGCCGCCAGGAGGCCTGATTTTGTTTCCGAGCGTCAAAGTCGGGTCAAATGTTGTCAAAATGACCTAAAATTTGACGTGTAGCCTTTTAAAAGTATGTTGAAGTCACCCATATATGTTTTGTTTGATGAGTGATGGCCTAGTGGTTCTCATCTCCAAGAGGCTTGATTTTGCTGCTCGAGAGTTGATGAAGGGTCAAACATTGCCGATTTGACTTGAAACTTGACATAGAGCCTTTTGGAGGTATTTTGAGACCATCCATAGGCTCTGATCGAAGATTTAGTGTCTTCAACACTGTCACTACCAGGAGAGCTGACTTCACTGCGGCTGTTTCCTTTTTGGGCTAAACCATGTCTGAATGGCCTATAATTTGATGGAGAGCCTCCTAGTGGCATTTTGAGGCCAACTGTGTGCTCTGTTTTGTGTGTCAGGGTCTCTTACTTCACCACCGCCAGGAGCTCCTGCTCAGCTGCTAGAAGGGTGAAGTTAGGCCAAATGACATTGAAATGGCCCGAAACTTCATGTGTACCCTTCTTTTGGCTGTTTTGAAGGATAGTGTAGTTTTTGTTTGATTCTGACAAGATCTGATGTTTGAAGTGGCATTTTCCTATTTGTGGTAGGATGCGACTCCATGTAGCTTTTGATCATTTTTGGTGTCAACATAGCTTTTAATGTTGAAGAGGCAAAGTGAAATTTTTTGTGTCAACACTAAAGTGCGTCTTGGGAACGATTTTGATCAATGGAAAACTATTTTGGGATCAGGAATGGACATTCTTCCACATGCCCCTATTTATAATGCTAAAATATCAAGTGCAGGAAACCCATCTACCCTAATCATAGGCAAAGAAAAACAGTTGGGCCACATCTGTCTGATGAAAAAGCCATATCTTTTTTGAATGCATCTCATGATAGTGGACCGGTGGTGGAAGATCCTCGTGTGGAATCTATCAACGTTGACAACCATATTTCCCTAGATAATACACAATTCCGGTCATCCCTATTCCAGCCACATGCATCTCGTCCAAGAGATTTGGAACATTTGAAGCCATCTAAGGACTCTTCTTTCCATGTTGAATTCGATGATCAAGATGCATATGCAGCTACATAAAATTGGGGTAATGCTTTAGTGGGGTACTTCATTGGTATAACTCCTTCTTTCTCTTCTATTAAATCATCCTTACAAAAAGCTTGGTTAATGAATGATTTGGAAATTGTATCTATGCCGGATGGGTTCTTGCTATTAAAAATTTCATCTCATGATGTGGGGCAAAATATTCTTGATGAAGGAACTTGGTTTGTTCATGGTCATGCGCTGATTCTCAAAAGATGGACTGAAGATGTCTCAATGCACAGAGATGATCTTGAAACCATTCCAATTTGGGTGAGGTTCCCAAATTTGAACTTCTGTTTTAGATCTAAATCTACACTCAGTAAAATTTCAAGTGTGATTGGGAAACCTATATGTATGGATCAAGCAATGGCTGCGGGTACAAGATATGCTTTTGCTAGGGTGTGCATTGATGTAGCAGTGGATGCTGAACTCCCGTCAGTTATTCGTATGAAGTACAAAGACAAGACTACTCTGCAAAAGGTTGATTATGCGTGGAGGCCTAATCCATGCAAAGAAATATCACACCTTTAATCATGGTGGAAAGGGCTGCCCATTCAGAACTGAACACAGCAAACCAAAGCAAATTTGGGTTCCAAAGAAACAATTAGAGGATGTAACACAGTCCATGGGTGCTGATATGCAAAAAGTTCTAAATTCTATTGATGTCAATGCCACTAATAAAAGTGGGGATCAATGGCAGATAATGAAAGGGAAAAATATTGGAGCTCAGTCCAAATCACCCTCTGAAGACAAGAAAAAACCTGATTCAACTGGTATCCCCAAAAAAAAATCCTCGAATGATAAAAATGTGCAGAATTGGTTTTCGAGTCTATGAAATCTAGAGGGAGATTTAAATGCATCAATAGAGGAAATAGCCAAAACTACTGCTTTGGTTATGGGTAGTGGAGAAGACATCCTTGAGAGAAATAACTCAGGTACGGGCACTTGTCAGTAGAAATCTCTTTTTTCAATTCATCAGCTGTGTAGACGGCAAAAACGACACCTACTTAGATCGAGATAAACTTCTTAGATCAGGGAAGACCGAATGCCACTGAACGCCAAGAACCTGAAAAGGGAAGGAAAAAGGCTTGGGTCAGAGCCCCTGGCTGCCGTGAGCCGAAGGCGCTTCGATGTCTGAGTTAGTTTTGAGAAAACTAAGCAGCAGCCGGAGGAGAATGAGAGAGAGTCTGTTGTGTATTGTGAGTTGCGTATCGCGTACCTGCATGGGGCTGATCCCATGTGTATGTATGTGGGCATACCCATTCTCTCTGAGTGGGGGAAGGTGGGGTGAGGTCCCATCGGTCCTTACCCTGATATTCAGCGGTAGGTAAAAAGGGAAAATCCCATCCGAACCTTCCATGCCTTTAGTCAGTTGATGTCAAGGGATGATAAAGCTAACTTCTTATTGCCATAAATGAGCGATCCTATCGCCATAAATGAATGCTCCCATCTGTCAGGGCGCTCCATACTTCCGGAGGAAGGTGACGGCCCATTCTGCCTTCAGCGTTTTGTCCCGAGACCGAGAACGGTTTGGCCATGCTGGGCATTTGTACTGAGCTGGCACTCATGCCGAGCTTCCGAGTTGCCTGCCGTGCCGGCGCTCTTAACCGAGCTGCCGAGCTACTGGGCTGTGATTACAGAGGCCGAGGTGGACAGTAAGTACTACTGTAATCCTCGCTTAATCTCGTCATTACAGTGTTTTACCCACACAATTGCCCCCTAGCTTTTGACCTCTGAGAGTCCTCCAGCTCGAGGAGGTTGGAAGCTTAGTGACTGACTAGCCGGCACCGCTACCGAGCTCGAGAGAGGGTTACCAAGGTGTGGGATGGGGTTACCGAGATAGAAAAGCTCTGGATCAAAGTGGGTTCCTCCTGAGCCTGATGATTGTCGCTGACGTACGGCCCCTTTCAAGATGTCTCTTTGCCTGTCCAGGACATTTAATAGCCCTCTGATATTGCGCCGATGGTGGCACGTGTCGCCTCTTTGGTCGCCATGCAATTACTTTGAAAAGACGTTAGGGCTGTGAGACGGGACGTTGGGGCTGACTGAGGGGACGCCTCTTTAAAGGCTCTTCTCGAAAGCTGAAACAACGTCTCTAGCCCTTAAAAATTAGGGTTTCTCCTTCATCTCCACCCTCTTTTACTCTTTTCGAATTTCTACTGCACCCTGCAAGAGAACTTCAACGTCTATAAGTTTCTGACGATCCTGTCTGTGCAGTCCCCTTTCGTAGGGCTTCTTTCTGCTCTCCTTGTCTTTTCTTCTGGGTAGACCTTCGTCTGGGTTGAGAATGGGAATCTATAGACATTTGTTAGGAGACCCGGGTTCCATAGCCTATTTTAGGGATGCGTACAAGATCCCAGACAATGTGGAGGTTAAACCAGATGGCCTTAACGATGGCCTTGCCTACCGCGATGGCTGGATGCCGTTCTGGCTGGTCTCCGTTATAGAGGGAGGGGTCCGCTTCCCCTTTCATCCACTGGTTAGGGACTGCCTCCAGGAGTGGGGGTTGTGCCCATGCCAGCTACTTCCCAACGGATACAAAATTATCATGGGAGTAGTGCGGCTGAACGAGCTCCTAGGGATCGGCCCCGGTGTCCCGGACATCGAGGATACGTATGACCTCTGCAAATCCGAAGAAGGGAACACCCATTACCTCCGGCTGAGGGTCCGCCGAGTTGGGTTTGTAACCGCGCTGGAGGATTCCAACAAATACGCGGGTGAAAACCGAGTACTCGTCAGAGGAGGATGGGAGTTCGGTGAAGCGGAGCCTAGCACCACGGTCCGAATTCCTCGAAAAATAGGAACTCCACCAAGTAAAGACCGAAGTCTTTTCGGTTTGCATTTTTTTTTTCTTCTATGCCCGACTGACAATTTTTTCTATTTATGCAGATTTTCGCGAAAGGAGAGAGTTTGCCAGGAAAAATCGTTGGTGGGTGAACAGTGAGTGGCACGAGAAGGTGAGAAACTACCACGACCACAACACCCGTGTTGCGTGGTCCCTTCTGGGGTATACGCCCCACTAAAGATCCTTCAACACCTCGAGAAGGGTGTCAGGAATAGACTGAGTACTGCGCGGGGAAGACGTCAGCTCAGGGTCAACGACGACCGCGGTGCCTAGCTCGGTGGTAGTGATTGTCGCGATACCTACTGGTAGTCTGGTTGAGTCCGGGCACCGCGCTTCAGCGCTTCCAATCCCAGAGCCTGGTAGGACCTCGGGAGCCGAGCCCCGGACTTCGCGAAGGAAGAGGCTAGTAGCTTCCAGCTCGTCTGAGAGCTCGTCGTATTCCAGCTCGGAGGAAGAGGAAGAGGGAGAGATGCTACGCCAGCGCGGGCAACGCTACGCTGCAGAAGACCTGTCTGCCGCGGCCTTCGGGGACATCGGGGGCGAGGCCCGGGATCCCTCTCAGGCCATGGTTGCGACCCCTTCGGCCGCTATGGGTGGGACTCCTACTGCCCCGGTAGCCGAGACGGTCCGCGCAGCCGCGACCTAGGCCACACAGTCCATCGCGACCAAGGTCGCCTCGGCTTTGCCATCAGCGACCATCGTCGTAGACGACTCACCCCCAGAACGTGTTACAAGGGCTGGAGGTCGGGCTCGTTCCACCGAGGTCGCTGAGGGGGGGGTGACCCGAGAAGAGGGCAAGGGTTGAGGCCTCACCTGGCCCCTCGTCGCCTCAAGCAGCTGGCGGAACGATCTCGCCCCCTTCGTCGGCTCCGTGGAGGCCAGCCATTGAGGAAGTATTGGGGAGGCAGCTGGCCGAAACAGACCGTACGACCGATCCCCAAGTGGTCGCCGCGCTGGGACGCGCCTGCGCCCTTCCTCAGGACATGGCAAGGTGGGTTGAGATGGACAGCGAATCGCTCCTGCTCTCCTCGATGCACTCACTAGTGGCGGTAAGTGTAGTATTTCGCCAGAGCCTTTAGTTCGGTATTCTTTTATTAACGTCTAGTTTTCTTTTTTGCAGCTGTTGCAGAAATGCCAGATTGATATCGAGAGGCTGGACGCAGCCGATGCCAGGGGGGCTGAATGGGTGGCCGAGAGGGAGGAGCTGCAGGCGTCCATAGCGGTTAAAGAGGCGATGTTGGTAGAAGAGGTGGGCAGGAATGCTGGCCTCGTCTCTGACCTCGAAGAGTCCCAGGCCCTAGTGGAAAATTTCAGGGAAGAGCTGAAGGAAAAGGGGACCCAGAACTTTCACCTTGCGACTAAACTCGACAATCTCCGGATTGAGGTGAAACGACTAGAAGAGGACCTGCGGGACACCAGGGGGACAAACAAAAGGCTCATCTCCCAGCGGAACTTGGCGTAAGGCTCCCTAGAGATGGCCTTGAGGGGGAAAGCAGCCGAGATCGAGTCTGCTCTGGCGAAACAAGAAACCAGGCTAAAGGAGGATTTCTTGGCCGAGCATAACTCTATCATGGGGGAAGAGGTTGGCAGGCTGACAGCTAACTACAAGGCTCAGCTGCCAGGGATCCGGGACTGAGCCTGGGAGCTTGGATGGAAAGCAGCCTTGAAGAAGGCTGGGGTTCCTGAGGATAGCCATCTCCTCAGGGACCCCCCAAAGTTCCCTCGCTCGGACTCAGAACTTATAGCCATATCTCTGGCTTCCCCCTGCCTTCCTCCGCAAGCTTGTCCAGAGGCGAGTGCCGCCCCCGAGGCGCTTTCAGAGGCCCCTCCGACTGCCAACGCCGAGCTTGAAGACTCCTCTGCGCCCGCGGTCATTCAGGCCCCTTCTGAGGCCGCCACTCCTAAGGCTAGCGTTCCCGAAGCGAGCGTGGTCGTTTTTGAAGCCACCTCAACTGTGCCCAAGGCCAGCGCGGTCGTGGCTGAGGCTGCTCTGGAGATCGACTGCAACGTAAAAGTTGTAGCCCCTTGAGCCCCATTGTTTTTTTCCTTTCTTTCACTGTATTTCTTTTATCCTTGTAATTCGAATTCTATCAATGGAACAACGATTTTCTTTGAATCTCTTGGCTTTCTTTTTTCTTCTTTGATGGAACAAGTGCGCAAATGATGTGTGCCTTTTTATGCTTCATTTGCCAAGTGGTTGGTCCGAATGACCGAACCCTTCATAAGTCCTTAAAGGCTAAAATTGGATGTCTGCCCTTGACTGAGACTTTGTTTATGAACCGTGGTCCCAATCCGCATCCAAAATCCTTGAGAGCGGAAGCTGCTAGAACTCAGGCTGTTCGTGAGTGCTGAAGTCAGCATTCTTGGACATTTTTGGCTCCACCGCCATAGCTGGTGTTGGGGCCAAGCTAGGACGGCTGGCACTCCGACTGAGCTGCCTAGCCGGGGGTGGTGCTGTTACCGGACCCTTAGATGCTTGTGGCTGTGCCGCCAAAGCTGGTACAGGCACCGAGCTGAGGACGGTTGGCACTCTGAACAGAGCTACCGAGCCGCGGGGTGGTGCTGTCACCGAACCCTGAGACGCTTATGGATGTGCCGCCAAAGCTGGTGCAGGCACCGAGCTAAGGACGATTGGCACTCTGAACAGAGCTGTCGAGCCGCGGGGTAGTGCTGTCACAAGACCCTGAGACGCTTATGGTTGTGCCGCCAAAGCTGGTGCAGGCACCGAGTTGAGGACGGTTGGCACTCTGAACAAAGATGCCGAGCCGCGGGGTGGTGCTGTCACAGGACCCTGAGACGCTTGTGGCTGTGCCACCAAAGCTGGTGCAGGCACCAAGCTGAGGACGGTTGGCACTCTGAACAGAGCTGCCGAGCCGTGGGGTGGTGCTGTCACTGGACCCTGAGACGCTTATGGCTGCGCCGCCAAAGCTGGTGCAGGCACCAAGCTGAGGACGGTTGGCACTCTGAACAGAGTTGCCGAGCTGCAGGGTAGTACTGTCACCGGACCCTGAGACGCTTATGGCTATGCCGCCAAAGCTGGTGCAGGCACCGAGCTGAGGACGGTTGGTACTCTGAATAGAGCTGCCAAGCCGCGGGGTGGTGTTGTCACTGGACCCTGAGGAAGCTGGTATAGCGACCGAGCTGCGTAACTTGGAAGCAATTTTGAAAGAGATCTGCTCAAGAATATTCCTTTTTATTGTTGTTTGAACCCTTAAATACATGTTTTCAAAAGTAAAACTTTTTTGGATGCATTGTGTTCCATTGTCGCGGCAGCTCCTTGCCTTCCATGTCCTCGAGCCTGTAAGCGGCCCTTCCCGCCGTTGATAGTACTTTATATGGCCCATGCCAGTTGGGTGCTAATTTCCCTTCATTAAGATTTTGGTCGCCAGGAAGCATCTTCTTCAGGACAAGTTCTCCCACTGCAAATCTTCTCGCTTTTACCTTCTGGTTGTATCCCCTGGCCAACTGCTGTTGATAGGCAGCCAGGCGGATAGCTGCTATCTCTCTTCGCTCTTCCGCAAAAAGCAGCTCTCAAGCCACATTCAAGTTGTTCAGCCCCTGGTTACAGAGTTCCGACCTCAAGGGGAATGACTGCTTCCATGCCGTAGGCAAGGGAGAATGGTGTAGCAGAGGTGGAGCGCCTTGGAGTTGTCCTGTAAGCCCATAGAACACTAGGAAGCTCTTCTGCCCATCTCCCCCTGGCTCGTTCGAGTCTCTTCTTGAGTCCGTCAAGGATCACTTTGTTTGAGATCTCAGCCTGGCCATTGCTTTGTGGGTACGCCGGGGTGGAGTAGACGTTTCGGATGTCGTACTCCTGGCAGAAGCTTTTGAAGAAGTTGGAATCGAACTGGGTCCCATTGTCGGAGATGAGAGTTCGAGGGATTCCAAATCTTGTGATATTCAGAAGCTTAATATGGATGCTCAAGTTATTCATGGTGACATCAAATATGACTCGTCAGTTTTTCACCTCTCTGCATGTTATGGATTTAGTAATTATATTCAACATCGTGATTTGTGGAAATCCATTGTTTTGGAATAAAAAACTATCTCTTCTCCTTGGGTTGTAGCAGATGATTTTAATACCATAAGATGATCCCATGAGAAGAAAGGAGGATCAACTCCAACGGCTGTGGGACTGATGGAATTTAATGAGAGTATCCAAGAGGCGGCTTTAAAGGATTTAAACATGATTGGATCTTCTTTTACCTGGTCCAAGTTTAGTATTGGGGATTCAAGAATTGAATGCAAGCTAGATAGGATTTTGGCGAATACAGTATTTTTGCAATCAAATGCCTTCACAGGGAAGGTACTGCTCCCATGTATATCTGACCATTCTCCGTTGCTACTAGCTCCTCAAACTAAAATCGATATTAAAGCACCATTTAGATACTTTAATTATTGGGCAAAAATGCCAGGCTTCTTTCAAGTTGTTAAAGATGCATAGAGCTGTGAAGTTTAGGGAGCCCCATTATATAAGGTTGTCACTAAACTCAGAAAAGTCAAGAAGAATCTCATAGAATGGAAGAAAGAGCAGTAGCTAATATCATCAAGATTAGAAGAAACCCATGGGATGTTACCAGAAATCTAGCAAGCTTTAGTTGATGATGTAAGAAATATAGGGCCCATCATCAGTTAAATCATCTATCCAAGGCTGAGGAAAGCATGTATAAACAAAGATCTCGAGACTTATCAGTAAATTTGGGAAATGAAAATAATAAGTATTTCTATAATCTAATGCGTACGAGGCATGCCAACTCTTATATATCTCAAATTACAAATAAAGAAGGTAACATCTTTCCTGATCATGAGGGAATTTCTGTAGTGTTTGTTTCTTATTTCTTCGATATTCTGGCTCCAGCAACTAAGGTACAATATCCTAATCTTTCTCATATTGTTCCACATGGGTATGTTACCGAAGAAGATGCTAATGCACTAACAAGGCATGTAACCATTTCTGAAATTGAAGAAGCCATAAAGAATGCTAATCCAAACAAGGCCCCGGGGCCTGATGGGCTTAATGCTCACTTCTTTAAAATCTGTTGGCCCATTATAGGCAATGATATCTGTGTAGGTATTATTGATTTTTTTAAACATGGATCACTTCTGAAGCAATTAAAATCAATTTTCATAGTGCTAGTTCCAAAAGGAGAGAATCCATCTACACCTAACAAGTTCCGGCCAATCTCTCTAACAAATGAATCATATAAGATCATCGGTCACATTCTTTTGCACAGGTTGACGCCAATTATTGTAAAAATTATTGGGCCTATGCAATATGCTTTTATTCTTGGGAGAAGCATTGCTAATAACATTCTCTTAGCTCAGGACCTGATTCATAATTCCCACCTAAACCAAGGTAGCCCAAGAATGAGTATCAAGATTGATCTTGCAAAAGCATATTATAGTGTCAGATGGGATTTCCTGCAGGCAGGTCTTTAATGTCTTCATTTTCCTACACATATCATTAAGTTAATTATGGCATATGTTGTTGATGCCCAATTCTCAGTGCTAGTGAATGGTAACTCTGAGGGTTATTTCAAAGCTACAAGAGGATTACGATAGGGATGCCCCTTAGCTCTTTTTCTGTTTGCCATTGTCGTGGAATTTTTCTCTATTATGATGACAAAGTATACTTTAGCAAAGCCAATTCCTTCTCCCTTTCAGAAGAAAGATCTTGCTATCTCCCACCTAATGTTTGCTGATGACCTAATTGTGTTCAGTAGGGCTAATACTTATGCAGCAGCTAATCTGAAACATTTTTTAGACCACTTCAAGGTGTTCATAGGTCTAGGGGTAAATTGGGCAAAAAGTGCTATTTTCTTTGCAAATTGTCATGAAGAGGATCAACAAGCTATCTTAGGTATCTTGACCATTCCAAAATTTAATCTTCCAATCCGATACTTGGGTATTCCTCTATCCCCAAAGAAGTTGAAGTTCATGGCTTGTCAACCGTTGCTTGCAAAAGTTCAGCAGCGCTTAACTGGATGGAAATCAAAAGTGGTATCTTATGCAGGAAGAGTTGAATTGATAAAATCTACTCTATCTTCATTTCTCCTTTTTTGGGCAACAGTGTTTATGCTTCCTCAATTAGTTCTTCATGCTTTGGATAGACAGGTGCATGATTTTTTCTGGAACTATTGGGCCTCAAATTATATTCATCCTATTGCTTGGGATTCAATATGCCTTCCAGTAAAGCTAGGTGGGCTGGGTATTAAATCTTTCTCGGCAACTTCAAAGGCTGCCCTATTAGGACAAGTGTGGAACGTTATTATCAACAAACCCACTTGTTGGAATCTGTGGGTAAATGCAAAATATTTTTGAGGGAGATCATTTTGGGACGTCTCTAGTCCAAAGGTAGCATCTTGGGGGTGGAAGGGTATTATGGCTCTTCACGTGTTGGCTTTATCTAATATCAAGTGTTTGACTTGGAATGGGCATAAAACAAAATTCTGGAATAATCTGTGGCTTAAGGATGGATGGTTGAGGGAGTGTTATGGAGAACATGCAGTTTATGGTATGGGGATGGGGACTGATATTTATGTGAGCCAGTTCATAACTGATGCATAATGGAGCTTTCATAGCCAACGTCAAATGTTCTAATGGATATTTTTTACAAAATTCCTCTAGAGATCAGGCCTTGTTCGGAATTTGAAGATGAAATAGGTCTGAACTTTAGAAGAACATGGATGCTTTTACTCTAAAATCTGCATATCGATTAGTGAAGAATCTGTCAAACCAAGAACTACAGTGGAGTTCAATGATTTGGTTTCAAGGGTGTATTAAAAAGCACTCAATGTGTGCTTGGATGTATCTAAGGGGTAGACTGAAAACAAAGGGTTTCCTCTTGTAAAGAAATGTACCCTGCGATTCTTGCTGTGTGCTTTGTGACTGTACTTGGGAGACAGCATCACACTTAATGACTCAGTGCCCATTTTCCTAATTTGTGTGGCAACTTCTCCTTCGTAAGATAAATCTGGAACCCATGGATTGTGATTCATCTACTGCTTTGGTGGAATCAATAACTCTTCGGATTGAACCACATCACAAAGGCCTACAAACTCTAGGTAAGATCATTTTTTTTTTTTTTTTTTTTGCATTCATTTGGCATATATGGCGTGAAAGGAATTATCGCATTTTCAAAGCACAATCTACATCAGCTATAAATGTAGTGTACACCATTATCAATACAATCAGAAGTCAAATCTTATATCTTGGCATAAATTTACCAAATGACATTTTCAGCTATTGGCACACCCCACCAACTGATCATTATTCTTATGCTGTTACTGCGGTTAGTCCAGGTTGGAGGATATCCATTTATTTGACTAGGAACATGAAAATTGGAATTCTTTGGAGTGATATTTATCAATAGTGTATGCAGCCTTTAAGCATTCTCTTGATTATTATCTAGGCGTTTTGCACGTGATACAGATTATCCCTAATCTTGTCACACATATTTGTATTAAAGCGGATCCTGATCTTACCCAAGCATTCAGATGCCCATCAAAATCTCCATGGACAACGAGATTTCAAGTGAGGAAAATAGTTTCCAATATGAATAGATTTAAGAAAGTCCATTTCTCAATTATGCATCCTCATACAATTCAATTCAGCAAAAAGGTTTCCAAAAACTGGATGGGTCCCAGTCAAATTAATGCCAATGAAATGGAGGTCCTCTACCATTCACACTGATTTGTAGCTTGCTGCCCAGGCCGTGGGCATAAATTATCGATATTTCTATCTCTTTGTTCCTAGAGGGGTATGTCCCTTTGAAATCCTATGTATCCAACTTGGATGATAGGGTTTCAATCATGTAATTTATTAATATTTGAAAATGAAGAACTACGCTTATTCTTCAAAAAAAATAAAAAATTCCTACCACATGTTTCCTTAAGCATAGAGGTAACAAGGACCTAGGATACTGGTGTTATTTTGCTTTGGGAAGCAAGAGCCCATATATTCTCAAGGTGTTCGGCAAATGCGACTATGGTATAAATGGGAACGGAAATGAAAGAGAAATTTTATTCACTGAAGTCATGGAAGATACTCTTACAAGGTGGGCTGATAATAACCTTCTCTTGCAGTCTAATTATTCGGAAAGATTGAGTATTTTCTTGTTATGGGAATTCTATTGTGAGTATCATATCTCAACAAAGAGTCCGGATGCTCTCAAACTTTGAAGGAGAGATTATAGGAGACTCTCAACAAAGAGTCCACCTCATCTTCTCACTAATTACTCTCAACCTCAGCAAAGCGTGAAAGATTTTATAGAAAAAAAGCATGAAAGATTACATCATTGATTGGGCCCTTATTAATCTTCTCACTAATTACTCTCATCAAAGAGTAGTCAAAGATTATATAACAAACTCTGTCCCACTTTAGTAGATAAATTTAATCTCACTTATTAATCTTTACATCAAGAAACTAATAAAAGTAAAACAAACTAAATGAAAGATTTAAGATTTTAATCCATTTAGTAATTTTTTAATCTTGGTAAGACGTTTGTTGGGTTATCCCTTTACACAAATTTTGTGAATCGTGATCTCTTTGAGAAATTAAGAGGTATGGATTTGAGGATGCTTATTGTGATAGATTTTAATGCTAGAATTATCCATCTCTTGTCAAGAAAGGAAGTCTTGGCTCATTGTAGATTAGATTAGGGAAATAAATTCTTCCAACATTATAGGGAAATTTTAAATTGCAAGAGATAAAATAGGAGATCAGGTGAGAGAACTAAAATGGGGAACGGCTTCCATACCTTTAAGTTTTAAGAGAATCAAATCCTCTAATTGAAATTGAAATTGAAATTGATATGAGATCCAATTTTTCAATCAAATGTTAAATTTGAGTCCAATTTTGCAATTGATTATAAAATTGAACTCCAATTTAGAAATCGAATCCTATTTGAGTCCAATTATGCAATTGATTATAAAAGTGAACAACCAATTTCAAAAATTGAATCCTACCTCTATAATATATAATAATAGTAACTTCAGATTCACCACAAATTATAGGGATTGAGTCTTTGAGGTTATAAAGTTAATATATATATATATATAAGATAAAAAAATTCTTAAAAACAGATGGGTCGGGCAGGTCGGGGGCCAATAACCTCAGCCCTGACCTAGCCCAGAATTTCAACGGGCTGAAAAATATGGCCCGGGCCCTTCTTAAGGGCCATGCCACGATTTATGGTCCTTCCATGGATAGCCCTAGCCCTAGCGTGAGTTGTATATTTACAGGGGCAGGGGCAGGGGCAGGGGCAAATGAATGTGTGCGTGTGAGATATGTCGTGCAGGCAGTTTTGAGATCGATTAGACAAGAGGGAGAGGAGTTGAGGTTCCGAGAACGAGTAGGAAGGAAGGAAGGAAGGGGGCGCATGGAATTCGAGAGAGAAACAGATTTTGAAGAAGATGGCGAGGAAGGAGTGGTGTTTGTACGTGCAGTCGATGGCCTGATTTCGAAGTTGCGCATGATTATTCCGATGGTAAAGTGCCAATCGGGATGGGGTGTATGGTTGTGGGTTCCAAAATATATATGGTGGGGGGTGAGAACAACAAAGAGGGCAGCATGCTGCTTGAACGGGATGAAAAAAATTGGCTCAATTCTGATAATGTTTATGCCTTTGATCCCACTAGGTCAGAGGATCGATTGGTTCTTGTCCGTGACGGTGCCGTTCCCAGTTTGAATGCTCCTAAGACCTGTCCTCTCGTGGTCACCCTTGAGGGGAAGTTCTATCTTTTATCCACAAGTCCTTTCCTGGGTTGCTTGACCGGAACTTTTGATCCCCTGAACAGAACGCATCGGCCCATTTTTGAGGGTTTTGATCCCACCCTCCCAATCCCATCGTGGAAAATCCTCCCTGATTACCCCCCCTACACGGAAACTCTTCCTACTTCTGCCTATGACTACTTTGCTTGGGGCCACAAGCTCGTATCGGCGCCACCAGATTACTTCATTTTTTACGCCAAGGATGAGGAATGGACGAATGGGCACTGGCTCCTAAGAAAGTTTGGCGCCAAATCTGCGCCTTATCCGCATGGTGTTGCCGTAGAATTCAAGGGCATTTTATTTGCCGTATCCAATGACATCAATTCTGTCGTTGCTTATGATTTGGACGCCGGTGGGCACCTCAACGCTCATTGGGTGCTGGATGAGCTTTCTGAGGTGTTCCAGGGTCCTCCTTTACTCTTGCCTTCGCAGGGGGCCTTCCTCACCGATCTCGGTGGTGGCCGTATGTGTTTACTGTTTAACGGCCTGGAGGGCATTCGTTGGACTATTCGTGTGGAGGTCTTTCAGGTTTCCATAACCACAGTTGGCGACCGTCCTGTGGTACATCGCGGGAGTCTCCACTCTTATGATCTCGGATCAAGGGAGGATTATGATACATGGATTTACTCCGTCTTCGTGTAAGCAAATATTTTTAACACCCCTACCCTCTTTTATGTTCTCTTTGTATTTCTTTTTGCTATGGTATGTTGGTGATGATGTATAGCTTATTGTATGGATGTACTTGCCCGTATGTCCCTCAATGTTATTATGACGTGGGTAGGATTAGCAGTGCAAGAAATTATGTGCTACATTACATCCCTCTTGTTATCAGCATTATCTGGTTTCGTCCACGCGGATTTGCATTTACGAGTTCAATTAGACAACTTTGTCACTCTATTGGTTGTTTGTTGTTAAGCTATTTTAATGTTGTGATTTAAAGGTGCTAGCTATTCTTTCTCAAAAGAGCTTCCGCTATTATTGGGTATGCATTTGGAAGCTTTTCTGCCAAGTTTGAACTTTATCATAGCTGCGAGACTGTTTTGTGTAGCTAGCACTTAGCAGGAATGTGAAAGATAAGGATAGTTGAAAGGACTAAAATGCTATCATATTCAGGAAATCATCCAAATTAAAGTTAATAGCTAAATTATTGCTTGCAGCAAGTGCTTTTGGCTGCTAAATGTTGGTATCCTTCTTGTTCTATATTTTCACCTTCTTTTACAGGACATACTTGGTGAAACCTGAGTAATTTGAATCTGGTTTTATAATGGTGAGCACTCTCTTAATTGAGCCTACTTGATGCAGTACAGACTACTAGAGGAAGTGAAGCTGCATACGAGTTTATTTATTTATTTATTTTAAATAAGCAAAGCTACATAGAAGTTTTATGAAGCAAAAGTATTTTTGATTGTTTTGATTGAAAAAGTTATGCTGGATTCATCTGAGTACTCTCTTGAATCGAGCCTAGAGGATGTGAAGCTACATAAAAGTTTTTTGTTTTTTTTTGTTTTTTGTTTTTTTTTTTAAATAAGCAAAGCTGTGTAGAAGTAATGAAACAACATTCTTTTTGATCGAAAAAGTTATGTTGGATGCATATTTGTTGTAATTTTACGTCAACATATACTTCGGATCTCCTTTTCATTCGACTTTGTTCGGCCTCTCTTAGCCTCTATCTTGATGAGCATTGAGACTTTTTTTTCTTTTTTTTTTCTATAGGTGTGATCATTCGAACAAGAGTGATATTGAGGCTGATGCAAGTTCTGGATCGTATAGGTCTGTTCTCTTTAATTTCATTTAGTAGTGGTCATTTTAGGCGTTATTATATTCCATTCTGAATTTTATAATATTTTTATGAGTATGCAACCTATTCGCAATTCGATAATTATCTTGTATGTGGCATTCCCCTTGTTATGAAATTTAGCAGTATAGCAACATAGACTAGCTTGGATAGGATGAGCAATGGAAGAAATTGTGACAGCATCACGCTTGTGAGAAGCATTTGGTTGTTATCTGGGCTTGCCTTGTGTTTACTTTTAGGTTGTGCACAATTGTGTTTGATATAGCATTTATTACTGCCATAGATATTTTTGTGTGCGGATCTTTTTCTAACAAGTGATTGACTTATCTGGCTCTTCCCATTAAGTGTCAACTTCGCTACAATTTTGTATGGGGATAATTACTTTTTTTCACCTTGTGGTTTGATCCAGGAAAACATTACCTCCCTAATGCTTAAAAAATACTCATAACCCCCTATTGTTTTCGGACCAAATTGAAACCGTTAGATTTTCGGTCCAAATTGACGGAAGATGTAGCACACTCGCCACATATGTGATGTTGGTGTAGGAGGAAATTGTTTTCCTCCAAATTATTCATTTTTATTGACAAAAATGCCCCTTTAACAAAATTGTGAGCCCCCATTCTTCTTTGAAGCATGGGAAGGGTACTGGATCGTTGAAGCAACCAAAACCTGGAACCTAGGGGCGGCAACGTGTTGAGCTTCAAGATTCTCAAGCTTGGCTCGTTAACAAAATGAGCTTAAAAATAGGCTTGAGCTTGGCTCGTCGCGAGCCCGAGTTGAGCTCGACTCGAGCCTTACTGAGCTTTCAACTAGAATTAAAAATTCAAACTTCAAATCAAAGCAATTCCAAACTCGAACCCTAGATTTGACCCTAAGAATCAACATAAACCATTGTTTCTTCTAATTGACGCCTAATCTCATGTTCAGCTACCAATACACTCATACACAGTACATATACATATACAAAAACATATATATATGTGTATGTGCGCGCTCGCGCTTAATTTCATCTAATTGAACAACAAAAAAACTTGGCAAAGTCTTCCCTAACATATTTACGCTCAGATCACTCATACAATCTTTAGTTATTGAAACTTGCATGTATGTGTGTATATGTATTCTCTCTAATGAGCTTTCGAGTCGAGCCCGAGCCGATAATGAGCCTTTTTTAAAGCTCAAGCTTGGTTTGTTAGTTCGAACAAACTCGAGCCGAGCCTGTCGATTACCAGCCCCACCAGAACCAGACCATGTAAACAGTAACACTTACCTATCACCTCTCATATTCTTAACAGGGAACTACTCTGTCCCACCCTCCCATTGTCACAAGATGCACTACACTGTTAGCCATGCCAAGGTGTTGGGCATGATGTTTCGCAGTTCAATTCCTGCACTTGAATATCCCAATTGGACAATGATGGAAATTTTCATGACTGGGATTTAAATCTTTAAAAAGACGCAGTGTTGAAGTACACAACATCCAAATCTGAATCCAATATGTAGCTGAAAGCTTCTAAGCTCCTGATGTTTGTGTTAGGTGAACTCCTAATCACGACCAGTGGTCAATCTCAATCCATAGAAGGACCACCAATGTACCATTAAACCAATCTCTATGTTACTATAACCCAATGGATAATGAATAAACGAAGAAACTACTACAAGAAAACGATTGAGCCCATGTGAACAGATCAATAAACTTTGCTGTGGACCATCTCCTTTTTTACCCTTATGACTCTGAATTTTCCCTCTTCAATGGTGACAAATGCTGAAAAGAAGTCGAACCCAGTTTAGATGCTGCCAGGACTCCACCTTCAAGCCCACAAGCACCATTGCCTCTCCACCATGGTGGCACTGTGATGCCACTGCTGACCGCTGTGGCGATATAAGTGAAACCTCTTGTGGTGTTATGTTAGAGTGGTAGAATGGCGGTGCTTGTGAAAGTTTCTTTCTCTTGCGATGGATTCCTCTTTTTCTCTCTCCAAAACTCCGTCTCTGTCTAAAATGTTTGTGATTCTTCACTTTCTCCCTCTCCCTTGGAGGCTCTCTCTCTCTCTCTCTCTCTCTCTCTCTCTCTATTTGTCCATTATTGGAGTTACATAAACTATTAGGGAGGTAATGTGTTTCCCAGCCAAACTAGAAGGAAGTAAAAAGTAATTACCCCTTTTAGTATTGATTGGTGAAGTTATCAGACATGTAATTCAAAGGATGCATAGAAAGGAAAATGAACCATATCTTTTCTCCACAAATTATTCAATAATGGAAAATTAGTTTTGCTCCTGGAAATTCAATTGTTTGTTTTTCAGAAGCTACTTTTGGTGGGTGTTGGGTGGATATTGCTGGAGTGAGAAGGCGAGGGGCTGGTTGATGAGAGATGCTAGTCATATTCACAAACTGCTAATCTAAGGGGCTGGTTGGACTCTTAATTTGGGTTAGGTGGTGTCCCAACTCAAGCTTTTTGAGGTTTGTTTACGTATGTTCTCTCATATGAATCTTGTGTTTGTGCCTATTGGGGATCCCACTTCTGTACCAACTCAAGATGATCTTATTGGATTCATGTATAAACAAGCGGGACTCGTCGAGGTATTTGTGTAAATAGGTATAAGTTAGATCATGCAAGAATAGGCTCCACTATCCTAGAGAAGTCTGTTGGTGGTGGGGATTCTAGCGAGGCACGTGCACCTGCACTAGCGAAGGAGAGTGTGCAGAGGTGGGTTGCCCATAGTTGGGGGTTTCGGCATGGGTGGCTGTAATGAAGGGTCCAGATCCTTTTGGGTTCTAAGTGGCTAATTATGCTGTAGAAATTAAAATGAAAACACTGATTTGACTTGACTTATTTTAGTTATTTTAGGCAACTCTAGATTTTGTATGATTTGGTGATATTTGGTTTTAAAAATTAGTAACCACATATGAGTTTTCTTTGGAGGTTAAGTGATTGAACAATGCTAGGGACACTGACACTTAGCACCGAATGGTACACCTACGGGGACACGCTGACATTTGTACCGTCAGTGCCCCCAGCATATTTCTAAGTGACTATCACCAAGTTATTTCTGGTGTTTTGGCTGACTTATTTTTATGCACGCAGTGAATGGAAATGATTCTATGACCACTGTTGAAACTAAATATTTACGCTTCTCTTATACTTGACTTAGATAATAATTATTCGTCAAGTAGTTGATATGCGTAATAGAACTTCTAAGCCTGAAGTCTAATGAAGTTTTTTTTGCGGGCCTCGGTGTTGAAACATTTTAGAGGAATTACATTCTTTTTTATTCTTTTGAATTGGAGGGCCGTTGTGAGTTGAATACCAATGTATTTTGCACTGTTGTAGCTTGTAGTGATGGTGGAGGACTTATTGTTCTCCATTCCTTTGTACTCTTTCCATATTTTATTTAATAAAATTGTCGTTTCCTATAAAAAAAAAATGAAGTGTTTTTTTGCTGTATGTATTTCAAATTTCTTTTGGTCTCTTGTATTCTCTTTCTCACTCTATATCAGAATGAGCATTCAAATGTGGTGCTTGTTTTCTTGACAGTTGTGAAGACTTGAAGAAGCGTGCTGAACATGCTGTAGAATATGTCAAGGGTGATTCCAAGAAGCAAAAAACTACATTGCCTGAATAGGTTAGTTATTTGAGATCAAGCGTCCATACTTCTCTCTCTCTCTCTCTCTCTCTCTCTCTCTCTCTCTCTCTGCTGGTGTTAATGCTGAAGTGTTTTTGAGTCCTGACACCATTTTCCAATAAAAGTAAATTCTTCGGATCCTTGCACTCCCCTGTAAACCATTTTGAATTGAAAGTAAATTCTTCGGGTGAGTACATCCTCTCTCTCTCTCTCATGCAAGGCATAGCTTAATGAAAAGTTAGGGATAGATTTGGTTAGTGAAATATTACAAGTAGAATTTTGATGTGTGTTTGAAGTTTCATCCTTTTTTTTTTGGTTAATTTCAAGAAGAGATCTCAAGGCGGGAAAATCTCTGGTTTACTGATTTGTTCTTCTGTTCATCTACCTTTGATAAGTAATGTTTCTAACCTTTTGTCGGACATCAAGCAAAATCTTAACCTGACAACCTGTAATTACCATGGATAATTTTTCTTGGACTAAAATAATTTTTGGATTGGATTGAAGCCCAAAGAGGTTGTTATTGGCTTTGTCAGATGGTAGGAGTTTCTAACTGGGTCTCTATGGCTATATGTATGCATGTGTGCGTCTGAGAGTGCATGCTTCTTGTGCTTCTTTTGTTCTATTGATTTTTGTGATGCATGTTATATAGGTTTCTGCATTTTGTTATTGCTGCCTCATTAAAAACCATTTTCAGTGAAATATTTAAAAACCATTTTCAGCGAAATGTTTAAAAACCATTTTCAGCCAAATGTTTAGAGAAGGAAATTACTTATGGAATGTACCAAACATGCCCCGAAATCTCTTAGTTGCTCAACTAATTATAACGTATTTACTGTCCTGTTTTGGCTAATCTGCCATTTATATATATATATATATATTGGTGGTACAACTCTCCAGCTTTCCCTGCTCTATGAAAAGCATTTCATCAACAGGATCCCCTTCACGGACAATGTAGCTGCCTTATGTGTAGAGCACGAGCTTAGGGCGATCACAAACGATATCTAGAAGCCGTTCATTCATCTTTAAAACATAGGAACCTACAGAGAAGAAAAGGAACACAATGTGAGATAGGTCCTTTAATGAACTTGCAGAAAGCGAGGGCTTAAGTTGATTAATCTAACAGTATCTACAGTCGCATTTGCTTCAGAGCAACTGGAAAGCAGGCTAAAACAGCAACCAAAACCACTCAATCCAGAACAAATTCTATGTTTTGATACACGTAGGCAAACTCATCCACACCCTTTAGTGTGAGGGGATAAAACACTATGACATAACAAAGATATTTCCCAGACAGGCATTCCAAAAGATAGAGAAACAGTTTGCAACTAAAATAAAAGTAGCAGGGAATTCATAAATAAGACAACTCACTCTCATTAGTAATGCTAGACAGCGGTGGTGGTTTATATCCCTACGAAGGTCAGTGGGAAGATTACGCACACTACAAGAAAAGGGACAATTAGCGGCGGTTTATAGCTGCGGTTTATGTATCCGTCACTACATCTAAGTATCAGTACACATACAGTGGCAGAAATTGTATTTTGCTGCTATAAATGTATTCATACATACGTATAGCAACGGAAAATGTATTATGCCACTATAAACACAAATAGAACGTATAGCAGCGGAAAGTATAGTCCGTCGCTACATCTAAGTATATATTTACATCATATATATAGCAGCAGAAAAGGTATTGTGCCACTATAAACATATAGTAAATACATAATACATATAGCAGCAGAAAATGTATTATGCTACTGTACATAATTCATATAGCAGCTGAAAATGTATTATGCCACTATACATAATCTATATAGCATCAGAAAATGTATTATGCCACTATACATAATACATATAGCAGCACAAAAAGTATTATGTCACTATAAATGTCAAATACAAATACATATGCGTATAGCAGCATAAAGTATATTCCGTCACTACATATATACTACAGCGGAAAATATGTTCCGCTGCTATACTCCAATCCCAAAACCTCTTTTCTCATCTCCCCAACACCCTAAACCCACATCCTTTTATCTCATCGTCCAGTCCCAAAACCAAACCCAAAACCCACGTCTCATCGTCGTCCAGTACCAAAACCTCTTTTTGTCTTCCCCAACCCTAATCTCTGAGATCTCTCTTCCCCAAAATCCTAATCTACACATTGGTTGATTTGTTTGGAGCTTCGAGCAGCTTTGAGGTTTCAGACCTGATCGACAGTGGGGGAGAAGAAGTAGAAACCAGAGTAGCGAGCAGCGGTAAGACGTGCCATACACATTTTCGTCTTTGCTGCATTTTCCGATCTTCGATCTTCAATCTCTGAGATCTCTCATTCCCCAAAACCCTTACGTATAAGGTTTCAGAACTTCGAGCTTTAAGGTTTTTGTTTGGAGCTTCCAGCTTTGAGGTTTCAGATCTGATCGACATCTCCCGTATAGGAAGAAGAAGAAGAAGGTAAGATTTACTTCCCTGCACTTTCGGATCTTCGATCTTCTTATTTTACTTCAAGGATCTGCTTACGTTAGGGCCTTTTGAAGCTTTAATGTTTGAATGTTGCTGTCTTTTGTGAGTTGAAATGGGGTTTTCTGCAGAGTCTCAACAGCCGTAGGTACCTTCTTTTTTTCTTCCCACAAATAGCGAAGTGATTAGGGTTTTCTTCTCACTCTTTACTCTTTTTTTCTTCTAAGTTGTTGTTTGGTTGTTGGAGTGGCTGCAAGGGCGTTGGATATCATGGGGGTGGGTCTTGGATCAGACGACGAATTACAATCTCCTCAATCTCAATCTGAATCTGAATCTCAATCGCACTCTCTCTCTCTTATTCTCAATTGCAATCTCCTTCTCCTTCTAACCATGGCAGCGATCTCTACTCATTTCTTCTCTTCTTGATCTGTCTTGGCTCCCTTCTAGTCGCTGTAATACTCTTCCGTGCTTTTGTTGATTGTTTCTTATCTTCTTCAACAAGCTTTAGTTTATGTTGTTGTCGTCGTCACCGTCTATTTGATGATTTCTGATTCTATCTGACACTGTGTAGCTAGGGTTTTTTCTTTTTTTTTTTGGAGTTTGTGATAGTTTCTTTCTTCTTGCTATGACTTTGTCTTGTATTTTGATGTGGATTGATTTGTTTTTGGTATTCTATGTGTTTTGTTGCTTTTAGAAAATTTGATGATTGATTAGTTGATGGATTCCCAAAATTAGGAGGTGCCTCATGAACTACAATCAGGCAAACCAGGATCCTTCTTTCTGTAAAGATGAACAATTAGAATTCTTTCAGACTTCCAGGTCTTTTTCCATTTCCTGCAAGGATGGATGGTCCTGCAGTTTGGATAAAAACTTCTGTGTGAAAGGTTTTTTTTTATTTTTTTATGTTGTGTGTGTGGGGGGGGGGGGGGGGGGGAATGAATTCCTGGTGATTGATTTCCTTTTGGATTGAGGGATCCCCAGTTGGGTTGAGTGATTCCAACCAAATCTATCTCCTCCTGAAATTGTAATGATTTACAAAGAGTACTTGAACCTTCCCTGTTGAAATGGAAAGAAACACAACTTAATTCTTGCAGTTTCCTTTTTTTTTTTTTTTTGTTACATTAGTTCTTACTTGAAGTGTAGAAAAGCTTCAGTCTGAAACGTTTATGGGAGGAAGTGGTTCCTGGTGACTGATTCCCTCTTGTTGAGTGGGTTCCTATTGGATTGAGTGATTCCCACTTCAGTTGGGCATTCCCAAAACCAAATTTATGTTCTGTACTTGAAGTTTCCCTTTTGAAATAGAAATAACTATGATTTAATAATTTTAGCATTGTTTGCTTACTGCTGTTCTTGCTTTACATTATATGCTGTTCTTAGAATTGGTTACAAGCAAATTTCCTGAGATAGGGATCTTGTATAGAGTGCATATCTGCCGCAACTGTGCTTTGATTATATTGTTAGTTTTTGATGAATTTTTTTACTGTTTTAATATATGCATTCTGCTTACTTTACTGATGCATTTTGGTATATGAATTTCATGTATGTGATTTTCCTGATATCTTCTTTCATCTTAGTTTGGGAGCTGTTAGATTTACTTATGTATGGGAACTTTTTGCCATATGATGTGATGCTTTCACGATTCTGTTTGGAAAATTTACTAACTTCCTAAACCCGGATCTGGATTAGTCAGGCCTGATGCATCTGAGATCAGGCAGAAAAACGACATTGTATGAGATGAGTTTATACATTTATTAAACATAATGTATATAGCATAAAGAAAGCTATCCAGATTTCCTCATCAGAAGACAGTATTTGGAATATCACCAAAGTGAGTTCAATTGTGAATTTGCCATGGGGCCTATGGATTTGACAGTTCCATCCATCAGATTGGTGGAGCTTCTCTTGTTCACTGTGGAGTGTTGTGAGCAGTTTTTATTATCAAACCCTTTGGATTGATGGAAGTTCTCTTGTTCACTGCTGATCATTATATCTATAGATATTTATTTATTTGTTGCACATGTAGATCACTGGCAATAATATATTTATTCATGACGGTCAGCAGTGAACATCAGATGGTCCGCCAATCTGATGGGCATTGCTGTCAAAGCCATATGATCCACAACAAGTAGGCCCTCCTTGCTTATTGTACATCTTGATCAGTGACTAGACTTCTGGTTAATTGGATAAGACCATTGTTGTTAAAATCCTATGATTCGTATCTCGAATCCTGAGAAGAAAGATTCTTATCTATGCAGTGAATCTCATTTATATGTGAATCTTATGATTTAGGTATGAATCATATGCTACGTTTGGTGATAGCTACAGCAGAGTGATAATTATTAGTAAATTTTTACCTTTTTTTAATTAGTGTCTCTATTTTTAAATTTGTGTGATTTTAAGACACTGAACCATGATGAAAATATTGTCTGAAAACAATTGGAGTAGTTTTTATAGTGAAATTCTCATTTATGAGCACATTTGCCTATGGATATAAGAGAGATTCCAAATGAGAATTAGACTTATTAGATGCTGTTTTTCATTGTTAATAAAATAGTTGTTTACATGTCATAGGTCTGATTATCTTAAAATATGATTTTAGCTATCTTATGTATGAGTTCATTAATGTTTTTGGTATGTAACAGTTACACCGCGGGAGCAGCAACCTGTATTGTTTATGTTCTTTTTTTTTTTTTTTTTAATTTTTTGTTTTAATTTAGATTGTGTTCTTGAACTTGCAGCTGCTGAAGATATCACGATTGGGAATCGGTACTTGGTGATTGCAACTAGTGGGGGTTTAAATTAACAAAGGACAGGGGTAAAGATTTTCTGCTTTGCTCGGCTCATATGTAATGTTGTGCTGGTAATTGTGTTATTGTTTGCCATCATTTAGACAGCCATGAGAACACTACTGATTGTTACTCATAGCCTTTTTGCGACAATTTTCTTTCGTCATGTAGTTTAGACATCAGAGTTGACTAATTTAAGTGGTCAAGAATACGACCCTCGGACTTTGGCGTGATACAAGCAAAAGAAATTGCATTGGAGCTGAATCCAAGTAGTGAAAGTGTGTTACCTCTGTTTCTTCTGCTGACTGCTAGCTGGCAGTTTAATTATAGGCTTTGTAGCGGTCAAGAAATTGCTTCTTGATTGGTCCTTTAGTTTGTTTTGTGCCATTTTTACATATAATAGAAATCTGGATCTATAGAGAATTTTAAGAAACTTGATTTAGTTCCAGAAAACTTGGTATACTGTACGAGACTACCTTTTTTTGTCTGAATGGTTGCACGCATACCCAATTATTTAATGAGAGAATGACCGAACAGGGTTTCAAGATTTTACTTTCTGAGCATTACTACGATCCCCAAGTGATCATTGAAGCCCAGATGCTATGAATCTATTATTGAAAATCCCATCGATACTCATTTGAACCATTGCTTCTTTCTTCCAAAAATCTCTGTTTAATTTTCATATTGTTCTCACTACAATTAGTTGCTTTCAGAGTGAATCTTTCAACTGTTTGAGAGTTTCATTTGAATTTTTTTTTTTTTTTGAAAGCCAAAATCTCTAATGTAGGATATATCAATCTTAGTCTGGTTAGTTTTTTTCCTCTTTTATCAAAGGAATTTTTTTAAAAAAGAATCCAGATAAGAAAAAATCTTAAATCTTCATTTTTAATTGCCTTTAGATATAAAAACATTAGGTGCAGTCTGATCTGACTGTTTTATTTTTTTTCCCTTAGGGGTTTGTTGGGGTTTGAGGGCCGTTCTTTGTTTTGGGGGATGTGTTGTAACATTGCTTTGTGCTTGGAAGGGTAGGCTGTTTGTCATTATTTACCTTTGTGCTATTTTTTAGTAATGAAAGTGTGATAATTTCAAAAAACAATAATAGTATATAGAGATGATAAGGACAGAGTTTGATTACATTTTTGGGATAAAGCAACGGATTTCGTCATAGCCATTTACCTATGCAATATTGGTTGATACAACCCAGTTGCAGACAAATTTTAAAACCATGTTATGAGCTGAATCAAAATCCAGATTCACAAAGCCCTTTTTTTTAATTGGTTTTTCATGAAGCCCTTCCCAAAGCTAATGCTTTGCTGTTTAACTCTGAAATCAGGTTTGTTTACTGCAACAAGCTTATCTTTATAATGTATGTAATAGTTGATCCTTCAATTATTTATTTATTTACTATATATTTCAGTTCACATGCTGAAGAACCTCCAGATTTTGGTTGTTGATTTTTTCTCATCTGTCTGCTAAACATTAGTTGTGAAAAAACATTATGGACAAGAGTTTGGACTCTTGAGTCGAGAGTGAGCATTGCATATGGAGAAGGGGTCAAACAATTCCTTGACTCTGCATTTGCTAACGCAATATCAAGGGATAGGATCAAATGTCCATGTAAGAATTGCAGTAATGTATATTATAGATCTCGGGGTGAAGTATACGAACATCTGATATGTGATGGATTTGAAAAGAGTTACGCCCGTGGTGTTTGGGTTTTTCACAGGGAAATTTTTGCATCACCACAACAAACGTCTCGTAATGTTACCTTGGATGAAGATGTACCGGATGAAGTTGATGATATGCACGGAATGTTACGGTTGGCATTTGGAATCCACGATCCCGACTTTAGTTCACAAGAACCTGAAGAGGAACCTAACGGTGAAGCAGTGAAATTTTACAAATTGGTAGAAGATGCCGACTAAGAGTTGTACCCAGGATGCAAGAATTTCACCGAGCTTGCTTTTGTTGTGTGATTATATCACATAAAGTGTCTGAATGGATGGAGTGATAAGTCTTTTACCATGTTGCTTGAGTTGTTGAAAGAATCATTTTCTGAAGGCGAAACCTTGCCCAAGTCCTGTTATGAAACCAAAAAGATCATTGGAGAATTGGGCTTTGGTTACAATAAGATTGATGCTTGCCCTAATGATTGTATGCTGTATTGGAAAGAAACTGCTAAGGAATCTGCATGTTTTGTATGTGGCACTTAAAGGTGGAAGGCCAATGATGACGGTGCATCACCTTCATGTTCCAAGGAACGAAAAATTCCTGTGAAGATTGTACGTCACTTTCCCTTGAAGCCAAGGCTTCAACGGCTTTTCATGTCAAATAGAACAGCTTCCTTAATGAGATGGCATGCAGAGGGGCACACCAATGATGGGGTTTTAAGGCATCCTGCTGACTCCAAAGCATGGCAAAGTTTTAAGGGGCCCCATTTGTTGAGTAAGACATTTACTTCATCTTGGTTATTAATTTTTTTAAGCAATTAAATATAATATCATACCTAGTGTTCTAATAGAAGGTCGTTTTTTTGTACATAGAGAACACTGTAAAAAGATCTACACTAATAATCGTCACAAGCGACAAATTGATAGAGAACGCATGCACAATGGTCAATTTCCGAAATGGTTTGAATCTCATGTAAGTAAGAAGATATCATCACTATATATGTGTCACATGTATTGTTCATACATGTAATTTTGGTGCGTGACTAACATGTGGTTACCACACAGGTTGATTGCTTGCGACTAGAAGGTGACAAATAGGTTACTACGGACCTTAGATTGCTGGCTAAAGGTCCGAGTAAGGTGGCTAGTAGCTTCTCCAAGTTTGTGATAAATGGGTTTAGGTTCCGCACAAGACCTTGATAAGGAAAGGAAGACTCAAAATAGCGGAGTTGTGGTTACTGCAAAGACATCGAGCTTTGCAAGTGCTAAGGACATGAACCCTGTCATAGGAGATATTACCTACTACGGTGTTTTCACTGATATCATACAATTAGATTACTATGAAGAGCGAAAGGTGGTCATATTCAGATGTGATTGGGTGGACGTCACATCCCAAGGCAGATGGGTTGGGGTTTATGCTTGTAAATTTGAAGCGATTATTAAGCACCAATGAACCATTTGTGCTCGCCTCTCAAGCCTTGCAAGTGTTCTATGTGCAAGAGCTGGTAGAAACCGATTGGCACGTTGCTATTATGACAAAACCTAGGGATTTTTTTGACATGCATGGGGATTCATTTAATGCAAATGAAGAGGAGACATACTTGGAAAGTCAGCCATATGATGCTCAACGGTTAGCAGACATTTCTATTGATGCTGATAATATTAGTGAAGGGCAGATGTACCTGGGACAACTATTGACACACCTCTAGGCACCCAAGTGACTATAGAGGACCAGGGAGATGATTTTGAATTTGATGACAATGAGTTTGTGGATTTTGACACCATTTTGGATTTTTGAAATGGGATGTCAATGTAAATAAATGACTCCACTTTTGTAACATGTAATTTAATTCCCAAGTCCTTGCATCTTTTTTTTTTTTGTATGTGTGTTAGCTACAAGTATTTCTTTTGTGTTTTAAAAAATCCTTGAATTTACTAAGTGACTATTATTGAATATAAGCTCATTAGTGCACATTTTAGACATGTCATCTTCATCACAGGCAGGGGACCGGCCAGCACAGATGGACACCCAGGCATCTGCTTCAGGTAATTACATATGTTCAAAAATAGTTTCATAGGAAGTTTAGATTTAATAATCTTCTCTTCTTTTGCTAATTCTTTCTGTTTTCAATACTCTTATCAAAAAACACTATTATTTCTTTTGCAGACAGTGTCATAGTCCTACTGTGAATATCCCAATTATGTTGGCTAGTTATGTGAATTTTGTTGAGATTGACTAAATAAACTTTATTTTCTAATTTTGGTTTATCCTAAATTAACTAGATTGATTTTTTGAAAATAGGTATAATTAATATAATAGCTATATTGCCCTCATGATCTATTACTAGGCCTGGTTGGACACATCTAATTTTATTCACCTTTGGATTAAATAAAACAAATTTAAAAGACTATAGAAATTAAGAATGTAAAATTAAGGGTCACTGATTAGTGCATGACCACAGAGAACACAATTACTATTTTTGGTGGTTAGCAGGGCCTCTAGTGGCTGTTAGTTTCTTGCAGTTCTGTTTGCAGACGATCTCTGTTATGTTTGTGAGTCACCTCGGAGAGCTCTCTCTCTCAAGTGCTTCCATGGCCACTTCTTTTGCAGGGGTCATTGGTTTCAGCTTTTTGGTATATCTGTTGCTCTTCTTCTCTTAAAATATATTTGTTAACACCCCCACTTTGTACATGATATTGTACTAGTGTATACTGCATATTTTTCCCTAGTTTGACTTCTATCCTATTATACACCTGACAGATTTGATGAAAGTAGAAGTCATATTTCAAAACTGAATCTTTTTTTTTTTTTTTCCTACTTTGTTTTGCCATCTAGGTGTGTTTTTATAAATGAGAATTATAATACTGTTTTGATCTTTGTAAATAGAATCATAAAATACTGTTTTGATCTTTGTAAACAGAGTGGAGGTAATTCAATTTATGTATAAATGAAGGTTCATAAGGTTCATGTATTTGGATAAACTTAATTTACCAAATGCCAACAGTTCAGCTGTTCTTTGCAATAATTACTTACTGAGAAACAGAATATGAAAATATTTTTCACTTTCAAAATCTATTGATATCATTTGAAATGATTGACCTTCATTTCCCTTTAATTATTGAATTGTGTTTTAAACAAGGACTCAAGCAAGGAGGACGAGGCCCAAATCGATGCATTGCTCTCACTAATCAGCGAGAGCTCATCGTGGTAGCATGTAATGAATATGGGCAGCCCATTGAAAGGAGTTAGAAACTTTTGTCTTCATATATGGGCGTCATTGCAAGAGATGGGCAGAAAACTCCCCTCACTTATTTTGATTGGAGGAGAATGCCTGCACAGCGGAAAACGGATATGTTGCAGGCTATACAGGTATTAATGTAATTGATTCAATTATGATGATAGCATGTGTTTTATTTATACTAATGTCGAGTTTTTCATGCATGTCTTGCAGGCAAAATTTGATTTGGGCAATAATGCGAATACGAAGAGATGGGTTTGCCTTGGGATAAGCACCAGCTGGAGGAGTTGGAAAACCGAATTGAAGAAGAAATATTATAAACCATATCATACCATTCGGGAGCGGTTGCAGCACTGTCCTGCTAGAGTGAATCCGGGCCAATGGGCGTGGCTTGTTACGTTTTGGGGGTCTCAGGAGGGGTGGTATGAAATAAATAAGAACGTTATGATTTCTAAGCCGAATGTTTTAATTTTTCGTTTACTTTTGTTTATCTTCTTCGAAAAACTAATGTTTGCATTATAATAAATGGGTGCTATGTAAAAGAAATTCTAGAAATCGCGAGGCACAGACGATGAGTCATACGGCCGGAACAAAAAGCTTTGCCCGAATACGCGATGAAGCGGTAATTTCTTATTTAATTAAATCATTGTCATTAATATAATGATTTGGATATCCGTCTCATTGTTTTAATCTAACTATTTTAAATGATTGCAGCGGGCACGAAATCCTGATGGGCAGGCGCCGGACCGGATAGAAATGTTCTGAATGACCCATACACGCCGAGATGGATAGCTCGTGGATCAAGCATCAGAGGACGTGATGGTATGTTTAATCCTTGTTGTGTGACCCAAAACTTTTAGCATTGCCATAACTTGTACTATTTTCAAGACTTGTCTTCATTTGGTTGCTAAAAACTAATGTTTCCTGTTTCTGTTACACTGTAGAATTTTATAAAGCATGATTTGATTCTGAAAATGATATTAGATTGCTAACTGAACAACATTTGGAGTTGCAAATGTGCCCCAGATGTGGAACCTGACATTTTCAACCTGCCTGATAAATGGGGCGCTGGGTTAGTCATTTAATCTTTTGCACCATGCTGGACCCAACATAGAACAATTTTGAGGGCCATGCTAGGATAGTACTAAGCCCTTATGTGGTTTGAGTTGTTTATGAATGGTTTATTGAGAATTTAACAGGATTCTAGTAATGCTTTGTTCAGCATTTAAACTTTGGTTCAACAGTACAGTTGCTGTAGAATGTGAACCAATTCAATTAATGGCAATTTGATTCACAAACATGGGTTGATGTATGATATGAATCTCAAAATAATTTTTGTGACATGAATCTCAAAAACACTCTCAACCCTTGTCGTAACTGTCAAGGAATTGCAGTGGTACAATCAATATTCAATTATTCCCATTCATAAAAGCACAGCATTCAACTATATTCGATTTATTGGATTCCAATTCAGGGATGTTCAACTATTATACATTCAACACTCAGGTACAAATAAAACATAACCATGACTAATAATAATATAAAATAACATCCCCAGGTGACTAAAACAATAAAACATCTTTCTCCTAATGCTGTACGTTCTTTTATCTTGCTTGGTTTGATGTTGCGTTGCTGAATTTATTTCTTTATCTGAAGCATCGAAATTGGGATATGGTACTAGTGTACTTTTTTCCACTGAAAAACATTAATTCTTTTCATGGTTATCTAGCCCATTTCTTTTGATTTACATTAGTGGAATAAGTATTTGGGGAATGGAGTGGATGGATAAGATTACCAGATGTCCAACATGTAATTTGATTTGTTAGTGCATGTTTGTTTATAAAGTCATTTAATCCTTTACTTTGTTCTATGTTGCCAGAACGTTGCAAAGACATGGTTTTGATAATTGTATTATTAACTTCCATTTGCTTTGATGGTGAAGTTGGGCCCAGCTTTAAGTATTTGATTATGAATTGCAGAGACAGCTCAATGAAAGTCATGGCCAACAGCCAGAAAGCTCACAGAACAGCACAGCACGAGATGCCATCTTCACCCAAGTGATGGGAGAAGATAAACGTGGCCGGGTTCGTACATTTGGGTTAGGTGTCACCCCCTCTGATATCTATGGCCCACGAGCTACAGCTGCTGAAGCACGAGCTGCAGCTGTTGAATCGGCGAGGATAGCTGAGATGGAGAGAGCTCAGAGGATAGCCTTGCAAGAGGAAGTGGTCCAAATGCAAACCCAATTGAACCAACTGGTGACATGGATGCAGAGCTTCACTGGGAGTGGCCCGTTGTCATCTTCATCTGGGCCTGTGGGTAGCACACCATAGATTTGAAAATCAGTTATATTTGGATTTAATTCCTTTTAAAATTCATACTCAAATGACTGTTTTTTTGTACTAGGTTTTCGGTGCTACTCCTAATGACATCCAGCGTGATGGTTGACCATAATCTTTACCCCATTTTATGGTATGTATATATTTCAGGTACCTTTGGGTCTAATTGTGATATAAATTTTATGGATATATATTTTGTGGTATGCATAGAACGTTGGAGCATGAAAATTGGGGCAATACTTTGTATTATACCTGAATTCTACATATAGTGGCAATGATATGTAAATCACTGCAGGACTAGCTCAAAAACCAGCATTTCTATGTTTTGGCCCTGAAGCAACTGTCACAATTTTGGACCCCTTTAAATCAACTACTTGTAGCTAGTGCAGGTGTATTGCCATTTTAAAGAAAAGGAATAAAGTGTGTATGTTATATGGTTCTTTTCCCTGATCTTGCTTGGTTGTCTACATGCAGACCTTTTTTGATGCAGAGATAAAGAAGATGAAAACACTTGGGCAAGAGCTGATTTCAATCTGCAAACTATCAGAGTAGGCTGGGTTTCCTGTTCTAAAATCTTACTGGGATCATAATACAGTTATTATTTTCAGACAGAGAAGACTGAAGTGGGTTCTGGGTAGACGTTTGGTGATAGCAGTGGTGGATTTCTTGGATGGTTTTGATTGAGTATCTGGCTTTGAACATAAGGAATGCTGAAATTGGCAGGTTCAAAATGAATGTTCAAGTCTTTTGGAGGAATATACAATTTTAAAGGGGGAAGAAGGAATATGTCAGATAATAGAACACTCATATCAGATTGAGCAAAAAGGCCATAATAATGAGATATCATGAAGGTTTCCCTAATACTGTATATTAAACTGTTCTTCAGAGAGAAGTTAAAAGGCATTTGGATGCTGTGAAACCCATAAGGGAGAAAGCTTATTCTTAGATAATTCAGGTTTTTATTTGGTTGCTATGTGATCTAAATCTCAGAATTAGGGTCCAATGCACCACTCCCTAGAGTGTGTGAAACTATTGGTAATAAACAATTGACTAACCTACTGGCTCACTCTTGCTGTATATAATTAACTCCAGCTAAAATTAAATGGGTCGATAACACAAGATTTTCTATCACCAATCCTAAAATGGTTGAGCAGATAACTATGTTTGCAGTTTTAGTTTTATTATGGGTCACCATTTCTAGCCTATGTCTCTGTGACCCACTTAGAGAATTCTCCGTCGTTGAATATCCCCCAGATGACACTGTATCAGAGTTTTGAGTGGCCGAGATCTTCAAGAACTGGAGGGAGAAGCATGGGAAAGTTTACAAGCATTTGGAGGAGAAGGAGAGAAGGTTTGAGAACTTCAGAAGGAATCTGGCTTATGCTATAGAGAGGAATACAAATGGAGGAGCCATGGGCCACAAGGTGGGTCTAAACACATTTGCAGACTTGAGCAATGAAGAGTTTAGAGAGGTTTATCTGTCTAAGATATCCAAGCCCATGAAGAACAAAGCAGATGGGGGGAGAGCGGATGGTAAATATTCAACGTGCAAAGCTCCTGCATCTCTTGATTGGAGGAAGAGGGGAGCTGTCACAGGAGTTAAAAATCAAGGCTCATGTGGTATGTATTGATGTTGGTTAAAGATTTTACTTCTATGTCCATGATAATGGATTTGCTAATTAGCATTTGGTTTATTATGTATATGGCAGGGTGCTGTTGGGCTTTCTCTTCAACTGGAGCTATGGAAGGAATAAATGCCATCACAACAGGAGATTCTCATCAGTCTATCAGAGCAAGAACTTGTAGAATGCGATTCGACCAATTACGGTTGTGATGGGGGTTACATGGATTACGCCTTCGAGTGGGTCGTACAAAATGGAGGGATCGACTCAGAGTCGAATTATCCTTACACAGGAGAGGATGGAACTTGTAACATCTCCAAGGTATGGTGATTTCTACTTGTGTAGTTATTCTGCATGGTTTGATTGTGGTTTTATCTAGGCTATAGTAATGAACTAGAACTGGTCAATCCTGGCCTGTCATGTTTCTTTGGACTCTTATGCTCTAGGCCCATACGCTTGAATAGGTGTTTTGGCAAAAAATAAATGGTCTAGGCCTAGCTCTCTATCTAACAGCCCCCTTAGATGGTCCAGTGCAGGCAATATATCTAATACAGCACAAAGAAAACATGTCTTCTAATTTTCTGGATTCAAGTTGAACAATGAAGGTCTAAACATGTTAGAAAGTAGCATTTTATTGTTTGGATCATTGTCAAATTGGGAATAATGCCAAGTTAGAGATGAAGTGGGTAGGTGAGACTGAATACCCTGGATTTCTCATAGGTAAGCCTCATTGTACAAAATCAGAGTGATGAGAAAGGGGTTTAAGAAAGAAGAAAAAAGTAGGTTGATATGAGAAAAATCCCTTTGAGACATTTTTTAGATTAAGCGTCTCTCTTTAGTATGATTTACTCATTCCATTTCTGTTTATCAGGAGGAAACCAAAGTGGTTACAATTGATGGTTACATAGATGTTGCTGAGAAAGATAGTGCTCTCCTCTGCGCTGTGGTTAAGCAGCCTATCAGTGTTTGGCATTGATGGCTCTGCATTAGATTTTCAGTTGTACACTGGAGTAAGTATCTCAAACTATTGTACTTCATGCCTAGAAACCAGATTTTGATGCAAGAACAATGTGAATCAACCAAACTTACTGAAATCAAGTAACTTGGTCAGGGAATCTCTGATGGAGATTGCTCGAGCAATCCAAATGACATAGATCATGCAGTTCTAATCGTGGGTTATGCTTCACAAGGCGACATAGACTATTGGATAGTGAAGAACTCATGGGGAACTGAATGGGGGCTTAATGGTTATATATACATTTGGAGGAACACTGATATTAATATGGTGTTTGTGCAATCAATGCGATGGCTATTTTGATACTTGGGTTGTGATATTTAAGATATGTAGTATTCATATGGCACTATCAAGGATTATCTAGGTGGAGGAATTTTTTTTTTTTTTTTACTATTATTATTGTTGGTATTTTGACCTTCTGTTATTAAAGGAAAATGTTAAATGTAATTATTGCTATTGATGAGCAGGTGAATCAAATTGGCTCCGTCACTGAGAGCATTGAAGCTGTGAAGATGTCCAAACACGCAGGCTGGGGTGTCATGGCAGGCCACCGAAGGTAGGGATAGTGATAAGAAACTTAAAAACAAAGTCACTCTCCAATATGCGAACACACATTGCCAAGAGGCTTTGGCACCTTCGTTATGCATCTTCCCTTGGTCCTCAAGTTGAAGCAGCATTCCCAGACCATCACTCCAATGGAGGAAAAACAAAAGAACAAAAAAGGAAGTCAGTTGCATCATCATTTGACAGCAACGCTAACTCAGTTTTGTTTGCTAGATGCAGTGGTGAAACAGAGGATACTTTCATTGCAGACCTTTCAGTGGGCTTGGCTACGGTGAGAAACTAAAAATAAGATCCTTCCTTTATCCTCTTCATTTAATCTCCATCCATCCTGTATTTTGTTTATTTTTTTTCCACTTCAGCAATCATCATGGTGGTTTCTAGTTTTATTATTCTTATTTGCTTGTGGTGAAACAGGGTCAGATCAAGACAGGAGCCCCATTGCAGGTCAGAACGCCTTGCTAAATATAATGAGGTGAGTCATCTTTGGCTAGAGATTATTAGAACGGTTTTCCCCATACCTCAAAATACACAGTTCTAGTGAGCATTCTTTTTTTGTTTTTTTTCCTGCTTACAGCTACTTAGGATTGAGGAAGAGCTTGGGGCTGCTGCAGTGTATGCTGGAGAGAAATTCCGAGCTCCAGTAGAACCCTACTGAGCAGTGTAATTGCAATGCCATGAAAAGCAGGTCCACCTTGTGCTTAGTAATTTTTGTTGAAGGCTCTCCCTTTCTGGGAGACGTGAGTTTGACTCTAGCAGTACGTGAAACAGATTAAAATAATTTTGGTAGTGGTGTTAGAATTTGCCCTTATGGCAAGGGATTGGTCTGCCACCGTTCAAGTGTTTTGGAAAGCATCTTTATTCTCCTTGCGTATTATTGGGTTGTATGCATTTGTTTTTCCATTGTCTTACCTTTAATTATTAGTTAAGATAAAAAAGAAGGATATAATGGATTAGTGTGATGAGCTTGGGCAAAGTGCTCACTATCACAACCTTAAGGTTGTAGGTTGAGTCGTACTGTCCAAGTCAAGTGCCCAATAGTAAAATGAAAAATAGGGTGAGATGCTGATTTTTGCTTTGTCCCGCCAATTATATAGACCTCACAGACGATCAGATGATTAATGAGTGGCTTTTGATATTTCCGGAGACAATTAGATGGCTACCCATAACTGGCCATGGTGCTACCCTGGCTCAACCTTAACAGAGATTTGGGGACATTTGGACATGTTTCCAAGAGCTTTCTGACATGTAATGTGGGTGCTATGTGCTATATGTTTTCTGCAGTTCCCATGATGCCCAAAACGCTATCTTTTAAACAACATCATAATATTAGTTGGATAAAAATTTCAATGTAAAAAAGGCATGTGATCCCAATAAGTTGGATAAAAAGAGATAGGGTTGACATAGGTTGAATGGAATCTTAGTAGCTCAGTTCAATGTTGATGGTAGCATGAGCATTATTTCTTTAATTCCCAAGGGCTACACATGGGGCTTTTAGCAGATAGTTTCTACACATGGGGCTCTTAGCAAAATTCCCGAGGGTCTTTTAGCAGCGGTTTGTGCTGTCTGCTACAGATGGGGCTGCGGTGTGCTATATGATGTTACAAGATACACATATAGCAGCGGTTCAATGAAATCCGCTGGTACAACAGAGCACGTATAACATGCACATATAGCAGCGGTTCAGTGTAATCCGCTGCTATAACATGCACATATTCCGGCGGTTCAATGCAATTTGCTGCTACAACTCACAGCCCAATGGCCCAATGACGCGTGATCAGGGGCGGATAAAATAATTAGCGGCGGTTTATAACCGCCACTATTGATAATTTTTTTACAGTACCTCCTGTAGCGCTGCAAATACATTTAGCGACACCAACGTCTCATGACAAAAGTGACGGTGGATATTTTTCTGCCGCAAAAGGGTACAGTGGCAGTACATATAGCGGCGGTTTTTATCCGCCGCTAAATGTGCGCAGCAGATGCACTTCGCTGACCGTCCTAGTCTCTTGCCATTTATATTGTTCATATGGGCGAATACGCTCCTTAAAGGATTCGGGAAGCAAACATTGAGACATCCATTGTTCTGCATCTTGCCATTTTACCCGCATTTCTTCCAATCTGGCAGTGGTAGACTGCAGATATGTCGGCAAAAAGAGCATATATAGTACATGAATTGGAAGAAAATGCAAAATATGTATCTCACTACTCACCAATGGCATATATGCATTAAGCTTAATGTAAACAATAAAAATCTATTCCTCTGTCCCAGAAACTTCTAAAGTTGAGGACAAACAGATTAGAGGTTAGATATTTTCAGCTCAGTTTTGCTGCTTTAGTAACGAGCATGTATGAAATACTGTTGAGAATTTTGAGCGTGTCAAGCTGTGATTTAGAAAAGTGGAGGTTACAAACAGAACCACCGCAACTCATTTTAGATTTCTTGTTGAACTCAAGGAAAGACTCAGTTTTGGCCGGAAACTCCAACTCAATAAAACTGAAGCAGTCTTGTTCTTTTCTCCATTAAGTATATTCACATCTCCTAGAAATAAATCAATGGGATTTGAGACCATATAAACTTTTTCTTAGAAAACAATTGCCCCCAACTGTCCCCAAACCTGTCTCTAATAGAATTCGGCCAATTCTAGCCGACATAACCTTGCTTTGTTGCCCAATTTAGTCCCTATTTTTTTTTTTTTTTTTATAACCTAAGGTATCACCCGCTCAGCCTAGCCCAAGATCCTTCATCCCTGAGACCTATGGACATTCGATTATAGACAGTCGAGAACTAATCCCTAGTGGCACATGCAAATCCTCCTATCCACATGCACCGGAGAAAACTATTAAAGACATATTTTCCTAAATATTAACCTTGAAATTGCCCCAAAACTGTAAACAACTGATTCAACATATTTACAGACAAATCCCTCGGTTTTCCCTAAACCCATTCCCAAATTATGCCAAGCTTGCACCTATTCCTCCCTAAACCTCCCTCCCTCCTAAGTCCTAACACCACTCAAACCTAACCGAAATCTTTCTGAACTTGACCCAAACTGTAGGCGGTGAAAACACGACACCCACTTAGATTGAGATGAACTTTGTAGATCAGGGAATACCGAACGCTAAGAACCTGAAAGGGAAGGCAAATGACTTGGGTCAGAGCCCCTGGCTACCGTGAGCCGAAGGCGCTCCGATGCCTGAGTTAGTTATGAGAAAACTAAGTAGGAGGAGGAAGAGATGAGAGACAGTATGTTGTGTATAGCGTGTTGCGTACCTCCATGGGACTGATCCCATGTGTATATGTAGATATTCCTCGTTCATTCTCTCTGTGAGTGAGGGTAGGTGGGGCAAGGTCCCATCGGGCCTTACCCTGACATTCGGCGGTAGGTTAAAAGGGCACATCCTATCAGAACCTTTCATGCTTTTGGTCAATTGATGTTAAGGGATGATAAAGCCAACTTCTTATCGCCATAAATGAGCAATCCTATCGTCATAAATGAGCGCCCCTATCTAACAGGGCGCGCCCGTACCCGTACTTCTCAAAGGAGGGTGATGGCCCACTCTGCCTTCTGTGCTTCTACCTGGACCAGGAACGGTATGACCATGCTGGCACTATGCTGAGCTGGCACCCACGCCGAGCTGCCAAGCTGCCGACCCGCCCGCTGAGCTGGCACTCCTAATCGAGTTGCCGAGCTGCAGGGTGAAGGCCTCTTGAGCCGGCGCTCCTTACCGAGCCGCCAAACTGCTGGGCTGAGCTTACCGAGATCGAGGTGAAGGTCAGTGTATTACCGTGGTTCTTAATCTCGTCATTACGTTGTTTTACCCACACAATTGCCCCCTAGCTTTTGACCTCTGAAGGTCTGCGAACTTGTGGAGGTCGGAAGCTAAGTGACTGCTTAGTTGGTGTCTCTATCGAGCTGGAAAGATGGTTGCCGAAGTATGGGAAGAGTTTACCGAGATGACGGAGTCCCGGTTCGAGGAGGGGTCCCTCCTTATCCTGATGACCGTTGCCGACGTGCGGTCTTTATCAAGATGTCCTTTCGCCTGTTCGAGGCATTTAATAGTCCTCAGGAATTGCGCAGCCGCTTCGATAGCCACGCAATCGCTTTGAAAAGACGGTGAGACTGCGCGATGCGACGTTAGGGCTGCTTGAGGCGTTGCCTCATTAAAGGCGCTTCTTGAAAACCGAAACGGCGCCTCTAACCCTTATAAATTAGGGTTTTCTTCTTCGTCCTTACTTTCCTTACTTTCTTCTTCTTCTACGCTTTGTCGAAATCCCTGTTGCACGCTGCTGGAGAACTTCTTTGTTGCCTGCAAGTCGCTAGCATTTTTCATCTGCGCAGTCCCTCTCGTAGGGTTTCTTTCTGCCTTTCTCCTTTCCTTTCTTCTAGGTAGATTCTCGTCTGGGTAGAGAATGGGGGTTTACAGGCACCTGGTAGGAGACCCAGTCTCCATAACCCTTTTTAGGAAGATGTACAAAAACCTTGCCAACGTAGAGGTCAGACCAGACGACCCTGACGATGGCTTCGTGATGAATGATGGTTGGATGCCATTTTGGCTCGTCGCCATCGTGGAAGCGGGTGTCCGGTTTCCCCTGCATCCACTCCTCAGGGACTGTCTTCGGGAGTGGAACCTTAGCCCCTGTCGGCTGCTTCCCAATGGTTATAAGATCATTATAGGGGCAGTGTGGCTGAACGAGATTTTGGGGATAAACCTTAGTGTCCCGGACATAGAGGAGACGTATGACCTCTGTAAATCTGCAGAAGGGAACACCCATTATCTCCGGCTGAGGGCTCGCCAGGCTGGCTTCGTCACCGCGCTGGAGGACTCCAAAAGTATGCGGGCGAGAACCGAGTGTTCGTCAAGGGAGGATGGGAGTTCGGCGAAGCAGAGCCTAGCACCGCGGTCTTGATTCCTCGAAATATAGGAATTCCTCCAAGTAAAGGCCGAAGTCTTTTCGGTTTGCAGTTTCACTTTCTTTTGTGCCTACCTGACTCATAACTTCTCTGTTTATGTAGATTTTCGCCAGAAGAGGAAGGTAGCCAAGAGAAACTGTTGGAAGGTGAACACTGATTGGCACGAGAAGGTGAGGAATTACCGTGGTCACAACTGCCGATCTGCGTGGTCACTCCTGGGGTATACGCCCCACTACAAATCCTTTAACACTTCGAGAAGGGTGTCTGGGATAGACTCCGTGCTGCGCAGAGAAGGCGCCAGCAACGACTGCGGTCCCCAGCTCGAAGGCAGTGACAGTCGTGATACCCACTGGGCGTCTGGTCGAGTCCGGAGACCGGGCTTCAGCTCCACTCCCAGACTTGGAACCTGCCGGGACCTCGGCAGTAGAGGCCGGGCCTTTGCGGCGGAGGAAGAACTTCGTAGCATCTTCCAGTGCATTTTCGAGCTTGGCGTCTTCCAGCTCGGAAGAAGAAGAGGAGGAAGAGATGTTGCGCCACCGTTACCCACGCTACGCGGCAGAGGACTTGTCGGCCGCGGCCTTTGGGGACGTCAGGGGTGAGGCCCTGGATTCCCCCAACGCTGCCAGCGTCGCTCCGGCCTCGATGCCCACTGCCTCCGCGGCCGAGACCCCTTCCGTTCCCCCTGTTGCTGAGGTCGCTCCTGTCATTGCAGTCGAGGTTGGATCAGCTCCGCCCCCAGCGGCGATTGTTATTGACGACTCACCTCCTGGCTCTACCCCAAGGGCAGAAGGTCGAGTTCGCCCCGCCGAGGACGCCGAGGAGCGCCGGGCCGAAAAGAGGGCGAGGGTCGAGGTTTGGCCTGGCCCTTTGTCGCCACCGCCCGTTGAAGAGACAGCCCCGCCCCCTCCGATGATCCCATGGGTACCGGACATCGATGACGCATTGGGGAGACCGCTGGCAGTGACAGACCGTGCGGGCAGCAGCCCCCATGTGGTTGTTGCACTGGGGCGAGCTTGAGCCCCTTCCATTGGACGTGTCCAACTGGCAGAGGATGGACGATCCTTCGCTGATGGTCTCGGCGATGCGGTCGGCGGTCGCGGTAAATAGCTTGCAGAGAATTTTATTATTATTTAGGCATTTGTTTTTCTTCTGACTTCGTTTTTATTTCGCAGGTGATGCAGAAATGCCACATCGGCCTTGGGAGGATGGAAAGGGCGGAGGCCCGGGCAGCCGAGTGGGCGGCTGAGAAGGAGAGGTTGTAGTCCGAAAAGGAGGAATTAGGGAGGGCCTTGGAGGCCAAGAGTGGATTGCTGAGCGAAGAGGTGAGCAAGAAAGCCTGTCTAGCTGCCGACCTCGCTCAGGCTCAGGCCGTGGAGGCGCGGCTGAGGGAGGAAGCGGAGATGGCGGTGGCCCAAAACACTCACCTTTCCGCCGACCTCGGTGGTGCCCGGGCCACGCTGGTGTGGCTGGAGAAGGACTTGCTTTCCAGTCGAGGGTTGAGCACACAGCTGCTCGCTGAGCGAAATAAGGCCAGGGGCCAGCTAGAGGTTGCCCAGAGGGAAAAGGCGGTCGAGCTTGAGTCTGCTCTGGCGAGGCGGGAAGCCGAGCTCAAGGAGAAATACTTGGCCGAGCACAACGCAGCCATGGGGGAGGAGGTTGGCAAACTGACAGCGGACTACAAGGCTCAGTTGTCAGGGATTCGGGACCGAGCCTGGGAGCTCGGATGGAAGGCAGCCTTGAAGAAGGCTGGGGTTCCTGGGGATAACCCTATCTTCAGGAATCCCCCTAGGTTCCCTCGCTCAGACTCGGAACTCCAGGCCATATCTTCGCCCCTCCCCGGCCCATCTCCTCAAGCCTGCCCAGAGGTGAGCGCTGCCACCGAGGTGCCTTCGGAGGCTCCTCCAACGGCCAGTGCTGCGCCTGAAGCTTCTCCTGCGCCCGAAGTCGTCCAGGCCCCTCTCGAAGCTGCTCCCAAGGCCACCGTTCCTGAAGTCAGCACGGTCGTCTCTGAGGCTACCTCGGCCGCTCCCGAAACCAGTGCGGTCGTGACAGAGGCTCCTCCAGAGATTGACTGCGACCTGGAAGCTGCAGCCCTCTGAGTCCCCTTTGTATTTTTTTCCCTTTCTTTTATTGTATTCCTCCTATCTGTTTTGTAATCAGGATTTTTGTTAATGAAATAACAACTTTTTTGCACTCTTTGCATTCCTTTTGATTTTCTTTTGCTTGTCTGTATGTTGAAAATGGGTGCATGGACGTCTTTTTCACTTTACTTGTTTTGGTAGCCGAACACGTAAGGTTAGAATTCAGACTTCCCTCAAGGGACTGAGCTTGGTCTAACAACCGGAGCCTTAGTGGTCCATACCCATAATTGTCGGAGGAGAGTCTTTTAGTGCTGAACTGACTAAGAGACCCACCACCTTAGTGCTTCAACCCATAGTTTCCTTAAGTGCCGAGGTCAACGTCAATGTTTCTGGCTTTACCGTCGTAGCTGGTATTGGCACCGAGCTTATGACGGTTGGCACTCTGACGGAGCTGTCGAGCCGGGGGGCGGTGCTGTCACCGAACCTTGATGCTTTTGGATTTGCCATCGTAGCTGGTGTTGGCACCGAGCTAAGGGCAGTTGGCACTCTGATTGAGCTGCCGAGCTTGGGGGTGGTGCTGTTACCAAACCCTGATGAAGCTGGCATTGCTGCCGAGCTTGGGGGTGGTGCTGTCACCAAACCCTGATGAAGCCGGCATTGCTGCCGAGCTATATAACTCGAAACAATTTGAAAGAGATCCGTTCCAGAAGAATGCAATTTTATTGATGTTTGAATCCTTGAATACATTTTTCAGAAGTAAAACTTTTTGAGGTGCATTGCATTCCACGGTCATGGCAGCTCCTTGCCTTCCATGTCCTCAAGCTTGTACGCGGATCTCCCCGCTGCTGATAGTACTTTAAACGGCCCCTGCCAGTTGGGTGCCAGTTTACCTTCATTAGGATTTCGGTTGCTAGGAAGTGTTTTTTCAGGACTAGCTCTCCCACCGTGAATCTTTTTTCTTTGACCTTCTGGTTGTATCCCCTGGCCAACTGCTGCTGATAGGCGGCCAGGCGGATAGTTGCCGCCTCCCTTCGCTCTTTAGCGAAGTCCAGCTCTCGGGCCACATTTAGGTCATTCAGCCCCTGGTCACAGAGTTCCGACCTCAAGGTCGGGAGGTCGACCTCAAGGGGAATAACTGCTTCCATGCCGTAGGTAAGGGAGAATGGTGTAGTCGAAGTGGAACGCCTTGGAGTTGTCCTGTATGCTCATAGAACACTTGGAAGCTCTTCTGCCCACCTTCCTTTGGCTCGGTCGAGTCTCTTCTTGAGTCCGTCAAGGATCACTTTGTTTGAGATCTCAGCCTGACCATTGCTTTATGGGTATGCCGGGGTGGAGTAGAGATTTCGGATGCTGTACTCCTGGCAGAAGCTCTTAAAGAAGTTGGATTCGAATTGTGTTCCATTGTCGGAGATGAGAGTTCGGGGGATTCCAAATCTTGTTATGATGTTCTTCCATACAAAGTTCTTTGTGTCTTGCTCGGTGATGGAGGACAGAGGCTCCGCTTCGACCTACTTTGTGAAGTAGTCTGTGGCTACTATCAGCCACCTCCTGTTCCCTGGAGTTTGGTGGAGCGGTCTTACGATGTCCAAGCCCCACTGAGCGAAAGGCCACGGACTAGAGAGAGGGCTTAGGTCCTGCGCTGGCTGGTGGAGAGAGTGTGAGAACTTTTGGCACTTTTCACATTTTTTGGCGTAGATCTGGGCGTCCTTCTGCATATATGGCCACCAGTACCCTTAGCTGATTGCTTGGTAGGCTAGCGAACGACCTCCAATGTGACTGCCGCAGACCCCCTCGTGAATTTCATAGAGGAAATTTCGACCTTGGATGAACGCACTGGAGGTAGGGCCCGGTAAATGACTTCCTGTAGAGTCTGCCATCTGGGAAGAGCCAAAACTGGGCTGCTTTCAGCCTTATCTTATGCGCTTCAGTCCTATCTTCGGGCAGCTGGTCGTCTTTTAGGTAGGCGATGACTGGATCCATCCAGCTCGGACTGAGGTCGACACAGTGGAGTTCGATGCTGGGCTCTTGTAGCGTCTCCACTTCGACAGTTCTTTTATTACCGGCTTCGACAGCCGAGGCGAGGTTGGCGAGGGCGTTAGCATGGGAATTGGACTCTCTGCTGATCTGCCGGACCACGGGCCTTTTGAACTGGGAGAGAAGTTCCTTGGCGTGAGCTAGGTAGGCCGCCATCCTGTCGTCCTGAGCTTGGTATTCTCCACTGAGCTGGCTCGTCACCAATTGAGAAATCACTGAAAACCACTATGCGTCGAGCTTCCAAGATTTTGGCACTGTTTAGTCCGGCGATGAGCGCTTCATACTCGGCCTCGTTATTGGATGCCTTGAAGCCGAGTGTTAGAGCTTGCTCGATGACAAGGCCCTCCGGAGACTGGAGGACTATGCCAGTGCCAGCCCTCTTGGACGTCGAGGATCCGTCGACGAAGACTTTCCAGGACTGTTCTTGCTCCATCTCGGTGACTGCCTCTGTATTCTTATTGCCCCCTAGTTAGATGTCGAGTAGGGTCAGTGTCGAACTTGAGAAGTAAATTCCACAATGAAGTCTGCTAGAACTTGGGCTTTGATGGCCATTCTGGGTTGATACTTGATATCATATTGCCGCAGTTTGACAGCCCATTCAGAGATCCAACCGAAGAAGTCTGCCTTCCGGAAGAGAGGCTTCAGTGGGTGCTCAGTCACGACCACTATTGTGAAAGTTTGGAAGTAATGGGAGAGCTTTCACGAGGCGCTGACGAGTGCCAGGGCAAGCTTTTTGAGCTGTAAGTACCGGGTCTCAGCGTCGAGCAGGATCTTGCTTGTGTAATAGAGATGCCTCTGCTGGCCGTCTTCTTCTCTGATGAGCACCGAGCTCACTGCGTGGTCCAAGACTGCTAGGTACAAGTACAGCGCTTCGCCATGAGTTGGGGTTGACAGTAGCGGAGGTGAAGAAAGGTAGCGCTTGAGTTGTTGCAGGGCCTGATCGCAGTCCGGCGTCCATTGGAACTTGGAGCCTTTGTGTAAGAGCTGGAAGAAAGGCCTGCATTTGTCGGAAGCTTGACTGATGAAGCGATTGAGCGCGGCAGCCATGCTGGTCTGCCTCTAAACTTGTTTAGCCAAGGTCGGGCTTTGGAGCTCCTGGATTGCCGTGATCTGGTCAACGTTTGCTTCAATCCCTCTTCTTGTGACCAGGCTCCCCAAGAACTTTCCGGAACTGACACCGAAGGCGCAGTTAGATGCATTCAACTTTAACTGGAATTGGCGGAGGATGTCGAAGATTAGCTTGAGGTCGGCCAAGTGGGCCTGTGACCTTTAGAACTTGACGACCATGTCAACAATGTAAGCCTCCACCGTCTTGCCCAGCTGCGCCTGGAACATTTTGGTCACTAGCCGCTGGTATGTCGCCCTCGCATTCTTCAGCCCGAAGGGCATCACCCTATAACAGTAGGTGCCCCGGGGTGTGATGAAGGCTGTCTTCTCTCGGTCAGATACGAACAAAGGTATCTGGCGGTATCCTTGGTAAGTGTCGAGGAAACTCATGCGGTTGTGTCTAGCAGTGGCATCAATGAGCTGGTCGATCTTCGAAAGAGGAAAGTTGTCCTTGGGACAGGCTTTATTGAGGTCAGTGAAGTCCACATAGACCCTCCATTTCCTTGTCTTCTTTTTGACCACCACTGTGTTGGCCACCCACTGAAGAAGAGGGTGAAATAAAAAAAAATATTAGGTTTCGAATACCATCTCTTCCATAAAAAAGGTTAAAAGGACGTACACTCTCTCATTCCTGTGATTGATAAAAAAGACTAGGGGTGTTCATCGACGAGGCAGGGCCATTCCGAGGAATGTCCAACAGCCACTTCTAAACTAGAACCCTAACCCTAGCCCAAGCACGAGTCGGGCCTAAAGTTGTTCGCCCGAACCCAGGCCGTATGGAAATCATGAAGCCCGAGCCCCCACCTATGTTAGACCTATGGAACAGAAAAATGAGTTTCTTACCATGTCCTAGGCCTGCTCAGCTGCTCTGGTCATATCACCTTCTGTGAGAGGTCATGGTTTTGAGCCTCGGCATTACAGCTGCCTCCCTCCCTCACAAATATGTAGATACGTATATCTATGTATGAGTATGTCAACGTATGTGTGTGTATATATATTTGTATATATAAATTTGGGTCGGGAGTGGATTCCGGCTCTCAACCACTAAGTGCAAATACAGAAACAAAACCTGAGCACGACCCATCTATTAATAAGAAAACCCCATGCCCAAAGCCCAATCCATGAGCTCCCTTGCAAAAAAAGAAAAAACAGTATTCTTTTTATGAGGAAAAATAAGAATGATACTCAGCCAGCATTTAATTCTACTACACCCTTACTTTTGTTCTCTCTTTAATTGATCATTTACTTCACCTGATCGGTAAAGTAAATCTACAACTTATTGCTTGTTTATTGTGATTTGATATCATTTCTCCCAACTGTTATTCACACATGTCCATCCTTCATTTTGTGGAACCCAGCCTCGACCCATGACCCACCAACAAGCAAAAGAAGGGAAAAACGGATAAAAAACCGGTTTGAAAGATTCCCGCCATATGTACGAGAAGCGTATCTGAAATTTCCAGTTTTCCTCCTCTCATAGCGGGGGAAAACTGGAAAATTGGTTTTACCGCCGATGGGAGCAGCGGTAAAGCTGCAACTTCCAGCTGGAGAGGAGGAAAACTGGAAAATCAATTTTACCGCCGATGCGAATAGCGGTAAAGCTGCAATTTCCGGCTTTCCTCCTCTCACAGCGGAGGAAAACTGGGATATCGATTTTACCGCCGATGGGAGCAGCGGTAAAGCAGCTACTTCCAGCTGGAGAGGAGGAAAACTGGAAAATCAATTTTACCGCCGATGCGAGCAGCGGTAAAGCTGTAATTGCCGGATTTCCTCCTCTCAGAGTGGAGGAAAATTGGAAAATGCGAGTTTACCTCCCACGCAAGCAGCGGTAAAGCTGTGTGAGTGTCAAAAGAAACTCGCAAGGCCTTTCCATTTCCAACTTACATTAAATAATATGGAAGAATCCGCAGTAACGTTTTTTCTTGCAGCCCATATCTAGTGATCTCCCATATGGTATGAATGGAGAGGAAAAAATCACACAAGCTTACTTTGGCTATTGACGCATGTTGAATTGAATTACTGGGCTTTTGAATACATATACTTCCCTAGAAATAAAAGTTGAAATATATAAATCGTCATCAAATAACTTCCGCGTAATAAAACAATAAAATCCGAGATATCACTCTACTAAAGCAATTTGCTCCTGCATACAACTCCATTCTTAAATCTATGAAGGAAATTTTGAAAGCATTGAGTGTTATCAGGTTTCCAATTTAAAGCAATGACACAAATGATTCCGTAATCTTGTAATCAACATCTAAACTTTATTTCCTTGACATGCTTAGATTTGGAAACTCTTTGGACCTAACCAACAAGCCGTAGGACTGATGAAACTGCTCAAGTCAAGCACGATAATGACTTAGGACCACTGCAAAGCACCCCATAGTTGTTCACATGCACAGAAAAGCACTGGTGTATTGACAATTAGGGCATGTTTACGAGTATAAGATTTTTTTTTTCGTGTAGTCCTGTTGAAATGAAGATTTTGCTGGTTTGACTTATATTCTCAATCGTAGATATTAGGATCTCTGGTTTTTTAATGTGACAATTTTGGTAAGCTTACTTTGCTTGTTAAGTGAAGTGAAGGGCTAATACGAGGGACATTAAAAGAAGAGGGTGAAATAAAAAAAAATACTAGGTTTCGAATACCATCTCTTCCATAAAAAAGGTTAAAAGGACGTACACTCTCTCATTCCTGTGATTGATGGAAAAGACTAGGGGTGTTCATCGACGAGGCAGGGCCATTCCGAGGAATGTCCAACAGGCACTTCTAAACTAGAACCCTAACCCTAGCCCAAGCACGAGTCGGGCCTGAAGTTGTTCGCCCGAACCCAAGCCGTATGGAAATCATGAAGCCCGAGCCCCCACCTATGTTAGACCTATGGAACAGAAAAATGAGTTTCTTACCATGTCCTAGGCCGGCTCAGCTGCTCTGGTCATATCACCTTCTGTGAGAGGTCGTGGTTTTGAGCCTCGGCATTACAGCTGCCTCCCTTCCTCACATATATGTAGATACATAAATCTATGTATCGGTATGTCAACGTATGTGTGTGTATATATATATTTGTATATACAAATTTGGGTCGGGAGTGGATTCCGGCTCTCAACCACTAAGTGCAAATACAGAAACAAAACCTGAGCTCGACCCATCTATTAATAAGAAAACCCCATGCCCAAAGCCCAATCCATGAGCTCCCTTACAAAAGAAGAAAAAATAGAATTCTTTTTATGAGGAAAAATAAGAATGCTACTCAGTCACCTTTTAATTCTACTACACCCTTACTTTTGTTCTCTCTTTAATTGCTCCTTTACTTCACCTTACCGGTAAAGTAAATTTATAATTTATTGCTTATTTATTGTGATTTGATATCATTTCCCCCAATTGTTATTCACACATGTCCATCCCTCATTTTGTGGAACTACGCCCCGACCCATGACCCACCAAGAGGCAAAAGAAGGGAAAAACGGATAAAAAATCGGTTTGAAAGATTCCCGCCGTATGTACCCGAAGCGTAACTGAAATTTCCAGTTTCCCTCGTCTCAGAGCGGAGGAAGGTTGGAAAATTGGTTTTATCGCCGATGGGAGCAGCGGTAAAGGTGCAACTTCAAGCTTTCCTCCTCTCGGGGTTGAGGAATACTGGAAAATCCGTTTTACCGCCGATGAGAGCAGCGGTAAAGCTGCAATTTCCGGTTTTCTTCCTCTCACAGCGAAGGAAAGCTGGAATATCGATTTTACCGCCGACGGGAGCAGCGGTAAAGCTGCAACTTCCGGCTGGAGAGGAGGAAAACTGGAAAATCAATTTTACCGTCGATGCGAGCAGCGGTAAAGCTGTAGTTGCCGGATTTCCTCCTCTCAGAGTGGAGGAAAATTGGGAAATGCGAGTTTACCTCCCACGCAAGCAGCGGTAAAGCTGTGTGAGTGTCAAAAGAAACTCGCAAGGCCTTTCCATTTCCAACTTACATTAAATAATATGGAAGAATCCGCAGTAACGTTTTTTCTTGCAGCCCATATCTAGTGATCTCCCATATGGTATGAATGGAGAGAAAAAAATCACCCAAGCTGACTTTGGCTATTGACGCATGTTGAATTGAATTACTGGGCTTTTGAATACATATACTTCCCCAGAAATAGAAGTTGAAATATATAAATTGTCATCAAATAACATCCCCGTAATAAAACAATAAAATCCGAGATATCACTCTACTAAAGCAATTTGCTCCTGCCTACAACTCCATTCTTAAATCGATGAAGGAAATTTTGAATGCATTGAGTGTTATCAGGTTTCTAATCTAAAGCAATGACACAAATGATTCCGTAATCTTGGAATCAACATCTAAACTTTATTTCCTTGACATGCTTAGATTTGGAAACTCTTTGGACCTGGCCAACAAGCTGAAGGACTGATGGAACTGCTCAAGTCAAGCACGATAATGACTTAGGACCGCTGCAGAGCACCCCATAGCTGTTCACATGCACAGAAAAGCACTGGTGTATTGACAATTAGGGCATGTTTACGAGTATAAGATTTTTTTTTTCGTGTAGTCCTGTTGAAATGAAGATTTTGCTGGTTTGACTTATATTCTCAATCGTAGATATTAGGATCTCTGGTTTTTTAATGTGACAATTTTGGTAAGCTTACTTTGCTTGTTAAGTGAAGTGAAGGGCTAATACGAGGGACATTAAAAGAAGAGGGTGAAATAAAAAAAAATACTAGGTTTCGAATACCATCTCTTCCATAAAAAAGGTTAAAAGGACGTACACTCTCTCATTCCTGTGATTGATGGAAAAGACTAGGGGTGTTCATCGACGAGGCAGGGCCATTCCGAGGAATGTCCAACAGGCACTTCTAAACTAGAACCCTAACCCTAGCCCAAGCACGAGTCGGGCCTGAAGTTGTTCGCCCGAACCCAAGCCGTATGGAAATCATGAAGCCCGAGCCCCCACCTATGTTAGACCTATGGAACAGAAAAATGAGTTTCTTACCATGTCCTAGGCCGGCTCAGCTGCTCTGGTCATATCACCTTCTGTGAGAGGTCGTGGTTTTGAGCCTCGGCATTACAGCTGCCTCCCTTCCTCACATATATGTAGATACATAAATCTATGTATCGGTATGTCAACGTATGTGTGTGTATATATATATTTGTATATACAAATTTGGGTCGGGAGTGGATTCCGGCTCTCAACCACTAAGTGCAAATACAGAAACAAAACCTGAGCTCGACCCATCTATTAATAAGAAAACCCCATGCCCAAAGCCCAATCCATGAGCTCCCTTACAAAAGAAGAAAAAATAGAATTCTTTTTATGAGGAAAAATAAGAATGCTACTCAGTCACCTTTTAATTCTACTACACCCTTACTTTTGTTCTCTCTTTAATTGCTCCTTTACTTCACCTTACCGGTAAAGTAAATTTATAATTTATTGCTTATTTATTGTGATTTGATATCATTTCCCCCAATTGTTATTCACACATGTCCATCCCTCATTTTGTGGAACTACGCCCCGACCCATGACCCACCAAGAGGCAAAAGAAGGGAAAAACGGATAAAAAATCGGTTTGAAAGATTCCCGCCGTATGTACCCGAAGCGTAACTGAAATTTCCAGTTTCCCTCGTCTCAGAGCGGAGGAAGGTTGGAAAATTGGTTTTATCGCCGATGGGAGCAGCGGTAAAGGTGCAACTTCAAGCTTTCCTCCTCTCGGGGTTGAGGAATACTGGAAAATCCGTTTTACCGCCGATGAGAGCAGCGGTAAAGCTGCAATTTCCGGTTTTCTTCCTCTCACAGCGAAGGAAAGCTGGAATATCGATTTTACCGCCGACGGGAGCAGCGGTAAAGCTGCAACTTCCGGCTGGAGAGGAGGAAAACTGGAAAATCAATTTTACCGTCGATGCGAGCAGCGGTAAAGCTGTAGTTGCCGGATTTCCTCCTCTCAGAGTGGAGGAAAATTGGGAAATGCGAGTTTACCTCCCACGCAAGCAGCGGTAAAGCTGTGTGAGTGTCAAAAGAAACTCGCAAGGCCTTTCCATTTCCAACTTACATTAAATAATATGGAAGAATCCGCAGTAACGTTTTTTCTTGCAGCCCATATCTAGTGATCTCCCATATGGTATGAATGGAGAGAAAAAAATCACCCAAGCTGACTTTGGCTATTGACGCATGTTGAATTGAATTACTGGGCTTTTGAATACATATACTTCCCCAGAAATAGAAGTTGAAATATATAAATTGTCATCAAATAACATCCCCGTAATAAAACAATAAAATCCGAGATATCACTCTACTAAAGCAATTTGCTCCTGCCTACAACTCCATTCTTAAATCGATGAAGGAAATTTTGAATGCATTGAGTGTTATCAGGTTTCTAATCTAAAGCAATGACACAAATGATTCCGTAATCTTGTAATCAACATCTAAACTTTATTTCCTTGACATGCTTAGATTTGGAAACTCTTTGGACCTGGCCAACAAGCTGAAGGACTGATGGAACTGCTCAAGTCAAGCACGATAATGACTTAGGACCGCTGCAGAGCACCCCATAGCTGTTCACATGCACAGAAAAGCACTGGTGTATTGACTATTAGGGCATGTTCGCGAGTATAAGATTTTTTTTTTCGCGTTGTCCTGTTGAAATGAAGATTTTGCTGGTTTCACTTATATTCTCAATTGTAGATATTAGGATCTCTGGTTTTTTAATGTGACAATTTTGGTAAGCTTACTTTGCTTGTTAAGTGAAGTGAAGGGCTAATACGAGGGACATTAAAAGAAGAGGGTGAAATAACAAAAAAATATTAGGTTTCGAATACCATCTCTTCCATAAAAAAGGTTAAAAGGACGTACACTCTCTCATTCCTGTGATTGATGAAAAAGAATAGGGGTGTTCATCGACGAGGCAGGGCCATTCCGAGGAATGTCCAACAGCCACTTCTAAACTAGAACCCTAACCCTAGCCCAAGCACGAGTCGGGCCTGAAGTTGATCGCTCGAACCCAGGCCGTATGGAAACCATGAAGCCCGAGCCTCCACCTTTGTTAGACCTATGGAACAAAAAAATGAGTTTCTTACCATGTCCTAGGCCGGCTCAGCTGCTCTGGTCATATCACCTTCTGTGAGAGGTCGTGGTTTTGAGCCTCGGCATTACAACTGCCTCCCTCCCTCACAATATATGTAGATACATATATCTATGTATCAGTATGTCAACGTATGTGTGTGTGTATATATATATATATTTTTGTATATACAAATTTGGGTCGGGAGTGGATTCCGGCTCTCAACCACTAAGTGCAAATACGGAAACAAAACCTGAGCTCGACCCATCTATTAATAAGAAAACCCCACGCCCAAAGATCAATCCATGAGCTCCCTTACAAATGAAGAAAAAAAAGTATTCTTTTTATGAGGAAAAATAAGAATGCTACTCAGTCACCTTTTAATTCTACTACACCCTTACTTTTGTTCTCTCTTTAATTGATCCTTTACTTCACCTGACCGGTAAAGTAAATCTATAATTTATTGCTTATTTATTGTGATTTGATATCATTTCTCCCAATTGTTATTCACACATGTCCATCCTTCATTTTGTGGAACTAAGCCCCGACCCATGACCCACCAAAAGGCAAAAGAAGGGAAAAACGGATAAAAAATCGGTTTGAAAGATTCTCGCCGTATGTACCCGAAGCGTAACTGAAATTTCCAGTTTCCCTCCTCTCAGAGCGGAGGAAGGCAGGAAAATTGGTTTTACCGCCGATGGGAGCAGCGGTAAAGATGCAACTTCAAGCTTTCCTCCTCTCGGGGATGAGGAAAACTGGAAAATCAATTTGACCACCGATGAGAGCAGCGGTAAAGCTGCAATTTCCGGTTTTCCTCCCCTCATAGTGGAGGAAAACTCGAATATCGATTTTACCGCCAATGGGAGCAGCGGTAAAGCTGCAACTTCCGGCTGGAGAGGAGGAAAACTGGAATATCAATTTTACCGCCGATGCAAGCAGCGGTAAAGCTGTAATTGCCGGATTTCCTCCTCTCAGAGTGGAGGAAAATTGGAAAATGCGAGTTTACCTCCCACGCAAGCAGCGGTAAAGCTGTGTGGGTGTCAAAAGAAACTAGCAAGGCCTTTCCATTTCAAACTTACATTAAATAATATGGAAGAATCCGGAGTAACGTTTTTTCTTGCAGCCCATATCTTGTGATCTCCCATATGGTATGGATGGAGAGGAAAAAATCACCCAAGCTGACTTTGGCTATTGACGCATGTTGAATTGAATTATTGGCCTTTTGAATACATATACTTCCCCAGAAATAAAAGTTGAAATATATAAATTGTCATCAAATAACATCCCCGTAATAAAACAATAAAATCTGAGACATCACTCTACTAAAGCAATTTGCTCCTGCCTACAACTCCATTATTAAATCTATGAAGGAAATTTTGAATGCATTGAGTGTTATCAGGTTTCTAATCTAAAGCAATGACACAAACGATTCCGTAATCTTGTAATCAACATCTAAACTTTATTTCCTTGACATGCTTAGATTTGGAAACTCTTTGGACCTAACCAACACGCCGTAGGGCTGATGGAACTGCTCAAGTGAAGCACGATAATGACTTAGGACCGCTGCAAAGCACCCCATAGTTGTTCACATGCACAGAAAAACACTGGTGTATTGACTATTAGGGCATGTTTGCGAGTATAAGATTTTTTTTTCGCGTTGTCCTGTTGAAATGAAGATTTCGCTGGTTTCACTTATATTCTCAATCGTAGATATTAGGATCTCTGGTTTTTTAATGTGACAATTTTGGTAAGCTTACTTTGCTTGTTAAGTGAAGTGATGGGCTAATACGAAGGACATTAAAAGAAGAGGGTGAAATAAAAAAATATATTAGGTTTCGAATACCATCTCTTCCATAAAAAAGGTTAAAAGGACGTACACTCTCTCATTCCTGTGACTGAGGAAAAAGACTAGGGGTGTTCATCGACGAGGCAGAGCCATTCCGAGGAATGTCCAACAGCCACTTCTAAACTAGAACCCTAACCCTAGCCCAAGCACGAGTCCGGCCCGAAGTTGTTCGCCCGAACCCAGGCCGTATGGAAATCATGAAGCCCGAGCCCCCACCTATGTTAGACCTATGGAATAGAAAAATGAGTTTCTTACCATGTCCTAGGACGGCTCAGCTGCTCTGGTCATATCACCTTCTGTGAGAGGTCCTGGTTTTGAGCCTCGGCGTTACAGCTGCCTCCCTCCCTCACAAATATGTAGATACATATATCTATGTATCAGTATGTCGACGTATGTGTGTGTATATATATATATTTGTATACATAAATTTGGGTCGGGAGTGGATTCCGGCTCTCAACCACTAAGTGCAAATACAGAAACAAAACCTGAGCTCGACCCATCTATTAATAAGAAAACCCCATCGCCAAAGCCCAATCCATGAGCTCCCCTACACAAAAAAGAAAAAACATTATTCTTTTTATGAGGAAAAATAAGAATGCTACTCAGTCACCTTTTAATTCTACTACACCCTTACTTTTGTTCTCTCTTTAATTGATCCTTTACTTCACCTGACCGGTAAAGTAAATCTATAATTTATTGCTTATTTATTGTGCTTTGATATCATTTCTCCCAATTGTTATTCACACATGTCCATCCTTCATTTTGTGGAACTAAGCCCCAACCCATGACCCACCAAGAGGCAAAAGATGGGAAAAACGGATAAAAAATCGGTTTGAAAGATTCCCGCCGTATGTACCCGAAGCGTATCTGAGATTTCCAGTTTTCCTCCGCTCAGAGCGGAGGAAGGCTGGAAAATTTGTTTTACCGCCGATGGGAGCAGCGGTAAAGATGCAACTTCAAGCTTTCCTCCTCTCGGGGATGAGGAAAACTGGAAAATCAATTTGACCACCGATGAGAGGAGCGGTAAAGCTGCAATTTCCGGTTTTCCTCCTCTCACAGCGGAGGAAAACTCGAATATCGATTTTACCGCCAATGGGAGCAGCGGTAAAGCTGCGGAGAGGAGGAAAACTGGAAAATCAATTTTACCGCCGATGCGAGCAGCGGTAAAGCTGTAATTGCCGGATTTCCTCCTCTCAGAGTGGAGGAAAATTGGAAAATGCGAGTTTACCTCCCACGCAAGCAGCGGTAAAGCTGTGAGGGTGTCAAAAGAAACTCGCAAGGCCTTTCCATTTCAAACTTACATTAAATAATATGGAAGAATCCGTAGTAACGTTTTTTCTTGCAGCCCATATCTTGTGATCTCCCATATGGTATGGATGGAGAGGAAAAAATCACCCAAGCTGACTTTGGCTATTGACGCATGTTGAATTGAATTATTGGCCTTTTGAATACATATACTTCCCCAGAAATAAAAGTTGAAATATATAAATTGTCATCAAATAACATCCCCGTAATAAAACAATAAAATCCGAGACATCACTCTACTAAAGCAATTTGCTCCTGCCTACAACTCCATTCTTAAATCTATGAAGGAAATTTTGAATGCATTGAGTGTTATCAGGTTTCTAATCTAAAGCAATGACACAAACCATTCCGTAATCTTGTAATCAACATCTAAACTTTATTTCCTTGACATGCTTAGATTTGGAAACTCTTTGGACCTAACCAACACGCCGTAGGGCTGATGGAACTGCTCAAGTCAAGCACGATAATGACTTAGGACCGCTGCAAAGCACCCCATAGTTGTTCACATGCACAAAAAAACACTGGTGTATTGACTATTAGGGCATGTTTGCGAGTATAAGATTTTTTTTTCGCGTTGTCCTGTTGAAATGAAGATTTCGCTGGTTTCCTTTATATTCTCAATCGTAGATATTGGGATCTCTGGTTTTTTAATGTGACAATTTTGGTAAGCTTACTTTGCTTGTTAAGTGAAGTGATGGGCTAATACGAAGGACATTAAAAGAAGAGGGAGAAATAAAAAAATATATTAGGTTTCGAATACCATCTCTTCCATAAAAAAGGTTAAAAGGACGTACACTCTCTCATTCCTGTGACAGAGGAAAAAGACTAGGGGTGTTCATCGACGAGGCAGGGCCATTCCGTGGAATGTCCAACAGCCACTTCTAAACTAGAACCCTAACCCTAGCCCAAGCACGAGTCGGGTCTGAAGTTGTTCGCCTGAACCCAGGCCGTATGGAAATCATGAAGCCCGAGCCCCCACCTATGTTAGACCTATGGAACAGAAAAATGAGTTTCTTACCATGTCCTAGGCCGGCTCAGCTGCTCTGGTCATATCACCTTCTGTGAGAGGTCCTGGTTTTGAGCCTCGGCATTACAGCTGCCTCCCTCCCTCACAAATATGTAGATACATATATCTATGTATCAGTATGTCAACGTATGTGTGTGTATATATATATTTGTATATATAAATTTGGGTCGGGAGTGGATTCCGGCTCTCAACCACTAAGTGCAAATAAAGAAACAAAACCTGAGCTCGACCCATCTATTAATAAGAGAACCCCATGCCCAAAGCCCAATCCATGACCTCCCTTACAAAAAAAGAAAAAACAGTATTCTTTTTATGAGCAAAAATAAGAATGCAACTCAGTCACCTTTTAATTGTACTACACCCTTACTTTTGTTCTCTCTTTAATTGATCCTTTACTTCACCTGACCGGTAAAGTAAATCTATAATTTATTGCTTATTTATTGTGATTTGATATCATTTCTCCCAATTGTTATTCACACAAGTCCATCCTTCATTTTGTGGAAGTAAGCCCCGACCCATGACCCACCAAAAGGCAAAAGAAGGGAAAAATGGATAAAAAATCGGTTTGAAAGATTCCCGCCGTATGTACCCGAAGCGTATTTGAGATTTCCAGTTTTCCTCCTCTCAGAGTGGAGGAGAACTGGAAAATTGGTTTTACCGCCGATGGGAGTAGCGGTAAAGGTGCAACTTCAAGCTTTCCTCCTCTCGGGGATGAGGAAAACTGGAAAATCAATTTTACCACCGATGAGAGCAGCCGTAAAGCTGCAATTTCTGGTTTTCCTCCTCTCACAGCGGAGGAAAATTGGAATATCGATTTTACCGCCGATGGGAGTAGCGGTAAAGCTGCAACTTCCGGCTGGAGAGGTGGAAAACTGGAATATCAATTTTACCGCCGATGCGAGCAGCGGTAAAGCTGTAATTGCCGGATTTCCTCCTCTCAGAATGGAGGAAAATTGGAAAATGCGAGTTTACCTCCCACGCAAGCAGCGGTAAAGCTGTGTGGGTGTCAAAAGAAACTCGCAAGGCCTTTCCATTTCCAACTTACATTAAATAATATGGAAGAATACGCAGTAACGTTTTTTCTTGCTGCCCATATCTAGTGATCTCCCATATGGTATGGATGGAGAGGAAAAAATCACACAAGCTGACTTTGGCTATTGACGCATGTTGAATTTAATTAATAGGCTTTTGAATACATATACTTCCCCAGAAATAAAAGTTGAAATATATAAATTGGCATCAAATAACATCCCCGTAATAAAACAATAAAATCCGAGATATCACCCTACTAAAGCAATTTGCTCCAGCCTACAACTCCATTCTTAAATGTATGAAGGAAATTTTGAAAGCATTGAGTGTTATCAGGTTTCTAATCTAAAGCAGTGACACAAATGATTCCGTAATCTTGTAATCAACATCTAAACTTTATTTCCTTGACATGGTTAGATTTGGAAACTCTTTGGACCTAACCAACAGGCCGTAGGACTGATGGAACTGCTCAAGTCAAGCACGATAATGAGTTAGGACAGCTGCAGAGCACCCCATAGTTGTTCACATGCACAGAAAAGCACTGGTGTATTGACTATTAGGGCATGTTTGCGAGTATACGATTTTTTTTTCTCGCGTTGTCCTGTTGAAATGAAGATTTTGCCGGTTTCACTTATATTCTCAATCGTAGATATTAGGATCTCTGGTTTTTTAATGTGACAGTTTTGGTAAGCTTACTTTGCTTGTTAAGTGAAGTGAAGGGCTAGTACGAGGGACATTGAAAGAAGAGGGTGAAATAAAAAAGAAATATTAGGTTTCGAATACCATCTCTTCCATGAAAAAGGTTAAAAGGACGTACACTCTCTCATTCCTGTGATTGATGAAAAAGATTAGGGGTGTTCATCGACGAGGCAGGGCCATTCCGAGGAATGTCCAACAGCCACTTCTAAACTAGAACCCTAACCCTAGCCCAAGCACGAGTCGGGCCTGAAGTTGTTCGCCCGAACCCAGGCCGTATGGAAATCATGAAGCCCGAGCCCCCACCTATGTTAGACCTATGGAACAGAAAAATGAGTTTCTTACCATGTCCTAGGCCAGCGCAGCTGCTCTGGTCATATCACCTTCCGTGAGAGGTCATGGTTTTGAGCCTCGGCATTACAGCTGCCTCCCTCCCTCACAAATATGTAGATACATATATCTATGTATGAGTATGTCGACGTATGTGTGTGTATATATATTTGTATATATAAATTTGGGTCGGGAGTGGATTCCGGCTCTCAACCACTAAGTGCAAATACAGAAACAAAACCTGAGCACGACCCATCTATTAATAAGAAAACCCCATGCCCAAAGCCCAATCCATGAGCTCCCTTACAAAAAAAGAAAAGACAGTATTCTTTTTATGAGGGAAAATAAGAATGCTACTCAGTCACCTTTTAATTGTACTACACCCTTACTTTTGTTCTCTCTTTAACTGATCCTTTACTTCACCTGACCGGTAAAGTAAATCTACAATTTATTGCTTGTTTATGGTGATTTGATATCATTTCTCCCAGTTGTTATTCACACATGTCCATCCTTCATTTTGTGGAACTAAGCCCCGACCCATCACCCACCAACAAGCAAAAGAAGGGAAAAACGGATAAAAAATCGGTTTGAAAGATTCCCACCATATGTACCCGAAGCGTTTCTGAAATTTCCAGTTTTCTTCCTCTTAGAGCGGAGGAAAACTGGAAAATTGGTTTTTCGGCCGACGGGAGCCGCGGTAAAGGTGCAACTTCCAGCTTTCCTCCTCTCGGAGATGAGGAAAACTGGAAAATCAATTGTACCGCCGATGAGAGCAGCAGTAAAGCTGCAATTCCCGATTTTCCTCCTCTCGCAGCGGAGGAAAACTGGAGTATCGATTTTACCGCCGATGAGAGCAGCGGTAAAACTGCAATTTCCGGTTTTCCTCCTCTCGCAGCGAAGGAAAACCGGAATATCGATTTTACAGCCGATGGAAGCGGCGGTAAAGCTGCAACTTGGGGCTGCAGAGGAAGAAAACTGTAAAATCAATTTTACCGCCGATGCGAGCAGCGGTAATGTTGTAATTGCCGGATTTCCTCCTCTCAGAGTGGAGGAAAATTGGAAAATGCGAGTTTACCTCCCACGCAAGCAGCGGTAAAGCTGTGTGAGTGTCAAAAGAAACTCGCAAGGCCTTTCCATTTCCAACTTACATTAAATAATATGGAAGAATCCGCAGTACCGTTTTTTCTTGCAGCCCATATCTAGTGATCTCCCATGTGGTATGAGCGGAGAGAAAAAAATCACACAAGCTGACTTTGGCTATTGACGCATGTAGAATTTAATTACTAGGCTTTTGAATACATATACTTCCCCAGAAATAAAAGTTGAAATATATAAATTGGCATCAAATAACATCCCCGTAATAAAACAATAAAATCCGAGATATCACCCTACTAAAGCAAGTTGCACCTTTCTACAACTCCATTCTTAAATGTATGAAGGAAATTTTGAAAGCATTGAGTGTTATCAGGTTTCTAATCTAAAGCAATGACACAAATGATTCCGTAATCTTGTAATCAACATCTAAACTTTATTTCCTTGACATGCTTAGATTTGGAAACTCTTTGGACCTAACCAACAGGCCGTAGGACTGATAGAACTGCTCAAGTCAAGCACGATATTGACTTAGGACCGCTGCAGAGCACCCCATAGTTGTTCACATGCACAGAAAAGCACTGGTGTATTGACTATTAGGGCATGTGTGCGAGTATAAGATTTTTTTTTCTCGCGTTGTCCTGTTGAAATGAAGATTTTGCTGGTTTCACTTATATTCTCAATCGTAGATATTAGGATCTCTGGTTTTTTAATGTGACAGTTTTGGTAAGCTTACTTTGCTTGTTAAGTGAAGTGAAGGGCTAGTACGAGGGACATTAAAAGAAGAGGGTGAAATAAAAAAGAAATATTAGGTTTCGAATACCATCTCTTCCATGAAAAAGGTCAAAAGGACGTACACTCTCTCATTCCTGTGATTGATGAAAAAGATTAGGGGTGTTCATCGACGAGGCAGGGCCATTCCGAGGAATGTCCAACAGCCACTTCTAAACTAGAACCCTAACCCTAGCCCAAGCACGAGTCGGGCCTGAAGTTGTTCGCCCGAACCCAGGCCGTATGGAAATCATGAAGCCCGAGCCCCCACCTATGTTAGACCTATGGAACCGAAAAATGAGTTTCTTACCATGTCCTAGGCCAGCGCAGCTGCTCTGGTCATATCACCTTCCGTGAGAGGTCATGGTTTTGAGCCTCGGCATTACAGCTGCCTCCCTCCCTCACAAATATGTAGATACATATATCTATGTATGAGTATGTCGACGTATGTGTGTGTATATATAGTTGTATATATAAATTTGGGTCGGGAGTGGATTCCGGCTCTCAACCACTAAGTGCAAATACAGAAACAAAACCTGAGCACGACCCATCTATTAATAAGAAAACCCCATGCCCAAAGCCCAATCCATGAGCTCCCTTACAAAAAAAGAAAAGACAGTATTCTTTTTATGAGGGAAAATAAGAATGCTACTCAGTCACCATTTAATTGTACTATACCCTTACTTCTGTTCTCTCTTTAACTGATCCTTTACTTCACCTGACCGGTAAAGTAAATCTACAATTTATTGCTTGTTTATGGTGATTTGATATCATTTCTCCCAGTTGTTATTCACACATGTCCATCCTTCATTTTGTGGAACTAAGCCCCGACCCATCACCCACCAACAAGCAAAAGAAGGGAAAAACGGATAGAAAATCGGTTTGAAAGATTCCCACCATATGTACCCGAAGCGTTTCTGAAATTTCCAGTTTTCCTCCTCTCAGAGCGGAGGAAAACTGGAAAATTGGTTTTACGGCCGACGGGAGCAGCGGTAAAGGTGCAACTTCCAGCTTTCCTCCTCTTGGAGATGAGGAAAACTGGAAAATCAATTGTACCGCCGATGAGAGCAGCAGTAAAGCTGCAATTCCCGATTTTCCTCCTCTCGCAGCGGAGGAAAACTGGAGTATCGATTTTACCGCCGATGAGAGCAGCGGTAAAGCTGCAATTTCCGGTTTTCCTCCTCTCGCAGCGAAGGAAAACCGGAATATCGATTTTACCGCCGATGGAAGCGGCGGTAAAGCTGTAACTTGGGGCTGCAGAGGAGGAAAACTGTAAAATCAATTTTACCGCCGATGCGAGCAGCGGTAATGCTGTAATTGCCGGAATTCCTCCTCTCAGAGTGGAGGAAAATTGGAAAATGCGAGTTTACCTTCCACGCAAGCAGCGGTAAAGCTGTGTGAGTGTCAAAAGAAACTCGCAAGGCCTTTCCATTTCCAACTTACATTAAATAATATGGAAGAATCCGCAGTAACGTTTTTTCTTGCTGCCCATATCTAGTGATCTCCCATGTGGTATGAGCGGAGAGAAAAAAATCACACAAGCTGACTTTGGCTATTGACGCATGTTGAATTTAATTACTAGGCTTTTGAATACATAAACTTCCCCAGAAATAAAAGTTGAAATATATAAATTGGCATCAAATAACATCCCCGTAATAAAACAATAAAATCCGAGATATCACCCTACTGAAGCAATTTGCTCCTGCCTACAACTCCATTCTTAAATGTATGAAGGAAATTTTGAAAGCATTGAGTGTTATCAGGTTTCTAATCTACAGCAATGACACAAATGATTCCGTAATCTTGTAATCAACATCTAAACTTTATTTCCTTGACATGCTTAGATTTGGAAACTCTTTGGACCTAACCAACAGGCCGTAGGACTGATGGAACTGCTCAAGTCAAGCACGATAATGAGTTAGGACCGCTGCAGAGCACCCCATAGTTGTTCACATGCACAGAAAAGCACTGGTGTATTGATTATTAGGGCATGTTTGCGAGTATACGATTTTTTTTTCTCGCGTTGTCCTGTTGAAATGAAGATTTTGCTGGTTTCACTTATATTCTCAATCGTAGATATTAGGATCTCTGGTTTTTTAATGTGACAGTTTTGGTAAGCTTACTTTGCTTGTTAAGTGAAGTGAAGGGCTAGTACGAGGGACATTAAAAGAAGAGGGTGAAATAAAAAAGAAATACCAGGTTTCGAATACCATCTCTTCCATAAAAAAGGTTAAAAGGACGTACACTCTCTCATTCCTGTGATTGATGAAAAAGACTAGGGGTGTTCATCGACGAGGCAGGGCCATTCCGAGGAATGTCCAACAGCCACTTCTAAACTAGAACCCTAACCCTAGCCCAAGCACGAGTCAGGCCTGAAGTTGTTCGCCCGAACCAAGGCCGTATGGAAATCATGAAGCCCGTGCCCCCACCTATGTTAGACCTATGGAACAGAAAGATGAGTTTCTTACCAAGTCCTAGGCCAGCGCAGCTGCTCTGGTCATATCACCTTCTGTGAGAGGTCATGGTTTTGAGCCTCGGCATTACAGCTGCCTCCCTCCCTCACAAATATGTAGGTACATATATCTATGTATGAGTATGTCGACGTATGTGTCTGTATATATATTTGTATATATAAATTTGGATCGGGAGTGGATTCCGGCTCTCAACCACTAAGTGCAAATGCAGAAGCAAAACCTGAGCACGACCCATCTATTAATAAGAAAACCCCATGCCCAAAGCCCAATCCATGAGCTCCCTTACAAAAAAAGAAAAGACAGTATTCTTTTTATGAGGGAAAATAAGAATTCTACTCATTCACCTTTTAATTCTACTACACCCTTACTTTTGTTCTCTCTTTAATTGATCCTTTACTTCACCTGACCGGTAAAGTGAATCTACAATTTATGGCTTGTTTATGGTGATTTGATATCATTTCTCCCAATTGTTATTCACACATGTCCATCCTTCATTTTGTGGAACTAAGCCCCGACCCATGACCCACCAACAAGCAAAAGAAGGGAAAAACGGATAAAAAACCGGTTTGAAAGATTCCCGCCATATGTACCCGAAGCGTTTCTGAGATTTCCAGTTTTCCTCCTCTCAGAGCGGAGGAAAACTGGAAAATTGGTTTTACGGCCGAAGGGAGCCGCGGTAAAGGTGCAACTTCCAGCTTTCCTCCTCTCGGAGATGAGGAAATTTGGAAAATCAATTGTACCGCCGATGAGAGCAGCGGTAAAGCTGCAATTTCCGGTTTTCCTCCTCTCGCAGCGGAGGAAAACTGGAATATCGATTTTACCGCAGATGGGAGCAGCGGTAAAGCTGCAACTTCGGGCTGCAGAGGAGGAAAACTGTAAAATTATTTTTACCGCCGATGCGAGCAGCGGTAATGCTGTAATTGCCGGATTTCCTCCTGTCAGAGTGGAGGAAAATTGGAAAATGAGAGTTTACCTCCCACGCAAGCAGCGGTTAAGCTGTGTGAGTGTCAAAAGAAACTCGCAAGGCCTTTCCATTTCCAACTTACGTTAAATAATATGGAAGAATCCGCAGTAACGTTTTTTCTTGCAGCCCATATCTAGTGATCTCCCATGTGGTATGAGTGGGGAGAAAAAAATCACACAAGCTGACTTTGGCTATTGACGCATGTTGAATTTAATTAATAGGCTTTTGAATACATATACTTCCCCAGAAATAAAAGTTGAAAAATATAAATTGGCATCAAATAACATCCCCGTAATAAAACAATAAAATCCGAGATATCACCCTACTGAAGCAATTTGCTCCTGCCTACAACTCCATTCTTAAATGTATGAAGGAAATTTTGAAAGCATTGAGTGTTATCAGGTTTCTAATCTAAAGCAATGACACAAATGATTCCGTAATCTTGTAATCAACATCTAAACTTTATTTCCTTGACATGCTTAGATTTGGAAACTCTTTGGACCTAACCAACAGGCCGTAGGACTGATGGAACTGCTCAAGTCAAGCACGATAATGACTTAGGACCGCTGCAGAGCACCCCATAGTTGTTCACATGCACAGAAAAGCACTGGTGTATTGACAATTGGGGCATGTGTGCGAGTATAAGATTTTTTTTTCTCGCGTTGTCCTGTTGAAATGAAGATTTTGCTGGTTTCACTTATATTCTCAATCGTAGATATTAGGATCTCTGGTTTTTTAATGTGACAATTTTGGTAAGCTTACTTTGCTTGTTAAGTGAAGTGAAGGGCTAGTACGAGGGACATTAAAAGAAGAGGGTGAAATAAAAAAGAAATATTAGGTTTCGAATACCATCTCTTCCATTAAAAAGGTTAAAAGGACGTACACTCTCTCATTCCTGTGATTGATGAAAAAGACTAGGGGTGTTCATCGACGAGGCAGGGCCGTTCCGAGGAATGTCCAACAGCCACTTCTAAATTGGAACCCTAACCCTAGCCAAAGCACGAGTCAGGCCTGAAGTTGTTCGCCCGAACCAAGGCCGTATGGAAATCATGAAGCCCGTGCCCCCCACCTATGTTAGACCTATGGAACAGAAAAATGAGTTTCTTACCAAGTCCTAGGCCAGCGCAGCTGCTCTGGTCATATCACCTTCTGTGAGAGGTCATGGTTTTGAGCCTCGGCATTACAGCTGCCTCCCTTCCTCACAAATGTGTAGATACATATATCTATGTACGAGTATGTCGACGTATGTGTGTGTATATATATTTGTATATATAAATTTGGGTCGGGAGTGGATTCCGGCTCTCAACCACTAAGTGCAAATGCAGAAGCAAAACCTGAGCACGACCCATCTATTAATAAGAAAACCCCATGCCCAAAGCCCAATCCATGAGCTCCCTTACAAAAAAAGAAAAGACAGTATTCTTTTTATGAGGGAAAATACGAATGCTACTCAGTCACCTTTTAATTCTACTACACCCTTACTTCTGTTCTCTCTTTAATTGATCCTTTACTTCACCTGACCGGTAAAGTAAATCTACAATTTATCGCTTGTTTATTGTGAGTTGATATCATTTCTCCCAATTGTTATTCACACATGTCCATCCTTCATTTTGTGGAACTAAGCCCCGACCCATGACCCACCAACAAGCAAAAGAAGGGAAAAACAGATAAAAAATCGGTTTGAAAGATTCCCGCCATATGTACCCGAAGCGTTTATGAGATTTCCAGTTTTCCACCTCTCAGAGCGGAGGAAAACCGGAAAACTGGTTTTACCGCCGACGGGAGCAGCGGAAAAGGTGCAACTTCCAGCTTTCCTCCTCTTGGAGATGAGGAAAACTTGAAAATCAATTGTACCGCCGATGAGAGCAGCGGTAAAGCTGCAAATTCTGGTTTTCCTCCTCTCGCAGCGGAGGAAAACTGGAATATCGATTTTACCGCCAGTGGGAGCAGCGGTAAAGCTGCAACTTGGGGCTGCAGAGGAGGAAAACTGTAAAACCAATTTTACTGCTGATGCGAGCCGCGGTAATGCTGTAATTGCCGGATTTCCTCCTAATAAAGTGGAGGAAAATTGGAAAATGCGAGTTTACCTCCCACGCAAGGAGCGGTAAAGCTGTGTGAGTGTCAAAAGAAACTCGCAAGGCCTTTCCATTTCCAACTTACATTAAATAATATGGAAGAATCCGCAGGAACATTTTTTCTTGCAGCCCATATCTAGTGATCTCCCATGTGGTATGAGTGGGGAGAAAAAAATCACACAAGCTGACTTTGGCTATTGACGCATGTTGAATTTAATTAATAGGCTTTTGAATACATATACTTCCCCAGAAATAAAAGTTGAAAAATATAAATTGGCATCAAATAACATCCCCGTAATAAAACAATAAAATCCGAGATATCACCCTACTGAAGCAATTTGCTCCTGCCTACAACTCCATTCTTAAATGTATGAAGGAAATTTTGAAAGCATTGAGTGTTATCAGGTTTCTAATCTAAAGCAATGACACAAATGATTCCGTAATCTTGTAATCAACATCTAAACTTTATTTCCTTGACATGCTTAGATTTGGAAACTCTTTGGACCTAACCAACAGGCCGTAGGACTGATGGAACTGCTCAAGTCAAGCACGATAATGACTTAGGACCGCTGCAGAGCACCCCATAGTTGTTCACATGCACAGAAAAGCACTGGTGTATTGACTATTAGGGCATGTGTGCGAGTATAAGATTTTTTTTTCTCGCGTTGTCCTGTTGAAATGAAGATTTTGCTGGTTTCACTTATATTCTCAATCGTAGATATTAGGATCTCTGGTTTTTTAATGTGACAATTTTGGTAAGCTTACTTTGCTTGTTAAGTGAAGTGAAGGGCTACTACGAGGGACATTAAAAGAAGAGGGTGAAATAAAAAAGAAATATTAGGTTTCGAATACCATCTCTTCCATAAAAAAGGTTAAAAGGACGTACACTCTCTCATTCCTATGTTTGATGAAAAAGACTAGGGGTGTTCATCGACGAGGCCGGGCCGTTCCGAGCAATGTCGAACAGCCACTTCTAAACTAGAACCCTAACCCTAGCCCAAGCACGAGTCAGGCCTGAAGTTGTTCGCCCGAACCCAGGCCGTATGGAAATCATGAAGCCCGTGCCCCCACCTATGTTAGACCTATGGAACAGAAAGATGGGTTTCTTACCAAGTCCTAGGCCAGCGCAGCTGCTCTGGTCATATCACCTTCTGTGAGAGGTCATGGTTTTGAGCCTCGGCATTACAGCTGCCTCCCTCCCTCACAAATATGTAGGTACATATATCTATGTATGAGTATGTCGACGTATGTGTGTGTATATATATTTGTATATATAAATTTGGGCCGAGAGTGGATTCTGGCTCTCAACCACTAAGTGCAAATGCAGAAGCAAAACCTGAGCACGACCCATCTATTAATAAGAAAACCCCATGCCCAAAGCCCAATCCATGAGCTCCCTTACAAAAAAAGAAAAGACAGTATTCTTTTTATGTGGGAAAATAAGAATTCTACTCATTCACCTTTTAATTCTACTACACCCTTACTTTTGTTCTCTCTTTAATTGATCCTTTACTTCACCTGACCGGTAAAGTGAATCTACAATTTATGGCTTGTTTATGGTGATTTGATATCATTTCTCCCAATTGTTATTCACACAAGTCCATCCTTCATTTTGTGGAACTAAGCCCCGACCCATGACCCACCAACAAGCAAAAGAAGGGAAAAACGGATAAAAAATCGGTTTGAAAGATTCCCGCCATATGTACCCGAAGCGTTTATGAGATTTCCAGTTTTCCTCCTCTCAGAGCGGAGGAAAACTGGAAAATTGGTTTTTCGGCCGACGGGAGCCGCGGTAAAGGTGCAACTTCCAGCTTTCCTCCTCTCGGAGATGAGGAAAACTGGAAAATCAATTGTACCGCCGATGAGAGCAGCGGTAAAGCTGCAATTTCCGGTTTTCCTCCTCTCGCAGCGGAGGAAAACTGGAATATCGATTTTACCGCAGATCGGAGCAGCGGTAAAGCTGCAACTTCGGGCTGCAGAGGAGGAAAACTGTAAAATCAATTTTACAGCCGATGCGAGCAGCGGTAATGCTGTAATTGCCGGATTTCCTCCTCTCAGAGTGGAGGAAAATTGGAAAATGCGAGTTTACCTCCCACGCAAGCAGTGGTAAAGCTGTGTGAGTGTCAAAAGAAACTCGCAAGGCCTTTCCATTTCCAACTTACATTAAATAATATGGAAGAATCCGCAGTAACAGTTTTTCTTGCAGCCCATATCTAGTGATCTCCCATGTGGTATGAGTGGAGAGAAAAAAATCACACAAGCTGACTTTGGCTATTGACGCATGTTGAATTTAATTACTAGGCTTTTGAATACATATACTTCCCCAGAAATAAAAGTTGAAATATATAAATTGGCATCAAATAACATCCCCGTAATAAAACAATAAAGTCCGAGATATCACCCTACTATAGCAATTTGCTCCTGGCTACAACTCCATTCTTAAATCTATGAAGGAAATTTTGAAAGCATTGAGTGTTATCAGGTTTCTAATCTAAAGCAATGACACAAATGATTCCGTAATCTTGTAATCATATCTAAACTTTATTTCCTTTACATGCTTAGATTTGGAAACTCTTTGGACCTAACCAACAGGCCGTAGGACTGATGGAACTGCTCAAGTCAAGCACGATAATGACTTAGGACCGCTGCAGAGCACCCCATAGTTGTTCACATGCACAGAAAAGCACTGGTGTATTGACTATTAGGGCATGTGTGCGAGTATAAGATTTTTTTTTCTCGCGTTGTCCTGTTGAAATGAAGATTTTGCTGGTTTCACTTATATTCTCAATCGTAGATATTAGGATCTCTGGTTTTTTAATGTGACCATTTTGGTAAGCTTACTTTGCTTGTTAAGTGAAGTGAAGGGCTAGTACGAGGGACATTAAAAGAAGAGGGTGAAATAAAAAAGAAATATTAGGTTTCGAATACCATCTCTTCCATAAAAAAGGTTAAAAGGATGTACACTCTCTCATTCCTGTGATTGATGAAAAAGACTAGGGGTGTTCATCGACGAGGCAGGGCCATTCCGAGGAATGTCCAACAGCCACTTCTAAACTAGAACCCTAACCCTAGCCCAAGCACGAGTCGGGCCTGAAGTTGTTCGCCCGAACACAGGCCGTATGGAAATCATGAAGCCCGAGCCCCCACCTATGTTAGACCTATGGAACAGAAAAATGAGTTTCTTACCATGTCCTAGGCCAGCGCAGCTGCTCTGGTCATATCACCTTCTGTGAGAGGTCATGGTTTTGAGCCTCGGCATTACAGCTGCCTCCCTCCCTCACAAATATGTAGGTACATATATCTATGTATGAGTATGTCGACGCATGTGTGTGTATATATATTTGTATATATAAATTTGGGTCGGGAGTGGATTCCGGCTCTCAACCACTAAGTGCAAATGCAGAAGCAAAACCTGAGCACGACCCATCTATTAATAAGAAAACCCCATGCCCAAAGCCCAATCCATGAGCTCCCTTACAAAAAAAGAAAAGACAGTATTCTTTTTATGAGGGAAAATAAGAATTCTACTCAGTCACCTTTTAATTCTACTACACCCTGTCGGACGTGAATTTCGACCCCCCCAATTTTCCTCTCCAAGAGAGGCATGGTTTAGGGAAATCTCCATTCATCTATATATATATGCTATTTAAATTTTACATCGAAAATGAGGATTCCGACTACCCTCAAAATCGATGGATCACGATCGCCAGCTACGGTACGGCCGTAACACCGTTCTTCGACAAAAGTCGAAGAAATATGGGGAGAAAATTAATAAGGTGGGTTCTTCCTCTCGTCTAATGTGCTGCCGGCAACACACGACGGTTGTCCTGTCATATTAATTTGGGTCTCTTTGGGTCTCTTTAATTTTTGGGTCAATTAAGGGTCATGAGTTAAAGTCCGAATAAAGGTTAATCCTCACATAGCATAATCATAGTATATCCAAGTAAAATAAAATAACTAGAATAAAGAAAATAAACTAAAAGTGGGGGAGGTGCCAAATATTTAAGAAGAGGATCGGCCTCGTTCCCGGGTACCCCCTTCTGATCCCTTGGCAAAATAGGGTTTAAAGGCTGATTTTTCAAACCAAAATGATGATGCAAATGAGACTTTGACTTGTGATTTCTGTGTTTTTCGTGTGCGATACACGAGTGATAAAAGTAAAAGGTCGATGGGCCGTAATTGATTGAAGGTGGCCGATGGGCCAGGATTGATTGAAAATGGCCGATGGGCCAGTGTTTGTTTTAGGGTGGCCGATGGGCCGTGATTGATTAAAAGTGTGTGTGAAATCACTCATCTCATCTCGTTATTCTCATTTATTCAATTTTAGAAATCAATTCTTTATTCTCTTTATCATTAAGTTTGATTAAATATCTGGCACCTGAGGTGGAGGAAGAAATAAAAGGAAAATCTTTTTGGGTTTATTTTGTTGGTTTTATAGTTTTTATGACTTTTCAATATGGGGGCTAGAAGGGCCTAACTAGGGGATTTTACTTGGATTTACGTGATTAGTGCTTTACTACTGATCATCGGATTAACCCTAACCTAAGGTCCTAGACCGCCCACATCAGCTCTCCCAGTCCCCTAACGGAACAGGAAAAGTGATGGGGCGAAGCCTAATGCGCTAAGCTACCTAACGGGGAAATCCGATCTAATCCTAGGGTATGAATAGCCTGAGTTTGATGGTTCAGCGCCTAAGCAACTTATTAATTGTGATTGGTTCGGTTTGTTTTGAGTTGAAGATTGATTAAAAGGTGGATTAAATGCATTTTAGGATTCTTGTTTAAGTTGTTTAAGGTTCTGGAATTTATGGTTTTAATTTAAAACGTGAAATGATGTCGAAATCCGTGAAACGGGGTTGGCAGAAGACTTGGGCGCCAGGGGGGTGGCGCCTAGGATATTCTGGTGACTTGGGCGTCCAGACAGTGGTGCCTAAGTGGCTGCTTCTGGGTGGTTTGGCAAGTGACGATGGTATCGATATTGTTTTCGAAATCCAAGGGGTTCTTACTGGGTGAGTTTTAATGTTCTAAATTGTTTTAATTCTCTGGTGTTTAAATGTCAAAGGGATTCGGATTCGGATTTTGAGACAAAACCAAGAGTTCGCATTTTAGTGCAAATGAGAGGATGGGCGCCAAGGGGGTGGCGCCCAGGTGGATGGCTTGAGATTTTCAGGTTTCGTTGGGACTTAGTTATTGGTTTTTGGATTCGAGGGTTGTTTTAGGTTCTGGTTTCAATTAATTTAAATTATATGATGATTAATTACTCATTTTAAATTGAAGTTGTGAACCAAGGTTATAGTGTAGGTTAGACGCCACAGGGGTGGTGCCTAGGTGGTTGTTTGTTTGTTCGTAAAGGCTTTGGGGGCTAAGCCCGAATCGATTAAACTTTCAAACGTTTTAAGTTAAAAGTGTTTTAACATGTTGATTCGGATTGGTTTGAATGTTAATTAATTGTATTAAGTTGTTCGCTAGGGGTTCTCTATGAAAACAGGTAGGCTGGGCGCCCAAGGTGTGGCGCCCAGGTGGATTTGGAAGGATGGGCGCCCAGGGGGTGGCGCCCAGGTGACTGTGTTGAGGTTCGGTCGGTTTGGTGACTCTTAGGTCAATTTAAGTCTAAATTGATTTAAAGGTTTAGTGTGTTCAGGTGTGGGATGCTATTCGTATTCAATTGAGATTTATTTAAACGCCAATTAATTGGGTTAAGTTGTGAATCGAGTTTTTCCGAAAACAGGGGAGCTGGGCGCCCAGGGTGTGGTGCCCAGGTGGATTTGACAGATGGGCGCCAAGGGTGTGGAGCCCAGGTGAGTTATTCTGTGGTTCGGGTCGGTTCAGTATTTTTTTAGGTTGATTTGCGGTTGAGCTTTATGGTTTGATGTATTTTAAATTAAAAATGTTCTGTTGCGATGATTAAGATTAAATTTCGTTTCAATTAATTTGGCTTTAGTGAAGGGAGAGGCTGGGCGCCAAGAGAGTGGTGCCCAGGTGGAGGTGACAGGATGGGCGCCCAGGGGGTGGCGCCCAAGTGTCTGTCTTGTGCGTCCGAGTTGGTTCGATGTTTTAAATCTATTCGGGCTTATGGTTTCGATTGTTTTAGATTTCAAGGGTGTTCCGGTGTGTTGATCGTGATTGAATTCGATTTTAATTTCAACTAGGGTTTCCTAGTGGTTGGGTAGGATGGGCGCCAGGAGGGTGGTGCCCAAGTGGATGCGGAAGAATAGGCACCGAGGGGGTGGCGCCTAAGTAGATGCGGAAGGATAGGCACCAAGGGGGGTGGCGCCCACGTGGATGTTTTGTGGTTTATTTGTTTTGTACTTTCTAAGTTGGTTTGAGTCCAAATTGATTAAGGTTTCGAGTCTTTTAGGTTAATAGTGTTTTAAGGTGTTAATTCGGGTTTAATCAATTAAGTTTAATTAAGTGGTGGTTTCTAAGGGAATGGGATAAGATAGGCGCCAGGGGGGTGGTGCCCAAGTGGATAGACAGGCTGGGCGCCCAGGGGGTGGCGCCCAGGGGTCTGTTTTGTGGTTTCGGGTTGCTTCTTGGTTTAAGTCTGAATTGATTGAGGTTTTAGGTTCTTTTAGGTCTAAAAGTGTTTTGTTATGTTAAATAGGATGAAATTCGGGTTGTGATTAATTAGAAGTTTTAATTAAAGTTCTTTAGTGATGGAATAAGATGGGCGCCAGGAGGGCGGTGCCCAGGTGGCAGTGTAGGCTGGGCGCCCAGGGGGTGGCGCCCGGGTGGACTTTTCAGAGTTTTGTTGGTTTTTGAGTTTTTGAGTTAATTAGAGATTAAGTTGATTAAGGTTTACTTATTCTAGGTTTAAAATGTTTTACTGTGTTGATTCAAATTAGTTTAAAGCCTTAACTAATTAACTTAGACTTTAACCGGGTTGTCTTAGGGAATGAACAGGCTGGGCACCCAGAGGGTGGCGCCCAGGTGGCTGTGGAAGGATGAGCGCCCAGGGGGTGGCGCCCAGGTGACTGTCTTTTGGGGTTTTAGGTTTTTTATGTTTTTAAAGTTCTTAACTACTTCCAAATCCGAATTAAGTAGGGTCTTAAGGTTTTAGGGTTCTTAATGATTTGATGTTTCTTAAGTTATCTAATTATGATGTTTTAATTAATCTTATGATTTATTCTACTTAGGCGCTAAACTCAATAACGTAGACTATCTAATTATTATTTTTGGGTTTTCTGGATATCTTTTAATTTGTTTTTGGTCTCTCCTCTAATTTACTAGAGAGCAAGGAAAGAGAAGAAGGGATTTTATGTTTTATGATTTTTTTTTTTTTTGGGATTTTCTATGGTTATGCAATTCAAATGATATGATGTGAAGTGTGACAAAGATGGTAATTCAAAGTTCAGAACAGATCATACAACCAAACATATCATCATTATGCAGTTTCTAAATGAACTAAATGCGGAAGATTTGAAGTTGTGCACAAAAGTGGAGAAATCCACTTGGGCGCCACCCCTGTGGCGCCTACCTTGCTCAGTCAGGGTTTTCAACGGAACACAACGAACGCACAAGAATCTTAGTGTTTTCGACACAACTTCCAATATTCAGCGACTGATGCGAATGTCTTAATTCGAACTACTAGCGATGCAACTAACGAAATTATAAACAAACAATGCAATGGGCGAAGATCTAGAACCTGGACCCTGTCGCAGAAGGGTAGGCGCCCAGAGGGTGGCGCCCAGTGGGTGGCGCCCAGGTGTTCTGGAAAGGGCAGGCGCCCAGAGGGTGGCGCCCAGGTGTTTTGGAGTGGGCAGGCGCCCAGGGGGTGGCGCCCAGGTGTTCTGGAGTGGGCAGGCGCCCAGGGGGTGGCGCCCAGGTGTTCTGGAGTGGGCAGGCACCCAGGGGGTGGCGCCCAGCCTTCCTGCCAATGGTTGCTTGCGATCTTTTCAATATAAATGATGATGATGATGATTCTAATGCGAGATCTAATCTAGCTATGCGATATGAACTACGAAATCAAAGAAAACCTACTATGTTAGAATGAACCTAAACATGTTTCTAATATGATGAGATGCTAATACCATTTTTATCTCAAGTTAATGTAAATCTATGATGCTCAAATGGCCCTAAGCATGTTTCTAAGCATGAATGGTGATGGAGTGTAGTAAAAGAAGGGAGATCTAGGAATACCGGTATGAAGAAACGTTTCTCAAGTTCCTAGATTGAAACCTTCGCAAAGATCCATAGCTTTACTCGAAGATATGGAAGCCTCCTCCTCTCTTTCTCCTTCTTCTACTATAGATCTGAAGTTCTTCTCTAATGGTGGCTACCTTTCTTCTTCTTTTCTTATTCTCTCCTTTTGCCTCTTTTCTTAGGGTTTTTGGGTAGCCTCCCCTTGTAAATGAAGTTAAAAGGGATTATATAGGTTTGGGACGAGTTTAGAAGGGGCTAGGGCTTCATTAATTCGTGTTTCTAGAAGGTCTCACGCATCCCTAGGCGGCTTAAGTTGTTTTAGGGTGAACTAGGGTTTCGAGGGAGGATGGGCGCCCATGGGGTGGCGCCCACATGGCCTGCGCAGGCTGGGCGCTCACAGGGTGGCGCCCAGGTGATCCTGGATAGAGTGGGCGCCCACAGGGTGGCGCCCAGGTGATCTTGGATAGAGTGGGCGCCCACAGGGTGGTGCCTAGGTGGTTCGGTTCGTCTTCAATGCTTGGTCCTACGTATGAGTGGTCCCGGTCTAATCTCGAGCCAAACAAATAAATTTTAAGGTGGGCGCCCACCATGGGGTGCCTAGGTGGTCCTGGGCTGTGTGGGCGCCACAGGGTTGGTGCCAATGTGGAACTTAGGAGGGTAGGCGCCACATGGGTGGTGCCTAGGTGGAGTCGGTTCATTTTCGGAGTTCGGCCCCTACGTTGAGTGGTCCCGGGCTACTTTTAGGCTAAGTAGTGAAGTTTGGAGGCGGGGCGCCCACCATGGGGCGCCTAGGTGGTCCCAAGCTGTGTGGGCGCCCAGCATGGGGCGCCTAGGTGAAATTTAGTGGGATGGGCGCCACATGGGTGGTGCCCAGATGATCCCTTCTTAGGACAAACTTCGGAAGCTCATAACTTTTGACTCGCTTATCGGATTTGGACATTCTACATACCGCCGGAAAGCTTTCGAAGTGAGGAATTCAATGGTATAAATGTCTTGACAAATAGGTGCTGAAAAATATGGGGGATCTCTGGACCAATGAATTCGATTTCCTAACTTAGGCTAATCGGGTGACATTTTGGCAAACTAAGCATGGTCTTCAGAGGGATTGGCCTAAGCATGTCTTAAGTGGTCCAAAAAGGGTTTGAGTGGTGTCATGGTTCACTTCTTGTGTGAGTAGTGAATTGGGCTCAAGATCTCGACGCGACTTGGCTTTTCTCTCGCGAATTTCTAGAAATCGTCGAACTAAGTCAAAAATTAGCAACAAGCATCTTCATCGTTGTTAATTAATCTGAATAATGTCATTAATCATTCAATTGTGGGTGAAATGGGGGCACCACTATATATGATAGGTATTTAAGGCTATCATAGGGGCCAAATGAGGTGTCTACACACCCTTACTTCTGTTCTCTCTTTAATTGATCCTTTACTTCACCAGACCGGTAAAGTGAATCAACAATTTATGGCTTGCTTATGGTGATTTGATATCATTTCTCCCAATTGTTATTCACACATCTCCATTCTTCATTTTGTGGAACTAAGCCCCGACCCATGACCCACCAACAAGGAAAAGAAGGGAAAAACGGATAAAAAATCGGTTTGAAAGATTCCCGCCATATGTACCCGAAGCGCTTCTGAAATTTCCAGTTTTCCTCCTCTCAGAGCGGAGGAAAACTGGAAAATTGGTTTTACGGCCGACGGGAGCAGCAGTAAAGGTGCAACTTCCAGCTTTCCTCCTCTCGGAGATGAGGAAAACTGGAAAATCAATTGTACCGCCGATGAGAGCAGCGGTAAAGCTGCAATTTCCGGTTTTCCTCCTCTCGCAGCGGAGGAAAACTGGAATATCGATTTTACCGCCGATGGGAGCAGCGGTAAAGCTGCAACTTGGGGCTGCAGAGGAGGAAAACTGTAAAATCAATTTTACCGCCGATGCGAGCAGCGGTAATGCTGTAATTCCCGGATTTCCTCCTCTTAGAGTGGAGGAAAATTGGAAAATGCGAGTTTACCTCCCACGCAAGCAGCGGTAAAGCTGTGTGAGTGTCAAAAGAAACTCGCAAGGCCTTTCCATTTCCAACTTACATTAATTAATATGGAAGAATCCGCAGTAACGTTTTTTCTTGCAGCCCATATCTAGTGATCTCCCATGTGCTATGAGTGGAGAGAAAAAAATCATACAGGCTGACTTTGGCTATTGACGCATGTTGAATTTAATTACTAGGCTTTTGAATACATATACTTCCCCAGAAATAAAAGTTGAAATATATAAATTGGCATCAAATAACATCCCCGTAATAAAACAATAAAATCCGAGATATCACCCTACTAAAGCAATTTGCTCCTGCCTACAACTCCATTCTTAAATCTATGAAGGAAATTTTGAAAGCATTGAGTGTTATCGGGTTTCTAATCTAAAGCAATGACACTAATGATTCCGTAATCTTGTAATCAACATCTAAACTTTATTTCCTTGACATGCTTAGATTTGGAAACTCTTTGGACCTAACCAACAGGCCGTAGGACTGATGGAACTGCACAAGTCAAGCACGATAATGACTTAGGACCGCTGTAGAGCACCCCATAGTTGTTCACATGCACAGAAAAGCACTGGTGTATTGATTATTAGAGCATGTTTGCGAGTATAAGATTTTTTTTTCTCGCGTTGTCCTGTTGAAATGAAGATTTTGCTGGTTTCACTTATATTCTCAATCGTAGATATTAGGATCTCTGGTTTTTTAATGTGACAATTTTGGTAAGCTTACCTTGCTTGTTAAGTGAAGTGAAGGGCTAGTACGAGGGACATTAAAAGAAGAGGGTGAAATCAAAAAGAAATATTAGGTTTCGAATACCATCTCTTCCATAAAAAAGGTTAAAAGGACGTACACTCTCTCATTCCTGTGATTGATGAAAAAGACTAGGGGTGTTCATCGACGAGGCAGGGCCATTCCGAGGAATGTCCAACAGCCACTTCTAAACTAGAACCCTAACCCTAGCCCAAGCACGAGTCAGGCCTGAAGTTGTTCGCCCGAACCCAGGCCGTATGGAAATCATGAAGCCCGAGCCCCCACCTATGTTAGACCTATGGAAGAGAAAAATGAGTTTCTTACCATGTCCTAGGCCAGCGCAGCTGCTCTGGTCATATCACCTTCTGTGACAGGTCATGGTTTTGAGCCTCGGCATTACAGCTGCCTCCCTCCCTCACAAATATGTAGATACATATATCTATGTATGAGTATGTCGACGTATGTGTGTGTATATATATTTGTATATATAAATTTGGGTCGGGAGTGGATTCCGGCTCTCAACCACTAAGTGCAAATGCAGAAGCAAAACCTGAGCACGACCCATCTATTAATAAGAAAACCCCATGCCCAAAGCCCAATCCATGAGCTTCCTTACAAAAAAAGAAAAGACAGTATTCTTTTTATGAGGGAAAATAAGAATGCCACTCAGTCACCTTTTAATTCTACTACACCCTTACTTCTGTTCTCTCTTTAATTGATCCTTTACTTTACCTGACCGGTAAAGTAAATCTACAATTTATGGCTTGTTTATTGTGATCTGATATCATTTCTCCCAATTGTTATTCACACATGTCCATCCTTCATTTTGTGGAACTAAGCCCCGACCCATGACCCACCAACAAGTAAAAGAAGGGAAAAACGGATAAAAAATCGGTCTGAAAGATTCCCGCCATATGTACCCGAACCGTTTCTGAAATTTCCAGTTTTCTTCCTCTCAGAGCGAAGGAAAACTGGAAAATTGGTTTTACCGCCGACGGGAGCAGTAGTAAAGGTGCAACTTCCAGCTTTCCTCCTCTCGGAGATGAGGAAAACTGGAAAATCAATTGTACCGCCGATGAGAGCAGCGGTAAAGCTGCAATTTCCGGTTTTCCTCGTCTCGCAGCGAAGGAAAATTGGAATATCGATTTTACCGCCGATGGGAGCAGCGGTAAAGCTGCAACTTGGGGCTGCAGAGGAGGAAAACTGTAAAATCAATTTTACCGCCGATGCGAGCAGCGGTAATGCTGTAATTCCCGGATTTCCTCCTCTTAGAGTGGAGGAAAATTGGAAAATGCGAGTTTACCTCCCACGCAAGCAGCGGTAAAGCTGTGTGAGTGTCAAAAGAAACTCGCAAGGCCTTTCCATTTCCAACTTACATTAATTAATATGGAAGAATCCGCAGTAACGTTTTTTCTTGCAGCCCATATCTAGTGATCTCCCATGTGCTATGAGTGGAGAGAAAAAAATCATACAGGCTGACTTTGGCTATTGACGCATGTTGAATTTAATTACTAGGCTTTTGAATACATATACTTCCCCAGAAATAAAAGTTGAAATATATAAATTGGCATCAAATAACATCCCCGTAATAAAACAATAAAATCCGAGATATCACCCTACTAAAGCAATTTGCTCCTGCCTACAACTCCATTCTTAAATCTATGAAGGAAATTTTGAAAGCATTGAGTGTTATCGGGTTTCTAATCTAAAGCAATGACACTAATGATTCCGTAATCTTGTAATCAACATCTAAACTTTATTTCCTTGACATGCTTAGATTTGGAAACTCTTTGGACCTAACCAACAGGCCGTAGGACTGATGGAACTGCTCAAGTCAAGCACGGTAATGACTTAGGACCGCTGCAGAGCACCCCATAGTTGTTCACATGCACAGAAAAGCACTGGTGTATTGACTATTAGGGCGTGTTTGCGAGTATAAGATTCTTTTTTCTCGCGTTGTCCTGTTGAAATGAAGATTTTGCTGGTTTCACTTATATTCTCAATCGTAGATATTAGGATCTCTGGTTTTTTAATGTGACAATTTTGGTAAGCTTACTTTGCTTGTTAAGTGAAGTGAAGGGCTAGTACGAGGGACATTAAAAGAAGAGGGTGAAATAAAAAAGAAATATTAGGTTTCGAATACCATCTCTTCCATAAAAAAGGTTAAAAGGACGTACACTCTCTCATTCCTGTGATTGATGAAAAAGACTAGGGGTGTTCATCGACGAGGCAGGGCCATTCCGAGGAATGTCCAACAGCCACTTCTAAACTAGAACCCTAACCCTAGCCCAAGCACGAGTCGGGCCTGAAGTTGTTCGCCCGAACCCAGGCCGTATGGAAATCATGAAGCCCGAGCCCCCACCTATGTTAGACCTATGGAAGAGAAAAATGAGTTTCTTACCATGTCCTAGGCCAGCGCAGCTGCTCTGGTCATATCACCTTCTGTGAGAGGTCATGGTTTTGAGCCTCGGCATTACAGCTGCCTCCCTCCCTCACAAATATGTAGATACATATATCTATGTATGAGTATGTCGCCGTATGAGTGTGTATATATATTTGTATATATAAATTTGGGTCGGGAGTGGATTCTTGCTCTCAACCACTAAGTGCAAATACAGAAACAAAACCTGAGCACGACCCAACTATTAATAAGAAAACCCCATCCCCAAAGCCCAATCCACGAGCTCCCTTACTAAAAAAGAAAAGACAGTATTCTTTTTATGAGGGAAAATAAGAATGCCACTCAGTCACCTTTTAATTCTACTACACCCTTACTTCTGTTCTCTCTTTAATTGATCCTTTACTTTACCTGACCGGTAAAGTAAATCTACAATTTATGGCTTGTTTATTGTGATCTGATATCATTTCTCCCAATTGTTATTCACACATGTCCATCCTTCATTTTGTGGAACTAAGCCCCGACCCATGACCCACCAACAAGTAAAAGAAGGGAAAAACGGATAAAAAATCGGTCTGAAAGATTCCCGCCATATGTACCCGAACCGTTTCTGAAATTTCCAGTTTTCTTCCTCTCAGAGCGAAGGAAAACTGGAAAATTGGTTTTACCGCCGACGGGAGCAGTAGTAAAGGTGCAACTTCCAGCTTTCCTCCTCTCGGAGATGAGGAAAACTGGAAAATCAATTGTACCGCCGATGAGAGCAGCGGTAAAGCTGCAATTTCCGGTTTTCCTCGTCTCGCAGCGAAGGAAAATTGGAATATCGATTTTACCGCCGATGGGAGCAGCGGTAAAGCTGCAACTTGGGGCTGCAGAGGAGGAAAACTGTAAAATCAATTTTACCGCCGATGCGAGCAGCGGTAATGCTGTAATTCCCGGATTTCCTCCTCTTAGAGTGGAGGAAAATTGGAAAATGCGAGTTTACCTCCCACGCAAGCAGCGGTAAAGCTGTGTGAGTGTCAAAAGAAACTCGCAAGGCCTTTCCATTTCCAACTTACATTAATTAATATGGAAGAATCCGCAGTAACGTTTTTTCTTGCAGCCCATATCTAGTGATCTCCCATGTGCTATGAGTGGAGAGAAAAAAATCATACAGGCTGACTTTGGCTATTGACGCATGTTGAATTTAATTACTAGGCTTTTGAATACATATACTTCCCCAGAAATAAAAGTTGAAATATATAAATTGGCATCAAATAACATCCCCGTAATAAAACAATAAAATCCGAGATATCACCCTACTAAAGCAATTTTCTCCTGCCTACAACTCCATTCTTAATTCTATGAAGGAAATTTTGAAAGCATTGAGTGTTATCAGGTTTCTAATCTAAAGCAATGACACAAATGATTCCGCAATCTTGTAGTCAACATCTAAACTTTATTTCCTTGACATGCTTAGATTTGGAAACTCTTTGGACCTAACCAACAGGCCGTAGGACTGATGAAACTGCTCAAGTCAAGCACGATAATGACTTAGGACCGCTGCAGAGCACCCCATAGTTGTTCACATGCGCAGAAAAGCACTGGTGTATTGACTATTAGGGCGTGTTTGCGAGTATAAGATTCTTTTTTCTCGCGTTGTCCTGTTGAAATGAAGATTTTGCTGGTTTCACTTATATTCTCAATCGTAGATATTAGGATCTCTGGTTTTTTAATGTGACAATTTTGGTAAGTTTACTTTGCTTGTTAAGTGAAGTGAAGGGCTAGTACGAGGGACATTAAAAGAAGAGGGTGAAATCAAAAAGAAATATTAGGTTTCGAATACCATCTCTTACATAAAAAAGGTTAAAAGGACGTACACTCTCTCATTCCTGTGATTGATGAAAAAGACTAGGGGTGTTCATCGACAAGGCAGGGCCATTCCGAGGAATGTCCAACAGCCACTTCTAAACTAGAACCCTAACCCTAGCCCAAGCATGAGTCGGGCCTGAAGTTGGTCGCCCGAACGCAGGCCGTATGGAAGTCATGAAGCCCGAGTTCCCACCTATGTTAGACCTATGGAACCGAAAAATGAGTTTCTTACCATGTCCTAGGCCAGCGCAACTGCTCTGGTCATATCACCTTCTGTGAGAGGTCATGGTTTTGAGCCTCGGCATTACAGCTGCCTCCCTCCCTCACAAATATGTAGATACATATATCTATGTATGAGTATGTCGACGTATGTGTGTGTATATATATTTGTATATATAAATTTGGGTCGGGAGTGGATTCCGGCTCTCAACCACTAAGTGCAAATGCAGAAGCAAAACCTGAGCACGACCCATCTATTAATAAGAAAACCCCATGCCCAAAGCCCAATCCATGAGCTTCCTTACAAAAAAAGAAAAGACAGTATTCTTTTTATGAGGGAAAATAAGAATTCTACTCAGTCACCTTTTAATTCTACTACACCCTTACTTCTGTTCTCTCTTTGATTGATCATTTACTTCACCTGACCGATAACGTAACTCTACAATTTATGGCTTGTTTATTGTGATTTGATATCATTTCACCCAATTGTTATTCACACATGTCCATCCTTCATTTTGTGGAACTAAGCCCCGACCCATGACCCACCAACAAGAAAAAAAAGGGAAAAACGGATAAAAAATCGGTATGAAAGATTCCCGCCATATGTACCCGAAGCGTTTCTGAAATTTCCTGTTTTCCTCCTCTCAGAGCGAAGGAAAACTGAAAAATTGGTTTTACCGCCGACTGGAGCAGCGGTAAAGGTGCAACTTCCAGCTTTCCTCCTCTCAGGGATGAGGAAAACTGGAAAATCAATTGTACCGCCGATGAGAGCAGCGGTAAAGCTGCAATTTCCGGTTTTCCTCCTCTCGCAGCGGAGGAAAACATGAATAACGATCTTACCGCCGATGAGAGCAGCGGTAAAGCTGCAATTTCCGGTCTTCCTCCTCTCGCAGCGGAGGAAAACTGGAATGTCGACTTTACCGCTGATGGCAGCCGCGGTAAAGCTGCAACTTGGGGCTGCCGGGGAGGAAAACTGTAAAATCAATTTTACCGCCGATTCGAGCAGCGGTAATGCTGTAATTGGCGGATTTCCTCCTCTCAGAGTGGAGGAAAATTGGAAAATGCGATTTTACCTCCCACGCAAGCAGCGGTAAAGCTGTGTGAGTGTCAAAAGAAACTCGCAAGGCCTTTCCATTTCCAACTTAAATTAAATAATATGGAAGAATCCGCAGTAACGTTTTCTCTTGCAACCCATATCTAGTGATCTCCCATGTGGTATGAGTGGAGAGAAAAAAATCACACAGGCTGACTTTGGCTATTGACGCATGTTGAATTTAATTACTAGGCTTTTGAATACATATACTTCCCCAGAAATAAAAGTTGAAATATATAAATTGGCATCAAATAACATCCCCGTAATAAAACAATAAAATCCGAGATATCACCCTACTAAAGCAATTTGCTCCCGCCTACAACTCCATTCTTAAATCTATGAAGGAAATTTTGAAAGCATTGAGTGTTATCAGGTTTCTAATCTAAAGCAATGACACAAATGATTCCGTAATCCTGTAATCAACATCTAAACTTTATTTCCTTGACATGCTTAGATTTGGAAACTCTTTGGACCTAACCAACAGGCCGTAGGACTGATGGAACTGCTCAAGTCAAGCACAATAATGACTTAGGACCGCTGCAGATCACCCCATAGCTGTTCACATGCACAGAAAAGCACTGGTGTATTGACTATTAGGGCATGTTTGCGAGTATAAGATTTTTTTTTCTCGCGTTGTCCTGTTGAAATGAAGATTTTGCTGGTTTTACTTATATTCTCAATCGCAGATATTAGGATCTCTGGTTTTCTAATGTGACGATTTTGGTAAGCTTACTTTGCTTTTTAAGTGAAGTGAAGGGCTAGTACGAGGGACACTAAAAGAAGTGGGTGAAATAAAAAAGAAATATTAGGTTTCGAATACCATCTCTTCCATAAAAAAGGTTAAAAGGACGTACACTCTCTCATTCCTGTGATTGATGAAAAAGACTAGGGGTGTTCATCGATGAGGCAGGGCCATTCCGTGGAATGTCCAACAGCCACTTCTAAACTAGAACCCTAACCCTAGCCCAAGCACGAGTCAGGCCTAAAGTTGTTCGCCCGAACCCAGGCCGTATGGAAATCATGAAGCCCGAGCCCCCACCTATGTTAGACCTATGGAACAGAAAAATGAGTTTCATACCATGTCCTAGGCCAGCGCAGCTGCTCTGGTCATATCACCTTCTGTGAGAGGTCATGGTTTTGAGCCTCGGCATTACAGCTGCCTCCCTCCCTCACAAATATGTAGATACATATATCTATGTATGAGTATGTCGACGTACGTGTGTGTATATATATTTGTATATATAAATTTGGGTCGGGAGTGGATTCCGGCTCTCAACCACTAAGTGCAAATACAGAAACAAAACTTGAGCACGACCCATCTATTTATAAGAAAACCCCATGCCCAAAGCCCAATCCATGAGCACCCTTACAAAAAAAGAAAAGACAGTATTCTTTTTATGAGGGAAAATAAGTATGCTACTCAGTCACCTTTTAATTCTACTACACCCTTACTTTTGTTCTCTCTTTAATTGATCCTTTACTTCACCTGACCGGTAAAGTAAATCTACAATTTATTGCTTGGTTATGGTGATTTGATATCATTTCTCCCAATTGTTATTCACACATGTCAATCCTTCATTTTGTGGAACTAAGCCCCGACCCATGACCCACCAACAAGCAAAAGAAGGGAAAAACGGATAAAAAATCAGTTTGAAAGATTCCCGCCATATGTACCCGAAGCGTTTCTGAAATTTCCAGTTTTCCTCCTCCCAGAGCGGAGGAAAACTGGAAAATTGGTTTTACCGCCGACGGGAGCAGCGGTAAAGGTGCAACTTCCAGCTTTCCACCTCTCGGAGATGAGGAAAACTGGAATATCAATTGTACCGCCGATGAGAGCAGCGGTAAAGCTGCAATTTCCGGTTTTCCTCCTCTCGCAGCGGAGGAAAACTGGAATAACGATCTTACTGCCGATGAGAGCAGCGGTAAAGCTGCAATTTCCGGTTTTCCTCCTCTCGCAGCGGAGGAAAACTGGAATATCGATTTTACCGCCGATGGGAGCAGCGATAAATCTGCAACTTGGGGCTGCCGAGGAGGAAAACTGTAAAATCAATTTTACCGCCGATGCGAGCAGCGGTAATGCTGTAATTGCCGGATTTCCTCCTCTCAGAGTGGAGGAAAATTGGAAAATGTGATTTTACCTCCCACGCAAGCAGCGGTAATGCTGTGTGAGTGTCAAAAGAAACTCGCAAGGCCTTTCCATTTCCAACTTACATTAAATAATATGGAAGAATCCGCAGTAACGTTTTTTCTTGCAGCCCATATCTAGTGATCTCCCATGTGGTATGAGTGGAGAGAAAAAATCACACAGGCTGACTTTGGCTATTGACGCATGTTGAATTTAATTACTAGGCTTTTGAATACATATACTTCCCCAGAAATAAAAGTTGAAATATATAAATTGGCATCAAATAACATCCCCGTAATAAAACAATAAAATCCGAGATATCACCCTACTAAAGCAATTTGCTCCCGCCTACAACTCCATTCCTAAATCTATGAAGGAAATTTTGAAAGCATTGAGTGTTATCGGGTTTCTAATCTAAAGCAATGACACAAATGATTCCGTAATCCTGTAATCAACATCTAAACTTTATTTCCTTGACATGCTTAGATTTGGAAACTCTTTGGACCTAACCAACAGGCCGTAGGACTGATGGAACTGCTCAAGTCAAGCACAATAATGACTTAGGACCGCTGCAGATCACCCCATAGTTGTTCACATGCACAGAAACGCACTGGTGTATTGACTATTAGGGCATTTTGCGAGTATAAGATTTTTTTTTCTCGCGTTGTCCTGTTGAAATGAAGATTTTGCTGGTTTCACTTATATTCTCAATCGTAGATATTAGGATCTCTGGTTTTCTAATGTGACCATTTTGGTAAGCTTACTTTGCTTGTTAAGTGAAGTGAAGGGCTAGTACGAGGGACATTAAAAGAAGAGGGTGAAATAAAAAAGAAATACTAGGTTTCGAATACCATCTCTTCCATAAAAAGGGTTAAAAGGACGTACACTCTCTCATTCCTGTGATTGATGAAAAAGACTAGGGGTGTTCATCGACGAGGCAGGGCCATTCCGTGGAATGTTCAGCAGCCACTTCTAAACTAGAACCCTAACCCTAGCCCAAGCACGAGTCAGGCCTGAAGTTGTTCGCCCGGACCCAGGCCGTATGGAAATCATGAAGCCCGAGCCCCCACCTATGTTAGACCTATGGAAGAGAAAAATGAGTTTCATACCATGTCCTAGACCAGCGCAGCTGCTCTGGTCATATCACCTTCTGCGAGAGGTCACGGTTTTGAGCCTCGGCATTACAGCTGCCTCCCTCCCTCACAAATATGTAGATACATATATCTATGTATGAGTATGTCGACGTATGTGTGTGTATATATATTTGTATATATAAATTTGGGTCGGGAGTGGATTCCGGCTCTCAACCACTAAGTGCAAATACAGAAATTAAACCTGAGCACGACCCATCTATTAATAAGAAAACCCCATGCCCAAAGCCCAATCCGTGAGCTCCCTTAAAAAAAAAGAAAAGACAGTATTCTTTTTATGAGGGAAAATAAGAATGCTGCTCAGTCACCTTTTAATTCTGCTACACCCTTACTTTTGTTCCCTCTTTAATTGATCCTTTACTTCACCTGACCGGTAAAGTAAATCTACAATTTACTGCTTGTTTAAGGTGATTTGATATCATTTCTCCCAATTGTTATTCACACATGTCAATCCTTCATTTTGTGGAACTAAGCCTCGACCCTTGACCCACCAACAAGCAAAAGAAGGGAAAAACGGATAAAAAATCGGTTTGAAAGATTCCCGCCATATGTACCCGAAGCGTTTCTGAAATTTCCGGTTTTCCTCCTCTCAGAGCGGAGGAAAACCGGAAAATTGGTTTTACCGCCGACGGGAGCAGCGGTAAAGGTTCAACTTCCAGCTTTCCTCCTCTCGGAGATGAGGAAAACTGGAAAATCAATTGTACCGCCGATGAGAGCAGCGGTAAAGCTGCAATTTCCGGTTTTCCTCCTCTCGCAGCGGAGGAAAGCTGGAATAACGATCTTACCGCCGATGAGAGCAGCGGTAAAGCTGCAATTTCCGGTTTTCATCCTCTCGCAGTGGAGGAAAACTGGAATATCGATTTTACCGCTGATGGGAGCAGCGGTAAATCTGCAACTTGGGGCTGCCGAGGAGGAAAACTGTAAAATCAATTTTACCGCCGATGCGAGCAGCGGTAATGCTGTAATTGCCGGATTTCCTCCTCTGAGAGTGGAGGAAAGTTGGAAAATGGGAGTTTACCTCCCACGCAAGCAGCGGTAAAGCTGTGTGAGTGTCAAAAGAAACTCGCAAGGCCTTTCCATTTCCAACTTACATTAAATAATATGGAAGAATCCGCAGTAACGTTTTTTCTTGCAGCCCATATCTAGTGATCTCCCATGTGGTATGAGTGGAGAGAAAAAAATCACACAAGCTGACTTTGGCTATTGACGCATGTTGAATTTAATTACTAGGCTTTTGAATACATATACTTCCCCAGAAATAAAAGTTGAAATATATAAATTGGCATCAAATAACATCCCCGTAATAAAACAATAAAATCCGAGATATCACCCTACTAAAGCAATTTGCTCCTGCCTACAACTCCATTCTTAAATCTATGAAGGAAATTTTGGAAGCATTGAGTGTTATCAGGTTTCTAATCTAAAGCAATGACACAAATGATTCCGCAATCTTGCAATCAACATCTAAACTTTATTTCCTTGACACGCTTCGATTTGGAAACTCTTTGCACCTAACCAATAGGCCGTAGGACTGATGAAACTGCGCAAGTCAAGCACGATAATGACTTAGGACCGCTGCAGATCACCCCATAGTTGTTCACATGCACACAAAAGCACTGGTGTATTGACTATTAGGGCATGTTTGCGAGTATAAGATTTTTTTTTCTCGCGTTGTCCTGTTGAAATGGAGATTTTGCTTGTTTCACTTTTATTCTCAATCGTAGATATTAGGATCTCTGGTTTTTTAATGTGACAATTTTGGTAAGCTTACTTTGCTTGTTAAATGAAGTGAAGGGCTAGTACGAGGGACATTAAAAGAGGAGGGTGAAATAAAAAAGAAATATTAGGTTTCGAATACCATCTCTTCCATAAAAAAGGTTAAAAGGACGTACACTCTCTCATTCCTGTGATTGATGAAAAAGACTAGGGGTGTTCATAGACGAGGCAGGGCCATTCCGAGGAATGTCCAACAGCCACTTCTAAACTAGAACCCTAACCCTAGCCCAAGCACGAGTCAGGCCTGAAGTTGTTCGCCCGAACCCAGGCCGTATGGAAATCATGAAGCCCGAGCCCCCACCTATGTTAGACCTATGGAACAGAAAAATGTGTTTCTTACCATGTCCTAGGCCAGCGCAGCTGCTCTGGTCATATCACCTTCTGTGAGAGGTCATGGTTTTGAGCCTCGGCATTACAGCTGCCTCCCTCCCTCACAAATATGTAGATACATATATCTATGTATGAGTATGTCGACGTATGTGTGTGTATATAAATTTGGGTCGGGAGTGGATTCTGGCTCTCAACCACTAAGTGCAAATACAGAAACAAAACCTGAGCACGACCCACCTATTAATAAGAAAACCCCATGCCCAAAGCCCAATCCATGAGCTCCCTTACAAAAAAAGAAAAGACAGTATTCTTTTTTTGAGGGAAAATAAGAATGCTACTCCGTCACCTTTTAATTTTGCTACACCCTTACTTTTGTTCTCTCTTTAATTGATCCTTTACTTCACCTGACCGGTAAAGTAAATCTACAATTTATTGCTTGTTTAAGGTGATTTGATATCATTTCTCCCAATTGTTATTCACACATGCCAATCCTTCATTTTGTGGAACTAAGCCCCGACCCATGACCCACCAACAAGCAAAAGAAGGGAAAAACGGATAAAAAATCGGTTTGAAAGATTCCCGCCATATGTACCCGAAGCATTTCTGAAATTTCCAGTTTTCCGCCTCTCAGAGCGGCGGAAAACTGGAAAATTGGTTTTACCGCCGACGGGAGCAGCGGTAAAGGTGCAACATCCAGCTTTCCTCCTCTCGGAGATGAGGAAAACTGGAAAATCAATTGTACCGCCGATGAGAGCAGCGGTAAAGCTGCAATTTCCGGTTTTCCTCCTATCGCAGCGGAGGAAAACTGGAATATCGATCTTACCGCCGATGAGAGCAGCGGTAAAGCTGCAATTTCCGGTTTTCCTCCTCTCGCAGCGGAGGAAAACTGGAATATCGATCTTACCGCCGATGAGAGAAGCGGTAAAGCTGCAATTTCCGGTCTTCCTCCTCTCGCAGCGGAGGAAAACTGGAATATCGACTTTACCGCCGATGGGAGCCGCGGTAAAGCTGCAACTTGGGGCTGCCGAGGAGGAAAACTGTAAAATCAATTTTACCGCCGATGCGAGCAGCGGTAATGCTGTAATTGCCGGATTTCCTCCTCTCGGAGTGGAGGAAAGTTGGAAAATGGGAGTATACCTCCCACGCAAGCAGCGGTAAAGCTGCGTGAGTGTCAAAAGAAACTCGCAAGGCCTCTCCATTTCCAACTTACATTAAATAATATGGAAGAATCCGCAGTAACGTTTTTTCTTGCAGCCCATATCTAGTGATCTCCCATGTGGTATGAGTGGAGAGAAAAAAATCACACAAGGTGACTTTGGCTATTGACGCATGTTGAATTTAATTACTAGGCTTTTGAATACATATACTTCCCCAGAAATAAAAGTTGAAATATATAAATTGGCATCAAATAACATCCCCGTAATAAAACAATAAAATCAGAGATATCACCCTACTAAAGCAATTTGCTCCTGCCTACAACTCCATTCTTAAATCAATGAAGGAAATTTTGAGAGCATTGAGTGTTATCAGGTTTCTAATCTAAAGCAACGACACAAAGGATTCCGTAATCTTGTAAGCAACATCTAAACTTTATTTCCTTGACATGCTTAGATTTGGAAATTCTTTGGACCTAACCAACAGGCCGTAGGACTGATGGAACTGCTCAAGTCAAGCACGATAATGACTTAGGACCGCTGCAGATCACCCCATAGTTGTTCACATGCACACAAAAGCACTGGTGTATTGACTATTAGGGCATGTTTGCGAGTATAAGATTTTTTTTTCTCGCGTTGTCCTGTTGAAATGAAGATTTTGCTGGTTTTACTTATATTCTCAATCGTAGATATTAGGATCTCTGGTTTTTTAATGTGACAATTCTGGTAAGCTTACTTTGCTTGTTAAGTGAAGTGAAGGGCTAGTACGAGGGACATTAAAAGAAGAGGGTGAAATAAAAAAGAAATATTAGGTTTCGAATACCATCTCTTCCATAAAAAAGGTTAAAAGGACGTACACTCTCTCATTCCTGTGATTGATGAAAAAGACTAGGGGTGTTCATCGACGAGGCAGGGCCATTCCGAGGAATGTCCAACAGCCACTTCTAAACTAGAACCCTAACCCTAGCCCAAGCACGAGTCAGGCCTGAAGTTGTTCGCCCGAACCCAGGCCGTATGGAAATCATGAAGCCCGAGCCCCCACCTATGTTAGACCTATGGAACAGAAAAATGAGTTTCTTACCATGTCCTAGGCCAGCGCAGCTGCTCTGGTCATATCACCTTCTGTGAGAGGTCATGGTTTTGAGCCTCGGCATTACAGCTGCCTCCCTCCCTCACAAATATGTAGATACATATATCTATGTATGAGTATGTCGACGTATGTGTGTGTATATAAATTTGGGTCGGGAGTGAATTCCGGCTCTCAACCACTAAGTGCAAATACAGAAACAAAACCTGAGCACGACCCACCTATTAATAAGAAAACCCCATGCCCAAAGCCCAATCCCTGAGCTCCCTTACAAAAACAGAAAAGACAGTATTCTTTTTATGAGGGAAAATAAGAATGCTACTCAGTCACCTTTTAATTCTGCTACACCCTTACTTTTGTTCTCTCTTTAATTGATCCTTTACTTCACCGGACCGGTAAAGTAAATCTACAATTTATTGCTTGTTTAAGGTGATTTGATATCATTTCTCCCAATTGTTATCCACACATGTCAATCCTTCATTTTGTGGAACTAAGCCCCGACCCATGACCCACCAACAAGCAAAAGAAGGGAAAAACGGATAAAAAATCGGTTTGAAAGATTCCCGCCATATGTACCCGAAGCGTTTCTGAAATTTCCAGTTTTCCTCCTCTCAGAGCGGAGGAAAACCGGAAAATTGGTTTTACCGCCGACGGGAGCAGCGGTAAAGGTGCAACTTCCAGCTTTCCTCCTATCGGAGATGAGGAAAACTGGAAAATCAATTGTACCCCCGATGAGAGCAGCGGTAAAGCTGCAATTTCCGGTTTACCTCCTCTCGCAGTGGAGGAAAACTTGAATAACGATCTTACCGCCGATGAGAGCAGCGGTAAAGCTGCAATTTCCTTTTTTCCTCCTCTCGCAGTTGAGGAAAACTGGAATATCGATTTTACCGCCGATGGGAGCAGCGGTAAATCTGCAACTTGGGGCTGCCGAGGAGGAAAATTGTAAAATCAATTTTACCGCCGATGCGAGCAGCGGTAATGCTGTAATTGCCGGATTTCCTCCTCTCAGAGTGGAGGAAAATTGGAAAATGCGAGTTTACCTCCCACGCAAGCAGCGGTAAAGGTGTGTGAGTGTCAAAAGAAACTCGCAAGGCCTTTCCATTTCCAACTTACATTAAATAATATGGAAGAATCCGCAGTAACGTTTTTTCTTGCAGCCCATATCTAGTGATCTCCCATGTGGTATGAGTGGAGAGAAAAAAATCACACAAGCTGGCTTTGGCTATTGACGCATGTTGAATTTAATTACTAGGCTTTTGAATACATATACTTCCCCAGAAATAAAAGTTGAAATATATAAATTCGCATCAAATAACATCCCCGTAATAAAACAATAAAATCCGAGATATCACCCTACTAAAGCAATTTGCTCCCGCCTACAACTCCATTCTTAAATCTATGAAGGAAATTTTGAAAGCATTGAGTGTTATCATGTTTCTAATCTAAAGCAATGACACAAATGATTCCGCAATCTTGTAAACAACATCTAAACTTTATTTCCTTGACACGCTTCGATTTGGAAACTCTTTGCACCTAACCAATAGGCCGTAGGACTGATGAAACTGCTCAAGTCAAGCACGATAATGACTTAGGACCGCTGCAGATCACCCCATAGTTGTTCACATGCACACAAAAGCACTGGTGTATTGACTATTAGGGCATGTTTGCGAGTATAAGATTTTTTTTTTCTCGCGTTGTCCTGTTGAAATGAAGATTTTGCTGGTTTCACTTATATTCTCAATCGTAGATATTAGGATCTCTGGTTTTTTAATGTGACAATTTTGGTAAGCTTACTTTGCTTGTTAAGTGAAGTGAAGGGCTAGTACGAGGGACATTAAAAGAAGAGGGTGAAATAAAAAAGAAATATTAGGTTTCGAATACCATCTCTTCCATAAAAAAGGTTAAAAGGACGTACACTCTCTCATTCCTGTGATTGATGAAAAAGACTAGGGGTGTTCATCGACGAGGCAAGGCCATTCCGAGGAATGTCCAACAGCCACTTCTAAACTAGAACCCTAACCCTAGCCCAAGCACGAGTCAGGCCTGAAGTTGTTCGCCCGAACCCAGGCCGTATGGAAATCATGAAGCCCGAGCCCCCACCTATGTTAGACCTATGGAACAGAAAAATGAGTTTCTTTCCATGTCCTAGGCCAGCGCAGCTGCTCTGGTCATATCACCTTCTGTGAGAGGTCATGGTTTTGAGCCTCGGCATTACAGCTGCCTCCCTCCCTCACAAATATGTAGATACATATATCTATGTATGAGTATGTCGACGTATGTGTGTGTATATAAATTTGGGTCGGGAGTGGATTCCGGCTCTCAACCACTAAGTGCAAATACAGAAACAAAACCTGAGCACGACCCATCTATTAATAAGAAAACCCCATGCCCAAAGCCCAATCCCTGAGCTCCCTTACAAAAATAGAAAAGACAGTATTCTTTTTATGAGGGAAAATAAGAATGCTACTCAGTCACCTTTTAATTCTGCTACACCCTTACTTTTGTTCTCTCTTTAATTGATCCTTTACTTCACCGGACCGGTAAAGTAAATCTACAATTTATTGCTTGTTTAAGGTGATTTGATATCATTTCTCCCAATTGTTATTCGCACATGTCAATCCTTCATTTTGTGGAACTAAGCCCCGACCCATGACCCACCAACAAGCAAAAGAAGGGAAAAACGGATAAAAAATCGGTTTGAAAGATTCCCGCCATATGTACCCGAAGCGTTTCTGAAATTTCCAGTTTTCCTCCTCTCAGAGCGGAGGAAAACCGGAAAATTGGTTTTACCGCCGACGGGAGCAGCGGTAAAGGTGCAACTTCCAGCTTTCCTCCTATCGGAGATGAGGAAAACTGGAAAATCAATTGTACCGCCGATGAGAGCAGCGGTAAAGCTGCAATTTCCGGTTTACCTCCTCTCGCAGCGGAGGAAAACTTGAATAACGATCTTACCGCCGATGAGAGCAGCGGTAAAGCTGCAATTTTTTGTTTTCCTCCTCTCGCAGTAGAGGAAAACTGGAATATCGATTTTACCGCCGATGGGAGCAGCGGTAAATCTGCAACTTGGGGCTGCCGAGGAGGAAAACTGTAAAATCAATTTTACCGCCGATGCGAGCAGCGGTAATGCTGTAATTGCCGGATTTCCTCCTCTAAGAGTGGAGGAAAATTGGAAAATGCGAGTTTACCTCCCACGCAAGCAGCGGTAAAGCTGTGTGAGTGTCAAAAGAAACTCGCAAGGCCTTTCCATTTCCAACTTACATTAAAAAATATGGAAGAATCCGCAGTAACGTTTTTTCTTGCAGCCCATATCTAGTGATCTCCCATGTGGTATGAGTGGAGAGAAAAAAATCACACAGGCTGACTTTGGCTATTGACGCATGTTGAATTTAATTACTAGGCTTTTGAATACATATACTTCCCCAGAAATAAAAGTTGAAATATATAAATTGGCATCAAATAACATCCCCGTAATAAAACAATAAAATCCGAGATATCACCCTACTAAAGCAATTTGCTCCTGCCTACAACTCCATTCTTAAATCTATGAAGGAAATTTTGAAAGCATTGAGTGTTATCAGGTTTCTAATCTAAAGCAATGACACAAATGATTCCGCAATCTTGTAATCAACATCTAAACTTTATTTCCTTGACACGCTTCGATTTGGAAACTCTTTGCACCTAACCAATAGGCCGTAGGACTGATGAAACTGCACAAGTCAAGCACGATAATGACTTAGGACCGCTGCAGATCACCCCATACTTGTTCACATGCACACAAAAGCACTGGTGTATTGACTATTAGGGCATGTTTGCGAGTATAAGATTTTTTTTTCTCGCGTTGTCCTGTTGAAATGAAGATTTTGCTGGTTTCACTTATATTCTCAATCGTAGATATTAGGATCTCTGGTTTTTTAATGTGACAATTTTGGTAAGCTTACTTTGCTTGTTAAGTGAAGTGAAGGGCTAGTACGAGGGACATTAAAAGAAGAGGGTGAAATAAAAAAGAAATATTAGGTTTCGAATACCATCTCTTCCATAAAAAAGGTTAAAAGGACGTACACTCTCTCATTCCTGTGATTGATGAAAAAGACTAGGGGTGTTCATCGACGAGGCAGGGCCATTCCGAGGAATGTCCAACAGCCACTTCTAAACTAGAACCCTAACCCTAGCCCAAGCACGAGTCGGGCCTGAAGTTGTTCGCCCGAACCCAGGCCGTACGGAAATCATGAAGCCCGAGCCCCCACCTATGTTAGACCTATGGAACAAAAAAATGAGTTTCTTACCATGTCCTAGGCCAGCGCAGCTGCTCTGGTCATATCACCTTCTGTGAGAGGTCATGGTTTTGAGCCTCGGCATTACAGCTTCCTCCCTCCCTCACAAATATGTAGATACATATATCTATGTATGAGTATGTCGACGTATGTGTGTGTATATATATTTGTATATATAAATTTGGGTCGGGAGTGGATTCCGGCTCTCAACCACTAAGTGCAAATACAGAAACAAAACCTGAGCACGACCCATCTATTAATAAGAAAACCCCATGCCCAAAGCCCAATCCATGAGCTCCTTTACAAGAAAAGAAAAGACAGTATTCTTTTTATGAGGGAAAATAAGAATGCTACTCAGTCACCTTTTAATTCTCCTACACCCTTACTTTTGTTCTCTCTTTAATTGATCCTTTACTTCACCTGACCGGTAAAGTAAATCAACAGTTTATTGCTTGTTTAAGGTGATTTGATATCATTTCTCCCAATTGTTATTCACACATGTCAATCATTCATTTTGTGGAACTAAGCCCCGACCCATGACCCACCAACAAGCAAAAGAAGGGAAAAACGGATAAAAAATCGGTTTGAAAGATTCCCGCCATATGTACCCGAAGCGTTTCTGAAATTTCCAGTTTTCCTCCCCTCAGAGCGGAGGAAAACTGGAAAATTGGTTTTACCGCCGACGGGAGCAGCGGTAAAGGTGCAACTTCCAGCTTTTCTCCTCTCGGAGATGAGGAAAACTGGAAAATCAATTGTACCGCCGATGAGAGCAGCGGTAAAGCTGCAATTTCCAGTTTTCCTCCTCTCGCAGCGGAGGAAAACTGGAATATCGATTTTACCTCCGATGGGAGCAGCGGTAAAGCTGCAACTTGGGGCTGCCGAGGAGGAAAACTGTAAAATCAATTTTACCGCCGATGCGAGCAGCGGTAATGCTGTAATTGCCGGATTTCCTCCTCTCAGAGTGGAGGAAAATTGGAAAATGCGAATCTACCTCCCACGCAGGCCGCGGTAAAGCTGTGTGAGTGTCAAAAGAAACTCGCAAGGCCTTTCCATTTCCAACTTACATTAAATAATATGGAAGAATCCGCAGTAACGTTTTTTCTTGCAGCCCATATATAGTGATCTCCCATGTGGTATGAGTGGAGAGAAAAAAATCACACAAGCTGGCTTTGGCTATTGACGCATGTTGAATTTAATTACTAGGCTTTTGAATACATATACTTCCCCAGAAATAAAAGTTGAAATATATAAATTGGCATCAAATAACATCCCCGTAATAAAACAATAAAATCCGAGATATCACCCTACTGAAGCAATTTGCTCCTGCCTACAACTCCATTCTTAAATCAATGAAGGAAATTTTGAAAGCATTGAGTGTTATCAGGTTTCTAGTCTAAAGCAATGACACAAATGATTTCGTGATTTTGTAATCAACATCTAAACTTTATTTCCTTGACATGCTTAGATTTGGAAACTCTTTGGACCTAACCAACAGGCCGTAGGACTGATGGAACTGCTCAAGTCAAGCACGATAATGACTTAGGACCGCTGCAGATCACCCCATAGTTGTTCACATGCACAGAAAAGCACTGGTTTATTGACTATTAGGGCATGTTTGCGAGTATAAGATTTTTTTTTCTCGCGTTGTCCTGTTGAAATGAAGATTTTGCTGGTTTCACTTATATTCTCAATCGTAGATATTAGGATCTCTGGTTTTTTAATGTGACAATTTTGGTAAGCTTACTTTGCTTGTTAAGTGAAGTGAAGGGCTAGTACGAGGGACATTAAAAGAAGAGGGTGAAATAAAAAAGAAATATTAGGTTTCGAATACCATCTCTTCCATAAAAAAGGTTAAAAGGACGTACACTCTCTCATTCCTGTGATTGATGAAAAAGACTAGGGGTGTTCATCGACGAGGCAGGGCCATTCCGAGGAATGTCCAACAGCCACTTCTAAACTAGAACCCTAACCCTAGCCCAAGCACGAGTCAGGCCTGAAGTTGTTCGCCCGAACCCAGGCCGTACGGAAATCATGAAGCCCGAGCCCCCACCTATGTTAGACCTATGGAACAAAAAAATGAGTTTCTTACCATGTCCTAGGCCAGCGCAGCTGCTCTGGTCATATCACCTTCTGTGAGAGGTCATGGTTTTGAGCCTCGGCATTACAGCTTCCTCCCTCCCTCACAAATATGTAGATACATATATCTATGTATGAGTATGTCGACGTATGTGTGTGTATATATATTTGTATATATAAATTTGGGTCGGGAGTGGATTCCGGCTCTCAACCACTAAGTGCAAATACAGAAACAAAACCTGAGCACGACCCATCTATTAATAAGAAAACCCCATGCCCAAAGCCCAATCCATGAGCTCCTTTACAAGAAAAGAAAAGACAGTATTCTTTTTATGAGGGAAAATAAGAATGCTACTCAGTCACCTTTTAATTCTCCTACACCCTTACTTTTGTTCTCTCTTTAATTGATCCTTTACTTCACCTGACCGGTAAAGTAAATCAACAGTTTATTGCTTGTTTAAGGTGATTTGATATCATTTCTCCCAATTGTTATTCACACATGTCAATCATTCATTTTGTGGAACTAAGCCCCGACCCATGACCCACCAACAAGCAAAAGAAGGGAAAAACGGATAAAAAATCGGTTTGAAAGATTCCCGCCATATGTACCCGAAGCGTTTCTGAAATTTCCAGTTTTCCTCCCCTCAGAGCGGAGGAAAACTGGAAAATTGGTTTTACCGCCGACGGGAGCAGCGGTAAAGGTGCAACTTCCAGCTTTTCTCCTCTCGGAGATGAGGAAAACTGGAAAATCAATTGTACCGCCGATGAGAGCAGCGGTAAAGCTGCAATTTCCAGTTTTCCTCCTCTCGCAGCGGAGGAAAACTGGAATATCGATTTTACCTCCGATGGGAGCAGCGGTAAAGCTGCAACTTGGGGCTGCCGAGGAGGAAAACTGTAAAATCAATTTTACCGCCGATGCGAGCAGCGGTAATGCTGTAATTGCCGGATTTCCTCCTCTCAGAGTGGAGGAAAATTGGAAAATGCGAATCTACCTCCCACGCAGGCCGCGGTAAAGCTGTGTGAGTGTCAAAAGAAACTCGCAAGGCCTTTCCATTTCCAACTTACATTAAATAATATGGAAGAATCCGCAGTAACGTTTTTTCTTGCAGCCCATATATAGTGATCTCCCATGTGGTATGAGTGGAGAGAAAAAAATCACACAAGCTGGCTTTGGCTATTGACGCATGTTGAATTTAATTACTAGGCTTTTGAATACATATACTTCCCCAGAAATAAAAGTTGAAATATATAAATTGGCATCAAATAACATCCCCGTAATAAAACAATAAAATCCGAGATATCACCCTACTGAAGCAATTTGCTCCTGCCTACAACTCCATTCTTAAATCAATGAAGGAAATTTTGAAAGCATTGAGTGTTATCAGGTTTCTAGTCTAAAGCAATGACACAAATGATTTCGTGATTTTGTAATCAACATCTAAACTTTATTTCCTTGACATGCTTAGATTTGGAAACTCTTTGGACCTAACCAACAGGCCGTAGGACTGATGGAACTGCTCAAGTCAAGCACGATAATGACTTAGGACCGCTGCAGATCACCCCATAGTTGTTCACATGCACAGAAAAGCACTGGTTTATTGACTATTAGGGCATGTTTGCGAGTATAAGATTTTTTTTTCTCGCGTTGTCCTGTTGAAATGAAGATTTTGCTGGTTTCACTTATATTCTCAATCGTAGATATTAGGATCTCTGGTTTTTTAATGTGACAATTTTGGTAAGCTTACTTTGCTTGTTAAGTGAAGTGAAGGGCTAGTACGAGGGACATTAAAAGAAGAGGGTGAAATAAAAAAGAAATATTAGGTTTCGAATACCATCTCCTCCATAAAAAAGGTTAAAAGGACGTACACTCTCTCATTCCTGTGATTGATGAAAAAGACTAGGGGTGTTCATCGACGAGGCAGGGCCATTCCGAGGAATGTCCAACAACCACTTCTAAACTGGAACCCTAACCCTAACCCAAGCACGAGTCAGGCCTGAAGTTGTTCGCCCGAACCCAGGCCGTATGGAAATCATGAAGCCCGAGCCCCCACCTATGTTAGACCTATGGAACAGAAAAATGAGTTTCTTACCATGTCCTAGGCCAGTGCAGCTGCTCTGGTCATATCACCTTCTGTGAGAGGTCATGGTTTTGAGCCTCGGCATTACAGCTGCCTCCCTCCCTCACAAATATGTAGATACATATATCTATGTATGAGTATGTCGACGTATGTGTGTGTATATAAATTTGGGTCGGGAGTGGATTCCGGCTCTCAACCACTAAGTGCAAATACAGAAATTAAACCTGAGCACGACCCATCTATTAATAAGAAAACCCCATGCCCAAAGCCCAATCCGTGAGCTCCCTTAAAAAAAAAGAAAAGACAGTATTCTTTTTATGAGGGAAAATAAGAATGCTACTCAGTCACCTTTTAATTCTGCTACACCCTTACTTTTGTTCCCTCTTTAATTGATCCTTTACTTCACCTGACCGGTAAAGTAAATCTACAATTTACTGCTTGTTTAAGGTGATTTGATATCATTTCTCCCAATTGTTATTCATACATGTCAATCCTTCATTTTGTGGAACTAAGCCTCGACCCATGACCCACCAACAAGCAAAAGAAGGGAAAAACGGATAAAAAATCGGTTTGAAAGATTCCCGCCATATGTACCCGAAGCGTTTCTGAAATTTCCAGTTTTCCTCCTCTCAGAGCGGAGGAAAACCGGAAAATTGGTTTTACCGCCGACGGGAGCAGCGGTAAAGGTTCAACTTCCAGCTTTCCTCCTCTCGGAGATGAGGAAAACTGGAAAATCAATTGTACCGCCGATGAGAGCAGCGGTAAAGCTGCAATTTCCGGTTTTCCTCCTCTCGCAGCGGAGGAAAGCTGGAATAACGATCTTACCGCCGATGAGAGCAGCGGTAAAGCTGCAATTTCCGGTTTTCATCCTCTCGCAGTGGAGGAAAACTGGAATATCGATTTTACCGCTGATGGGAGCAGCGGTAAATCTGCAACTTGGGGCTGCCGAGGAGGAAAACTGTAAAATCAATTTTACCGCCGATGCGAGCAGCGGTAATGCTGTAATTGCCGGATTTCCTCCTCTGAGAGTGGAGGAAAGTTGGAAAATGGGAGTTTACCTCCCACGCAAGCAGCGGTAAAGCTGTGTGAGTGTCAAAAGAAACTCGCAAGGCCTTTCCATTTCCAACTTACATTAAATAATATGGAAGAATCCGCAGTAACGTTTTTTCTTGCAGCCCATATCTAGTGATCTCCCATGTGGTATGAGTGGAGAGAAAAAAATCACACAAGCTGACTTTGGCTATTGACGCATGTTGAATTTAATTACTAGGCTTTTGAATACATATACTTCCCCAAAAATAAAAGTTGAAATATATAAATTGGCATCAAATAACATCCCCGTAATAAAACAATAAAATCCGAGATATCACCCTACTAAAGCAATTTGCTCCTGCCTACAACTCCATTCTTAAATCTATGAAGGAAATTTTGGAAGCATTGAGTGTTATCAGGTTTCTAATCTAAAGCAATGACACAAATGATTCCGCAATCTTGTAATCAACATCTAAACTTTATTTCCTTGACACGCTTCGATTTGGAAACTCTTTGCACCTAACCAACAGGCCGTAGGACTGATGAAACTGCGCAAGTCAAGCACGATAATGACTTAGGACCGCTGCAGATCACCCCATAGTTGTTCACATGCACACAAAAGCACTGGTGTATTGACTATTAGGGCATGTTTGCGAGTATAAGATTTTTTTTTCTCGCGTTGTCCTGTTGAAATGGAGATTTTGCTTGTTTCACTTTTATTCTCAATCGTAGATATTAGGATCTCTGGTTTTTTAATGTGACAATTTTGGTAAGCTTACTTTGCTTGTTAAATGAAGTGAAGGGCTAGTACGAGGGACATTAAAAGAGGAGGGTGAAATAAAAAAGAAATATTAGGTTTCGAATACCATCTCTTCCATAAAAAAGGTTAAAAGGACGTACACTCTCTCATTCCTGTGATTGATGAAAAAGACTAGGGGTGTTCATAGACGAGGCAGGGCCATTCCGAGGAATGTCCAACAGCCACTTCTAAACTAGAACCCTAACCCTAGCCCAAGCACGAGTCAGGCCTGAAGTTGTTCGCCCGAACCCAGGCCGTATGGAAATCATGAAGCCCGAGCCCCCACCTATGTTAGACCTATGGAACAGAAAAATGTGTTTCTTACCATGTCCTAGGCCAGCGCAGCTGCTCTGGTCATATCACCTTCTGTGAGAGGTCATGGTTTTGAGCCTCGGCATTACAGCTGCCTCCCTCCCTCACAAATATGTAGATACATATATCTATGTATGAGTATGTCGACGTATGTGTGTGTATATAAATTTGGGTCAGGAGTGGATTCTGGCTCTCAACCACTAAGTGCAAATACAGAAACAAAACCTGAGCACGACCCACCTATTAATAAGAAAACCCCATGCCCAAAGCCCAATCCATGAGCTCCCTTACAAAAAAAGAAAAGACAGTATTCTTTTTTTGAGGGAAAATAAGAATGCTACTCCGTCACCTTTTAATTTTGCTACACCCTTACTTTTGTTCTCTCTTTAATTGATCCTTTACTTCACCTGACCGGTAAAGTAAATCTACAATTTATTGCTTGTTTAAGGTGATTTGATATCATTTCTCCCAATTGTTATTCACACATGCCAATCCTTCATTTTGTGGAACTAAGCCCCGACCCATGACCCACCAACAAGCAAAAGAAGGGAAAAACGGATAAAAATTCGGTTTGAAAGATTCCCGCCATATGTACCCGAAGCATTTCTGAAATTTCCAGTTTTCCGCCTCTCAGAGCGGCGGAAAACTGGAAAATTGGTTTTACCGCCGACGGGAGCAGCGGTAAAGGTGCAACATCCAGCTTTCCTCCTCTCGGAGATGAGGAAAACTGGAAAATCAATTGTACCGCCGATGAGAGCAGCGGTAAAGCTGCAATTTCCGGTTTTCCTCCTATCGCAGCGGAGGAAAACTGGAATATCGATCTTACCGCCGATGAGAGCAGCGGTAAAGCTGCAATTTCCGGTTTTCCTCCTCTCGCAGCGGAGGAAAACTGGAATATTGATCTTACCGCCGATGAGAGCAGCGGTAAAGCTGCAATTTCCGGTCTTCCTCCTCTCGCAGCGGAGGAAAACTGGAATATCGACTTTACCGCCGATGGGAGCCGCGGTAAAGCTGCAACTTGGGGCTGCCGAGGAGGAAAACTGTAAAATCAATTTTACCGCCGATGCGAGCAGCGGTAATGCTGTAATTGCCGGATTTCCTCCTCTCAGAGTGGAGGAAAGTTGGAAAATGGGAGTATACCTCCCACGCAAGCAGCGGTAAAGCTGCGTGAGTGTCAAAAGAAACTCGCAAGGCCTCTCCATTTCCAACTTACATTAAATAATATGGAAGAATCCGCAGTAACGTTTTTTCTTGCAGCCCATATCTAGTGATCTCCCATGTGGTATGAGTGGAGAGAAAAAAATCACACAAGGTGACTTTGGCTATTGACGCATGTTGAATTTAATTACTAGGCTTTTGAATACATATACTTCCCCAGAAATAAAAGTTGAAATATATAAATTGGCATCAAATAACATCCCCGTAATAAAACAATAAAATCCGAGATATCACCCTACTAAAGCAATTTGCTCCTGCCTACAACTCCATTCTTAAATCAATGAAGGAAATTTTGAGAGCATTGAGTGTTATCAGCTTTCTAATCTAAAGCAATGACACAAAGGATTCCGTAATCTTGTAAGCAACATCTAAACTTTATTTCCTTGACATGCTTAGATTTGGAAACTCTTTGGACCTAACCAACAGGCCGTAGGACTGATGGAACTTCTCAAGTCAAGCACGATAATGACTTAGGACCGCTGCAGATCACCCCATAGTTGTTCACATGCACAGAAAAGCACTGGTGTATTGACTATTAGGGCATGTTTGCGAGTATAAGATTTTTTTTTCTAGCGTTGTCCTGTTGAAATGAAGATTTTGCTGGTTTCACTTATATTCTCAATCGTAGATATTAGGATCTCTGGTTTTTTAATGTGACAATTTTGGTAAGCTTACTTTGCTTGTTAAGTGAAGTGAAGGGCTAGTACGAGGGACATTAAAAGAAGAGGGTGAAATAAAAAAGAAATATTAGGTTTCGAATACCATCTCTTCCATAAAAAAGGTTAAAAGGACGTACACTCTCTCATTCCTGTGATTGATGAAAAAGACTAGGGGTGTTCATCGACGAGGCAGGGCCATTCCGAGGAATGTCCAACAGCCACTTCTAAACTCGAACCCTAACCCTAGCCCAAGCACGAGTCAGGCCTGAAGTTGTTCGCCCGAACCCAGGCCGTACGGAAATCATGAAGCCCGAGCCCCCACCTATGTTAGACCTATGGAACAAAAAAATGAGTTTCTTACCATGTCCTAGGCCAGCGCAGCTGCTCTGGTCATATCACCTTCTGTGAGAGGTCATGGTTTTGAGCCTCGGCATTACAGCTTCCTCCCTCCCTCACAAATATGTAGATACATATATCTATGTATGAGTATGTCGACGTATGTGTGTGTATATATATTTGTATATATAAATTTGGGTCGGGAGTGGATTCCGGCTCTCAACCACTAAGTGCAAATACAGAAACAAAACCTGAGCACGACCCATCTATTAATAAGAAAACCCCATGCCCAAAGCCCAATCCATGAGCTCCTTTACAAAAAAAGAAAAGACAGTATTCTTTTTATGAGGGAAAATAAGAATGCTACTCAGTCACCTTTTAATTCTCCTACACCCTTACTTTTGTTCTCTCTTTAATTGATCCTTTACTTCACCTGACCGGTAAAGTAAATCTACAGTTTATTGCTTGTTTAAGGTGATTTGATATCATTTCTCCCAATTGTTATTCACACATGTCAATCATTCATTTTGTGGAACTAAGCCCCGACCCATGACCCACCAACAAGCAAAAGAAGGGAAAAACGGATAAAAAATTGGTTTGAAAGATTCCCGCCATATGTACCCGAAGCGTTTCTGAAATTTCCAGTTTTCCTCCCCTCAGAGCGGAGGAAAACTGGAAAATTGGTTTTACCGCCGACGGGAGCAGCGGTAAAGGTGCAACTTCCAGCTTTTCTCCTCTCGGAGATGAGGAAAACTGGAAAATCAATTGTACCGCCGATGAGAGCAGCGGTAAAGCTGCAATTTCCAGTTTTCCTCCTCTCGCAGCGGAGGAAAACTGGAATATCGATTTTACCTCCGATGGGAGCAGCGGTAAAGCTGCAACTTGGGGCTGCCGAATAGGAAAACTGTAAAATCAATTTTACCGCCGATGCGAGCAGCGGTAATGCTGTAATTGCCGGATTTCCTCCTCTCAGAGTGGAGGAAAATTGGAAAATGCGAATCTACCTCCCACGCAGGCCGCGGTAAAGCTGTGTGAGTGTCAAAAGAAACTCGCAAGGCCTTTCCATTTGCAACTTATATTAAATAATATGGAAGAATCCGCAGTAACGTTTTTTCTTGCAGCCCATATATAGTGATCTCCCATGTGGTATGAGTGGAGAGAAAAAAATCACACAAGCTGGCTTTGGCTATTGACGCATGTTGAATTTAATTACTAGGCTTTTGAATACATATACTTCCCCAGAAATAAAAGTTGAAATATATAAATTGGCATCAAATAACATCCCCGTAATAAAACAATAAAATCCGAGATATCACCCTACTGAAGCAATTTGCTCCTGCCTACAACTCCATTCTTAAATCAATGAAGGAAATTTTGAAAGCATTGAGTGTTATCAGGTTTCTAGTCTAAAGCAATGACACAAATGATTTCGTGATTTTGTAATCAACATCTAAACTTTATTTCCTTGACATGCTTAGATTTGGAAACTCTTTGGACCTAACCAACAGGCCGTAGGACTGATGGAACTGCTCAAGTCAAGCACGATAATGACTTAGGACCGCTGCAGATCACCCCATAGTTGTTCACATGCACAGAAAAGCACTGGTGTATTGACTATTAGGGCATGTTTGCGAGTATAAGATTTTTTTTTCTCGCGTTGTCCTGTTGAAATGAAGATTTTGCTGGTTTCACTTATATTCTCAATCGTAGATATTAGGATCTCTGGTTTTTTAATGTGACAATTTTGGTAAGCTTACTTTGCTTGTTAAGTGAAGTGAAGGGCTAGTACGAGGGACATTAAAAGAAGAGGGTGAAATAAAAAAGAAATATTAGGTTTCGAATACCATCTCCTCCATAAAAAAGGTTAAAAGGACGTACACTCTCTCATTCCTGTGATTGATGAAAAAGACTAGGGGTGTTCATCGACGAGGCAGGGCCATTCCGAGGAATGTCCAACAACCACTTCTAAACTGGAACCCTAACCCTAACCCAAGCACGAGTCAGGCCTGAAGTTGTTCGCCCGAACCCAGGCCGTATGGAAATCATGAAGCCCGAGCCCCCACCTATGTTAGACCTATGGAACAGAAAAATGAGTTTCTTACCATGTCCTAGGCCAGTGCAGCTGCTCTGGTCATATCACCTTCTGTGAGAGGTCATGGTTTTGAGCCTCGGCATTACAGCTGCCTCCCTCCCTCACAAATATGTAGATACATATATCTATGTATGAGTATGTCGACGTATGTGTGTGTATATAAATTTGGGTCGGGAGTGGATTCCGGCTCTCAACCACTAAGTGCAAATACAGAAATTAAACCTGAGCACGACCCATCTATTAATAAGAAAACCCCATGCCCAAAGCCCAATCCGTGAGCTCCCTTAAAAAAAAAGAAAAGACAGTATTCTTTTTATGAGGGAAAATAAGAATGCTACTCAGTCACCTTTTAATTCTGCTACACCCTTACTTTTGTTCCCTCTTTAATTGATCCTTTACTTCACCTGACCGGTAAAGTAAATCTACAATTTACTGCTTGTTTAAGGTGATTTGATATCATTTCTCCCAATTGTTATTCATACATGTCAATCCTTCATTTTGTGGAACTAAGCCTCGACCCATGACCCACCAACAAGCAAAAGAAGGGAAAAACGGATAAAAAATCGGTTTGAAAGATTCCCGCCATATGTACCCGAAGCGTTTCTGAAATTTCCAGTTTTCCTCCTCTCAGAGCGGAGGAAAACCGGAAAATTGGTTTTACCGCCGACGGGAGCAGCGGTAAAGGTTCAACTTCCAGCTTTCCTCCTCTCGGAGATGAGGAAAACTGGAAAATCAATTGTACCGCCGATGAGAGCAGCGGTAAAGCTGCAATTTCCGGTTTTCCTCCTCTCGCAGCGGAGGAAAGCTGGAATAACGATCTTACCGCCGATGAGAGCAGCGGTAAAGCTGCAATTTCCGGTTTTCATCCTCTCGCAGTGGAGGAAAACTGGAATATCGATTTTACCGCTGATGGGAGCAGCGGTAAATCTGCAACTTGGGGCTGCCGAGGAGGAAAACTGTAAAATCAATTTTACCGCCGATGCGAGCAGCGGTAATGCTGTAATTGCCGGATTTCCTCCTCTGAGAGTGGAGGAAAGTTGGAAAATGGGAGTTTACCTCCCACGCAAGCAGCGGTAAAGCTGTGTGAGTGTCAAAAGAAACTCGCAAGGCCTTTCCATTTCCAACTTACATTAAATAATATGGAAGAATCCGCAGTAACGTTTTTTCTTGCAGCCCATATCTAGTGATCTCCCATGTGGTATGAGTGGAGAGAAAAAAATCACACAAGCTGACTTTGGCTATTGACGCATGTTGAATTTAATTACTAGGCTTTTGAATACATATACTTCCCCAAAAATAAAAGTTGAAATATATAAATTGGCATCAAATAACATCCCCGTAATAAAACAATAAAATCCGAGATATCACCCTACTAAAGCAATTTGCTCCTGCCTACAACTCCATTCTTAAATCTATGAAGGAAATTTTGGAAGCATTGAGTGTTATCAGGTTTCTAATCTAAAGCAATGACACAAATGATTCCGCAATCTTGTAATCAACATCTAAACTTTATTTCCTTGACACGCTTCGATTTGGAAACTCTTTGCACCTAACCAACAGGCCGTAGGACTGATGAAACTGCGCAAGTCAAGCACGATAATGACTTAGGACCGCTGCAGATCACCCCATAGTTGTTCACATGCACACAAAAGCACTGGTGTATTGACTATTAGGGCATGTTTGCGAGTATAAGATTTTTTTTTCTCGCGTTGTCCTGTTGAAATGGAGATTTTGCTTGTTTCACTTTTATTCTCAATCGTAGATATTAGGATCTCTGGTTTTTTAATGTGACAATTTTGGTAAGCTTACTTTGCTTGTTAAATGAAGTGAAGGGCTAGTACGAGGGACATTAAAAGAGGAGGGTGAAATAAAAAAGAAATATTAGGTTTCGAATACCATCTCTTCCATAAAAAAGGTTAAAAGGACGTACACTCTCTCATTCCTGTGATTGATGAAAAAGACTAGGGGTGTTCATAGACGAGGCAGGGCCATTCCGAGGAATGTCCAACAGCCACTTCTAAACTAGAACCCTAACCCTAGCCCAAGCACGAGTCAGGCCTGAAGTTGTTCGCCCGAACCCAGGCCGTATGGAAATCATGAAGCCCGAGCCCCCACCTATGTTAGACCTATGGAACAGAAAAATGTGTTTCTTACCATGTCCTAGGCCAGCGCAGCTGCTCTGGTCATATCACCTTCTGTGAGAGGTCATGGTTTTGAGCCTCGGCATTACAGCTGCCTCCCTCCCTCACAAATATGTAGATACATATATCTATGTATGAGTATGTCGACGTATGTGTGTGTATATAAATTTGGGTCAGGAGTGGATTCTGGCTCTCAACCACTAAGTGCAAATACAGAAACAAAACCTGAGCACGACCCACCTATTAATAAGAAAACCCCATGCCCAAAGCCCAATCCATGAGCTCCCTTACAAAAAAAGAAAAGACAGTATTCTTTTTTTGAGGGAAAATAAGAATGCTACTCCGTCACCTTTTAATTTTGCTACACCCTTACTTTTGTTCTCTCTTTAATTGATCCTTTACTTCACCTGACCGGTAAAGTAAATCTACAATTTATTGCTTGTTTAAGGTGATTTGATATCATTTCTCCCAATTGTTATTCACACATGCCAATCCTTCATTTTGTGGAACTAAGCCCCGACCCATGACCCACCAACAAGCAAAAGAAGGGAAAAACGGATAAAAATTCGGTTTGAAAGATTCCCGCCATATGTACCCGAAGCATTTCTGAAATTTCCAGTTTTCCGCCTCTCAGAGCGGCGGAAAACTGGAAAATTGGTTTTACCGCCGACGGGAGCAGCGGTAAAGGTGCAACATCCAGCTTTCCTCCTCTCGGAGATGAGGAAAACTGGAAAATCAATTGTACCGCCGATGAGAGCAGCGGTAAAGCTGCAATTTCCGGTTTTCCTCCTATCGCAGCGGAGGAAAACTGGAATATCGATCTTACCGCCGATGAGAGCAGCGGTAAAGCTGCAATTTCCGGTTTTCCTCCTCTCGCAGCGGAGGAAAACTGGAATATCGATCTTACCGCCGATGAGAGCAGCGGTAAAGCTGCAATTTCCGGTCTTCCTCCTCTCGCAGCGGAGGAAAACTGGAATATCGACTTTACCGCCGATGGGAGCCGCGGTAAAGCTGCAACTTGGGGCTGCCGAGGAGGAAAACTGTAAAATCAATTTTACCGCCGATGCGAGCAGCGGTAATGCTGTAATTGCCGGATTTCCTCCTCTCAGAGTGGAGGAAAGTTGGAAAATGGGAGTATACCTCCCACGCAAGCAGCGGTAAAGCTGCGTGAGTGTCAAAAGAAACTCGCAAGGCCTCTCCATTTCCAACTTACATTAAATAATATGGAAGAATCCGCAGTAACGTTTTTTCTTGCAGCCCATATCTAGTGATCTCCCATGTGGTATGAGTGGAGAGAAAAAAATCACACAAGGTGACTTTGGCTATTGACGCATGTTGAATTTAATTACTAGGCTTTTGAATACATATACTTCCCCAGAAATAAAAGTTGAAATATATAAATTGGCATCAAATAACATCCCCGTAATAAAACAATAAAATCCGAGATATCACCCTACTAAAGCAATTTGCTCCTGCCTACAACTCCATTCTTAAATCAATGAAGGAAATTTTGAGAGCATTGAGTGTTATCAGCTTTCTAATCTAAAGCAATGACACAAAGGATTCCGTAATCTTGTAAGCAACATCTAAACTTTATTTCCTTGACATGCTTAGATTTGGAAACTCTTTGGACCTAACCAACAGGCCGTAGGACTGATGGAACTTCTCAAGTCAAGCACGATAATGACTTAGGACCGCTGCAGATCACCCCATAGTTGTTCACATGCACAGAAAAGCACTGGTGTATTGACTATTAGGGCATGTTTGCGAGTATAAGATTTTTTTTTCTAGCGTTGTCCTGTTGAAATGAAGATTTTGCTGGTTTCACTTATATTCTCAATCGTAGATATTAGGATCTCTGGTTTTTTAATGTGACAATTTTGGTAAGCTTACTTTGCTTGTTAAGTGAAGTGAAGGGCTAGTACGAGGGACATTAAAAGAAGAGGGTGAAATAAAAAAGAAATATTAGGTTTCGAATACCATCTCTTCCATAAAAAAGGTTAAAAGGACGTACACTCTCTCATTCCTGTGATTGATGAAAAAGACTAGGGGTGTTCATCGACGAGGCAGGGCCATTCCGAGGAATGTCCAACAGCCACTTCTAAACTCGAACCCTAACCCTAGCCCAAGCACGAGTCAGGCCTGAAGTTGTTCGCCCGAACCCAGGCCGTACGGAAATCATGAAGCCCGAGCCCCCACCTATGTTAGACCTATGGAACAAAAAAATGAGTTTCTTACCATGTCCTAGGCCAGCGCAGCTGCTCTGGTCATATCACCTTCTGTGAGAGGTCATGGTTTTGAGCCTCGGCATTACAGCTTCCTCCCTCCCTCACAAATATGTAGATACATATATCTATGTATGAGTATGTCGACGTATGTGTGTGTATATATATTTGTATATATAAATTTGGGTCGGGAGTGGATTCCGGCTCTCAACCACTAAGTGCAAATACAGAAACAAAACCTGAGCACGACCCATCTATTAATAAGAAAACCCCATGCCCAAAGCCCAATCCATGAGCTCCTTTACAAAAAAAGAAAAGACAGTATTCTTTTTATGAGGGAAAATAAGAATGCTACTCAGTCACCTTTTAATTCTCCTACACCCTTACTTTTGTTCTCTCTTTAATTGATCCTTTACTTCACCTGACCGGTAAAGTAAATCTACAGTTTATTGCTTGTTTAAGGTGATTTGATATCATTTCTCCCAATTGTTATTCACACATGTCAATCATTCATTTTGTGGAACTAAGCCCCGACCCATGACCCACCAACAAGCAAAAGAAGGGAAAAACGGATAAAAAATTGGTTTGAAAGATTCCCGCCATATGTACCCGAAGCGTTTCTGAAATTTCCAGTTTTCCTCCCCTCAGAGCGGAGGAAAACTGGAAAATTGGTTTTACCGCCGACGGGAGCAGCGGTAAAGGTGCAACTTCCAGCTTTTCTCCTCTCGGAGATGAGGAAAACTGGAAAATCAATTGTACCGCCGATGAGAGCAGCGGTAAAGCTGCAATTTCCAGTTTTCCTCCTCTCGCAGCGGAGGAAAACTGGAATATCGATTTTACCTCCGATGGGAGCAGCGGTAAAGCTGCAACTTGGGGCTGCCGAATAGGAAAACTGTAAAATCAATTTTACCGCCGATGCGAGCAGCGGTAATGCTGTAATTGCCCGATTTCCTCCTCTCAGAGTGGAGGAAAATTGGAAAATGCGAATCTACCTCCCACGCAGGCCGCGGTAAAGCTGTGTGAGTGTCAAAAGAAACTCGCAAGGCCTTTCCATTTGCAACTTACATTAAATAATATGGAAGAATCCGCAGTAACGTTTTTTCTTGCAGCCCATATATAGTGATCTCCCATGTGGTATGAGTGGAGAGAAAAAAATCACACAAGCTGGCTTTGGCTATTGACGCATGTTGAATTTAATTACTAGGCTTTTGAATACATATACTTCCCCAGAAATAAAAGTTGAAATATATAAATTGGCATCAAATAACATCCCCGTAATAAAACAATAAAATCCGAGATATCACCCTACTGAAGCAATTTGCTCCTGCCTACAACTCCATTCTTAAATCAATGAAGGAAATTTTGAATGCATTGAGTGTTATCAGGTTTCTAGTCTAAAGCAATGACACAAATGATTTCGTGATTTTGTAATCAACATCTAAACTTTATTTCCTTGACATGCTTAGATTTGGAAACTCTTTGGACCTAACCAACAGGCCGTAGGACTGATGGAACTGCTCAAGTCAAGCACGATAATGACTTAGGACCGCTGCAGATCACCCCATAGTTGTTCACATGCACAGAAAAGCACTGGTGTATTGACTATTAGGGCATGTTTGCGAGTATAAGATTTTTTTTTCTCGCGTTGTCCTGTTGAAATGAAGATTTTGCTGGTTTCACTTATATTCTCAATCGTAGATATTAGGATCTCTGGTTTTTTAATGTGACAATTTTGGTAAGCTTACTTTGCTTGTTAAGTGAAGTGAAGGGCTAGTACGAGGGACATTAAAAGAAGAGGGTGAAATAAAAAAGAAATATTAGGTTTCGAATACCATCTCCTCCATAAAAAAGGTTAAAAGGACGTACACTCTCTCATTCCTGTGATTGATGAAAAAGACTAGGGGTGTTCATCGACGAGGCAGGGCCATTCCGAGGAATGTCCAACAGCCACTTCTAAACTGGAACCCTAACCCTAACCCAAGCACGAGTCAGGCCTGAAGTTGTTCGCCCGAACCCAGGCCGTATGGAAATCATGAAGCCCGAGCCCCCACCTATGTTAGACCTATGGAACAGAAAAATGAGTTTCTTACCATGTCCTAGGCCAGTGCAGCTGCTCTGGTCATATCACCTTCTGTGAGAGGTCATGGTTTTGAGCCTCGGCATTACAGCTGCCTCCCTCCCTCACAAATATGTAGATACATATATCTATGTATGAGTATGTCGACGTATGTGTGTGTATATAAATTTGGGTCGGGAGTGGATTCCAGCTCGCAACCACTAAGTGCAAATACAGAAACAAAACCTGAGCACGACCCATCTATTAATAAGAAAACCCCATGCCCAAAGCCCAATCCATGAGCTCCCTTACAAAAAAAGAAAAGACAGTATTCTTTTTATGAGGGAAAATAAGAATGCTACTCAGTCACCTTTTAATTCTGCTACACCCTTACTTTTGTTCTCTCTTTAATTGATCCTTTACTTCACCTGACCGATAAAGTAAATCTACAATTTATTGCTTGTTTAAGGTGATTTGATATCATTTCTCCCAATTGTTATTCACACATGTCAATCCTTCATTTTGTGGAACTAAGCCCCGACCCATGACCCACCAACAAGCAAAAGAAGGGAAAAACGGATAAAAAATCGGTTTGAAAGATTCCCGCCATGTGTACGCGAAGCGTTTCTGAAATTTCCAGTTTTCCTCCTCTCAGAGCGGGGGAAAACTGGAAAATTGGTTTTACCGCCGATGAAAGCAGCGGTAAAGCTGCAATTTACAGCTTTCCTCCTCTCACAGCGGAGGAATACTGGAATATCGATCTTACCGCCGATCAGAGCAGCGGTAAAGCTGCAATTTCCGGTTTTCCTCCTCTCGCAGCGGAGGAAAACTTTAATAGCGATTTTACCGCCGATGCGAGCAGCGGTAAAGCTGCAACATGGGGCTGCCGAGGAGGGAAACTGTAAAATCAATTTTACCGCCGATGCGAGCAGCGGAAATGCTGTAATTGCCGGATTTCCTGCTCTCAGAGTGGAGGAAAATTGGAAAATGCGAGTTTACCTCCCACGCAAGCAGCGGTAAAGCTATGTGAGTGTCAAAAGAAACTCGCAAGGCCTTTCCATTTCCAACTTACATTAAACAATATGGAAGAATCTGCAGTAACGTTTTTTCTTGCAGCCCATATCTAGTGATCTCCCATGTGGTATGAGTGGAGAGAAAAAAATCACACAAGCTGACTTTGGCTATTGACGCGTGTTGAATTTAATTACTAGGCATTTGAATACATATACTTCCCCAGAAATAAAAGTTGAAATATATAAATTGGCATCAAATAACATCCCCGTAATAAAACAATAAAATCTGAGATATCACCCTACTGAAGCAATTTGCTCCTGCCTACAACTCCATTCTTAAATCTATGAAGGAAATTTTGAAAGATTGAGTGTTATCAGGTTTCTAATCTAAAGCAATGACACAAATGATTCCGTAATCTTGTAATCAACATCTAAACTTTATTTCCTTGACATGCTTAGATTTCGAAACTCTTTGGACCTAACCAACAGGCCGTAGGACGATGGAACTGCTCAAGTCAAGCACGATAATGACTTAGGACCGCTGCAGAGCACCCCATAGTTGTTCACATGCACAGAAAAGCACTGGTGTATTGACTATTAGGGCATGTGTGCGAGTATAAGATTTTTTTTTCTCGCGTTGTCCTGTTGAAATGAAGTTTTTGCTGGTTTCACTTATATTCTCAATCGTAGATATTAGGATCTCTGGTTTTTTAATGTGACAATTTTGGTAAGCTTACTTTGCTTGTTAAGTGAAGTGAAGGGCTCGTACGAGGGACATTAAAAGAAGAGGGTGAAATAAAAAAGAAATATTAGGTTTCGACTACCATCTCCTCCATAAAAAAGGTTAAAAGGACGTACACTCTCTCATTCCTGTGATTGATGAAAAAGACTAGGGGTGTTCATCGACGAGGCAGGGCCATTCTGAGCAATGTCCAACAGCCACTTCTAAACTAGAACCCTAACCCTAGCCCAAGCACGAGTCCGGCCTGAAGTTGTTCTCCCGAACCCAGGCCGTATGGAAATCATGAAGCCCGAGCCCCCACCTATGTTAGACCTATGGAACAGAAAAATGAGTTTCTTACCATGTCCTAGGCCAGCGCAGCTGCTCTGGTCATATCACCTTCTGTGAGAGGTCATGGTTTTGAGCCTCGGCATTACAGCTGCCTCCCTCCCTCACAAATATGTAGATATATATATCTATGTATGAGTATGTCGACGTATGTGTGTGTATATAAATTTGGGTCGGGAGTGGATTCCAGCTCGCAACCACTAAGTGCAAATACAGAAACAAAACCTGAGCACGACCCATCTATTAATAAGAAAACCCCATGCCCAAAGCCCAATCCATGAGCTCCCTTACAAAAAAAGAAAAGACAGTATTCTTTTTATGAGGGAAAATAAGAATGCTACTCAGTCACCTTTTAATTCTGCTACACCCTTACTTTTGTTCTCTCTTTAATTGATCCTTTACTTCACCTGACCGATAAAGTAAATCTACAATTTATTGCTTGTTTAAGGTGATTTGATATCATTTCTCCCAATTGTTATTCACACATGTCAATCCTTCATTTTGTGGAACTAAGCCCCGACCCATGACCCACCAACAAGCAAAAGAAGGGAAAAACGGATAAAAAATCGGTTTGAAAGTTTCCCGCCATGTGTACGCGAAGCGTTTCTGAAATTTCCAGTTTTCCTCCTCTCAGAGCGGGGGAAAACTGGAAAATTGGTCTTACCGCCGATGAGAGCAGCGGTAAAGCTGCAATTTCAAGCTTTCCTCCTCTCACAGCGGAGGAATACTGGAATATCGATCTTACCGCCGATCAGAGCAGCGGTAAAGCTGCAATTTCCGGTTTTCCTCCTCTCGCAGCGGAGGAAAACTTTAATAGCGATTTTACCGCCGATGCGAGCAGCGGTAAAGCTGCAACTTGGGGCTGCCGAGGAGGGAAACTGTAAAATCAATTTTACCGCCGATGCGAGCAGCGGAAATGCTGTAATTGCCGGACTTCCTGCTCTCAGAGTGGAGGAAAATTGGAAAATGCGAGTTTACCTCCCACGCAAGCAGCGGTAAAGCTATGTGAGTGTCAAAAGAAACTCGCAAGGCCTTTCCATTTCCAACTTACATTAAACAATATGGAAGAATCTGCAGTAACGTTTTTTCTTGCAGCCCATATCTAGTGATCTCCCATGTGGTATGAGTGGAGAGAAAAAAATCACACAAGCTGACTTTGGCTATTGACGCATGTTGAATTTAATTACTAGGCTTTTGAATACATATACTTCCCCAGAAATAAAAGTTGAAATATATAAATTGGCATCAAATAACATCCCCGTAATAAAACAATAAAATCCGAGATATCACCCTACTGAAGCAATTTGCTCCTGCCTACAACTCCATTCTTAAATCTATGAAGGAAATATTGAAAGCATTGAGTGTTATCAGGTTTCTAATCTAAAGCAATGACACAAATGATTCCGTAATCTTGTAATCAACATCTAAACTTTATTTCCTTGACATGCTTAGATTTGGAAACTCTTTGGACCTAACCAACAGGCCGTAGGACTGATGGAACTGCTCAAGTCAAGCACGATAATGACTTAGGACCGCTGCAGATCACCCCATAGTTGTTCACATGCACAGAAAAGCACTGGTGTATTGACTATTAGGGCATGTTTGCGAGTATAAGATTTTTTTTTCTAGCGTTGTCCTGTTGAAATGAAGTTTTTGCTGGTTTCACTTATATTTTCAATCGTAGATATTAGGATCTCTGGTTTTTTAATGTGACAATTTTGGTAAGCTTACTTTGCTTGTTAAGTGAAGTGAAGGGCTAGTACGAGGGACATTAAAAGAAGAGGGTGAAATAAAAAAGAAATATTAGGTTTCGAATACCATCTCCTCCATAAAAAAGGTTAAAAGGACGTACACTCTCTCATTCCTGTGATTGATGAAAAAGACTAGGGGTGTTCATCGACGAGGCAGGGCCATTCCGAGCAATGTCCAACAGCCACTTCTAAACTAGAACCCTAACCCTAGCCCAAGCACGAGTCAGGCCTGAAGTTGTTCGCCCGAACCCAGGCCGTATGGAAATCATGAAGCCCGAGCCCCCACCTATGTTAGACCTATGGAACAGAAAAATGAGTTTCTTACCATGTCCTAGGCCAGCGCAGCTGCTCTGGTCATATCACCTTCTGTGAGAGGTCATGGTTTTGAGCCTCGGCATTACAGCTGCCTCCCTCCCTCACAAATATGTAGATACATATATCTATGTATGAGTATGTCGACGTATGTGTGTGTATATATATTTGTATATATAAATTTGGGTCGGGAGTGGATTCCGGCTTTCAACCACTAAGTGCAAATACAGAAACAAAACCTGAGCACGACCCATCTATTAATAAGAAAACCCCATGCCCAAAGCCCAATCCATGAGCTCCCTTACAAAAAAAGAAAAGACAGTATTCTTTTTATGAAGGAAAATAAGAATGCTACTCAGTCACCTTTTAATTCTGCTACACCCTTACTTTTGTTCTCTCTTTAATTGATCCTTTACTTCACCTGACCGGTAAAGTAAATCTACAATTTATTGCTTGTTTAAGGTGATTTGATATCATTTCTCCCAATTGTTATTCACACATGTCAATCCTTCATTTTGTGGAACTAAGCCCCGACCCATGACCCACCAACAAGCAAAAGAAGGGAAAAACGGATAAAAAATCGGTTTGAAAGATTCCCGCCATATGTACCCGAAGCGTTTCTGAAATTTCCAGTTTTCCTCCTCTCAGAGCGGAGGAAAACTGGAAAATTGATTTTTCCGCCGACGGGAGCAGCGGTAAAGGTGCAACTTCCAGCTTCCTCCTCTCGGAGATGAGGAAAACTGGAAAATCAATTGTACCGCCGATGAGAGCAGCGGTAGAGCCGCAATTTCCGGTTTTCCTCCTCTCGCAGCGGAGGAAAACTGGAATATCGATCTTACCGCCGATGAGAGCAGCGGTAAAGCTGCAATTTCTGGTTTTCCTCCTCTCGCAGCGGAGGAAAACTGGAATATCGATTTTACCGCCGATGGGAGCAGCGGTAATGCTGTAATTGCCAGATTTCCTCCTCTCAGAGTGGAGGAAAATTGGAAAATGCGAGTTTACCTCCCACGCAAGCAGCGGTAAAGCTGTGTGAGTGTCAAAAGAAACTCGCAAGGCCTTTCCATTTCCAACTTACATTAAATAATATGGAAGAATCCGCAGTAACGTTTTTTCTTGCAGCCCATATCTAGTGATCTCCCATGTGGTATGAGTGGAGAGAAAAAAATCACACAAGCTGACTTTGGCTATTGATGCATGTTGAATTTTATAACTAGGCTTTTCAATACATATACTTCCCCAGAAATAAAAGTTGAAATATATAAATTGGAGTCAAATAACATCCCCGTAATAAAACAATAAAATCCGAGATATCACCCTACTAAAGCAATTTGCTCCTGCCTACAACTCCATTCTTAAATCTGTGAAGGAAATTTTGAAAGCATTGAGTGTTATCAGGTTTCTAATCTAAAGCAATGACATAAATGATTCCGTAATCTTGTAATCAACATCTAAACTTTATTTCCTTGACATGCTTAGATTTGGAAACTCTTTGGACCTAACCAACAGGCCGTAGGACTGATGGAACTGCTCAAGTCAAGCACGATAATGACTTAGGACCGCTGCAGATCACCCCATAGTTGTTCACATGCACAGAAAAGCACTGGTGTATTGACTATTAGGGCATGTTTGCGAGTATAAGATTTTTTTTTCTAGCGTTGTCCTGTTGAAATGAAGATTTTGCTGGTTTCACTTATATTCTCAATCGTAGATATTAGGATCTCTGGTTTTTTAATGTGACAATTTTGGTAAGCTTACTTTGCTTGTTAAGTGAAGTGAAGGGCTAGTACGAGGGACATTAAAAGAAGAGGGTGAAATAAAAAAGAAATATTAGGTTTCGAATACCATCTCTTCCATAAAAAAGGTTAAAAGGACGTACACTCTCTCATTCCTGTGATTGATGAAAAAGAGTAGGGGTGTTCATCGACGAGGCAGGGGCATTTCGAGGAATGTCCAATAGCCACTTCTAAACTAGAACCCTAACCCTGGCCCAAGCACGAGTCAGACCTGAAGTTGTTCGCCCGAACCTAGGCCATATGGAAATCATGAAGCCCAAACCGAGTTAGGATCTCTGGTTTTTTAAGGTGACAATTTTGGTAAGCTTACTTTGCTTGTTAAGTGAAGTGAAGGGCTAATACTAGAGACAATAAAATGGGAGTGTGAAATGCTTAACCTGTATTTTTTTTAGCAATTTTGCAATTCTGATAGCAATTTTAGCAATTCTGAGAGCAACTTGCTTGCTTCAAAGCAATCCCCGCAATTTCCTTCTTTTTAGAGTCCTTCAAAATTCAGATTGTAACCTCGCAGAAAACAACTAAAATGTTAGATCTAAATAATCTAATAAAGATAGCAGAAAAATTGTTTATAAAATTCCTAAATTAAAAAATCAACCTAATCTAAATTTTACAACCCTAAACTATTGCAATTTGAATGAAAGTTGCACTTATAAAACTCCTAATGCAATCCTAAGTTAAATGGAGACCATGCTGTCAAGTGTTGAAAAAAATTCAAAGTGTTGGAACCTGTTGCACAGGCCCACGTTTATAGATCTGTACGATCTACTCTTATTAATCAAAACCAGAAAACAATGAATGGGATGTAATCTCCTAATATGCAAGAATCAAACAAAAGAAACAAAGAGTAAAAAGGATAAAAAACGAAGATGTTATGCTATCATGAAGTTGGCTACTTGAACAAGTTTTTCTGCTGATTGCAGAATCTGCCTGACTGACTGGCCCTATTCGCCGCACTAAAAGTTGGACTTCCAAAATGTGTTTTTTCTGGAATTTTGATGGTTCAAAGTCAATACACCAAAGTCCAATCCAGCAAAATTTCAAGTCCAAAGGAGTCCGTTTGACTGGTTTTAATAGTGTAAACTTTTGGGGGGAAAACAGGCCAAATCTGTCAAAAAATTAGTGATGAAATTTGTCTTCTATGTAACCACTTGAAATCAGTCCGAAAATTAACTAATAATCAGCAACCAAATCCTGAAAAACAGTAACCACAAATATTAAGAAACACAAAACTAAACCTAATGCAAGCTACGATGGAAACTAACTACAAAAATAGGCCAAGATATGCAAAAACTAGTATTAGAAATCCTAACTAAAAGGTTCCTTTTGAATTGGCTCCCCGGCAATAGCGCCAAAAACTTGATGTGATCAATATTAATCATAAAATACCACAAGTGCATGGGTGTCTAAATGAGACAATGGCAAAAACAGGTCGAACCCACAAGGAGCTAATTAAAGAAACTTTTAGATTAAGATAACTAATTAACTACAATCAAGGAAAGTTTTGAGTATTTAGATATAAAATCAAGCAACAAATTTAGAAAGATGAAAAACTACAAATTAGTGAAAGTGATTAGAGCATAGGAATCCAATAAGCATCCACAAATTATTTATCAAGTAATCCTAATTTGTTCCAATTTTTACTTCAAATCAAAGACAAATCAATGTTTTTAATTTGGAAAATCTAACTTTTAAAATCCCTTTTCAATCATAAAAATTCAAAACTCAAGACTTCCTTCATCTCATAAAAGAATAAAAATTATTTAAGAACTACCCATCAAAAGTAAGCATAAACCATCAAAGGATCTAAATCCTAAGCATGACCTATTAAACCTAAGCATGAATAGTCAAAAACCAATTTTTATTTTCAAAATTTAAGAATGGAGATTTACCTAGGGCACGAAGACAAGCCTATTAATCATTAAGTACATAATCATGGAACACAAATTAGAATTACTAAATAAATAAAAAGAAGTTACTTACCTTCATCCATAACTCCAATCAAGAAAATTAGCCTGCCATTGCAAAAAATGCTTCTTGATTTGTCATTAAAAATTGCATCTTTACAACTTCTCCTTCACAAAAATCCTCCTTCAAAATAAATCCTTGGACATGGCCCAAGGCTACCAAAATAAAATAAATAAAGAAAATACTAATGGAAAACAAGAAAGGAAGAAAAGAAAGAAGGGAATTGGAGAGAGGGCTAGACGTGAGATGCCCCCATCCCCTTTTGGGTTGGTTTTATAGACGTTGATGCCTCCTTTTCAGAAAAGAATCTCCTCTCTTTTAGGACTTGTTTCCTTATTTGGAGAGATTTCTTGCTTAGGACTCAAGTTAGTCTTCACACTTGGAAAGAGTTTGAATTGGAGAGGATTTACTACTAGGTGTGGTCTATTGGGCTCCAAGTCTTGCCAAATTGAACTTCTCAAACATCTCTCATGTTGCCAATTTTGAAAGCTTCTTGTAATTCCCACATAGAATTACAACAGGTAATTTCCCGAGGTCATATCTCCCTCAACATAGCTCTAATTTATGCAATCTTGGGCTCTACGGATATCTACTCGAAAAGAGCTTTCTAACGATAGATAGATTACACAATCCGATATTGGGTTTGAGAGTTATAGCCATTTCAATTTGCTGCCCCTAAAAAATCTGGGAATAATTGTGCAATTAAGGAAACTTCTATGTTTGGCATGCTATGGTATGTGTGGGACCCATGTTGGACGTCCAAGGCATACTTGGACTCTTTCTTTGCTTGCATATTTGATTCCCTTTCCATCTTTGAGATTTTTCAATCTTTCCAACTCCACCAAGATGTCAAGATATGTGGGCCCACCATGAAGCGTGTCCCGCCTTTGATCTCTCTCAAATTTCACCAATGCAGGTCTCACTCTTGATTTTGTTGGAAATTTATACTAAAAACATATTGTTATGTATTTGTCTTCGACTAATTCATTAATTAGTATATTTTGTCCTTTCATCTTAATGAGATTTTGTATGGGCAAATAGTTGCATTATTTATGATTATGCATATGTGTGTCTTTTATTCTATAAAGTAGACAAGTTGGTGTGTAGAGTTCTACTTATACACGGAGGACTTATTTTTCGGTTCTTATAGAATATAAGTTTTTGTTTACAATCTAGATGGACTTGGACACACCATCGGCCATCGGTACGATTGTAGCATGATGTTTCAGCAGGCTTGTCTTAACTGCAATAAACGGTATAGTTTCGACTCATTATGCTCGTACGCTTTGTGTGTATTGAATAGGACCGCTTTTGGGTTTATTATCTTTATACTGACTATATAAGATGATTAACATCCAGATGGTTATTAGAAGTGCTTGTACTCTTAATCCTGACATAAATAATATACACATACATTTAGTGTTTGCCATTTTGATTTACAAAGGAATGAGATCTTTTATGGGTCAATAATATCAATAAATTGGATTACTACACTACGTGTATGGAACATATTAGTTTATTGACGGAATCCACGTCCCATAATTGGGATTGATGATATCCCCTTGATGAAGGTTTTAAGTTTTCATTATGTCAAACCCTGTAGGTGGACTTTATGTTCGACATATCAAATAAGTTAAGTGTAAGGTCTCAAGGAATTATAAAGATATTGATTAAATATAGATGTCAGTAATTATTTAATCGATGGATATCTGAAAACTTAACGTGGGGAGATTAATATGCATTTAATAACATGAAGCTCGAAATATTGTTTTGAGAATAAGGACAGGAGTGCAATTATAATTCTGTAGTTGACTGAATTGTAATTTATGGAACTAGGATTCTAATTTGGGTCGAATTAGGGTTTCCTGCTTCCATAAAGAGCATATCCTTATTTACTTCTTAAGGTCCCTATTGTAGCCTATAAATATGCGCTATTGCTCTCTAAGTCAATAACAAGAAAAATCTCGTTTTAGAGAGCAAAGAGAATTCGCAAAAGAGGCTCACTCCCTGGTGCAAGTTCGAGCATAGAGGAATACAGTAAAAGATCTTGAGATTTTTAGGCTGCTCCAAGACCAAGATCAGATCAGAAAGACCGAGATCAAATCAGAGAGATCTCACATGTATGGTCTTTGATCATCTTCGTTTAAAGTTATTTCCGCATTGATCTGTACACAATATCTAGGGTTCTTAGCGAAAACTCTTTTCTAACAGATTTATCCTACAAAAATTAAATTAAATGATGTCAATAATAATCAAGTGTGAGGAATCTAGATGGACTATGCATGGGACCCTACATGCCTATTTAATGCACCAAAAATACCCAACTCTCCAAAAATAGCACATGCGTCAGAATTAGAAGGTATGCATTAGTGAAGCCTAAAGAACTAATTTTTGGGTGATGAATGAGATGAAAATCCCTAATTTCACAAAAGTCATGCAATGTGATGAATTTGACCAAATTTGACTAAGATTCCAACTTTGATGCTCAAATGCATGAAATCATGAAATTAAGTGTAATTTTATGCAATTAACCTAATTAAGTCCACAAATGCATATGAAATGATGAATGAAAGCTACAATTTTGTGGACTTATCAATGCAGGGATTGACTGCACACATAGATGCGAGATTCGATGCTATGGATGGGAGGTTGAATGGTTTTGACGAACGCTTGAATGGTTTTGACGGATGCTTCAATCTAATTGATGAAGCCCTTGTTGCTATCCTTTCTCGATTAGGAAATCAGTGATTTCATTACTGTCTACTTTTATCCCTTGGTCTTTACTTTCATTTGTTTCCTTGTTTGTTTTATTGATGATTTGAACTCTATTGCTCTCTTTAAAATTTTCAATTATGTACAAAAAGGGGAAGTGATCTTGATCTTATGGTTTATGCTTAACCTGTTATGCTTATTATCTTGTTTAAAATTCAATGATGGATGCATTTGATCTAGTGACAGGTTGTGCAGGTTTTTTACAAGTTTACAGGTTAAGAAAAAATCAGTCTTTGGTTCAGTCTTTGTTTTTTCTTGGGTCTTGGGTAGTTTTTTTTTTTTTTTTCTTTATTGGTATTTAGGTGTTTTGTCCTTGAATTGCCAAATTGGGAGATTGTAAGATTTTAGGTTGGCTAATTCATTGGGTAATGGACAAAACCCAGGACTCTTTATGATGTAATTTTACTTAGAATGGACTGCCCAAGTTTTGCACGTGAAGAAAATCAGTCTTACCAGAACTGACTATGCTCGCTCGAGCGATCCTCTATTATTAGCTCGAGCGAACCCCTCACAAAAACTCCTTCGCTCAAGCGCTCCTATCCATCGCTCGAGCCATCTCTCAACGCTAAAGGCAGAACGCACTTCGCTCGAGTGAAGTCCCTGACCGCTCGAGCAAACCCAACACTGAAGCTATTTCGCTCGACCAATCCCTTCCTTCACTCGAGCCATGGTCTGAAGTTCAAATTTTCAAAAACTGAGGCTTATCCGTTTGAGTGGACTCCCTAGTCGCTCGAGCGGACCTGGGCGCGAAATTAGAAACCTACCCAGATTTCTCTCCTGATTTGTCTCAAGTTGTCATGCTGATTCCTAATCAAATTATAACACTTGAGGCACAAAATTAGGCTTATAAAAAGCCTTTATCTCTATATTCATGTTCACCTCTCTAACAAGATAAAACCCTAGAAAGAACTTTGAGAGATCCACCATCCGCCAAGGCAGCCATCTACAGTGTGGAAGATCAAAGCTTTGGATCTATGCTTCGTTCTACTCCTCTGAAGTAGAGACATCTTAAAGACTGCTTCGGGGTGTTGGTTTCAAGCACGGTGAAGGTGCACCGTGAGCAGTCAGCAAGACAGCGCAATCCCTAGGTTGAGTTTCGACTGAGAAGGGTTGTGAGTTGCTTGTAACTTTCTTTTACATAGTGCTTGGTTATCTATTGGCCTAGACGATTAGGCCAGCGGTTTTTTCCCGAGTAGGGTTTTTCACATATAATTCATGTGTCATTCTCTTTGTGTAGTTTGATTATTCTTAATTGGATTTAGGGTAATAATTAATTTAATCGCTGTGATTGAAATTTAGTAGAGATCTGTTGGTTGGGAGCTGAGCCTGTGTTAAGGCTAAATTTTCAATCTCCCTAAATAAAACTCAGCAAAACTCTATGGTGACGGCCGTGGGGGTGCATGTGTGTGGTGAGTTGTATGTGTTTGTGCAGAAAGGGATGAGGAAGACGAAGCAAGAAAAATGGAAAAAAGTATTTTAAATTAAACTTTAATTTACAAAAAGGATTCTAAATTATTAAGTCTTGACCCTAGTTATTGTTTTATCCGAGTCCCGAGGGGTAGCTCAGTTGGCCTAGGGCTACGGTTTGCACTTGGAGGTTAGGTTAAGGGTTCGAAATTGCACTTCCAAGAAACCCTCTGTTATAAAATAAAAAAAAAAAATTTATTGTTTTGTCCCTAATCTTAGAAAATGCAACATCGTCTGTCAATTGAAGCAAAGTGGTATCAATTCAATTTCTTTAATTCAAGGAGTGAATTGTAAAATTAATCTTAATTTGAGGGGACAAATTGGCACGCATAGTGTGTTTCAGGGAGTTTTACCAAAATTTATTTCTTTTTAAATTTTAGGATACGGGAGTGGAAACAATCGAATATAGGGAGATAAAGAGATTGCAGAAAGTGATTGTGTGTGAATGGCCCACCCAAGTTATTTAACGCAAATCACTAGAAAAAAGAAGTCATCAAAGGTTACTTTCACTGCTACCCTATTGGATTATCCAAGTAAATGATTGAATCGGTTGAACTGGTTTCAAATTTACAATTATTATATATAATAAAGTTATATTAATATATTTTATTATAGTTCTCCGTATTTTTATTATTTAGGTTTTGACGTACCAACATGTCCATATCATATCGTGTACCGTATCCATCCTTCCTAGTGAGAAACATAATATTTATTGCTAATAATTTAGCAAGAGTTGTCAAAAGCAGAATTGAATGTTGGCAAATGATGAGTGCATGTGTGAACTAGTATGATCACAAAGTTAAATTATATCTCCTCATCATTTCTTAGTAAGATGCAAAGCTAGGACCCTAACAGGCTTGTCCCCTTGAAATGGGTATCCAGCTAAGGCCAGCCCGTCCCAAGCCCAAAAACACGGGGCTTTTAAAAAGATTTGAGTCCAACAAGTTTGGCTTGGACAATTATTTGAAAGCCCAGTCAAAATGGGACTGGAAATGGATAGAGCATGCCCAGCCCGTTCAGGCCCGGCCCGGCCTGCTTGTAATGTTATTTTACTAATTTTTACATATTTCAATGGGAATCTTCCAAAAACTCACTCCAAAATGTCTCTTCCCTCCACCATTTCCCAGTCCATAGCAAAAACCGACACCATGAATCGGCAGTGGACTCAATTTGATACTTGGACTAGATCCACTATTGAGTTTAGGTTGAATTTTTTTATAGATTAATTACCCTTCATTTTGAAGACTTAATATCTAGACCTTTTGAAATTTGATCAAGCTTAAATTTGGTCTGCCCCTTATCCGGCCATCATTACCATCTTTATTAAGATGAGCTTCACCCATTAAGAAGAAAAAATATGTCTCCATTGATGAAAATGCCAAAGCCCTGGCCCGGCCCGAGCGCATAAGGGATGGGATTTTACATAGGCCCGCTCAATTTAGGGCCGGGATTAGACAATCCCTGGCAGGCCCATCCAATATTCGGGATGGGGTTGAACAACACATGCCAGGCCCGGCCGGGCCCATTGACAGGCCTAGACCTTGATATTATTAGGGGTGTTCATTGACAGGGCCGGGGTAAGGAATATCTAGGCCTGGCCCGGCTTTTAAACGGCTTGTCCAAGCCCAGCCCAATTGGAAATGTGTAAGCCCGAGCCCAGCTCGGGATTAATATATAATTAAAAAAGAAAGCAAAATTACAGCGTTTTCAAGTGGTTTGGACTTCACCATTAAGGTGAAAGGCCACCATTCGAAATCCCCCTCTCCACATTTTACCTATTTAGATTTTTCCAATCAGGCCGAGCTTTGGGCTCTCAACATTGATTGCCAGTAATGACAATCATAGTGGAAAATTCTACTTTATTTCTCCAATGTTATCAATTCTAAAGTAGCTCAAATGCTCAATTTTACCATTAAAGTAAATGAAATTTGAAAATCTCTTATTGCAAAACAACAATATTTCATTAACATTATTGCAGTCTCAATTAATCTTGCTACTTATACATGTCCCAGATGGAAGATTCAACACATCAAGTAAAGACATCCAGGCCTCTTGCTAGAAATACATTGCAAAGAAAGTTCTGAAAACGAAGTGAATATGCCTTGGGATTTACAGCTGAGATTGATTGGGAGTCAAATTGCAGAGACTTGTAGAGATGTTCCATGCGCTTCACCATGTTGTAATTCTGAAGAATATCTATGATTCCAATATACAATACAACATTGTAATCTTCCCTTGCTGTCACTCTCCGATGAGTTGACACACTTCCACCTGCATTTTTATTGACCCGGATAGCATGGGCTGGCATTTTGATGCCAAGCTTATGAACAGATCTGCATAAATGAAAGTCATTCTGTAATTGAAAGAACAGTAATTAGCAGCCTATTTGACTGGCATCACTCTCAGAATGTTTCATTCTGAGAAAACTTGTTTGGCAAGCATTTTGTGAGAGAGAAAATCTAGAGAGACAAAGAGGGAGAGACTATATATGTGAGAAAGGGAGAGAATACCTGCCAATGAGTTTTTCTTCATTCATTCTTAGAATGAAACATTTTCAAAGTGATGCTAAAAAGGCCTTTTGACAAGGTAGGTTGTGTTGGGTCAATTAACAAAATCTTCTCCTACATGCATACAACATACCACTCATATATGGTCCAGCTGTGGGGCCCAAGAAGCTTGCCCTTTGAGTTAAGGTAGGGAACGGAAAGTTCTCACAATGGATAAGGTTAGTCAGAACGTCAGCACCATCAGATTCGCAAAGCTTTTAACTGTCATTAACTGCAAACTTCTTTACATCATCCAATGGTGAGTAAAAGTCAAATGATGGTCAAATTGGGCCTCGTGCTAACTAAAGCCAGGGTGGAAAGGATAGTGATTGTGAAGAGGGTTACACTGATTAATGGTGGGCCCAAGTGGACCCAATGGTTGGGCCACATGAATAGTATGGGCTCGCTCTTAGGAGGAAATTTCAGTATCATATAATTAGATTATTGCATACTGAACAAAATGTGTTAAGAATGATCCCTGGGCAAAGGAAAATAATAAATAGGCCTTACCCTTTAGAGCAACAAAGCGGCAGATCATCACCTCGATGCATGGGTACTTCTCTTCGGAAAGAGTTAGAAGGAACTGAAGTCTTACTTGTGAGAATCCTATCATTAAATGATCCTGTACAAGTAGAAATGAAAATCGTATGTCATCATGCTTGAGTTTTGCTAGAAAAAAAAAAGTGATTTTCAATTACCATTCATAAGGAAATGTTTTGCATCTGCAATTCATCCATAGTTGCAGAAGATAATTAAAGAAAATATGTGCACAACATATTATTGGAGAGGAATGAGGACTGCATCTGATTTAGTCCTATGTAATGAGATGTGAAATGATAATAATATGTTCATTGATTCAACATGTAAGGTTACTTGAGTGGAGCTAGAAACATCTCTATTACAATTTCAACCACCTTCCACCATCCTCATGGCGGGGCGGCGGTGGCGGGGTGGGGGTGTGGGGCTGGGTGGGTTAGGATTAGAACTTTTTCAATAATTATTGGGATGAATCACAGTGATAGGATGATCCTAGCCCTTCGATTGATGGTCTTTAGAAAAATAAGAAAAAGAATTGAAGGTTCGTATTTAGCAAGGTAGATGGGAAAGATGATGGCTAGAATCATATAATCAACGTCATTTTACTACCACAGTTCATCCATGACAATCAAACATGAAGACGGATGGTCCAAATTCGCCATATTTGCATGCTATATATCATGCACCTCGTACGTAGTGCGCACCCCTAGTGAGGCCCACCTATTGGTCCACTCTATTGGTCCACTTAAGTGGATCAACACCCCCTCCTCAATGGACTGGACCATTGGATCGATTGAACACCCATCCGAATGGACTAAACTTGTGGGCCCTAGATAATAGGGTTAGGATTGGATGAGGCTGATATTTTGTCCACAGTAGGGGCCTAGGAAGATCTTCAAATCACCCTAGGTCCCATCCAGAGGTAGCTCAGCATGTGGGCCCCATAGTGCGACGCACACAGACAACTCGCCCATGGGATAATGAATATATATATGGGAGACGCTCCTATGAGAGTATCCTCACCTTACTATAAGAGATAAAGTAGGGGCTCTCACATACATATCCAATGCCAACAACTTAAACGTAAGGACCTCCACCTTATCTTTCATAGTCAGGTGAGAGATGCTCTCATAGGAGCACCTTTATATATATAATACTTTTACCAACGCTTAGTAGCGAGGTTGGTTGGGCCACTCCATAACCACCCGGAGGTCTCAGCATCGAAGCTCGCCAATGCGTTGGGACCCCAAGCTATTATATAGCTCAATGAATCCAGTGAGTGGAAACAGGTGGAGGCCACCACCCTAGGGGATTAGTCAAGTGCTCAAAGAGGCCTTGGACACCCCTGGTTAGCAAAATATATATATATTAAATACTTCGTCATTTTGTAAAAAAAATGTCCCGTGTGTTAAACGAATGAAATAAAAGGCGTGGCGATGAATTGTTCCTCCATTGAAAACAAAATGAGGTTTTTGTATATAACCCCTAAGGTTTTTAAGATTTATAAATAGGTCCATGTAGTTTTAGTATCTATAAATAGGCCCCTATTTTTTCATTTTAATACCTACCATGCCCCAAAAATCAATATTCCTAATGAGAATGGGCACCCACCATAAGGTTTGTATTGAATTTTTATAAAAATGAGAACTTTGCCTAGAAACAATTAAACAAAAATGAGTATGTTATTATTTAAAATAGATACAATTATTTTATCCCAAGTCCCAAAAGTCTCTCTCTCAATAAATCTCTCATGCACATGAAACATGAAGCCCAATCCTGTATTTTGAAACTTTCATGAATCCAATAGGGATCAATTATAACTAATTCTAAGTACAAGTGTTGATTGTCATCATGATTGACTTGGATTTAATAAAACTGACAATATAATGATAAAAATGGATTTATGGAAAGTAATTCTCTCCCAGTAAATATAATTGTTAATGTTACAAGCTTTAGAGAGAAAAATAAGTATTTTGATTTTCAAATTTGTGAGACATAGAAGACTCCATTGGTAGAGATATCAAATTTTATTTTTTTTTCAAAAGAGCATTTAATGAGATGCCCACCGTGAGATGAAGTAATATTGTAAGGTCCCCGACCTTAATAGGGTGTTTAATTTCTTAATATTGGCAATTAGCCTAATTAATTGTATTTTAGCTAATTAGGCGGGTTTAGTGGCTAAGCGAGTTTCTTTTATCATTAGAAAGATGTTCCCGAAGTTTCATTCGATTCCGAGTGCGATTAGTCCTTAATAAGGGGTTAGGTTGTGATTAATAGGAAAATTGGGTATTTTTCCGAAAAGTACCGTTTTCGCCGAATTTGGGCTCGTTGGAAAGATCTCATCGCGCTCGTCATCTTTTGTTCTTGGCTCGTCATGATTTGACGCCCCGAAGTCTCTCAAATAATTGATTTTCTCTCATTTCACTCAAAAGGGGCATTTTGGACTTTTCCCCTCCAACCCCCATTTAAACCCTAAACCCAGCCCTACCCTTCGGTTCCTTCTTCATTGCAACTGCTGGATCTTCTTCTTCTTCCTCCTTCTTCATTTCTCTTCTTGCAAGTGGGGATTGAAAGCATCTCAAGAGAAACCAAGCACACCATCTTCTTCCTCTCTTCTTCCTCTACCTCTTGATCTAAATTGGTGAGTTTTCCCCTTCTCCTTCCCTCCCCATTTCGTTTTTCATGGCTGCAAATGGGTAGCATATTAATGGCTTCTCTCTTTTCTTCTTCCTTGGTGTTTATTGGGTGTAGAAGAAGAGTTTTGGAAGGTGGATTTGGCTAGAGTGTGTAGGGAACTCTCCTCCTCAAGTTTCTATCACTAATCTCCATCTCTTCCATCCCTTTGGTGAAGGCAAGTAGATTAGCATTGTGTGTTAATCATGCATGTATGTTTACTTCATTCTTGTTAATGTATTGCTTAGATTTCCACCAAATTCCAAGCTTGTTTTATGTTTCATTGGACTTCACATGTAATTAGGGATAATGTTAATGGACTTAGATGGAATGGATGAGTGTTTTGTGGCATGATATGCATGGTTTACAGGTGTGGAATGTGAGGTCTCTGAAGCTCAGTAGGTGTATCTCGGAATCTGACTGAGAACAGCTTCAGAAACTCCATGTTCTGCACAGGCGGTTACCCCCGCGGTCAGCTAGCGGCTGACCGCCTACCCAGAAACTACAGACAATTGTTCACGCGGTTACCCCCGTGGTCAGCTCTCGGCTGACCGCCTAATCAGAACAGAACCTCTCCAGGTTCTGTCTCACCCGTGGTGACCCAGCGGTCCTCGCGCGGCTGGCCGACCTGACGAAATCCCAACTCAGTAGTGTCTGCACTACACGCGGTGACCTGTCGGTCACCACGCGGCGACCTAGCGGTCAGCCGACCAACCCCAGGCAGCTAGCCGCCTGCTCAGAAAACTGTTATTGAAAATGGGACTTCTGCCCTAGGTCTTGACTTTATATGTAGGACCCCTTGACCCTACCCTTACATGACTAATTGGGAAAAATGGAAACGGAGCATGATTGGCTTGGTGTGCTTCGTTGGTTGTCCGGGATTTCCGTATATTGACGTTACTTGGCCAAATGCGTGTGGTAGTGAGTTGATTGGTGCCCAATAACTTCCGTACACCATGAGCCGGCAAATTAGGACACCAATGACTCATTCTCCATACGTCCTCCGTTGGGGATACGTTTAGTACACGGTTGACAGCCCTTGATCTAGGTTTGGCTTGTTCTTCATTCTTGACTCTTGAATCTCGTATCCGTAGTACGTCGTACCTTGTACACTCTATCTTGAATACTTGTATAATTGTAATTTAACTTGTAGAATTAGGGTTGGACTGGACTTAGAGTGTATCCGTAGGTACCTTGCCTTGTATTGACGAACACGTGTGGATAGGCTTGAAAGAGGACTACTCATGGAACTTGGCTTGACTTGGAGTAGCCCTCGGTTTATTATCTTATACTTGGAAACCTACCCACGTGTATTTGTCTTGGAACTTGTGTAGTATACAAACCATCACCATCACCTTGCATTCATACCAGCTGCAGTCCGATGATTCTTGAGTGGGCCGGATACCGGACACTAGGGTGGGTAGTCGGCTTTGGACGGCGTCCATGGCGTGAATAGCTGGGAGCGGGCTAGGACCGTGCTGCTATTCCTAGGACCGGGAGCCAGGATCCCCTTAGAGCCGGACTTTGGGTATTTGTAGTTGGCTCTGATGTCACTTATACCCCCGGGGGATGGCATTGGACATCCTCGGAGTCTCCTCTTGCTTGCATTGCATTTCATGGATGGTTATTCTTGTTTATCTTGCCAGGACTTATCTTATTACTTGATTCTCGTGTTATTCATGCTTATTGCCTAGCTTGTACCTTATTATCTTATGATCATGTATTTGTCTTTACTCTCCTTTGAAGCATGTTATGAATAATGTGTATTGCTTATCTTCTTGCCAACATGTTGTTGACCTTATCCCATGGTGTGCAGAGGACACCCATTACTACCCCTACGCTGACCCGGATGCCGAGGCAATCCCAGAGGATCCTCAACCGGGGGAGGAGGACGAGGTACGAGAGTGGGGTGCCGATGACGTAGCTTAGCGTCATCACTTCCGGCACTAGCGCGCGTAACACGGGGACATTTCTCATCGTACCACTTCGTCTTATCTTTTGGTTTAAACATTTTGTAATCATCATGCTTTTGTATATCTTTTGTACTAGGGCCTAAGTTTTGGGATGACCCTGATGTTTATAAACTTTATATGTTTTTATTGGAAACTTGAAATTTAATGGAATGAAATCCATACTTGCTTCGATATCTCTACAGGTTTAATGAATGTGTTTACCGGACAAGCCCTGTTGATTAACTGATAATGAGGCAACTATACAATCCTCACTGCGGACTTCGATCCGTGGGCATTAAGGGCAAAAAAAAAATTTTAATTAGCCCTAAATTTCACACCCCGGATCCGGTTTAATTACTAATCGAGTTCGGGGGCGTGACAAATATGATTTTCAAACTTGTGAAATTAGTGACTCTCCTTTGGGGCCCATTGAAAGTATAAAAGATTTAAATCAATCAACATAGAGGGCTCCATCACTTCAATAGGTCTTTTCAAGATAAATAAAAACTTCTATAGGAGTTGGGCGCATCATGAGATTATAAAAATATCGAGTGGAGCCATTATGGCAATTCCAATGGGACTCATCCAATATAAGTAATCATTGTGGGGTCCATTCTATTTTTTTTTTCATTGTGATATTGTTTGATTAGTAATCAAAATCACAATAACATGGTTCTTATCATTGTGGAGCCCCTTTTTGCGAGCAATACGAGGACTCTTGTTTGTAATCACATAAGACGCAACTAACTTATTTTGGAAATCAATGGTAGGAGGTTATCATTAATTGCTACTAAAACTCATATGTAGATTTATTTAGCTAGAAGCTTTCAAATCCCTCATTTTGAAAGAAGATAAAAAAATTGGAGAAGGTAATCAATGTTCCCATTAAAGAAGAAGAAAATATCTCTGCAAAAACTCTCTCATTGGACATTCAATAGGGGGCAGAAATGCCCCATTTTAAAGAAGGCGTTTTGTAGAATTCCTCACACATGCACACACATATTATCACCACCCTTGTCCTCTAACTAGGGATGTCAATGGATCTTCTGTTACCTAGTTACCCCTACCCAATGGACCCAACCTAAAAAGTTTGGACCAAGTTCTCGGGTCTGGGTCTGCATCTAGCCAAATCCATACCCAAATTCCCATCACATGTACCCGATTATATAATATATTAATGTAAAATGTATTGCGAGTAACGTAAAATGTATGGTATCTCATAATACTAAGTTTGAGTTGGGTCTAGAGTTAGGTCTGCATCCACCATGGATCCAAACTAGACCCAACCCCTATGACACCTCATCTAGATGCAGACACTGAACCATGACACCAGATGCAAGTAAAAAGACTACTGAGGTTAGTCAAACCTCCAGCAGGACTACTATGAGGAGGTGTTGAGCGCATGTGCACTCCTAATAGGAGACTGTAATCCATGATGCCTTCTGCTTCCAGAAAATCGCAATCTTGCTTGATCTGCCTGAAAACCAGAAGGAAACAGAAAAGGAAAATAGTTCAAATACCCATTAAGAAAAGAACATAATATTAAGAAAGCTATGCTTTGTCATAAAATTTGTAAGCAAAGAGTGTCAATAACCAACTGCACAGTATTAAAATTTAAGGGAATTGTACACTGATATTTTGTATCAAATTGATAAGGGTAGTTAATTCATTGTTTATTTTGTACATTCATGAGATTTGTATCATGATATTGTACATTAAGTTATCAAGTGGAACTCATAATGGAGTGGCTTGGTAACTGTTGGATTGTGTAAGATAGTGTAAACTTGTGAAAAAATTGATATGCAAATCACAATTGATGCAAAAATAGCTGTTAAGATATCTAATCACTCTAACTTCTAGACCAGGGATGAGCAAAAAATGATGTGAATGGAAGGGCTAGGCCAAAGAGGATGTGGATGGAAGTAGTAAAAATAGATTTGAAAAAGTACAATCTATTTGAGGATTTGGCTTAAGAAAGTTCTAAATAGAGAAAAAACATTCATGTAGCAGACCCCCAACATAGTACGGACAAGGCTTAGATGATGATGATGATGATAATGATTTGGCTCAGGATAAATCTGAATGGAAAAACAAAATTCAGATAGCCTACCCAAACATAGTTGGGACAAGGCTTCATGATGATTATGCTTGTGACGATGATGATGATGACGACGATGAATATGATGACGACGACGACGATGATGGTGGTGGTGGTGAACGAGCAAATTTCACTCACCAACATATTCTTATGACTCGAAAGAAAAAAAAAAACCAGTGCCTAGAAAATTAAATATTACTCAATAACATTCATGGCACTGTTAGAGCTTAGGATTCTTACTTTAAAAGCTGGTTTCGCATTGACGGATCAAGGAAAAAAGCATAATTCAAGTCAAGATCCTTGAATGTGGTTCTTTCATCAACTTCCACTTTGCTTACACAACGTCCTTGTGATGAGCCTTTGAGATCAAAACGCTTATGAATGTGTAGATCTGAACAAAGTATGTTCCCCATCACAACAAAGTGAACCTGTCCATGGAATATAGTTTAGCAAATTTATGGGTAGTAATTGAATCATTGATATGCATGCTCCCGCAAAAAAAAAGGCTAATGATCAAGAAACAAAGATGCTTTTTCCCCCACAAAGAAAAGAGACGGTCCATAAAGAAAATGCACTGTTGGGACCAATTACGGCCACATAATGGCTCGGCGAACCATTAGATAGAGGGGCCCTCTGTGGATAATACATGGATAACCATCTACCTTGCAGGGACTTAATTACCTGCACACGGTCATCCAGTCAGTGTTATTTACTCATTCCGGAGCTATTTGCAATCCAAAGTCCACATCCTATCCAATGGTGACTATTGGGTAGAGGTGGGCCAAACAAACACAAATACCACTTCTCACAAGTGTCATGACTCAAGAGAAGCATTCTCAACTGGATCACTTATACCTTACACATGCACTATAATAACACTCATTTTTCATTTACTTTCGAAAATAAACACATTGAGAAGCTGTTCTACCTTATGACCTCCAAACGGTGTCACAACATGAAGTCCATAGAATTTAGTTAACAAAGTGTTCCTATATTTTTTAACATGCCGGTAGTAGTTTGGTAGCATCTCCAATATTACCTACGCACAGATACATGGAAAAAGCAATGCTTAGCTCAATATACTACAAATATTGTTTGCTTGATTTTAACATTGGATCATCATTAAAGTTTGAAACATCAAAGTGAATGAAATGGGAGAAAACAGAGGTAGAGGAAGCATGTCATACTAGTCAGTGACAAGAGTAGCATAATAAAAGAATCATTCTAAGTCATCCGAAAAAGAAAAGTCCTATTAGGACTTTATTGTGCAAGTATGGCTTGGTTCCCTATTTCCAATTAAAATAAATCCTTATTGGGACTTTATGCTTTCCAAAATTAGGAAGACTTGTGATTTGACATAAAACAAGCATTTGCAATAGGCTAAATTATTAGTAAAATATCTAGAGCAGAAGAAACTACTACATTAAATTACACACAAAAGGATAAAAATATAAACAAAACGATAATAACAAAAGTAGCAAACTGAGCTTAGAACAACTCATGGCTCCACACTTTGACGATGTTTAAGGAGAAACAGGTTTACTGGATCTTACCCAACTGCAACTGATACACCAAAAACATTAAGAATCTTAATACTGAGGTTGGCTTTTTATTGAATTGCTTCTCCAGCTAATATGAGGCTGGAGGCCAAGTAGAGAGTTCTTGGGTATGTTTAGTAGTAGGCACCTTGTTGCCCATTTAACTTTCTGTGCCTAAATTTGATTGAGTTGAGGATCTGCCTACTTGATATTAGAAATATCCATCTAAATAGTTTAGACACTTTTTATGACTTGACATTAAGCTTAGTTTCTGCATTTACCAACAGTTTTGAGCCCTTGTGGCCCTGTTAGCATAATATTAATATCCCTAATTTATTCCAATACAGGACATTCCACTGCCAACATTGTTGGGACACGGATTTGGCCTAGGATAGACTAGAATGTAGAATCAAAATTCATCTAGCTGACCCCAACATAGTTGCAACAAGGCTTTGATGATGATGATTATGACCATTATGCCACCACATCCCACCTAACACAAGAACCTTGATATGTATATCATCAATGGAAGATTTCTAACATCCAACATCTAAAATGCCAGGAAAGTTATTGTCAAATGCTATAAGATAATAAGATTAATGCTCATTCATTTCAAAGAAAAGATTGAAGCCAAACAAACTACCGTACTATGGTGCTCCAAAGAATCTACATTTTGATTATGGAATACCTTGATTTCAGATTTGCGCATAGTCTTTATGACAAATCTATCATCATGGGACAAATAAAGCAGGCAGCCACTTTTCCCTGGAGAAGTTAGCTCTCTTAAGGTTTCATTACCACAAATAGAAAGCATGTAGTCAGTCGTGTCAATCCTGTCAAGCTCTTGGAGATTCCTAGAATTGCATAATGTAAACAAATAACCAGCACATGTTAGCATCCTACAAAACATGAAATGAGCGTATACATTAACAACCTTGAAAATGTTTCTTCCTTTAGATGATTTATTTCAGACTGATTAAGGTCACAAGTTATTAATATGATTTTAATAATAGCATATGGAAGATGCTCTCCTGCAAGCAACGGATGCAGAAGATCAGTGGTTTCACCACAGCCCTGTCATTGAAAAGCAGAGGGGTGGTTCCACCAAAATGGTGGGTGAGGATGGAAACTTCTGCATCATGCTGCCTGTAGGAGAAAATTCCCCCTCAACAAAGCTTGGCATAATTGTGTTTCCATTTGTTCCTACATTAGTTGGGAAAATTGGTTTTAGTTTCTTAGTAAACAAATCATTTTTTCAATGTAAGAAAGTCAACTAGATTATAATATGAGTTGTGTGCATTCTATTACGTGTCAGAACTAGATATTGATATGAGGCGTCTAATTACCAAAAAAAAAACCATCATAAAGTATTTAGTGTCAACATAGTACTTAAATACTTTTTTGTAAATTACTCAGAAAAAATAATATGCAAAAAATCAAACCTAGATTGAGGAACTTATAATTCTAAGTACTAATTAAGAAGCCACCTAGACTGGAATGTGTCATTCTAGAGATAAAGTATTGGACAAATATCTTTTCAGGATGTAAAGAATGGTAAAAACTAAAATAAAAAGTATATCAGAGAGAAATCCTTTAGATGATTCGCAGACCTATTGGATGACTTAACCTCCAAGAAATCTCATTTACTATCATGTATGAACTTATATGCACAAGCGCGCACACACGTGGAGAGAGAGAGAGAGAGAGAGAGAGAGAGAGAGAGAGAGAGAGAGCATAATATGAAAGATCGGAAATAAGGACATAGCTTTGTTAGAGTTTTAATAGTAGAACTCTTGATGATATTGCCGCTTTACAATAATATTGTACTGCCTTGTTAGATAAAAAAAATTATAAAACACAAATTTTCACTTAATAAGAATTTTGAATTTTTGTTCTTGCATAAATCTTCTAGACGAAATTTCACTTGATTCAAGGATAAAAATTCCATGACAACAGAGTGAGAGTTGCAAACTAAACCAGTCAACTGTCAGTGATAACATAGAGTTAAGATTACTTCAAAATTTACGCATTTTATAAGTTTATTTTTTTATTCATGATACAAAAATCAAAGTAGGGAAATTTTATCCATCATTTTAGCACTCTATACATTGGTTTATTGTGGTTTGAGGAGCAGATCATTCATTGCACTCTTGAAGTATGAGAATAAGTTTATGATAAAAGTCCATGGCAGAACAAACATTTATCTGTTTGCTAGCCTCACGGAGCAGCATAGGCCTACTTTGGAGCGCTTTGCTCCCCTTTAGATGGAAGCCCTAGCAAATAACAAAATTCAAGAACAAAAATCTTTATTTGTGCCAAAAAAAAAGGATGGCTGGAGAAGAGAACATGAGAACCTGAAAACCAAGGGACAGTAATCTTTCCATTTATACTCATGCGGAGAATGTCTTGAGTTATCCGAAGGAAATCGTATTTTGGTGCGCAAAGTAGAGCCGAAATCAAGAGCTGGGAGTTCCTGTTTTGGCATAGCCATGTTCTTCAGCAAACAATACCTGCATAGAATATAGAAGAGTTATTGAACAATATCAGGTGGAAATGAGAAAAACAAGAAGGAACTGCACTCGAGCCAATGTCATTGCTGAGAAATGAGTGGTCAACTGCCCCACGCTATTCATGGGTGTAATAAGATGATAGAACTTGTACCAACTTCAGATCTACATCTATGAAAAAATAAATAAATTCTACAAGCATTCATACAACTTCCTTTGATTACTGCAACTTCTAATTTTATGTACTAAAGGAGCCAAGTAATAACCATAATCTGGATATTTGTGTTCAAAATTTAATTGAATCAATGTAATTTAAAGGGTTAACTGAATTCAGGATGTTTTAATATTAGTGGACAAACTAAAATTCAGCCTTTAAGTGTTTCTTGCACAAAAATACGCCCCATAGTCTCTGAACAGCTTGTGACTTTGTTCAGCCAATAGTCCCTGAAGTCGGAGCAGCTCATGAATTATTTCAGCCCAATAACTCACTGCGGTTGCCGTCATCAATATCATTATCATAATTAAACTTGTATCATATCTACTGTCATCTTATCACACATTAACAACTTTCACTGCTCTTTGTATGCCAAATCATAGCTAGAGCTGGTTGGTTGGTCTGAGACTGACCCAAGTTGACACAACCCGGTAAATTAATGGGGCCATGAAAACCAGGTGCAAACAGGCTCTTGGAAAAATCAGGACTGGATCTCCAAGTTAGACATGGTGTATGGTGAAACCGTGAAACTAGACTTAGTTTCATGGCCAGAACTGGTTCCCAATTTTACAAATCAAGTTCCAACAAAACAGTAACAAGAAGTTCTTTCGGGTCCACAGACCTCTGAGCCCTGTGCCAAACAAACTAGCAAGTGACTAAGCATTTGGCCAAGTTCCAACTTTACTATGCATCCAATACGTGTTGAACTATTGTATCCATTAAATAGCTCTGAAAAAAAAAAAATCAATATAGAAAGAAGTAACTACAAGGGCATATAAGAAGAGAGACCCGGGATTATTTTACTGTCGACATCATATTTCCTGCATTTCTCAAGTTTGTGTCCTCATATTCCTAACTCAAATTTGACCCTGGGTAATAAAAAAAATGCCATTTTGTTTTCTCTGATTCATACATAAAATCAGAAATATTTGAAAAGGTTATAGCAATCCTTTTTATTGTAAAAAACTGGTTTTCGTTCAATGATTAGCCAAAATACCAAGTAACACAACCACTATTCCATAAGGAAGAGGGTAACAAAAGATTGCCTTGGTCTAAATCAATTCTACTCATAACCTACCAAACCTTAAAACTTTAAGACAGAATTGGACAAGCAAAAGACAGAAGCACATTCTTCTCAGTTTCCGTTTTAAGATAGTAAAGAGCTTTGATGGTGAAACCTGATTCCAAGCTGCAAAACATGCATCAATTCATACTTCCCATGACCCTTGCCGATCACTTCTCCTAACCTCTTCTGCTCATCTAGAGGCCCATCCTGGAACACTGAAAACTCAGATTCCAAAACAATATTGACATGGTCAGGAACTGAAACCTCAACCAGCAAATCACCATATTTCTCAAAGAACCAAATTGTACTTTCCAATTGGCTGTGAGCATCATCTATGAAAGCGTCCAAATGTTTGAGGCACAGAACTCTCTGCTCATCGCCCATCAATTCCATCTTTCCTCCATTGTCCGATGTAAAAACACCAGTTCGAACATGTGATTTCAGCCATTCAAAACTCATATACAGAGGATAATATCTACAATTCCAAGCAATTTTACATTTTTTCCATCTTCCACAGAGAATACCTCCAATTGTGAAGTTTAGTACTTCACAACTGTTAAGAGGTACTTCATCAAGTAATTTCCTCCAATACTCATAACTAGAAGCCCACAGCAAAATTCCCTCGCCACACATCACTTCGCTTGTCCAATGCCCAGCTTGTCTATCATGGCCATTTAACACTTCACTTGTCCACCAACCTTCGTGGACACCTCCATTCCCATATCCCTTCCTTCCATATCCATGCATCTGGTTCATCACCCGTTGCCCTTGGCAGCTCTCCCCATTGCATTCAATAAGAAAATCATACCCATTTATGCAACTACCCTGAATGTAACCCACATAAATAGCACTCGAGGGCCGTGGAATTTTACCCTTATCTGATAATTTGCCTGGAGACAGGAGACCTTCGTAAAGACACCCATCATAACAGACACGCTCCCCTATCCCCTTAGGCCAATTCCTAGTATAAAAAAGCACATATAAATCCCCATTCTCTATCAATCTCTCGACTAAACCTTCTTTGGCTCCTTTCCCTTTCACCTCGTTCAAAGAGACATCACCTCCATTTTCCTCCATGGACAAGGATAAAGCGGTTCCTGAATTCAAGAAAGTTGTATTTGGGTTCCTTTTCTATATGGAAATGGAGTGTGATTCACGTGAATAAATACAGAAAGAGACGTGAAAGCCAGAGCATGTCACTTTGAAATACATGTGATCAGAGATGTTGAAAAGATTTCAAATATCAAAGGTGGTGGGTTCATAGTTCTTACAATCAATTCTACCAAAATGATGGTCTCCAGAACTAGAAACAAAAGAAAATGTCAAAACAAGAAAGTAAAAGGAATCAGTTGCCGCCCACGTTTTCTTTTCTTTCATTCTAGTACTGCCAAACTACAAAATTATGAATAAAATCAGATTGATATTTTTTTCAAAGGCATTATGCACATAGGAAAACAACAAGAAGTCAACAGTGTATGAGGAGATATTTTTGTCCATACCATCTTGTTTCAAATTTACTAGCATTTTCCAAACAACAGCATGCAATTTCTACAACCCAGCTATAATGGTATTGAATTATCACAAAACCCACATCACTTAGTAACCATTTTCAATCATTGTCATAAAACCCACCTCACTTTCTCAATTTTCTCCAGAAAAAATAAAAATTCAGCGGAATCTCCTTCAGGTTATGTTTTTTTTACATGGGTCGCTAACAGTTCTATTGAATACACATAAGACACATTGTTCCTTGGAAGAAAACGACGAGATTAAGGTACCTTAGACCAAACTCAAAAGAGCTATTTGAACTTGAATTGAATGGAGCTGCAGCAAATGTAGATAGAATGGAAGAAAGAAAGGATTAAAGGACTAACTAATCAAGATTAGATGATTGTAAGCTTGCCTCGGATGTTTTAAGAACTTGGGCTGCACCTTGTGGCAGAGATTTTAAGTATCGCATACATTTTCTTTTCTGGGAGAGGTGGTCAAGGGATCCGTGAGAGGACCGCTGTCATTTTCAAGAACCTTTGGAGCCAGAAATGGCAGTTTCTGCCACCAACCAACCTCCCATTTTGGGAAAAGCGGAATTGGCGATGTTTAACCAATGCACTTAACCTTGTTTGACAGTTTTTTTTTTTTTTTTAAGTTTTACTCCAGCGGGGTCTGGATGCAAGAGAGAGCTCACATGCACACGGGAAGGCGGCTCACTTAAGTGGGAAAGAAGCCTTTACTAGCATAAAAAAAGCTCGTATAAGTGGAAAAGCAACCTGCACTAATGGAAAGTGGAGACGTAGCCAAGGTTCGAACTTCAACAACAAAGTAAGAACTCACGCTCCGTACCATTCAGTTCTTAACCTTGTTTGACAATTGACTCCTCTGCAAGGTTATATATGTCATTTGAAGATTTTGGCAGGGCCACCGTTAGCAGCCAATGGACCTGAATCTGGTCCAAGTTTGGCCAAGTTTAGGTCCAATTAGTCGGGCTTGGACGTGCATTCAGGTTTGATGGGCTGGCTGGACCCATTACAGTTACAAAAATTGGAAAATGGGCCACATCTAGGCATATGATCAAAAGCCTGATGGGCTCTTGTTTGGCCCATTATGTATCTTTTTAGGCACTTACTATGTTTATATTTATACACCATGCCCCACCCTCTGCTGAGGAGTGCAGAACTCGTGTGGACCACTCCTCATTAGGTCACGCCAACTCATGAGGAAGGTGGAGATGGAAAGATCTTAATGAGATCTACATGTGTGGAAATTTTCAATTCCGTTAAATCATCCTAATAACTTGATCCATCACCCTAAGTTTAATGTTTTAGTAGGCGCCATTTTTTTTAGGATTTCAATCCAATGGAGAATAACAATATATAGTGTTGAATTTGGAGTTCTGAAGTGGATTATTCATAGGGGGTCCCATGTGCTGAAAAAGGGGTCCACATGAATGTCTCCCACCTAAGGATTTTCCATACATCTTATATACTAAAAAAAAATATTATCACCATGTAAAATGCATTTGCAATTGAGAAGGAGATTTTTATGACTTTTTTGGATTATCTTATTAAGAAAGCTTTCTTCCTAAAGTGCAAATTCAACTAAGCCAGAATGTGATAATAATGACATGCTACAAACAAGCATATTCATTCCGAGCACTAGTGTCTCAAATTCTCAACTCGAGCAAACACAAACCAATAACGCAAGATGAGTTTTACCCTTCTATTTGATTAATAAAAGGGTTCGGTGTGTTGAGTGCATGCATCCTTAGCATTCAACTGGCCGACTAATTTGAATTAATTGCACTGTGACCTCGTGATTATCATTGACATCATCATTTCTTTTGAATGGTACCATCGTCTTTGTCATCACCATCATTAAATCTAATTTAGGGTTGTATAAAAGTCAAGATAGTCCTATGAATATGACCATGAGAATCGCATTTCTTAAAAAGAAAAACATATGCAAGGTTTCTCTAAGATTCGTGAAAAATATGGGATTTTTCAAAGCAACTTGGAAGAAAAAAAGGTATGCATAAAAAACATGAAAAACACTTGATGGAGGCCTATGTAACCCCAAAGGGTTAGCCGAGTGGTTAGGACCACGGTTCATCCCTCTTCCGGAGCCACATGTCTTGGTATTGACCCCAGTTCTGATGGGTTGGTGAAGCCTGATTTAGACCTTATTTAATTACAGGGGTTTATCTGTAATGTGTCGGTTTAATCTGGACCATCTGTTATGAGGCTAGATCCGACGGTTGTGGTTGTCTAGAGGTTTAGGGTTTCATGTATTTATATTGGGTGGTGAGAGCATTGTTATTACGGTGAAAATTGAGAGAAAACGAAAGAGACAGTGAGTGCTTGTACTCTTGTGGGAATCTCCAATAATAGTGAACGGCGTGAATCTCCCGTAGATGTAGGCAATTTTGCCGAACCACGTAAATCTGTGTCTCGTGCATTGATTGTTGTTCTTAGATTGTGCGTGTGTTCTTACGATCCCTAACAACTAGTATCAGAGCCAAGTTCCGCGCGCGATCAGGATCAGATTGGGTTTAATCCTGGAGAAGAGATCAATCTCGATCTCTTGATTTGCTGCAATCTCGATCTCTTGATTTGCAGTACAGTAATTAGGAGCAAGGAGGATTCAAGAACTATTGCAGATTTGATCTCGGTTCTTGATTTGCAATCCATAGGATCGTGAAGTGGGCCCCGCGCTAGATCTAATTGATCGGAGAAGACAAAGAAGATCGGCTCGTTGCAGTGAAACAGAGAATCCAAACTTGGGTTCCCGGGATCGATCATCGTCGTCGCCGGTCGCCTGCGTCGAAGAAGGTGGGGAAATCCACTGCTACCCCTTTTTTTCCGCCGCTCGTCGCTACTCTCGTCTTCTGAAACCCTTGGAACCGCCCACCACCCCTGTCCAATGCTGCTGTTCCGTCGCCGTCGGCGTTGTTCCGTCGCCGTGCCGTCGCCGCCGCCTCGCAGTCCGGCTACCTGCCTGTCGTCGCCGCTGAAGAAGGAGACAGTGACTGGGCTACAGCTCTGTTCTGAAACAGAGCCAGTGAGGAAGAAGACCCAGTTGGGCCCGGGTTGGTTCAGGTCAGGTCAGACCTGACCCACTCCAGAAGCCCAGCAGTTCTTGGGTCAGCGTCCAGGCCAGGTTCCAGTCCAGGTCAGGTCTGACCCGGCCCAGTCCGTGAAGGAGAAGCCCAGTAGTCAGCAGACGCTGACGTCATCCTAAAGCAGTACGGTCAACAATCCAGTTTGACCGAATTCAAGGGCCAGAATTGTTTCTTGATTTCTGAAGCCATCCGGACTCAGAATTGCGCTCCGTTTTTTTTTGTTGGATTCGTATCAACGAGATCTACAAGGTAGATGGAACGGATTGACAGTTTGACCAGCAGAATTCATATCAAGTAGATAGAGCTTGATTTGAGTGGGAGCAATGACGGACGACATGAAGCTCACGATTGAGAAGTTTAATGGCACAAACTTCGCGTACTGGAAGATGCAGATTGAAGATCTCCTCTACCAGAAGAATTTCTACTTGCCGCTTGGGGGAAAAGCCCAGAAACCTACAACAATGTCAGATGCAGAGTGGGAGGTACTCGACAGGAAAGCCTTAGGTACTGTTCGTCTCTCTCTATCAAAGTCTGTTACATTCAATATATCTAAAGAGAAAACCACTAAAGATGTTATGGATGCCCTATCTCGAATGTATGAAAAACCTTCTGCCTCAAATAAAGTTTTCTTGATGAGAAAGTTGTTTAACATGAAGATGGTTGAAGGTGGGATTGTTGCTGAACACCTGAACGAGTTTAACACGGTCGTGGGCCAGTTATCCTCTGTTAACGTACAATTCGAAGATGAAATTTGGGCTTTGTTGGTCTTGTCTTCTTTACCAGACAGCTGGAATGGTATGGTTACATCACTTAGTAATTCTTCAGGATCAAACAAACTGAAATTTGATGATGTTATGAGTGCCATCCTCGATGAGGAAATTCGCAGGAAACCTTCAGGTGAATCATCAGGAAGTGAATTGAATGTGGGAAACAGAGGGAGGTCATCTGAGAGAGAGCAAAGTCATGGAAGATCAAAAATCACGGAGTAAGTCAAGATCTTCAAAAGGCAAAATCGAGTGCTGGAATTGTGGCAAAAAGGGACATCTGAAAAAGGATTGCAGAGCTCCACCAAAGAAGAATAAGCAAAAGAACGGTAATAAGGATAATGAAGATTCCGCAAATGTCGCAGGTGATGCTGTTCAAGATGCCTTAATTCTTGCTTTTGATTATAAGTCTGAATCTTGGGTTATAGATTCGGGTGCGTCCTTTCACGCCACTGCACATAAAGAATATCTCAAAAATTATATACAAGGTGATTTTGGAAAAGTCTATCTTGGTGATGATGAACCTTGTGACATAATTGGCAAAGGAGATGTTCAGATTAAATTGCCAAATGGCAGTATATGGCAATTGAATGATGTCAGGCATGTACCTAGCCTGAAGAGAAACCTCATATCAGTTGGTCAGCTTGCTAGCTCTGGTCACGTAACTGTTTTTGCAGATGATTTCTGGAAAGTTACAAAAGGGAGTATGGTTGTTGCTCGCGGTAAGAAAGAAGGAACTCTTTATTTGACTAACAGCTCTACAAGTTCCATTGCAGTTGCAGATAAAGGCATTGACTCAAACACATGGCACTATAGACTCGGACACATGAGTGAGAAAGGGATGAAGATTCTTCATTCTAAAGGTAAGCTAGAAGGACTCAAGTCCTTGGACTTAGAATTCTGTGAAGACTGTGTTTTCGGAAAGCAGAAGAAAGTTACATTCTCTAAAGTAGGCAGGCCACCGAAGTCAGAAAGGTTGGAACTAGTACACACGGATGTGTGGGGACAAACTCAGGTACCTTCTCTTGGTGGATCTTCTTACTTTGTTACATTCATTGATGATGCTACCAGGAAATTATGGGTATATCCCATGAAACACAAGTCTAACGTGTTTGATGTTTTCAAAAAGTGGAAAGCTTTGGTTGAAAACGAAACAGGTTTGAAACTGAAATGCCTAAGGTCTGATAATGGGGGAGAGTACTGCAGCAAAGAATTTGAGGAGTATTGTGCAAAAAATGGCATTAAGCGAGAGAAGACCATTCCCAATACACCACAGCAAAATGGTGTGGCTGAGCGCATGACAGGACAATTGTTGAGCGTGCCAGAAGTATGAGGCTACATGCTGGATTGCCCAAGCAGTTTTGGGCGGAAGCAATGAATGCTGCTGCATACTTGATCAATCGAGGGCCTTCAGTACCTTTGGATGGTGGACTACCAGAGGAAGCTTGGACCGGAAAAGAGGTAAACCTTTCACACTTAAAAGTATTTGGTTGTATCTCTTATGTTCATGTTGATGCTGAAAAAAGAGACAAACTAGATTCTAAATCTAGGAAATGCACTTTCATTGGATATGGTTCTGATGAGTTCGGTTACCGCTTTTGGGATGAAGAAAATAGAAAAATCATTAGAAGCAGAAATGTTATATTCAATGAGAAAGTGATGCACAAAAACAAGGACAAGGTGCATGAGGACAGCAATGAATATTTAGAACTGGATGACACTTCTGAAAATGATGTACCTGAAGTACATGGAAATGAAAACCCGCAGGTGGACCCTCAAACACCTGCCCCAGTAAGAAGGTCATCTAGGACTCCTAAGCCTACACAGCGCTATTCACCTTCTTTGTTTTACTTGTTGTTAACTGATGGTGGTGAGCCAGAATGTTATGAAGAAGCATTGCAAGTTGAAACTCGGGCAAGGTGGGAACAAGCCATGGAAGATGAGATGAAATCTTTATCATCAAACCAGATATGGGACTTAGTTCAGTTGCCTAAGGGAAAGAAAGCTTTGCACAACAAGTGGGTGTACAAATTGAAGGAAGAACATAACGGTAGCAAGCGATACAAAGCCAGATTAGTTGCAAAAGGCTTCCAGCAGAAGGCAGGTATTGATTACTCTGAGTTATTTTCTCCTGTGGTTAAATTGAACACAATCAGAAGTGTGTTGAGAATTGTGGCGGTAGAAAATTTACACCTTGAGCAATTAGATGTGAAAACTGCATTTCTCCATGGTGACTTGGAAGAAGACATCTATATGCATCAGCCACAGGGATATGCTGTGCCAGGAAAGGAGGAAATGGTGTGTAAGCTCAAAAAGAGTTTATACGGTTTGAAGCAAGCCCCAAGACAATGGTATATTAAATTTGATAGTTTTATGTACAACACAGGTTACAAACGATGTCATGCAGACCATTGCTGTTATTTCAAAAGTTTTGATGACTGTTACATTATTCTACTCTTGTACGTAGACGATATGCTCGTTGCAGGTTCAAATATGCATGCGATAAATAATTTGAAGAAACAGTTGTCACAGGAATTTGAAATGAAGGATTTGGGTGCTGCAAATCAGATTCTTGGTATGAGAATTAGTAGAGACATGAAAAATCGCACATTGAAGTTGTCTCAGGCAGAATATGTTGAAAATGTTCTAAACAAGTTCAACATGCATGGTGCTAAGCCAGTTAGCACTCTGCTAGCCAGCCACTTCAAACTCTCAAAAGAGTTGTCTCCTAAGACAGAACAGGAGAAAGAGAACATGTCCAAGGTCCCATATGCTTCAGCTGTTGGTAGCTTGATGTATGCTATGGTTTGCACCATACCAGACATTGCTCATGCAGTGGGAGTTGTAAGCAGATTTATGAGTAATCCGGGAAAAATGCATTGGGAAGCAGTTAAGTGGATTCTCAGGTATCTGAGAGGCACCACAAAGGCAGCATTGCATTTTGGAGGATCAGAGATTGAATTGCATGGCTATGTTGATTCGGACTTAGTAGGAGATCTTGATAGAAGCAGAAGCACTACAGGATATGTCTTCACATTGGGTAGCGCAGCAGTCAGTTGGAAATCTCAATTACAGGATGTCGTTGCACTTTCAACCACAAAAGCAGAGTATGTTGCCGCTACAGAAGCTAGTAAGGAAATGATTTGGTTACAGGAGTTAATGGAAGAGTTGGGTAAGAAGCAAGAGTCTAGCAGACTTTACAGTGACAGTAAGAGTGCCATCCATCTTGCAAAGAATTCAGCCTTTCATCCAAAAACCAAACACATTCGGATCAGATATCACTTCATACGATGGCTTCTAGAAGAAAAAGTGTTAAAACTGGAGAAGATTTTATCAAGTGAGAATCCTGCAGATATGTTCACTAAGGTGGTAACTACAGAGAAACTGAAGCTGTGCTCAGCTTCAGTTGGTCTTCAAGCATGAAGATGAGGTATCGAGATTCTTAGCCGTGTTCTGTTATTGTCAAAGTCATTCAGTATGATCAGTCTTCAAGTGGGAGATTGATGGGTTGGTGAAGCCTGATTTAGACCTTATTTAATTACAGGGGTTTATCTGTAATGTGTCGGTTTAATCTGGACCATCTGTTATGAGGCCAGATCCGACGGTTGTGGTTGTCTAGAGGTTTAGGGTTTCATGTATTTATACTGGGTGGTGAGAGCATTGTTATTACAGTGAAAATTGAGAGAGAACGAGAGAGACAGTGAGTGCTTGTACTCTTGTGGGAATCTCCAATAATAGTGAACGGCGTGAATCTCCTGTGGATGTAGGCAATTTTGCCGAACCACGTAAATCTGTGTCTCGTGCATTGATTGCTGTTCTTAGATTGTGCGTGTGTTCTTACGATCCCTAACAAGTTTCCCATTCTTCAGGAATCGAACGTTGAGTCCACTAGTGCTACCACCATGGGGGCCACAAGGGTGTTTATACGGGTTTCTTTTTATGCCCGCATGGCAGAGGGATTAGTCCAGGTCAAAGGGTTGGGAACCCTCCGATAGCAAAAAAAAGGGCCTATGTAAATTGGATGAAACATCAAATAATACGATGACACGTGTACATGATTCCTGTAGTGGTTGAATGTAGGAAAATTATCAAAAAAAAAGCACTTCGTGCCTATTTCTTCTAAAGATGATACCTATAAATACTTTTAAAAAGTTGTCAAGTTTTTTTGAACTCATCTCAATTGGTACCTCACCATCAACATAGAGGAAACGGTTTTAAATTTTAATTCCATCCTCTTTACTCATGAAAGAAGGAAAATATGTAAATGTTAAAAGGAAGAGGGTTTTTTTTCTCTAGAAAGGGAGGTGACTTTTGCAGTTAGGAAAAAGTAAAAGGGGTGTTCAAAAGAAAAGAGACGTTTGTGTAGTTGAAAGGGTATATTGTCATTTAAAAAAGTTGAAAAATACGTTGAACACTATTATATAACCTTTGTTTTTACAGTGACAGCCGGTTGAAATGAATGCAAAAAACTTGAAAATTTCTTGAAATTATCAATTCACAGGGATCCTCTTTGAAAAAGGATGAAAAGTAAAGTGCTTTTTCGTAATTCTCCGATATTTACTCACTTTTTCCCCTTTTATGAATCAAAGAGCATCCATATCAATTGATAATTTCACAAAAGTTGTAAAGTGTTTTTTCACTCTTTCAATTGAATCCACATTTTCAAATTAGAGATACCAGTATTAAATTTGTTTTGCAAGTTCCCAGATTCACTAAAATACGCTTCCAATTATGTAGCACAACCCTTTTTGTTATTCCCGATAGCAAAGTACAATTCTCTCGGTCCACTAAATGATAACAATATCTCCCTTTTTTAATTGAAAAGGTAAAAAGAGTTCCTTCTCTTGCCACATAATAACAAAAGGTCAAGAGAGTGAATTTTAATATCTTGTACTTTTTGATATGATCCATCTCCTTTTCTTGTCTTTAAAATGATCATTCACTTTAATTTACTTTATAAGTGAATTAACCAAACAAGAACGCTTGGGGCCCCACTCTAACCCTAAAATAGAAATCCGTACTCACAAGATGAAGGAGGCATGGGTAGCTGGGCCCCCTTGCCTAAGACCTCTTTGAAGGCCTAAAACTACTAAAGTGGGAACCATTCAAAAGGATAGAGAATGAGACTGAGGATATAGTTATCTAGCCCTGTGCACAAAATCCCTATGAAAACTAGAGGCATCAAGGGTGTTCCTGATGAAGTCCTAATCCATCCTATCATAGGCTTTGGCCATATCTAATTTTAGGACCCCCTTGAGTTTGTCAGCCACCACATTAGAGATGATTTTATAAATAACATTACAAAGGCTGATTTGTCTAAAATCATTCAAGTGGCTGATATTTGTATTAACCATGTGTTTCCATTGTTATGGGTTAATACTACTAAATAGCAGTGATAATGAAGTTTATCAAACTTAGATATTCAACAAGCACGAGGTTATGGGATCCAAGTCATGTTACCATTTAATTACAAAAAAGAAAAAAAAAAAGAAAAATAAATAATCCATGTTTTTCCATTTCTACGGCGAAAGGAGCAATTCATGTGTTAGTTGACATTTAAAAGCACATTAAAGGTCCAGTTCAGAAGAAATAAACTATAACTCCTGAGAGAATAAAGAGCCTGTATAATAACAAAAAGCACAAAGAGAATAAAGGGAAATCCATTGCTGTAGATATGATCTTATCACTTAAATACTGTAGAAAGAGGAACAAGAGAACCAGTAAAATAAAAAGGCATGCGTGCATTCAACTGCTTTTAGATCAAACTTCAGCATATCACATCGTTGTATCTCTCGCCAGCATATGGAAGCAAAGAATATTATCTCTATTTTTGCAATTTCGTAGCCTCTTAAGTGGAATTACATCTTCTATAGGCTCCATCATCTGCTCAGATACCAAAACAATTGAAAGGAGCTTTCAGAATTTGAACCGAGAAAGAAGACGCACAATCAAGGAGCGAGCTCTAGCCTTGGTTCAAAGCAAAAACCAGTGAAGAGTTGAAGAGGGAATCTTTTAGTCACTGGGCACTTCTGTGCCCACTTCCATTGCTTCTGGTTCATGTCAAAAACAAGTAGCGCAGGGGCTCCATAGCTCTGGATGTAGATGAGGTCATCGGTACCACTGCTTGCAAAAACGTCATCTAACTCTCCGAATCCTTGAAAAAACTTGTGGGGCATTCTAGAAACCTCTCTCCACTCTTTATCAACGAGTACCCAGATACCAATTCCTTTGATTATATCATGTCGGTCTGGTTTTCCAATGCCGCCAACCATCACCAGCTTATCATTGAGATTCATAAGCCGCCCACAAGTGAGAGAGCAAGGTACAGGAATGCAAGTTCGTATCAGTGAAGCATGAGAAGATCTTCGGCAGAGATCATACATAATAAGGCCATGTCGGTTTTCCGAACTACCCAAAATCCTAGTTGAGTAAATCAAGCAGTACAGGACTCCACCGCACACCACACTTTCATCACCGCCCCTCCACCCTGTCAACACCTCTGCCATGGAAGTCACCCATGTTTGTGTTTCTGAATCATAGACATGGATGGAAAGATCCCATTGAAGGAAATCATCAGGCACTTGCTTAGATTTCACAACAGCAACAGTGTAACAATGAGATTTCCGATCCACAGAGAGTGCAAGTGCACTGTAATCTGATTTCAGACCCGGTGGCTCCTGGAGCCTCTTTGCTGCTCTTGTTATGGGATTACAAACAAAGAGTTGACTTCTACTGTCATTATCCATGAAACAAACCAATCCAAATGAAGAGGCAATAGACCAGTTTGATGTCTCAATGCATGGAAGTTCGAGGCCATACCATTTTCGAAGGATTGGATCATATGCATACCCTCCAGCATCATCACTGCTCGTAAACATGAAATACCAGGGCTTCTGCGATAACATGTTCCCGTTCCATAGGAACCTTCTTGAGGTGACGACTTCGTTCCACCTTTTACACACAGATCTTGCCCTAAATAAGCTTGCAATGGGCAAATAGGAAAGAATTCTCTCTAGCAGATCATCAGGCAGAAGAAAATCTAATGAAACCAATGAACTTTTGTCTCCTTCATCGCTGACCTCAGAAAATGTTTCAAACTTCACAACTTCACCTGCACTATTACAAGGATGTGACACCCACGATGTTTCACCCTCCATGTCCAAGATAGAACTCTAACCAGAAAGAACAACTGGAAGGAAAAGAACACAAGAAAAAGAAAAAGAAATCCTTATCACTAAACAAGAATCTCAATATATACATAGAGAAGTTCAAATACAAAAAAAATAAAAAAAAAGGAACCATTCAACTATCTCCACATTCAAGAGAAACAAAGGAAGAAAAAAGAGAACTGACCCATTAAAACCCTTACAATTATCCATGACACTGTCCAATAATCTCATAGTAAGGGAGAACGAATTAAAGAGTCGTTCTTTTGCAGTAATTTACATATGAAATGATTCCTATGTGTAACGGCTACACATCATCACATTCGTTTGCACAAATGCACGCATCACATTCGTAAATGAGATGTAGAAATTGTGTAAATAAGGCTATTTACACGCCAAGATTTTCACACCTGAATAAGTGTGAAAATCAACTTCACACCTCTTGCACAAGGCGCGTACACTTCTTACATGGTGACTGCATTCGCCGGGGGGTGGGGGCGGCGGCGGTGGGGTTATTCCTATGGGCCCCATAATTGTAATCCAAACCGTTCAATTTGTTTGATGGACTAATTAACCCCCAGGTCTTGAAGCTGATTATCTTAAATCTTCATGAGGTTAAGTAATTTGTGAAAAAGTCCCAACCTGTATATCTAATTTCCAGCAGTTTTGTGGGCCCCCAATTCATGATCCAAACTGTTCAATATTCTTGTATTAATGGTAAATATATCATCACATTTAGTCCTTCATGAATTTTGAGAGATTTATGAAAAAACGTACAAAAAATCCAAATAACTCTAAAACTGTTTGATGTAGTTGTTTACTAATGTGAAAATGGTGATTTTGGCAAACATGGTAATGTGTTTCACATGTAATATATTTAACATTTGCTATTGTAAAACCCATTTTCCTATCAGTGTAAAAGGAAAATGAGTCCACAAGGATAATTATATTATGATTAAATGACAAGGAAGAAGAAATCAATAATACCATCATTTAATCACATAGTAAAGGAGAACAATTTAAAGGGCAATTATAATAAATTAAATGAAAATGGGAGAGGAAAAACCAATATCAGCATACCAAACAAGTAACCTCAAAACATGTTTTAGGTCAAGAAAAGATTAATCTGTGTGAGGATTAATTTACAGGGTTCACCGGCAATCATTGACAGAAGGTTATTTTGGAATCAGTAACCGTCCCAAAAGAGAATCAAAATTGATAAAAGAAAACTGACATGGTTCAGTCAGTGTAAGTTAATTGACAAGATATCAAGCCTCAGGGGATTGTGAATGGTCACATGCATACTTGGCATGTCATAGCAACAAAGAACTGTGCTGGGCATCATCTGTTTTTGTTACCAGTACACTCACTGATGTCAATCCTCGGCATTTCTGAACATCACGGACACCCTTCCCCTCGCCAAGGATTCTCTTAAGACATGCGATGCTTTATAACCAGTATTTTGTCTATATAAAGCTCACATGCTTAAATGAGTTGAATTCATCTTGACAAAGAAGAGATACAGATACCCTCAAGAGCCAGGTGGGAAGGTGTCTCCGTTCAATTGGTCCAAACAAAACTCGCAGATGTATCAATCACTGGAAGGTGATCCTTTATAAAGAACAAGTACACACAACAACATGACAATAAATGAAAGGGGCAGAAGATAGTCCCACTAAAGAGGTAGAGCCTCTCATCTTCCTGCACCTTTGGAAGCAAAAAATAGAGAATTATGGCATCCTCAGCCTACAGAAAAAGGGCAAATTTATGAGGCAGCCGTACCAGGATAGCCACTTCTACACAAACCAAACCCCCTAAATAAATAAAGATAAATAATAATGGTAAATAAAATAAAAAATAAAATGAATAGTAACTGGACACTTGACTAGAACAAATTATATTGTATTTGTATGTTAAAAGATGGAAATTAAAATAAAATATAATAAAATAAAAAGGGAAGAAGCTTAACACAGTTTGGGTAATTTTCTATGCACCAACTTCTATAGAAAGGATTAGAACCAAATGACACTACAGCTATTGAGTATACTTATCACTTACAATGACACAGTCAAATCTCAACAACTAAGTCATCCTATACTCATCACTTAAATGTGATTCTATCTTTGTCACTTCCAAGTAAAAATCACATGGCTGGGCCCACTTTTAGATTATGATCAGTAAAACTCCCCCTCAAACTACTGTCAATATCAAGAACATAGTTAGCCACATAAGATTAATAATTGTTCATGTTGAGAAGAAACATTTGGTAAAATATCAATTGATCAATATTTGAAACAAATTATAACCACATATCAGATTGAGCAACTCAATCGCAGGCAAAAGGTAGTCAATTTTGATGTGCTTGATGCATGCATGCCTTAATTATAGGCTCTGTAACAATAAAGGGAGCACAGATGTTGTCATAAAGCATAAGCGAATGATGTGACTTCAAAGGTCAGATTGCGTACAAGATATAAGCAAGGTAATGAACATCAGCTGCCAACTAATACAAGGTGATGCAGGAGCAGATGGCATAGATTTAGTGGATTAAATTATTAATCAGGCACTTCATTATTTGGATCAACTTGATGGAACAAATGGCCCTTTGATCCATCTCAATGGACGCCCAACCAAAGAAAAGGGCTCAAAACGTGATTTGGATCGTTGAGATTGGCTTAAAATTGTTTCAAATTGAAAGTTAAAAGTGCTAAAATTTGGTGTGAATTTAAATCAGCCGCTCAATGGTTCCACTTGGAATGTAATCAGCACATTAGTCCAAGGCAGCAAAGAGGTTCAACTTATGGATGTCCGGATCTTTCTTGACCTATTTATTTCTTTAATTAAGTTGCAATGGCTCATATTATGTAGGAGGTTGTCAAGTAAAAGGATTAGAATCAAGATGTCTACTATAAGAATAGCAAGTGCTACAACACCACCAAAAAATCCAAAAATTACATGCCATGCTAAATTTGATGGGAATTTAAATCAGTCCCCCAATGATCCCATTTGGCATCTAATCAGACACATTAGTCCAAGGCAGCAAAGATGTTCAACTTATGGATGTTCTGATCCTTTCTTTGACTTACTTTTTTAATTAAGTTAAGTTGCAATGGATCATATTATGTAGGAAGTCGTCAAGCAAAAGGAATTGAGATGTTTGCTCCATACGAATAGCAAGTGCGACACCATCACCTAAAAACCCAAAAATTACATGCTGTGCACAAGACTTGTGCTTTTTTATTATCTTTTGGTCAGAAGTTCTTCAACGGTTGAGATATTATCTATTATTTGTTAAGTTCTTGAATGAAGGGTTTAGCTATATTTTGGGGTTTTAGGGACTTTTGAACACTGTTTGATCATTAAAAAGGATGTCCTAGGTTATTATAATATATGTGTGCGTGTATTCTCTTTAGTAAAATTGCTTTGTTCGCAATTTACTTTATCTTCTCCTTGGTTTTGAGTTATCTCCCATTAGATTGAAGAAGGATGGTTGATTTTGGGATCAAGGTAAGCAAAATTTATTGTTTCTCCTTGATTACATTTTATTACCTCTTTGATTGAAGATCGTGGTTTGTTGGGTTCACAATCAATCAGATTGGCTTTCCTTAATTGTGTCACAAGGGAAATATACTCTGCTTTAGAACTAGAAGGAGATGTTGCTGGCTGTTTTATGGCACTCCATGAGACAAGTTTGGCACTGGAAAAACACCGTAAACTGAAGTGGACCACCAATCATACTAACCAAAGCCTAAAAAATCAAACCCGGGACCCAACTTGGCCATGGCGGAGTCCGAGTCGACTTGGCCGAGTCCCAATTTCAAATAAAATGGTCGGAGGTAGGACTCGGCCGAGCCGCATGATTCGAGTCTGAGTCACATAAGACCCGACTCGGGATGTGCCGAGTCCGAGTTGACTTGGATTCAGCCGATTTTTTAAACCATTATCCTCACGGTACAGCCTAATCAGCATCAATGAATCCATGAATATCAATTTCAGAGTAGAGGAAATATGTACTAGAATTTTTCATAGAGTAGTAAACGCTTTACCCCAGATCGATGGATTGTTGTTAGACAGTGCATACTGAAACACTTTGGTTCACACTGGAAGAAACAACCAATATACTAAATGGTTAAGTATTGAAGCACGCCAACAATACTTGGATATATGGAAGGATCAGGACAAAGGCCCTCCATCTAGTGTTCAAAGTCGAGTCCTGTGGAAAAAAGTCTCTCCAAACACCCTCCATATGGCGTCAAATAAGTCAGTTGTGTATTTTGGTTGACTTAGGATGTGTTTCATGAACTTTGAATGCCTTACAAATAATGAAGAGGCCCTAAATCTTTCATCATGAAATGTTGACCAAGAGACTGAATAAAAGTTGAATCCGAAGAGGAGGAAGAGCTAGTGAAAATGATGGAACAGAAATGACATGAAGAAAGAGTGATCAGTTTTACTGGAGAAAAAGCGTGATAAAATTGAAATTAGCTCCAACCACTGAACTATGCATGCATGGCTTGTTTGAGCCCATTAAAACGCCTAGAGCAGGCAGTAATCTGATTGGGAAATCAAGCATTGTGAAAACATAGAGGTTGCTTCATAGAAACCTCATAGGAAGCTAACAGAAGACTTTTTTTTATTATTATTATCGCAAGAGACTGCTAAACTGTTAAAACTCAAATTGGCCAGTTGTAAGAGCCTGCTGACAGAGTGAACAGTTTGAATTGTTGTTGGCTTCAAGGTTCAAAATATTGGAAAGCCAATCGAGAAAATGATACACGATGGGTGATACGTATCAGTTAGCAAAAAAGATTTCATTTTGACCAAAAAATCCAGCAAAATAACCACGCAACAAATTAAGGGTATTAAAAAAATGTTAAATTGTGGTGTTTATTTGCATTGCAAAAGAACTGGGATATTTGTATGTATCAGACTGTAACATGTAATACAGAGCCCGAACCACTATCTGTTTTAAATGAACAAAATTGTTAAATCTGTTGAACAATAGCCGTGTGACTTAATGAAGAAATAAATACAAAGATTTTTGTACAAGAAAACACTTCAAAAGGCCAGCTAAACCCTTCAAAAAGTCTCCAATAACCAAATAGAAATAAATAAGATCCAAGCTCGAATTGCTAGCGAATTACAAATTAATCTGAGCCAGAATATATATATATATATCAATAAATAAATAAAAACAAAAAAAACAAAAAAAAAATACTTAACTGGTTTTTAAGGTTTTATTTAACCCAAATGAAAATACATAGGAATAAACTTGGATATCAACTTTGCTTGTTGAATTTGATCCTTCAATCATTGTGTTTGATGTGTTTTATAGGTGGTAGAAACCTTTCCCACATTCTATTGAAAAAAAATGCAAAATTAAGAGAGAAATCTTATGGATTCTTTGTGTCGAATCCTGCAATGTGTGTATGCGTTAATATGTATTTTGATAATATTGATTGTACTGGCCATTACAGACAATAAAATGTAACAAAATGATACTGTCTATTTGCACTGTATAAGAGTTTGTTGAAATCCTGTCAACATGTGCCAATATTTTCAACCTTGGTAAGGACTATTGGAATAAATGTCTCATAAATGTGGGTGTCTATTAAAGATGAAAACCCATAGCGAAGCTTGTCTTATAATCTTTTTTGGTTATCTTAATCTACCCTCCTAATCTAGCTTTATCTGATATATTTTCTCAAGAGCACTGATGAACAATGTCTCCTTGCTTTAACCAGGGCTGGAACCCAGCTATCCCCGCCTCCCCCAAGAGGACTTTATACATCTCTTACAAACTGCGCTAGGCAACTGCACTATATCTTTCAATTGCCCCAGTAGAGTTATGTCTCACCCAAATGACCAATTTGCACCCAACTTAAGATTGGTAAAAAAGAATGATTGGAGGTGGTGGTGTGGTTTGAAGGGCTTTTTTTCTTTTCTTTTTTTTGTGTGTGTGTGTGTTTGTTGTTGTTGCTGTGGGGTGGTGGGGGGTCGTGGTTGTTCAAAATCTTTTTATCATCAATTAATTAATTGGTGAAACTCGTCTAAAGTACATCTCCATGTATAGAGAATCCCTGCCCCTTACTGTTTTCATCATCTATTTCTACATTGTCCTTTTGTGTCAGTGGCCTGGAGGTATTTTCTTAACCCTTTTACCATTTGTGGTTACACCTGCGATGGCAAGTTCTCCATTGGAAAATCTAGGAATAATGGCTTGAATGATTGGATGGCTTCCATGTTCAGGAGTTTTTCTATTGTAGCTGTATTATGGTTCTGTATGGATGGAAAGGAACAATCATACTTTCCAGAATAAGCTCAATTTTGTTGATGAGGTGACTATAAAGGCTCAGGCCAAAATAATTCCTTGGGCTCTTACAATGAATCACATCACTTGGATGACTTCATATGATTCATGGTGATGTTGGAGAGAATGGTGTGGTGTATTGGTTTCTGATTAATGTAGGGTTCAGTATAGTTGCTTTGTGTGGCATGCATGTTACTGTTCAATTTCTTTTGCTCACAAAATCAATCGAAAAAATAAAAGGCGGGGGTGGGGGGAATGACAGGAACAAAACTCCAGTTGTCCTCGTAGAGCATTGAACCCATCTATCATGGTTGCATGCCATCGCCAATCCACTGAAGGCAATTGGGTTCAACAATAGTTGAAGACTGAAGAGAACATGTGAACGCCAAGAAGATCAGACAGCTACTTCTTGTAATGTGAATGGCTGGTTACAGCAAGTACTAAGCAACTCATTGCAGTTTCCACAACTCACATGATCGATAGATTGAGTAGGTTCCATTAGTGGATGATGGGGCTGATGGTGGAGTCAAGGTAGATGGCAGATCTGAAGTACAGTTTGAGATGTTCTGATGAGGAATGCATACTTATTAAAGCTCCATATGAGATGGAGAAGATGGTAACATTTCTCAATGGAAGGGTGATTCCACAAAGCAAAAGACACTCAATTAAGATATTTAGGATCCAAGTCATAAGACATATCTGCCCTAGGACAAAGGGTTTCATTAAAAACATGTGTGATATATACAACCAGCCAGTGGAGGACATAAACATCAATAACAATCAGCCGAACTAATAGCCCAAGAATATATATTAGGAGCTCCTGAAGTTCAACTTATAGTCTCTATAAGGAATGAGGTGTGAATAACAAGCACAATCAGAAGTAAAGAGAATAATGCTTGCGAGACATATCATATGGAGTATGGACAGCCATCTTGGAGCACCAAAGGAAGCATTCAAGTTGAAGAGAAAAACCATTGCAGAATATGATTCCATCCAAAAGATAGAGGGAACAAAGTTGTGTGAAAGGACAGAGATTGAAATTTGAAAGAGTGGTTGCAGAGGGCATACCAGGGAATGCATATAGGTTACAACGATATATATTGGGTTTTGACATGAATTTAAAATGAGGGAAAAAACTCTAAAAAACATTTAAAAAAAACACTAAATATTAAAAAAATAGATTTGATGTTAAGTTTCATCGGCAACTAAAATAAATGTATATTTTGAACCCTTCATTTTCATACGAGTCCTGTACCACTGTTTGATCTGAGAAGAACAATACCGATATATTTGTTCTGTTATTATCATTTTACTCAGTTATATTAAGTTGAGACCTAATAAAATGTTAATGGTCAAACAGATGAATCAAAAGTTGATGGCTAATTAGTATTTAATACGTACATAACATCTAGTATCATGATTTATGACATCAAGAACCATGTATTGTGTAGCATGCCATAGACTATTACTTAGTTACTACTCAATACTTATTTAACACTTACTACTGACTACATAGAATTAATTAGTTAGCCCTAGTTACTCACTACACTTAGATCTATAGGGTTGATAAATTGAACACATAAATCTAGGATAAGAAAATGCTAATCAAATGATCTATGTGAGCAAAGTTAATGAGATTTTTTTATCCTTCTAAGAAACCTCAAAACTTCACAAATACTTATGAGAAAAACTTTAAAAAGAACTTGCAACTGGCCTAAAAATTAGTGCATGAATAACCTATGCTCCAAACATGCGTTGTGAATGATTTTGAGATTTTCAACCCAAAACAAATGATGAGAACCTAAAAGATTTGCTCAAATTCAGTTTTTTCTTACCTTATAGGAAGCTCTCAACTTTCAAGTGGCACATCAAGTATACTATTATATATATAGGGAGATGCTCCTGTGAGAGTATCTCTCATGATACTTTGAGAGTAAGGGTGGGGGGGCCTCACATCCATATCCAATGCCAACAAACTCAATGTGAGGGCACCCACCCCTTAATCTCACAGTAGTGTGAGAGATACTCTCACAAGAGCATCTCCTGTGTATATATATATATATATAATGGAGCTGCTCCTATAAGAGCATCTCTTACCTTACTATGAGAGATAAGGTGCTCTCTCTCTTCCTCTCTCTCTCTCTCTCTCTCTCTCTCTCTCTCTCTCTCTCGTATATATGGGGCCAGCTCTCCTAAGCTCAAACTTAGGATAAGGTAAGCTCAAGTGTGTGGTGGGGCCCACTTGGGGATGGGAGGATTGCAAGGACTCCCTGGGATCCTCCTCTTTGCAAAAAATCAGCTCCAACCGTGATTTCTATCATCTCCATATGAGCCCAAAAGTTTAACGGTCAATGGTCCATTCATATCGACACATAGTCGATCCAACGGTCCAGTAAATTTGGATCTGACCGAAAGCTTACGGACATGTGCAATTTTTATTTTTGTGTGTGTGCGTGTGCAGGGGGGGGGGGGGGGGGGGGGGGGGGGGGGGGGGGGTGGTGTTCATGTGTTTGGTCCATTTAGATGGACCAAAGGTGGGCCCCACAAGTATGAGCTTACGAAATTCTATCCTAGGCTCGAGCTTAGGAGAGCCTTACGAAATTCTATCCTAAGCTCGAGATATATATATGTATATAAGGCCTCCCTCTACTGAGCACTGATGATTACCTTATGCTTAGCACTAGTCCATGTGGGCGCCACCTAGGGACTGGAACTCCCCCACCCACCCCCCAACCTACTTGTGTATGGTGACAAATTATCATCCTAACCAATTGATCAATAGCTTAGAAGTTTTGGCATCCTAAATGAGTACATGCAATGGTCCAATCCATTCAAATGAGTGCCAAACCCGAGATCACAAGGTGGGCCCCACTAGGTACTTAGCATAGTTGTCAGTTCCGTTCCGGTTGCCGTTCCAGTTTGACCCTGTAGTGGAACGTTTCGGCATTCGGGTCAATTCCGGTATTCCGTTTCGGAAAAGACACGATTGAAAAATGAAAAAATAAATATAAAAGAATACCTAGAATTGAAAAAACAGTTGAATGCTAAAATAATACTAAAAATGCATACTTACATCACTTAAATTAAACTACACTCTACAATTGACCATTTTCTAGTTTTCACTACATATGAATGGAAGTATGAAATGTTGGTCATAATTGGGCGGAATTGATCCGAAATTGAAGCCGGAATTGGTACCGAAAACTTTTAGAGGGTCATTCCATTCCGCCCAAGGCTAATTCCGGAATGTTCTGGCCAATTTCAGCCGGTACGGCATGGAATTGACAACTATGATATTTAGGCATGTGGGAGCTCGCCAAGTCCTCTCGTGTGCGATGGCTATCCGGTATGCCTGTTGCACAAGTTGCGCACCGGGGATGCGGCCCACCTGATGGTCCATCCAACTGGACCATACACACTGAGCTTCACACGTCCCCCGGGTTTGGCACCCATCCAAATGGATTGGACCGTTGGATAGACTGCACACCCATCCGAATGGACTTTACACCGTTAAACTTGTGGGGCCCATATGGAGATGATAAGGTTTAGGGGTGGGGCTGATTTTTTTGCAGTGATGAAGGGTCCACAGAGATCTTTCAATCCCCCCAATCCCAGTCCCAAGTGGGGCCGCATGTTGAGGTGCACACAATCATCCACTGCCCAACTCGCATCCAACTTTTATGTTGGGGAATTCTCCAAAACGCCCCACTTCCACACACCACCCCCACCCCCCCCCCCCCCCCCCCCCCCCCCCCCCCTTTCCTTTTGACGAAAGCGCCTTATTTACGTATTTAACATAAGATGTGGCGAGGTCGAGCGGAAGGAGAACCTATACTACCAATAAGAGATTCATTATCGACAGAACTGGAATTAGAGAGATTAAGATCCACAACCACAGCCACCACGTCCATAATGACTACCACTGTTATTATGCCGGGGCTGACCATCATGACCTAGTATTGTTCTTGATGGCCATTAAAGCAGTATAAGAGGAAGAGTTAGGAGTGGTCTCCAGCCGAGATAGGTGAAATTCATGGAGAAGTTGTCCATAGATCTCCCAAAAAGAAATTGATCATGTGCAAGTAGTGATAGCTATAACAAAACCCTTGTAGGCTGGTCCAAGATTGCATGTGTATTAAACAAGATCATCATCAGAAACTTTTGATCTATTGCAGCGAGATGGTCAATAATAGACTTATCTTTAGGATATAGTCTAAATTGGAAGACCACTCTTCATAATAGCCTAGAGTTGCAAAAGTAGTATTGTCACCTTAGCTTTGCAGAGGAGAATATTTGTTCTAGGGTTTGCCACACATCTTATGATTTAGAAGGCCCGACAAGGTAGAGGTTTGTTTGGATCCAATATGGCAAGCTCAGAATTGAGGCTAACATTGCCAGTTTTAGAAAAATTAAAGGATTGGCTATGAACCATCCACAAAGCGCAATAACTTTCGGCTCTGTAGAACTTCAAGGAAAAAGTATTTTTATTTTTATTTTTTGCCCAAATCAGGTAACTGGAACTATCAAGTTTAATTGGCATGTGATTTATGAAATGAGAAAAATTAATTGTGAAAGAATTCGAGAATGTAGATGAACGTGTTTTTAACTTTTTGCATGGAGAAATGGTAGCAAATAAGATTCTTAAAATATGAGTAGTGGTGATACACACCAATTGGGTGTAATGACAATGACACCAGAATTCTTACAATAAGAAGAGTTCCATAATTCTTTTATGAGTTTTTTTTTTCTATTTTTATATAACATTATTCTTTATAAGTTATAAAAAGATGAGATCAACAAAACCAGGAAATAAGATAGAGAGATCGACCTATCTAGAGAAACATTCTGTCAGCAGATACCAATGGTGGGTGGGAACATCCGCAGGAATCAGCAGTGAGAATAGATCAGCATTGTGGATGCCTGGCTGGCTGGAAACAGTTATGACGATTCAGAATTAGGCAGCAGAGATCAGCTTCCTACAACTGTTTATAGGATCACAACTCACAAGAAGCAGAAATAAGAGGGTCGGCCTGGCGATGCTGATGCAGAGAAATGAACATGGGTATTAACCAGGAAATATGAACAAGAGTGTCATGATAGTTTGAGAAAACAGAATATAGGACACATAGAAAGAGAGAGAGAGAGAGAGAGAGAGAGAGAGAGAGAGAGAGAGAGAGAGAGAGAGAGAACTTGCTGTAAACGTGTGTCCCCTTAGGGTTTCATCACTTCTTATTATATATGCCTAATTAACAGAGTCCAATTACAAATCAAATCCTAAATTATAGCTACCTACTTGTACAAGAGTTATGATTAGACTAATCGTAGTTTAACTAAGATACGATTGCTAATAATAGAAAAACAAGTATTGGGCCCAGATGGGCCTACGCAAATGGGCTGGATTGACACCCCCCCTCAAATTGATGCTGGGGAGTCAAATAGCAGCAATTTGGTAACCAGAAACTGATGCCGAGGCCTAGGAAGACCTTTGGGGAAAATATCAGCAAACTGAAGCTCCGTAGGGACTTTAGGTAAAGAAATGACATCACGCTTAAATTCATCCCGAATAAAGTGGCAGTCTACATCAATATGTTTTGTGCGTTCATGGAAGACAGGATTTTCAGTGATCCCGATAGCCCCAGTGTTATTTACATGCAAGGAAGTAGGAGAGGATTGAGCAAAGCCGAGATTCGAGAGAAGTCCCCAGAGCCAAAAGATTTCTGAGCAGGCGGAAGACATTGCCCTGCATTCAGCCTCTGTAGAGGATCAAGAAACACGCTCTTGTTTCTTGCATTTCCAAGAAATGAGATAATTTCCGAGATACATGCACCAACCAGTAGTAAATCGACGAGTATCCTAACAGCCTACCCAGTCAGCGTCCACATAAGCGGTCAACTGAAGCGGATTATCTATGGGATAAAATAACCACGAGTAACAGTTTCCAACAAATACCAGATAATGTGCTTTACAGCAGTTAGATGTAGATGTCTATGAGATGTCATGAATTGGCACACAAGATTGACAGCATATGATATGTCTGAGCGAGTGATGGTGAGAAAGACTAAGCTGCCTACCAGGCGCCTGTATGTACGTAGATTAGGAAGATCACCATTATCTTTACTCAATTTAAGGTTGACTTCTACAGGAGTATCAACAAGCAAAGAGTCATGTAGATCAGCAAGCTCAATAAGATCAGATGTGTATTTGTGTTGATGAAGAAACAGACCTTTGGGAGATTGATGCACTTCTAAGCCTACAAAATAATGTCCAAATCCTTCATATTGAAATAATCCCGGAGAGCGGCTTGGATAGACTTGATCATACTATCATCAGTGCCAGTGATAATAATATCATCAACATACACAAGTAGAACAGTAATACCGATAAATGTTGTGTGTAGGAACAGAGATGGATCGTAAGGGCTCTGAGTAAAGCCACTCGTGCATAAACGCCCCCAAAAAGTTTCAAACCATGCCCGAGGAGCTTGCTTTAGACCGTAAAGAGATTTTCGGAGGCGACAAACGGAGTTTTTAGATGGAGAGGTGACGCCCTGCGGTATCCGAATATAGACCTCTTTCTTCAAATCCCCATGAAGAAAGGCATTTTTTATATCCATTTGATATAACGGCCAAGATCCTGAGGCAGCAATGGCGAGAAGTAACTGAACAGATGTCATTTTTACCACAGGTGCAAACGTCTCCTCGTAGTCAATGTCATCCATATTCTTGCCTATTGCCGAGTGCCACAAGTCGAGCTTTGTGTCTATCCAAAGGAGCCATCAGATTTTAGTTTGATGGAGAAGATCCATTAGCAACCAATTGGTTCAACTGTAGAAGCACAATCCACAATGTCCCATGTGTGATTCTGATATAAAGCATCTAATTCCTCCCTCATAGCCTGGATCCAAGTATCATGTTGTACCGCCTGCAAATAAAAACTTGGCATAGAAACAGAGGAAAGGGTTGTCATCAAGGAAGTGTGGGTAAATCCATACCTCTCAGGTGGTCTAGAAGTTCTAGAAGAGCGACGCAAGATATGAGGAGTTGTGGAATCAGTTACCAGTAGAGGATTAGGAGGACGGGCATCTGCAATGGTAGGGTTTTCCCGACGACGATAAACAAAGTTAGGATTAAACCTAGTATCAACTGTTTTATCTGAAAAACTCGTTAAGAGAGCAGGAGAAGAGGGATGAGGAGTTTGAAAAAAATACTGGCTTTGAAAGAAAATAAAATTACGAGAAACCCGGATGCGACGACCAATGGGGTCGTAGCAGACAAAACCTTTTTGATTGGTAGCATAACCCAAAAAGGCACACCAACGAGATTGAGCGGTTAATTTTGTTCTTTCTGTGGGAGGTAAATGAACGAAGAAAACACATCCAAAAGTATGTAGATGATCAAACACAGGATGATGACCAAACAGTTTAAAATACGGTGTAAATTGAGCATTGGTAGGGGATGGAAGACAGTTTATTAAATAGACTACAGTGGTGAGAGCTTCTGTCCAAAAACGCGGAGGGACTAATGATTCAATTAGGAGGGTTTGAGTAACATCAAGGAGATGCCGGTTTTTCCATTCCGCGACTCCATTTTGTTGAGGAGTATACGGACAGGTACGTTGAGAAATGATTTTTTTAGTTTTTAGAAAATATTGAAAATTATTGGAAACATACTCCGCCCGCCCCCCCCCCCCCCCCCCCGTCTGAACGCAAAGTTTTAATGCATTTTGAAAATTGGGTTTCAACATAGCTAAGAAAAAATTGAAAAGCTTTAAGAACATCAGACTTAGAATGCAATAAATAAACCCAAGTAAACCGGCTGAAGTCATCAATGAACGTAACAAAGTACTTGAAATGACCATGGGAAAGGTGAGGGGCAATGCCCCAAACATCGCTATGAATTAAGTCAAAAAATTCAGTGCTCCGGGTTGTTGAGTAAGGAAAAGGTAAAGTTTTACTTTTTCCTAATTTAAAAGCATCACATTCAAAGGAAGCAGAATCAAAAGTTTTATTTAATAATCCATATTTGAATAAAGTAGACATTGTAGATGCATTCGGAACTATTCTGAAGAAAAAAACAAAACAACTGTTGTAAAAATTTGTTCCGAGTAAATGTAGTTCAGCCCATCTGCGCAGGCCCATCTGGGCCCAATACTTGTTTTTCTATTATTAGCAATTGTATCTTAGTTAAACTACGATTAGTCTAATCATAACTCTTGTACAATTAGGTAGCTATAATTTAGGATTTGATTTGTAATTTTTTCCTTCAAAGCAAACCAGGGCGATCTCAGATTTTTCCATTAATAACAGAGTAGTAATAATTGAAAAAAAAAAAAAAAAACAAGAGGAAGAAATAGCAAGGAAGGAAGAGCAACAGAAGAAAGAAACCAGCAATCAAAAAGGGAGCAACGCAGCAACTTCAAGCAACCAGCAGTAGTATATCAGAACCCAGGAGTAGCAGCAGTACAGCAGCAGTAGCAGAGTGAATGACAGAAATAAAAAGGGATTGCAGCAGCAAATTCAAGCAACCACTTTTGATTGAATGATAGCAACCACAGCCTTGTAGGAGGAGAAAAAACAGCAACGCAGCAGCAGAAAGCAGTGCACAGAACAGTTTCTTCAAAACGTCCCTGTCGCCAGAGGGAAGATCAGCACGTGGGCCCCACCTGGTGATCTTTAGACAGATCAGATAGTGGGGATGAAGGGAGAGTAGTTTAATGCAACTACTGGAAGTGGTCCCAGTCAAAACAAATCCAGATCCAGGATTTTGGACGGCCGAGATGGGAATCAGTGGAAAAAACTGAATTTCCACAAAAATTGGTAGAAAACCTACCTCTGATGATCAATAAATATTGAAAAAATCTTCACAAACAAGAGAATATTCAGGTGACCAAGATGGACAGATCCTGCTGATGTGGTGATGATGATCAGAGGTGGGCCACGCCTGATCTGAGATGATCAGAGAGGATCAGGCCGAAGGAGATGATCACAGATTGGCTTCCAAGGCTTGGAAGATGACTAGGAGATGATCACAGATGATCAACTCAGCTCTGATACCATGATAGTTTGAGAAAACAGAATATAGGACACGTATAGAGAGAGAGAGAGAGAGAGCTTGCTGTAAACGTGTGTCCCCTTAGGGTTTCATCACTTCTTATTATAGCTACCTAATTGTACAAGAGTTGTGATTAGACTAATCGTAGTTTAACTAAGATGCAATTGCTAATAATAGAAAAACAAGTATTGGGCCCAGATGGGCCTGCACAGATGGGCTGGATTGACATGTCGTCTAGGGGTGCCAACATTGTTCAGGTTTCAAGAAGGAGCAAGAGAGGGGAACAATAGTGGGTGAAGGAAAAAATTCTGGCATCAAAATAAAGATTTGGGTTGGGTTGCAACTTGCAGACAAAGGGCTTTATGCACTGTATGTGATGTGAATGCATGGTGGTCTGGTACTCACTACAGTAAAAGAAACATTGGAACCATGGGTTGTTCCAGAATCAAGACATGACAATATCGATAATCATAATTGATGGAGGGAAGAGCAGCAGTGATAGGACCTGGTTTTTAGTAGCAAAACAATTTGAAGAGTTGCAAGCATAATTGTCAATTTTGTTTCGGACCCCGTTTCAGTTTGGCCTCCAAACCGAAATATTTTGGTCAATTTCGAATTTTGGCAAAAAGTATTGGAGTTAAGTTTCAGAAAAATATATATATAAGAGAGCCCATAAAAAATATCCATTTTTTATTTTAGGCAATGAGCCCCAACCCTTATAAAAATGACCCTAAGCCCTTCTAGGAAATGAGCCCCAAGCCCAACCCTTTATTAAAATCAACCCAGGCCCTTACTATTATAGAGTGAAATTGGCTTCTTCTCAATAAATGAATATATATATATATAGCCAGCACAATTGCATTTAGTTACTGGTTTGGATATTTAATAGGAGGCCCCGCCGTAAGGACCACAAATCTCAAGAGCCCATATGAAGAGGGATGGCAAGAGATGAAGAGAAACCGATCAAAATCTCCAGAACCCATTTGTTGTCACTCGTCTCGTCACATCAACCGAGATGGAAACTTCGACAAAGAAGAAGGAAAGGAAAAGAGGACAGGGAGAGAGGAAAGGAAAAGAGAAAAGGGAGAGAGTAACGAAGAAGAATGAGGAGAAGAACTGAAGAAGATGATCACACTGCCTTTGTCACTACCTGCTACCCCCCACCCCACCCCCGGAAAAAAAAAAAGAAAAAAGAAAAAAGGAAAAATGAAAAAAAGGTAAACGTTTTTTGGCCGATTCATCCATTATGGCCGAAATAATGTATTTCAGATGAAATATATTGAAATTTAATCCAAAAATTTATACGGTGCATTTCGTTTTGGCCAAATGACTGAAACAAAAAAATTTGGCCATTTTGGCCGAACTGAAACGAAACTTACAGCTATTTTCAAGTCAACAAGGTTTTGACAAGGAAGGACTCAGGTGCACGAGCAGCAAAGGATTGTTGTAGTCATATGGTTGCTTTTGGTGAACTCGATGACCAGAGATAATAAGTAGCCACAGCACTGCAAGGGTGTGAGAATAAAGTGAGGAGCAAGTTTGGTAGCAGTAGCAGCCAAACAGACTATTGGTTAAGGGGATCTGTAGTGAAGATCGAATGATCACATGCAATTTTATCAATATATATATGGGAAACGCTCCTCTGAGAGTAACTCTCACACTACTATGAGTAGATGTCCGGGGGGGGGGCCCATTGGGCCCATATCCAATGCCAACAGCCAAAATACAAGAATGATGGAGTAAAAATGATGAAGGACAGGCGTGAGAGATTGCTGTAGACTGCTCCAGGCTACAGCATAATAGAAGAAGAGGCCACTGCTCTTCATCAAAGAGGGCCGTTGACAATGTGGTCACAGATCAGGATTGATTGTCATGGAAATAATCTAGAACTTGAGAGAAGTATAATGAATAAAGAACTTGAAGAGCGTAGCAAGTGCAGAGATGAGACTGAGATCAATGCAAAGCAGAGGCAAATCTCCTCTAGAAGATCATTCTGATACCATAGTATTGTTTGCATAACTCCATGCAATCTCTTGGTAAACCAAGTTTCATGATATAAAGAATTGGTTACTTACGAGATACATAACAGATTATACTTAAAACGACTAAATCAAATCTCAATAGCTAAGTGATTCTATCATTTCCATGTGAAGATCACATGACTGAGCACATTTGTGATTTGTACAAAAATCTCAATTTGAGACACTACTTACAAGTTACAAGTGACATCCTTGTGGCACTACATTGCTACGGGCATAGAGATAGATGACTCACTCTAGTCTCTATCATGTATTTATTCATCCAAAAGTCTTTTTCGTTTTTAAGATAGCAAATGAAATCTTATCATATCACAGAATAAAAGTTTAAGCATAAATGATTTGTAAAGGAAATTACAAAGAGGGAGATGAAGATCCTCAGTTCGTCACCACAAACACCAAAGCATTCCAACGCCTGTAGATTTGAATCCTGCTTTTATTCCCTCCCATCATCATCATCATCACCATCACACTGCAATTAGTCTGATACTACTTAAATGCACCTTCCAATAAATCAATTTAAGGTTAGAAATCATATTCTCCTAGGTTAACACAACTGTAATCATAGTGTTCCATGAATCAACTACATATACCTCTCGCAAATTAGATTCGTGAATGCATCACTTAATGTGACCAACTAATACTGAACATCCAAACTCATGGATGAGCCTATGGATAAAATTCACAAGGTTGGTGGCTTCTAATCATCCTTTCTAGAAATGTTCCACAAACTTTCCTAACCTTCACAGAATGGATAATCTATTGGGCATCTGTGAACAGCCAAACAAAGCAATCATTTCTGTTATTGCACATATAAGAGGTGGTTCATTAGTTGGATTGCAAAGATCCCCGTGTAGGCGTGCATCAACTAAGAATTTCCAAAGGAGATGAAAACCCCAGATTACGGAGTCACAAGATCTGTATTGCTTTCATATCAAAACTGCACATCTAACAAAAAAAAAAAAAGACGCACTCTGCAGTGTCCATGCATTGAGTTAGAGGATGGGCCATCTCACAGACACTATAATGATCTAAAAACTGCCAGCCCTTGACCAGGTGTTGTACAAATGGACACTAAAAAACAGTGATGAACTACCTTCAATGAGACAAGTCCAATGATTGGATTGTTAGGTTGCTACTTTTGCTTAGTGACCAATAAAAGGTGGAGCACACGAGAAGATGATTTGGATTATCCTAATGTTACAAACATGAGCAGTCACCATCTTTGTTGCCATCATCATTAAAGCCCTGTCCTATCTTGCATGAGCAGAGACACAAAGAGCCAATGCCCAAGGCCTCCCTCATTAGCTTTCATTTCCATCCTCTTTGAAGTCAATACCATTGTTACTCAACTGGATCTTAAAACACGATATGTCATGCCAAAACTCAATAAAGAAGAAACCCATATTAGACTGCTTATCACTGAACCCAAACCAATGCCCAAAACTCATAATAGTAAGAAAAGATAACAGCCCTAACACCCAGATTGCTATTAAAAGTCCCACATCAGCAGAGATTTCTGGAAATACATAAACCATCAAAACCACATATCATCATCACCCACAAACAAAAAACCCACAACAAATGCAGGTTTTTCCATGGCTACCCATCAAACCCCACTAGATAAAATGCATGACCCAACAAGAAAACATCAAAAACCCCATATCAGAAAAACAAAAATCAAAGACAATAGGGTGAACAAAATACAGATCCAGAGCTAACCCGCAGAAGTTCTAAAAAGTAGTTTATAAATAAACAGAAAGCAGCAAAAAGATACCTTAGATGATAAATCCCAAAACAGGGTTTCTTCAATCCTCCTCCCTTTTCTGCAAATCTGAGGAAATGGGTTCTCTTCTGTTCATCCAAAGCTTCCAGATTTAGCAGAGAAAAGACAGATTAGAAACTGTTTTGCTAGGGAAAAAAATGGGGAAGAAAGGGGATGAGGGTAGATAGGAAAAATGAGATGGGTCTCTCTCTATTTATCCAAAAGCATCAGATTTGGTTGAGAAATGGCAGAAAAAAAAACGACAGGCAGGGAAAAATATAAGGAGTCCAGTTTCTCTGGGACTGTTTTTGTTGAGAGAGAGAGAGAGAGAGAGAGAGCGTAAATGTATTTGTACTGTTTGTACGGGGATTTTGGTTGTTTTGGTTTTTCGGCCTGTTTTATTTTAATAATAATACACTAGACGTCAGATAGAATACTCGTCGGGAGCATTGGGTTTGTAGCGCCTTAAAATTGCCAATAATAGGTTTGCTTTGTGGAAACACGGATGATAGTTTTTTTTTTTTTTTTTTCCTCTAAGGCACGTTTGGTAAATGCAGAAGAATTTTTCATTTAAAGGATTCTCTTTATCTCCAAAAAACCAAAACATCCTCAAGAAGGATTCTCAATAAAAGTTCCCTGTTTGGATGGAGGGAAGATTCGTACAAATTGTAAAAGGTATGATCCAATAGTCACAAACATTTTTATAAAAATTTCCAAAATTAATGAAAAATCAAGACCTCAACTTTCACCTCAAAGTAGTTTGTAGTCATCTAGAGAATCTGTACGGTTCAGATCGTGCAAAGAGGGCCACAGGAGTAAGAAATTAATGTTTTACTACCTAGACTTTTTCGCTAATATCTCAAGATATGGTGAAGATCAACAGTTGGAATTTGGTCAACTAACCGTGTTTGATCTTTCAAAAATAACTACCGGTTCAGATCATGATCTTGGGGCCGACAAAAACCAGAAAATCAAAAAGAATGGACTGGTTTTAATCCCGATTTTGGCCCATAGAATCTCAGAAGTTTCCTTATAATGGTTTGGACGTTTTTGCAAATATCTCAAGAACTAAGATGAATCAACGGCTGAGATTTGGTGAGATGACTGTTTTGAATTGTTTAAACATTATTAACGGTTTGGATCTTAATTTTGGGACCTAAAGTACATTTTTAAAGAAGAAAAAGAACTCTGTTTTTTCATTACCGTCTCAAAACACTGTTATGCAATGTAGCTCCGCTTTTCCTCCTTTCCGTGGATTTTCTCGGTCCGACAGGGGGGGTCTAATTTTGCAAGTAATCAGTTTGGAGGATATCAGAAGTCATTCCTATCAAAATCCTTAGGCAACCAAACATGAAAAATCATAGAAATCGCAGAAAATGACAAGGATTCCCTAGCCATGTCTTTTGCCAAACGTGCCCTTAAGAAAAACAATAGTAGTTGTTAGAGAGATTTTCACTTCCCTAAATGCCTACATGAAGATGTCTTGATTCATATGTTTGTGAGACCCATTAATAAATTGGGAGCCCCCTCAAATTCCACTATTATACAAACGCGAACATTTAATGGAAAAGTCCACATGCAATGTCCTGATCTAGATGTTAAGAGGCGGTGCTTATTAATAAATTGGGAACTCCTAAATTTCAATGCACTCATTATAACAATACCGATGTCCATATGTGGAGTTGCCCATAAGAGAAATTCGCCTGTGGTTCTTTTAAATGGTTTTGGTGCCGCAGAATGTCCATGAGAAAAAGTTATCAAAAAGTATAATTTTTTATAATGTCATGGAAAATTAACTTTTAAAAGAATTGAAAAGGCTTTTCTACAAAATAAGAAACGCAGCAGCGCATAATGCCTTTTTTTCACTGCATTATACAAACATCCGCTAAAGAAAGAAAGAAACAAAAAAAAAAAACTCCCATCCCTATTTACATTGGATTCATGGGAACCATTTATAGCATAGGACAACCCTTATATATAGGTCAATTCTCCTTGGAGGACTCCTTGCACAATTATCATGTGGGACTTTTGGTGCAACTCGAGGGGGTTCTCTTTTTGCACACGCATGCACTTTTCATATTCAGGACTTTCAAGGGTGAGAAAAAATGCTATATATTAAATTTGCATATGTTAGAGTCATAATTTTGAATAGACCATATATATTCTAATCTCAAAACAATCTAGGCTTTGAAGTCCATTAGAAAGCATGATAATAATGAGAGGGGTACAATTTGAAATGCAACCCTTTTACATACTTGTGTGCAAAAATAGAGAGATGTACTATTTTTAAAATACCAAAGGTGTCCATATCTAAGTCATTAGATATTGTCCCATTGGGTGCCAAGTTTTACATGATCATTTGAGTGGCTTACAAAACTTGGATGAGTGTAAAATTTGAGATAGGACCATGAGAGAAGAGTGTAATTTGTCTAAGGACATGTCTATGTAGCGCTATAAAATCCCAATTACGTGAAAAATACCAAGTCTAATCCCCACCCTCCATTGGAACCAGTTTTCAAGAAATTACATAAAACTTAGTTCATTTCTCTGCTTTTTTATGAGAAAAAGCGGCCACACCAAAAACATTTTTCCACCTTCTAGGATTTTTGGTAGAAACAACGTATACGCAGACGTGTCCTAAGAGCTTTGCAATTCCAAGCAGTCTAGTTGTTTTTAGAAATTTAAGCATATGTTGTATACATATTTATGTTCATAAAGTACAAATTATAGAAAATGTATAATATTAGTTTTAATAATAATTGAGTAAATAATTAGGGTTCAGGTACACCAATGATCTGACCAAAATATGTATCTCATATGGAGATAGTATTTCAGGTGATCATGAGGTGTTCCTCCTTTTTCCCTTTGTTTATCCTTATATAGAAGCCTTCGTTGGGAAGTAGGACCTCACCTTGGAAGAAATAATGCCGTCCTTCTCACCACCCAATTTTTTCAGTCTCTTTGCTTTGTCTCTTTATTTTCCTTTTCTTCCTCCCAGTTGTTGTCTGATGATGGGCATTTTTCCTTCTTGTGTTTTATGGTTTCTGATTTGAATGGTGAGACCTAACCTTTCTTAAATTCCCAAAGGTGATGGGATGGTGCTGCTCCTTTTTTTTTCCCTCTCTTTATTCTTTTCTTAAGGAGGGTTAGGGTCTTAGTCATTAAGGTTCCTTTCATGTTGGTGAAGGCATCATATGCGTCCTTCACCTAACTAGTTTTTAGATTCATGTAAGGTGTGTGTTTATTGGCATATAATAAATCATGCATGCACATGCTTGTGGTATTAAGCATTTCATAAGATGATGGGACCAATAAGAATATTGTTGACTCAAATGTAATCAAGGATTATTGATTCTTCATTACCAGAAATAATTAAATATTTTCCCCTAAGCCCTAGACCTTACTTCCAATCCATTGATGTCAATTATCTGTATAACATGCAGGTTGCAAATCTGGGTCCGGATCCAATTAAGATCCAAAGCCCTAACCAGCTTGTTTAAGATCCAGATTTTCAAGGCAATGTCATAGCTCCAATCCCTATATCTGTGTCCATTGCTATCAAACTGCCCCCAATCAAGTGGGTCAAGGCCGGTTACCCATTTAACCCAACCAATTGCTCAATCCTAGGTGAGTCTGCTAACCCTTATCCATAATGATGAAAAATACAAAGATATCAAAGGAGTCATGATCATTTGTCCCATTTGCATTGAAATCCTAGTATCATTCATGAAATGTAAATGTACAAAACTTGATATGCATGTGAGCAATGATATTTGTACAAAACCCAAATTGCTGACTCAAACAATGCACACACTTCCTGATGTATATACAACACAAACAGACACAGGTCAGAAGAATGTTATTGGTATTTATTTAAGAACATGGCTTACGTATGTAAGTACAAACTAAGCCACCAATGACACATTTTAATTGGATCCACAGACGATTTGCACAATGGATTCTGCTTTACTTTCTTCCTTTTTTTTTTCTTTTTTGTTGCCTCTCTTTCTCTAGGTGGGGAAGCATCCAGAGCAAAAAACAAGGTAAGGAATAGAACATATCCTAAAGGAATATACATCTTTGGGTCTCTCTCTCTGTTGCCCACGGATATGGAACAGTATGAACAGTGCATGGATTACTTTAAAAAGTGCATATTATTTTATGACCTAACACTTGCAGAGCAGTTGTGGTATTCCATCAGCATGAGATGTTTAAAGGGAAAAGAACAAATGCTCATGACAGAGTTGAGGAGGTTTGACATAGAATGTTGAACCATCAGAGGCCTTAGGTGAAGCGAACATGAAATGGGTAGTGGCCATGCCACTAAGTGGCCTCTTTTTCATAGTCATGCTTCACTTGTTCTTAGTTTATGCACACAATTCATTGGTGGATATACTTTGACTTCTGATATATTTTTTCCACAGAACATTGCTCATTTCAAATTGGGAGTACAACAACTACTTGGATCTGTCTTGAAAGAACATAGTTAATTTCCCTCCATCTTAGGCAATTTCTAGGAGGAATACAACAAAGGAGTTTGTCTCTAATCGCCTCACTGCTCGACTCAGTATGAGTTTTTAAATGAATTAGACCATTGTTCTTTTTTTCTTAAAAAAAGGTGGGAGTACTTTTTACATTTTATCTCTTTATGTTGTTGATATACTTTTAGTTGGTAATAACGTAGATATGATAATAAAAAAAAATACATGGTTGAACTCTAAGTTTATCCTATTTTTTAGGAATTAAAATAACAAGAGGAAGAGAACACAGAAAATATATGCTTAACAATTCTCCATATCTATTGCAACATTCGTTAAGAGATTGTTTGGAGCATTTACTAATGGAGTTGAGTGAAGTAAAGATTATTTTGAAGAAAGAATAAAATATACGTGGGTTAGAGCATCTCCAAGAGACACTTCAAATATGGATATGCCTTTTTCAAAATAAAGGCTTATGTGGCAAAAAAGGCATATGTAAATTTGGGGTATTAGAGTTTTTTTCCAGAGTGGTCTATATATATATATGAAATATTCCAACGGCTAGTTTTCTCCAACGGTTATAAAACGGCTAGTTTTCTCCAACTGCTATAAAACGGCTAGTTTTCTCCAACAGCTATAAAATGGCTAGTGAAATTACAACTTTATAAAATTGAAGTACAACATTATATTTAAACAAACAATAATTCATTAATTAAAATAAAAAATACAAATTAATTTTAAAATAAAATACAATTCAGAAACCACCACCTAAAATAACCCTCCTCTCAAAATTTTAAGTCTTTTTTTAGCATAGTATTGTTGTTGCTCCTCAGACATATTGAATGTATTCATACTCATGAACTCCATCTCTATGTGTATTTTCTTTAATTGTACATTCTTCTCATCTTGCTCGATTTTTTGCTTAAGAAGCTCTATTTTTTATTTTTTTTTCATTTCTTTCCTTTTTGTCATTCATCATTTTTGGATGAGATCTGCAACAGGTGTGGGCTCGTTAATAGTGGTTTGCTTCATCCTTTCTCAGCCTTTCTACGTGGTGGTCTCGTTATGGGATCATAAGCATTGTTAATTGTCTTATCCTCCTCAATATTTATAGGAGTGATTGGATTAGAAGATGATGAGTAGCCAGAAGTTGAAGATTTTGCTCTTTTTACAGATGTCTTCTCTAGTACTTGTTGCTGCAGCTATATCCACTTTGGTTGGTGCCTCAACAAGATCCAAGCATGGTCCAAGGTGAATCTTGATCCATATAAATGTTCATAACCGTTTTTTACTTCTGCAATCTGAAAATTAAATGTAAGCTCAAATTAAGAATAAAATTTAAAAAAAAAAAACCCTTCACACACACACACACACACACACACACACACACACACACACACACACACACTCAGACATAATTTTACCTTATCTTGTTCATTCATGCCACTTTGATTTCTGGAAATAATTGTGGCAAGACATCCACAAAATCTGTTGACAGAAGATTGAATTTTTTGCCATCGTTGTGCCAACATTTTGTGGGAAATTGCTTATTGTTATGATAGTATTTTCCCACTCGTTCCCAAAAGCCTCAAGTTTTTGCTCGTTTCCATGCACAACATCCAAACTGGTGTTCAACCACGAACCGATGAGAAGACGGTCTTCTTCTATACTGAAGCATGCACCTCAACCAGCAGCCTTTTTCTTTGGGCATCATCAGTAGGGTGTTCGGATGCCTCATCAAAATATTGTGAATATTGAGTAGAAAAATTAGGAAATTGAAAGAATTGAGAAGCCATAATGTAAATGAGGAAAAAAAGGACTTCAAACACTCATAATTTATAGATATCCAAGCTCCAAGAGTTTCTCAAATTATCACAATTTATAATTACCGATTAAAATTCAAAAAAGTCCAAAACAATAAAAATAGAAGTACAACGGCTATAAATCTAGCCATGTAACGTTCACTAACCATGGTTCCATCAGTTATGGGTAGACACTTCAAATGCAACATCTCATCTAATGCAAAGTGATTACTATAGGTTCCATCCTGTTGAACCATTGACGATCACTAACCAAAAGTTCCCTCCCACATAGTGATTTGCAACACACATCTATATTATTATATTTGAAAAAAAATATTTGAAGGTTGACTTTTTGGTATGCCAAATTTGGCATACCGACCCCTATGTCAATTGCCACGTGGTTATAGAGGAGCTATTGGAGGCAAAATCACATGCCATTTGCTACCGTTACCTGCTGAGTTGGACAAATAGAGGAGCTGTTGGAGTTGCTCTTATAATTGTATTTTATTTTTAGTTATTTATTATGGAATCTTTTTGACCTTTTATATTGATTGTGGAGTTTGTTTGTCTTTTAGTGAGAAATGAGATTACTTTTTGACTTTTTTTTGAAAAATATGGTGGAAAATTTGAATTAAAGTGCTTTTGATGGGAATATTTTTTAGAAATGGGGGCTTTACCTTGACTCTATTTATAGAGTTGCAAAACAAGCCCTAAGGAATACACGAGGCTCTTTTGTGGCCATCAAATGCGGGCCATAGGCCCACGTGCCAACAGTTTTGAGTAACACTGGAACAAAAAAGTAATGTATCAAGCAATGGCCTTTATCCTATGCTGTCAATATGTGGTGGTAGGTCGTGTGCTATTTTTATTGTAAGTAAACTCAAAAATAGGTTTGTTAAGCTTTTATTGTTGTTCGGTATGTGTGGAACTCCACCGTGTAGCCCACGTTTTGATAATTCTAACGGTTTAAAATGAATGACATCTCCTCCAGTGACATATTCTCAATTTTTTCTTAAGAGCAGGATTTAGTCCCATTGTAAAATTGAGCACATGGATGGTAATATGATATACACATTCTTATACATTATTAGTCATATGCATTAATCACGTTATTTGTCATGAGCTCAATTTATAGTGGGACCAAAAAATTAAGAATATGTTACTAGAAGGGATGACATTCATCTTGAGCTGTTCGAATTACTAATAGATTTGTTTGTGATGGAGTTCCACAAATTCCACTTACAGAAAGCGAGTTGGAGAAAAGAGATCCAAACTCCTTTTTATAGACTAGAAATCGACACATAAGAATAGACTAAGTCAAAAACATCAACCAACATGTCCTTATATAATGAGCCCTTACATATGCATGAATATTCCAAAAGTCTAAATTTGAATTTTAAAAATATTTGAATACATTTAAACTAAATCAAATATAAATAAGGATATTTCTCATAATCAATTTTATAATTATGTGGTTCCTCAGTTTCTTGGTGAGCATGTGCGGCTGAATATTCAAATCACATTGGCCTCATCAGTCTAATAATAAATTGTGGTGGGCTCCCAACCCATTAATGAAATCAGATGTGTTCCAAGACATGTACAACGTTCCACCCCCCACCCACCTTCAACCACACGGGGCATCCAAGCCCGTTTGACATTGTTCTTGTATTGTTCTCAAATCAAGTTGTGTTGAGATTAGATTATGCCAAGAGTATGCAATGTAGAACTTATGTTGGCAATATTATATTAAACTACTCTCCTAAGAATATATTGTACAGAACTGGGTTGGTAACATTATAAAAGTTTTCTAACAAAAGTAAACTTTTGTGGCACTCTACGAGTTCGTGCATAAAATCCACTTTTAAAAATTACAATGTGGTACCCACTTTTAAAATTTTAAAACTAAGGCTAACATTCATAGGAGTTATAATGTGCGCCCACTTTTATGATTGTGACCATGTGACTCACCCTTAGGAATTACTTAGTTGGGCAACTTCTTTTTTGTGTTTGTGAACATGGAACCTACCTTTAGAGATTACAATGTAGTACTCACCTTTAAAAATTAGAATATAGAGCCCATATTCATATGATTTATAATATAGGCTCCCTTTATAGGAATTATAATATGGTGTCTTCCCTATCTATAGAAATTACAATGTGGTATCACCTTTAGAAATTAGAATATGAAACCCACATTAATAGGATTTGCAATGTGGGCTCATTGCCTACATTCATAGGATTTACAATGAGGGCCCACCTTTTATGATTGTGACAATGTGACCCGCCTTTAGAAATGACAATGTAATGCCCATCTTTGGAAATTAAAACATGGGGCCTGCATTGTAACCTTTATAGGAATTATAATGTGAGGCCACCTGTTTGGTGATTGTGAACAAGAGACCCACTTTTAAAAATTACAATGTGTTACCCAACTTTAGAAATTAGAAAATGAAGCCACATCCAAATGATTTATAATGTGATCCCACCTTTATAGGAATTATGATGTGGGCCTACCTTTTGTGATTGTGACTATGCAACCCACCTTTAGAAATTACAAAGTGAGGCTACTTTCTTTGAGATTGTAAACATAAGACCTACTTTTAGGGCTAGTTTGACACTTTATTAGCATAGCAAAAGTCAAGTAAAGCTTCTATTTTTTAGACAAAATGTCACATCAAAAGCACTTTAATTCAAAACTACCTCCATCTTAAAAAAAAAAAAAAAAAAAAGTAAAAAAGCAACTACCTTTATTCACTAAAATACAGAAAAACTCTATTTTTCTATACAGAAAGTCAAAAAGATTAAATAACAAACAACTAAAAATAAAATACCATCACTTATATTTTATTCTCTCTTCTAAATCAACTTTTCTTCCCTTGACTCTATTAGTAGAGTTGTCAAATTGCATCACAGGATGTGCAAGAGAATTTGAAATCTTTTTTAACTGGACTTCTTTTAGAAGATAGAAGATTAGTAGGAAACTACTAAATATAATAAAGTTTTTTCATTTCAACTTTCTTATTGCAACAGGTTAAGATTCTAATATTCCTTCTAATGAAATCAAAATTTGGAACTGTAATTTATACCTACCAAACATGTTTTCTGCAATTTCATCTTATGGGAATGTGTGAACATCCACATGGCACGATGCCCAACCCAAGGTGCGGCAAATCCATTGAATGATACAAGTATAGGGGGCTACACCCATAAATCATGAGTTCCATTGGCTACACCTTCTAATGTTGAAATCATGGCATGTACCTCCAACTTTTCACAAAATTTATACGTTGGCTGTCTGGTCAACTTGCCCCAGTCGAATTGACTAGGCAGCTTGTCAAACCGAGTATTATGGTTGAAATAGGAGTGGTCAGATTTGTGCTAGTCATTTTGTTATATCAGCAGGAATCGTGTGAACCGAGCCAACTTGAGTCATAAACTCATCCGAGTTGTGGACATAAGCTGAAAAGTGAATGAGTGATCTAGAGGGGATTCTAGCATCAATTCATCTAAATTGATCAGATTAATTTTGAGTACCATACTAACTTGAACTTATGACTTTACTTTTAACTTTCAATTTTCAAGTTTTAAAATAAAATCAACTTTTCTTTTTTGGTTTTTAGATAAGCGGGCTGGGACCCAAGGTAGCCCACCCATAGGGAAGAGGAGTCCACACAAGTGGGAATGAAGTTCACAAATGTGAAGATAATGGCAGACGTAGGGATCAATCTCTAAGTAGTTAGTTGACATCCAAGGTTGCCAATCAATTGAGCAACCCCTATGTCAAAATAAAATTAACTTGACTCTCTTATTAGACACCCAAGTTGACTCCATTCCCTTGCCTACCAAGTCAAGTTTAAGTCACGAGTTGGCAAACTATAGTTTTTAAGTGGGGTACCATGACAAGGAGCAAAACCATGTCATTAGTGTGCAACAGTGCCAAGAGCATCAAATGTCACAACCTTGTGTCAAAGTGGAACCAAGCACCTTTGTCAAGGAATGACATTCATGGGCAGCATCATATGTATAAAGAATTTCTCCTAGGGTTAACAAAGAAATACCAACCAACTTCCAATAAAGGAATCGCACAAGTCAAAACATGTGACTTGGGGTACTCTCTCCATCTCTATCCCATTGAATTTAAATCCAAGTAATGCATCGGCAAACATTAGGTGGAAGATCTCAAAGTGATGGAGATGTGGCCTCTAAAGCAATGCCACCACCAATCCTTGTCTCCCTAACTTAGCTTTGAGTTCATGTAATGATGTGTGTCATTGTCACAGGAGCCTATGGTGAAATATGGATTAAACAATTTTGGTTAATAATGAAGACAGGTGGGGAACCCATTGGGCTTCAGGTCTGGTCCAATGTGGTGCTGCTAAGCCCATTGGCTTCATGAGAGACATTATGTCAATGCTCATATTTATACATGCCTGAAAATGCTCTTGTGCATTTGTCTCTCATGAAGCTTACCATGAGAGACAGCATGAGGGACCCACTTACCGATTGAATGGTCACCGGATTTCGGGGCTTTGTACCGGTCTAAATGGACATTTTTCGTTTGATATAAGGTAACTGTGGGTCATTGATCAAGGGGTTTGAGGTATTGGATTACTTGAAATTTGATATACGAGGCCTACCTACATGGACCATTCCAACTTCCCATCCCCACAGTTCCAACTTCCCAACCCCTAGGTTGGCCCCAACAGCATCTGTCTATCACGGTACTGTGAGAGACGGATGCCCAGAGCATCTCCCATATTATTTATATTTATGGGTCAGGCTCCTATATGAATATCTCTAATAGAACTCCGTGCAAACTGTCTTGTGAGGCCCACTAGGAACCCCACAAATCGTGGGAGAGGTGGAGATTGAAAGATCTAGATGGACGTAACAGTGAAAACTTCAAATCCGTTCAATCATCCAAACCCCTTGTCCATGACCCTTGGCTTTCAATCCAACAGAGAATCTCATTTGGAATGGAAGGGTAGGATGGATCATAGAGTTTTCAGGTGGGTCACACACGTTGTCTTGTAATATATATATAGGGAGGTGCTCCTATAAGAACTTTTTTGCGGGGCCCAACTAGCCACCATCCAAACTTAGCAACCAATAGGGAACCCCCTGAACATCACTAATCCCAAGGATTTGCACACATTCGAATGAACTGAACCGTTGGATCGAGGTTTGAATATTTATTTGAATATGAAGCTATTAGACTTGTGGGCCACGGATGAAGGGGTTAGGGGCTAAACTTGATACTTGGGATAGTCTCACATAGATCTTTCCATCCCCCCAGGTCCCATCCCCAAATGAGGCCCACAATTGGGCCCCCCAAAAAAGTGTATATATATACATATATATATATATATATTTATATATATGTGCATCCATCCCTTACCCATTTTACAGTTAAAGACAATATAGTAGGCCAACTTTATGATACATTCAAACCATCGACACATATGGGACCTCCTGAATTACACTGAATCTATCAAATCTTCACATATGGATTGGACCATTGGATCGAGAATCAATTTTTTTTCTTTTAATATAAAGTTCTTAAATTTGTATGCCACAGATAAAGGGGTTAGGGGAATAAGATTGACCCCAAACTTGATATATGGGCCCATCCAAGATGTCTCTTCCCATCCCTCACAAGTCCCATGATCAGTGGGGCATAGGTGGGCCTCAATAAGTTTTTCCCTCAGCATATGGTGAGGGATGGATGTTCATGAATGTCGCCCATATGATCTAGGGTAATTTTAACTAGAGAGGTACTCCCACGGCCTATAAGAAGTAAAATTGGAGCTCATTTGCAACTCACTTGAAAGCATGCCAACCATTCCCATATGCTAATTTACTATTAAAGAGAAGGTGATATAAAGCCTCCATTTGCCATATATGAAATGACTAGGGGTAATATCAAAAAGTACACAAACTCAAAATGCCCTCTTCCTTTTTAAAAAATAAAATTAAATAAATAAAAATGACATTTCTGATCCACTAAATAACCAAAAAAAAAAAAAAATCCTTTTGTAAAACAAAGGGTCAAAAAGATTCTTTAACAAGCCACTAAAGACAAAAAGACCATCATAATCCCTTATATTTTAATCTCTCTTGATTTGAGGCTTCGCCTCATTTCATTCTACATGCAAAGTTACCAAATGAGATAGTCCCATGTAGTGGTGTCAAATGGGTCGGGACGGCTTGCGACGGCAAGGCCCACGGCCCGTGCTGGGCCGAGGACTATGGCACGGTTGGCCCATTTCATCACGGCACGAGATGGGCCAACCTGTCCACAATGGTCAGCCCGCCAGGCATGCCCAACGGCTAGTTTCATGTTGGATTTTACCCCCGACGTCTGATTTTTTACTTTTCTTTCATTGTAATTTGTAAATATACAAGTTTGTTATTCTTTTTTATTTTTATTCTCTAAAAAAATTGTATGGTTTTGAAGGTAATCCTATTTACAAACCTTCAAGAAGTTAAGATCCAAATGGTTCTCTTCTTAGTGGAGTAGGTCAAGTTTGACCGGACCACTTAAATATCTTTGCAATTCTCCATACTTGTTTTAATTTTTAATTTTAATATCGAAAAATCAAAAACTAATAAAATAAAAAATAAAAAATGAAGAGAGGCACGCAGAGCACGGCACGGCCCATCTTGATGGGCTGTGTCGACACGACCCACTAGATGAGATGGGCCGTACTAGCCCGGCCCGTTTGACATCCCTAGACTCCGATGGAAATGTCTCATTGTGGATTAGGTTTCAAACAAAAATAAATAAATAAATAAATAAAAATCATCTCAAATGTATTATCACAATCGTTGGTTTTGGTGCTTAACTAGTTACATTTTCTTTATTATATTCAATCTGCTGGTGAGTATAATTTAGAATAATATCAAATTAGAGTGTGTATTAATTCATGGGTATGGACAATTTGCACATAAAACCCTACACTAGTACTTTTAGGCATGTCAAAACTAAACAGACTACAATGCTAATGCTGATTACCCTACCTTGTTTAAAAGATAGACACGATGATCACCTTCCTTTGGGCTGAGGACTTCTTCATCTAGTTAACTTCTATTTTAGAATTTCACACTGGCATATAATTGAGCAACACAAATTCTTATAATAGGCTCTTCTTCAACTAACAATCACTTGAACTTGAAACTTCATAGAAGCTTTTAAACCCTATATGCTTGTACAAACTGTATCTAAGTAGTGCATCTTACTACCCTTTATCCGTAACAATCCTTGTAATAACCCCTGTTTGTGTATATCTATTTTATTAATGGGCTTTACAGAAATATAATTCATGAGTTAGAACCTTACAAACTCAAACTTGAACAGAAAAACAAGATCTAGAATCTAATCCTTCTACAATTTTATAGATTGCGTAGATTGGGCCCCAACAGCTGGTATGTACCATAAGGATGTAAGGACTGTACTTAACTGATCATTTTCCTTAAATGCTTTGGAACTTATAGGTAAAATAAATGAATCTCTAGTCATTCCACACTTTGGACAGAATATGATTCCAATTACATTAGTACTTTTGGAACTTCGTCTGTTCATATGGGCCCAGTTCATGAATATTGTAGGCTTTCTCCAATACTTTGTGTTGAGGCTGTCCAAGAAAGATGTTAGGACAAAATTGGGCTGAACACTTTAGCATGTCAGGCCAATATTTGGGCCTTTCCAGACCTGATGTACATGTATAGAAAAACAAGCCAATGGAAATCATCAGGATGGTTCATATCTTATAAATGCAGACTTTGATGCCCGAATATATGGCCTAGTAAGCTTAATAAAATGGGACTTTTTATTGCAACTGAAATGGGCTAGATCAAGACCATGATTTGAGTCTGAAAATTAAGGCTCTGACGGGTCTATACTTCATGTTGGGCCTAAAAATTGTAAATCACCATGAAAACTAAGCCTGTTTGTTTCATATAATTTAATAGATATAAATTCTTAGAATAATATTTATAAAAGTGGTTAAAAGTGAAGAAACATAGATGAATATTCAAAAAATGACCACCAAATAATCTATCCTTCAATGGAAACTAAATCAAGGGGAGATAGAAAATAAATATCCAGCCAACACTTAATAATCCAAATATGAGGAAAGTCAATTATCATTTGCATCTTTGGACTTCGATATTTCCGCTTTGGTAGGTGCTCTCTCCTACCAAAGCCTAGTAAATGGGCCTTTGATGCCCGAATATATGGCCTAGTAAGCCTAATAAAATGGGACTTTTTATTGCAACTGAAATGGGCTAGATCAAGACCTTGATTTGAGTATGAAAATTAAGGTTTTGAAGGGTTTATACTTCATGTTGGGCCTGAAGATTGTAAATCACCATGAAAAATAAGCCTGTTTGTTTCATATAATTTAATAGATATAAATTCTCAGAATAATATTTATAAAAGTGGTTAAAAGTGAAGAAACATAGATGAATATTCAAAAAATGACCACCAAATAATCTATCCTTCAATGGAAACTAAATCAAGGGGAGATCGAAAATAAATATCCAGCCAACACATGATAATCCAAATCTGAGGAAAGTCAAGATATCATTTGCATCTTTGGACTTCGATATTTCTGCTTTGGTAGGTGCTCTCTCCTAATCTCATAGTACTCTCTCCTACCAGAAACAAAGCCGAGCCGATAATGGCTCCGATACCATTTGTAACACCACTGGCCTTCCCCACCGCAAAAAGCTAGTTATTGAAGTGGAGGTAACAATGGGTACTTAAGCCTTGGCTTTGGACTTGGATGTTTTCGATGTGAGACTTGTGAAGTCTCTTATATTCGGGTGTTCTGTAGTGGGTGATGGGCACATCGGATTTTAACTGGATCTGCCACCTTGCCCCAGGCCCACTGGATCTCACATTCTCCCCTACTGGAAATAGAGCCGATGATACCTTGGCCCAAGCTTACTAGATCCCACACTTTGGAAAATAATTAAAAAAATGAGATTTGAAAGAGCTTGGGCGTTCACCTCTGTTTGTGTTTTTCTCCCATTGCCTTTAATTTCCATGGTGTTCTTTCTAGCAAAAAGAGAGCCAATAATGGCTTTAATACCATTTGTAACACCACTAGCCTTTCCCACCGCAAAAGCTAGCTATTGAAGTGGAGGTAACAATGGGCACTTAAGCCTAGGCTTTGGACTTTGATGTTTTCGATGTGGGACTTGTGAAGTCTCTTGTATCCGGGTGTTCTTTAGTGGGTGATGGGCACATCAGATTTTAATACAATTTGCCACCTTGGCCCAGGCCCACTGGATCTCACACTCTCCCTGCCATATCGAAAATAGATTTGATGACACCTTGGCCCAAGCTTACTAGATCCGACACTTTGGAAAATAATTTAAAAAAAAATGAGATTTGAAAGAGGCTGGGCAGTCACATCTCTTTATGTGTTTTGCCCTTTGCCTCTAATTTCTATTAAATAGAGATGATTACAAATCAAGTGAGAGATGATTACAATCGCGTGATATTGAGTTTTCTTACATAAAATATATAGATGCTATTATTTAGTGCACGTTTGGCACTTTACTAGTGATATGCATGGCATAATATAAATAACTACCCTTTTATCTGAATTTGTTAGTTGTTTATTTTGTCTTAAATGTTCTACTTATAGCCTTTTTCTTATTACGCAGGAATTGGAAGGAGCTGAGAATATTTGAGCTTAATTCGGGGAGGTTTAAAGCTAAAACCCCATTTGGGAAAAGTTATACACAAAGAGCATATAGGCTTGTTGGAGGAGAGTTGGAATTTCAAGTTAGAGGTCATGAGTTCAAGACTTGGTACAATCAGTTTTTATTTTTGCGAAGATCGAATTTGGTGGCCCCCACCATATCTAATGCTTGATAATGGTTGTTAAAACTTAGCAATCAACTTTGCAAGAAATAGAAGGAATCTCATAGACATCAATAAGAAAGTTATTGTTTAGCAAGTGATCAAATCATGAAGGAAAGAAGATTTTCGGAATTGTAGTCATCCTGCGCAAGCTTTACTATTTTGACCATAACTTGTGACTCAAGATCCGATTAAGGCAAGGTCAGATGCGTTGGAAAGAGGACTCTAAGGAGAGGAATATCATGTCTCACGAGGATCTCCCAATTCTGACATTTTGGGGGTCAAAACAGGCTGTCAAGTGGAAGGATATGGGGGATGACGAATTTGAGTGATTTATCTTTCTTTTTCTTCTTGTATTTTTCTTCTTTTTAAGGGGAGGCTCTCTTTTGCTCTAGGGTGAATTTTATTTTTCTTCAATCTTTGTTAGAAATTGAGGGTGGAGATTGAGTGGTGTAATAGACAACTGGAAGGCTTTCAATAATGACAATTTGCTTTATTGTTATTGTTTGTTCTACAATGCTTGGCTAATCCGTGGATTAGGGTGGGGGAGGAAACCAAAACCGGTGAGTTCATTCCTTATTATGCTTCTATGTCTTTCCCTCATTATGCTTAATGATTTAATAGGTTCTCCTTCATGAATGTTATTCAACTTCTGGTTTTGTAAAGGTTATTTGGAATGTCTTTTACTTTTTATGCTTGATCTTGACATATCATGTTTAGGTTAAATTTCTTTAATGGTTTGTGCTTGATCTTGATAAATAGTTATTAGAGTTTCAACATATTGAAGTGAAGAGGGAGTTTTAGGTACTATTTAGAGAATTAGATTTTTTTTTCAAGAAAAAGGGTTTTCAAAGCTAAATCTTCCGATCCAAGGCAATTGCTTGCACATTGGATTGAGTTTTATTAGGATAAGACTATGAAGTAATTTTGGAATGATTAAATCTGTTTTGGTGAAATCCGATATTCTGATCTCTCTTTCTCTGATCAAGTTTGTGTTTAGATTTCTTTTGATATCAGTTTAGATATTATTTCCTTGACTAATTGTGGTTTTAAAATCTCTAGTGTGAAATCTGATTGAGGATTTTTGGATCGTATTTCTACAAATCTCTGTGGATCGACCCGTATTTGCCATTATCTACTTAATAGAAATTTATGCGATTCCGGTTAACTATTTTGAGCACATCAAAATTTGGCGCTGTCGCCGGGGATTTGTTCTTGAAAATTGTTTCAAAAATCCGATTTCTGATTTTTACTCTAGTTTAGTTTAGGATTTTATTTTATTACTGTTTTGTTTTTTTGTTTTTTTTTTTTTTTGGATTCCTTTTAGGATTTTAACTAATTAGCATTTTTTTTTCTTTTTACACTTTGGTATTGTTGATTTTGCAGGATTGAAAAAAAGAAAAAAAAAAAAAAGAAGGAGCATTTGTAGTAAGGAGTTACCCGATTTGGGGCACAAAGAATCTTCGATTAAGTTGCCAAAAAAAAATATAATAATAAAGAGAAGAATCTTGCAAAGAAAGCAACTCAAAGCGGGAAAGAAATTTTAGTTTTAGTAGTAGTACTTTTTTTTTTTTTTTTTTTTTTTTTTTTTTTTTTAAGATCATTGTAGTAGGACTCTCAAAGTGTAATAATTTTAATTATTTTTAAATTCTGGGAAGGCCCAGATTGTAATAGTTAGGGGCAGGGAAGGACGACAGTTGGACGATACTATCTCTGTACCTCGGGTTGGTAACTGGGTCTGGGTATCAGTGGCTCGAGTCGACTCAGTCAGATCTTCCCCCATCTTGAGTAGGAGGTGAGTACTGAAACCCTACCCACGCCTCTTCAGTAAGTGGGTTAATTCATGGTTGTTTAATTTTGGCAAAAATGTGATTGATTGAATGTACACATTGATTAAATTGGAATCACACACTTAGTAAGGGCAATCATAGCCCCAACAAGATAAGGATTGGATTTCATCACCATTTCCTTGCCCATAGGAATTTATTTTCCTCACCACTTAGGAATCCTTATCCTTTAATAAAATTTAAGTAGAAACGTGACCTTAGGTCCCGAGCTCATTAGGGGAAGACCATCAAAGGTTGTACCATTTGCACTCCTTGACAGAAATCGGTGCCTAGAATAGCCTTGTTCCTTAAGGGAGACAGTTCATCTGTTCTAGGAGTTTGGTATTTAAGCGGAACCTTTGCCACGAGCATCGTGATCCCACCAATTCCCTGGGGGCTTGCTTGGCTGACTACGTTTCATAGGACCGGTTTGGAGGCCTAGGCGTACTCTTTACAGTTAGGAGCTGTCTAGTTAACATAGGCTAGCCCATTAGATTATTGGTGTGTTAACATTAAGGTGTGCTTCATTAAAAAATAAAAAAATAAAAAAATTTAAGATGTGCTTGGTTTATGCAAACTTGGACATGTGAGAGAGGTCGTCTAGCCCGAATTGAATTATTTGAGGTACCCATCACGTTTGTAGAAAGTTTCTCAATTGATCCCAAAATGGAAAACCGAGAGAAAACTCTGAATGAGATGTTCGCACCCGCTTCTGCTACCCCACCCACTTGTATAGTTCTACTTGCAACCATTGCAGCCCAGTTTGAGATTAGAGCTGCTACCATTAACATGCTTCCTAAGTTCCATGGTTTTGAGAGTGAGTAACTGTACATCCATTTGAACAAAATTTTGACAATTTGTCAGACATTTAAAAACCATAACTTAGATGAAGAAAATGTCAAGTTAAGGCTCTTTCCCCTATCCTTAGAAGACCATGCTGCGGCATGGTTGAATTCTCTTGCTCCTAATTCCATAACGACATGGGATGGGTTGTCAAAGAAATTCATGGCAAAATTTTACTCAATGGCCAAGATACAGAAAATGAAGGATGCCATTAGGAACTTTAGGGGATGGCCTGACGAAGAGTTTTCTCAAACTTGGGAAAGGTTTCATGACCTTCTTGTTAAATGCCCACACCACGGGCTTGACAAGGCCCAGTTGGTCCATTTCTTATATAGAGGACTAACAACTGCACAACGTACCTTGATTGAGTCTATGCACAAAGGGAAATTTATGAATCAGACTCCCAATCAAGCGTATGACTTCCTCGTAGAGCTGGCTGAAAATTTCCAAAACTGGAGTAGCAATGGTGGAGGATATGAGAGAGAAGAGATAGGGTCCAGAAAGCAAGGACTTTATGAGATGAAAACAGACCATGATCTTAAGAATGTAATGGCTAGTCTGGTTAATGGGGTGAACAATCTAAGTAAGAAATTTGATGCCTTTACAGTGATGGCCAACAGGAACCCCCACCAAGACCAGGATTCTTTGATGAATGTTGCATCTGAACCAAGTGCAATGTGTGTGTCCTTTGTGATAGTTCTGAGCACATGGTGGAGTGCTGCCCAAATTTGCCAGTCGTTAAAGCTGAGCAAGCCAATGTCATCAATGGATATAGTACTTTTAGGAAACCTACACCAAATTCTTTTAGTCAGACTTACTATCCTGACAATAAGTTTCACCCGAATTTCTCCTATAGGCAGAGTGAACCTATTCAACAACAAAGTGGTGGTCCTCCAGGTTTCCAAAGGAACTTTTCAAGGGAAGGCACTTCTTAATACCCTCAGACAAAGCAAGCTTTAGTTCCTCAACAGCCATATGTTGCTCCTCAATAGCCCAACAACTGTAGAACTCTAGTTCCTGACCCAATGACAAATTACTCTCCCTCTGTCCCACAACAGTCTTCATCCTTGGAAACTATGATGACTGATATGATGAAGCTGCAACAACAATTCATCCAACAACAGCAGCGAACCAACACAGCCCAAGCCCAATTGAATCAGGCTACTGCCCAGGCCATTGCCAAAATGGAAGTCCAGCTTGTACAGTTAGCAATATCAGTAGGAGGGAGAGAGAAAGGGAAATTTTCCAGTCAAACAATTCCTAATCCCAAGGTCTAGCCCAATGCTCAGAATGCTCTTAGAGGCCAATTTGGAATAGATAGTTCTCCAGGACTACCCTATGATGAGGTACAAGCTATCCACACCTTGAGGTCTGGCAAGCAAGTGGACAACCAAGTCAGAATGCCTGAGGAAAAGAGTGTAAATGTGGGTGAACCAAACAAGGACAAGGGGCAAGATGTCCAAAAGAAAGGGGAGGTGAACCAGGCTCCTATAGAGAACCATCCAGTGACACCCTACATACCTAAGGCTTCTTATCCCCAGCGCCTGCAAGACAATAGGAAAAATAAACACTTCGAGGGGATCTTAGAGGTGTTTAAGAATGTTCCAGATTTCTGAAAGATTTGACCACTCTTAAGAGAAAGACTTTTGTCCCTAGGGAGGCTGTGATGGCAGCTCAGGCTTCAGGGCTGATCCAGCGAACAATTGTTCCCAAATATAAAGACCCTGGATGCCCTACAATCTCTATCAGAATTGGAGATACAATGGTTGATAAATGTCTTTTGGATCTTGGGGCAAGTGTGAACCTTTTGCCTTACTCAGTATATAAACAATTAGGTTTGGGGGAGCTCAACTCCACAGATATAACTTTGAGTCTAGCAGATCGGTCAGTCAAGGTTCCCAATGGGATAGTGGAGGATGTCATAGTAAAGGTGAACGAGTTCTATTTCCCTACAGACTTTGTCGTCCTAAATACCGAACCTGTCATGAATCCGGGTTGTCACATTCCTGTGATTTTGGGCCGCCCATTCCTTGCCACTTCTGATGCAGTTATCAGATGTAGGAATGGAGTAATGACGTTGGCCTTTGGTAACATGAAGTTGAAATTGAATGTTTTTAATAATGGATTCCAGTCCCTTGAGATGGATGACGAGGAAGAAGTGAACATGATTGATGTCCTGATAGGTCAGACAATACAGTAGTCCTGTTATCAGGACCCTTTGGAACAATGTTTGGCCCAATTCGACTTTGATATTGACATTGATGAATCCATTCACGAGGTCAATGCAATGTTGGACTCAGCCCATCAAATGGATATTGATCATTGGAGAGAGAGAATAGAGCCCTTACCGGTTTCTACTTCGGTACCTGTGCCTTCCATTGTCGAGCCTCCTAAGCTAGAGCTCAAACCATTGCCTGAGTCATTAAAGTATGCTTTCCTTGGTAATGCCGAGACATTACTTGTCATCATTGCCTCAGATTTAGAGAAAGATCAAGAGGGGAAGTTACTTGGTGTGCTTCGCACTCATCAAGAAGCTATTGGGTGGACCATTGCTGACATCAAAGGGATTAGCCCATCTGTGGTAATGCACCAAATTTATCTTGAAAAGAATGCAAAGCCCTCAAGAGAACCACAGAGACGGCTAAACCCTGTTTTGAAGGAAGTAGTTCGGGGTGAAGTGATGAAACTACTAGATGCAGGTATTATATACCACATCTCTGATAGTTAGTTGGTTAGCCCTGTCCAAGTTGTACCCAAGAAGACTAGTGTCACCGTAGTTGCCAACCAACACAATGAATTGGTCCCCACTCGTGTCCAAACTGGTTGGCGAGTATGCATTGATTATCAAAGGTTGAATGCAATGACTAGGAAGGACCATTTTCCCTTACCTTTCATTGATCAGATGTTGGAGCGTCTAGCTGGTCATGCATACTACTGCTTCTTAGACGGTTATTCTAGATATAACCAAATCCCAATTTCCCCTGAGGACCAAGAGAAAACAACATTCACCTGTCCCTTTGGCACATTTGCCTATAGACGCATGCCTTTTGGGCTATGCAATGCACTCGCGACATTTCAACGGTGCATGTTAAGTATTTTTTCTGACATGGTGGAGATGTTTTTGGAAGTCTTCATGGATGATTTTTCTGTCTTTGGGTCTAGCTTTGAAGAATGTTTATCTCATTTGACACTTGTGCTAAAGAGATGTAAAGAAAAGAACTTAGTACTCAATTGGGAGAAGTGTCATTTCATCGTGAAATCGGGCATTGTCTTGGGACACATAGTGTCAAAGAAGGGAATAGAAGTTGATAAGGCAAAGGTAGATTTAATTGCAACCCTACCACCTCCTAAGACAGTGAAGGAGGTGAGATCCTTCTTGGGCCATGCTGGCTTCTACCGTCGTTTTATCAAGGACTTCAGTAAGATCTCAAAACCTCTCTGTGATTTGTTGTCCAAAGATGCCTCATTTGAATTTACTCCTGATTGCTTAGCTGCCTTTGAAAAGCTAAGAATGGAATTGACCTCAACACCTATCATTCGGCCTCCTAATTGGACTCTACCTTTTGAGGTCATGTGTGATGCCTCCAATTATGCAATTGGTGCCATCTTGGGGCAAAGAGTTAACAAGCTACCCCATGTGATTCATTATGCTAGTAAGACTCTGAACGACGCTCAACTCAACTATTCCACCACGGGAAAGGAGTTGTTGACAGTCGTATTTGCTCTGGAAAAGTTTAGACCCTACCTAATAGGTTCAAAAGTACTTGTATTCACTGATCATGCTGCCCTTAAGTACCTTCTAACAAAGAAGGATACGAAAGCCAGGCTGAGTCGGTGGACTCTCTTATTGCAAGAATTTGATTTCGAGATTCGAGATAAGAAAGGGTCAGAAAATGTGGTAACTGATCATGTGTCTCGATTACTTGTAGAGCCTCATGTTGAGTCCTTGCCTATCTTAGAAACATTTCCTGATGAGAAGCTTATGTCAGTCTCACATGCAGAAATCCCATGGTATGCAGGCATTGTGAATTACCTTGTTACAGAGCAAATGCCAAGTTCTTGGACTAAGCAAGAAAAGTGTCGTTTTCTATCTATGGCAAAATGGTATTTTTGGGATGAGCCATATTTGTTCAAGTATTGGCCCGACCAAATCATTCGATGGTGCATCCCTAACTGTGACCAAAGGAAAATTCTTGCGTTTTGCCATGACCATGCTTGTGGAGGACATTTTGGGGGAAAGAAAACCGCTGCAAAAGTTTTGCAGTGTGGATTTTATTGGCCCTCCTTATTCTGTGACTCACATAATTATTGCAAAACCTGTGATCGTTGTCAATGATTAGGGAGAATCACAAAATGGAATGAGATGCCCCAACACCCAATCCTGATAATCGAAATTTTTTATGTATGGGGCATTGATTTCATGGGCCCTTTCCCAGTGTCATATGGCTACCAGTACATTCTAGTTGCTGTGGATTACGTGTCAAAATGGGTAAAGGCAATAGCTTGCAAAACAAATGACCACAAGGTGGTAGTTCAGTTTCTCAAGGAAACTGTATTTGCTCATTTTGGGATTCCCCGTGCAATCATCAATGATGGGGGAAAACATTTTTGTAATCGGGGTCTTTGTGGCCTTGATGGGAAATACTTTATTACTCATAAAGTAGCCACCTCATATCATCCCTAGACGAGCGGTCAGGTTGAAATCTCTAACAAGGAGATTAAGACCATCCTTGAGAAGACAGTCAATCCCACTAGAAAGGACTAGTCATTGCGCTTGAGTGATGCTCTGTGGGCATATAGGACCGCATATAAGACTCCAATCGGAATGTCCCCTTACAGATTGGTCTTTGGGAAGGCTTGTCACCTCCCTGTCGAGTTGGAACATAGGGCATATTGGGCGATCAAACGCCTCAACTTTGCTCTTGATAAAGCAGGAGAGACTAGGAAACTTCAGCTTGATGAGCTGGAGGAGCTCCGAAATGATGCCTATGATTGCGCCAAAAACTACAAGGACCGAATGAAAGCCATGCATGATAGGCATATTCTCAGTAAAGAATTTCACCCTGGCTAGAAAGTCCTATTGTACAATTCCAGGTTGCACTTATTCCCTGGAAAGTTGAAGTCTCATTGGACTGGACTTTACATTGTTCATATTGTTCATCCCCATGGTGCGGTTGAGGTCCAAAGTCCCAAGGATGGTAATATTTTCACAGTCAATGGTCAAAGGTTGAAACCATTCTTAGAGACTGTTGTTCCGAAGGCCGAATCTGCATCTCTGGAAGATCCCGCCTATCAAGACTGATTGAGCACTGGATCTGACAATGTATTTTCTGTGTATATTATATACAATGGTTACCTGCTTTTATTTTTTATATTTTTTATTATTTTGTCTAACTTTGGCATGATGTTGCAGTTCCAAGTTTTATAATTCTTAGGTGCCCTCCTGTACTTTTATTCCCCATATTTCCTTGATCATTGCATTTCATTTATTTAAACATCGAGGACAATGTTCATGCTAGGTTGGGGGGTGAGAACAAACACACTTGTCCATCTTTAGACAAGAATTTCACATTTTTTTTTGTTTGATTTTCTAGGATTTTTAGGAAAATTTTCAAAAAAAAAAAAAAAAAATTGCTATTTGTGTTTGAGAAAGGAAACTTCAAAGAGAATTTTTTGAAACAAAGATACCTCGAATTTTGGAATTCTTGATGCTATGGGCAAAAGAAAACAATGGTTTACTGTTCTGTTTTAGGAAAGGATTTTTGGAAAAGTGCCGAATCTTGGTCCTTCACTTTTACACAGGTGGTATATATTTGCAAGGTTTTGAATGTGAAGCTATGATTTCCGATTTTCTTTGACGATTGGATTAAAAATATGATGAAAAACCGACCTTTAGTATACAGTTTCCTAGTTCAACTGGTGAATTAATGAGAGCACATGGAAAGGGCTGCCTATTGTTGGGGACTGCAAAAAAAAAAAAAAAAAAGCTTAGTTAGAAGTATTAAAAAGAATAAAAAGTTTTGTAACTAGTTTGGGTTCGTAGCCTATTTAACCCGAGCTAGTAAGCCCGTAGGGGTATTTACATACCTAGTGCCCTAAAACGTCTAGTTTATGAGTCATTAGCCTAATGCTCGTTACATGGGTTAATTAGAAAGATTAAGGGACCTAGGCATTGAACAGTCACATGTGTGTGTTTGAAAAAATAAAATAAAATAAAAATATGGCCTTTGAAAAAATAATAGTGCGAAAGCCGTCATGGTCACCTTGAGAGGAAACTGTTTTTCTTTGCTGAAGTTAGGTTGCCCAAAATTTTGAATTGAAAATCGTTTCCATGGAAGTTTCTAGCTAATCATTTGAGACTTATGTCTTTTTATGTGTTAAGTTCATGAATATGCATATTTATGCATCATTTTAGGATGAATTAGGGGTTTTATTTGGTGAATTGCATCATTATTCATTCAATTCCATCATCTCATGCATTTTCACCTAGAAACCTGAACTTTTATATTTTTCATATATTTTCTGCATTAATTTAGAACATTATGCAATTTTTCTTCGAAGAGTCCCAGTTGGAGTAAAACTCTATCCGGATGGGTCCCACTTCAATATGGGCTCTTTTGTGTTTGATGTGTTGAATTAGAATGTGCAGAAAATGAGAATTGCAGGCCTCTGTCACGGAACCACTTGCAAGCATACATAGTCATCCTGGGCCCTACATTGCTAAATTGAAGCTTAAAAAGAAGTAAATTGAATAATTCATCACGTGGACCCCACATACAAGCCATGTGCAAGCAAATCAATGAAAGGAGGGGTCCACTCATCATGTCAATTGAAGAGTCCTAACTACAGTAGAAGACTTCTCATAGGGCCCACTGTTCAAGCAGATGAAATGTCCCACATGGCAGGGTCCGCAGTTGTTGCAGACTTGAAACTATTAATGGATAATTCAAAGAGTAAAAGTTTGATTGGAATAAAAGAAGAAGAGTTTGAATCATCCACATCTGATATCCTTTCAAAAATGAAAGTTGTGCAGAGATAGAGTTCATTGCAAATCAGATTTTAAAAGTTAATCCCGTTTTTCTCAGGATAACTCATCTTCAAATGACCATAACTTTCAATCCGACCGTCGGATCGATGTAATTTACCTACTGTTGGAAAGCTTATTCAGAGTAGATGTCCGTGGAGCCCAAGATTTGCAAATCAGAGCTAAATCGACAAAGTTATAGGCCCGGAGATTTTCATATTCATTTTTAGACGGGATTGCACTAAAATCCACACCGTTGATAATCCATTGCTGCATATCCCTTGTAGGACCCGATCTAAAGATTAGCCAAGCCATCCAGAGGTTTCCAGAAGCTTCCATCTCATTCAAATTCAAAAAGGATAAAGAGATATACCTTATCAATGAAGATAAACCAAATCTGCAGAGAAGGTGTCCAGATTCAATGTATCTGTAAGATAACCGGGAATTATAAAAGGAACCAAAAGAAAGCATACGGGAGACTAACCCCCCCTTGGACGTCCACTACATTATCTCTCTCTCCTCTCTCTCTTCTTTTCCTAATTAATAGAATTAGAGATATTTTTGGGTATTCTGGAGCCCTGTTCCAGAACTAGGTTAGAAGAGTGTGAGAGAAGATTGTCATTGCCATAAAGTTCTCAATGAAAATCACATCTTTTGCAATGGAGGAGTAGATCTCTGGATCAGAGTATCAGATGAAGTTAAGTTTTTCTTATCATTAATCTATGTGATATTTTTGTCTCTTGCGTATTAATTATAATAATAAATCTGCCTTCTGTCATTGACAACCTATGCTATTTAATTTTTTTATTTGAACAATGCTTTAATCATGTATGTTTTCTTAATAGATTATTCTTAGATTGAAATTCTTTGATAATCTATCTTTGATTAATATGTGATATTTAGTTAAGTTCATAATTTCATTAGGTGAAGGGGATTTTTGCCTTAAGTAAATTGTGGAAAATTGTGCTCTTTGATAGACAAATTATCCAAATCAGAAACATTGATTTGTTCCTGATTTGAAGGATTTTTGGGACAAATTTATTTTATCAATTGCATAGAATGATGGTGGGACTACTTAATGGATTCATGATATTCTGATCTGCTTTTTATTATATCTTATTTCTGCACTTTAGATCTAGAATTTTCTTAATTTTATTATTGTTTCTTATTATCTCTCTTGTCATTATCATTGATAAAAAAAAAATCAGATTTTAAATTTTAACTTAGTAGTGCTCCCTGTGGGATCGACCTGTAATTGACACTGTCTCAACTAGACAACTGTGCACTTGCATTTGAAGGATTTCTTTAATTCCGAATTTCAGTAAATTAAAACAAAAAGAAAATTTATTTTAGATTGGTTTTACTAATATGTTGCTTGGATTAGATTAGGATTGGTAAGGTAGAGTTTAAAATCTTTAGGATTAGGTTGTTTTGATTAATAACTAACTTTTAAATTCTTAAATTAGGTAGTTAGAAATTTTAAAATTCTATCCCTTAAGTTGTTTAGATTACTTGGAGTTTTAAAATCTGAAATTTGAATTGGATAAGATTGGATTTCTGATAATTTGAAACTTTTTGAAAACTCTAGCCATATCTAGACACTTGTTTGGATAATTTAGAATTTTAGAATTTTTTTTTTAGATAAAGTTTTTTTTTATTTGTTTCAATAACTTAGAGTCCACTTTGGATAAAGTATTGATTAACTTGGATGTCTTTTGTTTGAAATTAGGATAAGATAGAATTTTTTGGATAGGATAAGAATTTGAGTTGGTTTGTTAACTTAGGATTTACTAACAAGAGTTTCTTCTGGATAGGTGACCTTGCTAGGAGGAGAGTTGCACAAAAACAAGAAACTGCGTGGATTTGCTCTTAAGCAAACAAGTTGCTCTCAGAATTGAAAAAATTGCTATAAAAAAAAACACAGGTTAAGCTTGCACAGTTTAAATATTAGCGTGGACCATTGTAAGAATTTCTAAACTTTACCCCACGAATCTTTTACTTGCAAGTGGGGCTTGGGTGATTTAATTTTTACAAAGTGTGACTGCTTGCTTGACACACTAATTAATTGGACCCACACACTTAGTTAAGGGCAATTGACCCTAATAAGATAAGGACTGGATTTCATCACCAGATCCTTGCCCAATTAGGTTTAACCACCTCTCACATAGTATCCTAACCATTAATTAAAATCAAGTAGAAACGAGACCATAGGGCTTGAGCTCATTAGGACGAAGACCACAAAAGGTTGCACCAATTGCGCTCTTTGGTCAAGTCGATGTCTAGGTAAGTCCTGTCCCTCCAAAGGGTGGCAGTCTCTGTTCTAGGAGTTTGGTTCTTAAGCGGGACCCTTGCCAAGTGTATTGTGACCCCACCACTCATCCTGGGGACTTACCTGATCGATTTGGCTTCATAAGACCGGATTGGAGGCCTTAGTGCACTCTTCAAACCAGTTAGGAGCTGTCTAGTGAGTTAGGTTAGCTCTAGGATAATTTCTTGTGCTCAATCCTTGTGCTTGACTGCTTGATTTGTTTGTGCATCATATTGGAACTAGTAGGGCCCTGCATCTAGATTAGGCTTGCATTTCTTTAAGGTTGAACCCGATGCATGCGCTCTAGACCTGAGAGAGAGAAATCGTGGGTACGCAAGAGTAAAAGGTTAGTAAGGATAGAGCCCGAATTAGCCTTAACCATTATAGGAAAGTCTTCCATCTTTGAAGAAATTGTTAGGATGGCTGATCAAGAAGACCCACCCATGACTTTGAAGGATTACATGTACCCCACCAGGACAACTCAACCATCCTGCATCACCCTGCCTCAGACCAATGCCACATTTGAGCTGAAATCTGGTATGATCCAGATGCTCCCAGTATTCCGTGGGCTAGACCAAGAAAATCCATATCAACATGTTAGAGAATTTGAGGACATTTGTGGGACCATGAGAATCAATCACATGACTGAGGAGGCACTTAAACTTAGATTGTTTCCTTTCTCCCTAAAAGAAAAGGCTAAAGCTTGGCTTTATGCCTTACAGGCCGGGTCCATCACTACATGGGCCAAGCTAGTCGAAGAATTTTACAAAAAGTTCTACTCTAAGCAGAAAACCGCTTCCATTAGGCAGACCATAAATGGATTCCATCAAATGGAAGGGGAGACACTTTACATTTATTTAGAACGTTTCAAAGACCTCTTAATCCAGTGTCCCCACCATGGATTTGAAAAAATCCGATTAGTCCAAATTGTGTATGAAGGCATGGATTACCCAACCAAACAAATGGTGGAATCTTTCTGTAGTGGAAAATTTACACAGAAAACAGCGGAAGAAGCTTGGACATTTTTGGAAGATACCGCTGAGAATACATTGCAGTGGGCCCCTATCAAGAGGGAGCCCACCAAAACCACTATTCCTGAAAAAGGGGGGATGTTCAAGGTTGAACCCAAAATTGAGGCAGAAGCCAAAATGGCCACACTGATGAGAAGAATAGAGGCCTTAGAGCTAAACCAAAAGCCCACTCCAAACACTTTGGAGTCATTGAAATATAACCAGGCCATGAATGGAGGGATCGACCCAACAACTTTGGGTCTGGCCGAATCTGTTGAGGAGGTTAATGCACTATATCAAAACACTCGTTTTGATAATCGTCAGAGGTATGACCCATACTCCAACACATACAATCCAGGTTGGAGGGATAATCCAAACTTTTCTTGGACCAAAGGCCCAACTCAGGGTGGCCCATCTCAGTCCACTCAATTTCAACCCAATCAATCTCAAGTCAATGCCCCACCCGGTTTCCAAAAACCCAACTTCAATCCTAGTCCATTGACCCAGAGGGTAGATTCTTTAGAAGAGGCCATGAAACTCATGTCTCAAACCACGGCCCAATTGTCTCAGAGTACTGCTCAATTCCAGCAGACCACTACTCAACTTTTAAATGGCCACACTCAAACCCTTGCAAAATTGGAATGCCAAATGGGCCAATTGGCCAATTCATTGAGTGCTAGAGACAAGGGAACATTTCCTAGTCAACCTGAACCCAATCCCAAGGGCCAAGTCATTCATGATATAAAAGGAAAAGGCCCAGAACAAGTTAAGTCCATCATTACTCTTAGGTCGGGTACACAAATTGATAACAATGTTGAACTCCCCAAAGAATCTAAGAAAACACCAAGTGAGGATGTGGAAAGTGATGAACAAATTGTAAATGCCGAACCTATGGTAGAACCTGAGCCAGTCAACGAAAACCCAGTCAAAACTGACCCATCACCTAGTGAGCCATCTCCTAAGACTTATGTTCCCAAGGCACCATACCCACAAAGGCTAGGCCCAGCAAAATCAAACGTTCAACTGGATAAAATGCTAGAAGTATTCAAACAAGTGAGGATCAATATCCCACTACTTGATGCTATCCAACAGATTCCGGCCTATGCAAAATTTCTGAAAGACCTTTGCACATTCAAACGGACTACTAATGTTCCCAAGAAAGCTTTTCTAGCCCAACAAGCTAGCTCTATCATTTCTTGCCCAACCCCGATCAAATACAAGGACCCGGGGTGTCCTACAATTTCTTGTCAAATAGGGGACCATCACATAGAGAAAGCTTTGCTAGATTTGGGTGCAAGTGTGAACCTTATTCCGTACTCTATTTATGAAGAATTAGGTTTGGGAGAGTTGAAAAAGACACATGTGACCTTGCAATTGGCTGATGCATCGATTCGATACCCCAAAGGGGTAGTCGAAGACGTTCTGATCAAAGTTGGAGACTTTGTATTTCCTGTTGATTTTGTTGTCTTGGATACCAAGCACACATCTAGGGTTGAACCCAAAATTCCAGTAATCTTGGGGAGACCATTTCTAGCAACCTCAAATGCCTTGATCAATTGTAGGAATGGAGTGATGCAAATTTCTTTTGGGACCATGACAGTTCAAGTGAACATTTTTAATGTCAGTAAGCAACCTCCTGATGATGATGATGGAGTTTTAGAAATTAGTTACATTCATGAATTGGTGGAAAATCACTTACCCCAATTGAAACTTGAAGATCCACTAGAGGCTTGTCTGGCCCACTTTGGAAGTGATTTTGATGTAAATGGACATATTGAGGAAGTCAATGCACTGTTAGACTCCACCCCATCCATGGACTGCTCCAAATGGCAACCGAAGCAGGAGATTCTGACTCCATCTGCTTCCCCACCTATTCCATCGATTGTAAAGCCCCCAAAGTTAGAACTCAAGGCATTGCCAGATACCTTGAAATATGTGTTTTTAGGCCCACTAGAAACCCTTCCAGTGATTATAGCTTCAGACTTGGACCCTGTGCAAGAGGAAAAGCTCATAAAAATTTTGGATGAACACAAGGAAGCTATTGGATGGTCCATCGCAGATATTAAAGGAATAAGCCCATCTGTGGTCCAACATAGAATCCATTTAGAAGAAAATGCAAAAACTTCTCGTGAACCACAGAGGCGACTGAACCCAGCAATGAAAGAAGTGATTAGGTCGGAAGTCTTGAAATTACTTGATACAGGGGTGCTTTACCCCATATCTGATAGTGCATGGGTGAGCCCAGTTCAAGTGGTACCAAAGAAATCTGGAATAACAGTAGTTCAAAATGAAGGCAATGAATTGGTACCCACTCGAATACAGACTGGATGGAGGGTATACATTGATTATAGGAAGTTGAACTCAGTCACTCGGAAAGATCATTTTCCCTTCCCATTCATGGATCAAATGCTCGAAAGGCTAGCCGGTCATGCATATTATTGTTTTCTTGATGGTTATTCAGGCTACAATCAAATTCCAATTGCACCTGAAGATCAGGAAAAGACCACCTTCACTTGTCCTTTTGGTACATTTGCTTACAGACGCATGCCCTTTGGGCTATGCAATGCACCGGCCACCTTTCAAAGGTGCATGTTGAGTATATTTTCTGACATGGTAGAAAGATTCATTGAGGTTTTCATGGATGATTTTTCGGTCTTTGGCAATTCTTTTGAGGAGTGCTTATATCATTTGTCCCTTGTGCTTGAAAGATGCAAAGAAAAGAATCTAGTCTTAAATTGGGAGAAATGTCATTTCATGGTGAAGAGAGGGATAGTCCTAGGACACATTATCTCTCAACAAGGAATTGAGGTGGACAAAGCAAAAATTGATTTGATCTCCAAATTACCATCACCAAAATCAGTTAAGCAGATTCGATCATTCCTGGGCCATGCTGGTTTTTATCGTAGATTCATCAAGGATTTTAGTAAAATTGCTAAACCTTTGTGCCAATTGCTGACAAAAGAGGCCCCGTTTGAATTTGATGAGAAGTGTCTAAAGGCTTTTGAGAGACTGAAAAATGAACTAACTTCAGCCCCTATAATCCAGCCACCTGACTGGACCATTCCATTTGAGCTAATGTGTGATGCATCAGATACTGCTATTGGAGCTGTTTTGGGTCAACGGGTTGGGAAGTTACCTCATGTGATTTACTATGCAAGTAGGACCCTCAATGATGCCCAACTAAATTACACAACCACTGAAAAAGAATTGCTAGCTGTGATTTTTGCCTTGGAGAAATTTCGGTCCTACTTGATAGGGTCTAAAGTCATCATCTACACGGATCATGCAGCTCTAAGATACCTTCTGTCGCGACCCCGGACCGGGGGCCCCGGGACCGCGACGGGGGTGGTGTGGTGTGATGAACCACCCCTTAGTAATAATTAAACATTCCTTTAATTTCCCACAGGTTTCCGCGGTGAGGATTCCACTTTCACTCGTAGAACATTTATATTGGTGCGGAAGCGTGTAGCAAATCAAACTTTTAATCCATTTACAACAAATCAGACTGTTAATACACAGGTATGACATGATGTCAGAGTGAGCAATGATCTCATTAGCATTCCCAAAATATTAAGTTAATATTTAGACAAAAACTCAAGTTAATTTAACATTCCCCAAAAATAAAGGCCAACAAAGGCCAGTACAACCCAAAACTATAAAACAGTATCATTATCAAAATTCCCAGAATGTTCGCAGCTCCGAGCTAAACCGAATGTCTACATGACATCGTCAGCTTGCCACTCTACTAATCGTTGCGGTTCACCGACCGCCTCCTCTGGCTCCTCCTCAAAGGCAAAGACGGGAGCTGGACCTGAGTACCACAAAAATGGGTCAGACACGACGGTCTGGCAGGTGGGTGAATAGATATACCAGGAAAGAAATCAAAGCATATAATAGGCATAACGAAAACTGTCATAAAACAGGATGCATAGTTCATTTAAAGTAAAGATGCAATACAAATCATGCGGGGTATTCAAGGTACAGGAACTGACTAGGTGGCAACCACACTAAAGCTACATCCTCTCTATCACTAAAGTGATGAGAGCACATTCAGTGCATTGGGCTCAATCACACGAAGTGACGAGAACCAATATTATTTACATATACATATACATATACATATACATATAGCTAGGCAAGACCACGGCCGCGGACCGGGTAACGGGACAGTACGGGATCCAAGTTGCAACTGGCGGGAGCACAGGGGGAGACCCAAGTCAGTTGATCAGACTGACAAGGATGTCCAAGCTTAGTGGTGCCGACTCTTAGGTTACACGATAAATCAAAACATATACAAAACTGTATCAATATAAAACATACGGGTAAACGGGACATTGTGCTCGTAGGCACACATGTCATATTATTATCCATACATGCATAAACGGGGCTGGGGAAACATATCGGTGTATAAATCGGAATCTGAGACAAAACCATTAAGATCGGGTAATTATATATATAATTTGAGTAAAACAAAGCAATAATTTCTAATATCATTAGGGACTAAATATTGAGGCTTCCATATTCAAGCAACATGTATAAGGATCTCGTATGTCTATATTACCCTAATTATGGTACTCGAATGATAGAGGACATACTAAGTTTCCTTATGCGCGTTGATGAATCTAAAAGTCCCAATACCTTTTCCGAAATGGTGGTTCTATCTATGTCAATCTCCTTATGTCATCCCCTGGGTCTTTCCAAGGTGGTAGGGCATCAGAACAACCCATCCAAACCTTTAAATACCATAGCCGAAACCAAGGGAAAAGACTCAGGAATTCTGGGTAAAACTCGGTCACCTGTCGGTCAGATGGCGGTTAGCCGCCGAGGTGATCGGCGGTTAGCCGCTGGCTGACCGCGGTTCACCCTGCTAAAATGTAGCATTCTGTGTTTCTAACCGCGCCTCGCGGCTACCTAGCGGTCACTGGGGTTTTTGGGGTGGCGGTTAGCCGCGAGCTGACCGCGCGGCTGACCGCGGTTCGCCTGTCAAAATGCAGCATTCTGTGTTTCTAACCGCATCTGGGTCGGCTAGCCGCCGGTCACCTGTCGGCTAGCCGCCGAGGTGACCGCCCAGCTGCGGGGACTACACATCAGGTGCAGATTTCGGTCATTTCTCTCCCAAACCATTTCATCTTCATTCCAACCATTTTCTGATGTGGAATGGGTCCATTCCCTTCCATTTAACATTTACTTCTTCCCACCAACCACCATTCCACCAATGCATTAATTCATCTACCAATCCAAATCTCATTTAATGCAAGTACAATACCATTTAAGAAGCTTATAATGACCCAAAATAAACTTTGATGAGGAATGCATTTATAATCATAAAGCTAAGGAAGAAACCATGTCAATAAATGCATTTCTAAAACATTATGGAATCATGATAAATCAATGACATATGAATAGTAAAAATCCACATTTTTGACAAAGTAAGAACTTATCCAAATCAAATCTATTCATCCACTTGCCTTGGTCTCCAAGTAGACTAATCAATCTCTAATCCTTCAATCAAGCTCAAGATCTACACTCTACACAAAATCCCCAAAAACAACATTACAACCCTAGAATGACAAAATCAAGAAATAGATGGAGATAACTTCCAATAATCGAGGTGAAGCACCTCCTAGGCTAGATGAACACACAATCAAGAGATGAGAAGAAGAACTTACATGAAGAGTCCTCTAATGGCAAGAACTTGTTCAAAAGATAGCTTGGAATGGGACTCTCTCTCAAAGAAAGATATCAAGAGGAAGCTCTCAAGGAGGGGAAGAAGATTGAAGCATCCATTCTTCCTTTAGCAAGAGATTTGAGAGAGATTGAGAGAAGAAGAAGCAAGGAGCAATGGAAGTTGAAGAGAACCCTAGGATGGGCTGGGATACCTTCTTTCTCAAGGAGTTGCAAGAAGAGGAAGAAGAAGAAGACTCCTCCTTATATAGCTAAGGGCAATGGGTCCCACAACTTAAAGGTCCAATCGAGCTAAAACATCAATCTACGGGCTCCGGATGGATTCGACGAAGAAGGAAGAATTGATCGTCGAAATTTCTACTTTCCAAAAAGTATACATTTTACAAGTTTCGGAGACATCGAAAATGGTGTCCAGATTTTGTGTAAAAAGACTGTTTTACCCCTATCAATGGCAAAGTAGGGTTTAGAGGTCTCGAATCGGAACGGAGCAAATACGAAAGTTGTCGGGAATCATAAAATACATTCAACGGAGCAATTTACCAATTTCCAGAATTATGACTAAATCCCCAAAACTAATCAAGACACAGGAGAAGGAACCCCCAAAGGGCCCCACTAGATCCAAAAGAGTTCCCAAAATTATTCAAAGCTATAAAAAGCTATTCTAATCCAGATTTAACCAATTTCCACTAATCTCACTTATAACTAAAACACGTATTAATTAACACTAAGCGGAAACTCTCGGGGCGGGGTCTTACATCCTCCACCCCTTAGGGCATTTGGTCCACCAAATGAAATAAAATAACTAACCTCGGGTAGTAGATGCGGATACTTCTTCTGAACTTGATCCCGTAATTCCCACGTTGCCTCTTCAGGTCCGTGATTTTCCCAGAGCACTTTCACCCATTGTATAGTCCTTGTCCTCAGTTCTTGTTCCTTCGTATCGATGATCTTAATAGGCTTCTCGATATAAGTGGCATCTTCTCGGATCTCTAAAGGTTCATGACGGAGTACATGTGATGGGTCGGGGACGTACTTTTTCAACATAGACACATGAAACACATTGTGTACGCCGGAAAGCTCAGTTGGTAAGGCTAATCTGTAAGCCACGTCACCAATCTTGCTCACGATATCGTAGGGTCCAATGTATCTCCGTGATAATTTGCCTCTCTGACCGAATCTCAGAGTTCCTCTAGTAGGTGACACCTTCAAGAAAACCTTATCTCCTTCCTTAAAATGTAAGTCCCTTCGATGAGAGTCTGCATAACTCTTCTGTCTACTCCGGGCTACTTTCAGACGTTCTTGGATCAACTTGACTTTATCACTGGTTTCACTCACCATAGTCGGTCCATGAAAACTGCGAATACCTACTTCTTCCCAACAAACTGGAGTTCTACACCTCCTACCATACAATGCCTCAAAAGGCGCCATTCCAATGCTCGAATGATAACTGTTGTTGTAGGCAAATTCGCAAAGTGGTAGGGTCTCATCCCATTGGGTCTTGAAATCTAGTACACACGCTCGAAGCATATCTTCAAGGGTCTGAATTGTTCTTTCCGACTGACCATCTGTTTGTGGGTGATACGCTGTGCTGAACTGAAGCTTTGCTCCCATAGACTCATGCAAAGTCTTCCAAAATCTCGAGACGAATCTGCTATCTCTATCTGAAGTAATGGAGATTGGCTGCCCATGACGGCTGACAATCTCGTTGACAAATAACTCCGCGAGAGGTAACATAAGCATTTTCTCTCCGGTCTTCATCGGAATAAAATGAGCTGATTTGGTGAGACGATCCACAATTACCCAAATGGAGTTGTTCCCTTTTCTGGTCCTTGGCAATCCCGAGATGAATTCCATGGTGATATGTTCCCACTTCCATTCTGGGATCTCTAATGGCTGCAATAACCCTGGAGGTCTCTGATGCTCTGCCTTCACCAACTGACACGTCATACATCGAGAAACGAAAGCTGCTATTTCCCTCTTCATGTTGTTCCACCAAAATCTGCCTTTCAAGTTCTGATACATCTTCGTGCTACCCGGATGCATAGAGTATTTCGTGCTGTGCGCCTCTGTCATAATGTCATTCTTCAAATCTTCAATATTGGGCACGCATAAACGATCGCGATAGAATAAGACTCCATCCACAATACGGAAATCAGGACGTTCTGCTATATGCTCTGAAATCTTGGCTAACTCTGGATCTTGCAATTGGTCTTCCTTGATCTTCTGAATGAACGAGGGTTCAGACACTGACATGTTGGCTAGCATCACTCCCTCGCTTAGGGGCTGAAAATCTACCCCCAACTCTTCAAATTGCTGAAAGAAGCAGTAACTCTTAGGCTTGCCACACTGGCTGACTTCCTACTCAAGGCATCGGCTACTACATTTGCCTTTCCCGGGTGGTATTTGATCGGAAAATCGTAATCTTTGATGTATTCCATCCATCTTCTTTGTCTCATATTCAATTCCTTCTGAGAGAACAAATACTGTAAGCGGCGGTGATCGGAGTGGACTTCGAATTTCTCCCCGTAGAGGTAATGTCTCCACATCTTTAGTGCAAAAACAACCGCTGCTAATTCCAGATCATGCGTTGCATAGTTCTTCTCGTGGTCCTTCAACTGACGTGATCCATAAGCAACGACCTTTCTATCTTGCATCAACACACAACCGAGTCCTATATTCGAAGCATCGGTAAAGATGGTGTAACCACCGCTCCCGGATGGTAAAGTGAGGACGGGTGCCGATGTTAATCTCTTTTTCAACTCTTGGAAGCTGGCCTCACATTGGTCTGTCCACACATAGGGTGCATTCTTCTTGGTCAACTTTGTCAATGAAGCTGCAATCGACGAAAATCCCTGCACAAATCTTCGATAGTAACCTGCCAATCCAAGAAAACTTCTGATTTCTGACGCGTTCTTCGGTCTTTCCCACTTCACAACTGCATCTATCTTGGCTGGGTCCACTGATAATCCTTCTTTGGAAATGATATGACCTAAAAATGCGACTTCTTCAAGCCAAAAATCGCACTTAGTGAGCTTCGCATACAATTGATTGTCTCTTAGGAGTTGCAATGCTATCCTCAAATGCTCTTCATGTTCTTCTCTAGACTTAGAGTACACCAAAATGTCATCAATAAACACCACTGTGAATTGGTCTAAGTACTCCGCAAATATCTTGTTCATCAAAGCCATGAATACTGTTGGTGCATTCGTCAGTCCAAATGGCATCACTAGAAACTCATAGTGTCCATATCTCGTCCGGAACGCTGTCTTCGATACATCTGAATCTCTAACTCTCAGCTGATGGTAACCGGATCTTAGATCGATCTTTGAAAAGTAAGCAGCACCTTGCAATTGGTCAAACAATTCATCTATCCTTGGCAATGGATACTTGTTCTTGATGGTAGCTTAGTTCAATTTCCGGTAGTCAATACACATTCTCATGGAACCGTCTTTCTTCTTGACGAACAAAACTGGAGCTCCCCAAGGTGAGACGCTCGGTCTATTAAAATCTTTGTCTAACAATTCTTGCAACTGAATCTTCAACTCTCCTAATTCAGCTGGAGCCATTCTGTATGGTGCGATAGATATCGGAGCGGTCCCTGGTAACAATTCGATGGTGAAGTCAATCTCCCTAACAGGTGGTAAACCTGGGATTTCTTCTGGAAAAATGTCTGGGAATTCGCAAACAATTGGGATCTCCTCCACCCCTTGGGACCGTTTATCCTCCGTGATAAACGCTAAGTAGCATTCACATCCACTTCTCATTAGTCTATCAGCCTTCAATGCTGAGACGAATCTTGGGCAGGAATTCTTCCTCTCCCCATGGAACAGTACCCCTGCCGGGGTCTCCTCTAATTTGAACGTGAGGGTCTTGTGGAAACAGTCCATCGTAGCATGGTATCCTGCTAACCAATCCATTCCTAGAATGACATCGAAGTCATACATCTCCAACAAAATGAGATTCGCCGATAACACCACATCTCCTATCTTAATAGCACATCTAGGATAAAACTTCCTACACACAACTTGTTTGCCTACGGGGGTGGACACCGTCAATACATACTCAAGTTCTCTAGCAGGCATATCAATCAACTTAGAAAATTTTGGAGACAAGAAGGAGTGCGTAGAGCCAGGATCAAACAAAACTTTAGCTTCAAATCCACAAACTAGGAGTGTACCTTCCACCACGTTATCTGCTGCCTCTGCATCAGCTTGGTTAATTGCATACACTTGTCCTCGCTGCTGAGGCCTGTTCTGAGCCTGTTGCTGCCTTCCTTGCTGTGCATTCCTATGCTGTTGAGGAGGACGCTGATTCTGATTCTGTCCTTGCTGACGAGCTTGATGCTGCTGTGGAGGTCTATATTGTTGTTGTGGAGCCTGCTGCTGGAGTGGCCTGGGCTGGTTCTGTACAGCTAATGCATTCTGAGGTGGTGCCTGGCGCTGTGTTCCTTGTTATTGCTGGTTCTGTCTGTTGTTACCTTGTCCAGCTTGTCTTGGGCAGTCCTTGAGCTGGTGTGCCATGGATCCACATCTGAAACATGCTCCCGTAATCGTACGGCATTGAGCACTCTCGTGGTTCTTACCACAGTGAACGCAAACTAGAGCATTCTGCACGTTTTGTTCATGCCTCGGTCGCTTGTTCTGATGATTCCTTGGTTGGTGATTCTGTTGGTGAGCTGGTGCCTTCCCTTGGATCTTGAGGATCTTGTTGTTCAGGTTCTCGAATTTGTAGGCCCTTCTCACAGCCTCTTCAAAAGTGTTAGGTGGTACAACACCTGTGGCATCCCTTTCAATGATCGGGTTAAGTCCTTCAAGGAACCGCGTTATCTTCTTCTCCACAGTGTCAATCAATTCGGGGGCATATCGAGACAACCTCTCAAACTTCGTGAGGTACTCTTGCACAGTTGTGTTACCTTGTACGAGCTGCTGGAATTCAATGGCCTTTTGCCTCTTCACATGTGTCGGTACATACTTGTCACCGAATTGTCTCTTGAAACTTGCCCAAGCCTCTGCGTCTGCTATAGTCCTATACTCAGCCTTGATTGTTTTCCACCATATATCCGCTAGGCCGGTGAACATGGAAGCGGTGAGTTGCACTTGCTGTCTACCAGTACATCTGAATATCTCAAAGATGTTCTCCGTCTGCTCCAACCAGTCGTCTGCAGCTAGCGGGTCCTCATGCCCCGTGAACTCCTTCGGACCCCTCTTCCGAAACTTTTCATACAGCGCATTGGGATCATGTTCCCTATTGTTGATGACAATCTGAGTGCCTGGAGGTTGCGCTGGTGCCGGTTCAGGTCTCCTTTCCAACACTTCTAGCAACTGCCTTTGCATCGTAGCCATCTCCCTAGCATGTTCTTCATCCTTCCTGGCCATTTGCTCTTGCAATCTGGCTTGATTTTCGTTGGCTTGACGTTGCTGGTCAAGCATGGCTTGCATCATCTGTTGGAATTGATTCTGCATGTTTGGGTCCGGAGTACCGTTTCCTAGTGGCCCGGTGTGTTCGCTATTGCTTGCGGTGGGATTGTCGGTTACGGGTCTTTTTCGAGGTGGCATATCACTGTAAAACAAATTGTTAGCACATAAAGTCATATAAGGGTCACACATTGCTCACATGAGTCTAACTAACGAAAAGTCTAACAAGAAGTCTAACAGATCCTCGCCACGTCCTTAGGATTTCTAGTTTCTTTTAATTGCCTGAAACACGTCTCGCTCTGATACCAGCCTGTCGCGACCCTGGACCGGGGGCCCCGGGACCGCGACGGGGGTGGTGTGGTGTGATGAACCACCCCTTAGTAATAATTAAACATTCCTTTAATTTCCCACAGGTTTCCGCGGTGAGGATTCCACTTTCACTCGTAGAACATTTATATTGGTGCGGAAGCGTGTAGCAAATCAAACTTTTAATCCATTTACAACAAATCAGACTGTTAATACACAGGTATGACATGATATCAGAGTGAGCAATGATCTCATTAGCATTCCCAAAATATTAAGTTAATATTTAGACAAAAACTCAAGTTAATTTAACATTCCCCAAAAATAAAGGCCAACAAAGGCCAGTACAACCCAAAACTATAAAACAGTATCATTCTCAAAATTCCCAGAATGTTCGCAGCTCCGAGCTAAACCGAATGTCTACATGACATCGTCAGCTTGCCACTCTACTAATCGTTGCGGTTCACCGACCGCCTCCTCTGGCTCCTCCTCAAAGGCAAAGACGGGAGCTGGACCTGAGTACCACAAAAATGGGTCAGACACGACGGTCTGGCAGGTGGGTGAATAGATATACCAGGAAAGAAATCAAAGCATATAATAGGCATAACGAAAACTGTCATAAAACAGGATGCATAGTTCATTTAAAGTAAAGATGCAATACAAATCATGCGGGGTATTCAAGGTACAGGAACTGACTAGGTGGCAACCACACTAAAGCTACATCCTCTCTATCACTAAAGTGATGAGAGCACATTCAGTGCATTGGGCTCAATCACACGAAGTGACGAGAACCAATATTATTTACATATACATATACATATACATATACATATAGCTAGGCAAGACCACGGCCGCGGACCGGGTAACGGGACAGTACGGGATCCAAGTTGCAACTGGCGGGAGCACAGGGGGAGACCCAAGTCAGTTGATCAGACTGACAAGGATGTCCAAGCTTAGTGGTGCCGACTCTTAGGTTACACGATAAATCAAAACATATACAAAACTGTATCAATATAAAACATACGGGTAAACGGGGCATTGTGCTCGTAGGCACACATGTCATATTATTATCCATACATGCATAAACGGGGCTGGGGAAACATATCGGTGTATAAATCGGAATCTGAGACAAAACCATTAAGATCGGGTAATTATATATATAATTTGAGTAAAACAAAGCAATAATTTCTAATATCATTAGGGACTAAATATTGAGGCTTCCATATTCAAGCAACATGTATAAGGATCTCGTATGTCTATATTACCCTAATTATGGTACTCGAATGATAGAGGACATACTAAGTTTCCTTATGCGCGTTGATGAATCTAAAAGTCCCAATACCTTTTCCGAAATGGTGGTTCTATCTATGTCAATCTCCTTATGTCATCCCCTGGGTCTTTCCAAGGTGGTAGGGCATCAGAACAACCCATCCAAACCTTTAAATACCATAGCTGAAACCAAGGGAAAAGACTCAGGAATTCTGGGTAAAACTCGGTCACCTGTCGGTCAGATGGCGGTTAGCCGCCGAGGTGATCGGCGGTTAGCCGCTGGCTGACCGCGGTTCACCCTGCTAAAATGTAGCATTCTGTGTTTCTAACCGCGCCTCGCGGCTACCTAGCGGTCACTGGGGTTTTTGGGGTGGCGGTTAGCCGCGAGCTGACCGCGCGGCTGACCGCGGTTCGCCTGTCAAAATGCAGCATTCTGTGTTTCTAACCGCATCTGGGTCGGCTAGCCGCCGGTCACCTGTCGGCTAGCCGCCGAGGTGACCGCCCAGCTGCGGGGACTACACATCAGGTGCAGATTTCGGTCATTTCTCTCCCAAACCATTTCATCTTCATTCCAACCATTTTCTGATGTGGAATGGGTCCATTCCCTTCCATTTAACATTTACTTCTTCCCACCAACCACCATTCCACCAATGCATTAATTCATCTACCAATCCAAATCTCATTTAATGCAAGTACAATACCATTTAAGAAGCTTATAATGACCCAAAATAAACTTTGATGAGGAATGCATTTATAATCATAAAGCTAAGGAAGAAACCATGTCAATAAATGCATTTCTAAAACATTATGGAATCATGATAAATCAATGACATATGAATAGTAAAAATCCACATTTTTGACAAAGTAAGAACTTATCCAAATCAAATCTATTCATCCACTTGCCTTGGTCTCCAAGTAGACTAATCAATCTCTAATCCTTCAATCAAGCTCAAGATCTACACTCTACACAAAATCCCCAAAAACAACATTACAACCCTAGAATGACAAAATCAAGAAATAGATGGAGATAACTTCCAATAATCGAGGTGAAGCACCTCCTAGGCTAGATGAACACACAATCAAGAGATGAGAAGAAGAACTTACATGAAGAGTCCTCTAATGGCAAGAACTTGTTCAAAAGATAGCTTGGAATGGGACTCTCTCTCAAAGAAAGATATCAAGAGGAAGCTCTCAAGGAGGGGAAGAAGATTGAAGCATCCATTCTTCCTTTAGCAAGAGATTTGAGAGAGATTGAGAGAAGAAGAAGCAAGGAGCAATGGAAGTTGAAGAGAACCCTAGGATGGGCTGGGATACCTTCTTTCTCAAGGAGTTGCAAGAAGAGGAAGAAGAAGAAGACTCCTCCTTATATAGCTAAGGGCAATGGGTCCCACAACTTAAAGGTCCAATCGAGCTAAAACATCAATCTACGGGCTCCGGATGGATTCGACGAAGAAGGAAGAATTGATCGTCGAAATTTCTACTTTCCAAAAAGTATACATTTTACAAGTTTCGGAGACATCGAAAATGGTGTCCAGATTTTGTGTAAAAAGACTGTTTTACCCCTATCAATGGCAAAGTAGGGTTTAGAGGTCTCGAATCGGAACGGAGCAAATACGAAAGTTGTCGGGAATCATAAAATACATTCAACGGAGCAATTTACCAATTTCCAGAATTATGACTAAATCCCCAAAACTAATCAAGACACAGGAGAAGGAACCCCCAAAGGGCCCCACTAGATCCAAAAGAGTTCCCAAAATTATTCAAAGCTATAAAAAGCTATTCTAATCCAGATTTAACCAATTTCCACTAATCTCACTTATAACTAAAACACGTATTAATTAACACTAAGCGGAAACTCTCGGGGCGGGGTCTTACACCTTCTATCTAAAAAGGATGCAAAAGCTCGATTGATCCGGTGGATCCTTCTGCTACAAGAGTTTGATTTGGAAATAAAAGATAAAAAAGGATGTGAGAATGTTGTAGCAGACCATCTTTCGAGGTTACCCTTAGAGCCATTAGATGAGGTCCCACTGAATGAAATTTTCCTGATGAACAATTGCTCGGTATTTCTCAAATCCCCTGGTTTGCAGATATAATTAATTACCTTGTTACAGGGGAGATGCCCAACCATTGGTCCAAACAAGATCGATCAAAATTTCTAGCTGAGGTCAAGTATTTTTTCTGGGATGACCCATATCTTTTTAAGTACTGTCCAGACCAAATAATCAGGAGGTGCATTCCTGATGAGGACCATCAAAGTGTCATCTCATTCTGTCATGATTATGCATGTGGGGGCCATTTTAGCTCCAAAAAGACTGCTGCAAAAGTTTTGCAGTGCGGTTTCTATTGGCCCACAATCTTTAAGGATTGTCATGTATTTTGTTTGAGTTGCGATAGGTGTCAAAAGCTTGGAAAAATCAATCGTAGGAATATGATGCCCTTGAACCCAATCTTGATAGTGGAAATCTTTGATGTGTGGGGGATCGATTTTATGGGACCATTTCCAAGTTCCTTTGAAAATTTGTATATTTTACTTGCAGTGGACTATGTTTCAAAATGGGTGGAAGCAATACCGACCAGAAAGAATGATCGCCATGTGGTGATCAAATTTGTGAAGGAATACATATTTTCTAGGTTTGGTACACCCAGGGCAATTATCAGTGATGGTGGAACCCATTTCTGTAATAGCACATTTGACCATCTGATGAAAAAGTACTCTGTTACTCATAAGGTTGCTACGCCCTACCACCCACAAACCAGTGGCCAAGTAGAAGTTTCGAATAGGCAGATCAAACAAATTTTGGAGAAGACGGTCAATCCAAATCGGAAAGACTGGTCTTTGCGACTATTGGATGCATTATGGGCCTATCGAACCGCATACAAGACTCCTATTGGGATGTCCCCTTATAGGTTGGTCTATGGTAAGGCTTGTCATTTGCCTGTTGAGTTAGAACATAGAGCTTACTGGGCCATCAAAACTTTCAATTTTTATTTGCCCTTGGCAGGTAACCATCGTAAATTGCAAATCAATGAGCTTGATGAATTGCGAAATGATGCTTATGAAAATGCCAAAATTTACAAGGAACGGATGAAGTTGAACCATGACAAATCAATCCTTAGGAAGTCATTCGAACCTGGCATGAAAGTTCTCCTTTATAATTCCCGGTTACACTTGTTTCCAGGAAAATTGAGATCTCGATGGTCTGGCCCATTTATTGTGCATACTGTTTATCCTCATGGGGCAGTGGAGATTGAGAACCCCAAAAAGGGGAAAATTTTCAAGGTTAATGGTCAACGGCTGAAACCTTTTCTGGAACTGAAGGATAAAAACATTGAGGAAATCCTTCTGGAAGACCCAAGTTACCAGGACTAATCATTTTTGTCAAGTCGGGCTGACGACATTAAACTTAGCGCTGTTTGGGAGGCAACCCAATTTTGGAACGTAATTGAGCTGGTTGATCACACTCTTTTGCAATCACCCCACCTGGTAAGACGTTCCAATTTTCCTTATTGTTTATTTTCACATTACATATGCATTCATAACATTGAGGACAATGTTGGATTTAGGTTTGGGGGTGTGAGTTAGAACTTGACATGTGATCAGTTGTTCAATTTTCATTCTACATTTTTCTTTTTCACTTTATTTTTTTTTAGGTTTCTAGGAGATTTAAAAAGAAAAAAAAAAAAAAACTTTGCTATTGTTAGGGTAGAGGGAAACTTTCAAGAGAAAATTTTTTTTACTGAAGATATTTATTTTGGGCAAAAGAAAACAATGGTTCACTATTTTATTTATGGAAAGGATTTTTGGAAAAGTGCTGAATTTTGATCCCTCACTTTTACACAGAATGTATACGTTTTTAAGGTTTTGAATGTGAAGCTATGATTACCGTTTTTCTTTGATAATTGGAAAAAAGAAAAAAAGAAAAAAAAAAAGAAGGAAAATCGACCCCAACCCTTAGTGCTACAGTTCAACGGGTGGATACATGGAAAAGGCTGCCTATTGTTGGGGTTTGCATAAAAAAAAAAAAGAAGAGAAAAGAAAAAAAAAAGTTGGAAGTCTTGAAAAGAATAAAAATTTTGTGACTAGCTTGGGTTCGTAGCCTTTTTAACCCGAGCCAATAAGTCCGTAGGGGTATTTGCATACCTAGTGCCCTAAAGCCATCTGGTTTGGGAGTCATTGGCCTAATGCTCATTACATGGGTTAATTAGAAAGCTTAATGGACTTAGGCATTGCACAGTCACATGTGTGTGTTTGAAAAAAAATTGCGGCCTTTGAAAAAACAGTAGTGCGAAAGCCGTCATTATCGCCTTGAGAGGAAGACTGTTTTTCTTTGCTAAAGTTAGGTGGCCCAAAATAATAAATAAATAAATTATTTTCACGGAAATTCTTGGTGGATCATTCGATGCTTATTATGTATACATACTTATCACCGTGCACGATCAATTTAGTATAATTTCGAGAATTTCTAACCAAAAGATGGGATTGGTGAACCGAATTTAAGATTTGTCTTTGAAAATTCCGAGAACTGAGAATAGTCGGTGTTTATAAATTTTCTCTTAGAAGAAGTTTCCCTGGATTTTGTAAGGTTTTAATCATTTAAAAAAAAAAATAAAAAAAAAAAAAGGAATTTTGTGGGTAAATTCACTGCAAACCCTCACGAGGCACAACTCGTCCACTAGGGGGAACCTAGGGGTTTAAGGGCTTGTTGCATACGCTAAATGCAACCGAGAGTCCCAGCGAAAGTGGTTTTATTTCCATATTTATTTGTTTTTCTTAGATTCGGTCAAAGAACTTCAAATCTTTTTGCTTGCAACTTTTGCTAAGGGACTAGCAAAATGCTAGTTGGGGGGTGTGTTAAGTTCATGAATTTGCATATTTATGCATCATTTTAGGATGAATTAGGGGTTTTATTTGGTGAATTGCATCATTATTCATTTAATTCCATCATCTCATGCATTTTCACCTAGAAACCTGAACTTTTATATTTTTCATATATTTTCTGCATTAATTTAGAACATTATGCAATTTTTCTTCGAAGAGTCCCAGTTGGAGTAAAACTCTATCCGGATGGGTCCCACTTCAATATGGGCTCTTTTGTGTTTGATGTGTTGAATTAGAATGTGCAGAAAATGAGAATTGCAGGCCTCTGTCACGGAACCACTTTCAAGCATACATAGTCATCCTGGGCCCTACATTGCTAAATTGAAGCTTAAAAAGAAGTAAATTGAATAATTCATCACGTGGACCCCACATACAAGCCATGTGCAAGCAAATCAATGAAAGGAGGGGTCCACTCATCATGTCAATTGAAGAGTCCTAACTACAGTAGAAGACTTCTCATAGGGCCCACTGTTCAAGCAGATGAAATGTCCCACATGGCAGGGTCCGCAGTTGTTGCAGACTTGAAACTATTAATGGATAATTCAAAGAGTAAAAGTTTGATTGGAATAAAAGAAGAAGAGTTTGAATCATCCACATCTGATATCCTTTCAAAAATGAAAGTTGTGCAGAGATAGAGTTCATTGCAAATCAGATTTTAAAAGTTAATCCCGTTTTTCTCAGGATAACTCATCTTCAAATGACCATAACTTTCAATCCGACCGTCGGATCGATGTAATTTACCTACTGTTGGAAAGCTTATTCAGAGTAGATGTCCGTGGAGCCCAAGATTGTGCAAATCAGAGCTAAATCGACAAAGTTATAGGCCCGGAGATTTTCATATTCATTTTTAGACGGGATTGCACTAAAATCCACACCGTTGATAATCCATTGCTGCATATCCCTTGTGGGACCCGATCTAAAGATTAGCCAAGCCATCCAGAGGTTTCCAGAAGCTTTCATCTCATTCAAATTCAAAAAGGATAAAGAGATATACCTTATCAATGAAGATAAACCAAATCTGCAGAGAAGGTGTCCAGATTCAATGTATCTGTAAGATAACCGGGAATTATAAAAGGAACCAAAAGAAAGCATACGGGAGACTAACCCCCCCTTGGACGTCCACTACATTATCTCTCTCTCCTCTCTCTCTTCTTTTCCTAATTAATAGAATTAGAGATATTTTTGGGTATTCTGGAGCCCTGTTCCAGAACTAGGTTAGAAGAGTGTGAGAGAAGATTGTCATTGCCATAAAGTTCTCAATGAAAATCACATCTTTTGCAATGGAGGAGTAGATCTCTGGATCAGAGTATCAGATGAAGTTAAGTTTTTCTTATCATTAATCTATGTGATATTTTTGTCTCTTGCGTATTAATTATAATAATAAATCTGCCTTCTGTCATTGACAACCTATGCTATTTAATTTTTTTATTTGAACAATGCTTTAATCATGTATGTTTTCTTAATAGATTATTCTTAGATTGAAATTCTTTGATAATCTATCTTTGATTAATATGTGATATTTAGTTAAGTTCATAATTTCATTAGGTGAAGGGGATTTTTGCCTTAAGTAAATTGTGGAAAATTGTGCTCTTTGATAGACAAATTATCCAAATCAGAAACATTGATTTGTTCCTGATTTGAAGGATTTTTGGGACAAATTTATTTTATCAATTGCATAGAATGATGGTGGGACTACTTAATGGATTCATGATATTCTGATCTGCTTTTTATTATATCTTATTTCTGCACTTTAGATCTAGAATTTTCTTAATTTTATTATTGTTTCTTATTATCTCTCTTGTCATTATCATTGATAAAAAAAAATCAGATTTTAAATTTTAACTTAGTAGTGCTCCCTGTGGGATCGACCTGTAATTGACACTGTCTCAACAAGACAACTGTGCACTTGCAGTATTAAAGGATTGAATTTAAAATCACATCATTATGTGTACACACTTTTCACCGTGCACGATCAACTTAGCATGATTTTGAGAATTTCTGACCAAATGATAGGATTTATGAACCGAATTCCATACTTAACTTTAAAAATTCTGACAATGAGAATATCGAGTGTTTATAAATCTTCTTTTGGAAAAGTTTCCTTTGGTTTTTACTCTAATTGATTAAAAAAAAAAGAAAAGAATTTTGTGGGTAAATTCACTGCAAACCCTCATGAGACAACACTCGTCCACTAGAGGTAATCTAGGGGTTTAACGGCTTGTTGCATATGTTAAATGCAACCGCGATTCCTGTGAAAGTGAGTTAGGATTTTTAGTTTCAACATTTAATTTTACTTTGTTTTGCTCGAGGACTAGCAAACTTTAGGTTTAGGGGTATTTGATATGCATGGCATAATATAAATAACTACCCTTTTATTTGAATTTGTTAGTTGTTTATTTTGTCTTAAATGTTCTACTTATAGCCTTTTTCTTATTACGCAGGAATTGGAAGGAGCTGAGAATATTTGAGCTTAATTCGGAGAGGTTTAAAGCTAAAACCCCATTTGGGAAAAGTTATACACAAAGAGCATATAGGCTTGTTGGAGGAGAGTTATAATTTCAAGTTAGAGGTCATGAGTTCAAGACTTGGTGCAATCAATTTTTATTTTTGCGAAGACCGAATTTGGTGGCCTCCACCATATCTAATGCTTGTTAATGGTTGGTAAAACTTAGCAATCAACTTTGCAAGAAATAGAAGAAATCTCATTGACATCAATAAGAAAGTTATTGTTTAGCAAGTGATCAAATCATGAAGGAAAGAAGATTTTCGGAATTGTAGCCATCCTGCGCAAGCTTTACTATTTTGACCATAACTTGTGACTCAAGATCCGATTAAGGCAAGGTCAGATGCGTTGGAAAGAGGACTCTAAGGAGAGGAATATCATGTCTCACGAGGATCTCCCAATCCTGACGTTTTGGGGGTCAAAACAGGCTGTCAAGTGGAAGGATATGGGGGATGACGAATCTGAGTGATTTATCTTTCTTTTTCTTCTTGTATTTTTCTTCTTTTTAAGGGGAGGCTCTCTTTTGCTCTAGGGTGAATTTTATTTTTCTTCAATCTTTGTTAGAAATTGAGAGTGGAGATTGAGTGGTGTAATAGACAACTTGAAGGCTTTCAATAATGACAATTTGCTTCATTGTTATTGTTTGTTTAACAATGCTTGGCTAATCCGTGGATTAGGGTGGAGGAGGAAACCAAAACCGTTGAGTTCGTTCCTTATTGTTCTTCTATGTCTTTCCCTCATTATGCTTAATGATTTAATAGGTTCTCCTTCATGAATGTTATTCAACTTCTGGTTTTGTAAAGGTTATTTGGAATGTCTTTTACTTTTTATGCTTGATTTTGACATATCATGTTTAGGTTAAATTTCTTTAATGGTTTGTGCTTGATCTTGATAAATAGTTATTAGAGTTTCAACATATTGAAGTGAAGAGGGAGTTTTAGGTACTATTTAGAGAATTAGATTTTTTTCAAGAAAAAGGGTTTTCAAAGCTAAATCTTCAGATCCAAGGCAATTGCTTGTACATTGGATTGAGTTTTATTAGGATAAGACTATGAAGTAATTTTGGAATGATTAAATCTGTTTTGGTGAAATCCGATATTTTGATATCTCTTTCTCTGATCAAGTTTGTGTTTAGATTTCTTTTGATATCAGTTTAGATATTACTTCTTTGACTAATTGTGTTTTAAAACCTCTAGTGTGAAAACTGATTGAGGATTTTTGGATCTTGTTTCTACAAATCTCTATGGATCAACCTGTATTTGCCATTATCTACTTAATAGAAATTTGTGCGATTCCGGTTAACTATTTTGAGCAGATCAACTAGTTTAGTAAAAGTCAAGTAAAGCATCTATTTTTCATACAAAGGGTCACATCAAAAGTACACATTTTTAAATTTTCCTTTTTCTTAAAAAAAAAGTAGAAAAGTAACATCCTTTCTCTACTAAAAGATAAAAAAATACTCAACTTTTCGATATAAAAAATAAAAATAAAATCCATATCAAACAACTAAAAATAAAATACCATCACAACTCACTTATATTTTATTCTATCTTAACTTGGTGTTTTACTTTATCTTTATTTTATGGTAGAATTATCAAACGGGCCCAAGATTCAATACAAATCCAATCTTTGGTTGGCCCAAGCTAGATCTCTGACAGTCTCCATAGATCTTTGTTTCCTTGTTTTGCTCTAATCAACCAACTTAGGAGATCTATCCTTTGGCATGTGATTGCCTGTAAGAGACTCGATTGGCAGGCATGAGCTTCTGTATCCGGTTGACTCGTGCCTACGTGTGGGTTGTCTTGTACGACACACTCTCTATCAACTTGCACATTCCTTATCAACTTGTGGTTCCTCCTTAACACTCCCATTCAAGTTCGGAAAGATTCTTTGACGAGTGGTTTGATAATTTGGTTCGTGGATTTCAAAAACCGAGTAACAAGAGATCCAAGAGCAACTTTTTTTCTGTACAAAATGATAATCAATTCCTATGTATTTAGTGCTGGCTCAAAAAAAAAGAACTAATATTGTCAGATAAAAGAACTGGAGGTCGAAAGAGAAAAACCCCAATATCTCTTAGAATATACGTAACCCATGTAATTTCAGTAGTTGTGGAGGCGAGTGCTCTGATAAAGACACTGTAGGTTTCTTATTGGCTTTTATGAAATGCAGTTAGACCAAAGGTACACACAATATCCTGTTGTGGATCTTTTTGTTTCTAGACATCCTGTCCAATCTGCATCAGAAAATGAATAGAGAATAAGTGATGACTTGGAAGAGACATGATTCATAATTAATGGTTCTTTAAAGATATCGAAGTATTCTTTTGACTCCTTATCAGTGCCCATGTATGGGTTATTGCATAAATTGGAACACAAGATTTACTGCATAGATTAAATTTGGACTTGTGAATGCGATAGGAGTGCACCAACAATGCTCCGATATTCTGATGCATCAACGAGTGGCCCACTATTTGAGTATAAATCATGTGTTTTAGCCAAGGGAGTTCCAGTTGCTTTGCTGTTCAGCATCTTGGTTATTTCCAAGAGATCCGTCGCATATTTTGACAATTAAATTCCTAAAAAATAGTGCAAATCTCCAACATCTTTCATGACAAATTCGGAACTCAACTTGTAGATCAGTCGAGATAGTAGCGGGAAATTATTGTTGGTGACAATAATGTCATCAACATAAAGAACAAGCAATATGGTTCCAACTTAAATTAAATAAGGAACAAGCTTATGAAAATGTGTAGGGACAAAAATTAAATAAGGAGAAGACCAGTTTATTTTTTAGCAAAAATTCGAAGAGAGAGGTACGAGATAGTATTATTTCTATGGCAGGAGTACAGTCAACGAGGAGTCATGATTAGTATTTGGGGCTGCTGGCACTGGTTGGAAGGCCTAAAGTTTGAGCTTTTCAAAATTTGAAGGAAAGAATATGGAGTAGATTAAATGGCTGGAAGGAGAAGTTTTTATCCTCTGTAGGAAAGGAGATTCTTCTAAAAGCTGTGATTCAAGCAGTCCCAACATATACTATGAGTGTATTCCAATTACCAAAGGCACTTTGCCAACGGATTAACTCCATGATGAGTAAATTTTGGTGGGGAAGCCAAGAAAAGGAAACGAAGATTGCTTGGATGAGCTGGTCAAGATTAAGTACCACAAAGTTGAAAGGAGGGCTAGGTTTTCGTGACTTGGAATGCTTCAATAAAGTCTTGTTTGCCAAACAAGGTTGGAGGTTATTGCAAAATACCAATTCTTTGATGGACCGCATTTTTAAGGAGAAATATTATCCGAAACATACTTTCTTGGAAGCTAAAATTGGATATAACCCTTCTTATGCTTGGAGGAGTATAATGACTGCCCAAAACTTGCTGAAGGAAGGATTGGTTTGGAGAGTTGGGAATGTAGCTTTGATTTGTGTATGGAAGGATAAATGGCTTTTATCACCATCTATGTATGCTATTCAATCTCCTATCAAACTACTAGATGTAGATGCAAAAGTGAAGGAATTAATTGATGGCAGTACAAATTGGTGGAGAGTCTCTTTGATAAAGGAGATTTTCAATGAAGATGACGTTAAAATCTGCAGTTTGCCTATTAACCCAACTCAACAAGATGATAGGTTGGACTGTGTTGGCACATCAATGGGAGTATTTTCGGTGAGGAGTGCCTATCATATAGCAAAGGAGCAGTTGAGACAGCTTACTGGAGAAACCACAACAACTTCTTTGCATTGTGGGATTTGGAGAGAAATTTGGAGGCTAAAAATTCCTGGAACTCACAAAATGTTTCTTTGGAGAGCATGCAATAATCTACTACCCACAAAAGAAAATTTATTTTCACGTCATTTGGTAATGAACCCTCTTTGTTCAATATGTGAAAGGGACGTTGAAATTGTAACTTACACTCTATGGAATTGCCCATCTTCGAAGGATTGTTGGATGGAGTGCAACAGGCAACTTCAAAAGCTCACATGCGCAGATGAGGACTTTTTAGTTCTTGTTGAAGGTTTAATGTCATCTTTAGAAGAAGAAGACCTACTTTTGGTGGCCATAGTATGTAGAGGGATCCAGCTTCGAGCGAATAAATTCATTTTTGAAGGGATTTTTACTCAACCTTCACAGGTGGTGAGTAAGGCCAATGAAGCTGTTGAAGATTTTTACTAAGCCTCCCTTGAATGCAGGGATCCTACTAATGCAAAATTGGATAACTCAATAATAAGATGGGAAAGTCCTCCGATGCGAGTGAGGAAGGCAAACAGGGATGTGTCCATAGATATATCAAGGCACTTATTGGGAGTTGGTGTGGTTGTTTGTGACCACAAGGGTACAGTTATGGCATGTAAGAGCATTACATATATGACCTGACTGTAGCTGAGGCTATGGTAGCTTGGGTAGCTGTAGATTTCTGTAAGTCTTTTCAGATTCAACAATTGATATTAGAAGGTGATTCATTAGAAGTTGTCAAAGCACTAAGGTGTGAAGAAAGGAATTCCAGCCACTACCGACAATTGAATGACTCGGCTATATCAGTTTTAAACTCCTTTCAGTCATGGCAAATTTAACATGTCAAGAGGGATGCAAATAAAGTGGCACATAGATTGGAGAAGGAAGCTCTACTCCAACCGACAAATCATATTTGGAGAGACTGTGATCCACAATTTATTCATGATCTTGTAATCCTCGAATGTGATATTTCTGATGATTCTTAATACAACATGATATTCCCTCAAAAAAAAAAAAAAAAAAAAGCAATATGGTTCCAACTGAACAATGTAGAACAAATAATAAATAGTCAGCTTTGTCGTTAAAGAAACCAACATGTAATAAAAATTAGCTAAACCTATCAAACCAGGCTCTTGGTGCTTGCTTAAGCCCATAAATGGCCTTGTGTAACTTGCATACATAGTTAGGATAAGATGGACTTGTAAATCTAGTGGCCAATCCATGTACACCGTCTCTTTGAGGAAGCCGTGTATGACATCTAATTGATGAATAGGCAAGTTGGAAACAACTGCCAAGGTAAGAATTATTCAAATGGTTGCATGTTTAACAACTGGACTGAAGGTTTCATCAAAGTCGGTTCCTTCTTTTTTGTCATAACCTTTGGCAACCAATTTGGCTTTAAACTTGTCAATTGACCCATCTGACTTGAACTTACTTTAAAAGGTCGTTTGTTTCTCCCCATTCATATATGTAAACATCCCACATGTGAAATGGACTCATACCATTTTATGTTTGTTTACAACATTTAAATACTATGTGTGTAAATCACATGTGTTTTTTATATGTAAACAATGTGCAAAAGAGTAAGCATAGTTTCACACCTCATGAGGCGTGAAACGTTTACACACCATACCCAGTTTTGGCGGTGCTATAGTGCCCACCCGCCTAGGATGCCTCTTTCATTTTTTGATTAATCTGGGCCTCTACATTGAGATCCAAACCGTTAATTATGTTAGGGAGGATAAGAACGGCTATGCTACCAAATCTCAGCCGTTGGATCATTATAGATTGTGAGATATTGATGAAAACATCCAGACCGTTAGGTCATCATTTCTGAACTTGTGTGCGTCCCATTTGAAAGTTCACCTAGGGCCAATGTTCTCATCCTAGAGGGGGGGGGGGGGGGGGGAGGGGGGAGGGGGTGAATAGGTTCATCAAACTTTAGATCCATTTTTAACCTATTAATCAAGATTTATAAGAGAGCAATTGATATGTAGACCAAGTGTGATTATCAAGCAATGTTCAATGGTAAAGAAGGCATGTAAACTAGATCAAAAACATTTAGAGAAATAACATAAATAAATGCACAAAAATTTATAGTGGTTCGGACCATATGTCCTACATCCACTCACAAGGTTCACATAGTCCCTTGGTTCCACTATGATGAATCAAAACTACACAAGTAATAATTTCAATCACTTGAACATCACAATTTTGGTAACGAGGTTCGATCACATAGATCTAATCCCCCACATACATTTTAGAGTGGTTGAGTCACACATATTCAAACCACTATCACTGGATACACAAGATTTAAAAGATGATGAGACACCAAACACTTGCCTTTGATGTAGTCGGAAGTGTTTATCGAAGCTCTAACCGAAGTTGAAGCTTTATCCTCTTGATGCATGCTTGATGTTGATAGAAACGCTCCATTGTAATGCACAATTAAGAGTCAAGAGGTTGGGTTCTAGATTTTCCTAAATATATATCATTTGAAAATCAAACTAGAATCCCTTTTCCAAACACACTTTTCTAGGGACTAAAATATCTCATCCATTTTCTAGATTGGGTTAATAGTGTATTTGGAAGATGGTTTGAAGGCTTAGAAATGATGGGTAAAAGTAGGAAAGTAAGCTCTTAAAAAAATGTCCTGTCTACAGTGTAAAACTGGCTCCAGATATATATAGAGAAGTTCCCAACGGCTAGTTTTGGTGGCTAGCCTCTTGGTAGTTCGGCTACCCTCATTTCAATTTCTCTATGGTAACGGCTAGTTTTTCTAATTTAGTCAACTCACGGTTAGCCGACGGTAGACATAGCGGCTAGCCGTGAGGTGACCGCATGGTGACCGAATCTGCATATAAAAAACCTGTAGCGTTTTGGAAAGCTAACCGTGGGATTTCAATTACATGGAGGTTAGCCGCCAGCCCATTTGGCGGTTAGCTAAAAGGTAACCGTGAGGTGACCGAACTTCCACAACAGTTGAGAAGTTTGCATTTTGGAAATGTAACCGTGAACCTCGGTTACCTGACGGTTAGCCGCCAGACCATACTTCGGTTAGCTGAAGGCTAACCGCAAGGTGGCCGGACACTTTTGACAGAGAACAGCATTCTGGAAATGTAACCGTGAACCTCGGTTATCTGGCGGTTAGCCGCCAGTCCACACTGCGGTTAGCCGAATGCTGACCGCAAGGTGGTCGAATCACTTTTTGACAGAGAACAGTATTCTGGAAAGCTAGCCGAGGTATTTCGGTTACCTAGCAGTTAGCCGCTTTTTGCAAAGAGGCTAGCCGCCAGGTGACCGAAAGGTCACCGAACCTCCTATTTCTGGACAAAACATAATGGAGAGAACATTAGAAGAAACGCTTAATATAGGCCAAGGTAAGCAAGGATCCTAGGGTCCAGGTAGGTAACGGTTTTGGGTCCAAAATACCTGAGATGATTTGCACACAAGTGGAGTCTTCTTTGACATATCCAGGTCTTCCAAAAGCTTGAACAATTTCTTGAAGTAGATCTTCCTTGACACACTTCGAGATGTAAGGTCTTCGGGACACAATGACACGGAATTGACAAACAAAATATAGTGCACATAGGAATTTGACACTAACACCATTTTCATAATGTAGATCATTAGTCCTCTTCAAAATGTCATTTGTAGCTATGTTTCCAAATTTCAAATGTTGATTCAACATGGATCATGAAATACCTTTGAAATAAATATCTCCTATTGGCTGAATGCATTGTTGCGCGATGTAAGAAAGGCAATTTTTTTTTCTAAACTTATGAACAACCTGGGGATCTAATGCAAGATCTGAACCGTAGGCCCTCTTTGTGTGGCTAACAACATTTAGTAGATCAAATTTCAACCGTTGATCCTTCATGGATTGTGAGGTATTTGCAAAAAAGCCCAGAACGTTAATGGTTCAATTATAATTTCTATGGGCCACTTTTTCTTGATCCAAGCCATTAATCCGCTTTAGAAGGCCAGCAATGGTTTTTGCGTCAAATCTCATCACTTGATTCATCATGGATTTTTTAAAATTTGTGAAAAACTGTGAAAACATGTAGACCATTAGATGCAATCATATTCACATTGAAGAGGTGTGAAAATGACAAATGATGGATTATGTTTCACATGCGATTCATTTGCATGTGTAAATGAGTCACATGTGAGTTATTTACATATATAAAGCATTTTCACATCACAAGTGGAATTAACAAATGACCCCTAAAAACTCATCTAGAACCAACTACATTCATTTTGGGCGTTCTTGGAACAAGGGTCCAAGTTTCATTTCTATGAAGTGCTTCTAATTCCTTTTCACATTATCTGGCTCTTTTATGTCAAAGAAGGAAGTTGATACCATTGCTATAGGTTCGGATTTTGCCTTGGACCTCGTTATTGTCACGATCCAAAATTTGAGGATTCTCGAGTTTCGCGAAGTGAGGTAAGCATGAGTCAAATCACTTGGACTTCTTTCCAAACATCATGTATCACCGACCATTCAAAGCTTTATTCAAATATCTTTACTATAAGGAAACTAACGATCTAAACCAGACATATACTGGGTACTCATTTCAAATGAATCCGACAAAGTCCAAAGTCTAATTACAATACCAAATAAATCCTAGTTATTTAATACATCTGTATAAAGGAATATTAAACTAAATCATAAAAGAAAAACTCCACTTAGGAGTTTGACTTCTCCAGTATTATTCGTACTTTGACTCTAACATCCCAAGAACTTAAGGAAGTCACCTAACTTGCAACCGGGGGGGGGGGGGGGGGGGGGGGGGGGGGGGGTGGTTTGGGTTTGCTAGCATTGAACTCACAAGTACCATGTACTTCTTCCCAAGTCATGTAGACAAATTATTACCTTGTCTTTATTGGATACAAACTTTTGAATAGCAGCAAGACAATCAAAAACACTTTTAGAGGATTTCATATATTCAGTTAATGTTTGGTTGTTGAGTGTGAGATCCTGCATTTTCTGCTTCAATTGAACTTCTCGTTGCTTTATGGCATGGAGGAAGTTCTCTTCAAGGCATGTACAAACTTATTTGGCTGTGGTACAACTGGAAATCATATATAGAACCTCTTCTGAGTGTTCCTATAATCCAACTTCGTAAAAGAATATCTTTGTCTCTTAAATCATCATATTCGTAATTAGTAACCAAAGAGTTAGACCTCTAAATACTTGCTAATGACCCATACCCCATTCCTATTCCCTAGAGTATAAATTCACCCCCCTCAAGGCCTTTAGCCCCTTGCTAGATCTCACCATCACTCATAGCTTGAAAAATGACTTTCTATTATGACATGTTTGGTAACCGGTAAGAAATCCACAAATCTAAGGGTTTCTTTCTACCCCTTGACCAGGAATTCCTTGCTTAGCATTTAGACAAGAAAGGATTTCACATTGATATCGGTGCATAACAATACATATAACCCAGAAAATTTATTTTTGATGCACAAATCTTCAAAATTGAGGATTTCCAAATCCGGGTTGTGGGGTGGGTTGGACTTGAAAATCCTCTAACTAAGGATTTCCATTAGGACAACTCCTAAAGGATTTACAATTCCTAAACATGGGGTTTTCAAGACTTCATGAAGAGCGAAAGTCATTTCCTTGAGGATTTGGTTGCCAACTATGACCTTAAAGCTTAAGGCCCCTTGGAGTATCTAAAGATAAACACAACTATTTTAGATATACTTGCTCTTATCTCTATTTCCTATATGCTAACTTTGTCTATTCCGATAGAAAAAAAAGAAAAGCTTACTTAGTCTTGCATATCTTAATCATGTTCGCCCATCTTAATTAGGTTTTCATTTTATCCCTCACACTTCATTAGATTCGTCCAAAACCTAGGTCTTTATTCCATTTATTGTGTTTTTCTTTTGATTTTATCCTAGCAGAACTTGAAGAGCGTAAATAAATGTATTAACCCTTTCATAAGAGTTAATCTACCTAGCATCTCATTGATGATAAAATGAAGGAATAGATGAAGATTTTCATGCACAAATGTAGGAAGCCCTTCTACCCCTTATATGAAAAATCCAAAGATTTATTTTTCCTTTTATCCTCTGGTATTCTTCTTCCGCCAAAACAACATACAATTCATGATAATAGGGCAATTTCTTTTATTTGACATGATAACTAACTTGACGCGAGAAGATGTTTTAAGCATGAACCTCATTAACCCAAATCAATTCCTTAATTATCATCTCGGACCATTTTTCCTCCCTTCGTACCTCAAATGATCCTTGACTCTAGACAACCATGGGAACACATAATTCCCTCTTTGGAATAAGCTTTAATCTTCGCACCCTGTGAAACACTCATCTCTGGACGACCTCAAAAATATGTAGATGTAGGTCCTCTCTTTAGATGATGGTTTATATGCCTTTTTCCATCACCCTATGTGCTTCATTCATATACACATATGATTTGCTTCATATATCTTTTCCCTTGAAATAGCCAACTCTATTCTTTATCTAAGGTTTGAAGGGGATATTTGTGAATGATGCCAAGGCCTCTACAATAATATATTTGGGTATCCATAAGATAATGTCCCAATCAAAAGTTGTTAAGGATAAGGAATTATCTTAGTGACACAACTCCTAATATCTCATTAACACATCAGTCAATCCATATTTCAACGGATTATGGTTTTTGCACATGCATATAAGGAATGGTCCAACTCATCCCAATCACTAAAAGTGATTGAGAATCAATGTGTTGTAATCTTTTGTGTCTTTGTGAATATATAGTACACACTTCATGAAAAACTTGAGGATTTGACAACCCATTCTCTCACATGGTATTAGAGCGTGTCAACTACTTAGGTCCCCATCACCATTTTTCTCTCTATTACTTCTCATTTTAACCTCTACTTCACGTTGCTTGCCCATTCTCATCATCTTCCTTCGTGGCTAATTCCACACCTCTCTCATCCAACATTCATCATTTTCTTCCCATTAAACTATATCCCACAACTATTTAATAAGGCGATCCTAGTTCATTCCTCTCCTCAAAGGCGTTCTAATTGGATTCACAGATGGCACCAAACCATGTCCTCCCTTTTTTTGTCTCATTAAACTCAACTGATACATCCATTGCCAAGGAGGACGTGGCTCCTTCCATTAATCCAAAACAAAAAATCCTACTGATGACCATTAGAGCTTAGTCAGACGGATACTAAGATACCTTAAAAACACTCTGAATTATGGAACTCAGGTTTCGAGGTCACCCACTTTACAATTATCAGTATTATCAGATGCTGATTGGGTTGGTTGCCCTGATGACAGAAAACCATATGGAGGCATGGAGGCTATCTTATATTATGTGGGTCAAATCTAATATCATGGAAATCTTGGAAACCAACAGATAGTGTCAAGGTCGAGTATGGAAAGTGAATACCGGGCCCTCGTAAATGCTACTACAAACTCACATGGCTTCGGTCTCTTTTTGGAGAACTCGGCATCTACCTATCTATTACACCTTCTCTTTGGTGTGATAATGTGGGTGCCACATACTTAACAACAAATCCAATATTTCATGCTCGAACTAAGCATATTGAAGTGGATTTTCCTTTGTAAGAGACAAAGTTTCAAAACATAATATACAAGTGTTGGAACACCATTTAAGGTGGTCCACTGACCACCTAATATTCTCCCTCTCTCCATTTGGAAGGACGCATGAATTAATGTAGGTTTGCGTTCCGTGTTTTTCATTCTTCCTCATTCACTGCCATTAAGGAAATCTAATGGCTAGTGTCCCTTGATGTAAGGGATGCCTTTGGAAAATCCTCTAAAGGAGAACACCTTTGGTAACTCTCTGTACTTGAAATCCTTATAAGCAACCATCACTGAGACTTACAGAAAGGGAAGTTGTAGAGAGTTGTAAACCCCATCAAAGAGAGAAGATCTGTAAGGGAAGAAAACCTAAGCTATGGATCCAGGTATGCCTTTATATATTGGATTCAAAGTTCTTGATTTGTGTTATTCAGATTAAACCCCTTATATTTGGATCCTGACAAATTGAAAAAGGTTAATAATTGGTATCATAGCCTTGGTTTTGGTTTTGGGTTTTTAATATAAATAAACTCTCATTGGTTTCATTTGGGTTCTTCCTCTCAAGCATTTGGGTTTATTCCTGAATAATCTATTAAGTGTTTCCCTGGAGATATGTCTTTTTCTTTATCTTTGAGTTTATCGTTAATGTTTCTGGGTTAACCCAAAACATCTCCAGAATGGGAAAGGAAAAGGCATAGAGAAGCCATATTCATGAAAGATCAAAGAGTAGAAAAAAAGGATTGCATTAAAAAAAAGTAAAAACTACTACAGTAGGCAGCCCCATTCACTACAACGCATTCTGCTCTTTGTAGCAGACCTCAAAGATGTTACATACTGGTCTGTACTAAACTTCAGTATGGACCACTATATTGTATCCATTCTAGAACCAATGTGACAGATTTGAACTGTTAAGATTAACAAACTAACATTTCTAACTTTTTGATGTGACTGACCAACACCCAGGTTGACCAGATCAGGAAAAATTGAATGGCTGAAGTTTTATTTTCGTGATTACGAACTCATATATCTTGGCTCAAATTTTGATATTTTTTCATCTATAGGTTTATTTCACTAAGATCTTGATGACTAACAGTTTGGATCAGTCATAAAGTGATTCTAATTTTTGCACATAATTTATAAACTTTACTTTAACTCATTAAAGTTGAATTTCTGTACTTAGTTTTAACTTGATTCTTATGATCAGAGTTAATATTTTTTTTATATGCATGTTTATATGATCTTATGCCAAATGTGAGGACAATCAATGGTTGGATTAAATGGATCCATCAATTTGATAAATCAATTAAAGATATTAGATATTGATTAATGGCCAAATTAAAGTTACTTTCGACCATTAATCATATAAAGGGTAAATGTGATATAGCAAAATAAAATAAGTCAAATGATCATCATTTAGATTCATTTTGTGCCTAGTAAAAAAAATAAAAATTAGGACATTCAATGATTTATAAATCCATATTACTTATGATGATATAAAAGGACTTATGAGATCACATAGTGTTGTTGTATGTATTAATTCAAATGCACAATTTTTGATTAATTTGGTAGTCACCACAGTGGCCCAGTTATGATAAAATTCTATTTTTTTATTTTACAATTAAATAGATCACTAATCCAATTGTGTGATAAACAATGACACTATATGGCAATTTCATTTACGAGATTGAGTATCTACCCAAAGGTTTGATAATCCTTTTCATAATTTGAAATTGGAACAAGACATGCATAATAAACATATCGAGGGTTAATTGTTCTATGACCCAAAGGTAAAGTCAATTAATTTGAGACATGTTTTATTAATATGGTCTTATTGATTATAGGGGAGTGATAATTCACATATTGTTTTCAACCCAAAGGCAGAATTACAATGATGTCTGCGGTAAAATGCATATACCTTGTTTTACGGGTGAAGCATATTTCATCACCTTCATTGATGACGACTCAGCTTATGGTTATGCTTATCTAATTAAAGAAAAAAAATCTGAAGCCTTGAATGTTTTCAAAATATTCAAAGCTGAAGTAGAAAAGCAATTAGATAAATGAATTATAGTTGGGAGGTCAGATAAGGGTGGGGAATATTATGGGAGATACACCAAATCAGGTCGTAACCCGAGTCCATTTGCAAGATTCCTTGAACAAGAAGGCATTGTTGCGCAATACTCAATGCCTGAAACACCTCAGCAGAATGGTGTTGCTAAGAGAAGAAACAGGACGTTGATGGATATGGTTAGGAGTATATTCAGTAATACCACATGACCCAAATCTATGTAGCAGTGAAGCACTAAAGATGGCAACGTACATTTTAAACCGTGTGCCTAGTAAAGTTGTTCCTAAAACTCCTTTTGTGTTATGGACGGGTAGAAAACCCAGCTTAAACCATTTTTGAATATGGGGATGTCAATCTGAAGTGAAAGCGTTTAACCCACAAGAAAGGAAATTAGAACCTAGAATAGTAAGTGGATATTTTATCAGTCATCCAGAAAGGTCTAAGGGGTATAGGTTTTATTGTCCTAATCATACCATTAGGATTGTGGAATCCAATAATGCCAAAATTTTAGAGAATCACCAAAATAGCGGGAGTTGTGACGTAAGGAAAATCAAGTACGAAGAAGTCAGGGATGTAATATTACCTAATAGAAGTGGCACAGTTGTTCCACTTGATGTTGATATTCAAGAGGTACAGCTACAACTGAATGAACCGGATGTTACTCTTGATAACATGCACATCGTTACTCAAGTGGAACAACAACTCATCAACAATGAAACACTCCCTTGACAAACTGTTGAAGGTTATCAAATTCGAAATATTATACAACCAAATGTAAGTGAAATGAATATAGAAGAATTGAGAAGGTCAACTCGAGTGAAAAGACCTGCTATTACATATGATTATGTTGTGTATTTGGAAGAGGCAGATATTGAACCACCCTAGACTGGGCGGGCCTATTTCAATATGGCATGGGATTTTGCCTCAAAAAAAATAAAAAATAAAAAATTCACCTAGGCAAGTTAGTCTAAGATTTGACCAGCCATCTCCCATATTGATCTCTATAAACCCTACTCAGAGAGATTGGTGAGACGCCTAGAATTGAATTATCACACTACCACAAATTATTGTTTACATAGAAGAGTAGGAATGTTAGAAAACTCTATGTCAAATGAGGAAAAAGACAAAAAAAAAAAAAGAAAAAGAAAAAAAGAAAAGAAAAGAACATTGTCTATTGGATAAAGAGAAAAAGCCTTCAAAACCTATGTAAAAAAGGAAAAAAAAAAAAAAAAAAAAAACAAACAGAAGGTCCAAAAAGGAGGGATTGTGGAGCACTTTAAATAAAGGCTCTTCCTAAAGTGGGCTTTTCCTAAATTTTACCCTAAAATGGGTAAGTCCCACCTTAAAATCAAGCATATCATTGAGAATGCCAAATGCTCAAATGTTATTGTGGGAGCCACGTTTGATTGACTTAAAACTTGGGGTCAGCCCATAGTGGGACCTTTATTTTTAGAGGTTTGGATTTGCAATATGTGCGAACCATTGTACAATGCCCAACATGACTGACAATTTAGACTGAGAAAAAGAAATGGATTTTCCACATTATATTTGAATGAATGACACCATTTAAGGTGGTCCACATGACCGCCTAATATTCTCCCTCTCTCCATATGAAAGGACGCATGCATGAATATAGGTTTGCTTTCCGTGTTTTTCATTCTTCCTCATTCACTGCCATTAAGGAAATCTAATGGCTAGTGTCCCTTGATGGAAGGGATGCCTTTGGGAAATCCTATAAAGGAGAACACCTTTGGTAACTCTTTGTACTTGAAATCCTCGTAAGCAACCATCACTGAGACTTGTAGAAAGGGAAGTTGCAGAGAGTTGTAAACCCCATCAAAGAGAGAAGATCTGTAAGGGGAGAAAACCTAAGAAAGCTATGGATCCAGGTATGCCTTTATATATTGGATTCAAGGTTCTTGATTTGTGTTATTCAGATTAAACCCCTTATATTTGGATCCTGACAAATTGAAAAAGGTTAATAACAAGTGCAATTCATTTCCACAAAGGATAAACTAGCAGACATTTTAACAAAGGGCCTTCCTACTGCACAATTCCAAGCTCACTATTGCTCCAACAGTGCTAAGTTTGATGGGGTGTGTTAAGGATAAGGATTCCATGACATGACAAGAGAAGCAATCATCTCAGTGACAATACCTAATATCTCATTGACACATTACTCAATCCATATTTCAAGGGATCATGTTTTCTATATATTCATATAAGGAATGCTCCAACTCATCCCAATCACTAAAAGGGATTGAGAATTAACGCATTGTAATTTTCTCTATCTTTATAAATATACAATATACACCTAATGAAAAACTTGAGGACTTGACAACCCATTCTCTCACAAAAGTGAACTACCAGTGATTATGATTGTTTAGCATTGTTAGGTATATATCAATGTTGGTCTATTCATACAGTTGTTACATGTGTTTTTATTGATGCACTGCTAGATTTAGAAACATTTATGTTACCAACTTATGAATGCAACTTTTCCTTAATTTGTGTATATATATTATTGATAATTTACTAACAACAAAGAGCTAAGTTAGTCACACTAGATGAAGTTCATTGCTAAATTAAGTGCAAGTACGTGGAGGATTTTTTGTGAAAAGTGAAATTGCAAGAAAAATAACCTTTTGTTGTTTTATGAGAGTATCTTCTACAATTTTGTACTTTTATTTTTAGAAAGTATGCTTGCTTGAATGTTTTATTCTATGAATGAATGAAGAAAAACTTATTTGGTAGGCATTTTGTGAGATAAAATATTGATAGATAGAGAGAGTAGGGAGATAGAGAGGGATAAATTTTATTGATGTGTAGAAAGGGAGAGAAAATGCATATCGAATGCGTTTTTCTTCATTCATTCAAAGAATGAAATTAATATTCCTAAAATGATGCTAAATAGGCAAATGTGGACACAAGGGATGGCAATCCATTTTATTCAGTCTCACACAAGAGCTGGAAACACATTTCACCATGAAATATTTCTCACCACACCAAATAATAGAAACTAGTAATTGTAGAAAATGAAGGCTTATAATTTTATTTTCATAGGGAAAAAATAATCTTCGTTTTTTGTCTATTTAACAGTTTCTGTGATTTTCGTTTTTTGATGTGAAAGCATTTCTCACTTTTTTTTTTTTTTGGCAGTAAGGCAATTCTCCTCCTAGATAACCATTTATGTAGTCTTGTACAATCGGTTAAAAACACATTTCACCATGAAAAATGTTTCATTGTACCAAACAACAGAGATAAATAACCGTAAAATAAGAAGTCATCCTAAAGATTAATATGAAAATAAATAATGGTACATCATGCACAAACATCCTCAACGAAATAGTCATTTATTTAAAATGAATCAATATACCCTACTTTACACCACTAGCATTAAGTAAACCATAACAAAGGAGAACTAAATAAAGCACCCACTTCACCATAAGAGGACGTCAGCCACTTTAAGCGGTTCTCCTTGAGTGAAGGATACTGATCCAGAAAAGAAGCTGCACTTGTGTGAAAAAAAAAAAAGAGATAAAAAACCATTTCTCCTGCACCCTTTTGAAAATGAGGTTAGCTTTTTAACTAATCACAATCTCATTTATATATTTTAAATCGGGATCTCAACTTTGTGACTTTGCATGTGTCACAAGCACCAGGGTTTAGAAGACCCTTTTCAAAAAATGTTTGCAACGTTGCTAGCTAGGGACCACAGCCAATGTCAACTTGACATGTTAATCATTTCCAAATCCAAGTGGGTGGTTAGTTAATGAAGTGTATAGGACTGTGGAAAAGCTTTTGCAGAATGTTGAAAAGCTCATAAGTTGGTCAAGGACTATCCAGCTTTCCATGCATGCCTATCAGAAGGCAAGGGCATGAGGAAAGTAATTTTCTTGGGGGCCACTATCCAAAGAATTTTTGGCGAGATATTATGTAATAATTAAAAAAGGAATTTCGAAAGTTTAAGACACAAAAAACAATTCCTCCCAACAATGACGGTCTTTTCTTTTAATTATTTTGAACTTATCTTAGGCTGTTACGGTACTAAGTTGTTATATCATTTAGTTTGACGCGTTTTATCAGTCCTTGGGCTTTTGGCGTATTAGTTAAGTCCATAACATTTGATATCAGAGCCAACCTCCATGTCTTGGGTTCGAGTCATGAAAAGGGCTACTTGGAGTAAAGTGAGAGTCGTCTGAAAAAATAGAAAAAATGGCTACCAGCCGCCAGAGTGTGAGCCGCTGCGAAGAGAGCTAACTGGAGCAAGGTGTGAGCCATCCCAAAAGGGGGAAAGGGCTACCTGTCGCTAGAGCCGCCAAGGACACCGATGGCGGAAGCGTGATGGTCTGTTATGGTCCTAAGTAGTTGTAAGATTTAATTTGACGCGTTCCATCAGTCCTGGGGCTTTTGGCGTATTGGTCAAGTCCATAACATAGGCATGTTTGTCTCGAACATTGTCCATGGAAAATAAAAATCATTTCGAAGGTGAATAGTTTTTATTATTACATGTAAATAATCTATTCAGATTTTTATCTTACAAAGTGATAGCATATTTCATAATGTTTGTGGAAAGCAAATTTGGATTTGGATAAGAATGGTGGGATGTCTTTCTTGATAGGACTTTCGCTTTCACCATACCGTCCTGATGCTTGGGTAGTTTTATTTTATTTTATTTTATTTTTTTGTGCTAAATTGAAAAATTGGATTAAGAAGAGAAAAAGGGAGAGAAACAGCAGCCAGGAAAAGGCCACACAAGGAAAGAAGAAACCTCAAAAGAAAGAGAACCAAAGCACTATCTTATAAGGTGATAGGGGTGGTTACATAAGAGAAAAAAGGAGTCTAGAGAAGGACTACTAAAAGAGGTAGACATGCTCCTTAGAGAAGTAGAAGCATCCATCAAGAAGAAATTAACATAAAATTCTAGAGAAGGAAACTTACTGAAGACAGCCTGATTCCTAACCTTCCATATGCTGAAGATGGCAATGATGAAGAGGGCTCCCAAGCCCTTCTTGTCTTTATGGGAAGAGTTGGCTGAGAAGGAGTCCCACTTGGAGGAGACAGAGCTGGAAGGGCCAAACTTGAAATTGCCTTTAACCTGAAGCCAATCCCAGAAAGAGGCTGTGAAAGGGTAAAGCAAAAGCAAAGAGAGAGCAGATTCCTGGTGAAAGCCACAGAGATAGCAGGAGGAAGCCAATTGCACTCAAATTGATTGGCCCAAGGCATTGGTTGGGAGTTTGTTATGGAACAGTTTCCAAGCAAAGCAAGCCACAGAAGGCTTGAGGAGGCCGTTCTAGGCAAACTTATACCAGGGACTGGGGGGGTGTCTGGATCTGATGGACTCCAAGGCAGTAGCAAAGGAGAGATGGATGGACTTAGAGCTAGACCAGACCAGCACATCAGGCTCAGCAACCAGGGAGAAGGAGTCAAGAAGAGAGGAGGAGAAGGAGACCACCTGCCAAGGAAGAGAGAGGCTTAGAAGCCTTTGGCTGTTAGAGAAGACGTCATGAACAGAACCCGCCCAGGGGAAATGGATCTCAGGAAAGATCCGCGCCAAGGAATGGGGCCATGCCATTTGTTATACCATAAGCTAGAGCTTTTACCATCTCTTAAAACCCAGTGACTGTTATGAAAAAGGAATAGCGAAATTCTCTTTATAGGTCTCCAGATGCAAAAGCCAGAGGAAGGGAGCAAGGGTGCCAAGGAGAGAAACCTTTGAAGTACTTGCTTTGAACCAAGAAGCCCACAAGGAAGTAGATGAGAAAGCTGCCCAGCTATAACCTGACTGAATTGGCATGGACCATGTCCCTGATGCGACGAAAGCCAGCCCTCCTTCAGACTTTGGCTGACAATCATAATTCCAATTAAGGAGGCTCTTCTTGGATTGATCAGAACCACCAGGCCAGAGAAAGTTCCTCGCTCATTTCTCCCATTTCTCAAGGAAGTTGCAGACCGAGCTAGGGACAGGGAGAACAAGTAGGATGTGTATAAAGAGACTTTGAAGCACATGTTTAACAATAATGACTCTCCTAGCAAAGGAAAGCAGATTCCTTTTCCAGCCTGAGAGCCTTTGCCTAAAGGAATCCTTCAAACTCTCAAAGTATTGAGCTTTAGGGCTGCCAATGAAGAGAGGAACTCCCAGGTATTTTACAGGGAAGATAGCCTGAGAAATGCCTAAGGATCTCGAAACTCTGACTTTGAAGGACTGCTTGCTGTTGCCAAAGAGGACATGACTTTTCCTGAGATTAAAGTGCTGGCCAGCAGCCAATTGGTAAGCTTCCAAGACTTCCTTGATAGCTTTAATACTCATAGGGAAAGCTTTGAAGAAGAGAAGAATGTCATTAGCGAACAACAGGTAATAGATAGAGGAAGAGGTTGGGGCTCTGTAAATCAGAGCCACATACTGCTGAAAAACCAAATAATCAATGTTCATGCTGATGATCTCTTCCACTAAGATGAAAAGGTAAGGGGATAGAGGATCTCCCTGCTTGAGCCCACTCCCCACAGCAAAGTAACTAGCAGGCTCTCTATTGATAAAAATAGAACCTTTAGAAAAGCACCCACATTCACGGATAAGGGAGGACCAAGCTCTGCTAAACCCAAAGAAGTCCAAGGTTTTGAATAAAAAATCCTAGCTCAACTTATCAAAGGTTTTGGAGATGTCCAGCTTCAAGCAAATACGTTTGCCTTTTGCTCCCTTTTGAAGGCTCCGAGTAAGCCCGTGGGTAGGTAGGTTTAGGTAATCCTCCTCGGTACACTAGGCCAACTAAAAAAATATGTATATGTAATTATAATAAAATGAAATAGTTGGATCTAAATATCTAATACGAATTTAGGCAGTCTCACATGAGTTAGAAAGATTGGAGGGGAGCAGTCATATGCTAGTCAGAAGCACACTTCCTGGTAAAATCATAAAAAAAAAAAAAAAAAAATTGCCACACCAAATAATAAAAATCGGAATTGTGATAAATGAAATAAAAAGGAAATGCTTTGAAAACATTCACCCGCAAACATAACCTTTTTTTTTTGGTAAAAGAGTACTTCATTAAAAAATCAGACCAAAGTAACAGAACAAAAGACTATGAGACACCCAAAAAGACCCCCACAAAAGAGCTACAATCAACAACCTCCCCCTAAGAACATCAGTGTCCTTTTCCGGATTTTATCTTGGTTACATAAGAAATAAACTTGGCCAACAAGTGGGTTGCATGGTTCAAGATTCTAAGAATATAAGAAACTTCCACATGATTAAAACTCAAAAATAAATTCTTGATATTAGCAATAATTGGGTTAACCCACAAACATACCCTTAGAACTAACTCTGGACATGATGTGAAGTAACTCATGAAAGTGCCTACAGTCGACCTTTTATTTTTATGGTAACACTTGATCTAGGGGTTCAACTCAAGTAAGTTGGGTAGATCAACCGCCCTAGGCTGCATTTGACTCGGATTGGGCCCATGGGCTAGGTCTAAGCCAATTTTGACCCAATATATAAAAGCTTTGGGCCTAGGCCAATGTGTCATATGAGAGTCCCGTGGCCCTATCTTATAATTTCCAAGAGTCCATATTAGGTTTTGGCTTAGAGCATGTTTGATAATAAGTAAGGAATCTATAGATTTGAAGATTCCTCTATGGTCCTGGAAAAGGGATTCCTCATTGAGGATTTGTATAGATGAAGATTGTACTCTTTTCTTTTTCCTTTTTTTTTTTACAATGGAGGGTGTCCTAGTATCAATGCCAATTATCCATGTAGTTGAGAAAAAAAATGGTATCAATGCATTAATCTACAAAAATGAGGGTTTCCAAATTCGGGTTTGGGAGGGTGGGTTGGTGTTGCCATTGTCGTACCTAATATCCTAAGAAAAACTAGGGCACATTTGGGAACCATCCACTAGATGATTCCTCGCCATTTTTTCCTTGCTACCGAGGAATGCCCTCTTTTGGTGCAACTCATTGTTGAAGAAAAGGCAAGGCTGAGGAACTCTAAACTCGGCAGAAGCACATAAAACCTTGATAAGATCCCTCCCAATCGAAAACATAGAAGTCACGCACGCAATGAAATGCAAAGCTACGTTGACTTTGAAGGGATTTTAGGGCAGCCCATAAATCATGATCCAAACCGTTCGCCCTCCTCATAATACAAAACACGACGAAGGGTTCAAATATTAGCCATTGATTCTTCACTTGGTTTGAGGTATTTTAAAATACATCAAGACCAATATATCACCATTTGTAGACTTTTGTGGGCCCCATTTACGAAATCCGAACCACTCATCCTCTTAAAAAGGTTATAGGGTGGATTTTGGGAACATGATTCATCGAGTATCATGAGAAAACTGCGAAAAAAATCCATGCCATTGATCTACTATAGTGCAAAAAAGGGATTTCAGTGCCATCTATTTTTATTTTTTTTTGAAAAATTCTTTTGTGCCCTAAAAAACATGATGCGAACCGTTCACAATCTCCAGAAGGCCAGAAATAGCTATGGGTCAAATCTTGACCGTAGACTCTTCATGCATATTAAGACATTTGTGTAAATGTCCAGTTTATAAAAAAATTTTAAAAATTGATTTTTGTGGGCCGCATTTGAATGAGCCCAACGGTTCTCATTATCTCTAGAATGCCAAAAATGATAAGGGGTGAAACCATTTGTGTCCCTATTGTACTGGGGGCAAGTGGACCCTATACATTGTCTTCCTTACCATAAAAGCCCTCTCCTTCTCTTTCGTCTCCCTTTTCATTCTTTTTCTCCTCTCAAGCATCAGAAGAGATTCCTGATTGCATGGTTAAAGCACAGAAGAACAAGCTTTTTTCAAGATCAAAACCAGGTAAACCTTATTTACTTGTCCATCCAAACATTTTCGTTTGTAGATTCCTTCATTGTTCTTCTTGTGCAGTGTCGGCTCTTAATTAAAGATCGTAACAGTCGCAATCTTTTCATTTCTATTTGGGTCTTGCATTTTGTAGCTAAGGTATGGATGTTGGCAGTTTTGTAAATTCTTGCTAATAGGGCACTTTCCATGCAAGGAAAATAGTTTTCAGGAAATCCATTTAGAAGTTGACATGTATGTATACGCAGATCCACAGCATTGACAAATGCTACGTAACGAGAAATTTGACGTTGGGATACTATCACGACCCGGGCCCGAAGTCCGATAAGCCTGAGCTGTGATTCCATACTTACTCCCATAAACTTTGAATTAACTGAAGTTAAAATAGAATCCACGAGGGATAACACTCATTCATACCTGTCAAATATACAAATTGCGGAAATATATAATTGATGATATCAATTTACATAACACATGTTTACAAAATAAAGTCCTTTATACATATATCATTTCCATCTTGTCAACTCCTGCATATTTAAAACAATACAGGACGACACTATTCAACCTCTTAAAAACGATCACATTTCAAAACAATCCATTCCTAAAAAGAATTCTTGATCGCACTCGAACAACCACATCAAATGGTGTCTCGTCCATTCCATTCTATCATTCCTCTTGGAGGAACCTGAGGCAGTCTCTTTCGCTCCCATTAGGGCCGCTGCCGGACTGGCATTGGCAATCGGCCTGTAATGCCATCAATTATACTAATGAATACGACGGTTCAATAATGTATAAACAGATCTTGTGATAGCACATGTTAATGCATGTAACAAATCTGTGTGGTATATCAATTAACAATTCTACAAACAATATCCAAGTCTAGACCATTCGTACCATAACAGTACACAAACATCTAGAGTAAATTAATAGACGTTACCAATTGGCGACTACTATAGCATTCATTTTATTTGGTTCCAATTCAATTCAATTCATGTCATTCCATTTCAGGATTCATCCTCAGAATGGAAGGCATAATTTACCATCTTCCCTCAAAGGAAGGATTTATCTTCCAAATGAAAGGCATAATTTGCCATCTTCCCTCAAAAGAATGATTCATCTTCCAAATGTAAGGCATCGATCAGTACCCATAAATACGATTGGAATTGTGGGACTTACTAGTGTCCAGGCCAGGGACAACTGGCATCATCACGGAGCTCCGAAACGCCCCAAATCCATCTATTACAGTAGGAATAGTCATTTGTTTATTTATTAATTCATTTAGCTCATTTAGAGCTTTAAACAATAGCTAGGTAGTGCCAGACTCAAGAGCCAATATATTTTAATAAGCAATCCATTTCTGGATCCAATTCTTAAATTGGGATACAATGATACGGAATACAATACAATGAGAGAATTACTAATCATTCATGATTCTACTCATTTCTAAACAACCATTTAGGTGTAACAATTGGTTATCAAATGCATGTGTTATCCTCGATAGACATCACATTTATATATATAATGTGTGCATTATAGTCTCCGTAATTATCACCTATGGAAGTTTAGTCCATAATCAATTAACTATTAGAACAATGGTTTAACCGTATAATTCTCCCTTTTATTGTTCTTAATTCTCAATAATCTCGAATCACCTCATAATTAGTTTTAAAACTAATTTAGGGAGTACTTATACTCATAAGAGACTTTCCTAAACCAAACAAAAATCCAAAATCCACTGGACTCGACCTGAGTCCCCCAATTGATCGAACCGTCAAGTACGATCGATCAACCAAAATTTCATCCCAGTTAATACCCTGTCCAATCGATCGGATAGAAAACTGTCCTCAGTTAAGACCTGTCTAATCGATCGGACAGTCAGGTCCGATCGATTGGAACTACTCTGAACTTCGGTTTCAGTTCAGAAGCTGATCTCCTTCTTCCTCCTTTCATTCTCCAAACCATACACGTCCTGCATACTCATATACCATCTCATTCATACATTAATAACTTCATCATTCTATCAATCCTCAAAAACAAATCCATTCTAAAATTCAATGGAAAATGTACAAAAACCCAAATCAATGGAATTTCTATGAATTTCTACAATAATTAACACCAATCATAAGTAAATGTTTACACTTGCCTCTCTTGAAGGTATTGGACAAAAAGCCCCCTTTTCTTAGCTTGGCTTGACACAAATCTCCCCCAAACTCAAACCCTAATCCCATGGAAACAAGAAAAACACATCTCTATTAGCTAATTAAACTAGAAATTAAGTCTAAACACTCAATAGGACTTCAAAGTTTTATAAGGAACTTAATAACTCACTTGTAGCTCAAAGGAAGAAGGGTTGAGCTCTTTCTCAAGCTCCAAAGACTCCACAATGGGAGATAAAGTGAGTAAGAAGATGAGGATGATGAAATCTCTTCAAAAACTACTTCCAATCTTCTCACTTGATGAGGGAAAAAATGGGAGAGAGCAAGATGAAGGAGGAGTGCTCTAAGGTTTCTTTTCAAATGGTGGGAAATGAGAATGAACTCATTTGGGAGTTCATCCCAATCCTTATAAACAAAATTTTGCATTTAGCCCCCTTCTTTTCACTCCTTTACAACTTAAGTCAAATGAAGGTTCATTTGATCGATTTCAAGCCAAATGGATTGAAATCTATTTTGAAAGTTAACGTACTATTCGAGATACACGCGTTGGTATCAAGAGTTTCTGTATTCAACGAAATACTGCAAAATTTGTATTTACAAAAAAGTCCTTGGTCTACATTGTTTAGGCCTAAACTCATTTAATTAAACTATCTTCATTCAAATCCATTCCATTATACTTAATGCATCATTTGAGACTTATTTGTCTCTCTTTGGCCATTAACTAGCATTAACCCAATTATCCATGCCTAATTAGCATTAATCTCAATTAATTAGCCTTAATCATGATTAGTTCAGGTCGGGGTGCAACATATACTTTCAAAATCCGAGTTTGCATAGGCATCATGGAGTTTATACACTTTTTGTTTCCTTCGTTTTTTGCTTCTTTTCTTTTTCCTTCTTTTCACTGAGTTGAACTATTGGTCATAATTGATACTTTTGACTTTTAAATACCTAACGATCGATCCCTGGCTTAAGTAACCGAATATCATAGCTTCTTTTTCTTAGTAAATCAAGATTTTCATTAAAGATAGAATCAAACCAAAACAATCAAGAAATTTTATATTTGGCTGAAAACACAATCAAGATTTTCATTAAAAACAGAATCAAACCAACACAACAACATAACACAAACCATACAACAACACCATTATAACTTCTACCAAACTTCACCATCAAACTTGATGCACCATTAACCAAAACTAACAACTGAAAAATGGGATGCAAATCCTTTAATTGCCAAAATACAGGTGCCCATTGACTAATCTTTCATTCCATTAATCACATTAATCACATCACCAAGAGCATCCGAAAGAATACACACATAAGAGAAACTCATCTCTTTGGCTTTGCTTAGTGCAAAGAAAATTGCCCCTTTTTTTTGCCTCTTTTTGACTGACAGCATCTTGGGTCCTTTAGCAGCCTGGTGCCAAGGAGGTTGCATCATAATAAAAGGTTGACTACCTATCTGATTTAGAAAAGACAGCTAGGATAATGGTGCATTACCCTTTAAATCTTGAAAATATCTACAGATAATAAAGTTCTTATCATCATGTTTCTACTTCCTACGCAAAGGGATTGTATTTTTGGCTCCCAAAACAATTTCAAGGTTTTTTTTTTTTTATTAACATTCTAAAATCAAACTCATTTCTTGGTTTCCGTATAGCCCACCAACGAGTCACAAACCATACTTTTACCTCCTCGGAATCTCAAGAGCACTCCAACAAATAGGATCCTAGACATTTATCCCACCAATCCATAATCACTTCTCAAGGGATATTATGAGATAACAAGCCCAAGTGTGAGGTGAATTAGACTGCCATTGACCCCTCACAATGGAATAAAGAATGTTCTATTTGCTTTCTTTGCATGAAATTAAATTTGTAGGAATTCAAGATCCATGCCTCTCATTTGCATTCTAGCTCATGCTTCCCACTTAGATATCTACTTATTGAGAAAATTAAAAGATAGATTGTGAAAAGAGGTTTGGCTGTAAGCTTCTCAACATGCCTAGCCTTCCCTCATCATTTCATTATATAGTTGTGTGGCGTCCTTACACATGGATTAGTTTCCTCACACAAGAATTTTGAGAATATATTAAAATACATTTAATGCAACTGAATAGCATAAAATAACATTTTCACAACCCTAACCAGCTCCTTTGTACACTTTTCATGTCCTTGATACATGTTGTCTCACGATCATGATAAGCATGTCATGTCCATAAGATATCTTGAAGATTCTCTTGCTGAGATGGCTTGCCAATCCTCTCATGTAGAGATGGCATATGATGACTTATGGAATGACTCACTGTCGTGAGGTGATCTGTTTGATGGCCTACCAACTTGTAGTCTTCCTTATCACTCCCCTTCAAGCTAGAGAGCTGTGGCCAAAGCACTCCAAGCTTGCACCGAAATTTTTGAAAAAGATCCTTTGAGAGAGGTTTTGTAAATATGTCTGCAATTTGATTTGCAGAACTCACAAATTGAGAAACAAGAGATCCAAGAACAACTTCTTCTCTCACAAAATGATAAACTATTTCTATATATTTTGTACGAGCATGTAGTATTGGATCAACTGTCATGAATAAGGCACTGAGTTTGACACAGAAAAGGAAAGGAGGTAGAGAGAGATAAATTCCAATATCTTTGAGAATATAAGATGCCATGTCAATTCAGCTGCGGTAGAGGCAAGTTTACAATATTCTGCTTTTGCATGGGACGTAGCTACAGTTGTTTGATTTTTGGCTGTCCAAGAGATACAATTTGCTGCAAGATGAATACAATATATATCAAGTAGTTGACCTCCTTATTTGTGGACAACCAGTCCGATCTGCATATGAAAATCCATGAAGATTAAGAGAAGATATCCCGATTCAATAATCAATGGTTCATTTTAGATATCGAAGAATCCTTTTAACATCTTGCTAGTGCTTGAGTGTTGGTTGCTGCATGAACTAACAAACCAAGTTTACTGCATATGATTAGTCTAGTCGAGTAAAAGTAATGTACTGCAATGCACCCACGTCTATGCTTCTATATTCGAATGCGCCAACATTTGGACTAGATTCTGAATGCATATCATGTTTTTGTGCTTGAGGGGTTCAAATAGCCTTACTATCTATCATCTTCGTCATTGATAAGAAATAATTTATGTACTTTGCTTGAGAGAGAAACAGCCCTCCAGAAAATGAAGTGATTTCAATACCCAGAAAATAATGTAAGTGACGAAGATCCTTCATGACAAACTCCAAGCTAAGTTTACTAATTATTCATGACAAAAGGGAAGAGTTGCCAGTAATGATGATGTCATCAACGTAAAGAAATAATAATATGGTTCCCATTGAGCAATGTAGCACAAATAGGGATGAGTCTGCATTACTACAAAAACAAAAAAAAAAAAAAGAAAAAAAAACCAACATGAAGAAGAAACAAACTAAACCTATCAAATTAACTAAGCTCGTGGGGCTTGTTTAAGACCATAGATGACTTTGTTTAGTTTGCACACATGTTTTGGGTGTTCTGGATTGATAAACACTGGAGGTTGTTCCATGTAAATTGTTTCTCGCAGGACCCGATGAAGAAAGGGGTTTTTAACATCAAGTTGGCAAATGGGCCAGTGAGAGACAATTGCCAAGTTAAGTATGATAGGGATAGTTGTGGGTTTGACAACTAGGCTAAAGATCTCATCAAAACCCATTCCCTCCATTTGGTTATACCCTTTAGAAAACAAATGTGCTTTAAAGCGATCAGATTTTAACTTGGTTTTAAAAACCCATCACGAACCAATGACATTCATATCATGTGTGCGGGGAACTAAATCCCAAGTCTCATTGCGATCTAGTGCTTCTAGCTCTTCCCTCATAGTTGTGACCCATTGAGGTCGGTTCAATGCATCATTAACATTGTTGGGCTCACTCAAGTCTTGATCCAATGTGTACAAGTACAACAAATCAGGCCCATGTGGTGACTTAGAAATGGCTAACTGATTGGACTGTCCGACTTCTTAGTGGACATTTACAAGGGATGTCCAGTGGCCATTAAGATCTTTGGTTTGAAAATACTATTCATAGCCCGGGTGCTCATAACATGAGGTCACGTAGAAATTGTAGTCACAACGGCACCATGCTCAGGAGAACTAGAAGATGTTGTGGGTGCACACACAATAGACTCATGATCCATTTGGACAATAGGTGATGCATTTGAACCATGAATTTGAGGTGAAGCAACCAAGTCTCGGCCAATTGGAGACTGCCGATCTTGGACTAGTGGACGGACAAAAACAGTCGATCCAATTTCAGGTTGGATGATTTTTGCTGCTCAGAGGTGCCTTGAGCTATTTGTTGTGGCGGTGTGCTATGCTTGATGACTTCCTACCCAGAGTCAGGATGCAGTTGTTGTGTATGCTCCTTAGGTGTACATGTAGTAATAGGTGAGTGCATACCTAAGGCACCATCATCTTGAAGAGATAGTTGTTGTGTATGCTTATTCGGTGTACATGTAGTATTATGTGAGTGCATACCCAAAGTAACATCATTTTGATGAGATGATGGTAATTCCACTGTCAAATCCAATCTTTGGACTTTTTTGTTCCTGTTGACGTATCACTGGTAGATGGTGCCTGCCTTTGATATGTTGATGTCTCTGCTATGTGTTTGGGTTCTGCGCTAGGAGTAACACACTGAATGAAATTTGAAAAAGTGGTAATAATGCTTGGTTTCTGCTCATGAATTAACATATTTTGTGAATTCTTATAAGGAAATACAATTTCATTAAAAACAACATGGCGTGAGATGAAGGTTTTCCGACTCTGAGGATGGTAGCACCGAAAGCCTTGATGCGCCCCTATAAAAATGCAGGGATTTGTCTTTGAAAGTGAGTTTGCAAGAATGGCTACTAGTTATAACAAACCAATGCAATGGATGTAACCAAGTAAATAATATAGAATTAGAAATAATTATCTACCAAGCAATCACCACAAAAAGGCAGATACAAATTTAACGTGGAAACCCTTATTGGAAGAAAAACCATGATTAGAAAAACCAATCACTATTGAACAGTTACAAAATATACTCACATCACCTTTATCCCAGTCAATACGTCGACCTAAGGACTGTAGTTGTTCTTGCACAACTTCTCTTGTTGCCACAACTTCCCCTCCATGCAATGCTCTATGTGCTTGATCCTCCTTCAATCACCTTGAGAACCAAGATTAACAGATCTTCTACAAAGAAGTAAAAGCTTCAAACCTTCTAGAGCAACCTTTTAGAACATTCTCTCAATGGCTCTAGAGAAACAAAGAATCTCTCTTAGGAATATCTCACGTCAGAATAAGAGAGAGGAACTTCTTGTCTTGTGTCTACCTTATGGTTCAGAGCAACGCCCTATATATAGTCCCAAATCCATGCCTTGTAATTAGAACACAAATAGGATTCAAATTGGGAAACCAAGTCTCAAAAGGAAACAATTCCGTGCAGCAATTCTAGAGACTTCCCGCCATCCGATCGATCGGTCCTCGTGGATAACTGAGGCATGTCAGCATCCAATCAATTGGTCAGAGGATCCGATCGATCGGTCTTCGGTGGTCCACCCAGACTTCTTCATTTTCTTCTTTTTATATGCTTCAGCTCTGCCGATGACACCACCATAGTCTATTCTAAAATAAATAGAAAATACAACTCAATGGACCTAGAGTTTTGGCTAACCCATGAATTAGCTAACACAATAAAATCCCTAATAGTCTTAGGCTCAAATTTATTTTTGTTGTGAGCTTGTAAGTAGGGGAAGCATCAACACCCAAAAACTTTGAGACTTGTGTAACATGGATGAGCACCATGGATTTTAAAAATTGGTGTTTCCATATTCAAAATTGTTGAGGGAATGCTTCTACCCAAAGGCTCTTTGGTAAATTTGCGTATATGAGTGAAGTAAGCCCAGTCTCAACTATATGTCTGCGCATTCTTCCCACAGTACCATTTTGCTTTGGGGTACCCAACCATGAAATTTGTCCGTGAATACCACAATTTTCAAGATGGGCAATAAACTCGTGCCACTGAAATTCACCACGACCATCACTTTGAAAGACTTTTATCTTTGTAGAAAAAAGAATTTCTACTAATTTCTGAAATTTGGCAAAATTCTCAAAGAAATCAAATTTATTTTGAGGAGATAAAACCAAGTAAATTTGGTATAATCATCAACAAAAATCACATAATATCTGATTCCTTAAGAAGATGAAATAAGAGAAGGCCCCCATAAATTGCAATGAATTTTCAGAAGAGGTATATTGGCAACTTACAACTCTTTCCCATTTGACGATTAACACAAACACTAGGTATTTTATTCCAACTTCCAATGTTAATGATGCTTTGAGAATTTAAGATCTTCAACAATTTATTATTGGGATGACCCAATCTCAAGTGCCAAATCTCTTCCGCAATTTTTCTAGTTCGAAGTGCCACAAAAATCGGTAGTGCTTCTCCATCTAAGGCATATAGATTTCCCTTTTTACTGCATGTTGCCATTAGTCTGCCTATGGCTCGTTCCTTTATCAAAGGATTTGAGTAAGAAAACTCAAAAAGACAAGAATTACCTCGAGCCAATTGTGAAACTGAAATTATATTTTTCTTGATTTCAAGCACAACTAAGACATTTTTTAATTCCATCGTGCCATAATCATATTTAAAGGAGGCATCCCCTATGTAAAAAAATTTCAATTTGGAACCATCCCCTATCACCAATTTATCATTCCCAGTGTAAGGTCGAGCATGGAGTAATTTACCTTGATCATTCGTAACATGTGCATTGGCCCCAATATCAACATATAGATTCGGGTCTTGTGTTTCAGTTGTAGATGGTGAAGTTAGTGCTTGAGACAGGTCTTCAGGAGCATGGTATGAATAGTCCCATCGATAAAAACATTTCATTGTAGTGTGATTCCTTCTTCCACATATTTACCATAGATCCGAAATGCCCGTTCCTTGCTGCCCTGTGCCATTATTCTAAAAAAGTGGAGTATAAAACCCATTAACGAAAGCATTATTATTACCTATTTGAGGTTAAGAAGTTGCCTGCTGCTGTCCATTTGTTGCACTTGGCCAGGTTGGGCGGAACCCCTGGTTTTACCCAATTGTAGAAAACCCATGGGCACATGAGTTATTTATGTTGTAATGATCATTATGACCTCCCCGTGGCTTATAGTTTCCTCTGCCATGACCACCTCCTTGTTGTTTTTGGGCCACAACAGTAACACCCCAAAATCCGGGGGTTTCGAATCTCGGGACGCTACGAGGAAGTACCTAAGAGATACGGAAAATCCAGAAATATAATCAAGTTTAAATCTCATATGAGTAGGTAGATGGACAAAGTCCTATAGTTTTATTTTACTTTAAGGGATTATAAGGTACTTTCCACAATTAAGCTAACTATTCAATCATACGCCAACACGGCCAACTACAAGAAAAGGAAAGAATAGAGATCTACCTGATAGACGCCTCTCGATGCACCAACTGCACCATTCTCTAAACCCTGCAGTAACGGATCAGCTGCCAAGCAGTTCTACCAATCAAAGAAAACAGAAAAGAATATACCTGAAAACACCAAGGATTAGGTCAAGCTCGATGAGCTAGGCAAAGAGGCATGCTTAGATGGCAATACATTATATTAACAGATAGGGAAGAAGACCATACCTGATCCCAAATATACCTACGTGATTAGTACCTCAATAATAATATAGGATATCAGAGTGCAACATAAACAGTGTGGAGTGTAGTGCATAAACGGTAATCGAGATAATAATATAACAAATGTTAGATACAATATATCAGATAGACAAGAGAAGCCATCATCATCAATATATCGTATAAACCATGCAAATACATCTATGTTACCAGTAACAGAAGTAACCAGAGGAAGTAACCCTACCATATCCACAATTATCGTATCTAGATCCAACCGTGTCAACGTCGACAGTCAGAGATACTAAGCAACGACATCCTGAATACATGATATTAATACATCCAATATACATCCATGAGAGCACACAAGGTACGTCCACAGTTGAAGTACAAGTGACGAGGGAGGTCAGAGCCAACCCATCGTCGTCATCCCGACAACTGTCCATGGACATCAACCATGGGAGTCATAGCCAACAATCGCTGTTGTCTAATTGAATAGGAGCGTACAAGAGTCCATCAATATCCATAGCCACAGCCAAGTCCCAGCCATTGGTCTTACGGGCTAGATCAACATCAATCACTCATCCATAGCCACAGCCAAGTCCCAACCGTTAGTCTTACATGCTAGATCAACATCACCGTCCATCCACACCCGGTCCGAGCGCTAGCGGTCTCAGTACCCCTCCCACACCGGTACCTACTGTGTCAAGCAACAATATCTCAATATCAATGTCCATGCCGGCATCATAACCCTCGACAGACGAATCGTATATCCATAAATCCTACAGACCACTAGGTGGGGATACTCCGAACTGGATAGCCTTATCATAATTAATATGAGACGATATTAGTCAAGGGCATAGGGCACGGAGTTCAGGTATAAGTAATCTATCATTACGATTCTCAACAGTTAATAATACATACCCATGTAAACTCCACTTCTCGATACGCTTAATTAACACTATCTCATTATACCGTCCGTCCATCAATATCTACCGGGAAGTTCCCAATATTACAGGTCAGGACTTCAAGTGCCATGCCTGACATCTCATCCAATACAGACTGTGACCATGGATCGGAGCCTAAATGCAATGCCCTGATTATAGTACTTCTCAAGACTAATATCCAGGGTTCGGACCTACCTGCCAACCTCAGTGTCCGTTTCATCAATATAAGTACCATATGTCACAAATCTATAGATGATCGCTGCCCCTTCATTCAGATCTAAGGCCCCACTTCTCCTAGGACAGTGATCACGAAGTCCTAGATGCTTATTATGTATCCTTGGTGCTCCTGAAGGTATTTAGCATCATAGGACATCCATAACCATTGAATCAGGTTCCGTTTACAACCCTAGACCCTACTTAGGTGGCTACACGAGTCAGGGTTAGGCCCGGCCGTTGACTCGTGTCTAGTGTATCCCAAACAGTCCAAATGAAAGGTCAACGGGGCCCACACATAATCAGATAATAGAAGGGAACTAAATCTAGGAAATCGCTATTTACAGTGTACCGGGTCGACATCATGGGTCCACGGGTCAACCTGGTACTCTGTGGAAATGGACAGCTAACTAAGAGTCATAGAGCATAGTCTGCAATGTTCCCGGTCGACGTCATGGTCATCCGGTCGACCGGGTACACTGCGGGCATTTTCACAAACATCTGACAGGTGGGGAAGAATACAGTGTGGTTGGTCGACCGGGTACACTAGGTCTGTACCCTGTGACCCTTTCTGCTCTCAGTTAGTTGGAGCCTGTAGTGTCCCTGGTCGACATCCAGGGGGATGACGTCGACCGGGTACACACGGGTTCCACATCTTTCAGAATTCTGCCCTTTTCATTTTTCATCAAAACTCCATCAAATCCAACCCAGATCTACACTGATCATCTCCAACCTTCATACACACCTCCCACATCATGATCTCATCACAAATAGGCCATTGATCTTCCACATGGGGGTTTCCCATCCATCAATGGCCAAAAACACATAATAAAGGCTTAGAACAACAGTCCTACACATCATATCATCCAATCAACCATCCATAAACAAGAATCATGCTAAACATCCATAAAAGACAGTAATTATTAATCTAAGCATATTAATCAATTTAATTAAAGAATCTAAACATGTCTACTTGCCTAATTAGGAAGAAAACTCCTTAATTAGCTTGCGCTTCTCTCCAAATGCTCTAAGATTACTCCAACAGCTAGATCTACGAGCTCTACACCCATTCCCAAAGAGAGAAATACATAAGGAAGAGAAATCCAAGGGAAATGACTATCTTATAAAGAAATTGAAAAGGGAGAAGGATGTTACCTTTACTTGGAGAGAAAAGAGAGATCTAGGAGATAAGATGAGCTCCTAAGCTTGTAAATGGCTAGATGTAAATGAGGCTCTTGCTTCTAGTAATTGGAGGGCTAAGATCTAGAGAGAGAAACCCTAATCTCTAATTTAGAGAGAGAGATGGGAGGAAAATTGTAGTGAAATGAGAAGAATGGATGAGAGGGATTTCTTTTATAGGAATTGGGTTGGGTTATAGTCTAAAATGCCCTCTCTTGTTAATGTGAGTTTATGATAAGGATGGGGGTGTTTAGGGAAGGCTAAAATGGAATGACTAAAGGGTCCTTAGTTGTTAATATAAATAAGTGATAAGGACTAGGGTAGTTTAGGTACTAACATTTAATTACTAAAGTATCCTCAAATGAGTGGTTATGAATAAAGGAGCCTAAGGGCAATAAAGGTATGCTATTTATAATGACAAAGGTGGCCATGTTTACTTGGTTGACAATAAAGGAGGCGAAGGTCATTTAAGGTATTGGAATTTTCAAAAAGGAGGGAAAATGTGTGGTTGGGAGGACTAGAGTACCCTCATATAATTAATGGGTTTATGGGTTACGCCATAGGTAGTTGGGTCATTCTAAGATAACTTGCACAATTCTTCATGGAAAACTCATCTATGGCTAAGATTACAATTAAGGGTTCTAAGTAGTAAATAAATTCTAGGAAACCATTATTAATCTCATAAGGGTCTTAATCTTATAATCTAAGCTAAATTAATGGGAATTACAAACTATTCATGCTAATCACCTATTAAATAGGATAATCCATGGTTGACTTGGTCAAATTGGGTCCCACTAGGTATTTCTAGGGACGGGTCCTCACAACAACTGCCATTGATTGATCAAGATTTTTAGTTTTAGTTTCCAAACTTTGTATATGAATTGCTCATAATTCTAGACAACAGCGACAAATTGGGTGCCGGTGGGAAATGGTGGTTTTGTTAGCATAGAGGGTTACTAGCACACTATACTTCTTTCGAAGGCCACAAGACATGTAAATAACTTTATCTTCATTTGGAACTATTTTTTGAATTGAAGCAAGAGCATCAAAAATAGTTTGGAAAAGGTATTCAGATAGTGGTTGATTACCGAGTTTGAGATCTTGCAACCTCTGATTAGTTTGAGTTCTTGTAACGTCTGCTTTAGTTGAACTTTGCATTCCTTTGTAGCATGAAGAAAGTTTTCCTCAAGACATATCCAAATTTCCTTGGCTATATTGCAACCCATGACCAGGTAAAGGACACATAGTTGTCAATATCGTTTCGGACCCCATTTCGGTCGGGCCTTCAAAATGAAAAGTTTCGTCCGATTTTGAATTTTGGCAAAGTTTTTTGGAATTACATTGAAGGTAAATACAAAAATAAAATATTTATACATATGTAGAAAAATCAAAAATAAAAAATAAAACAAGAAACATGGATTTAATGCATTTTAGTAAAAAAAATTTGGAATTAATTTTGGGGAAATATAAGAAATACAAAGAAAATATATGTATGAAAATTTTAAAAATAATTAATTTTTTAAATTTTCATTTCGGCCAAAATGTGAACGGAATCCTAAATTTCGGCCGAAATGGAACGAAACTTAAACCAAAAAGTTTGATGTGAAATTTCGTTTCGGCTGAAACAAAAAGTTTCAGCCATTTCGGCCTAAACGACACGAAATTAATAACTATGAAAGGACCTCTTCTGATAGAGTTACTATAATCCAACTCCTTAATAGGAGATCTTTTTCTTTCAACGTCTCATATTCTTAGTCTGCCTCGCCTTCTTTCGCTTCGATTATCAAACCCTTAACCTTAAGACTCTCAATAAGAGGAAGGATTCGCATGCACCAAACCATATAATTTGTGATGTTCAGTTTTACTTACTGAAACAATTGTGATGAGTTGGTGAAGTGCAATAGCAGTGATGTGCTCAAAATAATTAACCGCATCGCACAAATTTCTATTAAGTAGATAATGGCAAATACTAGTCGATCCATAGAGATTTGTAGAAATAAGATCCAAAAATCCTCAATCAGTTTTCTAACTCTGGATTTTAAAAACACAATCAATCAAGAAAATAATAACTAAAATGATATCAAAGGAAATCTAAACACAAACTAATTAGAGAAAGAGAGATTAGGGTATTGGATTTTACCAAAACATATTTAATCTTTCCAAAGTTACTTCATAGTTTTATCCCAATAAAACTCAATCCAATGTGCAAGCAATTGCCTTAAATCTTATCTTTGAAAATCCTTTTTCTTAAAAATTCAGTTCTTTAATAAGTACTTAAGACTCTCTTCACTTCAATATGTTGAAACTCTAATTACTATTTATCAAGATCAAGCACAAACCATTAAAAGAATTTAACCTAAACATGATATGTCAAGATCAAGCATAAAAAGTAAAAGAAATTCTAGATAACCTTTGCAAAACCAGAAGTTGAATAACATTCGTGAAGGAGACCTATTAAATCATTAAACATAATAAGGGAAAGACATAGAAAAGTAATAAGGAACAATCTCACTGGTTTTGGTTTCCTCCTCTACCCTAATCCACGAATTGGCCATTCATTGTAGAACAAACAAGAATAAAGAAAAAAACCCCCATTATTGAAAGTCTTCAAAGTTGTCTATTACACCACTCATTCTCCACCTTCACATTCTAACAAAAATTAAAGAAAAATAACTTTTTTTTAGAGCAAGAGAGAGCCTCCCCTTAAAAAGAAAAAAATACAAGAAGAAAAAGAAGGAGAAATCACTTAAATTCGTCATCCTTTCTCCATTGAGTCCTCTTTCCAACGCATCTGACCTTACCTTAATCAGAGTCTTGAGTCACAAGTTATGAATAAAAAAAGTAAAGCCTGCGCAAGATGGATACAATTATGAAAATCTCATTTCCTTCAAAATTTGATTACTTGCTAAACAATAGCATTCTTATTGATGTTCATGAGATTCATTTCTTTTCTTCTAAAGTTGATTGCTAATTTTTAGCAAGCAACTGATTGTGCCAAGTCTTGAACTCATGACCTCTAACTTGTAATTCCTGCTCTCCTGAGACAAGCCTACATGCTCTTTGTGTATAACTTTTCTCAAATGGGGTTTTAGCTTTAAACCTCGCCGAATTAAGCTCAAATATGCTCAACTCCTTCTAATTCCTACATAATAAAAAAAATGCTATAATTAGAACATTTATGACAAAATAAACAACTAGAAAATTTAAATAAAAGGGTAGTTATTAATATTATGTCATGCATATCAAGCAAATAGGGTGAGAGAGATTGACGTTGAAGATGATCTAGCCATGGATATAATAGAATGAAGAAAGACACTGTTGAAAGGTAGGGTGTATCTTGAGTTGGTGATGTTCTAATACCATGAGAAGATTAAAAGACAGACTGTAAAAAGAGGTTTGGTTGTAAGCTTCTCAACATGCCTAGCCTTCCCTCATTATTTCATTATATAGATGTGTAGCTTCCTTACACATGAATTAGTTTCCTTACACATGGATTTTGAGAATATGTTCAAATACATTTAAAGCAATTGAATAGCATAAAATAAGACTTTCGTAACCCAGGCCAGCTCCTTTGTACACCCTTCATATCCTTGATACAGGTTGTCTGACGATCATGATACGCATGTCATGTCCATGTGATATCTTGAAGATTCTCTTGATGAGATGGCTCGCCAATCCTCTCATGTAGAAATAGCATGTGATAACTTATGGAATGACCCATTGTCGTGTGGTGATCTGTTTGATGGCCCACCAACTTGTGGTCTTCCTTATCACTCATAGGTGGAGGTGGGGCACATGGAAAGGTTTCCTAGTGGATAATAACAGAAAAATCAGCCTCACCAGTTCATGTTAGCGCTTGATTTAATAGCCTTAAAGTTTAGTGGTCCTTTAACCATCAGTGGTGGACCTAGGAATTCCATTTGGGTGGGGCGGATAATGGTCAATTTAAAAATCGATGCCCTTAGCAAAAAAAAAAAAAACCAACAATACTACTAGCTTTGCCAAAAATTAGAATAAAAGATAGAGAGCATAATTGTGAAAATTAACCAATAGATGTAACAATTAAGCCACAACATGATACAACAATAATCTAAGTAAATCATAAATCCAAAGGCACATGGTCCATAAGAAATACAATTCACATAAGATCCACTTTTAATTTCTTTAAATCAAATAGTGTATGCACAAAACCTACAAATTAAAATCTCTACCATCCACATAAGATTCAACAGAAACGAATTGAAAAGACGATAGGAGCAAATGACTAAAAGAGAATTTTAGACAAGTGTCGGAAATCACAATGAAAGTGCAAGAAGAAACATGCAAAAGTCCTTATTATCTTTTCACCATGCGTTATGGAAAAACAAAAAAAGAAATAGTTGATTTCCAAGACCAAGGGCTTGTTTGGATGCACAAGAAATTACAAGAAAGTAGTTATTTATAGAATATAATCTTTCAGTTTTTAAAGAAGAAAATCTTGTGTGTTTGGTAGCCCAAGAAAAATATCAAGAAAATATCACTTTCTTTCAATAAGCTCAATATTTTTTTCCTACAGCTCTCCCCTGTAAAAAAATTTCCACAATATAAAAATATTTCAAAATGAGGCTTGCAACTGTTACAGTAAAGTAAAGAACTTCACCAAATCTATCATGATGTACTTCTTTACATGTATGGTAAAGTAAAGTAAAGGTAAATATCATAGCATGGTGATGGTGATGTAAAGCAAAGTTGAGATAAAGTATATGGTGAAGTAAAGTGGGAGAGAGTGGTAAAGTAGTTTTTTCTATGTTTGACTATACTTTACGACACTTTACCTTTGTTTATATAGTAAAGAAAAAATGAGTTGTGATAAAGATATATGTGGCGGCTAGACTTTACTTTACCATACTATTTTTTCATCCAAACATAGTGAAGTGATAATATGTCATATCTAGGTCAATTGTTTATATGTGTGGTAAAGTAAAATAAATGTTGATATCACATCGTGGAAAAAGATGAGGTCAAGTAAGGTAAGATGAAGTATGTGATGAAGTAAAGTAGGAGAGAGAGAGAGTTGTAAAGTAGTTCCCATTCGTATTGACTTTACTTTACTACACTTTACATAGTTTTATGTGAAAAAGAAAAGTGGCTTATGGTAAAAGAAATTAGCAGCTAAACTCTACTTTACCACACTGCCTTTTCATCTAGACATGGTAAATTACATATAAATTAAGTATTTAATAAAAACTTATCTTAATAATGAACTTTACTACGATCAATGACATTAACTTGTTGTTATTTTTTTTTAATTTTTAATATATATTAAAATCATAGTACCTTTCAAAGAACTCAGCTTTAAATATGTAATATTCTTCAAATATTGACAAACATAAAAACTATTATACAATTTTAATATTACACTATTATATTCTATACTATTTTATTCTTACAATGTCTCAAACTCTAAATATTGCATTCTGTAGATATTCAAACAGCCCCTGAGTCATCCAAGAGGGAAAAGGAAAAAAGGAAAAAGGAGAAAGAATCCAATAAGCCTCACCAGCGACTGAGCTGGATTGGATCAAGAGGGACTTCCTAAAACTTGGATAGTTCGTGGGTATCGAAAAGAAGAAGAAAATGATGAAGCACTGCGAAGACGGCAAGAGAAAATAGGAGAGAAAAGGGTCAAAAGAAGAGCATTTTCTAGACAGAGAAAAGGAGACGAAGGTTTAGACATTAGGAATATGGCGTGATTGTTTAGACTTATGTGGGGCATGGTCCAAGGGCCCATTTGACTCTTAGGAGTTTCAAGATCTGACCTGGGGCAGCCGCCCCATATCATTATAAGGTAGGTCCGCTCCTGCTAACCATTACTTTCTTTGAGATTCAACCCATTGGTGGATAAAGGTTTGATGAGAGTGAAATTGGGCCTGGAGCTAAATCATGAAGGGCTGACAACGTGAAAGGACATCCATAGATCAAAGGTGGGTCCAAGTTGGTCCCATGAAGCTAGAGTGCATATACTATCGCTAGTAGGAGAACATTTCTCAAAACTTGGAAAGGAATATTAAAGGAGCCAGGAGTGCAGGATATACGGTAGACATGTAGATGACACCCTCACCCTTTTAGGATTTAATTTACAAGGCTAATCACAACTTATTTACTTTCAATCAAATGGAGGATTATTTGATGGCAATCGATTTTATTTTCTTTCATAGGAATATTCCTAGGAACTTGATTTCATGCAAAAAAGTAGGCCCTAAATGTTATGGAGTAGTGTCATGAAAAACACAATAAATTTATACACTACAAGAAAAACTACTTTTAGCAACGGCCGCCAACCGCCGCTAAAACATACATTGGCCCCCGCTAAAACTTATAGTGGCAACCATATTGGCCCCCGCAAGTCGACGCTATATATACTATGGGTATATGTTTTAGTCGCGGCCCGCGACCCCCGCTATAAGGGTTTTTAGTGGCTAGCGTTGGCCGCCGGTAAAAGGTTTCGTGGGTTGATTAAATGACAAAAATATCGTTCAGTGGGGGTCGTTGGCCACCGGTAAAAGTAAGATAAAGTTGTCACTATATTAAAAAGAGCAAATGTTTTAGCAGCGGTCAATTGGCCCCAGTACATAAGCCGCTTCTTATAAATAAACCTGTTCAAGTCAATACAAACAAAGTATACCAAGAATTTTAAAAAATGCTATTTATAACAATTTAAATTGTGGATTTTATTTAGTACTTAAAACCAAATTGAATAACACCAATCTCCAATTTCTCGTAATCTACTTGAATGACGATGAGACATTTTCACACAATTTCATGCGATACAGCTGTGGTAGTAGATCCCTCTAAAACCATCACCACTATCTTAACTCTTCAGCTTCATTTCTTCATCGAACGACCTTCACCTCTTTTTTTTTCCGTCACCATCTCTTGGAAATCATTAAGACAACATCCAAACAGCTGCAAGTACAATTGTTAGAGCTAAGTTAGCTAACACATTTTTGGATATCACCTTAGGTGAAGATAATTACATTTCAATGTTACTTACTCTAAAGCTCTGGCAACTCCAAAGGCTATCCAGATGCATAAATTCCAGGATATTTTAATTTCTTATTTAGTTCATCACCCGAGTGAAACACATCATTAAGGGTGCCATTACTACAATATTTATAAAAATGTAAGCGCTGCCTGTGCTCCACAGAACTGATAACGCTTTTAAAATAATGAATAATACAAAACAAAGAAAATAAAGTAGATAAATATAAGCAAGAACATGTAAAATTAACCAGAAAATTGATTCAAGTAAATGAACAGACTTACCTTTTGCCCATCCGATAGAGCCTTCTCCAATGCTCGGAAGTAGGACAACAAAGACCAGAAGCTAACCAGAACCACAAATAATGCTCACTACAAAATGAAAAAATGAGGGGAAAAAAAATCAAACCAACTTAATAGAAAGAAAAAACAGAACCAAATCAGGGCAAGCAGAATTTACAATTGATGTCACATTACTGAATATAGGCAATGTTATACATTAAGCAGCTCCATATCTAATGCTACCAACCATTAACCTAGGAGTTCATTCAAGTAAATTAACTTACTTCATGCCCTTCTGCCAAAACCTAGAAGTTCTCATTTGAGCAATTTGATCTTTAGCAACTGAAAGGGAATCTCTGTTTTCTTTTCTTATAGATAGCAACAGCAATAACTGGAACAAAAGAAGCTCCATATTTTGAGTCATCATTTGTGAGAATTCTGCAGTCAACGCACAAGTAGAATTTACCCATGGTCAGCTTATAGAGTATTCACAAAAGACTCACTCTTTGGAGGATTAACATGTACAAAGAAACTGGCTGCAACAATTAGATAACATAGGATAAGCATCAGCTCTACGAAGTAGTTTGCATTACCTTCCTGCAACATCAGAAGCAAGAATGACAGAACAGATAAGATGCTTGGAGAACTAAATTTTCAAAATTTCCACCAGAAAAGATGGATTAAAAAACAAAAGCCTCTCATTCTTCCTGTTTTCATAGCATAAAACTTTTCCAAGCTTTTGGCAAAAGGGAATTCACTCTTTCCAAACTGGACGCAACCGAACACAACCGTAGCCTACATAATTTTGACAACTTCAATGCTTCAAACATGCGCCACCTTTACCATTCAAGATAAAACTGGAGAAAACTTAGTGACCAAAGTGTCCCGTTAAACAAGATATTTCTCACTCTAGTTTGTAGATTATCAAGTTCTACACAGTTAAATACAGTGGTAACTAAATGTAGGTCCACAGTAGGCAGTTACTCCTGTAGAGGAATACCCAATTTAGAGAAGCCACTTGCACTACTTATTTTCACAATGAGAATAAATAGGTAGTGTTCTTCCAGTGATAGTGAAAAGGACTACTTGAGGTCCTGCAACATATATATACATCACTTTCAGTTGTTTCAGGGCCTACTGAGCCCTTTAGTAATCTCTTTGTTTGGAGCTACTTGCACCATCTTTCTCTTCATGATCATCTTCTACAATATTCTCAAAAAACAATGCTCTGTTTCATGCGCCACCTTTCAGGGACAACTACTTAACAAGGCTGCTGAATGGAAACTGCCCAACCGAAGACCTTTCGTTACATTTCCGAAGACATGGACTGGGTCTGCCATTTTATACTTTATTCCCACCAATCCAAGGCCTAAGTTTGAACCTTTTTTAACTTTTCTGTTTTAGGTTAGTCTTGGGCTGCATTTATAAATTGGACAGAAATTCTAATCAAGTTTAAGTTGGGTTGATATTCGATTTAATCCAGTATAAGCATGGCTGATGTTTTTCTTAAAAAATTTAACATAAACTAGGGATGCAACAAACGTGAGGATTAAGGGATGACAAGGGCTGGGATTTTTAAAGATCATGCTAAACTCAAACCTGCTCTAGTTCACACCTATACCCTGCCCCATATCATATCTGACATGAACTTTAGGAGTGTCTGGGTTGATTAAAGTTCATACAATTCTCCACTGTTTGATGTGAAATTCGTATACACAATGCATTGTCTCAAAGGGTACCATGATCAACAGTGGTGATGAGTAAAGCATGCAACAGTATTGAAACTTCTTTGTATACCTGAGCTTCTTGAACTCAACTTCTTTGTATTGAAAATTGTAAAAATTGAAAGTAAAGCATGCAACAGTACTACTAAACAAATAAAATAAGAATGTCATGGTCTTAAGCTTTAAATCCTTAAATTGTTTAAATCATGTGAATCAAAATCCTATTTTTAGACTTTTTGGTTTTAATTAGTGTAATATTAGTAGTACCCCATGTTTGAAATTCAGCTCTCACGTAGGCATTGTGTGGGAAAATACCGCAATGACGAGATTAAGGGAGGATCACGGTAAAGTGCGCTAGCCACTTGCCTCGGTCTTGGCAAGCATAGCCGTCAATTCGGCGGCTCGGCAGGGAGCACCGGCTCAGGGTCTTCACCCTCGCAGCTCGGCACTACGGTTAGAGCCCCAACTCAGCGAGGCAGCTTGGCAGCTCGGTCACTCGGCGCTCGTGCCAGTTCAGTACGATGCCAGCACGACCAGCCCCTCCCAAGTCCCAGTACGAGCACTGAAGGCAGTGAGCCCTCATCTTTGAATAAGCGCACCCTGTCAGATAGGGGCGCTCATTTATGACGATAGGATCGCTCATTTATGATGATAAGAAGTTAGCTTTATCATCTCTTAACATCAACTGACCAGAAGCATAGAAAGTCCTGATGGGGTGGCCCCTTTTTACCTACCGCCGAATGTCAGGGTAAGGTTTGACACCTTTACCCTACCTACCCCCACGTGCACATAGAAAGAATGGACGTTGAATATCTATATATATGCATGGGATCAGCCCCATGAAGGTACACAAAAAGAATAACGCACAAACCTACTGATCTTTCATTCTCTTCCTCCTCCTCCTGCTTAGTTTTCTCAGAACTAACTCAGGCATTGGAGCGCTTTCAGCTCACGGCAGCCAGGGGCTCTGACTCTAGCCTTTTTCCTTCCTTCCCTTTCAGGTTCTTAGCATTCGGTATTTCCTGTTCTAAGAAGCTCATTTCAATCTCATCTCAATCTAAGTAGGTGTCGTTTTTACCGCCTACAGTTTGAAGCTGTCTGTGGGAAACTGAACTAAAAGCTTGTAAACACCATGCCTCCAAAAACAAGAAATGGCGAAGGACCCTCCAAAGGCAAGGCTCTATCCATGCAGCCTGCACTGGTGCAGAATCTTCCACCTCCACCCCCTTAACAAAGGAGGTCAGGAGGGAGGTCTCCCACGGTCCAGACACTGTCGCAGTCTAGGGGATTGACCATGCCTTCCCTTCGTAACGTCCCACCTCCAGAACAGCCCCGCCATAGCCATGAGCTGGCCAAGCAAGGCGACAAGTCAGTCACCAAGCCGCATGAAGAGTCAGCGCGGGCCGGGTCTCAGTCACACCATCAAGCCAGCCTTGATCAAGACGAAGACCCCCGCCTGAATGACATCAAGGCTCAGAATCGCCTCATCCAGGAGCAGCACGAGCTTATCCAGCAGCTTAAGCAACGGCTCGAGGAAAAAAGGGGTCGGAGTCCACCACCCAGGCGCCTGGACCACGGGCGAGACCTGAGGCACATCCTCAATAATAAGAGGCGCGACCGGGACCAAGGAGAAGAAGGCCCCAGCAGCAGTCACGTGCATGAAGAACCGAAGAAGCAGCGCCAAGTACCGGAAGATGAAGAACTGAAGCAGTGGATCGACCGACAAGTGAAGCAGATGATCCGCTAGAATATGGAAACTACTGGTATCGCCCGAGACCAGTACTCCTTCGAAACTGACGACACAGGCGAGTCTCCTTTCTCAAGGGAGATCAGAAAATACTCCATCCTCGAGAAGTTCAACGTCCCGAGGTTCACCATGTATGATGGAACCACGGACCCTGCGGCTCACCTCCGACACTACGTCCAGAGGATGTCGGTCTGGGGGGATGACGACTCCCTGAACTGTCGAGTTTTCTCCTCCAGCTTGGCCGATCTCCCCCTGCGATGGTTTTGTTCACTCCCTGAAGGCTCCATCTCCAGTTGGCGGCAGCTCCGGACCTCTTTCCTGGAGAAGTTCCAGGCCCATCGCGTCATCCCAAAGACCGATGCCGACCTGATGGCCCTCCGAATGCGAGAAGACGAAAATGTCACCCAGTTCGCCCATCGGTTCTGGACTGCCTACAGCCAGATCGAGTGCGCTTCTGAGGAGTTGGCAGTGAAGTCCTTTCAGCTGGCTCTGTGACCGGGCATCTAGCTTCGGGCACAGTTGGTCATGTACCCCGTGACAACCATGAAAGAGTTGATGGCTCGAGCGAATCGGTTCATCCGGGTAGAAGAAGACGAGGTACGAGGTCGGGAGAACTTTGGCCTCACCCAGAAGGACCAACCATCCAAGGCAGACGGCAGGTCCTTTAGGAGGGAGGACGGGTGCAGGGAGCCGTCCCCGAATCGGCGCAGGGCCCCCTCCACCTCGGCGACAGCATCGGGGAGCAGCAGGAGGTCAGGGCACGAGGCGACCTCCTTTAAGGTAGTAAATACCATCTTCAAGGAGCCAATCTATAAGCTCCTCAACAAAATAAAGGCGCAACCCTTCTTCAAGTGGTCGCAGCCAATGAAAGGTGGCCCCTCCTCCCGGGACCAGAGTAAGTTTTGTGCATATCACAAGCAGAATGGGCACAGGACCGATGAATGCAAGACCTTCAAGTCCCACCTGGAGAGCCTTGTGAGGGAAGGGCACCTGGGGGACCATATCAAGAAGGAAGGTCAGGATGACAGTGTACCCCCACATCGAAATACTGACGGTCAGGACAGCGAACCGGAGGGCATCATTAATGTCATCCACCTCGTTCCTCCGTCCAAGGGGAGCTCCCAGGCACGCGCTGAGGCCAGGAGAGCCTCCCACCAGAAGCAGGTGCTGACCGCGGCACCAAAGCCAGCCGCGAAGAAAGCCAAGACAGAGGGACCAAGGATATGGTTCTCTGACAAGGACTTGGAGGACGTCGAAGTCCCACATAATGACCCTCTCGTGCTCACCTTGAAGCTGCAGAACTTCTTGGTTCAAAGAGTCATTGTTGACCCAGGCAGTTCATCTGAGATACTGTACTATGATTGCTTCAAAAAATTGGGACTCAAGGACGAAAGCCTCCAGACTGCCCGTACCGCTCTGGTCGGCTTCAGCTCCCAGCCGGTGTACCCGAAGGGGAATATCTCCCTCAGAGTCCAAGTGGGGGGTGATTGCAGGCAAGTCGACTTCCTAATGGTCGATGTACCCTCCCCTTACAATGTCATAATGGGGAGGACATGGCTACATGGCATGGAGGCTATGCCCTCTACTCGTTATCAAAAGCTCAAATTCCCTCTGGAGAACCAGTCTGGCCGGACGAGTGTGATCACTGTCAGAGGTGACTAGCGCATGGCCAGGCAATGCCTGATGGTCGTGCTGCCTGGTGAAGCCGAATCGTTGCAAGTTCATGTGGCCGAGATGGATAGAGAGGCCGAGCTCGGGGATGTAGGCAGGGCTCCGGCGCAGAAGAACATCGAGGAACTCACCAAGGTCTACATCGACCCCACCGACCCAGAGAGATTCTTCCTAACCGGAAGCCAACTCCCCGAGCCCGAGAAGGCAGAGCTGCTCCACCTCCTCGTAGAGAATAAAGAGGTCTTCGCTTGGACTCCGTATGAGATGCCCAGCATCGACCCGACAGTCATATGCCACAAGTTGAATGTGGATCCCAACCATAAGCCCATGCTTCAAAAACCACGCCGAACTGGGGTCTCGCAAACTGAGGCCGTGATTGAGGAAGTTCAGAAGCTCCTCGAGGCAGGCACAATAAAGGAGGTCCACTATCTGCAGTGGCTGGCCAACACGGTGGTGGTAAAAAAGAAGACGGGAACATGGAGGGTCTGTGTGGACTTCACCGACCTCAACAAGGCTTGTCCCAAAGACAGCTTCCCCCTTCCAAAGATAGACCAGCTTATTGACACCACTGCCGGACACGACCGAATGAGTTTCTTGGATGCCTACCGGGGGTACCATCAGATCCCCCTGTATGCGGCGGACCAGGAAAAGATAACTTTCATCACTCTTAGGGGCACCTATTGTTACAAGGTGATGCCCTTCGGGTTAAAGAATGCGGGAGTGACGTACTAGCGGTTGGTGACGAAGATGTTCTAGGCCCAGCTCGGCAAGACGGTGGAGGTCTACATCGATGATATGGTCGTCAAATCCAAAAGGTCGCAGGACCACTTGACCGACCTCCGCCGGATTTTTGACATCCTCTGCCAGTTCCAGTTGAAGTTGAATGCATCAAAGTGCGCCTTTGGTGTCGGTTTTGGCAAGTTCTTAGGGAGCCTGGTCACAAGAAGGGGGATTGAAGCGAACCTTGACCAGATCATCGCAATCCAGGAGCTCCAGAGTCCGACCTCGGCAAAACAAGTTCAGCGGCTAACCGGAATGGCTGCCGCCCTGAATCGATTTATCAGCTGAGCTTCAGACAAATGCAAACCTTTCTTCCAACTCCTGCGAAAGGGCTCCAAGTTTCAATGGACGTCGGATTGTTCTCAGGTGCTGCAACAGCTCAAACACTACCTTTCTTCTCCGCCGCTGCTGTCAACCCCGACTAACGGAGAGGCACTGTACTTGTACCTGGCGGTCTCGGACCACGCAGTGAGCTCAGTGCTCATCAGAGAGGACGACAACCAACAAAGGCCTATCTATTATACGAGCAAAACCCTGCTGGACGCCGAGACTCGGTACTTGCAGCTCGAAAAGCTTGCCTTGGCACTCGTTAGCGCCTCACAAAAGCTCTCCCATTACTTCCAAACCTTCACAATAGTGGTCGTAACAGAATATCCACTGAAGGCTCTCCTCCGGAAGGCAAACTTCTCCGGGCGGATCTCCAAATGGGCTGTCAAACTGGGGCAATATGACATCAAGTATCAGCCCATAATAGCCATCAAAGCTCAAGTCCTAGCAGACTTTATCGTGGAATTTACTCCTCAGAGTTCAGCGCCGACCTTGCTCGACACCGAACTGGGGGGTAATAAGGGTACAGAGGCAGTCACCGAGACAGAGCAAGAACAGTCCTGGAAAAAGTTTCTGGACTCGTCCTGGAAAGTCTTTGTCGACGGATCCTCAACATTCAAAAGAGCTGGCGCTGGCATAGTCCTCCAGTCTCCAGAGGGCCTCGTCATCGAATAAGCTCTGACACTCGGTTTCAAGGCATCTAATAACGAGGCCGAGTATGAAGCGCTCATCGCCGGACTTAACAGTGCCAAAATCTTGGAAGCTCGACGCATAGTGGTTTTCAGCGATTCTCAGTTGGTGACAAGCCAGCTCAGCGGAGGTTACCAAGCTCGGGATGATAGGATGGCAGCCTACCTAGCCCACGCCAAGGGACTTCTCTCCCAGTTCGAAAGGGCCGAGGTCCGGCAGATCGGCAGAGAATCCAATTCCTATGCAGACGCCCTTGCCAGCCTCGCCTCGGCTGTCGAAGCTGATAATAAAAGAACTGTTGAAGTAGAGACGCTACAAAAGCCCGGCATCGACCTCCAGTGACCTCGGCATCTCATGTGCCTTGATCTCGGTCCGAGCTCGATGAACCCCATCGTTGCATACCTAAAGGACGACCACCTACCCGAAGACAAGACCGAAGCTCGTAAGGTCAGGTTAAAGGCGACCCAGTTCTGGCTCTCCCCAGACGATAGGCTCTACAGGAAGTCATTCACCGGGCCCTACCTCCAGTGCGTTCACCCCAGCAAAGTCGACGATTTCCTCTACGAAATTCATGAAGGAATCTGCGGCAGTCATATAGGAGGTCGGTCTCTTGCGTACCGAGCTATTAACCAAGGTTACTAGTGGCCGTACATGCAGAAGGACGCTCAGCTCTACGCCAGAAAATGCGAAAAGTGCCGAAGTTCTCACACTCTCTCCACCAGCCAGCCCAGGACCTGAGCGCGCCTAGGACCTGAGCCCCCTCTCCAGTTCGTGGCCTTTCGCCCAGTGGGGCCTGGACATCGTTGGACCACTCCACCTTTCGCTCAGATGGTTGATAGTGGCCACGGACTACTTCACAAAATGGGTTGAAGCCGAACCCCTGTCCTCCATCACCGAGTTAGACACGAAGAACTTTGTGTGGAAGAACATCATCACAAGATTTGGAATCCCCCAAACTCTCGTTTCCGACAACGGAACGTAGTTCGATTCCAACTTCTTCAAGAGCTTCTGCCAAGAGTACGGCATCCGAAATGTCTACTCCACCCCGCGTATCCACAAAGCAATGGTAAGGCCGAGATCTCGAACAAAGTGCTCCTCGACGGAATTAAAAAGAGACTCGACCGAGCCAAAGGAAGATGGGCAGAGGAGCTACCGAGTGTTCTATGGGCCTATCGGACTACTCCAAGGCGCTCCACCTCGGCTACCCCGTTCTCCCTTGCCTACGGCATGGAAGCAGTTATTCCCCTTGAGGTCGGAACTCTATGACCAGGGCCTCAATGATCTGAACGTAGCTCGAGAGCTGGATTTAGCTGAAGAATGAAGAGAGGCGGTAGCTATCTGCCTGGCCGCCTATCAACAACAGTTGGCCAGGGGATACAACCCGAAGGTCAAGGAGAGAAAATTCGTGGTGGGAGAGCTAGTCCTAAAGAAAACACTTCCCGGCGACCGAGATCCAAACGAAGGCAAGCTGGCGCCCAACTGACAGGGACCGTTCAGAATAATTTCAACAACTGGGAGATCTGCCTACCGACTTGAAGACATGGAGGGGAAGGAGCTGCCACGACCATGGAATGCGATGCATCTTAAAAAGTTCTACTACTGAAAAATGTATTCAAGAATTCCAACATCAATAAAAGGCGATTTTCTGGAATGGATTTCTATATTGCTCCAAAACCCTCAGGCTCGGCAGGTCGGTCATAGTGCCAACCGTCAGCTCGGTGCCAGCACCAGCTTCGACGGCACAGCCACCAACATCAGGGTCCGGTGATAGCACCACCCACGGGCTCGGCAACTCAGTCAGAGTGCCAACCGTCAGCTCAGTGCCAGCACCAGCTTCAACGGCGCAGCCATGAACATCAGGGTCCGGTGATAGCACTACCCCCAAAATACCAACGTCCGATTTTAACGCCTATTAAACTACTTGGCAAACTACTTCACAAAGAAATTACAAACTGGAGACAATGCAGGAAGTATGCTGTTTTATTATGTGAGAATCTGTCAGAGTACAATGTAAAAAGAAAAGAAGTAAAAAATTTTAGGGGGCTGCGGCTTCCATATTGCAGTCGATCCCGGAAGCGCTCTTGCTGGGGACGGCCGAGGCAGTCTTGGGGACCACCGGGGGAGCTGGGGCGACTTCCGAGACAGAGGAAACTTCAGGAGGCGCCTCAATCACCTCAGGCGGGGCTTGAGGAAGGAAAGCAGGAAGGGGCGAAGCAGCGGCGCGGAGCTCCGAGTCCGAACGGGGGAACTTGGGGGGATTCCTGAAAATGAGGCTATCCACAGGAACCCCGACCCTTTTCAAGGCTGTTTTCCACCCAAGTATCCAAGCCCAATCTCGGATTCCTGGCAACTGTGCCTTGTAGTTAGCTGCCAGTTTGCCGACCTCCTCGCTCATCGCGGCGTCGTGCTCGGCCAGGTACTCTTCCTTGAGTGTAGCTTCCTGCTTTGCCAGAGCGGATTCGAGCTCAGCAGCCTTCCCATTCAGGGCCATCTCCAGTTCACCTTGAGCCAGATTTTTCTGGGAGGTTAGCCTCCTGTTCGTCCCTCGCAGGATCTGCATATCTTCCTCCTACCGCGACAGCGCAAGCCGGACGTCTTCTAGCTCAAAGGAGAGGTGGGTGTTTTGGATCGCCTCCTTCCTCACCTCCTCTTTGAGGTGCTCGGCCACGGCCCGCGCTTCATCAAGCTCGGCAGCAAGACTCGCATTCCTACTTGCCTCCTCCGCCAGCATCGTGTCCTTGGCCGCTAAGGACTCCAGCAGCTCCTCCTTCTCAGCCGCCCAGCCAGTTGCCCTGGCCTCGGCTGCGTCCAGCCTCTCCATGCCAGTCTGGCACTTTTGTAAGAGCTGCGGAAGGAAACAGTGTCAGCTAAAAGAACACATTAGAAAAAGAAACAGAGGAATGTAAGGAATGAAGTTACATACCACTACCAACAACCGCATTGAGGAGAGCAGTAGCGATTCGTTTTCTATCCGCGCCCACCTCGCCATGTCCTGGGGAAGGGCGCAAGCTCGTCCCAGTGCGGCAACCACTTCAGGGTTAACCGCACGGTCCGACTCTGCTAGTTGCCTCCCTAGCAAGCCCTAGATGTCCGGCCTCCAACGGACAAATGGTGAGGGTGTGGCGGTTTCCCCGACCGGCGGAGGTGATGAAGGACCGGGTGGGAGTTCGACCCTTGCCCTCTTTTCTGGCCGGCACGCCTCGACGACCTCAGCAGGACCCCCCCTGCCTGCTGAGTCGGGGGGCGAATCATCGACGACTATGGCTGGAAGGTCGCGGCCGCGGTGGAAGGACCGGCCTCAGCCTCGACCATGGCCCCAGGACCCACCTCGGCCGCTGGAGCAAGAGTTTCCCCTGCAGCAGCCGTGGACGTCGGAGTCGGGGCGACGTTGGCGGCCTAAAAGGGATCCGGGGTCTCGCCCCCAATTACCCCAAAGGCTGCGGCGGACAAGTCCTCGGCCACATATCGCTGGCCTCGATGACACAACATCCCTCCCTCCGCCTCTTCCTCTTCCGAGCTGGAGGATGCCGAGCTGTGGGACGTGCTGGAAGCAACGAATCTCTTCCTCCGCCGCACGGGTCCTGTCTCGGCTCTCGCGGTCCTGGCAAGTTTCCGATCTGGAACCCGGTCACCCGATTCTACCAGACGCCCGCTGGAGATCGCAGCCATCACTGCCTCCGAGCCGGGGACTGCGGCCGACACTGGCACTAAGCCGATGCCGCCTCCGTTCAGCACCGAGTCAATCTCGGTCACCCGTCTCGAGGTGAAAGACTTGTAATGGGGAGTGTACTCCAAGAGCGACCACGCAGCTCAGCAGTGGTGGCCGTGGTAATTCCTCACCTTCTCAAGCCAGTCGGTGTTCACCTTCCACCGGTTCTTTCTGGCTACCTCTCTCCTCTGCCGAAAATCTGCATAAACAGAGAGTTGTATTAGTCAAGAATAAAAATGGCATTAACTACAAACCGAAAGGACTTCGGCCTTTACTTGGAGGAACTCCTATTCTTCGTGGGATCCGGACTGTGGTGCTGGGCTCCGCCTTGCTGAACTCCCATCCCCCTTTGACGAACACGCGGTCTTCTCCCGCGTATTTGTTCGAGTCCTCTAGCGCGGTAACAAAGGTAGCTTGGTGAACCCTCAGCCGAAGTTAGTAAGTGTTCTCTTCTGCGGATTTGCAGAGGTCATAGGTCTCCTCGATGTCTGCAACACCAAGGTTGATCCTAAGGATTTCGTTCAGCCGCACTACTCCCATGATAATTTTATATCCGTTGGGCAGTAGCTGGCAGGGACATAACCCCCACTCCCGGAGGCAATCCCTGAGGAGTGGGTGAAGGGGGAACCGGATTCCTCCCTCCACGACGGAAACTAGCCAAAATGGCATCCAGCCGTCGCTGTATGTGATGCCGTCATCATGGCCGTCTGGTCTAACTTCTACGTTAGCAGGGATCTTGTATGCCTCCCTGAACAAGCCTATGGATATTGGGTCCCCTAACCAATGCCTGTAAATACCCATTCTCTACTCCAAACGAAAAACTACCTAGAAGAAAGAGAGAGAATGGAAGGAAGAAGCCCTACGAAGGAAGGCCGTGCAAACGGAAATGCTCGCAGGCAATGTCGTTCTCTAGCAGTATGCAGCAAAAGCTCTGGAAGATCGAAAAGTATGAAGACGAAGAAGGTGCCCTAATTTATAAGGGTTGGGGGCGCTGTTTCAGATTTCAAGAGACGCCTTTACTGAGGCGTTACCTCGAACAGCCCTAACGCCGCCTCGGGCAGCCCAATCGTCCTATTGATACGATTGCGTGCCCTTTGGAGAATCGACACGTGGCACCAACGGCGCATTTCCTGAGGACTATTAAATGCCTCAACAGGCGAAGAGACACCTCGATGAGTTGCTCCACGTCAGCAAATGGTAATGAGGATAAGAAGGAACCCTCCCTGAACCAAGACTCCACCATCTCGGTAACCCTTCGCGCTCCGGATACTCTTAAGATCGGTAACGGTGCCGGCTTGATAAAACTACTCAGCTTCCGACCTCCTTGAATGAACTCAGAGGTCAAAAGCTAGGGGGAAATTGTGTGGGAAAATACCGCAATGACGAGATTAAGGGAGGATCACGGTAAAGTGAGCTAGCCACTTGCCTTGGTCTTGGCAAGCATAGCCATCAATTCGGTGGCTCGGCAGGGAGCACCGGCTCAGGGTCTTCACCCCCGCAGCTCAGCAGTACGGTTAAAGCCCCAGCTCAACTCAGCAGCTCGGTCACTCGGTGCTCGTGCCAACTCAGTACGATGCCAACACACCAGCCCCTCCTAGGTCCCAGTACGAGCACTGAAGGCAGTGAGCCCTCATCTTTGAATAAGCGCGTCCTGTCAGATAGGGGCATTCATTTATGACGATAGGATCACTCATTTATGGTGATAAGAAGTTGGCTTTATCATCCCTTAACATCAACTGACCGAAGCATGGAAAGTCCTGATGGGGTGAGCCCTTTTTACCTACCGCCGAATGTCAGGGTAAGGTCTAACACCTTTACCCTACCTACCCCCACGCGCACATAGAAAGAATGGACGTTGAATATCTATATATATGCATGGGATCAGCCCCATGAAGGTACACAAAAAAAATAACGCACAAACCTATTGATCTTTCATTCTCTTCCTCCTCCTCCTGCTTAGTTTTCTCAGAACTAACTCAGGCATCGGAGCGCCTTCGGCTCACGGCAGCCAGGGGCTCTCACTCTAGCCTTTTTCCTTCCTTCCCTTTCAGGTTCTTGGCGTTCGGTATTCCCTGTTCTAAGAAACTCATTTCAATCTCATCTCAATCTAAGTAGGTGTCGTTTTTACCTCCTACAGGCATAATGACAAACGGCTTACACATTGTAACAAGCATGCAACAGTAACACACTTACTGCAACGATCATGGCATCTCTAATCTTCCAAAAAAAAAACAACCACATATATTATAACTTATTATGTATGTTAAAAGTATATATATTCTACACATCTAAATCATCAATATATAACACCAGATTGTTGGAAACATATGTATTAACCCAGATAGAAGATCCAAAGAAATTTTCTATTTTGGAAGTCAAATCCATTGAAAAGCAAAATGAGAAAAAAATATATAGAGAAAGAAAGGAACCATCATAACGTATCAGGTTCTTCAACAAGAGAAAACCCCTAACACCCCAAAATCCCCAAACTGAAAATCATATATTTCAGAAAGAGATTTTACCTTAAAATGTGAAATCCATGGAAATTGCAGAGATCAGTGGCAGTAACTAGATTGCGAATAGGGGAGAAGTGAGTAGAGAGAGCAGGGAGCGAGAGAGGGAGAGCTGGAGTGAGAGAAGTGATCGTAGCCCCAAGTGCAAGGCCGCGATTGTAGTAATAACCGGTGAAACCGGATCGATCCACGGAGAGTTTATTTATCGCAAAACCTGTCCTAATAAAAAAACTAGTTCTAGCCTAAAAAAAAACTATACAAATCAAATTTTCTAATTGAATTAAAAATTAATTGCAAATCTGAAATATTAATTACAACCAAAGAAAATTAAAATCCTAATCTAGAAACCTAATCTAACCACTGCATCACCATAAGATTTATTAGCCTTACTAATTGCAATAATTGTTAAGGTGCATAAAATAAAGAATAAAATAAAATAAAATAAAATCAGAGAATAAAGAAATTAGATTTTAATTCTAAAACTTTGCAATAATTACTTTGCTTCATGCCATCAAGAAAAATCAAGACCACCGCACCAAGTGCGCACTGTCACTACGCACAAAAATTCAATGTTGACTCATTGGTGAAGACCAAGACCCCATAAACTTGATTTATTAATGAAAGACCCATTACAAGCAAATAACCATTACAAAATTCTTTTAATAAAAATAAAGTGCATCCAACCTTACCATAGACACAAGAAACACTAAACGGAGGAGAGGGACTCGCGGTCTTGAACGGCGATCCAACCGACTCTCGTTTCGCGATCTGAAATCCAAGCAAGGGAAGATGATTTCAAGGATGATCCAATGGTGGAGTGACGATAGCAATGGCGGCGGCGCGACGGCGTAGAAACTCAAGTGGTAGTGTGCCTTAGGGAAGGCCTTGGATGAAATATTGATGGAAGGAGGAGAGATGAAGAAAATAATGGAAAAAGGGTGAGTTATTGTTGCTGGTCGTCCAAGAGGATTGGGGGGTATGGTATGCACGTCCAGCCCTCTTTGTGGCTCTTTTTATATATTTTTGATAGCTTGGGTTGCAAGGTTTTGATTTGGGTAAGGATTAGTAGTGTGTGGTCCAAGTTGGATTAGGATTAGGAGAGTTTTTGAGAGATTTTCTAGGGGTTGGCTCACAATCCTAGTAAAAATAGGATTGTTCTTATCTCATGCAACTTCCTCTCTTGGGTCCCACTTTGGTTAAGAATCAATTCAAATCTGAAATTTCAGATTTGATGTGCAATTCTTGAATGCATGTGGACCCCACTTTGGTGTTGACAACATGGAACGTCCCATGCCTTGGCTAAAATAATTTCAAATCTGAAATTCAGATTTGTATCTCAAATTACAACAAATGATGGGCCCCACATGAGTGTAGAAGCCTTAATTCTCTTGCCTTGGACGTCCTCACCTTGGAGGGATTTTCTTTTGCAATTTTGTTTTCTTCTTTGTTTGGCTTGAATTGAATCTTAGCCATCCATCTTGACATGTAAGCAATATTTGTTGGAGAGTAGATATGACACCTCATCATCTCATGGCCCACAAATTTGGAACTTATCTTCAAAAGATTAAATCTGATTTTTTTCTTGCATATGAGAGCGGACCCTACCATGGCCGCCCCTACCTTGGAATCCATGCCAAAGGAAGGTGGGTCCATGGTTTATTTAATTCATCTCTTCCGTGGGCCCCGATTTCTGAAATTCCCTACAAAAATAAAAGCAAAGATCAAAGAATAATCTAATCATATAGGTAAGGAATTATGCAAGATACGGTCCCAATTCACACCAAATAAATGCATAAAATGTCACAAGTTTATCAAGTTTTCTTCAATTAAATTAAAGGTGCAAAGAAAATTCATCATTTCATGTGTGATTAAAAAGTTATGGGAAATTTGTGACTTTCAATGCCAAAAATAGAGAAATTCATGATTTTATGTGAAAATGCAATTTTTGGATGAATTTTGACTCAAAATTTAGACTTTGATGCTCAAAAACATAAAATCATAATTTTTTACTAAAATGGTCCATGATTTGATGATTAAGTCCTTAATTACTCTAAAATGATGAGGAAATTCTACATTTTTAAGGACTTATCAAGAAGGTAAAGCATTAGAGAGGAAAAAAAATGAAGAGAGAAGCAATTCGTTAATGTGAAGTTTTAGGTCGGCGAGGAGGGCCTCGATATGGAGGGGGCACTTGCGGTGGCGGCTTCTTCGGCAGAGAAGAAGGCGAAGGATCGGAGGCTGAGGAAGAGGAGAGGGATTTGGGAATGAGAGAGGGATTGCTGGGCTTCAGAAGCATGGAGAGAGAGGATGTAGGAAGGGAACGATATTTTTAATATAACTTTCAGCGGCGGCCACTAATAGACGCCACAACAAATATTTTTTAGTGGGGGCCAACACCCAGTAGCTGCTAAAAATACCTTCTACCCACACAAATATTGGCTACCACTATAAGTTTGACACTAAAACCCAAAAATTTTCCCGCAAAAATTTGGCGCCTTCATATCAAAGTATTTACCGACGGACACAACGACGCCACTATAAGTGATTTAGAAATTGTCTTCTAGCGGGGGCCAGTTATGGTTGCCGCAATAAGAGATTTATAGCGACACTTTTGGTCGGCACCCACTATAAGTTCGACGCTAAAAATATATTTTCTTGTAGTGATATATTGAAGATAAATATGACTTCACTGTTGATATTTTCTAATTTCGTTTTCGCATGGTTTTTTTTTTTTTTCTTCTGAGATATTTTTAGAATATTGTGATATTATGAGATGCTAATGATAATATCATTGTCGTCATCGTCGTCATCATCATCAAGTTCCAACTATGCGGGTTAACTACATGAAAATTTCATGAGGCTTCACTTGTTTAAATTCTAATCTACTCATCTTGAATTGGACACGACACAATTTTGATTAATATATAAATTTTTTTAATAAAATATATAAAAACTAATTTGTTTTATCTATAGTGAGTCTTAACCATTGAAAATATAAACTGTTCCCAAACAATAATAATAATGCCTTATTTGGCTATATACTCTATCAAGGGCACTTTATGGTTACCTCAAAAAGGGTACATGAGAAAATTTTGGAAGTTAGGCTATTCTATTAACATCTGAAAACTGAATTGCAAATGCACTAACAAAACTCTCTACTCCATAAATATGAGACACCCCCGTGGTAAGAGGTTCTCTTCTCGCATAGCTACGAAGGGATCGATCCGAAGAAAATAGATTATCTCATGAGTACTGTACCACTAATCCAATCTAGCAAATATTATTATTATTATTTGGTTTGCATTTCTTTAACTCTTAGGAATATGGATTCTGGATTCAGTTATTTGTTATGGACCTCCGATATGAGTGAGATGCATAAATATTCACCATTTTGTATCATTGCATTCCAGTTCAGTGTTCCATATAATGATATAACCTGAATTTTTGTTCTTTTGTAGGTTCTATCCAGGGTTTTAACTCTACAACTCTGATGGTTCTGATTCTTTCATCTAATTCGCTAGAATTCTCTGCTTTCTAAACTGGGAAGCTGTGTTACAGTGGATCTGATTAAAAATATGATATATGGTGACATATCTTCCATGCAAAGTTGGGGAGATATGTTGGAGAATACTGATCTGAGTTCAAATGCATTATCAGGAAGCTTTCCAGATGCAATTTCACATTTTGGGAGGCTGACTTCTATAAAGATTATAAATAATTCTTTAGTAGGTGTTCTTCCTGAAGTACTTGTAAGCCACCCTAAAAATTAACTACGATTGACCTTAGTTTTTAAACAACCTTAGTGGAACTATTCCTAGTAGCTTATCCACATCGTTGACCTTGACAAATCTGCATCTTTCAGGAAGAATACCTCTTCAAAGGTCAGACTCAATTGAATCACTTTCTCTATCTTCTAATTAAAACATGGAGCCTCTTGATATTGATCTTTCCAATAATTCATTGACCGGAAACTTGCCCTCAGGAATAGGTATTATAGTGGGGCTTAAATTGATGAATCTTGGGAAGAATCAATTACTGGGGCAGATACCTAGTGAAATAAACAAGCTCAGTAAACTGGAGTGCCTTGATTTATCGAGCAACAATTTCAAGGGGTGGATCCCTGACAAGCTTTCATCGAATTTAAAAGGTTTTCGACGTGTCTTATAACAATTTATCAGGTCCTGTTCCTGAAGATTTTTTTCAGGTTTCCAAGCATGTCATTTCGCCCTGGAAATATTCTTCTAATCTTTCCCAATGCTGGGCCTTTTATCACTAAGACCCTATGACAACAGTGGCTCAGGAGCCGGTTCCAGTGAGGGGCTACATCATCTTCCGAAATCTAGCATTAGTGTAGTTATTATTGTTGGCTCTATTGTGACTTTTGTGATGACTCTGTTAAATTAAGAGCCAATGGTGACATCTTAACAGTTAAATTAAGAGGCTGTAATGGATAATGGTCACTCATTTCTCATTTCCTCTTCTTGTTTTAATTAGCTATCCTTGAAATATAACATGTAAGACTACTACTCTTTGAAATGAGACAAAAGCATGCGCGTTTGGATGACAACTCTTGACTATGTTTGTGGAAGTGTAGATTTCATCTGTGCACAATCCTACTCAACACCATGGCTTCTGTATGATATTTGCATCTTTTCTTGTCAAGGCCGAACATTAAAAAAGAGCTTGAATCGGCTGAACCATGTAATAGGTTCCGAGCTGGAATCAGATCTGGTTTCTACATTGTTCTGATGCGGACTTGACCCTTTTGCACCCCTACACAGACACGAAGAAGGCCCATATGTGCGTTTGCGTTAGAAGTGTCGGATCGTGATGGTCCATATGACACACGCGAAAAAAAAGAAAAAAAAAAAGAGGAATGTTAGCCCTATTCAACTATGGATCACACTATAGGTTTAGAGAATTACAAGTGGGCTTAAATTATGGGTCAAAAAAAAAAAAAAAAAAAACACCCAATCCAACACAGCCCACAAAACAGGAAGCTGAAAAAAGGGGCATTCTGAGAATCGAACTCGGGAGCTCTCGCACCCAAAGCAAGAATCATACCACTAGACCAAATGCCCAACTTTGCAAAGTGTCGTTTTAGTTGAATTAAGTTCTAATCTCTGTTTAACATCAAATTAATTTAACATAAAGTGTGTTTTTATGCTCACAAGTAGCGGTTATGTTGAAGGCCAGTTGACCCGGGTCTAAATCAGAACAAATATATCCCTCAAACAATCATTTCATGTAAATTTGTCATCTTTTATTTTGCCCATTTGACTGAGATTATGAGAACAGGTGTGATCCTATGCACACAGCGCACATGAAGCTATCCATGCGTGCTCGCTGTTGGGCCTCCATGGGGATGGGCGTAGGGGACTGAAAGATCTAGTTGGAGCCCCATTTGACTATGTACATAAAACAACTGTCTGATCATCCTACCACTTTCATCTATGGCCCACAAAGTTTCACAATCTAGAATGGATATATAGGTGATCCAACAATTTAGTCCATTCAGATGGGGTGCAAACCTAAGGGACTTGTGACCGTTGGGGAAGGGGGTTGTTTCTGGTCCAACAGACCATCAGTGGGCCCCACTATAGTTCGCACACAGTGTGCATGGGATAATTTCTCTATAAGAACAAGCAACTTCAAAGAAAGATTACTCAGTTTTACAAAGTTTCCATTTGGATCTTCTTAAATTGAAAGATTACTTGAAACAAGACCTGAGAACTTTAAAGCAAGTATGTACCTACCTATGCTTCTCTTCACTTGTATCAGCATGATTTTATATAGAGCTGAAAAACAATAAAATCTTGTGCATCTGGCTGCTTTCTGTAACAGACCATCGCACTGATACTGTCTCGATTTTTAGATGATAAAATTAATGCTAATGCGATACCCATATGACTATATTTAAGTTCATGCCTTAGATGATGCCTACTAATTGTTGATCTTTGTTAAAAAAATGTTACCTCAATGCTTCTTCATTCGGTGTACCCAACACTGTTTGCACATCATCCATGTCTATTTGTGGTGTGGCCCAAGATGGATTTTTTTTTTTTGGTCACCACAGCTACAAACTAAGGGTTTATGATGTGGCTCATAGATGTAAAAAAAAAAAAAAAAAGTCACCACATCTACAAACTAAGTGCTGAAAATCTAGTTATGGATACATTATCCCATTAAATCATCAATTGCATCTAAACTTCAGGTTCAAGACTTTCAAGGATCATAGTCCTATTTTCCCTAACCACAGATCAATCACATAGCTTATAAGCCTCTTTAGTTACATAAACATGATAGAATAGCAGGGCAAATGCATTTGGAAGCAATCAAATATGACAGTAAGTATAAAATTCTTGGGCAAACTGATACTTTCATTGATTAATAAGGAAAACACCACACCACAGAAGTGCACATATACAACAAAGATTACACAGCCTGGGGATAACGAATCACTTTCCAAAGACTTAATGGAAGCAAACAATAATGTAGTTAATAGAAAAACACAAGTTAAAGCATAGTCACGCAAAGCAGTTTGTAAACTAGTTCTTAATTACAGATTATAGAGGTAAAGTAGTCCTGAATCTACATCTGTGGTGTCTTCGATGCTGTCTTGGCTAAAACAATCTGCTAAGCCGTTCATGGATTGTCTACAAATTTGGTTTGGAATCGGGGACATTGAATTTGGGAGTCAGTGACACTCCAGTCGATGTGGGCCACCTCCTTGACAAAGTTGGCGAAGGTCCCCCCATAACGATAATATGATCAAGCCCAAGTAGCAGCCCAAGTAGAAAGTCCTCCCAAAAGCCGTGATGGGCCCAACCTGTGATCCAGTTCTGAATCAGCAGGGCGCAGAGACGAGAAGCTTCTGCACACGGATCGAGGCTCGCCCTCCCCCATTTTTTTTTTTTTTTTTGCTGGAAAGGCCGTGACCCTCCCTTTTGTTTCTGTTTCTTTCTTACAGCTTTTCTCTCTCCTTAGTCCTCTACCATCCTTTTTCCCCTTCTGTATTGGTTTCTCCCCTTCTCTTCAGGACGTCAGATGAAGAACTTTGTTGACAATAGTCCCTTTTCACTTTTCATCTGACTTAAAAAGAAGGCCTTTCTTTTGTTACCATAACAAAAGCCTCGGCTACGGCTCGGGCTTTCTGCATGCAGGACCTAAGACGACCACACAAACTGCCTTTGTGTCCTTTTGTTTTGGGAAAGGATCATTACAATAAAAAGAAAAAGGAAACAATGCTCAATACAGTGCGCCAGAAAAAAGGTTGAAAATTGGATGATGAAAGCATAAGCACCATAAGCAGCTGCTGGGGTGTGGAAAGTTTGAGAATATAGCGAAATTTAACTTCGCAGGAGCATATTCTTGTTCACTCCTACACACTCTTATCTTTTAAGATTGAAATTCTCTCAAAAGATTTGAGGAATTTCTTCCATTGGATCATAAAATCACATGATAGTATTGGGACGTTCTTGGAATTGGTAACATGGATGAGGCAATCACCCTCAAAAGATGACTTGGAATGCTCCATTTGAGATGCATACACCTACTCTGTAACTCCCCAATTCCGAATACCGAGATTTCCGTCAGGGTATCCAAAGTTGGCGTGCTACTTCCTGGAATATTCGAGAACTTCCAAGATCGTAGGTCCGTGGTGAGGTCTAATTTAAAACTTTTTGACCAACATATAATCGATGGTTGAATTGCGGAAGCATGTGTAATATAGTGAAAGCAATTTGAGATAATAGCGGAAGCATAGGGTATCATAAAAGATAAGTCAAGTGTAGCAGGGCTAAAGTCAAATATAAATATCAAAGTATGAAGGTTAGTAAGTTTAACATATCAGTCTACCTTCCTGCTCACAACAGAAACACTCAAAAGCCCAAAAATAAGAGTGCACTCAAACCCCATGTGCAGGCACTCCATCTTCCAGCTCGACCTCTTGGTCGGCTGGTCCCCATCCGTAGTCACCTGCTACGGGCACTTCAGCGAGCGCGTCGTCCTCGTAGTCGGGGTCAACACCTTAGCACCAAAATAGGTCAGATCTAAAAATCTGGTAAGTCACAGTATATAAATAACATAGGATGTATATATATGCATCAAAAGAATAGAGACTGTCATATAATCATAAGAGTAGCAATGGTACATAATCTAGGCAGTTGAGCAAGATAAACATTGAGAATCAGCGTAAATATAATATCTAATCTAAGACAGCATGGCACATTCACACAAGCTGGATACTGCGGGATATTATGCCGCGGCCCTCTCATACTGAACACAGTCACGGCGGGGAAACTCACCAGTGCTGGGCATCTTTGACGACATTTAAGGATCGAATTTCCGACAATTCCAATCCCTAAACCCTACTTGGTGGTCCCCACGAGTCAAGGTTGAGCCACACCATTAACTTGTGCTTGGCGCATCAATGGAAGTCTCTTAGAATGGTCAATGGGCCCCACAATTGATCACAATCTCATAATTTGAAAACTAGGAAATCACCACACACAGTGTATCCGGGCGATCCAGCACAGGGTTGGTCGTCAGGGTACACCCGAAAGTCAGGATGTTGTCTCTCGAGTTAACCCTCAATGCAGTATGCCCGGTTGACCTCCTGGCCTAGTCGGTCGATCGTGTACACTGGAAACAGTAAAAAGGCACCTGGCAAGCAATGTCCTAAGCTAGAATTCTATGTGTGTCTGATTGACTTCTTGGCCTGGGCAGTCAACTACACGCACAGAGGTTCAGAAGAGAAATGGATGTCCCAGTTTCCAGTTAGGAGACTGTCTGATCGATCGGACCGAACCTGAAGGGCTTCCAGTTAAATTTTTGACAGTCCGATCGATTGGATACACAATCCGATCGATCAGATAGGGACGAGCTGCAAAACCCAGTTTTGGGAATTTCCGCCCTTCAGTCCATTTTTCATCAAAACCTTCTCTAATCTCCTCCATTCACCACATAAACACATAAAACCACAAAAGCACTTCTATGACCCACCATCCATCATCAAGCCGGGCCATTGATCTTCCAAATGAGAGAACTCATCCATCAATGGCAAAAATCCCATACACACAAGCTCAAAGGTAAATCTAAGCATTAATAGAATGTAGATTACAGAATCAAAGACAGTTAACATGCATTTTATGCTAAGTAAGTATATTGCACTTGCCTTAATTCGGATTTGCAAAGGAGACGTCCAAAGAGAAGAAAACCAAGCTCCTAGTAACAATCCAGGCCTCTAAAGGTCTTCCCCAACTCAAATCACACCAATCTACAACTACGAACACCCAATCCACAAGAGTAAAGTAAGGAAGATTGAAGAGATGAGAGTGAGCTAGGGTTTTAGAATTAGGGCTTAGGGGGGAATGGGAGGCACTTAGGGTTTTCTTGGAAAATGTGAGGGGTTTTAGCTTATATTGGTTAGGGTTTTGAGAAATGACCAAAAGGGCATTCAAGTTTAAATGAAGAAGGGGATAAGGCCATGGGTATTTAAGTCGTTGGGTAGGGTTTCTAGAAGCTTCTCCAAGTGGAACAACCCCTCCTATTAAACCTATTTACAAGCTAGGGCCTCTAATAGCTAAAACCCTATAAACGTTATAATCGACCCCCTATACATTCTATAAAATACACAAAAGGCCTAATCAACTAAAACTTAGGAAAATATCTATCTACCCCTACTAATCCCTATTAATTAGTATAATTAGATACTAAAGGCTATAAAATAGTATTCAAATCCAGAAGTGAGGTCCACAAGGGGCGGGGCCTCATATACTCCTTTAGTATTGGGTCGATCTTGGAATTGGTAACAAGGATGAGGCTATCACCCAAAAAAAAGACTTTGAATGCTCCATTTGAGATGCATACACCTACTCCTTCAAGTAATTTTCCGAGCTCTCCCTCAAAAGAGTCGGCTACATTAATTAGACCTAAATAAGCTATTGAGATCAACATCCACCATCGCTCCTGAGTGGTCATAATTGTGGTCGAGCCCTCGCCTCACCATACAACTATTATTTTGTCATTTTCTATCACCAATTGGTTTTGGGATAAGTGGCACATCAATGAAGTGTAAGATCCTACAAGTGGTATCAGAGCCTGGTAGGTCAGGTGTTCGAGTTACGGGATACGCGTTTTGTGAGTTCGTTGTAAGAGTTGCGGCGAGTGTGTTATTGAGGGAGGGATTGTTGAGGTCAACGTCCACCCTCGCTCTTGAGCGGTCATAATTGTGGTCGAGCCCTCACTCTCACCATAAAATTGTTGTTGTGTTGTTTCATATCACCAATTGGTTTGGGATAACTGGTACCTTAATGGGGTGTAAGATCCTACATAAGCCATTGACATATTCTGCCCACACCTGCATGTCATGTTTCTCTATTCCAAGAACCAATAAAATTCAGCTTGTGATAACTTGGTACTGGTGGGAACCAATCAGAGGTGGTGAATCTATCATGCAAAACTGCATGATAGACAGAATTAGAGACATGTTCCATTGGAATAAGGCTTATTAAGTTTTTTAATAATAGCAAGAGGATGAATTGGATTGTAACCAAATAGGTATTGGTTTCTCAGTTTCAAGACTCCGGATTTCCTGTTCTGATTGTTGCGGTTGAAAAGGGACGACCGACAATTGAAAGAGCTTGAGAAAAAGTATGCTACTCATGACTTGGAACTTACAGCAGTGGTCATAGCATTTAAGATGTGGCGTCATTACCTTTACGGTGAGAAGTTTGAAATCCATTCAGACCATAGAAGTCTCCGATACTTATTTACTCACAGGGCGGCTCCAGGAATTTGAGTCAGTGGGGTCAATAAAAGACTTACCCTCCACAAATTGAATAAATTCATTTTCCCCTTTATCAACGTATGTAATCTACTTTCGATAATTCGACAAACATAATATAAAATTCTCAAATAATCTATTTCTAAGAATTCGATAAAGATAATGTTGAATTTTCAAATAAAAATAAACATAAATTTTAATACTTTGTTACTAGTAGTTCTTAATCCAAAAGGAAAATCCAAATACATGAAGTCCTACAGCTGTGCCCTCGACGGGTTTTCATATGTTGAAATCGTTGTATAATAGCTTCATTATCAACACTAGTAAACACATCATTTTCAATATATGTGACCAAGCAGTCATCTATTCAACAATTCAAATCCTCAATAAATTTATATGTGATAACACCCACTCATTGACAATAACAAATGAAACAGCCCTACACAACTACAAGGAACGAATCCATTGTATTATGATGTGTAATAACATATGTAGTATACAACATCGAAACAAACAGTTTTCAGAAAACCATTTTCAAAAACCCATTAACCAGAATCCATTTTCAAAAGCCCATTTTTAAAACTTAATTTCCAACAATCATGAAATTGATGCCTCTCATGAGATTTCCAAATACCCATTTCTTGATTTCCAAAACCCAATTCCAAATACCCATTCCCTGATTTCCATAACCATTTCCAAATACCCATTTTCAAATGCCCACCTCTGACCTTTCTCTCTGAACATACCCACCTTATCTCTCTCTGTGATTGAGCCAAACTCAACAACATGTATGCGTATGCCGGTATGTTTTGAAAAAATAGAGAGACAACCAAGAGAGATGGAGATTGAGAGATTACGAGAAAGATATATAAATCTAGAGAGAGAAAGATAAAGAGAGGTGAGAGCCCTGCTTACCGTTTTGGATTGCTTTCCGGCGATGGAGGACCAATCGCTTAATTCTGCTAGGGCAACTCTTCATGTCCAGGTCAAGAGTTGAAATGGTAAAGCATATGTGGGTGACTGGGGTCAAGGACAAACTAATAATATTTGACTCTTTGCAAGGATAAATTTGTCACAAAAATGTGGGTGACTGGGGTCAAAAGGTTCTCATCACTTCGAGCCACGACATAAATTTTGTTTTGATAGGAGACTTTTTAACATTTCAGTGGGGTCAATTGTCCCCCACTGTGATATACGTAGCACCACCATGGGTTGATTGGGCAGATTGATAGCAGACCTGATTTCAGATTATTGGAGGTTGTATTGTACTTTCAAGATCGGTTATGTGTGCCAAATATAGAAGAATTGAAGAATGAGATTATGACAAAGGTACATCATACCCGTTGTACTATTCATTTGGGTAGTACAGAGATATATCATAACTGGCGTAATCATTATTGGTGAAATAATATGAAGAATGAAGTAGTAGGATTTACAACAAGATGCTTGGTGTGTCAACAAGTAAAGGCAAAATGGAAGCAACCCCCAGGACTTTAAAAACAGTTAGAAGTGCCTGATTGGAAATGGGAACACATAACGATGGATCTTATCTCTGCGTTGCCATCTGATGAGTGTTAAATATTGCATATTTTACCCCTCATTAGTCTGAGTCTTATTAGCATCTCATATGCATATCATTCGCTTTACACAGAGATTTTATCATTCTATCACATTAACAGATTATCAGATTATCATTTATAAATTTGATTATTTATAGTGCATTTTTATGTAATTTCTCTTGTATAGGTGGACCCCGTGACTACCCCAACATTCCCGCCAGTGTCCCAAGGCATCAAGATAAGATTTCAATAAAAGAAGTTACATGAAGAAATCTTGGTGAAGAAATCTTAGGAAGAATTGAAGAATTCCAAAATAAGAGGACAAGACTTTAAAGATAAAAGAAGTCATTTTATAACACAAAGGGGTTGATGATGTATTGGTTAGAGCTTTGGTGGGCATGAGATAGGTTATGGGTTCTAAACCCAACAATTGCATAATTTTTTCTATATAGAAAATATTTTTATTCAACTCTAACCACTCCACCAACCAAAGTTTGCCATGGCACAAATCCATGTGAAATGATATGAGCCAATCAAAAGCCTCCAAACTGGAATGAAGGACGATAAAAAGCAAAAAAAGCACATGTGCTTTTAGCTTTTGGAATGAAAAATTGTTGCTAACAAATCAAATTGAAGCAATCCATGTGATAGAGCCAATGAAAAGCCTCCAAATCAAGTTGAAGCAATCCATGTGAAAGCAAATGAGCCAATCAAAAGCCTCCACGTTGCAACCAATCAATTGGAAGCAATCCTTGTGAAAGGAAATGAGTCAATTAAATGTCCTCAATGTTTCTATAAATTAGGATGTATTTGTAGAAAAAGAGAGCTCTTTTGGCAAGTTAGTCTTTTTGCAATTTTATTTTTACTTTTAGATTGTAATTCGGAGCTTATTTGTAACTAATCTAGAGAGAGTGTGTGTGTAATTAAAGATCATTAATGAAGATTTGGAGCTCTTTCTTGATGTTTAGTGGCTAAAGCTCTTGGATTAGGCTCTCATTTTGAAGCTAAGTAGTGTGATTAGTTCAATTATATGCATGTTTTAGTTTAAATTCCTTACTTGTGCTTTGATGATTAGTAGATTTTAGATCTAATTTTGTTAATCTCTCTCATTTCTCATGCTCTATCTCTACACTTGATGCTTGGATAATCTCAATTGATGCTTTGTATTTGGATTAAGTTCTCTCATATAGTATGCTCTAGAGCCCTTATCTTTGATCTTTTGTAGGTTGATTTTGATGATTAATTGTTATGGTAGTTGGATTATGATCTATGATATTGGTTTTTTATTTTCTTTACTTTGATTTTTATTGATATATATCCAATCCAATTAAGCAAGAGATTGCTAATTGGATTGTAGATTTGGGAGTTGAATTAGAACATACATTATTTGAATTAATTACATACTTAGTGGATTTTGGATTACCTAATCTCTTATTTTTATTGTTGTTAATTTAAATCTTTGTTTAAATTGTTATTTTCACTTGTAGATCGTTAGATCTACACTTCACATAACTTGTTTTAAAATCCTACACATTTTTCACCACATTTTCACCTTAAATCTTCCATTTCCACCACCATTCATCTACTAGTTTACTATAACTTGTTAAATCAGCTTAGATCTTATTAATTTCATATTTTAGATTGTTAATCAATTGTTTACATTGCATAGTTTAAAAGTTTTAATTGTTTGCTTCAATTGTTTATATTAGCTAAATCTTAGCTCAATTCTAATATAATTGGATTCATTGCTTGTTCCATCCTCTCTCCGTGGGATTGATAATCCGGATTCTTGAGTCCTTTACTACTTGACGACACCATGGTCTTGCGGTTAAGCATTGCACATTTTAGTGCCGATCACCATCGATTCATAACAGGGATAACATCTGGGTGATAATTGACAGGTTGACAAAGGTGGCACATTTTTTATCAATAAACATGAAGACACCTCAAGATGAGTTAGCTAGAATGTACATGGAAAAGGTTGTCACGCTTTATGGTGTTCCCCTATCGATTGTGTCAGACAAAGATCCTAGATTCTTGGGCAAACTCTGGACTAAACTTCAGGAAGGTCAAAGCATAGCATTGAATTTCAGTACAGTGTACCATCCTCAAACCGTCGACGGACAGACTGAAAGGACTAATTAGACACTGGAGGATATGTTGCAAGCTTACGTCCTTGATTTTGGGAAGGACTGACCAAAGAGTCTCCCATTGAGCGAGTTTATGTATAACAATAGTTATCGCTCTAGTATCGACATGGTACCATTTGAGGCATTGTATGGGCGTAGATGCACAACCCCAATTTGTTGGGAGGAGATAGATGTCAAGAGTTTTCATTGCCCATCTAATGTTAGTGATACTAGTGAACAATTGAAACAAATTCATGATCGGTTGAAAATTGTTAGAAGCCAACAGAAGAGTTATATAGACCTAAAAAGAAGAGATCTTTAATTTGAGATAGGTGAGCATGTGTTTCTAAAGGTTTCACCAATGCGAGGAACACTGCGATTTGGGCAGAAAGGGAAGTTATCTTGAAGATATATCGGCCCTTTTGAAATCTTGGAAAGAATCGGAGAAGTTGCTTATAAATTAGCATTACCAGCACAGTTGTCAGGGGTGCATAGTGTTTTTCATATCTCGATGTTGAAAAAGGATATAGCAAACTCATCTCACATTTTACAATATGAGCCATTGGAATTGCAGCCAGATGTTATTTATTTTTAGCGACCTTCTAGGATCATCAACACGAAGGAGCAAGTTCTCAGGACTCAAACATTACATTGGGTGAAAGTCTAGTAGGAGCACCATAGTCCTCGAGAAGCCGCTTGGGAACTTCGGGACCAAGTAAAGAAGCTTTATCCGTATCTTCTTCTAGAGGTATGATTTATATTTGGAGGACCAAATGTCCTAAGTGTGGGAGAATGTAAGATCCCGACCCCACTAATTATATTTTTTATTAGAATATTGTTATTATTTTAATTAAATGTATTTTAGTTATTTAAGTGGTTAGAGTTAAGTGGGGTACACGTTAGATTAGATTCTTGGATCCGTGAGTTGGGTTACTGGGTAAATGACTTGGCCCGTAGTTTGACCCATTAACTTAAGTCCACGGAATATTCCCTCTCTTACCCTAATCCCTAGTTTAAAGAACTACACGTTCTTATCTTTCCCCACTTCTTTTCTGCAACTCCTCCCGGTTGTTGTCCTTCCTCTTTCAACTTTAGGTTCTTCTCCTTCCTTCTCTTTTAACTTCCCAAGCCATTACAACTATAGGATCTGATTATCAGAATTACGATCAGAGGCTACCATCATTCTTCGTTCAACTTTCTAATCTCAGGTAACCCTCTCCTTAAGTCATTAGGAGTAAATCTGCACTGTAGGGTTATCTTTTTCTTTTTTCCCATTGTAGGTTTTGGGTATGAACCCCATAGACCTGCTCATCTGAGCATTTCTTTTCCTTCTTCTATGTCAGATTGGCGATGGGATTGTATTCATGCATCGTGGGAACCTCAGATTGGCTATTGATTAGGAACCCTGTTGCTCTTTTCACCAACTTCGGATTAAGGCAAGTACATTATTGTAATTTGTTATTCAATATGTGTGACGCCCTGGTGTCCTACATCAACTATAGAGAGAAAAGTGAATGGGTTTATATATAGAGCTTACACCCTTACCTTGCATGAGGCCTTTTGATGGGTTCTGGCCCATTAGAAACAAAACCGTGAGGCCCGTGGGCCAAAGCAGATAATATGATGCATGCGTGTAGGGTGGGGCATTACAAATGGTATCAGAGTCGACTCTAAACTAGTTCGAGTGTGGGTCCCCTGCCGTGGTCTAGTGCAAGTGGGCGGGTTCTCATGTGGGCGGGCCAAGAGGGCTAGTAGACTACAGGGACTAGTAGGCTACTGCACAGGGACGTGCAGCCCTAGGGGGGTGGATTGTGACGCCCTGATGTCCCACATCGACTATAGAGAGGAAAGTGAATGGGTTTATATGTAGAACTTACACCCTTACCTTGCTTGAGGCCTTTTAATGGGTTCTGGCCCATCAGAAACAAAACCGTGAGGCCCGTAGGCCAAAGCGGACAATATAATGCATGCGTGTAGGGTGGGGCGTTACAATATGTGTTTGATCTTTGATTCTTGTTACTTTGGATATAGATTTGTTTAAATGCCCATTTTAAATGTTAATGGTGGATAAGGGATTCAGAATGGGATTTGTGTTATTTGTAGTTTGGACAATTAAAATGTGGATTATCGTTCTTTTTCGAATTAAATATGATTTTTATGGATTTCTGGTAGATGGAACTCTCCTTTTGCACTGGGGGAAAATGGAATGAAAAGGGGGGAAAATACCATTTTCCGTAACTGTGCACAAACCCGGCCAACGAACAGGATGTCGAACATTCAAATGCTCGGATCCCTATTCATCTGGGCCAAAAGGCAAAGATGTCAAACATTCGAACATCCTCCATGAACTTTCCAACGCTTGAATCTCCCCACCCTTGAGCCAAAAACCTGAGGCACCTTCAGTGCACTTTGGCACTTATGACTCTTTGATTTGGCTCTATATCCATTTTGGGGAATTGTGGCAGTGTATGCGGGAATTCATTTGGATTAATAACATTAATTATCTACCGGGACTTTACATAAGAACCGTCTTTAGGCATAAGGTATCTTATTGATGTAGGATTTAAATACTTGGTATGACTTTCATGAACTCTAGCTAGAAGCAGTCAATACATCTCTATTGGGAACCCTTCATTGGGTCTATGCACCGTGAATTTAGAGGGATGTAACATCACTAGCTCACTAGTGTTTATCGTTGTGTGTTAACGGGTACATGAATATGCATCTAACCTTAGGTTGGTTCGTAACTATGTCTTGACCTTCGAATTCGCATGCTTACCTTTGTTTAGGTTATGTACTCTTGTAGATGCATACTCTATTGTGTTGTTTATGGACTATGAGGTGGCTTGACAATTTATGAATGACTATTTGATTATGATATGGAATATGGAACGGCCAGCATTTCATTATGACTTAGGATCTATGGAGGGAGCATCACCAATCGGGATATGTATATGTGGATTATTTATGGGCGACTGCAGATCGATATATGGACGGTTGATTAAAAATGTGATTGGATCACTTATATCCGCTTTGAAACTATGGACATGTTATCTTGATACTTTGATTGGTTTATGACCATCGACGTTATGGATGTGCTTTCCCGAATTACTTAGGGCTGACCACCCACAACGGGGACATTTGTCACCATGTGATCACTATATTGGTCCCTTGTATCGTTTGGATCTATGTTATATGTTCATTCTTCTTATTATCATATTCTTGCTTCTATACGATCTCACTTGTCTATTCTCAACTTGATATCATTTTTTAATTTTGAATTATGATTATATTATTGCTATTTACTTTGTAATATTTAGTACATAGGTACTAAGCCCTACTTTACCGAGGAAAAGGAGGAGGATCAAGCCAGCGTTTCAAACATTTGAGCCAACTGACGAACCCGACTTTATCAAGGAAACAGAGGAGGATCAAGGCAACGTTTCTAACATTTGAGCCAACTGACGAACCTGAGTGGGATGGTCGGAGATGGCTTTAGAGCCGTCTGAGTCAGCACGGGAGAGAACGTCATCTTAGAAATCTTTAGATGAACTTTCTTTTAATGATGAGACTTCTTTTAGAAATTGTTTAATATATTTTGCAATTGTTTATCAAGGAAACGGAGGAGGATCAAGCCAACGTTTCTAACATTTGAGCCAACTGATGAACCCGAGTGGGATGTCGGAGATGGCTTTAGAGCCATCTGAGTCAGCACAGGAGAGAATGTCATCTTAGAAATCTTTAGATGAACTTTCTTTTAATGATGAGACTTCTTTTAGAAATTGTTTAATATATTTTGCAATTTTAACTATTAATGTTTATCTGATTTTGTGTTGGGTCTCATTTATGAACCTTGAATACCTATTAAATAAAGCCTCCACTGAATTTAATGAAATTTATTTTAACTCACCACGGGATTTGTAACTCCCCAAGATCTGGGCGCCTCGAAACTCGGGACGCTACGAGAAAGTACCCAAGAGATGCAGAAGATCCAAAAATATTCTCGCGACCCCGAACCGAGACCCGGGGCCGCGACGGGTGTGGTGTGGATAATGAACTACCCTTAATAATAATTATACGTTTCCTTAATTTCCCACAGGTTTCCGCGGTGAGGATTCCACATACACTCACAGAACATTTATATTGGTGCGGAAGCGCGTAGCAAATTAAACTCTTAATCCATTCTCATCAAATAAGACGGATGATACACAAGTATGACATGATGTCAGAGTGAGCAATAATCCCATTAGCATTCCCAAAATAAGAAGTTAAAGTTTAAACAAAAGATCAAGTTAAATTAACATTCCCCAAAAAATTAAAGGCCAACATAGGCCAGTACAGCCAAAAGTATAAATCATAAATCAGTCTATAATCTCCCCAAAATGTTCGCGGCTCAAAGCTAAACCGAATGTCTACATGACATCGTCAGCTTGCCACTCCACTAATCGTTGCGGTTCATCAACCGCCCCCTCTGGCTCCTCCTCAAAGGCACTAACGGGAGCTGGACCTGAGTACCACAAAAATGGGTCAGACACGACGGTCTGGCAGGTGGGTGAATAGATAATACCAACAAAGAAATCAAAGCATATCATAGACATAACGAAAACTATCATAAAACAGGATGCATAGTTCAATTTAAAGTACAGATGCAATATAAATCATGTGGGGTATTCAAGGTGTAGGAACTGACTAGATGGCAACCACACTAGAGCTAAATCCTCTCCATCACTAAGGTGATGAGAGCACATTCAATGCATTGGGCTCGAGCACACGAAGTGACAAGAACCAACATTATATACATATACATATACATATAGCTAGGCAAGACCACGGCCGCGGAACCTGGTAACGGGACAGAACGGGATCCAAGTTGCAACTGGCGGGAGCACAAGGGGGAGGCCCAAGTCAGTTGATCAGACTGACAAGGACGTCCAAGTTTAGTGGTGCCGACTCATAGGTTACATGAGAAATCAAAACGTATACAAAACATACTAGTATAAAACATTCGGGAAAATGGGGCATGGTGCTCATAGGCACACATTTCATATTATCATCTGTTCATGCATAAACGGGCTGGCAGGACATATCCAGTGTATAAATCAAAATTTGAGATAAAACAATGTAATGAATCCTTATATCATTAGGGATTATATATTGGGGTATCCATATTCAAACGACATGTATAAGGATCTTGTATGTCTATATTATCCTTAGTATGGTAACTCGAATGATAGAGGACATACTAAGTTTCCTTATGCACGTTGATGAATCTAAAAGTCCCAATACCTTTTCCGAAATGGTGTTTCTTTCTATGTCAATCTCCTTATGTCATCCCCTGGGTCTTTCCAAGGTGGTAGGGCATCAGAACAACCCATCCAAACCTTTAAATACCATATCTGAAACCAATAGAAAAGACTCAGGAATTCTGGGTGAAACTCGGTCACCTGTCGGTCAGGTGGCGGTTAGCCGCCGATGTGATCGGCGGTTAGCCGCTGACTGACCGCGGGGCTGACCGCGATTCACCCTGCTAAAATGTAGCATTCTGTGTTTCTAACCGCGCATCTCGGCTACCTAGCGGTCACATGGTTTTTGGGTTGGCGGTTAGCCGCGAGCTGACCGCGCGGCTGACCGCGGTTCGCCTGTCAAAATACAGCATTCTGTGTTTCTAACCGCATCTGGGTCGGCTAGCCGCCGGTCACCTGTCGGCTAGCCGCCAAGGTGACCGCCCGCTGACCGCCCAGCTGCGGGAACTACACATCAGGTGCAGATTTCAACCCTTTCCTTCCCAAACCATTACACCTCAACTCCAACCATTTCCTAACATGAAATGGGTCTATTCCTTCCATTTAACATTTAATTCTCCTACCAATACCAATCTCATTTAATGCAAGTACAAATATCATTTAAGAAGTTTGAAATGGTCAAAATAAACTTGATGATGAATGCATTTATTCTCATAAAACTAACTAAGAGAAAACCATGTCAATAAATACATTTCCAAAGGCATTATGAAACATAATGAACCAAATGAAATAGGAATAGTAAAACTCCACATTTTCAACAAAATAAGAATTTATTCAAATCGAATCCATTCATCCACTTGCCTTGGTCTCCAAAGTATGCTAGTCAAGCTCTAATCCTTCTATCAAGCTCAAAATCTACAATCTACACAAAATCCCCAAAAAACAACATTACAACCCTAGAATGTCAAAATCAAGAAATAGATGGAGATAGCTTCCAATAATCAAGGTGAAGCACCTCCATGGCTAGAAGACTACACAACCAAGAGATGAAAAGAAGAACTTACATGAAAAGTCCTCTAGTGGCAAGAGTTTGCTCAAAAGATAGCTTGGAATGGGAGGCTCTCTCTACAAATGGTATCAAGAGGAAGCTCTCATGGAGGGGAAGAAGATCACCACCTCCATTTTGCCTTTAGCACTAGATTTGAGAGAGATTGAGAGATGGGGAAGCAAGGAGCAAGAAGGCTTGAAGAAAACCCTAGGCTGGGCTGGAATTTCTTGTTCTCAAGAAAGTTGCAAGAAGAGGAAGAGAGGGAAAAGGACTCCTCCTTATATAGATAATGGCAATGGGTCCCACAACTTAAAAGTCCAATCGAGCTAAAACATCGTTCTACGGGCTTCGGACGGATTCGACGAAGAAGGAAGAATTGATCGTCAAATTTCTACTTTCCAAAAAGTATATATTTTACGAGTTTCGAAGACATTGAAATTGGTGTCCAGATTTTGTGTAAAAAGACTGTTTTACCCCTATCAATGGCAAAGTAGGGTTTAAAGGTCTCGAATGGAAACGGAGCAAATACGAAAGTTGTTGGGAATCATAAAATACATTAAACGGAGTAATTTACATATTTCCAGAATTATCAATTAAATCCCAAAACTAATCAAGACACACTAAAAGGAACCCCCAAAGGGCCCCACTAGATCAAAAGAGTTCCCAAAATTATTCAAAGCTATAAAAAGCTATTCTAATCCAGATTTAACCCATTTCCTCTAATCTCACTTATAGCTAAAACACGTCTTAATTAACACTAAAAGGAAACTCTCGGGGCGGGGTCTTACAAATATAATCAAGTGTAAATCTCATATGAGCAAGTAAATGGACAAAGCTCTAAAAATTTTATTTTACTTTAAGGGATTACAAGGTATTTTCCGTAATTAAACTAACTATTCAATCCTAGGCCAACACAGCCAGCTACAAGAAAAATGAAAGAATAAAGATCTATGTGATAGACGCCTCTCAATGCACCAACTGCATCATTCTCTAAGTCCTACGGCAACGGATTAGCCGCAAAGCAATTCTACCAATCTTAAGAAAGCGGAAGAGAAGATACCTGAAAACACCAAGGATTGGGTTAAGCTCGATGAGCTAGGCAAATAGGTATGTTTTGATGGCAATACATTATATTAACAGATAGGAAAGAAGACCATATATGATCCCAGCTGTACCTGTGTGATTAGTACCTCAATAATAATATAGGATATCAGAGTGCAACAGAAATAGTGTGAAGTGTAGTGCATGAACGGTAATCGAGATAATAATAGAACATATGTTAGATATAACATGTCAGATAGACAAGAAAAGCCATCATCATCAATATATCGTATAAACCATGCAAACACCGGTAACAGAAGTAACTAGAGGAAGTAACACTACCATATCCACAATCATCGTATCTAGATCCAACCGTGTCAACGTCGACAGTCAAAGACACTAAATAACGACATCCTAAATACATAATATTAATACATCAAATATACATCCATAAGAGCACACAAAGGTATGTCCACAGTTGAAGTACAAAGGACGTGGGAGGTCAGAGCCAACCCATCGTCGTCGTCCCAACAACTGTCGATGGACATCAATCATGGGGTTCATAGCCACCCATCGCTATTGTCATATCGAATAGGAGCATACAAGAGTCTATCAATACCCATAGCCACAGCCAAGTCCCAGCCATTGGTCTTACGTGTTAGATCAACCAGTAGTATCTATAGCCATGGCCAAGTCCCAGCCATTGGTCTTATGTGATAGATCAACATCACCGTCCATCGACACCCGATCCAAGCGCCGGCGGTCTCAGTACCCTTCCCATACCGGTACCCACTGTGTCATCCAATAATATCTCAATATCAATGTCCATGTCGGCATCATAACCCTTGGCAGACCAATCGTACATCCACAAATCCTACAGACCACTAGGTGGGAGTACTCCAAACTGGATAGCCTTATCATAATTAATATGAGACGATATAAGTCAAGGGCATGAGGCACGGAGTTCGGGCATAAGCAATCCATCCTTACGATTCCCAACAGTTAATAATGAATACCCTTGTAAACTCCGCTTCTTGATACACTTAATTAACATTATCTCATTATACAGTCTGTCCATCAATATCTATCGTTAAGTTCCCAATATTACAGGTCAGGACTTCAAGTGTGATGTCCTGACATCTCACCCAATATGGACCGTGATCATGGATCAGAACCTAAGTGCAATGCCCTGATTATAGTACCTCTCCAAACCAACATCCAAGGTTCGGACATACCAGCCAGCCTTAATGTCCGTTTCATCAATATAAGTACCATATGTTACAAATCCATAGATGATTGCTGCCCTTCTATTCAAGTCTAGGGTCCCGCTTTACATAAGATAGTGATCATGGAGTCCCAGATGCTTATTATGTATCCTTGGTGCTCCTGCAGGTATTTAGCAGCATAGGACATCCATAACCATTGAATCAGGTTCCGTTTACAACCCTAAACCCTACTTAGGTGGCTACATGGATCAAGGTTAATCCCGGCCTTTGACTCGTGTCTAGAGTATGCCAAACAGTTCAAATGGAAGGTCAACGGGGTCCACACATGATCAATTCGTAAAATGATCCAAATCTAGGAAATTTACTGTTTACAATGTGCCAGGTCGACATAATGGGTCCACGGGTCGACCTGTTATACTGTAGAAGTGAACAGCTAACTGAGAGTTAGAAAACACAATTTACAGTGTCCCCGGCCGGCCGGGTACACTGTGAACATTTCCACAAATATCTGGCAGGTGGGGAAGACTGCAGTGTGGCCGGTCGACTAGGTACACTGGGTTCTGTACCCTATGAGTAATTTCAGCTCCCAGCTGTGCGTCAGTTTGCTGTCTGCCCGGTCGACATCCTGAGTGACCAGGTCGACCAGGTACACACGAAACCCAAAATTTCAGGATTCTATCATCTTCCATTTTCTATCAAAACTCCACCAGATCCAGCTCGGATCTACACTGATCATCTCCAAACATCATATACACCTCCCACATTATGATCTTATCACAAATGGGCTATTGATCTTTCAAATGCGGGATTCCCATCCATCAATGGCCAAAAACAATAAGAAAGGCTTAGAACACAATCCCACATATCATATCATCCAATCAATCATCAATAAACAGAAATCATGCTAAACATCTATAAAAGACAATAATTATCAATCTAAGCATATTAATCAATTCAATTAAAGAATCTAAACATGTCTACTTGCCTAATTAAGAAGAAAGCTCCTCAATTAGCTTGGGCTTCTCTCCAAATGCTCTAAGATCACTCCAACAGCTGGATCTACAATCTCTACACCCATTCGCAAGAGAGAAATGCATAAGGAAGAGAAATCTAGGAGAAAAGACCATTTTATAAGGAAATTGAAAAGGGAGAAGAAAGTTACATTTACTTGGAGATGAAAAAGAGATCTAGGAGATGAGATGAGCTCCTAAGCTTATAGATGGCTAGATGTAGATGAGGCTCTTACTTCTAGTGATTGAAGGGCTAAAATCTAGAGAGATAAACCCTAATCTCTAACTTAGAGAGAGAGAGAGAGATGGGAGGAAAATTGTAGTGAAATGAGAAGAATCGATGAGAGGGGTTTCTTTTATAGGAAATGGGTTAGGTTATAGTCTAAAATGCCCTCTCTTGTTAATGTAAGTTTAGGATAAGGATGGGGGTATTTGAGGAAAATTAAAATTGAATGACCAAAGGGTCCTTGGTTGCTAATAGAAATAAAAATAAGGACAATGTTAGTTTAGGTACTCACATTTAATTACTAAAGTATCCTTAAATGAGTGGTTGTGAATAAAGGAGCCTAAGGGCAATAAAGGTATGCTATTTATAATGACAAAAGTGTTCATATTCACTTGGTTGATAATAAAGAAGGCCAAGGTCATTTAAGGTATTGAAATTTTCAAAAAGGAGGGAAAATGTGTGGTTGGAAGGACTAGAGTACCCTCATATAATAAATGAGTTAATGGGTTGGGCCATGGGTGGTTGGATCATTCTAAGATAAATTGCACAACTAAATTGCACAACTCTCTAAGGAAAACCGATATATGGTTAATATTACAACTTAGGCTTCTAATTAGAAAATTAATTATAGGAAACCACTATTAATCTCATAAGGGTCTTAATCTTATAATCTAAGCTAAATTAATGGGAATTACTAACTACTCATGCTAATCACCTATTAAATATGATAACCTAGGGTTGACTTGGTCAAATTGAGTCCCACTAGGTATTTCTATGGATGGGTCCTCACAGGATTGAAATTTTATGTTGGTCTACTTTTGGAAGCTTGTGTTGTATTAAACACAGGAAATTTGAATTCTATTTATTTTCTCATGTTTTCCCCAATTCTTATTTTGTGTTGTACTAAACACTCACTGGACGTTGAAGACACCATTCTAGGTACATTTCAGCAGTTGGAAATCTTCTCTAACATTGGCCAGTCAATTGATATAAGATCCAACACTCCTGTGTCTTTCAAATTGACATCTTGAAAGAGTGATGCTTAGGATAGACTTCTCCTCCAAGAAACCTACATCCCTTGACCATCTAGTAATCTTTTACATACAAATAAGATTTAATCCATCAACTACGAATCCCTATCTTACCTTAATAGCCAAGTCTTATTTTAGTTGAAATCTTAACTTCTCTTGGCTTATGCCATACTTGATTTGACCTGAGACCCGTGGCATATCGGTTACACGATTCTCTATAGGGTTCAACTTAGGTCGGTTGGAAAGATCAACGTTGAAACCATGATTGGGCCCTTGGGCTAGGTTTAAGCCAACTTTGACCCAACAGAAAAGGTTTGTGCCTAGGTCAATGTATCATTGGAAGCTTGTGGCCTTATCTTATAATTTTCAGTATAATTTTCCGGCAGTCATTTTCTAATGTCTTGACTTAGTGGCACGTTTGGTAATAGATAAGGAATTTACAAATTTGAGGACTTGTCGCTGCCCCTAGAACAAGGTTTCTTCATTAAGTATTTGTATAGATAAGGATTTCACATCAATAACAATGTGTATTGATCCATATAGCTGAGAAGATTGGTATTGATGTGTACGTTTACAAAAATGAGGATTTTCAAATCCAAGAAGTGGGTGTTGGTGTTGGTATTGTCATACCCAAAAATCCTCAAAAAATGAGGAATTCCACTTGCCAAATCCTCGTAAATAAACAATTTTCAAAAGTGAATTTTTCAAGACTTTATGAAAAATTGATGAGGATTTGTCGATATCAATGTGTATCTGTATGTATAGCTGAGAAAAATGAAAAATTAATATCAATGTGTAAAACTACAAAACAAAGAGCATGTGCATCCTATGGGAGGGTGTTGAACCTGAGAATTCTAAAAAATGTAGATTTCCATGGCCCAAATCCTCGAGAATTTACAATTACCAAACATGGATTTTCCAAATCTTCAGAGAAAGTGAAGAATCTCCAAGGATTTGGCCGCCACATGTGACCTTAAGAGGATTAGAATTCATTTTCGAGTCTTGGCATGCAAATGGTTCGAGGCATGAATAGGACCCCAAGGTCTCTAAATGAGACAAATTTGATTAATCTTCATCCACACTCAAATCAAGCCATGCCATGTGAGAACTTGGTCCGGGCGGCACCCTTAACCACAGGGTGTAGCGTGTCAACCGCGGGCTTCAAACGATGAGTCGATGTTAACCCGCATTGAAAATATCCAAGTCCTGATCCTGGGCATATAAGTCAAATCCCGTATTAACTTAGCATGAGGCCTTTTAAAACCGTGCAGCCCCAGAAACCATAAGAACTCCGAAGTTAAGCATGCTCGGGCGAGAGTAGTACTAGGATGGGTGACCTCCTGGGAAGTCCTCGCGCGTGCACGTAGGCCAAAGCGGACAATTTCATGCTGAGTTGGGTGAAGTTGTGACATGCCCTCCCTAAATTCATCATGTTTTGGGTCTACTTGTTTGGATGCCAGTCATAATTGGATGATAAATGTGATAAAAGGACTATATATATGGCTTGTTTGGTATCTCTACTCTATTTTGGATAGCCTCATCTTGGGTCTTATTGATGGGCCTCACTTGGCTAGCTTCAGAGGATGGCTCAAAACAAATGAAGGCTATTGAGTACATGTTTGTACGACATTGGGAAGTATATGTCCATGGAGTTTGAAGAAAGCTATATTCACTTTTTTATTCCAATCTAAAAATAAGTTAACCAAACATTAAACAATACAGGCGTATAGGCTTTTCCTGCTATCAACAAATCTTCTGCATTCAACATGTCCTAAATGTGAGCAGTATGATTGATGAAAATGGGGACAAGTGGACCGCACATTGTGTGACAATACATACTGGCATTCTTTCTTACCATAACAGCCTTCTCCTTCACTTCTTTAACGTCCCCTTTATTCCTTAAATCCCCTTTCAAGTCTCAAAAGTCAAAAGAGATAGAGTTTTCGGTGGATGACATGGTAAAATCATAGAAGAGTAGGCGTTTTCTCAAAATCAAAATCACTTAACCCTACTTTACTTCTCAATCTGAACATTCTTATATACATATTTTTTCTCACAAAGATCAAACAAATTTCAAATTTATTAGCCAACCTAGAAAAATTACGCATATGATTCCTCTTTTTTTTTTCTGTGATTCCTGAAAGTCCGGGATCCGAACCCTAGAGCGGGGTTGAATAGGGTGAGCTTCTAATATAGTGACCAATTTTGACTGATTTTAATTTCTTAGAGTTAACTTAGTCACTAATGGTGATTCCAAAACACAATGCGGAATATATCAATAAAAATCACCACAACTCAACCACAACACAAAGATTTATAGTGGTTCGGCCTCAATGCTTACATCCACTACCGGCTTGTGATCCCACACTCCACCGAATTTCCACTATCTATGCTTTTCAATAGGCTAAGCAAAAACCTTTACAATGATGTTTTCTAGGCTAAATAACAACCTATCAATGTGCTTTTCTAGGTTAAGCAATAACCTTAACAAGATGCTTTTCAAAGGCTAAGCAATAACCTTAACAAGATGCTTTTCTTAGGCTAAGCAATAAACTTTACAAGAAGAATATTTCCTCTCAAAGTAGTGTCTACACAAAGACTAAAAGAGATACAATTTAAGCTCAATTACAATGCCTTTAAAATAGGCGGATATAAAAGTGTAAATTTAACTCAACACATATACTCTATGAATGCAAAGATAAATGCTCTATGTATGCATGAGAAACTTAAATCAAAGTGTAAAAAAGATAGCTCAATGAATATAAGCTTAAAGCTTTTGAAAGTTTAAATCACAAATGTTTTGATTGAAGTCTAATGCTAATCACATGTATAAAAATAACTTGTTGATGATATGACAATCAATGACTCACAAGTTGTTATGAAATTCCAAATCTAAAACATGTGATGCAAGAGCATAGTTGTTTTCAAAACAAAATAGTTTCCCATGTGTTCATGGAATGAAAACAACTAGCTAGAGATTCAACCAAGTGAATGAGTCATGCTTTTAAAGACATCAAAGATTTAAGCAGAGCATTTTCTATCAAATTGAGAATAACTCGGTTTGAATCAAGATAAGGAATCCAAGATAAATAGATAATGAAAGTAATGGATTATATCATAGTTATCATGCTAGAATTAGTTTACCAATAATTTAAACAAGCATGAACTGATGATATTGGGAAAAGCAAAGCTTACTAAAGTGTTTAACCAATGAGATCAAGCCTTTGCTTCCTAAGATGATTCATTTGCTTCCTTAGGTTGTGTTCAATCCTTGGTCTGAATGCTCTTCAATAATCCCCTAAGGGTTGGTTTTTCAAAGTTTTTTTTTTCAAGAAGTCTACTAAGAACCCAAGGAAGAGCTCTTTATATAAAAAAAATATCCTCCAACGGATCTATTGTCGGTCTACCGACATACAGGGTTCGGTCGACCGAACGTCAAATGGTTATATCCCAACGGTCATATATTTCCAAGGTAAAGCACTGTCGGTTCACTGAAATGTGTCAGTTGATTGAAATCTGACCAACAACCTAACCAACCGTTTAGAGAGACTGGAAACACGCTCTCTGAAATAGAACCGAACTTGGTTCGATCAAGGTCTGAAAAGGGTCCGGTTAACCGAACATTGATCGACATGCTAACCGACAAACAAAACACCATTTTGGAAAAGGAACCGACAGAAGATCGGTTTAAGCTCGGTTCACATTCGGTTAGTCGACACCAGACCGACAGGCTGACAAACAGAAGAAAAACAGTCTGAAATCAAAAATTCTGAAAGTTTGACATAAAACTCTTTTGAAACACAAGTTTTACAAAGAGTTCTACAGATTGTTTTTCAGCCTAATAAACCATGTTTGAGATAAAGATGGAATCTCCTAAATATAGATTTGATAAAACATGATTTTCAAGAAGATGATGCATGTGTGAAAACTTCAAGACATGATATGAAATGAATGCATAGTTGACATCAAATTGCAAACACAAGAAAAAACCTAACAATTCCTTCATATCCACCAAAATCTAATTGAGAAATGTGATTTGAGTATTCTTGCCATTGTTCTTCTAGTGTGGGTCCAATTCTTGAAGATCATAATGGTTGTGATCTTTTAGTTTCTATGATCAGTCTTGCTATTTATAGGAAGGTAAGATTATTGCGAATATTATAAATTCCTTCTCTTATAGGAAGAGCGTGAACAACGAATCCATTGGAAGTGGTCGATAGTTGTGTTTGTGCAACCCACAGCATTGAAAGACGGTACATAACTAGAAATTTGTCTTTGGAATATTTTAAGAATCCATATTTGCATAGGCATTATTGAGTTCACACAAAAATGTATGTTTCCTTTTTTTTTTTTTAACATACTCCATGAGGTATCTAGGATATATAAATAGGCCCGTGTGGTTTTAGTATTTAGTGCTACATTCTTGCTTTTTCATTTTAATACTTTCTATGTCCCCAAAATGAGTGGCCTTGCAACAATCATAAGGACTTATTTGGCTGCATGTATTTTAGACTTTCTTGTATTGGAGCATTTGGAGAACTCCAAATGCTAACTATGGATGTAAATGGGTCCCCGATTCTCTGATTACCCGAAGGTTCCGACCCATTAAAAACTGGGCTTTGGTCCTTATATATTTAGGCCCTGATAAGTAAATGGGTTCGGGTCGGTTCCACCTTGGTTCGGACCCGTGGGCCCTACATATTACTTTAATTTTTGAAAAACTCTCTTGAAAACCATATTTTATTAATATCATTCTCTACATAGACCTGAACTCGGATCCAGACCCGTCCCATATATGGTTCTAGTTCCGGTTTCGGAGCTAAGAAACTGGTTCCGAAACGGTTGTAGGTCTGGATCTAGTTCCACCTTCTCCTTAACGGTTTCGGTTTTGGGTCCACCATGGACCTGGACCAAAACCGACCCATTTACAACCCTAATGCTGACCCTCCAAGTTGAATTTTTGAAATGCTCATGATTATTGATATTCTAAATTATAAATATCTGAGAATTCTATATGGAAAAAGTGTCATTTAGTATGCTAGTTTAAAGAACTCTTCCGAATAAACAAGTCATATATATTCTAGGCAAACAACACTTGCAAACGTATCATGAGTTCAAGACAGAGAGATCTCGTCAAAAATGCTTGCCACTAAAGAAGTCCTAAGGTTTTAGAATGAAATGATACGTTTTCTTTTCTTTATCCCTACATGCATAATTTCAAAATCTTGGACGTATTTCTCCCTAACGCTTGCAATATTGAAAGTTGCTGTAGTACGTTTTACGGCAGAGAGTGACTATGTTTTTACCAATAATGACAATCAATAAATATATACTTATAATTGGTTGTAATTGACCCAATCCATGCATGACTCACCGTTGGATTGATGAGATTCTCAAAATACATGATTAGGCTTCATTAGCATGAGAGAGTTACTGAGAGAGATCGTTAAGACTCGAGATAAAATAATGGTATTTTCTCGCCAATAATGGCAAACTCATTTGTTTTAATCGATATAAGGGCAAAGCACTATTAGAAGCACAACTTCAAATTATAAAAATGTTCTAAATAAATAAAAATTGAATTTAACCAAACACCCTTCATTCAGCATAGGGATTTAACCACAACTTCAAAAAAAATGTAAAGAAATTGATAATATAATACTTTATGTAAAAAGAATTATGATTGGGCGTGATTCATTTGCATAGATATTGAGAAGTAAGATTCAAAGGGGCCTTCAACCATCAAGCAGTTGGCCAAAACACTATGCCACACACACACCCACGCACCAAAAAAAACAGTTGTTGCTCCTACAGATCCACTCACCCCTTTTGTCATAAAAATAATTGAACACTCTTAAGAAAGAATATGATCTCTTGACAGAATAAATTCTAAAAATATAAAGAAATCAAGAACAGCATAGGCATACAACCACAAATTAAAAAAAAAAAAAGAAAAGAAATTGAGATTTTAATACTTCTTAAACAAACAAAGATTTAGAAACTATATGGATGTTGTGCTTGCTCTTCGGATTTGAGAAGTGATTTTTACTGCTGTGATTTACAATTGCAGAATGGAGACCGCCGTTTTAGAGAAGTGATTATATAGAGAGTTGTGGCAGTACGTATTTGGATTCAGAAATTGACGTGGGCCCGGACTTTCCTGATAAGGCTATGTTAAAAAGGATGTAAAAGAGTTGACTAAGGAATGAATGATGGGCAGGTGAATTATGAATTTCTTTTAGAAATTTTAAACAATAGGCGAGAGGGGAGAGCTTTTTGGGGAGAATTGACCGTGTGTAGAAGGAGAGATTTTAGGGGGAAGATTGATTAAGAGAAACTGTAGCCGGAGAGATCTTAGGGGAAATAAATAGAATAGATGAGAGACATGACATTAAAGGATATGTTTGATGATAGGTGATAAATCCATAGATCTAAAGATTCCTCACTATTCCTTGAAAAGTAAAATCCTCACTACGGACTTGCATAGATGAGAATTCCTCACATTCCACGTTTGGTTGAAACTGTGAAATGATTGAGAATTTCTTCAATCCACGTTCGGTGCTTAACGCGAAAAGCTGTGGAAAATAGGCAGCTACCTAATATGAGTTCTTTGGTTGTTAGCCATGACCAAGATATGCATAGGAAACAAATGGGCCCACTTCATGATATTTTACAAACTAAGATCCCTTATTACAACTATGCATGTTTGAGCTGATAGGACACGCTTCATGATGTTGAACAAAATAAAACCCTTGTTACAGGTGTGCGTATGATTGAACTGATGGGTCCCTCTTCTTATCCATTAATCAAACTACATTCCATGAATGAGATTCAAACTGCCGCCACTAATCAAACTACATTTCTTTCTAAATTCCGTTTAATGGGCTGCCAACCATTCAATATTACCCTCTTCCAAAGAATTGAAAAGTACTCAAATCTCTCTCACATATCAACATTTTCATCACAAATATTAAAAAGATGCAATTACATTCGAAGAGTTATATTACCTTTCTCAAGAGAGCGAACGTGAGATGACATTAGAGATCGTAAAGCACAGGTTGGGGTGTTCATGGGCTGGGCCAGCCCGCTTTGGGTTGGGCTTGGATTAAGTGATAGAAAGCTCAAAGCTCGACCCTGCCCGGCCCGTGTAAGGAATGCATGTAATTTAATTTAAGCAATCCAAACAATTGATCAAATGTCCACAAAAGTGATAAAAAGCCCGGTTCAGCTTGGCTTGATTGATTAAATGGGTGGGCTCGGGCCTAACTTTTATGGCTCGTGTCGGGCTTGGGCTGGTGTTTCTAAAGCCGAGTCGGGCCTAGATATGGCCTGGCCCGGCCCATGAACACCCCTAATCACAGGGTTAGGATTTTGACATGAGGATTTGAAGATCCGGGGGGGGGGGGGTTGGTAGGATACCAAAATCCTTAGCAGCAATGATTTGAAGTGACCAAAATCATTAGAGATTTGTACTTACCAAACATAGTTTTTTATTAATACTATGGAAAACGGGAATCCTTTCCCTGATGATTTTGTTACAAAACGTGACCTCAAGAGAAAGGTGAATAGAAGGAGATATTTTAGGAGGATGGAATGGATGGCTTAATCAAGAGAGTAAGAGATCTTAGGGAAGAAAATGTGACTCATGGAAGGACTATATGGGATTGTAGATTGAGAGAGGAAAATCCAATGTGGGATTGCAGTTGTTAAGGAGTGGGCTCCACCTGAAGGGGAGTATTGAAAAGTGTTTTTGTTGCATCTACTAAAGCCTCAAGTTTTGGTTGGAATGGCTATCTAAAGAAATTTAAAATGGTATCAGAGCCAACCGATCGCGAGTTCAAATCCCAAAATGGACGACTTATTGCCAAAGGTGCACCTACTGGGTTCCATTTGAAGGAGTGTTGAGGAGTAGGCTCCACGTGAGGGAGAGTACTGAAAAGTATTTATGTTGCATCTACTAAAGCCTTGACGTTTTGGTATGCTAGCTGAGGAGATTTAAGATGGTATCTGAGTCAATCGGTCGTGAGTTCAAATCCCAAGATGAATGACTTGTCGCCAAAAGTGCGCTTATTGGGTTCCGCCTAAGGGGGAGTGTTGAGGAGTGGGCTCCACATGATGGGAGTGTTAAAAAGTATTTCTACTGCATCTACTAAAGCCTCAAGGTTTTGGTAGGAATGGCTAGCTAAAGGAATTTTAAAAGCAATAGCCATATTGTGATTCCATATGTCAATTTTTTGGAATGCTCACATAGCGCTCTGAAAAACCAAAAAGAAAATAAAATTGAGAACGTTTACATGGCACCCTCGAGAGCACACCTTCCTATTTCTTTATTGGGCCCCACGTGGAGGCCCACTGATCATGGGAGTTGAGGGAGATGGAGAGACATCTTGGATGGGCCCATAAATTAAGTTTGGGGTCAATCCCATGCCTCTAACTCCTTCATCCGCGGCACACAAATTTAATGACTTTATATTAAAACAAGAAATTTGAGCTTCGATCCGACCGTCCAATCCATTTGGAGAGGTGAAAACTTGATGGAAATAGTGTACTTTAGGAGGTCCCATGTATGTAGATGGTTCGTATCTATAATAAAGTCGGCCCCACTATGTTGCCTCTCACTATAATGCGGTGAGGGATGGATGCGCATTGAATATTTCACACACACACACACACATAATGATATATACCATTTCAGGCTTCTTTGTTTACATTATGATACATAGGAATTAAATACATAGAGTTTATACTAAAAGTGGTAAAAAATGAATATCAAATGTGCCTTTTTGAAAATGAGCGTCAATAACCTTTCCTTTTAGGAAAGTATAATTGAAAGAAAACGAGAAATGAACTACCAGCCATCACCCCAATAGTTCAATTCCCATCTTCTTCTAATTCTATTTTCCTAATAGGAACGGTTATTGAGGCACTTTTTTGAAAATTCAAATTTGATCTTTAATTTAACTACTATTGGTATGAGTATGAATCCTTTGTATTTAATTCTGTGTTTTGATGGAAACAAATATGCCTTTAATAGCCCCAATTGTTTATTTAAAAAGTTATTTTGAAACTCTTTTATCCAATGATACTAATGCATTCCACATCTACTTTTTTTTTTTTTTAAGTTGATGCCAATCCGAATACAACTCACATGTTTTATTTTGAAATAAAGTTAAGAAATGGATTAAGTCAAATCTATAAAGACAGATTGAGTTCACATCTACCACGATTCGGCCCTGAATCCTCCCATATTGCATCCTGAACCACTATCCAACCTTGACCAAACAGAGAAATGGAAAAAAGGTGCAACCAAATCACCGTATGTCCAACCATGGACGTTCATGTGAACCTTTGATGTAAGTCTGAATTGGATGCATCCAAATGAGTAGTGTCTTGGAGATTGAAAGTTGAAGGTCTCATAATAGATTGGTAGTAGATGAGCACATTTATAATAGTAACTATCTGGGTTTTAATGTTTAATAAATGTATACTTAGAAAAAGTGACTTTGAAGCTTTTAATCAGATTGACCATTGACCACAGGGGGTTGGTCAGTTCATTGGCAAATGGCAACCCCGCATGTCTCTCAATTGTCCAACCATGGATCCCTAGGTATGTCGCTATTCCAACGCATGTATGTCATATTCCCACTTGTGGTTTTTTCTTCCCACATCGTGGGATTCCTCTTTCCACCTGTGCGGCGCTATTAGGCCTTAGACCAAGGACAGGGTTACCCAATTTTATTTTTTTTTTAAGTTAGTGCAGGATTTGGATACAACTCATAGGTTCTATGTTGGAACCAGAGCAGAAATTGGATTCAACTCAATAACGACAGATCCGGATCCACTCCAAACCATGACCCCTCCAACCAACCTTAATCATGAAACAGAAAAAACGATAATACAGAATGTCAACATCCAACTATAGAAAGTGATTTACCTAGCAACACTTAGTACCTTTATGGCACAAATTTCAGCATCCCACTTCGCCTTACCACAAGCTGAAATTTCACTCTATCAATAGATAGGACATTCGGGGTAAGAAGAAGAAAAAGAAGTGCTTGTGGTAGAAAGAGAAGAGGTAAGGTTTTTTTTTTCACTTCTTCTCTCCTCCTTTTGCTTTGCATTAACAAGAAAATGCATGATGGGCGAGTTCAGATTATTTGTGGCTTTGACTCAGAGAAATGCTGAGTTACTGGAGAGGAGGGAACTCTGTAGTGGGGCCCACCCATTGAAAATGCCGGCCTTCCGTTATGTGGTGTACGTATCTCCAAAGTTTTACCCAAGTAGGTATTGGTCCCACTGCTGTCTTATGCATATTCATTAATCACATTTTTTATCCAATAATTATTTTTATAGTGGGACCAACTCCTATCCAGTAAAATTTGAGGTACCCCATGCAATGGGAAGGCGGCCCCCAAGGAAGAGTTCCACTACTTGAATGTAGGATTTCTCTGAGTGAAAGCCGAAGAGGATCCTAAATCTTGATGAGCAGATATGACCTTGTCAAAAGGCCACTTTGGTGCGAAAGGAGCCCACCATAGGAAAGAGGGAAATGGTGATCCCCTATTGATCCCATGTTTAGCAACTTATCATCCTTTCATGGATGATTTGTGGGCCAAATCTTTTTTTTCCCCCTACATGGATGGTGCTAGTGTCCATAGAGAATTTTGGAATATTTTAAAATTTTGAGGGTTTTCTTGTGATATTAAGGGGAAAGTTCAGCTAAACTAAAACATCTTGCACCAAATACTTCCATGATCATCTAAAGAGAGATCAATTAGGGATGATAAAATAGTTGACACTCCTCTATGATGAACGATACCTAAATTTTTTAAGTACACAATCAAGCCATCACTAGTGAAGGAACGAGGAAAAGTGAAATATCCTATAGAACTTCTTTCATGTATGAGATTGCTGATAGAAACTGAAATGAGAAAGTAACTTCATGATGGATGGGTGAAATCCATGAAATGGGAGCCAATATATTGTCAGCAAGTAGCTTTAGATTATATGTTCTCAACTAAAGGATGGTAGCAATGCATTTGCTTAAAGCACAGTATTCCTTAGTACGACTTAAAGAGGTTTCGATTTTCATGAACTCCTACTTTTGTTCAAGTTGTGCTGCACAAAACAAGATTTTGAATAAGGGTTTTAATTGACCTTTATTGAAGTTATTGCTGACTCGCACTACAACAGTTTACACTTTCAGCGACGAAATTTTTCGTCACCAAAGATCATAAAAACGTCGGTGAAAGTATTTACCGACGAAAACAATTTTGTCGCCCAGACGTCGGCCCAAATACGTCAACGAAACATTTTACCGACGAAACATAATTCCGTCGGCCAAAATCAATTTTTACTGATGCTTTATAGACATTTTACAGACGTTTTTATCCGTCAGCAAAAGATGAAAGAAAACTAAATAAAAAATATTTACCGACGTTTTCTTGTCGTCGGTAAAATATTAAAGAAAACTAAATAAAAAATAAAAAATCTTTACCGACGTTTTATTGTCGTCGGTAAAATATTAAAGAAAAATAAATAAAAAATAAAATATCTTTACCGATGTTTCTATATCATCAGTAAAGGATTAAAGAAAAATAAATAAAAAATAAAAATATTTCCCGACGTTTTTATATCGTCGGTAAAGGATTAAAGAAAACTAAATAAAAAATAAAATATATTTACCGACGTTCTATTGTCATCGGTAAAGTATTAAAGAAAACTAAATAAAAAATAAAATATATTTACCGACGTTCTATTGTCATCGGTAAAGTATTAAAGAAAACTAAATAAAAAATAAAATATCTTTACCGACGTTTAATTTTCGTCGGTAAAATATTAAAGAAAACGAAATAAAAAATAAAATATATTTTCCGACGTTTTTGTTTCGTCGGCAAAATATTAAAGAAAACTAAATAAAAAATAAAAATATATTTACCGACGTTTAAGTTTCGTCGGTAAAAAAGGCAAAAGAAACTTAAAAAAATTAATGCGACTTTCACCGACGTTTATTTATCGTCGGTAAAAACTAAAATAGAAAATAAAAACAATAAATAGACGTTCCCCGACGTTTCTGTTTCGTCGCTAAAATGAAAAAAGAAAATAAAATTTTGATTAAACTTTCACCAACGTTTAATTTGCGTCGGTAAAAGTAAAAATTAAAAAATAAAAAGACTTTTACCGATGAAAAAAAACGCTGGTGAAAGTCATTTTATTTTTTTATGATATTATTCTTTTTTTCAATAAAAAATTCCTGTAAACCAGTTTATACATCTGTATCAAAACATAAACCTGTTCATATACCTATATTCAATACTAAAAATGCTTACAAACAAATATTACTCAAACAACCATCGCCATTTTTCATCAATCCATTAATCTCATTAATCAACAATGAAACAGTCCCATAAAAATGTCCAATATACAAATAAAAATAAACTAGAAAGAATAAAACACCCGCAAAGTCTGCAACTGATCCCAAAACGTCCATCAATCTGCAATGACAAAAATAGCATTAGAATATTTTCAATCAATTAAATTATAAAAGAAAGATATACATGAATATATATAAACTATAAATTACAATCTTTTTACTCTACCCATGTCGATTTTCGCTCCAAACTCCCTAACCGTGAGTCCTATTTGCGAGCCGTCAGTTCCTACAGGTTACTCTCATCTCGAGCGAACTGGCCGTGCCGGTTTCAGAATTTTCCGGTCGCCGGTTCCCGTTCCGGACCCCCGGCGGGCCGTTTTGGAGCCTAAGTGTCGGAAAAGCGTCTCTTTTCGCCCAAAACTCCTTAACCGTGAGTCCTATTTGCGAGCCATCAGTTCCCACAGGTTACTCTCATCTCGAGCAAAGTGGCCGTGCCGGTTTCGAAATTTTCCGGTTGCCGGTTCCTGTTCCGGACCCCCGGCGGGCCGTTTTGGAGCCTAAGTGTCGGAAAAGAGTCCCTTTTCGCCCCAAAACTCCCTAACCGTGAGTCCTATTTGCGAGCCGGTAGTTCCTATAGGTTACTCTCATCTCGGGTGAACCGGCCGTGCTAGTTCCGGAATTTTCCGGTCGCCGGTTCCCGTTCCGGACCCCCGGCGGGCCGTTTTGGAGCCTAAGTGTCGAAAGCGTCCCTTTTCGCCCCAAAACTCCCTAACCGTGAGTCCTATTTGGGAGCCGTCAGTTCCTACAGGTTACTCTCATCTCGGGTGAACTGGCCGTGCTAGTTTCGGAATTTTTCGGTCGCCGGTTCCCGTTCCGGACCGCCGGCGGGCCGTTTTGGAGCCTCAGTGTCAGAAAAGAGTCCCTTTTCGCCCCAAACTCCTTAACCGTGAGTCCTATTTGTGAGCCGTCAGTTCCTACAGGTTACTCTCATCTCGAGCAAACTGGCTGTGCCGGTTTCGGAATTTTCCGGTCGCCGGTTCCCGTTCCGGACCCCCGGTGGGCCGTTTTGGAGACTAAATGTCGGAAAAGTGTCCCTTTTCGCCCCAAACTCCCTAACCGTGAGTCCTATTTGCGAGCCGTCAGTTCCTACAGGTTACTCTTATCTCGAACGAAGTGACCGTGTCAGTTTTGGAATTTTCCGGTAGCCGGTTCCCGTTCCGGACCGCCGGCGGGCCGTTTTGGAGCCTAAGTGTCGGAAAAGAGTCCCTTTTCGCCCCAAACTCCCTAACCGTGAGTCCTATTTGCAAGCCGTCAGTTCCTACATGTTACTCTCATCTCGAGCAAACTGCCTATGCCGGTTTCAGAATTTTCCGGTCTCCGGTTCCCGTTCCGGACCCCCGGCGGGCCGTTTTGGAGACTAAGTGTCGGAAAAACGTCCATTTTCGCCCCAAACTCCCTAACCGTGAGTCCTATTTGCGAGCCATCAGTTCTTACAGGTTACTCTCCTCTCTTGCGAAGTGGTTGTGCTGGTTTCGGAATTTTCCGGTCGCCGGTTCGCATTCCGGACCCCCGGCGGGCCGTTTTGGAGCCTAAGTGTCGGAAAAGAGTCCCTTTTCGCCCCAAACTCCCTAACCGTGAGTCCTATTTGTGAGCCGTCAATTCGTACAGGTTACTCTCATCTCGAGCGAAGTGGCCGTGCCGGTTTCGGAATTTTTCGGTCTCCGGTTCTTATTCCGGACCCCCGGCGGGCCGTTTTGGAGCCTAAGTGTCGGAAAAGGAATCCAATGTTTTCGGTGAAGAAATCTATTGTTCCAATTTTAACATGGCTCAGATAGAGGAAAAGTTCCGTGGAACACTTTGACCTGTTGTGGGTTAAGGTTTGTGATTCAATCCAACAATTGGGAAAACCAAAGCGTGCATAGTTTAATGAGGTTGTGTCAATTAGTTTCAGGTTGGATCGGGTCAACTATGCCCTCAACCTCAACTCATCAAATACTTAATTTAGGTTGTGCTTTTGAAGCCCAAACCTAACCCCAATCTGAAAGAGTGTGACCGTTCAAGTGCCTAGTGTCGGAATGTTATTATGAATACTTTTCGAATAGTTATGATGTTAAATATCAATTGTTTATAATTTTCAAATAGTTATTATGTTAAAATTTCAAGAGAGTAATCTACTAACCAAAGAGTCGCATCATGATCTCCAGTAGCTGTGCCATCACCAGCAAAAGTGGTCCCTCTCGTGATTTCGAAATAGCCGGAGGGATCTATCCCTGCCGCAGCTGCCAACTGCTGAACCAACTGCTGAACGAGGGCCTCAAGTGCATGTGTTCTCCTGTCCTGCTCAGCTTGCCTCCTGTCCTGCTCAGCCTACCTCTTGTCCTGCTCAGCCTGCCTCGCAGCCTGCTCAGCTAGCTGCTCCCTTAGGGCGATCACCTCCGGATCTGGCGCCCGAGACTGTGGGGAAGATGAAGAGGTCCTCGCGTATATCCCATACCCTTTTACATATCCCGACCTCTTCCCAAGCACATCAGCAGCAATCTGCTCCTCAGTCATCGGAGTTGTGACAGAGGGTTGCGACTGCTCCTCAGTCTGCTGCACTAAGGCCTCCTGCCATTTAAATCAATAAGTGATTTAGAATACTTTTATGGAATTATTGATCATATTTGATTTATAATTAAACGTACATATCTCTGCCGAGCCACCTCATTTACCCACTCATTACTCGTTTGTCTGTAGTGGGTGTCATGGAAGAACTGAGTAATAGGCGGCGCTTGACCGGCATTTTGTGCCCTCTGTCATTTGAAATAGCTTTGTATTAGATATAAACCCAGCTACATATCTATAAATTAATAAACTTAATCAAGTTTCTTCATATGAATATAATCAGTACCATCAGAGACATCCTCGATGCAAATGACCTGGAGCCGCTGGTATGATTATATGGCAGCTTGGCTCGACTCTCTTGAGCTTTTTTCGATTTCGCCTACATAGAAAACAACATACAAAGCCATTTTAAGCATGGACAAAAAGAGAAACAAATAGGACTCACGGTTAAAGAATTAGAAGCAATGTGTTACTCTGCATACTTGGCCTTCATGTTGGCTGCATCCTAGCTGCATGGACTTTTCTAACAAAATTTGTTTTTCAATTTTCATTCAATCTGTAAAAAAATAAAAAATAGCAAGATTAACGTATGATTAAGAATGTCATATGCACAACTTTTAGTGAACCTATATATAAACGAAGCAACTGAAATCAATTATGAAAATAGTGCAATTCTTCCATAGAACAGAGAGATTCCATTAAATCAAGTCCATAGAAAAAATACATCACAGACTGAAATTAAAAGTCTTTGGAGGCATATAAGAGAAGGACCCAAGGTTTAGAGCAATAAACTTGGGTCTTGGATTTGAAAGTAATGGGGCCAGCATTTATGATTGAGATCATTGAAGATCTATCGCATGATATATATATATATATGCCCCCAGAACAAAAAAATTTATTGGCCTCAGATCTATGTTTCTAACATTACTTGTGTACAACAAGACCCATGAGTAACTTTACAGTTTCGTACTATGCAGGAATTTTGGACATTTACCTTCAGGTGGTAGTGCAGTTGATTGACAACAGATAACAAATATCAGTAAATCACAAAAGTGATACATTTAAATAAAAAGTTAGAAAAGAATTTGTGCCGGCTATTACAAATTCTTGACCTTAACTAGGACATAATAAATAATATCAACAAAAGCCAAACTATCACATCATAAACAAATAGAAAACTTGAAATCAAAATGAATAATAAATTACACCCTAATTCCTAAGTCACAAATGATTTCAACATTCAAACCTAAAGGGTAACAACAAACAATAAAGCATATGTTTTTCCACATTTTCTCTTATTTCAGTCTTCATTGTGTGGTAGGAGCCAAACCTGTTGTCTGTCAGCTCCGTGTTCTGAAAATTGGCCCGAGTTGAGTCACCCTATGAATGGAGTCACCCAAGCCCAAACAGAAAAAAATAAAATAAAATTAGAAGTGATTCAGATGAAGGGAAAGAGAAGAGATAGGGAAGGTAATAGGGAAAATATAGAAGGGATGGGTGGCAACTCTGTTTTCATGGTAATGAACCAGACTCCAAACTGTGATTTAATATCTATATCTATATACAAATCTGAAAAGCCATGACTAAGCCTTATTATTCATACAATAAATGCTTTTTTCAGCTGGGTGTTTGACCCATGTTGATCATACATGCTGACATTGAAGTTGAGTTTAGTAAAAGAAACAAATATTAGATAAGCAATAAGATACAATGACAATAAAACTTATACATTATGGTAGGTATCCGTTACATGTAAAAGTGTAAGACTAAATTTCTACAGGGGCTTAGTCGGTGGGGTGGCAGGGAAGGGTTCAATCTCTTTTCTTGTCCTCTTGGGGCCTGTGAAGGTGCAGAGTTTTGATGTGCTTTCATTGAAAAGAAGATGGCTAGTTTTGACTAGCTCTCCTTGGTGTTGTTTTGGGTGCTCTCTTTAGTCTGCCTGGCTCTTGTTTTGGGTGCTATCTTTAAGATTTGGAATGAAGTTGCAGTAATTCTCTGTTAAATGTTATAGTTTTTGCAGAAAAAGAGGAGATATATTCCAGTTACAAATTCATAGATAATTAGGAGGTTATCCCTATTGCTTATCATTTGCCAATAGTAAAAATGAAACTCAAATCTGTTGTAGTTCATCAGCATTTCACAGAATTTTTAGTTCAGGTACAGAATAAATTAATTTTAGGAATGATCTTTACCGACGTTTATTTAAAAGCGTCGGTAAAAGTCTACTTTTACCAACGAATTTAAAAAACGTCGGTAATAAATTTCATTTTTACTTCCATTACAGAATAAATTAATTTTGGGAATGATCTTTACAGACGTTTTTCAATAAACGTCGGTAAAAGTCTACTTTTACCGACGAATTTAAAAAACGTCGGTAATAAATTTCATTTTTACTTCCATTACAGAATAAATTAATTTTAGGAATGATCTTTACCGACGTTTATTTAAAAACGTCGGTAAACGTAGACTTTTACCGACGTTTTTAAATTCGTCGGTAATAAATACTAGACTTTTACCGATGTTTTTAAATAAACGTCGCCAAAACTGTACTTTTACCGACGTTTAGGTAAAAACATCGCAAAAAAGCGGACTTTTACCGACGTTTTACATAAAACGTCGGTAAAAGTCTAGTCTTTTCCCAACGAATTTTTTTACGTCGGTGGAAGACACTTTTACTGACGAATTTAGAAAAACGTCGCTAAAAAACGTCGCTAAAGGTGCATATTGTTGTAGTGTCGGCACACGCACCAAAGGGGTTGGGTCAGTGATGCTATTCAGGTATGTAAGTTATGATATTATTAAGAATATCCTATTCTTATGTTGATATGATTTATGGTCATGATCTCTTATGATTGTGTTTCCTTTTCAGGATAGGAGTCTAGGTTAGAAGATTTGTTTTTGGTTTCATATATATTGGTGATTGCAACTCAATTTATGCAGAATGCAACGAACCACTTTATATTGTGTTCCCTATTTCTCTCTTTCCTTCTCCCTCAACAAGTGGTATCAGATCATGTTATCAATTCGGAGAAGACGGAGAGATGAGATCATTTCTTGGTGTTGAGTTGCAGAACCGGGTCAAAGAAGGAGACGGGACCGACTGCCATTGTTGTCATCTTCGATTTGTAGAGGAACAGAGGTTGCGGGTTAATGTCGCTGAAAAGAAAGATTTGCATCTTTGTTAGTGGAGAAGAGAAGGTAGCAATGTTTGTGTTGAAAAGACAAGATGAAGAGGGTTGGACCCTTTTATTTTAGTCTCGGCGTGGGAGAAGGACGGTTTTGCCAAATAGTTACAGAACCCAAACGAGAAAGAAGGATTCATCACTGCCTATGCTGCATTGGACATTGTTGGCCCTGTCGTCGTCCATCTAAACCGGAGAAGAAAGAGGGGTTGAGGGTTTCATGGCTGAGAATAGAACAGAAGAGATCAGAGCATCCTAACTCCTATTGCATGTTAGAGAATCCCTGTTCCATTGCACAAGCAGAGTCGAAGAGAGCATCTGTGACATCGGTGTTGGCAGTGGGTGGACCTCTTGGATAGGTTTCAAAAACTTTTCACCCACTAGAAGTGATGAACACCTATCCAAAAGCCATCAAAACCCAATCCAGGATGCATGTCCTCAAACTCAGTCATCATGATCAGCAAACAAACCTATCAAAAGGATAGAAACAATACTAAACATTCAACCACGAAATTCTACAGCATACAAGGAGTAGAAAATACCTATGGAACTTGGTTGTGCTCTAATGGAGAACTTGATTCAACTATTTGATGAAGAGCTCTTCTAAGATCAGAATTTCCAATGCCCAATTGTCTTCCACGCTATGACCCGCTTCAGATCTCTTCCCACAGAAGATATGGCAGAATCTCCAAGAGAAAGACTATCTAGAATCTCCAAGGAAACTAGAAGGGAACTAGAAGAGAGAGAGGGGAAGAAGAATGCAGCTCTTGCAAACTCAAGAGGAGGTGGGCGTGCACAACTCCTTGGAATAGGGCATGGACGTCCAAGGGTGCTCCCTCCTCTTCCTTTTATAGCTTTTCAACATTCTCTCTTAGTGTATTATTAGAAGTCCAACTTCCATTACACTTAGTAACCCTTTACTCTACTATTACCACTATTAGAAGTCTCACTTCAAATAGAAATAGTAGCTTTCCTTTTTGAGTTCAAATAGAATTAGAAAAGATCCAATCATGGGCTAGCGTGGGGACCACTAGGGATTCCATAGAAAGCTGGCTCCAACTGGGACACCGCGACCCCACATCTCATGTGCAATTCGGGCCCACAGTTAATTTCAAATAACTCCAATATATAAATGCAATTGAACTCCAGTCTTAGGAATAAATTACATAAAGACTCTAAACTTCCCTATCACTACAAGTGGACCCCTCTATCATTATCCATGGATCAACTGGACAGACTGTCTCACCAATTTTGACCCATATCTTATTATCCTTGAGACCCAATTAATTATAGTAATCATTAGTACCATCCAATTAACTCTTAATTGAGATGGGTATACACTTACCAATGATAAATTCACTAATTGGCACAAGGGGATAATAGAGATAGATTCCATCTTGACCATTATATGTTCCCACAGTCCTACTACCATGTACCAAAGACACCGAGATGTTGACCTACCAGTTGGCCTCACTCATTGGTGACTCAAAGTAAATGAATAGATAGAAACTTGAGTTCATAAATGTCTCAGGATTGAGAGTCTATTGCTAAGGAATTATGAGAGCAAACCTTAAAGTAAAGATAGTGTTCATAAGGTGCTTTTCATGGTCCTTCAATACATCCCATGTACCAGCACTATGATCCAGAATCTTACATTCTGATGATCGAGACAAATCACACTATCTCATAGTAATCAAAGTACTGCAACCTTGTCAGATGAAATGTCCAGTCTCATCACTGGTTGTGAAGATATTTAAGTATAAGATTTGTTATACATGTCTCCCGTATATGGATCTCATCCATACACATGTATTGCATCTAGTATACTTATGGACTCCGGTTCATTTCATGAACCATCATGTCATTCGTATTAGTTATGTGCATTTAAGTAATCAACATCATTCATCTCATGAAAGAAAAGCATGAATATATTGATAAATAAAGAAATTAATCAATTTATTACATCAATCTTAATGGATTGAGACCATAAAGCTAACAGTCGGGAAGAAGGTCCCAAATCTAAGCACTGAAAGTTGAATCTATGATATCAGGAAAATATGAACTCGGATTTACGATTCGGATTTGGAAAACAAAATTTCAAATACTAAGCTGTGGTGACTTTTGATCAATGGGTTGTGAGCGGAGCATGCAGTTGATATGGCAGTGATCGCTAGATAGGGAAAAAACCTACTATTGGCTAGTTGGAAAATCTTCTAACTGACCACGTGATGATGCTCGTCAAGGTGGGATCTTTGAGAATTGAAGACAAGGAGTAGGTCATATTTTCAAAAAGCTCAAAGTCAAAGCCACGTTGTAAAACTAAAGATAACTCACAAGCAAGGGGAGATACTGACAAAGGCAAGAAGCCCAAGTCCACAGAAGTAAAGGGTTGTTATCGGTGCGGAAAACCGGGACACATTGCATGGGATTGCAAAGTGAAATTGGTAGTTATTAAGAGGAATTCAGCCACGGAGAACTCAAGGCACGAGGAAGCCAATGAGCATGTGATAGCCATTGAGGAGGATGGTTCGGGAGAGGTGAATTTCATGACAACCGTCAAAATCTGTGAGTATACACTAGCGTGAAAAATATATGATATTGATGATGTGAGATTCTCATATCTTCTTGAGTTTAAAGATGAAGCACAAGATGAGTTCAGGGAAAAGGAATCAACGGTGGAGGAGGTCGATCAATCAGGGATGGGATCAAGTCCTCAGGAGATGTCAGATTCCGAAGGGCTTGAAGATCATTTGCCATAATTCTTTCAAGGAGAAAGAATCAAAAGAAATGGAGGATGACCAGTCTAGAACTGGATCAAATCCACAAAAGATGGTTGATGAAATAGCTGTAGAAGTTATTTGATGGTATTTTCTGGATATGGCCAATTTATTCTACAATTTTAACTACTTTTAGAATGAAAAATGCTAGAAAGACAAACGGAGAGGAAAAACGAACTAACGAACCGTTGGAATAGCTATCAATTACCATGCTAGAATGAGTTTCTTTTGGGGAAAATCTCAAATAAGGCCTTAAGTTTTTGCCTTATTTAGAAAAGGACACAACATCCCAAACGTCTTGAATTACGGCCTAAGTTTTCCAATACATTCTCAAATAAGGACATCTAACCATCTAAATGTGTTTTTCAATGACTTTTTTCCACTAGTTTTTTTTTAAGCACCCTAGTTACTCTTCATTTAAACTCATGCTCGCTCCTTGTAGCCACTGCATCCCGCCGATCAATGTGGGCACACTGGTTGTTGTTGATCACTGTGAGGACACCGGTGAAGGAAAGGAGGAGATGATGAAGGAGATGAAGAAGGGTTTTGTTTCAATGAAAAGCAATTCGGGTATTTAAAAACATTGAGGGAAAAATTCATCGGAAAGAACTTTTAAATGGATGAAAGTACTTTTAAATGGATGGATGTCTTTAATTGAAAACTTATTGAAAAACTTATGCCCTAATTTGAATTTTTTTGGAATTCGTGTCCTTTTTTTAAATAAGGTAAAATCTTAAGGCCTCCTTTTTTGAAATGAGGTAGACCTTAAGGCCTTATATGAAGACTTTCTTTGCGTTTTTAGAAAATGGAAAGGACAGTAGGAAACAAGTGTCATTTAGAGCTTATTTAGTCATATTAAAGTCTAAAATAGGGTCCGCATGTCAAAAATTCAAACTCTCTTAGCGATCATGAGCCCAAGTATTGCAATGACAAAGGGCTCACCTTTAGAAATTATAATGTAGACCCACCTTCGGACTTATTGTGCACAAGTCCACCTTTAAAATTACTACATGTGACCCACCTTTAGAATTAGAAAGAGCCCCAGCTTTATAGGAATCATGTACGTAGACTCAGTTTTTGTGATTGTGAGCATAGGGCCCATCTTTTGTAATTACAATGTAGGCCCACTTTTACAAACTATTGTATGAGGCCCACCTATAGAAATATAATTATGGGTTCCACTTTTAGTAATTAGAACATGGGCCCACCTTTAGAAATTATGCCGTACATATAGCCCATCTTAGAAATTACAATGTGGGATCCAACTTTACAAATTACAATTTGAGAATCACTTTTAGGAATTATGATATGGAGCTCACCTTTATAGGAATTACAATGTGTGCCAATCTTTTGTGATTGAGAATATGGGACTTACCTTTAGTAATTATGTGGGTCCACCATTAGGAATTACAATGCGGCCACACCATTTGGTATTATCGTGCGTGGGACTGACCTTAAAAAAATTACAATATGATATCCGACTTTAAAACTTAGAATGGAGGCCGCTTTTATAAGTTTTGCATGTGGGATCCATCTTTAGAAATCAAAACGCAGGACATTCCATACAATGGAATTGTCTTCACCATGAGTGCATGGGATTTTCAATATATGGGCCCCATTTTAGACCTAATATGATCAATCTTATCTTACTATATAACCACCACTATTGGAGAAAATATTGGGACTTTATGTTAAAGGAGGGCATAAATTTTGGGAGGTTTTGATTCTCGTTGAGGGCCCACTGTAGAGTTTCCCTCAAACGAAAGGAGAGTGAAATAAATGCCCAAAGTTTGCAAGGTAAAAACATAGTTTTCAATGGTAGTTTCTCTTTTTCAGGAAAGCAAATTGTAACACGTAAACCGATAGCTATTTCATTGTTAGGTAGTTTGTTCCTCCTACCTCTCTGGATACAGCATCTCTCCTTTAGTAATACAAGTCTCAGAAGCTTTTAAGTTCCTAGAATTAGAAATACCATTCTTACAGGCTTTTTCTTTAATAGAATTTCTGACAAGAACTTATCATGCTTTCTTCACAAGCATTTTAAAATTCTAGTTACCTAAAAATTACCAAATGACATTTGAAATTTAAGGAATTTCAGCCCCTTTACATTTAGATGGAACTTCTCGCTTAAATGTAAGTGAGCATTCAGAAATTCCACTATGTATTAACAAATTCCTAGAAATTCTATTACTTGAAACAAACAACTGTTGTATGGTCGTTTTTGTATTTTTGTGCTCTGTTAATTAGCCAATCCTTTTATTCAACAAAAAAAACAACGAATATTCAAAACCAAGTATTCAAATTGAATTCAATTCATTAGAGCTTTGGACAGTAAATTGAATTCGGCTGTTGACACCATAGGACCAATTGGTCTAAGGCCTACCTCATAGTGGTCTAGTCTCAAAGATACCAGCCATTTTTTTGAAAATATCACAATACTGTAATAAAAAGGGGAATTTATTTATTCCATCAATTTCTTTATTGTATATGAGGAAGCCTCAAATCTGAAAATACACTAACATTAAGTCGAGATAATAATATTTCAAGAACAATATTTGGGACAATGCTAACTAGTAATTAATCCACCTAGGGTTAGATCCACTTCCAAACGGTTGAGGCTGTCAATAGACCGATATTACCTGGTTGCGGGAAGGACCCATCTAATGTAACAAATTCAAGCATAAGACTCTTTTGGATCATATTGATAACTGAATTTGTGTTTTGATCCGATTCTTGTCAAATACAATTCATCCAATTGTGGTACACCATGCCTAGGACTACAAATGGGTATCAATTATTTGAGTATCCGAGTCTTCAGTTCTTAATAAAGCTGAGTATTGAACCTATTTTTGGATTAGAGGAAAATCGAGATCAAAATCCGGATCCATGCATATATGATATGGAACATCTGGACTTGAAATCGATTCCCCGTATATTCTGACCTGAAGATCTAGATTTAGAACTATTATTATTTACATATTAAAAATCTATATAAGTTTTAAGGGCTATTCATATTGGACAATCTATTTAGTCTTTAATTATATACCATTTCACAGCACTACTTGTATACTAAGAAAATTATTTTGAAGCTCTTTTATCTAATGCATTCCACATCTTATTTTGGCTGTCTCCTTTATATTATATATATTAAAGCAAACGGGGAGGAGGGCTGTGAGGGGTGCCACGTCATCACCTATCCATTTAATTTTGTAAGCTTACGCTTGTGGGGCCCACCCTTGGTCCATCCAAATGAACTAAATACACAACGCCCCTAAATCGCACATGTCCACTAGCTTTTGGTCAGATCTGGATTTACTAGACCATTAGATCGACTGTGTACCGATCCGAATGGACTGTTGACTATTAAACTTCTGGGGCCAAATGAGGATGGTAGAAACCTCGGTTGGAACTATATTTGGGGTCCACCTTTCAACAATTCACATTGATAATTTTTTCATTAAAAATATCATTTTCTTTAGTTTTCAAATATAACTCTACTCTATTTAAAGATTGTCACATGTGAACGAAAATTAGACTCGACCTTCTCGTAGACTACCTCATGGATGGGCTTGTGATAAAAATGTTTTGAGATTGGAGGGTTTTTTTTTTTTTTGTTGAATCTTATAGGCATCATTTTCTGATCTGATTATATATACATATGACCCTAGGTTTGGCCCACCATAAATTACACTTCCGTGGGCCCACATGGACTTATAATTAAGAGATATATTTTGATCCAATGTGGGCCAATTGTTACTGGGATCAAATAACACTAGCATGTGATTTTAAAGTCTTATAATTTATGGCTTTTAAAGTTAAGATGTTTATACATTTTTAATAAATATAGAGCTAAAAAGCCGGTTTGATTAGTTCTAAAATGGTATTTGTGCTACTTTAAAGGGGTCGAAAAGAAATTTGTACGAAGGGATTGAAATGACCATTGGCCTATGTGAAAATTAAAAAAATGGTGCATTTGTGCAACGAGAGGATTGCACATTTTTATGATTTTCTTTGTTAACAATATTATGTTGTTTAGTGTGATGTATTTTCCTTATATAGAAGAAAAAAAAGAATAATTTTTCCTTAACAGAGAGGACTTTGATTTTCAACAAAAATATAAGATTCCATTCTCAAGAGGAAATAAAAATTTGTATAAATTAGAATCATCTTGTTGCACAAACAAGTCCATTATCAATGGATAACAAAAACTTAAATGCATTTCTTATTACTAACATTATATATATTAAAATCTTTTTCTTTTTTATATATTCTTTAGTAATTATTGCTATTATTATTATTTTTATATTGTTGTTGAATGTATTTTTTTAGCTTTATCTTTATAATAGTTTATTGTTGATGTTGACCACTTGTATTTATTATTGAAGATGTATTGACTGTTTTTATATGAAAATGCATGAATATATTCTCATATGTTTATAATTAATTTGATATCTCATAAATTCAAAATGTAATGTCTTAGTTTTTGCCTGGGCTAAGCACGGGGCGTCATTGCTAGTTTATAAATAGTTAATACCGAATCAGAATACAACTTACATGTGTGATTTCGAAATCAACAATGGCTTCAAATCCATAAAGACAGAATCTTCCATGATTCTGCCGTGAATCCTTCATCCTTTAACCAAAACCCATAAATGGAAAAGAGTTAATATTGAATGGCACAGTATTTCAACCATGCAAGTTGTCAGCCTTTGATGTGGGGCAAGTCTCAACCAGAAGCGTCCGAATGAATGGGGTCAGATAAGCACATTCATGATCATAATTATTAGGGTTTAAATGTTAAATACATGCATGTACTTACAAAAGGTGTTGAACTTCTAGTCAAATTAACCATTGACAACAACGGGTCGGTTGGTTCCATGGCATCCGTTGTTCATTATCTATTCTTGGGTATGCCACTCTTCTAATAATATTCGTTCGGCTTTCTCTTTTCGTATGCGTGGGCTCTCTTGAGTCCAGCCCAAAAGCTGAATTACCTATGTGGAATCAATCAAGCTTTAAACCTCTGTTTTTTTCTTGATACACAGGGCCCACCTACCGGCTAGGCCCTTTCCAGCAAATTTCACCATGCCACTTTTGTTTTATTTTATCACATATGACCAGTGCATCGACGTTCGGTCTCATTGGAAGGTGGGACATTGACTTCGACCATCTTGCGAGTTGGGACCCACTGACAGCTATGCATTTCCAAGTTCCAACTCCCGCCTTGAAATCCGACTGCTTTTTAAAGGATTGGAAGTGTGAACAAGCCTCTGATTTTCTCGGCATCTCTCAGAAGAAGAAGAAGATGATGGAGTAGGAGAAATGCTTGGGGAAGGAACAAAGGCTTCTTCGGTTTTGAAACGTTCCCATCAGCTTTAGATCGAAAGGTAAGGGTCTTTTTTCACCCCACTTTTTCACTCCTCATTTTGCTTTGCTTTACTTGAAGGAAAACGATGATAAAGGTCAACTCTATGATGAAGGGTCTGTATCTAACATCGCAGGGCATTGAAAATGTTGGATATCCTTGTTTTTGATACATGGGTGATTCACTATTCAACTTCTTGTCTTAGATATCCTTTAAGTATTCAATCTGTGATGCCTTAGTTGTCCACGGATCTGAATAGCACATGACATGTGAGGCGAGACAACCTTGCCACTCGCCATTGGGGTGTGTGTTTCTTGTGTCATAAACGATATCTAACATCATAGGGCATTAAACTCATCAACCATTGCTTGTCTATGATTGGGATCTTTGTAAAATTGGGTAATAGCACGTTGGCTTATCATCACACGCACAAGGGCCTGAGAAAGAGGATGGACTGTAGAGGTAGTAAGAACCTTGGGGTTGAAAACCCCCGACTTTTCTTTGCCCGTGTGACCATGGGTTGAGTGTTGGTAGGAACGTCAATAGGAGGACCGGGGCTGGAGAGAATGGGTGCAGATGATTGGGCCTGTGGGGCGGCAGCATTAAATGATTGAAGTTGCTGGGCGAATGGGGTTGTGCAGCGGCAGGTATGGGCTTGGCCGGTTGGGCAACATGTACAGGGGCAGCGGCATCTAGAGAGAGGAGACGCTGTGATGGTGTTGTTTGGGCAGTGGAAGAAACAGTATTGTGATGGCGTGGTACTGATGGCTGATGGGGACTGAGCCGCTTGGCAAGGAGCATAAATGGGAGGTGGGCCAAGAATTGCTGTGGACCGTAGCTTTGGGACTATGTTAGGTAGACATGTAGTAGAAAAGGAATATTTTCTTCATCGGGAAATATATGCACCGCCAGATGGGTAGTGAGGACACTTATAACGACGAAGAGTACCAAGAACAGCTTCTTACTCTAATGATAAGAGGCGTCGGTTCTTAACTGGCTGCCCAGGTTCGAACCTAGGCCGTCACCATTCCCCACCTGAGGGCTGTTCTACCTCACCCGAGGTCTACTTTCCTCACCTCACCCGAGGTGTACTTCCCTCACTAGATTGCTAGGTTCGCAGCCCCCTTAGCTGGGTACCAAAAAGGTAAAAAAAAAAAAAAAAAAGAGACGACGATGAGTACCACTGTAGCCAAAAAGGCACAGGGCATGGATTGAAAATCCAACTTGTGCTTATTGTAGTGCTGAAAATATGGAAAACATTCACAACCATACATTTTAAGAAATTTATAATCAGGCACCACTTTAAACAATCGTTCCCATGGAGATTTATTGAGGAATGACTGATGATGCAAGGTGATTGATTAAAAAAAGGGCATCCCAATAGTTGTGGAAGTGAGGCATTGACCAGTGTAGTGAAGACACATTTCAACAATGCGACGGTGCCTGCGTTTGGCATGTGTATGAGGACATGAAAAATGATTGGGTTATTCCATGAGCTTCTAAGAAATATTGGAACTTTCGAAACCCTCCACCACCATCTGTTTTGAGGTTTTAATTTTGCAGCCAAGTAAAATTTCAACACGCAATTTAAACTTTTGAAATATCATCAAAGCATAAGACTTTTGATAAACAGGAAAATACCAAGTGAAATGACTGTAAGAACCAGCAAAATGAATATAATGGCAATACCCATGAGAAGAAATAATAGGAGCGGGTTCCCAAATGTCCGAAAAATTTAAATCCAAAGGACTACTAGCAACAAACATGCTATCAAAGAAAGAAAGTTTGTTGCCTTTTCCTTGACTAGATGAGCAAAAACTTGTATTCTTATTGAGTACAGGCAAACCAAATTGAGAAACTACGCATTGAACAACATGTGAACTTGGATGACCGAGACGACCATGCCACATGTCCAAGGAAATTCGTTCACCAATGAGGACGGTTGATTGAATGGGGGCTTGGCTACCAACATGCAAACAGTAGAGTCCACCTTTATTCTGGCCACTCAGAAGAATGTTCCCTGATAGCTAATCATTAACAAAGGAAGAATGGGGATGGAATTCAAAATAAACATTATTATCAGAAGTATATTTGGAGACAAATAGTAGATTTTGAGAAACAGAGGGGAGACGTAAAATATTAAAGGCAAAGGCACGCATAGGAGATCGAAGGGAAGAATGCCCATTGTGTGAGATCACCATACCTGCACCATTACCTATCTTATCAGAATCCGACCCATTGTATTCTGAAGGCGAATTCAAACCGCAGAGATTGGCAGTTAAGTGATGAATGATACCTGAATCAGGATACCAGTTATAATCATAAACTGAAGATGGGGCAGCCATAAGTGCCAAAGGTGCATTTTCTGCTTGAAATGAATGATCAAAGCAGTGTTGACACTTTAACGCGGAGTGACCATAGCAATTGCACACTTGGCAAGTTCCCTTGGTGGGCTGTTGGGATGGGGCTAATTGCCCACAACCACGGCCTTGCCCACAGCCTCGATTATTTGACTGATGTGATTGGGGAACCACTTACCAGTTACCGTGACCTCGAGTGGAAAGATTGGCTGTGGGTGAGTCAAGTGAAATAACATTTTTCTCTAACCTTTATTCTTGGTTAAGAAACATGCCATGAAGATCATCAATAGTGGTGTTCTCTGAATGAACTGTGATAGATGTGACAAATGTGTCATAGTCAGATCCAAGGCTACTTAGGATATGGAGGATGTGATCACAATCAGAAACAGGATGTCCGGCAACAGCAAGACCATCACCGAGCGTCTTGGCCTTAAGAAAATAATCAAACATACAGAGGCTGCCCTTTTTAATTATGAACAATTCCAGACACAACTGCATCACATGAGCCCGAGACTGAGAAGCAAATGTTCACTTAGGGGTGGCCCAAATGGCAGCAGAGGTATTGAGATGAACAACATGTGCAAGGTCACATTCAGAGAGAGATGATAAAAGCCACCCAAGCAAGATTTGATCTTGGTTATGCCAGGCACTATAAGCTGGATTTTCTTTAGCATCAGCAGAAGTGGTAACACGATGAGTTCATCAGTATAGCCTTCTGAATCATAGCTGCGTAGCATTGGTACTAGAAACTGAGAACGCCATAATAGATAGTTATTATTATCCAGCTTAAGTGAAATTAATTGATGCACATGACCAGAAAAGTCAGATTGCCACTTCCTCTGGTAGAGTGGTGTTGGTTATGTGGAAAGATATGAATCATTCATCCTCTAGTGACTAGTAGTTTATTATCTAGTAGCTCTAATAGTTATCCCATTTATTGTGCAATCACAATCTAGTTATAAGAACAGCTTACTCGTCTCTCACAGTCACCAATTTTGTGCCTCTTACAACCCAGATCATCACATTTTCAAGCAAGAAACGCAGATAGAGATATATTCCTGTAAAACAATGTCATTTACGAGGTGTTTTGTGGAAAGTAATGTTTATATCAGTTATTTCAGATACAAGAGCCAAGCTATTATGTGCCATGAGAGAGGAAATGGATGGTAAAAAAATTTAATTAATAAACATGGGCAAACCACTTACTCTGCGTAAGAGTTTGCTGGGCAAGGTAAGGGTTAGATCAAATGGTTTTGTGGGTAGATGTAAAGAGAGATTGGTGGCCAAGGATTGTAGTCAAGAATAGGGGCCTCGTTATGATGAATCCTTTAAAGATGTGGTTATCAATAACCATAAGATATGTTATAGCGATTGTATCTCATTAGAAGTGATAGCTGTTTCATCTTGATGTAAGAAAATGTGTTCATACATAGATTCCTTAATTAAGATTTAAGCATATAAACAACAGCCATAGGGTTTACCAAAATACCATTGTAAATCAAGAAGCACAATCTACAAATGCACAATCGGCTTTATTTGAGAGTTAGTTTTTGCTTGAAAGGAGTCGATTCTTAAAGAAGTTGAGTAGCTCATTTTTAACTATGAAAGATTTTCTTTTGGTAGTATTTTTATATTTATGGAAACATAATCATTGCAGGAAGCCATATGAATACACTTAGATGAACTTGGATACTATCTTGATGTAGAGATAATGCTCTCATCATAATGGCATATATCTTCACAACACAGTTGTGCAATTATTCCTTTAACCAAGGTAAGAACATTGCTAAAACTATAGGAATTACCAGTAAGGATGGTGAATGGTTAGCAAAGAAAAGTCCTTCACCTTGTAGAAGTATCGTATAAGGACTTAAATATTAAAAGATGTAAACAACCTGATATTACTCATTTTTTTTTTACTAGCTATCACTTTCCAAGGCTACTTCTCTAGGCAGTCTGGACTTTGGAGTCTATGCCTCTATGGACTACAAACGACATGCATATCAGAATGGGACATTGAATGAAGAATTCTTCTTTTTATATTCTGTATTTCTAGATCTCAGTGCTTATACTGATTTGGCTTGATAAGATGTCTCCCTAATAGGTCTGTCATGTTTGGTGTTCTTCGTAGTCTCTTGCTTCTTATATTGAGCCATTGGCTGTAGATGTAGCCCAAATTTATTGGTTTCACCTTCTGTTAAGGGAGATAGATTTCATACTTTTCAGCTACTATAATATTTTCTGAAAATCAAATTGCTATCAAGCTTGCCATGCATCCTTGTCACCACCCTGCCTAATGCACACACCAATCATAATGAAATGGATAATTACTATTATGCTAAAAGCCATTTCCAGTGAAATCGACTAGTTATTAAGAAACGTGATATCCAAAGGAATTGCCACTTTATATATTCCTTTATTCATCCACCATGTCAACGAGTAAAAAAACACATTGTTATTTAATTAACAAATTTTCAATTGTCAGAAGACCGCCTTAGCTTGAAACGGAGTGTTGGATTTATTTTACTGTAATTTTTGTTCTGTGGAGTGAATTCGGTCCTGTTGAGTAAGAGCCCCCACTCTCTCTCTCCAGTCTTGCAGGGTCCACCTATAGCAAAAATAGTCATGGGGAGGTGGGGGATCGTAAGATCCAGATGGGACCTACGTATGTGCAATAACTTCAAGACTGTATAACATCCTAACCTCTTGATTCATGACCCTCAAGTTTAATGGTTTTAGAAGTCATCATTGTTTTAGGCTTTCAATCCATTGGTGACTAACATTCGGATGAGTGTCAAAGCTGACCTTGTGACAATTCTGTGAGAGAGAGAGAGAGAGAGAGAGAGAGAGAGAGAGAGAGAGAGAGAGAAGGGGGGTTTGAGGTTTTGGATTGATAGTAAGGGGTCCCACATGCCTAAAAAAGGGGTCCGCAGTCCACACGGCTGCTTTGATGGACATGTGCAAACCTTTTTTGTGGCCCCCCTTGTGGGGCCCACCTGGGGCATACGGTTGGTGAGGGATCGAAAGATCTGAATGGGCCTATATGTGTGCAAAATCTCAACCGGTAGTAAAAAAACTAGCAGAGTAGGCCGGTAACGGTGCTAGTAAGGAAAAGTTTGGCCGTGAAGGTTGATGGCTAACCAAGGGGATGGGGTAGGCCTAAGAGAAAATGGTTGGAGGCAGTAAAAATAGATATGGAGAAGTGTAACTTATCCTATGATAGATCGGAATGGAGAAACATAATTCGTGTTGCCGACCCCAGCATAGTTGGGACAAGGCTTTGATGATGATGATGACCCAACATTGAGTAATAGTTTGATGAGTGTCAACTGTGGGCTCTTTCCAATTCATTTGGGGTTGGGTGGGGGTGGTTTGATCATCGGGGGTCCCTTGTGCCTAAAAAATGGGGTCCACATAGTTGTCTCTCAAAAGAGGATGTGCAACTGAGCATCAGCCTATATATATAAACTCATGCCCTATATTGTTTTTTTTTGTGTTTGGTTCAATGTGATTTGATATTCTGATGTTAACGGTGTTAAATTACACGAAATGTTAGTATCAAGAAAACATATATATACATATAAATTTTGAAAATCAATTGAGAAAATGCTGGATTTTCGAAAATATAAATCAAGAATCAACCCCAAGCCTTTTCCTTGCTCTCATGGCCAGTAAAGTCATCTCGATTCATTTTTGTGCCACATACTGGGTTGTTGTTTCTTTAGCATGCTTTTACTACTTTTTTGGCATAAAAGAACAACTGTGCATTGAGATAAGTTCAAATTTAAACAGTATTTGTTGCAGGGCTTCATAAGTGAATCGGTTCTAGAGAATCCGTTTGTGGATTTTTATGCAATGGCCAATTCTACAGCACATGTTTGTCCATCTCCGATGGCAGCTACATCAAATGGAGCTTTCCAAGGGGATAATCCTCTTAACTATGCACTTCCTTTAGCCATATTGCAAATATGCCTCGTGGTTTTACTCACACGTTCTATTGCTTTTATTCTCAATCCTTTGAGGCAGCCTCGGGTGATTGCAGAGATGATTGTAAGTTCTTTTTTATGCACTTTTCCATTTGTGGCTGGAGTTTTGTTTACCTTAAGCTTCTTGCTACTTTTATTTTTTACTTCCTGCAGCTTTTGTCTCTCTCAGACTAGTAATGATCTTTTATATAAGAACTTCATCTAAGAACAAACACACTGAATAATTAGCATTATACTTGTGTATAAATTAACATGGGTGAACAGATTTGCATACATAGGTAATCTACCCATAGAAGATCAATAAGTATTCCATTTTATAAAGAATGGCCAAGTTCGTAGAAAACATGGCAAAGTTTGTATCAAATGCGACTAGAGTTAGCTGAACTTTGATGCAAAATTGAATTGAGGCAATCATGCACTGAATCAATTAGCAAATTATTGGGCAATGGGCAACGAGAAATGAAATAAGATGGAGGTATAATATATATATATATATAGAGAGAGAGTGTGTGTGTGGGGGGGAGGGGAATGTTCATGTCCATCAATCCCTCACCATAGGGTGAGGGACGCTTACATAATCCGAAATATTTGTGTGCAAAAGAGGAAAATCCATATATGGTCATATGCAGAAGAGGAATGTTCGCATGCAAACCTCATTATATATATATATATATATATAGAATGGGTCTTGTGACGTGGACCCTCCAATCATAGTAGAGTTGACTGTACAGTTTGTATTGAGTAGATAGTTGTGCATTAATTTTGTAATTGCCCAATTAAGGGATGTAATCACCCAATTAAGACATTTCCTTACTGAACCTACTACATTTAGATGAGAGGAAATTATATATTCATAAGATTAATCCCAAGGACGATCACTCAATTGGTTGGAAAACGATAATCTCTTAAACTTCCGTGTTCACTAATTATATGTGTGCGTGCATAATATGTGTGGAAAATCATCCCGTACGTACTGTATGTACTGTCTTACGGTACATACCACCTAGTGGGGCCCACAGGCATCAGATTAACTTCAAATTTGATGTCTGGGTCGGTCCCACTTGGGTCTTTTGATCCTTCCTATCCCATGATCTATGGGGTCCCAAGTGGTCCCCAATAGCTAGTATGTACCGTAAGGATGTATAGGCACAGAGCCTTATATAATATATATGGGAAATGCTCTTGTACATCCTTACGGTGCATCGTTACTGTGAGAACTTCTAGTGGGCCCAACTTATGATCCACCCGAACGATGCACACGCATGGAACCTCTTGGATAGTCACTAGACCCCATGCACCCGCCAAATGGATCGGACCATTGAATTGACAGTCGATTTTTCTTTAATATAAGCATGGATGAAGGTGTTAGATTAGAGGAATGAGATTGACCCCATTTTTTATATCTAGGTTCATCATGAGTGAATCACACCCCCACACCACACCCCCCACCACCCCCCCCCCCCCCCCCCCCCCCCCCCCCCCTCCCCCACCCACACACACACACACACACACACCAATGTCGCATCATCTGTGGGGCCCCAGCAACCTGTGTGCACGGTAAGACTGTGAACACCAGATGTGCAGGAATATGTGTGTGTTGTGTGTGAAATTCTCTTGTGAGAGTTAAATCTCATTGCTTATGGTGAGAGACACCATGATGGTCCCACTCGAGTCCCCACTGATCATTGGACTAGGGTGGATGGAAAGATCCATCTTTGATGGGGCCAGCTATCAAGTTTGGGTTTAATCCCATGCCTCTAGCCCTTGATCCATGGCCTACAAGTTTAAGCACTTAATTAAAGAAAAAAATTAACCCTTGATCCAAAGGTCCAGTCCATTCGGATGGGTGCAAATCCATTGGCTTTGGAGTAATTCAGGGGGGTCTTGTGTGTGTGGACATTTTGGATTGGTGATAGGTGGGGCCCATCATGGTGTCTCTCACCGTAAGACGGAGTAAGTTAACTCTCACAGGAGCATTTCCCTATATATATGTATATTTATATATGAGAGAAATTCTCAAAAACTCTCTGTTTTGCTCCCATACTCTTTTAGGCCATAACACCTCCATCAGTCCTGGGGCTTTTGGTGTATTAGTTAGGTATATAACATTTGGTATCAGAGCCAGCCTCACATCTCGGGTTCGAGTCACGGAAAGGGCTACCTGGAGTAGAGTGAGAGCCATAAAAAAAAAAAATAGAGAAAAGGGCTACCTACTGCCAGAGTGAAAGCCGCCGTGGAGAGGGCTACCTGGAGCAGGGTGTGAGCTATCCTAAGAGGGGAAAAGGGTTACCTGCCACCAAAATGAGAGCTGCCGAGGACGTCGGCTGCGGAAGCGTGGTGGTATGTTACGGTCCTAAATGCTTATAAGACTTAATTTGACGCGTTCCATTAGTCCTGGGGCTTTTGGCGTATTGGTTAGGTACATAACATTCACAACCCAA